>CM051235.1:61183602-62439436 GCA_027917425.1 Gastrophryne carolinensis
CAAACCATCAACCAGCTTTTGGCCCTCCCTACAACCAATCAGGACGGCCAGCTGGCCAACTATCTCGCTGCCCATGCCCCGCCCCCAACCAATCAAAAAGGGGAGTAGACAGGCCTGCAAGCAGAAGATGATGGGGGGCTCTGTCACAGTTTGCTATGAAATGAGGGGGTTTGTTCTGCAACACAGTCTGCTATGGGATGATGGGGGTTGTTCTGCAACACAGTCTGTTATAGGATGATGGGGGTTGTTCTGCAACATAGTCTGCTACAGGAAATGATGAGGGCTGTCACGGTCTGCTATGGGATGATGGGAGTTGTTCTGCAACACAGTCTGCTATGGAAGATGACGGGGGCTCTGTCACAGTCTACTATGGGATGATGGGGGATGTTCTGCAACACAGTCTGCTACAGGAGAAGATGGGGGCTTTGTCACAGTCTGCTATGGGATGATGGGGGTTCTTCTGCAACACAGTCTGCTATGGGATGATGGGGGTTCTTCTGCAACACAGTCTGCTATGGGATGATGGGGGTTCTTCTGCAACACAGTCTGCTATGGGATGATGGGGGTTCTTCTGCAACACAGTCTGCTATGGGATGATGGGGGTTCTTCTGCAACACAGTCTGCTATAGGGATGATGGGGGGCACTGTCACAGTCTGCTATGGAAGGTAATAGGGGGCTCTGCCACAGTCTACTATGGGATGATGGGGGTTGCTTTGCAACACAATCTGCTAAAAGAGAAGAAGGGGCTGTTCTGCAACACAGTCTGCTATAGGAGAAGATGGGGGTTCTGTTAGACAGTCTGCTATTAGGAGAATCTGCCACACAGCCTGTTGAAGATTTATGGGGGTTCTTATTTTTTTTTTTTAAAGTATACATATTTGTACTGTCTCTACCCCAAAACTGAAAAAGCATGTATATGAATGTGCCTTTTAATGCAAACCTCTTATTGCACATTTATTCTTTAATTTTATTCAAATGAGACCCCAACACTTGGCAATTTTGCATAAACGTCCTAGGGTTTTCTGGAAACAGTCAAGACCATCCTGTTGATTCCAATAAGAGCCTACCTGCTGCCAGATGCACTGAAGCCCTTGTCTTTCTAAATCTTCCTGGATTCAGAGTCACTTTAATTACATACAGGGTATGGATATTTAGGGTGCAGTTTAGAATTATTTGACTTTTCAGGAATTTTTGGCTAAACTGCATTAGAACAGGGAACAAAAGCCAATTTCATCAACACTAATAAGCCTCTATCACCCCCATTTCTGGCTAGCCATCCTCTTGCTGACCAGAGCCAATCAGTGGCCGGAAAGGAGCCCCGCTGTGGTGGAATAGATTACACTAAGCAGGTGCCGTCCTCTAAAGGCAAATGTTTTGCTATTTGGCTTTATCAGAATACATGCAGGCACCCATTATTCATTTAGATTAAAACTGTCAAAGCACTCAGACATTATCCCAGAGAGGCTCTGAGCGCCAGAATGAAACCCCACCCCGCTTTGGCACTCTCACGCTTATTTCTTTGCTCAGGAATGATAATAATGGATGCATTTCCTCACGGAAGAAATGAGATCTGGCCAATATATGACTTTACATGGTCATGTAAGCACAAGTAGTACCACCACATAAAGCTGTGATTATAGACGTTCTTAAAGTGGACCTACGCCACCTTCTTCTTGCGGGGGCCTTGTTCTGTGCCACAGACCTGCCAGTCAACATCTGAAACACCCTTTAGCTGTCATATCCTCTCTTCACAAGGGGTGAGTACATTGGTAGGAGGGGATACAGTGAGGTCAGGTACGATGGAGGCACTTGGGGCAGCAGCAGTGCACCAACCGGAGAAAGTGAATTTCGCCACAGTAACCACATGAATGGCTTCATCCAGGCTGACAGTCTCAAAGCACTTTGGCCCACAGGGAATTCTCCCGGTCTTCCTATGGCTAGTCTGTCACTTTCCTTTTTGGGCAAACTCCACCACAAATGAATGTGGGACAAGTAGCAGGCCACAATACATACTAGGTGTGTTCCTCATGTGTTCTAGTGTCAATTCATTTAGGAACTTGCTGTTGAAAAATTCAATGTTAAATGGCGAAACGTGTAGCATAGAAGGTATATGCCTGATGACAGCTCAGCTATCTTTATTACTATGGAATTATGTGACTATTTATGATACTTAATGGATGATATTAAACTGACAATCACATTTGCCATTTTAAAATCCATATAAAGATTGTCACTACAAGATATGTAGTATTGCTAATAGTAAAGTCATTGGTTGAAGGTGTTAAACATTGGTTGAATGGTGGGGTAGGGGCATGGCTTATTTGTAGGCTTCTGAGAAGAGAAACAAATATTTTCTGCCTGGTAATTAGCCATGAATAAGGGGGCATATAATAGGTATTAAAAAGGACCAAAAGCCATGTGACCCGGCTCTATTCCGAAGACTCCAGGGAGCCGTATTATAGATTTCCCCTGGGGCATCCTATATGAAACACCATGCTTTAGGAAACCTCACCAGTGATCCCACGTTGCATGCATAGGCCCACAGTGCCATCCCTGACATACATTTCAGCTTTCTTCTGATTTGCCTTTCAAGCACTGGAACCTTTAGCACAGGTGCACCCCGAGGGTGTGTTTTCTTACCCCTTTTCTTTTTCCCTATATACCAACAACTGCGTAACCATTTTGGACTCTCTGAAAATCCTGAAGTTCGAGGATGATACCAGAGTCATCGGCCTGATCAGAAAGGGGGATGAATCAGAGGGTTAATCGGTAAACTGGAGTGATGGTGCTTGGGAAACAATCTAGCCATTAGCTCTACTAAGACTGTAGAGCTAACAGTGGACTTTAGAAAGAACCCTAACCTCATACTACATGTCAAAATTGATGGCGGGGAGATTAGGAGGGTGCGAGAAACCGAATTTCTAGGGATTACAATAATCTTACGACCTGGGGTGGGAACAGTACACAACCATCACACTAAAAAGAACCCCAGAAAAGTCTCTTCTGCCTGCGACTGCTCAAGAGAGTTGGTCTGCCCAAAAAGCTGCTAACAACTAACAACCTTTTACAACTAAGTTCTGTCCTTCTCCATCACTGCCTGGTATAGATCAACCAAGCATGAAAAGATTAAACTTCAGCAAACTGTCAACGCGGCAGAAAAGATCATTGAGGCACCTCTCCCACCACTGGAATCCCTATATGGAAAATACACTCTCAAGAAAATGAGGGAAATCCTCTCTGAACCCACCCATCCTGGCCACCCCTTCCTCACCCCCCTTAGGTCTGGATGATGCCTTACGGGCCCCCAGTGCAGAACCACCAGTTTCCAGAACAGCTTCTTCCCTTCCGCACCTAGCATTTTAAACACGTCACTGGCTAATGGGGATAGTTCCTGCTCCTCACATGGCCTCAGAGATAACAATCATGATCGTCCTGCAATATAGCTTGAGTTCAACCACAGAATAGTCCAGCATTGCAATCGGATGTGGACATGCTCACGTGCATATGGGTAGATGTAGGGACTTGGGGATCATACTTTACATACACACAAATATTACTGTTAGTAGCACATTCTGTTGTAGGGAATGTACATTTGATTTGATATTGAATGTAGGGAACGTAATTTGATATTTAATTTTGTGTTACGTGTAATCAAATTACTGTCATATTGTGTTACCTATATGCATCTCCCTTACTATCTCCCGACACTGTAACCAGCCAAAATGTATTCCTTGTACACTGAAATGTGTACTTGGTAAAATAAAGTTATTCTTGATACCTCTAGCAGTTCCACACAACTGCATCCAGGAATATCTGAATGGCTGATGTTAATATGCACAGCCATAGGGTAGTGGCCAGCTACCCTAGCCATTTAGTTGAATAGAGACTGCACATGAGCTATGGGAACGCTGGTCAGGTAAACATAGCAGGTGAACAGTGGGGATTTTACACAGCAGGGCATGCAAAATCAGGAGAAAAGAAAGAAAACACAGAACAGTGGAAAAAGCTAGGTTTGTTCGTCTTTAAACACATGATGATTACATAGTAATCCTTACAAAAACGTACTTCACTATTACAGTAACTGGTGTGACAATGAAACCAAACACAAGCCTCTCCCTAACATGAGTGGATAAGCTAAGCTCCTCTACTGTAGAACTAGAACACCCATCATTACCAGCTGCTCCCATCACTGTAAAATATGGGGAGGAAATAGAATGGAGAGAATGATAATATAGAAGGTAAAAAAAATAAGAAGCAAGAAAGATGAAAAAGAAAGGAATGGGGTGGCAAGAATGAGATGGAAGAGAAGAGAGGAAAAGTGAAAAGTCAAGGTGGGACCATGGAAAAAAGAGAAGAAGAAGAAGTGAAAGAGGAAGAAAGTGAGCGCATGAAAGAGAGGAAGGCTGTGACAGCAGCAACATCATGGACAGAAAACAGGAAAAAGATAGCAATGAAGGAAATAAAGCAAATAAAAGGAACAGAATAAGTGGAAAAGTCAAAAAGACAAATGCAGACAAAAGGGCAAAAAAAATGTTTGAAAACAGTCCCTCTGTAGACTCTATGGCCAGTCTCACTGTGTTCAGTATGGGAGATGGTGCCTGTGTTGGGGATCGTGTTGCTGCATGGCATTGTTCAGCACTTATCACTGAAATTTGGTCTTGTCTCTGTGTGATCTTTCCTGCTAGAGACCATAAAAATGTCAATGTGTGTCCAGCAGCTGGGGGGTTAAGGAAGGGGCCTCATCTATTCATGTAAACAGATTTGCTCTCCATCTGGATCCAAGCCTCGGAAAATAAAATGAGTGCTCGTACGTGTTCCCTTGTTGATGCGTGTACAATAGCAGGCCTTGGAAATATTACAGTGAGATTGGTGGGGGGGAAAAGTTTGAGGGGCGGACCCATTATAATGTCCATTTGCAACATAAACATTAGCAGGAAGTGTCCTGGCAACAACAGGCCACTGCCGGCTGAAATACACATCTGGAGCCAAGAAATTCAGAGGGAGGTGTGCACGCAACAGGACCAATTTATGATGAGAATCAGTGGAGGCCACGGGCTGGCCTGCCATGAAGATCAGCATAGGACATAGGAGAGGGGGACCTGCACCACAATTGTTGGGATTTTCACTCCACTTTAAAGTAGTTTATCAGCAGCTGGATGAGTCAATGGAGTGTGATGGTCGAATGATGTTCAGGCCTCTGAATGGGCTGATGGTCAGGGAGTCTTCCTACCATTAGCTTGGCCTTTATTTTATGCCGAGCTCCCAAACATAAATTGGATATGGTTAGTTATGTAATGTAACTGCATTGTTACCGATTTGCTTCAGATTCTTTTTTTTTTCTTGTTTACTACAAATTACAACCTGTTATCACATTTGCTTATAGCTCAGTGTGCTATTGGGTTGATTCCCAATCGAAAGGTCACTGTTTCCCAATAAAAGAGTATCATTTAGCTCACCGATATCTTGGGCAAGAAAATTGCCAAAATGCACCATCTGTTATTTGGAATACAAAATAAAGTGTGTCCATCCATTCCAAGGCTAAAAGGTGGACATCCAGGCAAAATATCAGAGTCAATAAGTCTTGCGCCTGAAGCTCATCACAGGGACGATTACAAGGTCTATCTGTTCCACACAGAAGAGGTGGCTTGTATGCTTCGTAATAGTCAGATCACAGGGGCCCATGCAAGCACAGTGCAACAAGCATAGCACAAGTCCAGAATAGAGGGTGAAGAAGCCTCAAGTTCAATACCGTCATAAGGTTTGAATTTGAAAATACGTACAAAATTAGGACAGTATAAGTAGAAGATTAGAAATAGGTGATTTGGAGAGATGATATGATATTGAATACACTGGGCTGTGATGAGTACAAATAGGCCTGGAAGAAACAGGGGGAAAAAGGGAGGGGCTACAGATTGAGAAATTAAAGCAACTGTCAAGTTTGGTGCAGGAAGCTTGATGTTATTTATGTACTTCACAGCTAACGGCATTAAACCGGACCTTCAGCATGATTTATTGAAAAGCCCAAACCCTTTAAAAACTAGATGCTGGGGAATCGTTTTTTGTCACTTACTTATTATTCTTTCCCCCACTGGGCTGCAACTCTGTTAAGGACTTTAGTATATGGTCGCCACCATCTTGACTCAGAAGCATCACACTTAATGAGGAGAGGAGACTGGGATAAAGTACAGGGGGGCGGGTTAGAGTTGTGCTTTGCTCAGACAGAGCAGAGCTAGGGTCAGTAAAAGGTCAGCCGTCCCAGAATGCAGAGCAACACAGTCAGAAGGCACTTCCTGTTTGTAGGCTGCCTGATGTTCCATGAGCCGCCATCTTGGATGTTTAAAGGCTCATAACATGCATTAGATGCAGGTAGGATGATTTTTAATGCGAGCAATCTGTATGTGCAGGGTGTGGGAAGCATATAAGATAGACTCTTATTCAGGGTGAAGGACCGCTTTAAATACTTGACCAGGATAGATACTGAGCTGTGTTAGTATATGTGAGCAAGAAATTCAAGGTTATGGTAATATCAATGATTGCTTACATATTGCTTAGGTCGATGGGCAGCACGGCACAACAAATCACTGAGTATATGTGAGTATGCTACAAAATGAGTTACTACAATAAGTATCGAAAGGACGACATAGTCTTCTAGCAGGACAATGACCTGGCGCATACGTCAAGCTTGTGAGGAAATGATTCAATGACAATGAAGTATAGGTGCTGTTTTGGCCCAAACAGTCCCCAGACCTCAATAACCCGATTGAACACGTCTGAGACGACCAGTATCGAATGTTTATGGAATGTTTAGAAGAGTGCTAGGAACAGATTTTGGACGAGACATGTGTGAATCTGATAGCTAAATAAACCTGTACTGTATGCAAGTTAACCTGCAGCAAAACAGCTGCAAACATAAACTGTAAACTATACTGTATGTATGCTTGTTTATATGCCTTTCCCAGCACACTGTCAGTGGTGCTATAACGTTGTCATTGCATACATAGCTGTGATTGGCATGCAGAACGCCACTCTCCAGGGCTGAAATGTGTCTTTAGGGACATTACCCTCACAGGGCTTATTATTCTAACTAATGACCTTTGTAAGTAATCCAAGTCTGACTAATCCAAATGTCTTACAACGGAAACCAATGTCGCAGGCTGAGTGTTTATTCTGGCACTGTGGGCCTGTGGTGAGGTTTGCATCAGTAATGAGGGCCGTTACCTACAGATTAGAGCTTGCTGGGTATCTCACGTCTTGGGGGGTTATGACCCAAAAAGGACAAGGATTTATAAAATGTGTTTCGGAAAACAATCACAAGATGAGATACAGGGGTACTAAAGATGAGAAAAGATAGGCGAGCACAACATAGGGCCCAATTATAAAAGGACGGAACACCCCCCCCTATTCGGCCCTCTGATTCTGCCTGTCCTTCTTTTACGAATGTTGCCCCATGTTGTGTCTAAAGTGATGTTCTGCTGACATCAATCTTCAAGCTCGTAACTGAGAATAGCTTGGGAATTCTGGAAACCTGATTATTATGAATGTTTTCAATAGTTCACAGTTGTGCCCCAAAAACTGTGGTTCAAATCAGAAACGTTCAAGGTCATAGGTTTCAAGAATGTAAGAAAAGTGATCCTCAGCTTCAGGCGCTGGTGCAGGGGCATATTTGTGCTCACTTGGCATCATTTAGATAAAGGAAGCAGCTTTTTGTCTATGTTAAAGTGGACCAACACCCAGGATTTTCACTATCCTGGGTGTTGGTCCACTTCAGCGGGGCATCCGAGATCAGGATGCCCCGCTGTGTGAAATCCCCAAAAAAACGTACCTTTTCGGCGGCGCACAAGCGACGGACAAGCCGCCGCTGCCGCCGCCTCCCACGCGTCCCTCCTACAGGGCGCGTGCCCGCGCCGGCCAGGGCGCGCGCACTGCTAGAGGGGCGCGCGGGAGGAGGCGGCGGCTGATCCGTCGCGATAAGGTAAGGTCTTTTGGGGCTTTTGGGGGGGGGGGTTTCACCCCGCGGGACATTCCGATCTCGGATGCCCCGCAGTGAGGGAGGTGATCGGCCGATCACCCCTGGGTGTTGGTCCACTTTAAGCCATTAGTTGTCTAGTTGCATCCAATTGAGTTAAAAGACAGGAAAAAAGTTTAGGGCCCCTAATGTTCGCACCAGGGCCCTGCCACATTTTGTGACGCCACTGATCACATGCATCAATAAAACAGTTTGAGGAAGGGTCCTGATTACACTTTGCCCTGTCACCAATTCATAACCAATAAAATGTATTGTTCATGTGCTCAATGTCCTATGAAAAGAAGAATTATCAGATACCTCAAGGGACTTTGGGTTGGGTTGTTATTTAAAACTTGTACCCTACCTAAAAACTAAACTAAAAGTTTTGGTCCTTAATTCCATCCATGACTGGATGTGAAATATGATCGGGGTGTCCCACCAGAACTATCATAGAAACTGAAGTGGAGTTTAGACACAAGGGCCTTTCTGGGAGGTGATCAAGGCCATGAAACCTTCACCCAGATACAGTAACTTTTCTTCTTTGATGTAAGTTATTCTGCATTGTGTCCCAAATGTGTGCAGTGTAATACATGTTTAAAGAGGAACTTCCAAAAGAAACATTACAAGGGGATTTTCAATCACTCAACCTCAATCCATGTAGTTCCTATTCTATTCTCCTAGGAGGAGATGACTTCAAGGTCAGTATGGGTACTCTATATTGTAAGCAAACCTCATGAAACAAAAAAATTCACTTGACATCGGTCCTCTTCTATTCCTAATTCCTTCAGCACTTCATCACTGAAATTACGGTATCTCATACATTTTCTGTATGTGGTTTAAAGAAAATGTATGAGATACAGTGATTCCAGAAAAAAAAATGCTGATTAGGTGTAGTAGAGGACTGATGTCCAGTGAGGTTTTTTGTTTCATGAGATGGAACCCCATGGGAAGTTTGTTTAAAGTTTCAAGACGAACAGGAAGAGAGGACGTTTCTTTGGTGTTGTTCCTCCTAGTGGGGGCATCCCACCTTTTCCTCATTTCCATGGTGCATGCACGGGCCGCTCGGCCAATCAGCTGCGTTTGTTCCATTTAGATTTTCTTTGCCACTCTGAACTCAGAACGTCAAGGATTCCACCGGCCGCATCCCTGCATGCCTCTAGCTGTGGGTGTGCCCATCCCAGGCATTCAGAAAAGTCTGGTGCGGGTGTGCGCCTAGCTAGAGGCATAAGGGGGACACGGCTGCGGCAGCGAAGGTTTGGGGAAGAGGTGCGTCAATCAGGCAAACCCCAGGCTTTCACACAGTGGGGCATCCCAATTCAGAAGCCCCATAAAGAGGTAGTCTGCTGCCCAAAGAGTCTTATAGACTTGAGGGGGATTTTTTTTTAGGTGAAAGGTATTTGTCGCCCTGTATCTATGCAAAAACTACACTAAATTTGCTTCTTTTCTTCACACCATGGAAAAATAGAAGGACTGCACTGCAACTGAAAAAAATTTTAATTTTCTAGTAATAAACATAGCTTATGGCCGGCCATGGGCAAGGGCACTTTGGGAACAAAATCAGCTTGTTTTTTTACTTGAACTGACCAGCCCACAAGTAAATGAGCCCTACCCCCAGGGGGCTTCTGAGTCTGTCAAAGGGTATGTTTGTCAACTGAGAATTTATCACTGCAGGGAAAGATCCGGATCAGACAGGCTGGAAATCTCCACTTTTAAAGAGATAGTATTAAACCTTTAGTATTATAGGGGTAGATGCAGTGTCAGGAGGGGGTATAGCCCCCACAGCCATGATGCTGGAATTGTGGGGGCAAAACCTCGGCTGGGTGTCATGTTTGGGGTCTAGGTGTGGGGGGGGGGGGGGGGCAGGGAGCTGAAGAGATGTTAGAAGAGGGCTGGGTGAATTCTGGCCAAGGGTATGGGTGAGGTGCCAGCCATGCTGGCCCCAAAAAAGTATGACCCACTGGGAATTCTTCCCGTGTTCCCAATAGATAGTTAGCCCCTGGCCACAGGTACATTCTAAAACCTTAAAGATAGATAACAGGTGCACTTATATTTCCAAGTATAAGTTGAGCATTGATTGAATGCTTTTATCAGGCTGTCGATTGCAGACCTAGCCCCAAACATCCAATAAGATTTAGTTCATATAGAACTTTTCTCATCGCTCTTGGACAGGCTTTGTCATGGAAGCCAATAGTTTATCACTGGCCACGATACAATTGCTCTGCTCATACCCAGCTTGTTCTCCCCCTTCTCTCTTCTGGCTAGATTGTTCTTGGCACGGAGCTGTATATGTTCATTATGAGCTCTGATCTTGTCAGCCCGCGTTCTTCTCTAAGTGCTGGGCACTGTTCCAGCATTTCTAAACAGCTGAGGACATAGCCCCAACATTGTTCAATAGTCTTGTACGATCACAACTTCTAATTTGCAGTTTGTTATATGAGCGACCCCCCTTTGTTCTAATAAGGGCAGATCCCTAACAAGAGTTTATGCATGTGTGGGAAACATGCCAGGGACGCCTTTATCTAATGTTCATAGCATATGCCCTTGCTTACTCAAAGAGTAAAGTGCAGCCTGAAACCAAACACAGCAACCAGAATACTGTTTGGATAGTACATGGAGGATGGTGTTTCCTTTCCATACAGTATCTTATCAAATTGGTCTCTGCAATGGAGACAGTTGGATCGTGACCATGATTCAACTCCATTTGCCCACATGTGGGATATTTGTCCCAGTATTCCAGGACTGGTCCTAATGATTGCATTTCACTTTATCCTGCCCTGCTTGGCCAGAGTACATGGGTTTCATCACTGTCTCTGGCCCTGGTCTCATTCATCATGAAAGTGGTCTAAAACAGGGGTTCCCTACCAGTTGTACTAGTACCACTGGTGATACTCAAGCTCCCTTCTAGGGGTACTCAAGGCCACTTTGGGTGTAAGTGGGGGGCCATGACAAGCACCTGATTTCATAGGATGTGCCAGTTTGCCAGGTAAATAAGCTGCAAGAGTGGAGCATTTTGTGATAATTGCATTGCTGAAGAGCTTGAATTGTTGGTCCAATGTAGGACCGCCATCTTCCAACAGTCTCTATTAGTGGGGATGGAGGTGGTACTTGAGCTAATTACAAATTGGGAAGTGGTACTCCATGTACAAAAAGGAAAAAAGAATACATATTCTAGAAGATCCTGCCCAAGTGATCAGGAGAACAGTGTGGTGGGTAGGTCTGGTGATGGGGGGTGTACACTGGTTTGCAGTTTTTTTATAACCAGTGGAGCAAGATAGTGAACTTTCATAAACAGTGGAGCAAGATAGTTAATGTGTGTATGTTTGGATACTAATATTAATAATAAAAATAATTATGGTTATTTATATAGCGTCAACATATGCCACAGCACTTTACAATCAGAGGGTTCATGTGCAAACAGCGTAATAAATTACATAACATAAAAACGGGTAAACCAGTGAAACAAAAGGAATTACAATCTAATAATAAACACCATCCTTTCTAAATCATCATTCCGATTTGGTTACTAATTTGGACCCCTGGCTGTCTAACAGCGATATCATCGTTTATGTCCTTTCGCTCTCTTAAACTGAACATGGACAAAAAAGAGCTTGTCATCTTCCCACCATACAATTCTTCCCCACTACCCACACATATATATATCTGTCAGTGACCTCTCTATCACTGCAGTTCCCCAAGCACGTTGTCTTGTCATTATACTGGACTCCTCCCACTTTCAGTCACTAGCCACCTCCTGTCACTTCTAACTCAAAAGTATTGCCCGCATCCATCCCTTCCGCACTCCTGAAACCAGTAAAATGCTAGTGCATGCCCTGATCATCACCCAACTAGACTACTGCAACATTCTCCTCTGTTGTCTGCTGACTAACAGACTGCAAACTATCCTCAACTCTGCTCCCCGCCTCATCTATCAATCCTCCTGCTTTTACTTTGCTGCTCTTTTCTGTCATTCACTTCTTTCTGATGTAGTCACCCCATGCCACACCCTGCTTTCTGCTATTTTCATTGTCTACTCTTTCATATTACAGATTTCAAGTGTCATAGGAGTTTAGCTACTGACTCGGGACCGACAGATTCTCTAGATGTAGTCCAAGGCGGCTTCTGATCCTTCCAGGTGCAGCAACAGTAGAAGAGTTAACGGGGGTGTCTCCTCTTTAGTGGGACCTCCGCAAGACAAGGGGTGCCCGGTATGTAGGGTAAGGTGCCCACCCCAACTGCTTGACCCCAGTTCACCTTCCAGGAGTCCTGTCTTGCTGGGTGTTCCTCCCTCCAGACAGCACTAACCTCCAAGGCTCTGGCCCGTTACGAGGGGTACTTCTCCTTAGCAACCTCCAAGGACCCCTCAGGTAGGAAATGCTTTAGGGGTGCTTTTTCCTCGGGCACTGGTCTCTGTCCGCTTCAGCCTCCTAGCTCAGCATTCATGCTTTGAACTTAATGCGCGACACTCACTGGGTCTCCCTTATATTAGATCATGGAACCATTCAGTGTTGAGGTGGGCGTGCCCTAACTAAATACCTAAAAAGTTAACCCCTCAGCCGCAGGGAGGCACCAACTACAACGCCCCTGCCACTGACCCTAAGTAATACCCCCCCCCCACACTACACTAACTATTTAACAATAAACCCTTTAACAGGAGTGGCAGATAAGCCCCCACCCTCTTACACTGTTACCAGGCTAAAATGAAATTATATTCATACTGTAACTGGCCTGTGATTTTTTTAATAAAATCTGATGTTTTATTTAATGTGTAAACTTATCCTTTTGGACGCTGGAAATGCTGGCACAAGATCATAGTTTGCATGGTGTTCTTTAGTTAATACAAATATTAAAATGATCCATTAAAAAATGTAAGATTAAACATATACGAGTTAACTAGACATCTTTCTATTTGGACACACGTCCAGTTTCAGTTGGATTTTTCAACAATCCTGCTTCTGCTTTGCATCAGAATCTGCGGCACAATAAAGGCTTCGAGTGGAGGGTGTTTGGACTAGGATCTAGCAGGCTGAGATTGTCCTGGACCTACCCTTGTTCCGTTTCTGTTCACTGTCACAGAGTGGTCAGTTGACAGGAACCTGCACATCTGTCTAGATCATGTGGGCGTAATAGTCATTAAGGCTGGTCAGAAGGCATGGCCTACAGCACTATGTGCTGTCATCATCCTCACACGCACATTACTGCGCAATGATGTGTGGGTGGGCTGTAGGGACCCTCTAAGGAGCATGCTGAAAAGCAACCAAGCCTCTCTTTAATGTGTATCTCACAGGACATTATAAAATGACATAAGCAACAGTGCTTCCCACCCATGCTGAAGCAACAAGATTTTAGAATGACTAAACACCAGCTCAAGTGACAGCATGAATTCATTCTGCTCAAATTCTTGCTGGTTTAATGAACAAATCTGCTATGCTTATTTTAATCCTTGCACTAATGCACGCAGCCACTATATCACCTAGATTTAATTTACGTTCCATGTACTGACAATATGGCACACCAAAGGCCAACAAAATATCATAATATATAAAGAATATAATACCTGAAAGGGGATAGGAAAATCCCAGCATACCCTATTAGTTCCCAATACCTTAGTACCAGTCATGGAACCCTCAGAAGATTCCCAATACCATCATTGTTCATGTTCTAGGTGTAACCAAATTCTAGACTAGTAAGAATAGACCCAACAGGAAAAATAATTCCCCATTTATGTATTAAGACCTAGATGGGCAGTGTGGCTAAAATGAGGAGACTAGGGGAAAGGGGGAGGCAGATTCATTAATAGCGCCAGGTAGCGACAGATGAGCGTCAGTAGCGTGATTTTCACAGCGCCAGCTAGTATTCGCTGTGCTTGGCCGTTGTTCGCTTGTTGAGAGCGACTCAGTCGGTGTGCGTTAATGTTGAATACGTGGTTAGGAGTCGCTGTTTGACAGGTTCCGCGCTGTATGGGTGCGCCTGACAGCGAATGGCCAGAGCAAACGGCTGCCAGCATATTCATTAACAAATCACGCTCAAAAATTTCTTGCGCTGTGAAATGCTTGTTGAAACCCCAGAGCGCTGGCGGCGATGGGTGTAAAGTAGTTTTTAACCCCCAAACAAGCATATTTTTTGTTTAAAAAATTAAACAAGTATTTATAAACATTTTGTAATATGAATACATTAATATCAGACCTGTAATATCAATTCTGCACAAATTTTTTTTTTTTTTTTACCTTAAAAAAAAAATTTAACATTGCAAAAGTGGTCAAAAAAAAAATATTAACAATTAATTATGAATATTTAAAGATTGCTCCATTGAAATGCATTGGAGAGCGCCAGGGAGCGACAGGTCATACCTGGCGCTGTGATGGGATTAGCAGCGGCGCTGTTCGTTGCAGTCGGCTACATGATGAATCCCACGCTAGCTGACGCTCTCGCCGGCGCTAGCCTCATTTAGCGTGATAAATGCGTGATTGTGTCCGCCGCCGGGCGTTCTGGAGTCGGTAGCCGCCGATAGCTGGCGCTACCTGGCGCTAGTCAGACACTACCTGGCGCTATCCCTTGATAAATAAGGCCCGAAATATAAGGACCCAACTTATCAACCTCTTTAGAATGCTGGTACACCATACTTGACTAGATGTCTTTCTACCTTAGGGAAACCTTCCTCTGGATGAAGAAGACCTGAAACTTTCTTACACCAACAAGCCATCTAGAGCCCAAGCCAGGGTCCACAGGCCACATGGATCTTCTAGTTACTGCTTGCGTTACTGTTCCACTCAACTTCTCCCGGAGCCCTCACTGCATCTCATTGCAGTCCTCACTCACCTCTAGCTGTGCGCACAGCCTTTCTGAATGGGTGGCACGGGCAGGCCACAGCTAGAAGCTGAGTAGAGGATGTGAGCTGCTTAGCAGTTCAGGCATCTAAGGGAACCGAGTGAAATGGAGCTTGCTAGATTTTAGTCTGCGCCGTGGGAATGTAAGGAAGGTGAGTGAATCAGGCTACCTGGGGGCATACACACACAGCGGGGCATCCTAATTCTAGATGCCCCCCCCCCCCCCCCCCAGAAGAACAGCACATGTGAAATTGAAATTCTGTGTGACGTCCCTCTTTAACTAAATGTAGAGGTAAAATTTAGGCAGGAGCAATATGTAAGCACTCAAACAGCTGAAGACATGCAAAGGTTGACTATTTGTTTGGTATTAAGTTTGCAGTTGGTCAGGGCCGGATTATAGGCAGGGCCTGGGGGGCTCAAGCCAAAGGGCCTACACCACTTGAAATACAGCAAGAGGACCAAAAGAACCAGAAATATAGTAAATTCTCACAGCAGCAATGTTTACACAAGGCGCCAGATTAAACTGCCGATAACTGCAGCATTTCGTGCCACATATCCATTTTATACATGCTACATGTACATGTTTTAAGTTTAACTTAATGCATCACAAATCCTAAAAAAATGCCTGCAAGAACAATGTAAAAAAAGTTATAAAAAAATGTATGATTTTCTTTTGTATTTTTAACAGTTCTTTGCCCTTTGTTGTGCAAGAATGGCGGTATATGTATTAAAAAGGACAAGTGTTTGTGCCCAACAAACTTTACTGGAAAGTTTTGCCATATCCCTGTACACCAAGGCAATGCGGTGGCAGCACTCTCTGTCAAGAACAGCAGCGTGGAAAATAATTTACTCAAGACCGTGTACACCCTACCTCTATCCAACCATGAGCCGGCAAAACATGGTAACGATTATTTCTCCATTTTCACAGCCTTATATCTGAAACAGGTATTTATTTTATGCACAGTTATGGTTACACTATTATTAACTATAGAGGGTTTTCAAACCTCTACATTCAAACTAATGTGCACAGGAAATTCTACACATTTTCAAATCAGCTACACGTGAGTTGTGTGTTCAAAGTACGGGAGTTTGCTAGTGAGAATTCCACCCCAAGTAAATAACCCTCAAATATTCTAACACCAACATTTAGCATAGTGAACATCAAACATGCAGAGTAGCAGCTAGGCTTTCTGGCACCCGGGGCGAAGATTCAAAATGGCTACCCCCCCACCTGTGCTCAGTCCCCCCTTTGACACCCCCTTAACCTGCTGCACCCGGGGCATGTGCCCCTCCTGCCCCCTCCAGCTACCCCTAGAAATATGTTGTACATATAATGCTTGCTTATAATGTAATGCTTGATGGGACAGAACCACTGAGCATCATGGTGGAAATTCGATGCATTGTGTTGGAAATGATATCAACATGGATGTTACGTGATGGACAAAAGTAGAACCTACAGAGGGGAGTCAGTAAGCCTGAACTGGTCCACAGATCAAGTCATAAATATTAACCAAATCATTATCCTAACAAAGGCAGCAACCCACACTAACAATACACAAAATCCCCAATGTGTCTCAGACATCAGGAACCATTAGAACAGGGGTACTCACGCTAGGTCCTTGGAGCTTGGGGCCCCGTGAAGTTACTCTGTGAGGAGCAGTGTGGGTGTAGGTACACTTATGGTTGCAGGCTTCTGTAAGAGACACAGTAGATGGCCTTTATTATTTGGGTGGCAGCATACAATGTAACAGCAGACAGCTTCTCAATGTCTTTTAATAACTCCTCAGACACATACTGTTAGCTGTAAAGCAGGTCAGCACTGGTCTTTCTCCCTCTCAAATCAATATCTGTCTCAGCCTGATATCTCTGGGGCTGCCACATGTCTTCCTTGCCTTCCTTATGCACGACTCCTCACTTACATTGAAGTATTTGGCTAGTCAAATATTAAAAAATAAATATTAGTAGCTTACCTTTCATTGAGTGCCTTGAACTTCCTCCTTCAGCTTTCAGTCCCCACCCCAACAATCTGGTCCATCAATCAACTTTCGGTGTACCAAGAACGGAAACACCCCCCCACTCCCTGCCCAGACGTCCTGATTGGCTGCCTCTCTGCAGCTCTGAAACCCCGCCCCCTCTCTTCTCTATCAATGTGCTTACATCATATCGCTGTTGCCACAACCAATGTTTCTCCTATTTTTTCCTTACTACGGAGTCTTTTGGAAAATGGATTGACGTTTAGTAGCCCGAGACAATGGGGTTGATTCAGAGCCCATTTCACACAATTTTTTGTGTGAAAATTTCCGTTCTCGTCCATTTTTTCCCCTCATCTGATTCATCAGAGCCTTTCTTTCTGCAAGAATTTTAGTGTCAAAATGTTTTCATTTTTGCATGATTTTTCGTTTGGCAGCAAGATCTCCTATAAAACGCCAAAAAAGGGGCTCTGAATCAACCCTATTGGGACAACTGGGCTTGCTTTTAGTATAACTTTAATCTTCTCCCCTCAGATGGTTCAAGATTCTGGAATACTAGCTTGCTTGTTAAATAGTCCCCAACTCCTCCTGGAACACCCACAGTCACTCCCTGCAGTGCTCTACACATGGTCATGACCAGCATCATAGCCAGACTACTTGAACCGAGTTCTAGCCAGAACTTTTTGTTCACCAATTTCCCTCCAAAGCTAGATGTCACCTTTAACCTACTTACTATGTTAGCCTATGTGTCTTATACAATTCTATGGCCATTTAGAGTATTTTTGATACTACAAATAATAACTGCAACTAATGAAAACCTTTGGGGTCTATATAACTAACTTTACTCTCAAGATGGCTAATTTAAATTGGACCAAAACCCATGATTTTGACTATCCTGGGTTCTGGTTCTTGCCCCTGGGGCACCCCGATTGGGGGTTCCCCGCTGTGTGAAACCCCCCAGGTCGCCGAAACAAACTCACCTCTTTCTGGGCCTACGGCGCATGCTCGTCCAATCACCTCGCTCGGATCCGCTGACGTCGCGTTATCTAAGCCTTTGTCTAAGGCGAGCGGCTCCGATTGTGCTGACTGCCGCATCCCTCGCTACCCTCTAACATGCCTGCACCGTCCATTCACATATGCCTGACACGAGCACGAGCCCGCTAGAGGAATAGCGGGGATGCGGCACGCGCATGTGCCATTGGACCGGGAAACAAGGTAAGTGTATGGGCGACCTGGGGAGTTTCACAGAGCGGGGCATCCCGATTTCGAGCTACTGTCAGTAAAGTTCCACTTACAGGGGTCTTTTGTGAAGGTCCTTGGGTGGTTAATATAGACCAGGTGGGAGCAGCTCTGTGCACCAACTTTCAAACTGCTGCACTAAGCTTAAGTGACTGCTTAGTGTAGGTATCTGCCGCGCTAGGGTTTGTCCCCGAAGGGGAAACAAACAGCGTTGCATACAACATATTATCTGGCAGTGCAGTACAGAACATTTATCAAAGTTGCCGCATAGTGCTGCAGATAACTTACATAGGGGGGAGGGGTACCTAGCTTTTAAAAAAAAAGGTCTGAGTCAGGTTCTCCACCAGCAATGGTGCCTATAGACATGTTTATAATGCCAACCTTGCCAGGGGTTTTGATCAAACCTAAGCCTGTTGATAGCAATATATTGCCCCTACCAAGCACCACAAGAAAAACATTTAAATCACCCCAATAAAAAGCTAAATTCATTAGGCATTAGCTGGGATTTATGTGACTTATTTTAATACTATTGACTGAAGAATTGTTTTCATTTTCAAACTTATTTCAGGAAGTGCATCTATAGTGAACGTCCATGTTGATCATCCACCAGAGGCATCTTTGAACATCCATCAGGTCGAGAGTGTGGATGGTATTAATGAACAGTTGCATGTAGGAAACAGGGCGCCTTCAACAAGTCATTCCATCAGAATCCCTATGTACAGAGTGCAGGCACAAAGCAGTCCCAACAACAATGGCTATACGGAATTCTCCGGCTATGGATACTGCTTCAGACGACTAGACAATGGACAGGTACCAGCAAGCTTTTTAGATATTACCTTCCCTACAGAAGGTATATTGTGGCTAGTGTTATTATTCAACCATTTTTGCAGGAGTGGGGGGTTCTGGGCATATGCAAGTCCTTGCACAGGAAGATTCAAGAGTTTTATGCACAGTAAACCACAGTTACACTGAACAATGAAATTCTTGTTCGGAAACCAGTGCCCATCCTGCCACCTCCACTTAGCCGCTGGCCCAGGTAAGCATTCAATCCACCGCTGTACTGAAGGACAAGCAGGCAAGTGAGGTTGTAGCAGCAAGAGTCAGCACGTGCAGGGGGCATGTTCCACCCCCAGAGCATCATCAGGGTGACCTTGGCAAGCGGCGGTGAAACAGGTGATTGGCAGTTGAGTGGAGGTGGCAGGATGGCCACTGGGTTCCTGGACAAGGACTTGCATATGTCCTGAACCCCCCACTCCTGCCCAATGCTGTATATTAAATTAAGGGTGTCTGACATAGCATCAACAATTTGAAGCACCATAGAGTTATTGTGGATACCACAGTGCGGCACTAAGAGGCGAAGGTTAAAGTGATTGGCAAGTCAAAAGTAAAAAAATAAATATCAGTGGCTTACCTTACATTACATCCCTCCAGTGCTCTCCTTCCTGCTTTGTCGATCTACTTAGTGAGGAAATCATTTCCTCATTCACCCCGCTGACCTAGTCCTTCAGAAAACCCAACCATCCTCCCTCTTCTCTGGTCACACATGTGATGACAGTGGTGGTAGGCAGTGGGGAGACCCTGGTGATCATTTGTGATTTGTGAATCATGAGATCTGGTTGCACACCATGTTATAGAGTGGTGTGACTGTTTATTATAATTGAATTGACATTTTTGTCTTTGCAGCTACTATAATTCTTGCTACTATTGCACATATTTGTGAGTGATTTGTGGATATATTATATATATTGGTATTTATATTTGTTTGGGTTATGGATTTTGGCACACTGCGACCTTGCACTTGATAAAGAGATCTTTACTCTCTTTTTTTCACTTACACACTTTTACTACTGCACATTCATAGGTGGCTTTATTATTTGTTTAAATATGGAGCTTTTGAGTTAGCATTTAGATATTGGTCTCTCCCCACCGCCTATATACCTGTCTATGTTGGTATGTCCTGAATGTTCTGTGTTTATATGTTTTTAACATGTCTGGGTAATTGTGTAATTGTGTTTTTTGGCATGTATTTGATTAAATAAAATTGTATATAGAGCAGGATAATTGTGTGCCTCCCTTCTTGGTGTTGTTCTCTATTGGTATTGCGGATGTAATCTTGGGAGTGGCATTTTCAGGCTTATGTATAGGATATTTAAGGGGGTTGTGCAAGCTTTTGTATGGTATTGAACACTATGTGATGGCAGCATTACTCACACCCTTTTTCTGGTCACACTTTACTGCCAATAATAACTAGAGGCACAACAATGCACTTAATTTTTACTATGATATATGTAGTGCACCAAGTGCTTACATCACATCGCTGTTGCCACACCCACTGTTTATCCTCATTTTTGCACTGTGTGGTCACTATAGTAACTATAGCAACAGGTTCAGTGGCACCATGTAATGGTGTTAAAAGGGATGTTTTACTATACTTTGATAAAGCATATATGTGGGGTACCTGTACTATTGTTTAAATAGACATTGGATCATATTAAAGAGGAACTATGGTTAGAAATGACCGTAGTCCATCTTTAATATGCAGGAGCAGGACAGTCCGGCCCGGGCATTCTGGCTGTGCCTGGCTGGTCATTGCAGGCCAGCATTTCTGCAGGTACTTCAGAGGGTTAAGTTAGTGGGCTGACTCTGGCTTCTGTCTCTGATTGGCCGATGGCCACATAAAACCAGGCCGCTCCCTGCATGCATTGCCTGAGATAGCTTTTCCTGCTTCGGCTCAACGCTGTGTTTTTCTATAGCTCGTCTGTTACCGACCTTTGCTACATCCGACCAATTTCTGTCTGCCGGTTGGACCAACTTCTGCCTGCCTGACCTTGGGCTTGTCCACCCCTCTGGATACCACATACCATCTGACTCCCCGGGTTTAAACCTTTGGCTTAACCATTGACCATTCATCTGCTCTTCCCCTGCACCCAGACGTTCTGAGGACTGGTACCCTATGTACGTCCTCAGCTATTCCTTCACCCTGTTAGTCAGCATCCTTTGCACTATAGTAAGTCCTTGGGCAACTATGGTCAGGTATTTCTGGCTAGTTTTTTTGGTTTAGTAGATAACAGGGTTTCTCTAGGTACTTTGAAAACAGCTAAGTCAAGTTATTTTTTTTTTGCTATACCCTCGCTCTAGTTAGGTGTAGTAATAGTCCTGGGGCATTGTTTTTTTTGCTGTCCCTCTCTGTAAGATGGCAGGCATCAGTCATTGCATAGGTGTGGCAATGACATTATTGCCACACACAACAGTGGTAATGAATGGAGAGGCCGGAGCTAAAAACGGGCAGCATTATCTGGGATTAGAGTGAAGCAGGAGCAGTGAAAATTAGCAAGAAGAACTCTTTATGAGGGACGCAATTCAGGGGATGCTAGTTAAAAATGTGGGTTTTGGTCCACATTAAGACAAGTAACAAACATGCAACTGTCTTTTTGCTATGTTGTTTGTTTGCTTCCACCCCGGTGTCTCTGTTGCTTGACAACCAGGCGCACAATCACGACCTGAGGCAGTGTCTGGTACTGAGCTGGTCACTCGGCTGAGTGCCAGTATAAGTGATGGGGGGTGGAGAGCAGGACACTTGAGAATCCTTCAGTGAAGTAGTCCAGAACTTAGGAGTTCTAGGCAGGTCATTTTATTTTGTTGTATACTTTGTGTACATTTTTACAGGGTATGGATACCTGCCTACTCTAACAGGGATGGGACACACCCACTCCTAACTAGTAAGAGGTCAGGGTAGTTCTGACAAATGGCAGCTTTTGATGACGTCATGAAAACGTCAGGGTATTATTGGATATTCATTTGTATAATAATATGTCTTGTGCTTTGCTGCATGTTTGTTACTTGCCTTGAAAAAAGGGCACCTATGCTGCTTCGAAACGTTGGGTTGCTGTGTAGAGATTTCACACATAACACATTTCCTTGCAATACACTGTCTTTAGAGGAAGAGATGTGTGCTGGCTCTACTTTTTGCTTGTTGAATTACTGCAGTGCCTCTGTGGGCCTTACATATATTATATAATATAAGTGAATGAATTCTTGCAAGCATGCGGTGGTGTATCCATAATGACATCCGTCGAAACGTTGGCTTGCTGTGTAGAGATTTCACACTTAACAAATTTCTGTGCATTACAGTGTCTTTTGAGAAAGAGTTTTATGTTAGCTGGCTCTACTTTTTGCTTTTTGGATTACTGCAGTGCCTCTGTGGGCCTTACATATATTATATAAGTGAATGAATACTTGCAAGCATGCGGTGGTGTATCCTTAATGACTTTACAAGAAACTGGTTTCTAAGTGCCAGACCTAGACACAGCAATGATTTCTCCACAACTTCCTTACTGTAGCACCTGGGTCCTTGGCAGTGAGTCTATAGCACAAATCCACAAGTTCCTTCACAAGTTTTGTGTCTGTTTCTGACTCTGGCGTCTCATCATTCTGCTAACTACCCAGCTCAAAACATACTGATAATTTGTATTCTATATATATAACTAGGCTCTGGGCCTAATTCTAATAACCTCTGTTTCCTTTTACCTTACAACATTTTTTAGCCATTTGTATTACCATTAAATGTCTTACATGCTTCGCATGACTAGTTTGTAAGTATCTAGAACAGGGGTTCCCAACAAGTAGTACCCGACAAGGATGCAGACTTACCTATACGCCAACTTGATCTGTTGCCGTCTATATTTCACTCAAGACTGATTTGCACCATAAAAACTGCCCCATTTTGTGTGGTTCGTTACTTAAAATGGCTGTTTTGTGTGTTTTGATTATGGTTTTAGGTGACTGACAATGCTCGCACAGCACTAGGGTGGTACTCGATATAATAAAAAAATGGAAAGTGGTTCTTGATGAAAAAGGGTTGGGAACCCCTGATCTAGAACTCTCTGGCCTCTGCACAGACACACTCCAACTTACTTCTACCTTATTCGCCTTGGGAGCAGTATAAGAAATGAGCAATTTCATCATCTCAGATTATATAAATACACCGAATGTATTCTAAAGCACAGCTTTATGAGTCTTAAGCCTACTCTGCCCTGGTCAGAGACAGCTGTGGCTTGCCATGGTTACTTGTGCTAGGAGCTCCAAGGGACAGAGTAAGTGTTAGACCACTTTTTTGCGTGGTCCTGGAGGAATTAAATTGAAAAGAGGGCAAACTTTGGAGCCCTAACACAGCTTCTACCCTGCACTGCTGGAAATAGAGGAGGGGCACATGGGACAGGCATCAAGCTAGCTGCATGTAGCCCCTATTATTGCCATTGGGCTTAAAGTCTCTTTCAATATTTTATTGCCAGGTTTGCCAGGTCTGATCTGGCTGCCATTACTTATTTTAGTAAAATTACAAGTCAGGTAAGAATATTCATCATTCACAAATAAACCAAGAATGAAAGTGGAGGTTTCCTTTTATGACCGAGATAAGATAGATGTATGAAGGTCATTTGTAATTTTAAATAGTGAAATTCACTAATTTCTTTCATAGAAAGTTAAAATGTTAGCAGATGTGGTGTGTAGTAGATAGGCTTTCCTGACAGCAAAAATCCTGTCCTGTTTGAAACATGCAATTAAGTCAAAACAAAACAATGTAAAGTTACAGGGAAGCATCCCCTTGTTAAAAGTACCATAAAAATTAGAGAGAAAAACTGTAAACATGTCTAAACTTAGTAAGGTTTGGCCACAAGGCCAAATGCTTCTTACGTAAGTCATCTGAGTAACATCTGAATGGTTTCCACAGCGTTCTCTGATACCATTTACAGAGAACGTACAGGCGCTGACACCTGGATTGTATTATTGTGGTGCAGGTGCTGGCGACCATCTTGGCTCTGGGCCTAAAATCTGGACCTAATCAGGATTGATATGCTATTCTGCTGTTTCTGAGAATCCAAACCATATATGGAGGAGGAGGGCAGGATAGGGGAAAGCATGTTTTATCTCACAAAGTGTAAAATACAAAAGCGATAATCTGTGATGCTACCCAACACAGATTCAATTTAGCAAGTGCCCAAGTGAAAGCAATCCCAACCAGCCAGGCTAGAGAGCCCCTTAAGGGTGAACAGTGCTTTAAGTTTATACCTGTATTGCCTTTCCAAGAATACATGTCATTGACCTTCATTTTTTTCGAAAAGAAGACTGCTGTAATATCAGATGCCCTAATTTATTCAGGTCAATGTTGGACTAGAGTACCTTGGACCCACCAGAGGAAATCATTCTCGGGGCACACCATCAAAAATCATTCTTGGGGTCCACCCTTTAGCTTTATAGGAATAATACAAGACCAGAAGTAAAAAAACATTTATATTATAGTATATAAAGCGTGAGGTCTATTTAAAAAAAATAACTTAATGAATTAATAGTAAACTGACATGACACTATAGGCAAATAAATAGCACTGTGTTAGTGTCAAACCCCGGGGACACCCGTCTTCTTTGTGAGCCTATAACTCCCAATCTCAGCAGCTAGCTTCACCTTTAGCCAAGCCCCCTTTGCCAGGACACTTTTTAATACCTCGCCGGACATGGTTGCCCCCAGGACTTATTAGCTCAAAGGATGTAAGCTCACGGGGGTGAAGATGGGTGAACCGAAGGTAAGACTGGGCAAACTCGGGTAGCGGGGGTAAATACAGCAACACAGTTCTGGGAACTCCGAAGGAGAAAACAGGCAAGGTCAAGGGTTACGCCAATGGTCAAACCAAGAGATCAGAAAGCTACGCGACACCAGGGATGACGGGTTCGTGGTCGTAATTCAGGCTAAGGTTGGTACGGGCGTCGGTCAGGATAGTCAGACTAGCAAGGTTGGAAACGGGTATCAATACAGGACTCAGGAATAGCACACCCAGCTAAACGCTATCATGGGCAAGGAAACAGTGTGGGGGAACAACCTTTATATGACGGAAACTAACGGGATTGGCTGGGGGGAACATTCGGCTCATAGGCCGGCTAATGTAACTTACGCGCGGTGGTAGGAAGTCCTCACTCGAGCCCACGCCACTTAAAGACACCTACAGGGCTCCAGGTAAGTTTACTGTGATAGTTAGTCTTGGACCTTCTGTACTGCCTGATAGCGGGCCTTGGGTACATTCCTGGGAACCCCCACCGTAGGATTCCCTGATGGACAAGTCAAACACCGCTCCAGTTCCCCACCGGACAGCCTTCAGGCCATTGAAAGGAGGAGCAAAGGTGCATATTTAGAGCTCATATCTCCTGTCTAGACTTCAGCCACAGTGTGTGCCCAACATCCAATTGCAGCACCCCCACTTTCGCAGTCATGCAACAGGGTACAAAGAGATCCAAAACAAAATTCTGCTGACTCTTACCATTTTTTTCCGTCAGCTCCAAGAGACCCTCATGACTATCCCTATTATGCAACCTGATTCACAGTGCAGGCCCTCTTTTTCTAAAACTCAAGTCTTTTAACTGCCACTGCTTTTGAGCTCAGGTGCTTGCCCAATAGACCTCTAGAGGGCAATGCTTCATATTTGTGGAGAAAACAGGTGACAAACATTAAGGCGAGTTACCAACTTTTCCATCAATTTCTCTAGGAAGGGTTATTCGATTTTTCAGGATGTCTTAGCACAAAGCTTTTTTAAGAGTCTATGTCCACTCTAAGAGGCAGACACTGATAGCTGCAAACCATTCTCTTTAGGAAAGCAGTGACCTAATAGCAGTACCAAGGTGATGAGATGCTCCCAATCGGTCAGAATATGTTTATGGAGCTTTTCTTGAATGTAGTTTGGCTTCATCAAGTAAAGGGTAAACAAAATGGGATTGCATTAAGCCAGTTATAAACAAGGTTATGCATAACAGTTCGTCTTTCCATTTGACAAACAATTATAACCCCTAATTAAATTTTGAATGATCTTTTTGTTTTTAAAATTGTAGTCATTTTTATATTACCAAGTTTGAAGTCTGAGATAGCAGTTTTTTTTTCTTTAAGGGTTTTATACAGAGAGCCAGCTTTCACATGTTCCCCTTCATTTAGATAAGAATTTATTTCCAAGCAATGACTTCACTATCTCCTGAAATTCCACCGTATAGCTTTCTCTTTTATGAGCCATCATGTAATGTCCTTGTAATTGGATTGCATAGTTCTGTGAATCAAGCAGCTTTCCAGCCATCCCATGAGAAGGACACTAAGTCTAGCGCATCCAGAGCCCAGGCTATGTCATTGTCTCCACTGGCTGCCAGGACAGCTGCTCCCTAATCATATTAATGAAAGTTTTCTGTCTCTGTCGCAGTGTGCCTCACCATTCCCTGGACTTAGGACCCAGGAGGTTTGTTGCCGAAGTTCTGGTGTAGCCTGGGGGGTCCATGACTGCAAACCCTGCCCTGGGCACAGAGGTAAGCTACTCTACTCAACGATCAAACATAATTGCATCTTGAAAATAACAAATGTGTTTTACATTGATCCACGTGTTGGTTAAATATTTGAGAAATAAAAGTCACTAAAAGTTCCTCTGCCTTAAAACAGCAACAGATTATGAAACAAGACTTGCTTCCATTCAGTGCTGATATAGAGTGATGTAGCCCGGCCTGTAGTCAGCTTTCCAAATTATCCCAATGGATCTGGTTGCCTTTCAGGTTCAGGATTTGTATAGGCCCTGTTGCCCAAATGGTGGTACGTGCAACACTGGTGCTATCCAACCAGATCTGCTGCCATCCATACTTTAATAAAGCCTAATTTGCTCCATAGATACCAAACTTTTCCAAACGATGATAAGAAACTTTTTGTTCCAATTGTGTTCTTGTTTCATTAAATTAATGTTTATGTTTTAGCTGTATATGTACTGCCCAGTTAGTACTTTTCACTAGTAGTTTTCACTACCTCCAATCTGTTGCCATTGTCAATGTACACCGAGAAGAGAGAAGTGAGCCCTGTACACACAGATTACTGCTACTATAGCCACTGATGAGGTGAGGGAGCTCACTCAACCTTACACATGCCCAGCAGCAGCAATGTTTTGTGCAACTATCTGCAATCTGTTGCTATTGGCAATGTACATCAAGTCTTCACATGGTGTACATTGCCTATAGCAACAGATCGCAGGCAGTGAAACACACACGTGCTAACATTAGAAAAAACATTTAAAAATGCTAGATGAGTTTAGCATCATTAAGACATCATTTTGCCACACAAAACTATACACTTTCAAAAATTCAATCGAAAGTGGCCTTACTCTTTAAATCTATATATTTGTCCACCATATTCATTTGTACACATTATATGCCACAACTCACACTGTTTTATATGGCACACCCACATATATAGTTATATCATTATTTAGCTTAATATTTTTATCTATCACTGATAACCTTTGTATCCCCCCAGAAAAGAATAACCAATTACATCTATAAGTGGATGAGGGGTTTCAGTCTGGGGACCAATAGATCGGATCGGTCTGAAGATTTTGAGGATTTTGTTAAAAGTTTTCATTTTGTGTTCAGTACAATCCAATACATTAATTTAGTTGATTTTAAATTCTCTTAACAATGTTGCCGCCACTGCCACATTGAGTAGAGTATTCCAAAGTTTCACTACCCTTACATGATCTGATTTACCTTTGTGAAATAATGAACACATTGTCATTTTCCTACAAATAAAAGTTTATCTTCCAGATCATTGTATATATTGATACTTCCGAAGTGTAGGTGGCAGTTCTTGGCATTTACCCTCTTCCCTAGACCAAGATTCGTCCAAGTGACACCTGAAACAAAGTCACCCCTCAATCCCTGTACCTGCAACCATGCACCCCCTTATGTCCTGTAGGTTTTACCACTTCTTCATATGGCTGACTAAGAATTTTACTCCTGAGACAATGGGCTCTGTTTCTTGACATTACACTTGATTTCATTTTTCCACTTTCAATTAAAACCGTGTGGGTTTTTTTTTACTGTTCCCGCAATCAATGTACTTAGTCTACCTTTTACAAAGAACTCCTTGTATTATGTAATATATGAACCTGGTGAATAATACAAATTCAGATTGGTTAGATCTCCTTCAGGGAAACTCTTTTTATACACAAAAGTGTAACTTGCCCCCATCCAATTTAATACTCTAGTTGCTTTCTTCTGCCCTCTGGTTGTGGGGAGCAAATCTGTACCTTATCTCATGATTTTTCACAATATGGGTATTGTTCCGGGCACAAATGGGAGAAATCTTACATTCTCTTCAGACCCCCAGAGAAATCCAGCGTTGTGATTGGCCACCATCACATGGTTGTCTGAACTTGGCAGCCACATTGTCCTGGTTTAAAGCTCTGTACCTGGTAGGGTTCAGGTCCACTAGAACCTAATTCACCTACACTGAGAGCAGCTAAAACAGACTCTGGTTTCTGAAGTTCTCCTCTGTACTGGAGTTAGACTTTATTGAAAAGAAAAGTTTGTTTTTGTGTTGCTACACATTCCATGGAACAACTTTGCGCCCTTGTTTACTAAATCATGACCTGTGACTGTAGAAAATGTTCTTTTAGGTGTGCTAAGTGAAAAAGTGAACTTCACACAATGTCCCTGAGTGATAACAGAGGGGGACATCTAGAACTGCTGCAAGAATAAATCACCAGCATCATCAGTCTCTGCTGAGGGCTGAGAGGAATGTGGCCAAGCCTTTGAGGGGGTGCTCGCATCTTCCAGAAACCACCCACATTATACTGCCGAGAGAAGTATGCCAAGTGCACATCTGTCCCCATCAAAAGCCCCCCGAGATCTAATCCATCTGTGATAGATAAATGTGATTACAAAACATAACGATGGAATCTGAATTCCCCACACTCCATATACTCATCACTTTTAACCTAAATTCCAATAATTCTTCCAAAGGCTGATTTTATGCTACAGTTTGGCAGAGAGACAAACTAATATTTATTGTAGAGTTTGAGTCAGACATGACCTTAGTAAGGATATGCTCTTCGTAAACTTTGGCTGCAAGGCAGCTCTGTCACTTGCCTGGGTTGTTTATCATTTTTATCACGCATTTCGTTTTACTCAACTTCCTTTAGCTGTATCTTTTTATGTCATTAGTAGAAGATAATAAATGTTGTGTAACTTGACCGAGCTCTTTTCAAATATGAGGACATCACATCCAGTGGGTAAATACATAGTCACACATTATTATGACCAGCAGTTTATATCGATAGTGACTGCTGTGTGGCACATGGACAACAGATTGGCTGGGAGTGACTCAATAAGGTTGCTGGTAGGTTGGATGGTGCATCAGTGAACTTAAGGTACACCCCCAGATACTAAGTTGGCTTCAAATTTGGGGAATTAAAGTGGACCAACACCCACGGGTGATCGGCCCGGGAATCTATAAGATTCCCGGGCCGATCACCTCCCTCCCCGTGGGACATCCGAGATCGGGATGTCCTGCGGGGTGAAATCCCCCCAAACACCCCAAACTCCTTACCTCCGCCGCCGCCTCCCTCCCGCCCCTCTAGACGTGCGCGTGTCCGCGCCGGCCGTCTGTGAATGCGGGCATGCGCGCGTCCCTCTTGGCGGCGGCGGAGGAGCCGCTTGTCCGCGGCTTGTCCGTCGGCGCTGGGAGCGGGGAGAGGTGAGTTGTTCGGGGGGTTCGGGGGGGTTTCACACAGCGGGGCACCCCGATCGGGGGTGCCCCACCGAAGTGGACCAAGGCCCAGGATAGTCAAAATCCTGGGTGTTGGTCCACTTTAAGGGGGCCAAGGTACAGGACATGGAAGGCTTCATCACAATCCTTCAACCAATGTAGACATGTCTAGCCATGTGACTTGTCCTATTGTCTTGCTGGAAGATCCCATCTGCGACAAGGAAGACAGCATGTATGGGTGTTCATGATCTCATCATGTGTGTGGGGAGGCATGTGAGAGGGCCATATCAGCCCCCTGCCACATGTCTGCTGCCCCTTCAAAACTAGAGCTTCAGTATCATTGCTTTAAAAGTGGTCATTTGCACCCCTGTCCATGATCTGTCTCTGCAATGCTATGGACTCGTTGACTAGTCAAGAAACACATTAAGGGCAGTTTAGAGCATGTGGTGGGCTGTCTAGGGGCAGTAAAAGGGTGGACCATTATGGAGAGGCTGCAGAATTGAAGGGTTAAAATAAAGGCCGGGGTGCCTTGTTTGGAGGTGTAGCGTAGCACCAGGTATTGCGGTGGGAGGCTGGGGGGGGGGGACTTTGTAGGCACAGATTTTAGGGAGGTAATAGAAGTATCAGTTCACCTACAGAAGAGAGTGAACAGCCTTTAGGTGAGGGGCTACACCCAGCCCAGCCCATTCCAAAGCACTGTGGAACATAAGTTCCCATCTGCCAGGTGGAGTCCTATACAGGACTGATGACTGTACTGCCCCTAATGGCTGCTCTAACCACAGTTGTAGCTGTGTGCATATAGGCATCTCAAATGCCCCCCCCCCCCCCCCATGTCCTCATGAGTGAGTAAATATTAGCAGAATCAAATATCTACTACCAGGTAAGATGTAAGTCAGTTTCCCAAAGAAGCTTTCAGTCTACAACAGTGTGCAGATGTTGACAATAACAACAGTGTGCAGATGTTGGTGCCTAAAAACAGAGTAATATTGGAAATAACTGATGGTGTGACAATGTGAGTGGTTAGTGTGCAATGTATTATTTTTTCCTCCTAAATATGGAGTATGGTACCCTGTGCATTGCCAAGCAAGCTACCTTTTGGTGGTGGAACATGTGGATATGTTAAAAATATGTTTTTCTTTACAGAATCACCTGCTGTAGGATTATTCCCAGAATCCTCTTGCCCTAAAGGATTTGAGAAAATAAATGAGACTTGTGTGGGTAAGTCATTTTACAATCTTAACTGAGCTCAAATTGTATGCGCAACATAACCCCTTCTCCATCTCTAACCAGATGTTGATGAATGTAAGGATCCATCTTTGTGTCAGAATGGAGACTGCACCAACACTAGAGGTAGCTATGCCTGCCTGTGCAAACCGGGGTATCTTCTGGATTCATCTAGGAGCAGCTGTATATGTGAGTAACCATAGCATGCACCAGGTGGTCTGTTTGAAGTCACTTTCATAAATTCAGTATAAAGTGTTTAGTATTTTAATAATGGAAGGTGCAGAAAACTGTATAAATATTTAAAGTGATCTGCTAATACAAAACCAATGATTCCAATCCAGTCTTTTGGACTTTTCAGTTTATGCTGCAACCCTTGGTACTGTTCAGCATAAAGTAGCTCATTCTCAAGGTTTGTAATATAGATTTTTGCATTTAGATGCCATCATAAATGCATGCAGCGTGGAACGAGTAACCAGTCAAAAATTTGTTGGAAAGTCCATTAAAGCGGTGTTGGGTAAAGTGGATATTTACCCTTTACTCATATGGTCCCCACACCATCACCCACACACTCAAGTGGAATGTAAAGAATTATACCATCATTGCTCTTACCTCGTCTTTGCCAGTTTGACCTGTCGGCGTCATGCATACCATGCTAACTCAACGGTAGGTCATGTGACCAGGGCAATGTTGGAGCTCAGATGGGTAAGTAAATTAAACCCGATATTAGGCTCTGGTGATTTTTTTTAGGGATGTGCAACCTTATCTGTTGTGCACAGGAGATGGGGGAAGCAAGTGCTGTGAAGCCACTGTCTTTCAGAAGAGGGTATAGGTCAGCTTTAAACACGAAGGACTCCAGTTAAGCTTTATGGAAAGCAATGTAATAAGTCTAATTCTTGTATAATTATTTCCAGGCTATCCAAAGTCTCTGTATTACCTGTGGCTAACTAACAGCTCCAATGGTTTTATTAAGGTTGCTCTCATAATAGGGCAACAGGCAATAAGATGGGGTAACATTGCAGTTTCTGATAATTGATAACATTTACCAGCTTTTATATCACTGGTAACCTTTTACCATGGTACACTAGGCAAGAGGTTCTCTTTATAAACAATTATTTTTTTACAGCCCATCAAGTGATCTCAGAGGTGAAAGGACCCTGCTTCCGGATACTAAGGGATGGTGGTTGCTCTCTCCCTATCCTGCGAAACATCACCAAACAGATATGTTGCTGCAGTCGTGTGGGAAAGGCTTGGGGCAAAGCATGTGAAAGTTGTCCTCCATTTGGCACAGGTAAGAAACTCTAGATGACAAGTTATGCTGTGTGTTGAAGGTGTTATTATCTGGCAGGTAATGTTTTGGATCTTGTAGATGGCTTTAAGGAAACATGTCCGGCTGGGCCTGGATACCATTACTCTGCATCTGATCTGCAAGTTAATCATCGATATGTGGGACTCAATCAGACAAGGGTTCCAGTTCAACGCCAACCTGGGCACCGGATATTACCCATCACCACTGCTGCACCACGCCACAGACCTGACACAGGTAAGACTCCAAGCTTTTATATTTTCTATTAGACAATGTTGATAGTCATATTACTATTGAAGTTGGGTAAGGCTTTATTACTGAAGATTCATTCAGGATGCTACACTACAGCGATTAAAAATTTAGAGTTTCAGGTCAGTTAAGGGTACACAACATAGGGGAAAGGGTTATAGGGTGAAGGTAAACCCTTGAACCAAGAGCTGCCTGGTAGACATTTCAAGATGCCACCTGGAGGAATCCTGGTCCAGGGAAAGTGAGTAGTTAAATGGGCTACAACAAAAACCTAAGTTTGAATTGCAAAAGAGGGATTGCTTGTAGGATAGAAGGCCATACACTCTAACATTGGATAGAGGGTGGAGGTGTCCTCTACTGAACCAGCAGCTACCAGGCTCAAATAATAAATCAACACAAATCAACACAAAACAAGTTTACACTAGTCAACTATGATAATTGTTCTCATATTGTAAGGGCACTAAAGGTATCACTGCTTTGCGGGGTCAAAATTTAATTTGTGAGGCCTCAACAGGAGGGGAGATGGACCCCAAGCATGTCTGGTGGACAAATTGATGAAGGCTGCTTATGGTGCCTTACTGAGATGAGATGTTGATGGTGAGATTGAGCAAGAAATGGTGCAAAAGTGTCACTAATAGGCCTGCTTGGTAAAGTGGACCAAGACCCAGGATAGTCAAAATCCTGGGTGTTGGTCCACTTTAAGAAAGAAAATGTATGTGCTTAGGAGAGATGGGTACATTACGGGCACATGTAAGTACTTACTGGTACTGTAAGGCTATACGGGCACAGCCTGGGTCTATGTCTAGGACTTTTTATTGGTAATGATTTTAAGTGTACAGTGTTACAGAGGGTGGTAGGGGGAAACATATGGTTTTCTAAAATGGACATAAGTATTAGTAAGAAGCTTGCCTAGTATGGAGGCACATATGCTTTCCAATTTGATGGTCAAACAAAGAACTGATGTGGCTACCTATAAAAGGAAAGGGTCCCAAAATGTAGGCTATATGGAATCCCTAAAATGAATGATAGTGGCCCTAACTACAATAGTAGCAAATCAGTATCAGGTATAGGTTGGGGTAGATACCCAGCCGGATTGGCAGGTCCCAAAAAAACTGTCAAGTTTGTATTTACTAATGCATTACATTTCTTCAAAAGGGATAATGTCATTAACATGTATTTTTATTTGTAGGTCGTTTTGTGGTGGAGGAGAGGAGACCAGACAGAGAACAAGGCAGGGCACAAACGCCGCCCCAAAGAGCTCCCGACACCGTACATATTCAAAGACCAGATAGGACACAAATACACAGCAACAGACCCTCTTTCACAATTCAGACCCTGGTTCCAACCTCTCCTCCTGAACGTGCAGACACGGAGGTGGCATTGCCCCCACAGGGTAGGTTTCAAATTACAATGGTAAAATAAGACTAGAGACTAGGGTAACACAATTACCAGCCAACAGCACAGAAAAGTCTGACACTGGCAAATTTAACTGGGAATATTATATACTTAGTCAAATTCTGTTAAGGGAAATATACGTTAATAATATTGAATAATATCTATAAATATAAAATTCCATTAGTACGTTTTCACAATGTAACTAAGAAACTCTGGATGCCCATGCCATTACTTACTGGTTAATTTGACCCCAAACATCCAAATTATGATACTTTAATATAAGACATGTCATTTATAGTGATAACCTTCATATTTCAGAAATTGGCCAATCTCTGCCAGGATGTTCTTTGTACTGTATGTAACTCAGGCAAGGGGATGCTACTCTTTTTGTTTCTTTCAGTGGCTCTGAGTTACTATACCCTTCTGTACCATACCGTACCCTGCCATATTGTTGTTGTGAACATTTGGCGGGATGTAGCTAATCATGTCAGTGACCCACACCTATTTTGGAGAAGAAGGTTGATCTGGCACTGGTGCATAAAATCCCGACTATAATATAGCAAGATTAAAACTATTTACCATCTCTGACAGATAAGACAAATGATAAGACAGATGCAGGCATGCCTGGAGGCTGTTGGGATAAATATCTGTAAACATATACTGGAGATATATTAAATATACCTATAATATGTTACACTATCCTATCCCCTTTAACAAAGTCTACCTTATGGATAGTCATATATCCTTAACTTGCAGACAGTTGGCCAGGGCAGAAATGTGGACCTGCATATTTCCCCAGTCTTGATGCCTTAAAATATCAGAATCAATTTTTTTTATTGTCCACCAAGTACATACGTTACTTATGCATATCACATTCTTTTTGGCAGTTGTGTCCGAAGTAATTTTTCAACAAGGAGAACAAGTATTGGAATCAGGATGATAAACTACAGTGATTAAAAGTTTAGTGTTTTAAAATGGGAAGGATGCCCTTCTGGGAAAGTGGGTAGAATGATTAGTTGGGGTGGTGGGTAGGTCAGTCCACATAATAGGCTTAGGGGTTATGAGGTGAAGGTAATCACTTGTACCAAGTACCTGGCAGGCATTTCAAGATGTCACTTGAAGGAATCCTGGTTCAAGGAAATCGAGTCATTGACCGAGTCACAACAAAAGACTTAGGCTGAGCTTCTGAAAGGGGAATTGAGTGTAGGATAGCTGGTTAAACTCTCTAACATAGGATACAAAGTGGCGGTATTCTCTGCAGAACCGTGAGCTACCCACTCCAGCAGAAATTCTAAGGCACCACTTAGACCAAGTAAGCAGGTAGTTGGCTAGTCAGGGTACTGGACATGGTAAGGGTTGAGGGATGGGAGAATCTTCCTGAACCAGATACTATCCCCAGGTGCCACTTGGAGGCATAATGGAAGTAGATTAAAATAGAGAAATGGTTTGGGCGGAGTAAGGTTAGGGTGCCTGGGAATGTTCATAGCTGTAGAGGTGGGGGGACAAGCAGTAGTCCCGTAATTCACTGCAAAAGGAGCCATAAGCATTGTAATCAATCTTTTGTGGCTACAGAGTAAATAATGCAAGAGAGGATAAGAGTTATGGGAAATAATTTTTCTCTTGTGTTCATTCATACACCACTGGTGACTTGCAAGCACTCCTCAAGAAACTACCATGTGGCCTCCAGACTCCCTTGGTACCTATGGTGGTCTTGCACTATACTAACACAGAGTGGTACAGGGTATGTAAATATATGTAAGCTATATATTTATTGACGGCACCAGAGAGCACAGGTAGGTCACAATATGGTATATGGCCTTTAAGTAGTAATTTGCCCTCTACTTCTAGATAATGCATGTCGTGTGTCAGGGGCCATGTAAATATATGTATGCTGAAAATGCTGCACTGACATTACAGGGGGGATTACAGAGCCTGACAATTACTGGCTATCTGAAGTGTCTGGGTCCCTAACTTTTACCTGAATCAGAATAACCAAATCTAACTCATTCATATCCGACAATATAATATAAGTCTGTTCTTTGGTTTATAGAGACAAATTTGTGTGAACGAAACCCACAGATCTGCGGTCCTGGACGCTGCGAGCCACGTCCTGGGAGCTATACCTGCGTATGTAACAATGGTTACTGGCTGAGCACACAAGGGACCCATTGTATTGGTAAGACGTCTTTGTTTTTGTTATTTGGTAGGACTTGCCTAGACGGTCACATACCTACCTAATAAAAATTTGTTCTCTACCCCCCACAAACACAGAATAATGATATATATAATATCAGCTAGATATTTTCATTAAAGTGGACCAAAACCCAGGATTTTGACTATCCTGGGTTTTGTTCCTTGTTCCCGGGCACCCTGATTGGGGGTGCCCCGCTGTGTGAAACCCCCCAGGGCGCCCAATCTCACTCACCCTTCCCTGGTCCTATGGCACATGCAGCCCTCTCGTCTAAACCAGGCACTCTGGTGGGCACACCCCTGCTATCCTCGATGCCCGCGCCGGCCATTCACAAATGCCTGGTGAGGGCACGCACCCTGCTAAAGGTATAGTGGGGATGTGGCCGCAGTCGCGCATGCACCGTTGGACTAGGAATCAAAGGTGAGTTTCCTGGGGGGCGTTTCACACAGCGGGACATCACGATTCTGGATGCCCCGGGGGGAGGGAATTCAGTGGCCCTGGAATCTTTAGATTTTAGGGCCGTTGGGGCGTGGATTTAGATCAAAGGTATTTGTTTTACCTGCCGAATGGGATTGAATCATGAGGCAAAACCTACAGGCAACCAGTGGGGTTTTACACTGCCCTGGGGCAAGGTGTAGCATGGTCTTGGAGTCTTTTAGACTCTAGAGCCAGGTTACTGTCTGTTTTTTCCACTTTAAGGTAAATGGGAGTTTAAATATACACTACTGAGACTCTGGTCCACAAAAACTACACATGTAAAAAAAATATACTCACATTTTCTGTCCTGCTCGTGTCGGTCATAACTTACCGAGATCAAGTCTCGAAGCAGGATTGAACATTCTGCAGGGGACATAAGGGGAGTGGGAGGGATTTTTTTACATTTTTAGACTGTCTGTCCCTTTAAGATCTGGTAAGTCAAACAAAATCCCAGAACAGAAGAAAAAAACAGAGACGTGCAGCAGGAAGGAGTGGGAAGCTAGCTTACACCACATAACTGACTATATGGACAGCACAACACAAACATTAAAGGCAAAGCATGAAAATAGCATCATCTCAAGAGACACAGCATCATTGTTTTAATAAGATTAGTTAAAGGGGACAAATACATATTCTTGGGACATATTCATGTTCTATGTGATGTTTTCTGCACTACCCCCCCCCCCCCCCCCATGGGTAAAAAAGAGGATCACCTTTTATACATTTATACTATAATTTTTGCACAGCGACAGACTTTCTTTGAGAGTAAAGACAATGCAAGATGGGAGGGAATCAATCACCCTTTCTGACTACCCCTGTGACACTCTTGTCACAAGAGATCACTTGTGTGGCTTTTCTCCACAGTGCCGCGGCGGGTGACATTTGCTCCCAGGGCTGCCTCCCTCTGTCACCTCTGGGGCCACAGCCTCTTCCATGCACCCATTGCTTTGCGCTAGAGGACACTTGGTGGCCCAGCCCAGCTGATTGGAGGCAGCTACATTAAAAACAGCCTCCGCCATGAGGTCAGCGATTACTATTGCCATTGTTCTGCCTTTATGTGCTTTGAACCTGCTAATCTACTGCCTGTTGCCGTAGATATTGACCATATCCTTAGGGGCTGTGGTGGCCTAGACGTAAGGTGGACATAGGACTTGTGATCGGAGATTTCGAATCCCGATTCTGGGACATGACTAAAGCGCTCCTGAGCAAGGCACCCTACCCCCCCAAGTGCTCCCCAGGCGCAGTAATTAGGTCAGCCCAGCGATCCGGGCATGAGTGTACTCACTGCACTGATGGGCTAAATGTAGGGGAAGAATTTCTATGTGTGCACAAGCATACAATGGCTATCTAAGCCCCCCCCCCCAAAAAAAAAATGTTCTTGCCCACTTAACACATTGTCACAAACTAAAATGGCTTTGCCTGCCCACTGACCACATCTATGCTTGCCCATGGCCTATTGCCATGTATACTGACCACAAAAATCTCTGCTGTCTGCTCGCTCACAATCAACTGCCGCAGACACTGACACGTCTTTGCCTGCTGCCTCCCCTGCACCTATTGCTATGGACAGGGCCAGCTCCAGGTTTATGTGGGCCCTGGGCGGCATGGTCTCAGTGGGCCTCTTTGTGGTGAAGAGTCACGTCATATCCCCCAAATCACCCAAATCTGCATGCCCCCTAAGGATCATGCTATTTGGACCAAAACTCTAGTTTTGGTCTACTTTGAAGCGCATCAAACCCCTTTAATCCTGACCTCGGAGTCTAAACAAATCTATATTCTCCTGATTTTGGATGCCCCTGTGTGTGACCCCCCCCCCCCCTTTGTTCATTTCTTTCCTTGAACTGGTGAATGCGCTGTGGGATCACCAGTTTGAGTTAACGAGCAGCGCCCTCCCAGTCCGCCGCTGGGCAAGCACCGTCGCACACCCCAAAGGCCGGCCCTGTCAGTGGGCCCCCCTGGCAGCTGCCCCGCCTTGCTAGGTGCTGATGCCGGCCCTGGCTATGGATACTGACCACAATTTTCTCTGCTGCCTGCCCAGGACCTATTGCCACAGACACTAAACTACCTACCAGCCATCATTCGGTACAAGCCTTGCCACTGTCGTGGACTCCAGCCAGGTGCCACTAAGACATGTAGCCCATAGGAACTTGCTACAGCAGCTTTTTCAGGGGCATCTGAATCTTCATAGATTTAGAAACTACCTTCTAATTTTGAAACAGTCCTAGTTTTAGGCTTGTATTCACAAGTGAAAACAGCCTGCTTCTGTTTTCATTCCTTAGAGCTCTGGAAGATCTAATTAGTGACAGTATTATCTATTGCTCAACAGCAAATCAGCACTGCTGGGCCAAAAACTTGTGGAAAAGGATAGAGTGAATGACATCAAGACTGGGAGAACAACACAAATGGGTCCCAGGTGTGTCATTCATCTTGTAGTTTTGTAAAGCTGTATTTACTTAACAACCTATCCAAAACAATGCGATCCATTATTTCTTGAAAGCATTAGTAAAACTTCAACATTTTCCCTTCTTACATAATTAAAGCAACAATGAACCATTTAAGAAGGGAACATAGAAAAGCAGATTTATTGGAGGCTAATTAGAAAAAAGAATGACAATTAAGAATAGAAGAAACATTAGCGTTGTACTCTGCTTTAACTCTGTTTTAAAAAGCTCTTATTTTTCTTCTGTGTTTAAAGTGGACAATATCTCATATAAATGAGTTGTCCCTCTGTAAGAGATTTTCCTAAGGACATTCCGATTTGGGATGCCCGCTGGTTTCCCCATATACTCCCCTCGATCCTCAATTCCATGGCCAAGCTAAGCTTATTCAGACACTATGGCACCTTGCGGCATAACCACTTTCTCAGGCAGGGGCCCACAGATGTGCTATACAGATTTTCTGTACCTACTTGATCTAGGACCCGATGACAACATGGACACCCCGCCACCTCGAACTGAGGGAGCAAACTAAGCCAATGCCAGCTACGCTCCCTCTGTTAAAGAGGAACAACACACATGAATTTGACTTTCCTGTGTGTTGTTCCTCTCTGCGGTGACATCCCGGATTGGGATGCCCAACTGTGTGTGTGCCCCCCCCAGGTCGCCCCATTTCACTGATCTTCCTACCGCTCCCACAACGCAGACTCTGGCAAGAGCGAGTACGTTGATTGGCTGAGCGTCTCACTCAGCCAATCAGGGTGCTCGCTGTCACTTGGCTCTGTCCTGCGTCTGTGCATCTAAGCAGCCGTTCAGCGCCAAAGGGAGCTGAGCGGCACTGCCAGCCGCATCCCCTGCGCACCTGGCAGCCGTGGAGTGACCGTGCTGCCCATTCAGGAAGGTCGGGCACACGCACATATAGGGGTGAGTGGGGATGCAGCCGGAACGCACAGACGCGGCGAGGGCTCCGGGAGAGGGTGAGTGTTCTGGGGGTTTGGGGGGGTTCATAAAGCGGCGCATCCCAGTTTGGGATGCCCCAAGGACTGGAACTCCAGGGCCCCCGATGTACCTCTTGAAAGTGAATAAAGCTGCATGATTGAGAGTGTCGTCAATGGGTTTGTCCTTACAGACCTTGGACGCCATCCAGAAAACAGTCAGGGGTATACTACGATCATGGGGCCAGATGCTCAGAGTATAGAAGATCCAGACTGGGTGCCATCAGCTACAGGGGATAAAAGGGGAGTACTGCTGTTATTTATTTTTGCCAGGTTCTTTAATCATATGGGGACCTGTGGTAGTAAACCTGATAAAGAAGAAATATTTGATAAAGGGGAAAAGCTGCTCAGGGAGATACCCGTGTTACACCTAAAGAGACTGCAAACCCAACAGTAATAATAAGGCAGCAAGCAGTGCACCTGATGTGCCGGTCCCATGTGCCTCTCCTCCATTTCCTGCAGAGCAGAGCTGGAGCCATAGCAGGGTTCCAAAGATTGCCCTCCTTTCAATTTTATTACTTCAGGACTATAGAAAAAGTGGTCTAACAGCCACTCTGTCCCTTGGTGCTCTCAGTGTGACAGACCATGGCAAGCCACAGTGATCCTGCAGCTGTTTTTGACCACAGCAGAGCATTTTCATGACGCCTCATGGCGTGCCCTTCCCAGCACAGACCAGAAATGAAAGATATTTATATAAAAATCCGATTTTGAGATGGTTTGAAATGGTTTATTTTAAACTGTTCCCTAGGGGGATAAGGTGGAAGGATAATGATCCCAAAATGAAATTAAAAAAAAAACCTCCTCATCATCCCATATACACCTAGAGTTTCCATAAGTCAACAGAGTAGTAATGCACAAGGCAGTCATTCATTTGTGGACAATGGCATAGCTTACTCTAGTTTATATTTCCTATAATATTTTTCCAGGTCTTATTATTACCAGTTCTGCACAACCCAGGTTTTACCTTATTCAACAAGATCCACAACTGTATAAGGAGCAATGAATTCCATTGTAATATATATATATATATATATATATATATATATATATATTAATTTTTTTTTTTTTTTTTTTAAAGCTATTTTACCCAGCCCAAATCATTGCATTTTGCTATTATGTACCACTGTTAAAACATAGTCCTGATTTTATATATGTCACTGCTCTCTTGAAGCTCCCTCAGAGATCATACATTGGGTTTTTGCCCTAAGAGCAGCGTTCCTCTCACCTCTTCTCGAGAGCCACTAAGAGGCCATGTTTGGCAGATCTCCACACAGATGCACAGGTGAAGTCAATAGACAGAGCTTTAGGGCTGCCTGTGTGGAGATCCACAAAACATGACCTGTTGATGGCTCTCAAAGAGAAGGTTGGGGAACACTGCCTAAACCAATTAGGATTTGAAGGAAAGTATCTGTCCCACCTAGGAGGCACCACCACCCTTACACATAAGGGCAGACTAGATGGACCAATATGGTCTTTTCTGCCATCAAACTTCTATGTTACAACAAACAGTGCTCATATGCATCCCTTCCCAGGGCAACTCAGACTGCTGCACATAAAATTAGTTTACCTCCCTCTGTGGTCAATTCTACAAACAAAATGGCATCTCCTGGAGCTTCAGGGCAGCTGAAAACAGGAGGTGCTGCTGGGTTTCCTGTCGCTGTGCATTGTCAGTTATGTCAGCTGAATTCAGGCAGCACCATGGCTGAGATGTTGGAAAAGGAAGCTCCAAAATGGTGGTAGCGTTTTAGCTTCAAATGGATGCAAGAGCAAATGTAAGTGCTGACAATGATTCAGTTTCATGCATGCAGGTGGGGCAAGTGAGTTTTGGGGAGTTTTGTTTTCCAACTGTAGCAGACTGTTGGCCCGGTTTAAAGCAGAGGGTCCCCCTCAGTGAGCCCTGCTGTGAGACAGCCTACATCCAATGAGGCAAAGGAAACAGGTCCCTCATTATACAGAGCCCATCTCAGAATAACAGTTGAGTATCTCCTAAATTCGGGTCTCATAGGCAGAAAAAGTAGGTAAACCTGGACCCTACTGCCCACAGTGTTGCTAGAAAGGGGTTGGGTCTGATTTAAAGCAGACCAAAACACACATTTTTAACTAGCATCCCCTGAATTGCTCCCCCCCCCCCCCATGAAGAGAACCTTTTGTCAATGTTCCATGCTCCTGCTTCACTCTAATCCCATATAATGGCGCCTGTTTTAGCTGTAAAGCTCCGCCTCCTCCGGTCATTGCCACTGTTGTGTGTGGCAATTATGTCATTGCCACACCTATGCAATGACTGATCGCCTGCCATCTTACATAGAGGGACAGCAAAAAATCAGTGTTCTAGGACTATTCGAAAAAAGAAATGATCTATTTCTAATTCTACACCCTAAGAAGGGAGTATCGGCTGGGGCTTTGGCCAAATGTATTTCACTGGGTTTTGGTCCGTTTTAACAGTTGATTTTCTTGGTTTAGTTTTATTTTATTTTGCAGAGTTACAATGGTCTTACAAAGTCCTCAATAGTTTCCTTACATCCTAACCCTTCTTTCTTTCCAGGCTCAGTTTTACAGTTGCACTTCAGCTTGCATTTAACCCACTTGTACATTCAGTATTATTTCTCTCGTGACATTCTCAGCTCATTCATACGTTATCAACTCTGTTTGACTTATATAGTAAAACAACACAGCTTGAGGATGGTTAGTTATTTGTCTTCCCAAATTTGAACCCCTCTTTAGACAGCAGATAAAGTTCTTCTGAAGCTTTTCATCAGTTTTCAGGAGTCAATAGATAGACCCACAGCTATTACTTCAAACACTGCTTAGTTCATTTCTCCCTGCAAGTATGCAAAAATTTAAAGAGGACCAAAACCTACCCTGGAGTCTATAAGATGCCAGGGCAGACATACTCCCTCCCACCAGGGCATCCAGATTCAGGATACCCAGTTGTGTAAAAAAAGACATCAGCAAAGTCGAGCACGCTGATTGGACAAGAGGTTGCACTTATGTCGTAGGACCTGGGAAAATTTAGTTGGGGTGGGCGACCTGGGAGGGTTTCACACAGCGGGGCAACCCGTGTCAGGGTGACCCGGGATAGTCAAAATCCTGGATTTTGGTCCACTTTAAAAAAGGAGTTGTGAGAACTTCTAATAAATAAAAAATTAGATATTGGTCTTAGAAATGGTTAACAGTGATTGCGGTTGTTCCATTAAATTGTTTGCTAAAAAGTTTCTTTTGTATTTGGATTATGATGTGCAAAGCTTAAGGGAATGCATTGTGATGTTTTCTGTTTCCCAGTGAAATGCCATAAAAATACCAAATGTTAATCAGATGAAGAAACAAACAAACACTATCTGGCAACTTTCTACTCCATTTCACAGAGGAATGAGACCATGACTTACTGCCCAGAAGTCTGCTCTCTATGATGATGGCGCCTTCCCTCTATCATTTCTCAATCCTTCCAGTGAAGGTCACGACGATGAGGAAATCAATAAGCAAATGTGTAAAATAAATTTTCATGTTAGAAGCAAACAAATAGCTCCTCATTATAATGGTGCTACATGAGTAAGCAGTGTGCTCAAAATGGTGCAGTGAAGATTAGGAGCAAGAAGGCCTGAACTTGTTGTTTAGGGTTTTGATTTTTATAGCTCTCCGCAAAACACACAGAGGTCTTCCCCATCCTTAGAGGTTCTAGTTGGCAAGCAATTTGTCCAGAAGTAAAACATAGTCGTTTGCTGTGATGGTTGGGCCTTCTTTTCAGGTAATCACCAAATAAAATGTTATCTTTGTACTGGAGAACTAATGCCAATGGCCTTGCATGTTGACTTCTGAGTCTTCAGCTCCCAAGGAAGTCCGCCTGTGTCTACCCTTTTGGCTTAAAGTGAAACTTTTACTAATCCCATATAAAACAATAACATTCAACATAATATCCATCTCTTCTGAATTTCTATTCTACTTCCAGGCCAAGTGGTGTCTCAGAATTCCTGGCTTGCTAAATGTAGTCTGTCCACATGTATTGCTGGATCCTTAGCTTCCTAACAAAGCAACAGACCAACTGAGCACTTGTCTCTATTTTGGCTGTATGAGTTGCTACTTTACAACCACAGTCCCCAACAGGCAGACTAGTCTTGCTTTATAACTTCCCAAAAAAAGTGCCTCTCATGCCATTCTTAAAAATGTGCAATTGCCCAATTTATTGACAATTTCAATAAATAAAGAGTAACTAGTAAATCATATCACCAAGTCACTGGGCCTGGGTCCGATGTCAAAGGCTGAAACGATGCATCCTGATGAAGTGGTAGAGTACACCACCACCCAACGCGGTAGCTGAAAAGCAAGCTGAAACGAGCACCGCTACCACTTCATCAGGATGCATCATTTCAGCCTAGTGACTTGGTGATATGATTTACTAGTTCCTCTTCACTTTATTTTTTTGAAATTGCCACTTTATTGCACCTAATGGTAATTGCTAGTATATTGTGTATAGAGGAATATTCTTTATAAATTGTGCTAGTTTTGATTCATAGATATTTATAGCACTTGCCACTTTATAAGTTGGATTGTTTGCACTCCAACACCCAATTTTTTTAAGAGGAAGGGCAGCCTTTGATCTCTTTTTTTAGGAGGAAGGACAGCCTCTGATCTCTTGCCTCCCCCTCTCCTCTGGCCAGCGATCACCGCATCTGTCTTTTTTTACTGTTAACCCATTGTGAACTGGTAAAGGATCTATGTGACCCCTATACCGCAAAGCTCTGGGACTGGCAAGTCACCTGTGGCTAGCGGGTGACTTGCCATTAACCCCGAGCCCTCCCCATTTCCTGCTTCCCCAAAGGGGTGCAGAAGAGCCCATGGCCATTAGGCTATGCCGGCTTGTAGCCTGTAGGGACAGAGGCCACCAAAGCTGGCCCCTGCGCCCTGTTCTACAAGGAAAGGAGGACCTCACCCAATTTTTTTTGGGGGGGGGGGGGTTAAGGGTTTTTAACCCTCAAAATCTTACTGTGGCTGGCGCAGGTTTATTTAAATAATATTTAGCTGTGCGACACATTTGTGCTTTTATTTTATACCACATTATTCATCCTGCTTGGCAAACCATCAGAACATGTATATGTTTTTGAAATCTTAGATTCTTGGGCAATGGATGAGATTGTTTTCAATGTGGAGAAGGGAAGCACACAAGGTCCAGTGTTATGCCCCCCCACACACCCGGTGAAGCACAGCGCCGCTGCAGTTGTCTATTACAGAACACTAGAGTGCAGCATGGCCAATGCAATAGCAGGCAATAAGCAGTGATGAGCATCCAGACAATGACTACGAAATAGGTGACAGCAGCATTCAAAGGAAAGCATTGTCAGAAAACTGTAGATAGGTTAGGGAGCATAGGAAGCAAACGTACATGGAGCTCAGAACACATTTCAGGAGGACAAGGAGAAGGCTGTTACAGTTCAGCAGTGAGTGCCTGGCCACAAACAGTTCAGCAGGAGCATCCAGAAAGCATGCAAAATACTTACCAACTTTCCTGTAGCAGTCACATCCTTATGTTCACCACTTCAGCATCTAGGAAATGCCACGGATCTTTTTCAGGCTTGAAGGTCAATTGGGATAAATCTAGCTTATACCTGGTGGATAGGCCGGAAGACACCCAGATCTCTCCAATCTCATTGCTCCGGAGCGTGGAAAAATGTAAATACCCGAGAATTGTCATACACAGGGATCCCTCCAAATTTTTTGCACTTAATATCTCCCCTGTAGTCGAGACCCTTAGGAGAAAGACCACTCAGTGGGAGTCTCTTCCTCTGTTGGTAATCGGCCGTATCAACATATTTAAAATGGTTTTCCTCCCTAAATTCTTATACATGTATCAAGCATCACCAGTTGTGCTGCAGGCCTCCCCCTTTCGACTTACAGTCTCCATTCTATTTAAATTCATACGGGGCTTCTCCCACCCAAAACTGAATAGAGGGGCTACAGTTGACGGAATCATCGGTGGAATCCCTGGTTAGATCCAAGGAACTTAATAAACCCACCTCAACACTGTTTAGTGCCCTTATCGCACTTCAATCTTTCCCCTGGATAAAGCTCTGGGTAAGTGGGAGACCATGATTCTGGACCTGGACCAAGAAGACTGGGAGGAGGCAGTGGATATCCTTTACTCCTCGGTCATAGACTCAAAAGATAGACTGATCCAAGCCAGGTGGCTGCACCATGCCTATTTGAACCCATTCAGACTTAAAAAAATGGGCCTGCTGGAGTCAGATTTATGTCCTAGATTTGACACCAGGCCCGACACCCTGCTGCATATGATTTGGGAATGCCCACTGATTTCGGTGTTTTGAGGTATCCACATTTATGGCCACCTCTGTAGGTCTACCAGTTAGAAAGTTTGCCGCCTTCTGTTTGTTAAGTGTGGTCGAGCCCATGCTGGAGGATGGCCTGCTAAACTGGAAGCACCCAAACAAGCTAACCTTGCTAGGTTGGAAACACCTAGTAAATAGGAAACTTATCTTGTATAAGATGACCTACCAGGCCAAGGGATGCCCAAACAAATTTGAGTGGATTTGGGAGGCTTGGCTCAGCGCCTCTAACTCCACTAGCAATTAAAAACGCCCTTGGCTTGTCCCCCCCCACCGGGCTGAACAATATTTCTTGTACAGATTAATGTGGCCATTAGCAGGCGAGTATGAATGTGTTGTGTGTGGGGAAGGTTTCTCTATTTTTCATTGTTGTGCAGGTTACGTTTGGGAGGGCCATCTGGATGGAGGGCCATAATTTTGTAACCTTGTAACTTGTAAACTTGCACTTGTACTTTTTACCTTTTGTACTTTAATTATAATTGAAAATTAAAAATACCATTTTATATAAAAAAAAGAAGAAGCCACACCCCATCTGCACCACGCCCCCTACCAGACCCCTCCACATATACAATTCCAGGATGTTCCACTATTATGCAGTACCAATTTATATCAGTGGAATGATGAGAAGTAATATTGCAATGCTACAAGCTCTTCTACTGCCTAAAAATGTTATGTCTTATTTGCCTCAATTCATTTATGATTCTTATTACTACTTATTACTATATATTCCTAATTATTACTATGTTATACACATTATAAGGGAGGCATGCTGAGACAAAGCTACAAAATGCTTTCCAAGTGCTCATATTTCATTTAAAAACTATTGTTGTGATGCAAATAGATAGATCTTTGTTTTCATCCACAGACATGGATGAATGTCGACAAAGGCCAAGCCCTTGCGCCAATGGAAGATGTGAAAACACAGTAGGAAGCTACCGGTGCGCATGCTCGCCAGGATTTAGCACCAATCCCCAAGGCACAGAGTGCACAGGTCTCTGAAATTCTGAATTAAACATGCCGCCCATATTCTCAAATGTATTATTTTAATGTTCTGTTTCCATGGTATTTAAAAAGTCCATGCATCCTTATTAGGGTTGCACCATCAATGATGCATGGTAAAGATTCTGCCTGAGGACAGTAGGCATATTTCTTTTTTAAAGTGACTGGCAAGTCAAAAGTAAAAAAAAAATATCAGTAGCTTACCTTTCATAGAGTGGCTCCAGCACTGTCCTTTTTCTCCTGTCTGCCTCCTTAGTGAGGAAAATCACTTCCTCATTCTGGTTTCCATCACCACCCCACCGATGTGGTCCACTAATCAACCTTCGGGGGACTAAAAATGGAAACACCCGCACTCCCTGCCCAGATGTCCCGAGTGGCTGCCTCTCTCTGCCCTCCTCTCAGTGTGCTTACATCACATCGCTGTTGCCACACCCACTGTTTCTCCTCATTTTCTCTCTGCATCTCTAATGATCTAATATTTTACTAATAACTTAGGCACTACAGGGTCTTTTTGATAACTGATTGAAGTTTGGGACAGTGCAACATGTAGCATGAGGCAATAGGACAACACTTAGGTTGCCTTAATTCTGCCTGAAAAGTCCAAACACTGCTGGTAGCCTAATAGCAAAATATCCCTACCTCATCATGCTCCCAGCTGTTATTTTTTTATAACAAAGTTTGTAATGCAGAGAAAACCTACTTTATGTTTTGTACTGATTTCTATATTTTCCAGGTGGTGGGAGTGTCCTTACCCCACAAGTACTGTCTGTATTAGCATGAGGTTTTCCTTCAGTGTGCAGGAGGGAGGGGTTGAGAGTATTGACAGGAAAGGGAAAGGAGGTATTGGATAGCAACCAGGAGTGCAAGGAATAGAGGAGGAAGGGTCATGCATCATCCAGGACAATCTCTTCGATTGATGGACAATTCCCAGAGGGGGGGAGTGGCTGCCAAACGGAGCCCAGAAAGGAGCGATCCTTGGACTCAAAATGAAAGCAAACACTGAGGTCGCCAGTGCTACACATAGAGGACCTGCATCCCCACTGCCGTCCTTAGTGTTTGATTTAACCCCTGCCTGGACAATGACTTTAAATATATCCAAAAGTAACCTGAGTTCAGTATTAATTAAAGAAATGAAATTCTATATCTAAAACTCACCAAGAGTCATGCATCTCACCTACAGACGTCGATGAGTGTAAAAGCGGACAACAACTCTGCACCAATGGCAGATGTGAAAATACTCCTGGCAGCTATCGCTGTGTCTGCCCAACAGGGTTCAGTCTTAATGCGCAGGGCAGAGCGTGTGTCGGTAATGTATAACCTCAGTTAAAATGTACTCTATAAAATTATGGGGACAGCTGTTTTGTTCTTAGTTTGTGTCCCTTCTAGGAAGCATTATACACATTCATTGTTAACTAACCTAGTGGTGTCACCACCTCTCAAGTACAACCACACATTTTAAGTGAAGAGGTAAAACCTGTGTTAGGTAATGGCACACACACATCACAGAAAGTTGTGAGTCAGCTGTGAGCTGTTTATATTATCATAGCAGGCTCATGGCTGCTATACAATGTATATATAAATTGAAGAAATGCACATACCAATCTGTTGCTTTTTAGGGTGACAGTTCCAGTGCTTTCTTAAAAGTTACAAGAAAACAACAAGCTTTTGGGAATATACTATCCCTTCTTCAGGTCAGCCTTTTATTCCCAAAAGCTTGTCAATTTTGGCAACTCACATTAAAGTACGCCCCTGCCCGGCAGGGACGTCGCCACCTCAGAGCAAGACAGGAAGTGAGAGCTCATCGGTGCGAGATAGTGGCACTGCCATGGTGCGGGTGCAGCAAGGGACCTGGATGAAGCCATCCCAGTAAGTGCTGCAGCCCCAGACTAGGGGCGACGGTCTGCATGGGGAAAAATGGTGAGTACAGCTTTTTTAATTTTTTGGGATAAAAATGTACTTTAAAGCACCTGGACTTGCATCCTAAAAAGCAACAGGTAAGCGCATTTCTTTATTTCATACATGGATGATGTTTATGGCTTATAATGGAGGTCCTTTTAGCACAATACCGACGTCCAGCTCCAGTGGACAACTTTCCTATTTTATAATTAGTTGCTACACAATGGGGTCGATTCAGAACCAGGTGAGAATGAATGAAAGTAAATGGCAGTTTAGTGAGAATTCTCACCTGGCTCTGAATCTACCCCGATGTATCAAAGCAGATGTAGATTTTGATACAGTTGTGACAATCAGCAGTGGCCTTGCTGTTACAATGTGTTACACAGCAGAAAGCTAGCTGGATTTTACCATGTAAAATGTAAGAGCAAGAGTCATCTCTGCTTGATACATTGAACAGCTGGATGCTGCCTCTGCATGTCAGCAACTCTCGACCAATGATATCTGACTGAAAAGCTTTTATTCCTTAATGAACTGAATAAAATTGATAACAATGATACATTTGTCATCTTTACCTATTGTTCCTCTTATACCTGTAGACATTGATGAGTGCCGCTTGTCACCTAGACGCCTCTGTCTTAATGGCCGATGTGAGAACACACCTGGAAGTTATCTCTGCGTCTGTCCTGCAGGGTTTACTGTCAACACACAGGGCACCGACTGTCAAGGTGAGCATGATAAAAATATTAAATTGGACCAACACCCAGGATTTTGACTATCCTGGGTTTTGGTCCACTTTGGCGGGCCACCCCGATCGGGGGTGCCCCGCTGTGTGAAACCCCCCAGAAACCCCAAAAACTCACCTCTCAACGCTCCCACGTGAACGCCGCAGCCAATCCCCGTCAACGTCCAGGCGGGGATCAGGAACGTCCAAGCCGCTTCCGCCGCCGCCGCCTCCCGCACGTCACTCTCGGCGCGCGCGCGCCCCCGCCGGCCATTCACAGAGGGCCGGCGCGCGCACGTCTGGAGGGGCGCGCGGGAGGCGGCGGCGGTGGAAGCGGCGGCGGATCAGGTAAGATGTTTTTGGGGTTTCTGGGGGGTTTCACCCCGCGGGACATCCCGATCTCGGATGTCCTGCGGGGTGGGAGGTGATCGGCCCGTCGAATCTTATAGATTTCCGGGCCGATCACCCCTGGGTGTTGGTCCTCTTTAAATGCCTTAGATCTATAAGGTCCATATAGGTAAAAATATGGCAATTAAAGCCCACCTCTGTGGTCACCCCACCAACCTTTAGCACAATAAAATCAATAGAAAATGTATTTTTAATAAATCTTGTCGAGTTGTATAGTTCACAAGTGTCTTCAGAGCAATACACTGGTTGGTACATTTGACAATTCACATTGGTAGACATACCAACACATGCCCAAATTATATCAACAGCAGTCATAGCAACTCCTGTTCTGAATACACCCACTACATGTACAGGGTAGTCCCCCTATATGGGTAGCCCCTAAAGAACAGCATAGGGTAGAAGGGGACCAATTACCTGGATACAATGTTTATCTTCAAATGGCAGCAGGCTCAAAGGTTCTTTTAACTTTTTAAAAGAAATGAAGTGCCCTTTCACAAGCCCCACATGGCATCAGAAGCAAACAGCTAGGGCATGTGATGTTTCTGCAGAGAAAGAGAGGTTAATCGGCCTATGATAAAAAGCCAGAAAATAGTGGATCTCACATAATTTTTACAGTTCAATAACATTACGATTACAGCTGTTTCTCAAGTTTGCTTTATTGGCCACTTTTCCAAACCTAATTTTCATTTAGGAAAAATGGCATTTTCTCACAAAACTTCTTAGTAATTCAAAAGTGGTACAAAATAGTACAATTCTCCATTTTTTTTGTAATTTTGTAACTGGGACCATATCATAGCGTGCAGTATGGATTCTCCTCGCTGCCATGTGAAGCTGAGGGGGAGGTGGAGTGAGGGGACCAGCAATTCTGTGTGGCTCTGCTGAGCTGATTGGAAAGACTGTCTAAGCTGAACCTATAAACCCTGATATCTCGGCCATCTCTTCTTCAACTTAAAAATGGAAAACAGTTTAAGACAGCACCAAATGTAACCCGAAGCAGTGGTGTAACAATTTCCTTGGCCTGCAGTAGCACATTATTAGCACAATGTTTCTGTTACAGACATAGATGAGTGTCGTCAGACACCACGTCCTTGTGGATCAGGAAGATGCCTAAATACCCCCGGGAGTTTCCGGTGCTCCTGTCCTGCTGGTTACAGACTGACTCCGCAGGGCACTGACTGCGTTGGTGAGTGGAATATGACAGAAGACATCCATGTAATAAAAACATAGAGAGAGAGGAAGAGAGCAGGACTAAGAGGAATCAGATGTTTGAAGTTCAATAAATTGGACTGCACAGCATATCCCTGAATATCTTATAACGAGGGGACATGACAAGATGGGTAGAGAGTATACATTACCATAGTTACCTTATTAACTGCCTTCAGTTTCCACCATCACTTCTTAATGTGGGTTCCTCTATGTCATTACTACTAAGCTGCTGAGATGGCTGCAAGGAAGGCTTGTGGACTGTGAAATTAGTCCAGTCCAGGCATCTGTAGCAATAATGCAGAGCTGAACTTGGTAACCACTGACACATTAAAGTATCTACTTCACTAATTCTTACTCTCTTAAAAAACAGCATATATATTTCTGCTTTTGTTTCATTTAAATAAAACCCACCACCTAGTAGATATTAATAAATATCTGCACTTTTTCTGGACAAAGTCAGATGAAGCTATTGATTCCAACAGGGGCCTATATGTTGCTGCATGCACTGAAGCCTCCAACTACAATCTTGAGCCTTCCTGGTGACAGATTTACTCTAAGGCCTCTCACATTGTGTGTTTCCACCGATGGAAAACATAGCTGCATTATGCCTGCAGTGTAGTGCAGTGGTGGCAATACACGCCGTCCTGCACCACTGCTTCCTGCCCGATGGTGCAGGCACCCACCAGGAGGAAGCAGCATAGGATGAGCTGCAGACTGCTGGCACAACCTGGCAGAAGGCAGCGGCGGGACCCCACATTCTCCTCCAGTCCAGAACCTTCAATTGCCACTTTCTTGATGTCCTTCAGCTCTCTGCTCCAGCAAGGAACCGATGAAGGTGGCTTTTGCAAGCGCCAGACCAGAGATCGAAGGACCAGTGGCAGTGGAGGCTATGGCCTTTTTACTGCACCTGCAATATGGTTGCACTGTGGACAAAACCCTGCATGCAGCATCTTGCAACGCAGGTCACTGATGTGAAAGCGCCCTTTCTTGACACGTTGGAGTATTTCTTATCTAATGTGATGCAAACGAGAAGGTGTGAATTAATAAGGCTATTTATGTCTGCCAAATGTTGGATAAATCCCTTCGAACTGTTCAGCAACAGATTTTAACTGCTCAGAATATATCAAACTAAACCTCCAGCCACCCTTCCCTCCCCTGTGCTAAGCCTGATTTGGGCATTAAAATAACAAAACCTGGTCACTGTGATCCCCCCTGGGGGAGGTGGAGCTCCACTTGGCAGCAATGAACTTGAGTGACTGTTGGACCTAAAGCGGTTAAAAATGACTTAAACCAGACCAACACAACAGACAGTACTCATATGCCCCCTCCCCGGGGCAAAATTCATTTACTCTTTTCTAACTCCTACTGTAGTCAATTTTAGAAACAAAATGGCGGCTCATGCATTTTCAGGCCACCTGCAAACAGGAAGTGCTGCTGGCCTTCCTGTTACTGTGCATTGTCAGTTATGCTGGGAGAGGAAGCTCCAAAATGGCTGCTACCTTTCTTTTCTGTGCCAGGCTATTGGTCCAGTTTGGTCCAAGAGACAGGCCAGACACCTAATCCCAGGAGCAGTGTGGCAAAACTGTTCCACGGATTGGGTGACTGACCTGTCACTCAAAGTCCCAGCTTCAGCTTCCCTGCAGTGTTCGCTACCAATGTATTTTTTATGACATTGCCCTAATATGGCTTATCACAGGGGGAGGCAGGGGTCAGTGGAGTGTTACAAAACGCTTGGAATTGCTATTTAAATGAAGTGAGAAGAAGGCCTGACATATAGCTTATAGTCAATGCAGAAATATGATGATAGTACATATTTGGTGCAGAGATGTATCTTTACCTGGTCAAGTAAGTTCCATCAGGTACAGACGTCTGTGTCAGGCTAATGAGGACAAGTAATCCAATAAGCACTATTGTGAATCAACAGCCATGTTTTATACCTGCAACAGTTTATTTCCTCTTTCAGACATCAATGAGTGTGAGAATCCAGGAGCGTGTGCTGGTCAGGAGTGTGTCAACACCCCAGGGTCATTTCAGTGTCGCCAGTGCCGAGTTGGGTACAGACTCCAGAACCGGCGTTGTGTGGGTAAGGTCACTAACTTCAAAAGATTGGATTAGCAGGACTAGGGGCATCCATGGGGTAATGGAGAAAAAACATCATGCTTCTCCGTCTAGATATCAATGAGTGTCTACCAGAGTCTCCTTGTGGTCCCAGTGGCAAATGTGTCAACACAGAGGGCTCTTTCGAATGTGAGTGTGTGCCAGGCTTCCAGCTGAACAGCGATGGAACTCGATGCACAGGTCAGAGCAATTCCTAATGGTAACCAGGAGTATTCCAATGGTTCTTGCCATGCCCCTTCTGTCCCCTTATAGTTTCATCTATCCACTGCTTCTTCCTCCAGTTTGAGCTTCCCTTAGCTCTCCCTATGCATCCCCCCATAAGGTTCTAGTATAGGAAGAAAATTCCTGGTCCTGGTCAGAGCCTAGAGGTCCGCTGGTGTCATTTCCCACTCCAATATACAACAGCCGTGAATAGGGAGGCTATTGGTGCAGGGCTCTACCACCCCACTTCTAGACAGCAGGGGGTCTCTTGTCTTGAAAGGAGGTTCACTATCAGACCTCTCCAACGACAGGGCTGTCCAATGCCCATGACAGTTATTGGTCCAGGGGTAAGTTCTTCATCAATGATCTATGAGGATGAGGCTGTCCAATTTCATGTTTGGACCATGGGTAAGTTAGGCCATACCCTTGGCAGCGGTGGTAAGGCTGGCCTCTGTTGGCTTCAGGCCGGGCCTCCCAGTGGTTGGAACTGCACTATCCCCAGTGAGGAAAGGGTTTTTTGGGACGTCTACAGAACAGGGCCTCTACTCCCGAGTTTTAGGCCACCAGGCAAAGGGAATCGGCAAGGGCAGGCGCAGCTTACTGCGATTCAGAGTAAGATTGGGGAATTGGCAGGGCAGTCGTTCGGCGGTCCTCTAATCTGGGGGTCACAGTTCCCTTCTAGGGATCAGTGACAGGGCCACATTTTCTTCCCATATTTGGGGGGCGAGCACCTCACTTCCTACGATCCGGACCTTCTGGCGCACTTCTCTCCTTCCCGTCACTCTCCTTTTACACCTAGGCCCCACCTAACCCCCAGCCAGCGCCGAGTCTAGCTCTGCCTACGCTATTGTTCCCTCCCTGAGAAAGTATCTACTCAAGATAGACCCAGGCAGGGGGAGCTCACAGTTAAAGTGCACCTATATTCAGAAAGTCCTCAGCACAGTGTCTCAAAACAGCCTGTTTCTTTTTCTACTGAAGCCTTTGCCCAATATTGATAAAAAGATTAACAGGAAGTAGTATTATGGTGAATGGCATGCCATATGCTAATTAGCTCAGTTACAACTAAACTGTCACATTCGGGCTGATTCAACACTGAATCACTGATTCTGTGAGAGAAACATTTTAAAATGTCAGTTCAGCAACATTTTAGCTGTGCACATTTTTAAATAATTAGCACACCTAAAAATAATGCTAAAAAAATATTGTGGAAAAAAATAATTAAAAAAGAAAACAAGAAAAAGAAATGTAATCTTTTTTTCCACAGTGCAATTCAGCATCTTTTTTAGCTGTGCACATTTATAAAGCTAAACATGCTAAACAAGCATTTCACAGCGCGAATTTTTTGAGCTTGATTTGTTAATGAATATGCTGGGAGCCGTTCGCAATGGCCATTCGCTGTCATGCGCTCCCATATACCGCACACCGACTGAGTCGCTGTCAACAACCGAACAACGGCCAAGCACAGCGAATACTATCGGGCGCTGTGAAAATACCGCTACTGCCGCTCATCTGTCGCTACCTGGCGCTATTAATAAATCGGCCTCCCCGATACATATTTTTACTCTACTACAAAAAAAGTAAGGAAAAAAATTCTCATGGTGCTGAATCAGCCCTAATGGAAATTAGGTTGAAGTGTTCCCCATTGCTGAGCTGTGTGAAGTGTGACTGTGATGCATCATCGATGGAGATGGGGCTGCTCGGCCAGGGAGCAATATGGGCGACTGCATCCAGTTCATTTTGTTATAAATATTGGAGAAAAAACATTAGTAAAAAAAAAAGCACAGATTGTATAGGTGCACTGGGCTGGGGATGGAAGGTGACAACATAAACTTCCCTCTGAGTATAGGTGCACTTTAAAGTGGACCCCGATCGGGGGTGCCCCGCTGTGTGAAACCCCCCAGAAACCCTGAAAAACTCACCTCTCCTCGCTCCCACGTGACCGCCGCTGCCAATCCCCGCCGACGGACAAGCGGGAGGCAGCGACGGACAAGAGAGCGCGCCCGCCGCCGCCGCCTCCCGCGCATCACTCTTACAGGGCGCGTGCTCGCGCCGGCCATTCATAAACGGCCGGCGCGGGTGCGCGTCCTGCTAGAGGGACGCGCGGGAGTCGGCGGCGGGCACCGCTGGATCGAGGATCAGGTAGGGATTTAGGGGTTTCACACAGCGGGGCACCCCCATCGGGGTGCCCCGCAGTCAGGGGGCTGATCGGTCTGGGAATCTTATAGATTCCCGGCCTGGTCACGGGAGGGTGTTGGTCCACTTTAAAAGCTGTCCAGCCAAACTCTGCATCCACTCTGATCCCACTTCTTCCCACCTGGGGGGTCTGGGGATGCCCCCTCTAGAAACAACCCCCGAGAGGGGCCACTATCTCTGCCCTAGGGAACTCCTCCACCCAGGGGAATTTTCCTTCTTAGAGGCATCCTATGCCAAAACCCTTTCCCCTTCTCTACAAGGTTCTTAATACTTTTTAATCTATGCACCTCTGTCCCCCTTTCATCTTTCCAACCTACTGTATATATTACCTATGCATGTATTTGTTTCTTTGCGGTTTCCATTTCAGTCTTTCTTTGCCAAGTCATATGAAGGCGCTGCACATACCCCAGAAGGTCTCCTCTATCTTGGAACACTAGTGCATTAGTGCACACCCATAGGCAAAACAAATAGTGAATATTTTATAAGCCATGAAATGGCACAGTGGCAATTTCATATCGTGTGCTTCCATTAGGCGTGAAATGGGTATTGATTCAGTTTAAGCTTAAAGCGGAGCAGAACCCAGGATTTTCACTATCCAAGGTTTTGAGAAGTACCCTTGAGGCATCCCGATTAGGGATGGGCTGCTATGTAAAACCCGCCAGTCACCCCGATATACATATCTCGCAGACACTGGCATGACTCTGCGCTAGTCAACCTCTTAGGCCACACCACATCCCTCTATAGCTGTGCTCATCATGGCTGCCATTCAATTATGGGAGGCACGACCCTGCAATACCTCGAAAGAAGCAAGGGTAGCTGCCGCCAGCCCCACATGCACCATGGGTTCGCTGACGGGGTACAAATATTTTGTGGCGGGGTTCCACACAGTGGGGCACTCCAAATCAGGATGCCCTAGGAAAGGGCATTTGACCATCCCTATTGTTTTATAGACGCTAGGTACGGTTTTGGTCCACTAATGGACAACTCTCCTTTAATATATGCCTCTCCTTTTATATATATATATATATATATATAATGTGATTATATGAAAGGCTAGGCTAGAAGTAACACCAGGCCCTGACCCACCATGAGTTTTATTTGTGTGCTTGTTATGTCATGTGACATGGCCATAGCTATGTTTGCGTATCAGAAAAAATACAAGCACAGAACTGAAAATTATGATAGGTCAGGGCTTGTGATTTGAGTGTCTGAAGACACAGCACTGTGCCTGAAATCCTTGGAAACAGACAGACTTTTTTTAAACATCAGTGGGTAAAAAGTATTAAAGCGGTCCTTCACTCTGAATAAGAGTTTATCTGATATGTTTCCCATACCCTGTACATACAGATTGCTCACATTAAAAATCATCCTACCTGCACCTAGTGCATGTCATGAGCCTTTAAACATCCAAGATGGCAGCTCATGGAACATCAGGCAGCCTGAAAACAGGAAGTGTCTTCTGACTGTGCTGCTCTGCATTCTGGGACTGCTGACCTTTTCCTGACCCTAGCTCTGCTCTGTCTGAGCAAAGCACAGCTATAACCCGCCCCCTGTACTTTATCCCACTCTCCTCTCCTCAGTAAGTGTGATGCTTCTGAGTCAAGATGGCAGCGCCTGTATCCTAAAGTCCTGAACAGAGTTGCAGCCCAGTGGGGGAAAGAATAATAAGTAAGTGACTAAAAACTTAAAATATATTAATTTTAGATGCTGGGAAATCGTTTTTTAAGGGTTTGGGCTTTTCATTAAATCATGGTGAAGGTCCGGTTTAAGGTATATTTAAATTGAAACAACACCCATTTTCATACATTGGGTGTTGTACTGGGTGCAGGGAGGTATCCCGATTGAGGATGCCCCCTCCGCAGAAAGGGAAAAATCTTACCTCTCGGTCCCCTGGAGAAATGCAGCACTCTGATTGGAGGGCGTGGGCACGTGGCCGCCACCACCTAGCCGGAAACTAGGGATGCCTATCTGCACCTGGTACAATACTCATTTTATTTTAGTAAAGGGCTCTTTACCTTGCACTTGAATAAGGGGCTTAGCCAACTCTATTAAGCCTAACATGCCCTAAGGTGGCTTGCTTAGCTGTTGTATGGAGGAAAATATACTCACTTCTTTTCTTTCAGACATTAATGAATGCCTTGAAGGGGAGTACTGCTTTCCCCATGGTGAATGCCAGAACACAGAGGGCTCCTACAGATGTGTGTGTGCTGAGGGCTATGTCACTTCTCCTGATGAAACGTCATGTGTTGGTAAGGTCAATATGAATCAAGAAAAGTATCTCATTGAGGTATCTGATCCCATGATACCTACAGTACAGACATCAGTTGCCTGTTGTCCATTGTCTTTATATTCCAGAGCACCTAGTAGAATACATAATGATGCCACTAAGCATTCTTGTTGTCATCTGTGACCCCATAATGGAGATTTAGCCACAGTTTCTGTCTGTGGTAAGCAACAAGAAAATTCACTTTAAGCATGAACATCACTCAGATCAGAGAGGTGTCATTCATAACCGATGTTTCCAGTATAAAGCTTAAAATACATTCTTTAGCATAAAGCCTCTTATAATTATAATAAAGACGAGCACCCAATTGTTGTCTAATTGTCTCGTGCTACATGTTACACTGTCGTAAACTTTAACCTGTTTTCAAAAAGATCCTGTAGTCCCTAAGTTATCTTTAAAAGTATTAGATCATTGGAGAGTCATACAAAAAATAACAGCCATGTGATGTAAGCACACATTCATAATGGGCCGTCTCTAGGCAGAGATTGCAGCCTGTCGGCTCAGTGTGACCAGATTATGACAGTGAGAGACATGTTGCAGGCAGAGATATTCACTCCAGCCTGTTAGCGACTAGTTTGCCGGTTCAAAGGGGGTTTGCTTGGTGTCCTGTCCTGTGGCAAGGCTGGAATACAGGGTGGCAGACGGGGGCAGGCTTTTGATTGCTGGCAGCCTGATCAAAGACTCGAGACAGATGCTGATAGCCATGCACGTTCACAAGGAAGAACAGAGAGGAGAGCAATGAGGAAGTGATTTTGTAATTACAGAGAGCGAGAGCAGAAAGGACAGGGCTGGTGGGACTCAATAGTTACTGATATATACTGATATATATTTTTAAACTTTTGACTTGCTAAACACTTTAATGGTACAATGGATAAACAACCTTAACTCCAGTCACATGACATAGTTCCCTCATCAACAAGCAAAAAGAGGGAGCATGACATTGCTGGTGGATCACTCCAGTTAATTTCTTAATGGCTTGGGAAGCCTGACATTTTTTAGTAACAGATATCCATTACCAGGGGGGAATAAGGAGATTGGTGAGGTTTGATTGTGTCTGCGTATTTATGGAAGTAGTCACCACTTCATTCAGTTGTATGGTAGCAAATGTTGGCTAATCATGTATCTGCTAGCAACCCTATTCAGGTTTGGTATGCACAATAATTTGGAAAGCACAGTTGGTCATCGGCAGTGACAGTCATATAATGAATGAGGAAGTGGTAAGCATCGGCTGACTTGACTTTGGCTCCCCTTTAAAGAATATCTGACTGCATCAAGACAGACACAGATAGCTCCAGATAGCTTGAGAGCCCTGCACATTAAGCCCTGCACTGGCACCGCAATCCTCCAGTGAAATGCAGCCCCAGGATTAGCCAGCAGTCATCAGGTAGACTGGGGTCGCCTCCATCTTTCCGGCTACAGATTGCAACATAGTCCAGGTGACTGCTGGCAGCCAATCTGCATTATGACAGGGGGTTGCGTCTCAGGTGAGTAAAACTGGGGGTTGCGAGCGCGGAAATGCAACAGGATGGATGCTAACTCCCCCTCCACTGCTGTCCTGATGTGGTTCAGCGCCCATTTTGTAGAATAAAGTTGATGAAACTGATCATTTTTGGAAACTATTCAAATCAGCTACTGTATATTGCTGGTCATTTTGTCCTGTTGTTCTGGGGTTAAAGTAAGATCTCTTTGTCTGTTACCCAGCACGTAGTGAAAAACTGGGTTTTTTTGGAGGCATATGGTCTGATGCTTTTTGTGGTCTTTCTGGGCAGTGCCAGCCCCAAGGTTAAGTGCTTGCCTTCCAATCTGGGATCAAGATAGGAGGAAAAATACAATTGACAGGGGTGCTAACCTTAATGATAAGCCAGGGGCGTGGCTTGTTCACAGGATTTTGAGACATTTTCTATCACCTCCATGTAAATAAGTTATATATGACGCAGGGCAGGTACATGAAGGTATTAAATACATACCTCCCTGCATATACAGATGCTATTTTTACAATAACTGACATTACAATGAAACCCAATTTTCCCTCTACCATAAGTGGGGAGGGAATGGGGAGAGGAAATGGGATGGCAAGAATTAGAAAGGTGAGAAAAATAGGAAAAAGGAGGGGGAAACATGGCATAAAAGCAAGTGGGATGGTAAGAACGAGAGGAAAAAGAGAAAGAGGGAATAAGGGGAAAAAATGGGATGGTGAGAATTAGAAAATAAAAGTGAGTGGGAACAACATGTAATGAAAACTGGGTGAAAAAAGGCAATGACGGAAATATGGGGGGATAAAATAAATAAAAGGAAAGAGATAAAAGAATATAAAAGGAAAAGAGGGGATATGGAGAAAAAGGGCCACTCCCTCTCCCTATTGCAGAGCTCTCAGCACCATATTGCATATTATTATTATGCACGTGCATGCACCATAGGACTGGAGAAAGGTTGTATGAGCGATCTGGGGAGTTTCACACCCCGGGACATCTCAAATCAAGATGGGCAAACAGGAAGAAAACATGGGGTAATTCAAATTGCGGGTTTTGTTCTGCTTTAGTTTATAGAGAACATACACAACCCAGGAGGTAAAATAATCAGATGGGCTAAGGGTCATTATTGGACACTATCCATGTCTGCTTGTGTTTTGAAAAACATTTTTCTGTTCCAAGAATTAAGCATGACCACAATGGAATAATCCTGCATACCAGCCTCTAAGATATAGGTTTGCATTTGTATTTGTGTGTAGAAATAAAAAAAAAAATAGAATAAATGAGGTAGATGTTATAATGCCTGAGCACCAGATAATCTCTATGGCATGTTGCGTATGAAGTTGTAGAGCTGTATAATAAAATCACATAATAGAATTATAAAACTGACCACATTTTATGAGGCTGTAAAATAATATGTCCGTTTCTCACGCCAGATAGTATTTTCCAGATTTACAGGGGATGCTTTTGTAATTAAAAACACAACTGCTCTGGCAGATGCATCTCTGCCTTCCAGAAATGAAGCAAAATACAGTGGAACTAGCAAAGCCCAGTGAAGTATAGCACTTGCACCATGACCAGTACAAAGTATAGGGTTCCTGTGCCAGTAACACCTATGCTTTGTTCCAGTCTGGTAACCACAGACAGAATATAAGACTAAATCTTCAATGAAAACATTAACATGACCCCTACCATTGCCAGCTCTTTCCAGAATGAAATGACGTTATGGCTGGAGTTGGACCTTTGGGTCTTTACTTATAACAATGTTTTGTTCATTGTAGTTTTCCTTTCATTTCTCTAGACAAGGATGAATGCCAGCTGGGAGGCCTCTGCCAAGGAGGCCGCTGTACCAATACGGTTGGGTCATTCCAGTGTTCTTGCCCTACAGGACTCAGAGCCACTGCTGACAAAGCTCTCTGTGAAGGTAAAAAAAAGAACAGGTTCTCCGTGCTACGGCTAGGGGTGCCAACGTTTCATTTCTTGCTATATGCTGAATGCCTTTCTTTTCTCTAGATATTGATGAATGCCAAGAAAGGGGACCATCACTGTGTGGAACACAGACATGTGAAAACACACTAGGGTCCTATAGATGTATAGCGATCTGTGATGCTGGCTACAGAATTACATCATCCGGTGATTGTGCTGGTAAGAAGCATTCATTTAATTTCGGGGGGTCTTTTACTTATTTGCCGTCAGGTAGGAAGCCTAGTCTACAAATGTCAGGGGGTAGTCAGCTTATATAGCCCCATTTCTCCATATGGACTAATAGCCAAAAAAAATTTTAGTTAAAAGTCTTTTGCTGTGGGTTAGACCAGGGGTCCCCAACCCTCTCCTACAAGGTTTGAAACAGTTCAAAGAGCAGATGCACACTTAGAGGCAGATTCATTAATAGCGCCAGGTAGCGACAGATGAGCGACAGTAGCGGTATTTTCACAGCGCACGCTAGTATTCGCTGTGCTTGGCCGTTGTTCGGCTGTTGACAGCGACTCAGTCGGTGTGCGGTAATGTTGAATACGGGGTTAGGAGTCGCTGTTTGACAGGTTCCGCGCTGTATGGGAGCGCATGATAGGGAATGGCTATAGAGAACGGCTCCCAGCATATTTATTAACAAATCACGCTCAAAAAATTCTCGCGCTGTGAAATGCTTGTTTAAACCCCAGAGCGCTGGCGGCGATGGGTTAAAAGTAGTTTTTTAACCCCCAAACAACCATATTTGTGGAAAAAAAAAAGTTTTTCAAAACATTTTGTAATATGAATAATATCAGACCTGTAATATCAATTCTGCACAAATTTTTTTTTTTTTTTCAACCTTAAAAAAAAAATCTAACATTGCAGAAGTGGTCACAGAATTTTTTACATTTAAGAAAAAAAAAAATAATAATAGCAATTAATTAAGAATATTTAAAGATTGCTCCATTGAAATGCATTGGAGAGCGCCAGGTAGCGAGAGGTCATACCTGTCGCTGTTCAAGGCCGCTCGCTGGCGCTGTGGGGTGAGGCTGGAATAATGATGAATGATTCGTTATCTGGCGCTCTGTCAGTCGCTAAGCAGGATCGGCTTGATAAATGTGTGATTGCGGAGGGGAGCCGGCGTTCTCGTGGCGGTGACAGTCATTACCGTTCGCTCACCATTCGCTACCTGGCGCTATCCCTTGTTAAATAAGGGCCTTACTGTGTGTATAGAAGGGGGTGTCGGGTCCGTGGTGGCTCCGCTGTACAAGTAATGAGTAACTGAGACCGGCACTCCAAGTCATCATATGCAGAATATTATCTTCAAAAGGACATGTAGAAAAGAAGAGGTGACATAGTGCAGTTCCTTGTATCCAACGTTTCGGGGAAAGCGACCCCCATCCTCAGGGAAGAACTGCCACCATTGCAATCAGAAAAAACAATCAAACAACAACTCACAGAGTCTCAGTTTAAAATTCCCGCCTGATGTCATAATGGCATCAGCAGGACATGCAAATAAAGTAAGGAATGTATAGGAATACATGATTAACAAACAATTGTAATAGAAAGAATAACAACTACTCACCAATCCTCCGGGGCTTCCTTGATGGAACCAATTGTTAATCGTTAATCATGTATTACCATACATTCCTTACTTCATTTGCATGTCCTGCTGATGTCATTATGACAGGTGGGAATTTTAAACTGGGACTCTGTCAGTTATTTGATTGTCTTTTCTGATTGCAATGGTGGCAGCTCTTCCCTGAGGAAGGGGGTCGGTTCTCCCGAAACAATGGATACAAGGAACTGCGCTATGTCACCTCATGTTGTCTACATGTCCTTTTGAATATAATTTTCTGCATATGATGACTTGTAGTGCCGGTCTCATTTTACTCATTACTCCTACAAGGTTTGGAGATCTCTAGCCAGGTGTTTGCATTGGAAGATACAATTATTGGGATGGACGGGACCACAAATTATATATGTCAAGGAACTTAAAACCAATGTTATTGAGCTGGAGTGGAAGCTGAGAGCAAAAGAGAGAAGAGCTCAAAGGTGATACAGACTAGCAAAAATGTCAAGACATCTGCCCTTGGAATCTGTGGAGAAAGCCAAAGGCCCAGACATTTAGGAAAATGGACCAGATTGTGTTGTGACCAGCTAAAAAAAGAACAGGTGGAAGTAGGAGGATTGTACCACCTGATTGTGTGTACTGGAGCCAATTTTAACCAGTTTCTTAAAGTGAGTCACTGTAAAAAAACGTGCTCCTGCATGGGGAATAGAGACTGCCATCGTTCCTAACTCACAATAAAAGCCACAAGACACCTCAGGGCCCAAGAAGACCATACGTGCCTTGGTACCACAAGTGCAGGTGTGCAATACCTGCTAGGCTAGACATTATCTTTCTATGCAAAATATAAAGGTGATAGATTTCTTTTTGGTCAGTTTTGATATAAGTGATTACATGCCCTAAGGCAGACACGAGTCCACCATACTCCCCTATGGTAGGACATAATGCAATATCAACAATCTATAGCTCAGTTGGATGTTGCACCTATCTATGTGCAAATGTTATGTTTATTGGTAGCTAAGATAAATACAATTATATTTCCAAAATTACCAATGATACCATAAAGTCCTGTCATAAGCTATTTTCTAGATGTGAAGAAGACTTACAAAGAAAATGTCTCTCACTTCAGATTCCATATCAGGCTAAGACATCCCTCTGTCTTTATTTGGCCATGAGGGCCAATGCATCTACTTGACCTCCTACACCATTATGGCACATAGTTTTGCATTTGATAGTCATCAAGTCCATAAGTAATGCCAAAGACCTAACAATGACACAGCGAGTAAAATGTTCCAGCGAGGTATCTAAGCTAAGACTACTGGGGGAGGGGGGGGGGGGGATAAAACGTATATAAACACACACATTTTAGTGTAAAATTTCCAGCCGGATAAGAGTTTATTAACATATTATTAACATATTACTCTTACTTTTCACAGATATTAATGAATGTGAAAACTCCACAATCTGTGGAGAAAATGCTGTTTGCGAGAATCTGATTGGCTCTTACCGATGTACCTGTAGCTGGGGCCATGAAATGTCCAGTGAAGGCCAAAATTGCGTAGGTAAGTCACTCCTTCCAAAGCATAGAGTGGAAGAGGATTAGATACACCTTGACATTCTTTTGGTTGTGTTTAAAGGGACTATTCAAGAAGGAGAAAAACAAACAAAAAACATACTCACCTTTTGTCCACTGCAGCGCATTAATCCTATGTCAGTTTGAAAAAGCTTAATGGATGCTTGGATTGAGTCCCATAATATCCATGGTTATCAACTGCTCACCTGCAGGCATAGGGAATCAGTGGCTGCCCCCTGCATCAGTCACAGTGACTTGTGGACATCGACTCCTTTCCCTGAAATGGAAAGAATTGTGTGGGCATGCTTGAGTCATTTACACTGATGCAGAGGCATCTTGGTACCTGGTGAGTTTGTAGTAGGACAGGGAGCAAAAGGCGAATATGGTTTTTAATTTGTTTTTTCCTGCCTGGCCAGACCCACTAACCTAATGGCAGGGGAAAACCTTTACTTTCTGCAGTGACCAAACATAAAAGCCATATTGTTGGTGCACCCCAAACATAAGTAGGCCACAGGCCGCATAGCAATTTTGGAGCAAAAAGGAATGTTTTAACAGTAAAACATTCCCTTTTGCTTTAAAAGTGCTACTAGGCCTGTGGCCTACTTAGTTTGGTCACATTTATAATTGATCCCCTCTTTGAGGGTACTATGTTAGAACTTCTTATCTCTAGGGGGTACTTGGCATAGAACGTGGGAGCACCACTGCTCTAGAGAGCATGACGATTTGAGATGCCCCATAATGTGAAACTTAAATACAAGCTTGTTTTCATGCTATTACCCACCACTTCCCGAAAGTAACTGACAGCAGCAAGCGCCACTCGCTCTCCAGCATGGAGGCTGGAGGCTACCAGTTTTCATTTAAAGTTAGTTATCCATCCTATCTGTCCGGTGGAATAACTGTGTCTCCCTCCACCACAATCAGGCTTCTACAGGGTCCAACGTGTGATAACAACTATATGCAAATTTGGGGATGATAGTAGAAACACAGAGCTAGCTAAAATGTCTTTTCATGTAGCTTTAAGAAATCCAATTGCGGCATCCCACAGTGCATGCATCCAGTGAGCGCAAGTGTGACCACCACCAGTAGGCTTATACTCTTACCAGATGTTCAATGAAACTGGCATTCAGAGAGAAACCACAAAAGTCTCCCACAGGCTGTCAATCCTCCACAGATGCAGCGCCAATCCAATCCCAAAACGATCAAACTCCAAACTCAGGTCTTCTTGAGAGTTATGTGGGTATATGCTCAATAGGGATAATGATTTAATCCCACATCATAGTATACATGTGAAAGAGCAAAAAAACAAAATAGTGCAATACTGCTCATATTCAATTTAATAGCTTAAAGGGGTAAAAAAAAATGCACTCACAAGGGAAATAAAAAACAAGCATGAAAATTCCAAGTTAAAACCACCGCAGGGGGCACCGGGCTCCTCTGTTTCCTTATAATTCAAAAATTGCTCCTATTTGTTGTCAAATTGTGTGCACAATCCCAACGCGTTTCACCGCTCCAGGCGGCTTTGACCAGGACTTTCACATGTATACTATGATTAGGGATGAGCGAATCGATCCGGACGAACCCGGATTCGATCCGAATTTCAGGAAAAATTCGATTCGGATCGAATCCGAATTTCCCCGCGATTCAATCACTCGAAGTTTTCCTTTAACATCCATTCATTTACATTACAGGCATTCTAAGATGGCGGGCGGGACATGTCTGGACATGTATCCCGCGCCAGTGCAAGCTGGGGCAGTCACATGCAGCCTATCAGCAGCCAGCAAGCCCGGTGACGTCACACAGCGGTATTTAACGGCGGCCATCTTGCTTTTCCTCATTTCTCTATTGCATTCGTGACAGACAGACAGAACGCTGTGTAGCTGAGGCAGTTAGACAGGCTGGAGACAGGCTGGAGACAGGGACAGACAGGGACAGACAGGGACAGGCTGGAGACAGGCAGGAGACAGGCAGGAGACAGACAGGAGACAGACAGAAAGCCAGGGAAAGGTAGGAAAAACGGAGCTGGCTGACAGGGAGATTTTTTTTTTTTCATCCAGCCTTTGTTAGCGTTTTCAGGCTGCTTATAGTAACTAACTGTGCATATATACTGAACTGATCTTAAGTCTGCTGTGAGGCATCCCATTCTGTGACTAAAGCAGCCTCTGTTTAAGACCATATAAGCATTTGCTCTAATCATATTTGAAATTAGGCCTGATAAAGACACTTTTGCTGGCCAAAGCACTACTGTACCCTGGCAGCTCGATTCCTGCCCGGGGCATCCCATTCTGTGACTAAAGCAGCCTCTGTTTAAGACCATATAAGCATTTGCTCTAATCATATTTGAAATTAGGCCTGATAAAGACACTTTTGCTGGCCAAAGCACTACTGTACCCTGGCAGCTCGATTCCTGCCCGGGGCATCCCATTCTGTGACTAAAGCAGCCTCTGTTTAAGACCATATAAGCATTTGCTCTAATCATATTTGAAATTAGGCCTGATAAAGACACTTTTGCTGGCCAAAGCACTACTGTACCCTGGCAGCTCGATTCCTGCCCGGGGCATCCCATTCTGTGACTAAAGCAGCCTCTGTTTAAGACCATATAAGCATTTGCTCTAATCATATTTGAAATTAGGCCTGATAAAGACACTTTTGCTGGCCAAAGCACTACTGTACCCTGGCAGCTCGATTCCTGCCCGGGGCATCCCATTCTGTGACTAAAGCAGCCTCTGTTTAAGACCATATAAGCATTTGCTCTAATCATATTTGAAATTAGGCCTGATAAAGACACTTTTGCTGGCCAAAGCACTACTGTACCCTGGCAGCTCGATTCCTGCCCGGGGCATCCCATTCTGTGACTAAAGCAGCCTCTGTTTAAGACCATATAAGCATTTGCTCTAATCATATTTGAAATTAGGCCTGATAAAGACACTTTTGCTGGCCAAAGCACTACTGTACCCTGGCAGCTCGATTCCTGCCCGGGGCATCCCATTCTGTGACTAAAGCAGCCTCTGTTTAAGACCATATAAGCATTTGCTCTAATCATATTTGAAATTAGGCCTGATAAAGACACTTTTGCTGGCCAAAGCACTACTGTACCCTGGCAGCTCGATTCCTGCCCGGGGCATCCCATTCTGTGACTAAAGCAGCCTCTGTTTAAGACCATATAAGCATTTGCTCTAATCATATTTGAAATTAGGCCTGATAAAGACACTTTTGCTGGCCAAAGCACTACTGTACCCTGGCAGCTCGATTCCTGCCCGGGGCATCCCATTCTGTGACTAAAGCAGCCTCTGTTTAAGACCATATAAGCATTTGCTCTAATCATATTTGAAATTAGGCCTGATAAAGACACTTTTGCTGGCCAAAGCACTACTGTACCCTGGCAGCTCGATTCCTGCCCGGGGCATCCCATTCTGTGACTAAAGCAGCCTCTGTTTAAGACCATATAAGCATTTGCTCTAATCATATTTGAAATTAGGCCTGATAAAGACACTTTTGCTGGCCAAAGCACTACTGTACCCTGGCAGCTCGATTCCTGCCCGGGGCATCCCATTCTGTGACTAAAGCAGCCTCTGTTTAAGACCATATAAGCATTTGCTCTAATCATATTTGAAATTAGGCCTGATAAAGACACTTTTGCTGGCCAAAGCACTACTGTACCCTGGCAGCTCGATTCCTGCCCGGGGCATCCCATTCTGTGACTAAAGCAGCCTCTGTTTAAGACCATATAAGCATTTTCTCTAATCATATTTGAAATTAGGCCTGATAAAGACACTTTTGCTGGCCAAAGCACTACTGTACCCTGGCAGCTCGATTCCTGCCCGGGGCATCCCATTCTGTGACTAAAGCAGCCTCTGTTTAAGACCATATAAGCATTTGCTCTAATCATATTTGAAATTAGGCCTGATAAAGACACTTTTGCTGGCCAAAGCACTACTGTACCCTGGCAGCTCGATTCCTGCCCGGGGCATCCCATTCTGTGACTAAAGCAGCCTCTGTTTAAGACCATATAAGCATTTGCTCTAATCATATTTGAAATTAGGCCTGATAAAGACACTTTTGCTGGCCAAAGCACTACTGTACCCTGGCAGCTCGATTCCTGCCCGGGGCATCCCATTCTGTGACTAAAGCAGCCTCTGTTTAAGACCATATAAGCATTTGCTCTAATCATATTTGAAATTAGGCCTGATAAAGACACTTTTGCTGGCCAAAGCACTACTGTACCCTGGCAGCTCGATTCCTGCCCGGGGCATCCCATTCTGTGACTAAAGCAGCCTCTGTTTAAGACCATATAAGCATTTGCTCTAATCATATTTGAAATTAGGCCTGATAAAGACACTTTTGCTGGCCAAAGCACTACTGTACCCTGGCAGCTCGATTCCTGCCCGGGGCATCCCATTCTGTGACTAAAGCAGCCTCTGTTTAAGACCATATAAGCATTTGCTCTAATCATATTTGAAATTAGGCCTGATAAAGACACTTTTGCTGGCCAAAGCACTACTGTACCCTGGCAGCTCGATTCCTGCCCGGGGCATCCCATTCTGTGACTAAAGCAGCCTCTGTTTAAGACCATATAAGCATTTGCTCTAATCATATTTGAAATTAGGCCTGATAAAGACACTTTTGCTGGCCAAAGCACTACTGTACCCTGGCAGCTCGATTCCTGCCCGGGGCATCCCATTCTGTGACTAAAGCAGCCTCTGTTTAAGACCATATAAGCATTTGCTCTAATCATATTTGAAATTAGGCCTGATAAAGACACTTTTGCTGGCCAAAGCACTACTGTACCCTGGCAGCTCGATTCCTGCCCGGGGCATCCCATTCTGTGACTAAAGCAGCCTCTGTTTAAGACCATATAAGCATTTGCTCTAATCATATTTGAAATTAGGCCTGATAAAGACACTTTTGCTGGGCATAGCACTACTTGTCCCTGCCAGGTGTACTTACTGCTGGTTTTTAGGGCATCCCATTCTGTGACTACACCAGCCTCTATTTAAGAACCTAACCATTTGCACCTATTCTAATTGAAATTAGGCATGATAAAGACACTTTTGCTGTGCATAGTCTTACTGCTGCCTGCCAGGTGCTCTCTGGTTTTTGGGACATCCCATTCTGTAACATACCATTAGCCTCTGCATTTACTGTAAGCTGCACAGTTATTTAAAGAAATTTGGCCTGTATGAGCCTGCTAACACACTGCTGCTGTGTGCATATATACTGATCTCAAGTCAGCTTTGGGGCATCCCATTCTGTAACATACCATTAGCCTTTGCATTTACTGTAAGCTGCACATTTATTTAAAGAAATTTGGCCTGTATGAGCCTGCTAACACACTGCTGCTGTGTGCATATATACTGATCTCAAGTCTGCTTGGGGCATCCCATTCTGTAACATACCATTAGCCTCTGCATTAACTGTAAGCTGCACAGTTATTTAAAGAAATTTGGCCTGTATGAGCCTGCTAACACACTGCTGCTGTGTGCATATATACTGATCTCAAGTCTGCTTGGGGCATCCCATTCTGTAACATACCATTAGCCTCTGCATTAACTGTAAGCTGCACAGTTATTTAAAGAAATTTGGCCTGTATGAGCCTGCTAACACACTGCTGCTGTGTGCATATATACTGATCTCAAGTCAGCTTTGGGGCATCCCATTCTGTAACATACCATTAGCCTTTGCATTTACTGTAAGCTGCACATTTATTTAAAGAAATTTGGCCTGTATGAGCCTGCTAACACACTGCTGCTGTGTGCATATATACTGATCTCAAGTCTGCTTGGGGCATCCCATTCTGTAACATACCATTAGCCTCTGCATTAACTGTAAGCTGCACAGTTATTTAAAGAAATTTGGCCTGTATGAGCCTGCTAACACACTGCTGCTGTGTGCATATATACTGATCTCAAGTCAGCTTTGGGGCATCCCATTCTGTAACATACCATTAGCCTCTGCATTTACTGTAAGCTGCACATTTATTTAAAGAAATTTGGCCTGTATGAGCCTGCTAACACACTGCTGCTGTGTGCATATATACTGATCTCAAGTCAGCTTTGGGGCATCCCATTCTGTAACATACCATTAGCCTCTGCATTAACTGTAAGCTGCACAGTTATTTAAAGAAATTTGGCCTGTATGAGCCTGCTAACACACTGCTGCTGTGTGCATATATACTGATCTCAAGTCAGCTCTGGGGCATCCCATTCTGTAACATACCATTAGCCTCTGCATTTACTGTAAGCTGCACATTTATTTAAAGAAATTTGGCCTGTATGAGCCTGCTAACACACTGCTGCTGTGTGCATATATACTGATCTCAAGTCTGCTTGGGGCATCCCATTCTGTAACATACCATTAGCCTCTGCATTAACTGTAAGCTGCACATTTATTTAAAGAAATTTGGCCTGTATGAGCCTGCTAACACACTGCTGCTGTGTGCATATATACTGATCTCAAGTCAGCTTTGGGGCATCCCATTCTGTAACATACCATTAGCCTCTGCATTTACTGTAAGCTGCACATTTATTTAAAGAAATTTGGCCTGTATGAGCCTGCTAACACACTGCTGCTGTGTGCATATATACTGATCTCAAGTCAGCTTTGGGGCATCCCATTCTGTAACATACCATTAGCCTCTGCATTAACTGTAAGCTGCACAGTTATTTAAAGAAATTTGGCCTGTATGAGCCTGCTAACACACTGCTGCTGTGTGCATATATACTGATCTCAAGTCTGCTTGGGGCATCCCATTCTGTAACATAACATAACCTACCTACCATACTAAGCAGCTCTCTTATTTAAACTAAGCAGGCCTCTTGGAGGCTGAGTGTCCACTTTTGGGTGTGCATTTATATTCGGTTTCATATACAGTGGGGTATCCCAATTTGTAAGATAACCTACCCCAACCATGTAAACTAAATAGGCCTGTTGCAGCCTGAGTTTCTCTGCTTGCGTATGGCCTGCATTACAATCTGTCTCTTTCAATGACACTGCTGCCTGGGGTATCCCAATTTGTAAGATAACCTACCCCAACCATGTAAACTAAAGGTTACGTCCTTCCAGAAGGAAAACTTATGCCGAACACTATTTTTGTTAGGGGCATTGACCTTTGGATTGATCGGCATGAAATTAATTTTTTTTTTTCAAAGTATGGCGCTGTGAAGAAGGTCAAAATGATGTCTCATACTTGGATTATTGTTACTTTTTGTTCAGCTTGAAATATAACAGGCCACACGGGCATCCCAAGGCACATGCTATTTTAAACCTATCTGTTATACAACATAAGCGTTGATCAGGCTACTTCAGTTTGCACTTGTTTTTGACTGATTTTAATAAACCAGGCCGCAGGGCACCCCAAAGCTGCACCTTGCACCCTATCTGGTATACAACATAAGCGTTGATCAGCATCAGCTTCATTAAGCTACTTCAGTTTGCACTTCCTTTTTGACTGCTTTCATTTAACCAGGCCGCAGGGCACCCCAAAGCTGCACCTTGCACCCTACCTGTTTATACTAAATAAGCATCTACAGCCTCAGCTTTATTAAGTTATTGCATTTTGAATTGGTTTTGGTCTGCTTTAAATACACCAGGCCGCAGGGCATCCCAAACCTGCATGTTGCACCCCATCTGTTATACTAAATAAGCGTTGATCAGCATCAGCTTTATTAAGCTATTGCATTTTGCATTGGTTTTTGTACTGCTGCCAAAACACTAGCCCATATGGGCATCCCAAACCAGCACATGTCACCCTATCTGTTATACTAAATAAGCTTCTACAGGCCCTTTTTTTATTTATTTATTTTTATTTATATAGAGCTGCAATGGCTTATATTGTGAGGTTAATTTGCCATTTTGCAGCATAATATAGAGCAGCCCCTGTGTAAATCTGAGGGGCAATAGCTTATATAGTGAGGTAAATTTGCCATTTTGCTTCGTTATATAGAGCAGCCCAGTTGCCATCTAAATCAACTACTGTCCGGCCAGTACAGCTTTTCCAGGGCAAACTCTGCTAGTTGCGGGCACAAGTCAAGTTTGGCTTCCCAGCAAATCCAGTGGATCTTGAAGGTGTGTTGGCATGGTCATGTCAAGGTATGACATGACCTGCTGTTTGAGGTCCAGCTCCAGGTCTTCCTGCTTCTCATGAGTAGACTCACTATGCGGGTGTAGAAAGCTACTCACTAGCGACTGAAGACTGAGGTTGCTGCTGATGGAGCTGCTGCTGCTCCTTCCACCCCCCCAGCAGCCATGGCAGTGGAAGGTGATCGCAAAGTTCCCCTAGAGTCAGACCTGCGGGAGTATGGGCCATGGCGCAAATAGACATCGCCCAACTGACTACGTGGGATGTCTCTGTAGTAGGTCAGTTTTTCCTCCCTCTCAGTGGGCGTAAAAAATGCCCCCATTTTGTGCCGGAAGCGAGGGTCCAATAAGTTGGAGAGCCAGAAGTCTTCCCGCTGACAAATGGAGACAATTCTGCGCTCACTAGTACGCATGCATGTGAGCATGCATCGTGCCATTTGTGCAAGTGACTCGGAGGGACTACCTGTCTCCATCTCCACTGTAAACTGCCATGGTGTGTCTGGGTCCTCTGTCTCGCCTTACTCACAACCCTCTAGCTCCTGTGGCTGCACCTCCTCTCCTGTCAGATGACTAGATAAAATGGTCATTTTGTGAAACCTAAACTGTGGTTTGCTGTGCCCCACCCCCTCCTCCTCCTCCACTTCAGCCCCCACAGGCTTCATGTGGCTGTGAAATGTATGTGCCATGTCTCCAGTGCCCTGACCAGCCATGCTTTCCAACATGTGTTGTAGTACATGAAGCAGTGGAATCTCATCGTTCATCTCATAGTCCTGGCAACTGACTAATAATGTAGCTTCCTCAAAGGGCCTAAACAAACGGTCGGTGTCACGTATGAGCTGCCAATGGTTTACATTGAATTTACACAGGGGTGTCCCCCTATCCGTTTGGATCATCCAGAAATCCGTGATGGCTTTTCTCTGTTCCTATAGTGCAGTGGTCCTCAACCCTGTCCTCAAGGCCCACCAACATGTCATGTTTTTTGGATCTCCAAATAGCCAGCTCTATTGCTCTGCAGCTGCACTAATTACTCCACCTGAGCATCTTTGTGGAGATCTGCAAAGCCTGGCCTGTTGGTGGGCCTTGAGGACAGGGTTGGGGACCACTGCTATAGTGGATCCTGCATATGGAGGGTGGAATTCCAACGGGTGGAAACATCGCAAATCAGACTATGGTGGGGTACACCTTTGTGACGCTGAGGCTCAATAAGGTTGTGCTTGGTGGTGTAGGAGTGCCAGAAGTGCATGCTAACTTTCTTTCCTGTTGTTCGGATGTCTTTCAGATGGGGGCAAGACTTCAAAACTAGACTGAACACGTGTGCCATGTCAGGACGCATGACTCTGGCTTCCTTGTCGCAGCGCAAACAAGATGTTCTTCCAAGTGTCAGTCACCATGGGTCCAAATTTGCAGTTTTCGTGGATTAAGCAATGCTTTCATGGATTGAGTTCTCATTTTTAGTAGTTCCTCCCATGTGTGACTCTGATGGTCAAGGAAAACCATGTGAAGAACAGCGTGAAACCACAATCACCAAGGGGGCCTAAAAGGATATATATTGTCCACCATGAGTCTATAGTTACAGCTCCAGGCGTAGACAACACTGTGCACTTTGGTACACACTGACAGGCTAAAGGACTGGCCCACCTTCTGTTCAACAACCATGCCATGTGACTCTCCACCTCGGCTCGGCACAAGCCATCAGTTCTCTGAAAGGTCCACCACTGGGTAATGCAGCAGGCTGGACTTATGGTGACGCTGTCTGAGAGGAGAAATCCCTCAGACATCAAGATTAAAAATTCCAAGAATTTTTGAGGGCTAATTATTCAGAGGCAAATGATAGCTAGTTGTTTCTGATTTAATTGCAAGGTGGAAACACACCCTCAAACAAAACTTCACTTTCGCAATACTATTGCATTTGTCTATTCATAATTTTATGTATATACACTAACTAACCTACTTTTTCTCCACAGGATGCTGCATGGAACACTGCCACATCGCTGAGTAGCTGATTTTTCCTACCAACAGTCCGCAATAATTCGCTGCTGCTGCCGCCGCCACCGCCGCAGACTCCAGGGACCCTCTTCCACTACCTCGGCTTGCAACACCTCCTCCCACGACACTCTCCTCATCACTAGTTGCCGGATAGTGGAAGAAGAGGCGAGTGTCTCCTCCACTTCTTGGCTGGGCAGTAGCTGCTGAATTTTATGATTATCAGATCTTGGATATCAGATCAATGGATAGTGGAGCTGAACCCAAAGCATAACAGGCAGACAGTTGACTGGGGGTGTCAGATGCCACTTGTGATGCAGTGGACTGCTTTTGCAGCACTTCCAGACAAAGTTGCTTCATTGGCTGACACAATGACTGGTAAAGCTGTGGAACATATGGTTGAAAAGCAAGAATAACCATTTGTTTTTATATGAAAAAGACCCTGGTTTATACAGACTTTTTTTTTCCAGAGACTGCCCTGCGTGGAAATGAATGGCGCATGGATCAGCCAAGCTTTCCTCCCAACAATGCCTGATGTATTCCAGTAGATTGATGACGGGGCCAGACCAAGAAAGATGGATCGTGCAAAACAGATTTAAGGCGCTGCTCTCAAGTTACAGACATTCCTCCGCATCGGACCACAAGTAAGTATTGATAAAAAATCCTTTACGTTACTCTTACTTTTTATTAATATTCTTCGGATAAGACGGATCAGACATGATTCCAGATTAAAAATTCCAAGAATTTTTGAGGGCTAATTAGTCAGAGGCAATGACACCTTCTTGTTTCTGATTTAATTAAAAGGTGGAAACACACCCTCAAACAAAACTTCACTTTGGCAAACTTTTGCATTTGTTTATTCATAATTTTATGTAGATATTACTAACTAAGCTACTTTTTCTCCACATGACTCTCCACAGGGTGTGATTCATCCAATTTTTGGGCTCCTGAGGCCAACCCCAGGGTCTGTTTAAAGTAATGTTTGGGCTCCTGCTGCTGCTGCTGCCAACTTCTGCCAACTCCAGGGTGTGATTCATCCAATTTTTGGGCTCCTGAAGCCAACTCCAGTGTATATTTGGGCTCCTGCTGCTGCTACTGTCAACTCCTGCCAACTCCAGGGTGTGATTCATCCAATTTTTGGGCTCCTGAGGCCAACTCCAGTGTATATTTGGGCTCCTGCTGCTGCTACTGTCAACTCCTGCCAACTCCAGGGTGTGATTCATCCAATTTTTGGGCTCCTGAGGCCAACTCCAGTGTATATTTGGGCTCCTGCTGCTGCTACTGTCAACTCCTGCCAACTCCAGGGTGTGATTCATCCAATTTTTGGGCTCCTGAGGCCAACTCCAGTGTATATTTGGGCTCCTGCTGCTGCTACTGTCAACTCCTGCCAACTCCAGGGTGTGATTCATCCAATTTTTGGGCTCCTGAGGCCAACTCCAGTGTATATTTGGGCTCCTGCTGCTGCTGCTGCCAACTCCAGGGTGTGATTCATCCAATTTTTGGGCTCCTGAAGCCAACTCCAGTGTATATTTGGGCTCCTGCTGCTGCTGCTGCCAACTCCAGGGTGTGATTCATCCAATTTTTGGGCTCCTGAAGCCAACTCCAGTGTATATTTGGGCTCCTGCTGCTGCTACTGTCAACTCCTGCCAACTCCAGGGTGTGATTCATCCAATTTTTGGGCTCCTGAGGCCAACTCCAGTGTATATTTGGGCTCCTGCTGCTGCTACTGTCAACTCCTGCCAACTCCAGGGTGTGATTCATCCAATTTTTGGGCTCCTGAGGCCAACTCCAGTGTATATTTGGGCTCCTGCTGCTGCTACTGTCAACTCCTGCCAACTCCAGGGTGTGATTCATCCAATTTTTGGGCTCCTGAGGCCAACTCCAGTGTATATTTGGGCTCCTGCTGCTGCTACTGTCAACTCCTGCCAACTCCAGGGTGTGATTCATCCAATTTTTGGGCTCCTGAGGCCAACTCCAGTGTATATTTGGGCTCCTGCTGCTGCTGCTGCCAACTCCAGGGTGTGATTCATCCAATTTTTGGGCTCCTGAAGCCAACTCCAGTGTATATTTGGGCTCCTGCTGCTGCTGCTGCCAACTCCAGGGTGTGATTCATCCAATTTTTGGGCTCCTGAGGCCAACTCCAGTGTATATTTGGGCTCCTGCTGCTGCTACTGTCAACTCCTGCCAACTCCAGGGTGTGATTCATCCAATTTTTGGGCTCCTGAGGCCAACTCCAGTGTATATTTGGGCTCCTGCTGCTGCTACTGTCAACTCCTGCCAACTCCAGGGTGTGATTCATCCAATTTTTGGGCTCCTGAGGCCAACTCCAGTGTATATTTGGGCTCCTGCTGCTGCTACTGTCAACTCCTGCCAACTCCAGGGTGTGATTCATCCAATTTTTGGGCTCCTGAAGCCAACTCCAGTGTATATTTGGGCTCCTGCTGCTGCTACTGTCAACTCCTGCCAACTCCAGGGTGTGATTCATCCAATTTTTGGGCTCCTGAAGCCAACTCCAGTGTATATTTGGGCTCCTGCTGCTGCTGCTGTCAACTCCTGCCAACTCCAGGGTGTGATTCATCCAATTTTTGGGCTCCTGAAGCCAACTCCAGTGTATATTTGGGCTCCTGCTGCTGCTGCTGCCAACTCCTGCCAACTCCAGGGTGTGATTCATCCAATTTTTGGGCTCCTGAGGCCAACTCCAGTGTATATTTGGGCTCCTGCTGCTGCTACTGTCAACTCCTGCCAACTCCAGGGTGTGATTCATCCAATTTTTGGGCTCCTGAAGCCAACTCCAGTGTATATTTGGGCTCCTGCTGCTGCTACTGTCAACTCCTGCCAACTCCAGGGTGTGATTCATCCAATTTTTGGGCTCCTGAGGCCAACTCCAGTGTATATTTGGGCTCCTGCTGCTGCTACTGTCAACTCCTGCCAACTCCAGGGTGTGATTCATCCAATTTTTGGGCTCCTGAGGCCAACTCCAGTGTATATTTGGGCTCCTGCTGCTGCTACTGTCAACTCCTGCCAACTCCAGGGTGTGATTCATCCAATTTTTGGGCTCCTGAGGCCAACTCCAGTGTATATTTGGGCTCCTGCTGCTGCTGCTGCCAACTCCAGGGTGTGATTCATCCAATTTTTGGGCTCCTGAAGCCAACTCCAGTGTATATTTGGGCTCCTGCTGCTGCTGCTGCCAACTCCAGGGTGTGATTCATCCAATTTTTGGGCTCCTGAAGCCAACTCCAGTGTATATTTGGGCTCCTGCTGCTGCTACTGTCAACTCCTGCCAACTCCAGGGTGTGATTCATCCAATTTTTGGGCTCCTGAGGCCAACTCCAGTGTATATTTGGGCTCCTGCTGCTGCTACTGTCAACTCCTGCCAACTCCAGGGTGTGATTCATCCAATTTTTGGGCTCCTGAGGCCAACTCCAGTGTATATTTGGGCTCCTGCTGCTGCTGCTGCCAACTCCAGGGTGTGATTCATCCAATTTTTGGGCTCCTGAGGCCAACTCCAGTGTATATTTGGGCTCCTGCTGCTGCTACTGTCAACTCCTGCCAACTCCAGGGTGTGATTCATCCAATTTTTGGGCTCCTGAGGCCAACTCCAGTGTATATTTGGGCTCCTGCTGCTGCTGCTGTCAACTCCTGCCAACTCCAGGGTGTGATTCATCCAATTTTTGGGCTCCTGAAGCCAACTCCAGTGTATATTTGGGCTCCTGCTGCTGCTACTGTCAACTCCTGCCAACTCCAGGGTGTGATTCATCCAATTTTTGGGCTCCTGAGGCCAACTCCAGTGTATATTTGGGCTCCTGCTGCTGCTACTGTCAACTCCTGCCAACTCCAGGGTGTGATTCATCCAATTTTTGGGCTCCTGAGGCCAACTCCAGTGTATATTTGGGCTCCTGCTGCTGCTGCTGCCAACTCCAGGGTGTGATTCATCCAATTTTTGGGCTCCTGAAGCCAACTCCAGTGTATATTTGGGCTCCTGCTGCTGCTGCTGCCAACTCCAGGGTGTGATTCATCCAATTTTTGGGCTCCTGAGGCCAACTCCAGTGTATATTTGGGCTCCTGCTGCTGCTACTGTCAACTCCTGCCAACTCCAGGGTGTGATTCATCCAATTTTTGGGCTCCTGAGGCCAACTCCAGTGTATATTTGGGCTCCTGCTGCTGCTACTGTCAACTCCTGCCAACTCCAGGGTGTGATTCATCCAATTTTTGGGCTCCTGAGGCCAACTCCAGTGTATATTTGGGCTCCTGCTGCTGCTGCTGCCAACTCCAGGGTGTGATTCATCCAATTTTTGGGCTCCTGAAGCCAACTCCAGTGTATATTTGGGCTCCTGCTGCTGCTGCTGCCAACTCCAGGGTGTGATTCATCCAATTTTTGGGCTCCTGAAGCCAACTCCAGTGTATATTTGGGCTCCTGCTGCTGCTGCTGCCAACTCCTGCCAACTCCAGGGTGTGATTCATCCAATTTTTGGGCTCCTGAAGCCAACTCCAGTGTATATTTGGGCTCCTGCTGCTGCTGCTGCCAACTTCTGCCAACTCCAGGGTGTGATTCATCCAATTTTTGGGCTCCTGAGGCCAACTCCAGTGTATATTTGGGCTCCTTCTGCCCCTCATAGTGATGCCACTTCAACTCTCTGCAATTGTGCCGCTCTGCGATTCTATTAGCGATGCCTCTGATCTGCATGTGATATTTCTTCAAAGTATTATTTAACTAACCCAGCACGCATCCTGTGCGTGTTACAGCAAGGCTGAATGGTTTACAACCCTATTGAGGCTCTAGGAGGCTCAGAAATAGCCGTTTTTAATAGCGATTCGTCGCGAATTTATTCGGGTCGAAACGATTTTTGTCGGAAAATTCGGCGAATCAGTCGAATCGAATTTTTCAAAAGTTCGCTCATCTCTAACTATGATGTGGGATTAAATCATTATCCCTATTGAGCATATACCCACATAACTCTCAAGAAGACCTGAGTTTGGAGTTTGATCGTTTTGGGATTGGATCTTGGAGTTTGGATTTTGGTTTCTCTCTGAATGTCAGTTTCATTGAATGCCAGTTTCATTGTCTACTATATCTTGTGGAGTTGGGACTTCCGCACACGTTGAGCTATATTATTATTGTGTTACTGTTTTAGATTGTATAGTGGATAATTTTTAAGCGCGGTATTATATAGATCAGCTTTCTTGTTCTATTTTTCTTCTTTTAAATTTGGGGATGGGCCACCCCCTTGGACCTATTTAATCCGTGACCATGCTAATCAGTAATTCAATATAGCATGTAACATTAGAAGTATCACATTTTATAATAAATATATTAAAAATCTTATTAAGTAAACAAAAATTAGCAACTCTCCCTGGGCCTTTGAAAAAGCCTATACACACACACACACAGTAGTTTTTAAGGCTGTGTAACCATATTGTCCATATGTAGACATGTCCGTGGTGTGCACACTCATCCCATTCGCTTCTTTGGCACCACTACATGGACAATTGCTGCAGAGCATAAAAATAAATTCAGATGAGTATACCATACCTTCCAACTTTTCAGGGAGAGAAAGCAGACAATTGTTAAATTAAGCCACGTCCCCTCATTGAGGGATGACTAGGAGATAGGTTGTAACAGATACAACAATATAAACACTTTGAATAGGCAAATGAATCTTTTATTGATGCAGATCTGCATGTTATGCCCTTATTCATCAAGCGATAGCGCCAGGTAGTGTCTGACGAGCGCCAGGTAGCGGCAGCTAACGGCGACTACCGACTCAAGTACGCCCGCGGCGGTCACAATGACGCATTTATCAAGCAAAATGAGGCTAGCGACGGCGAGAGCGACGGCTAGCGCGGCATTCATCATGAAGCCGGCTGGACCGAACAGCGCCGCTGCAAATTCCCTCACAGCGCCAGGTATGAGCTGTCGCTCCCTGGCGATGTCCAATGCATTTCAATGGAGCAAGCTAAAATTATTCATAATTAATTGGTATTTTTTTTTTTTTTTTTTTTTTTAATGTCAAAAAATCGGAGAACACTTCTGCAATGTTAGGATTTATTTTTAAGTCAAAAAAAAAAAAAAAAAAAAATGTGCAGAATTGATCTAACAGGTCTGAGATTAATGTATTCATATAACAAAATGATTCTAGAAACATGTATAATGTTACATTCCATAAATATGGTTGTTTAGGGGTTAAAAACTAGTTAATACACATCGCCGCCAGCGCTCTGGGGTTTAAACAAGGAATGGACAGCGACAGCACATTCGGAGCGTGTTTTTTTGATGAATATGAAGCTAGCCGTTCGCTCTGGCCATTCGTTGTCAGGCGCTCACATACAACGCTGGACCAGTGAAACAGCGACCCCCCAGCCCGTATTCAACATTACCGCACACCGACTGAGTCGCTGTCATCAAGCTAATGCCGGCCAAGCACAGCGAATACTGGCTGGCGCTGAAAAAATCACGCTACAGTCGCTCATCTGTCGCTACCTGGCGCTATTGATGAATCGGCCTCCCCAACTTCAAAAAGGGACAAATAAGAACGAGGGACAGGGGACATGGACTCAAAAGAGGGACTTACAATGTCATTATCTCTAGTTCCTAAAAGTATTGCATTAAAAATAATAAATAAATCATCTGCTAATACACACCTTGTTGGTCATTATTGACAACAACCCCCCACAACTAGCTAGGTGGTGACCAATCAGCCTTACAATGATGGATCTGGAATCTCTTCCACTTACTCTAAATAATACAAAATCTGGAATAAATTTGGATATGTAAACCTATTTCAATGTAAATCAAGCATTTTTATTTCTTTCATTTTCTTTTACACTTTTTCAGATATAGACGAGTGTTTAGAATATGGGGATTCAATCTGTGGATCTATGCGATGCCAGAATACGGTAGGATCCTACAAGTGTGTCAGCGATTGTGAGCCTGGCTATCAGCCTTCATTATCAGGGGACTGCATTGGTAAGACACATTGTGTTGTTGTTGTTGTGTTCATAAAAACATAGAAATTAAGTTGGTAATAAGGACCTGGGCTTTTGCTTGCGGTACAGTACAGTCCTACCACCTTTAGGTTTGTTGCGGCACTGTAAAAAAAAGCTGCATACAGTGTATTGAATTGCTGTATCTACAAAGTACACCAGTAGGAACCTGTAATAGTGCTGCATGCATGACTGTGCTAGCGTTCCATACGTCTTCAGCTAACACAAACCCACCCACACTCCCAAAATAAAGGAGCCAACAACCACTTCTTCGGAATTGATGGAATTTTAATTGGCCACAGCCTCAACATAAAACAATAACAGATAACAATTAACGATGCACTCCCGATCTCCCCGATCCAGGTCTGAGATTCCAACACACCCTACCTACCAACAGAAGGGGAGGGGAGGCGGCCCGAAGGCTCACCAACCTCCCGGAATCTGAAACAGAAGCCAATTCGTGAGCCCGGCCGCATCCCTCCTAGGCCTGGTAGCTCAAGGAGGCTAACTGCCAAGATCCACCTTAACCCCTTCCCTTAGTCCCTCCCCTCCCCTTAAACTCGGTCACCTATCCTCCTGGCCCTTTTCCGCCGAAACAGCCGCTTCCTTGTAACCTACCCCCACTTTCCGTGCCATCTCAGACCCGAACCGAGCAGAGGAGACCGCCAAAGCTGTGACAAATAAATAAAACAATAACAACGAATTTACAACAATCCCCCGATACAAACGCATTGACACATATGCCCGATAAATTCCCCACAAATTATACATACAATCCCACTACTTGTACCCTGTTAACTGAACAAATATCAATAAATATATATAAATCTTCTTTATTCTTATCTTCATTCATTTTTTTTTTTTTTAATCATATATATTAAAGTGTATATATAATTAATTTTTTTTTTTTTTAAATATATATATATATGTACATACAACATAATACAACCTGTCCCAGCCCAACTGCCCCAAAAACCAACCCGCTACTGCTGTGACCAATCGACCATTCCATCACCCCCAATAAAAGGGCGGGCGGGTGGGAAAGCACGTTCCAACTAAGAGATCAGGGGCCAAAGAGGAAGAGGAGGGGGGGATCCGACCCTATATACTCCCCCCCCCCTCCCCTGAGGTCACTTCCCCCGATCCATTCCCCCAATCCCATGGCTGGTCAGCTTCCAACAGGAAGCGCAGGCCAGTCATGGGGCTGCCAGCCCTAAAAGGGCCGGCGCCCTTCTTGCTACTATTTCAGGGCTCGCTGCAGGCACTTGGCTTTGTGGCAAAAAAAAAAAAAAAATAGTTTGTCTAAAAAATTGCAGGGCCTACCTCTCTGAGGCTAGTGCAGCAGGCATAGAGCCATTCCAGGACACCAGCCCCTATGCCCTTCAGCACAGGTCTGATGTGCTTTAGGTGAGCACCAGGCTCTTCAACATGCCTCTGACCGGTAGGAGGACAGTTGGTTGAGGGGGAAACGGAAAGTCACTTGCCCAAAGCAATTCAATTTACTACCACCGGCATTCAGGAAGCCATAATAGGCTGGGTTCACTTAAAAGAGGAGCAACCACCTCTCTAGAGTCTATAAGTCGCTTTGGCCGGTGGTCTCCCTCTTTGTGAGGCATCCTCATTTGGGATCCCCTGATGTGTAAAACCCCCAGGATCGCCCCATAAACTCACCTTTCTGCAGATCCCACTCATCTTTCGGCCACATCCCTGTTAAACCTTTAGCCTAGGCACACACCTGCGCCAGACATTCCCGAATGGCTGACAAGGGCACATGAAGGAGCAGGGTTGTGGCCAGCAGTATGCACACTGTTCAGCTTCTCTTGACGCTCTGATCTCATCAGTTGATTAGCTGAGCAGCCCACAAATGGTTGTTACAGTTGGTCACAGTAAGCAAAAACTGCTTATCGGAGATTTGGTTTTTCATCACTGATTGATTTTGGTCCACTTGAACTATTCTTACAGTAAAGTACCAATTCCTGTCCTCATGATAGATTCTCCTGTGCTCCATAAGAATAAGCCCTTTTTTCCTTTGGTGTTACTGAAGAATGAAAGTTTCCTCTGCCAGTTCTCTTAGATTTAGAGGCTGATTTAATACTAGCACCACGTCAGCGCTCTAAAACTGGGCGCTGTAGCATAGAGCGCCAGACGCTGTGTGAAAAAAGTTTCTCAACACATATACACCAGCACCAGAGTGAAATCATATGGAATGACATTGAACGACATTGTTTTAAAGTGGATCAACACCCAGGATTTTGACTATCCTGGGTCTTGGTCCACTTCGGTGGGGTACCCCCGATCGGGGTGCCCTGCTGTGTGAAACCCCCCGAACGCCCCGAACAACTCACCTCTCCCCGCTCCCAGCGCCGACGGACAAGCCGCGGACAAGCGGCTCCTCCGCCGCCGCCTCCCGCGCGTCCCTCTTGACGCGCGCGTGCCCGCGCCGGCCATTCACAGACAGCCGGCGCGGGCGCGCGCACGTCTAGAGGGGCGCGAGGGAGGCGGCGGCGGAGGAGCCGCTTGTCCGCGGCTTGTCCGTCGGCGCTGGGAGCGGGGAGAGGTGAGTTGTTCGGTAAGGAGTTTGGGGTGTTTGGGGGGGTTTCACCCCGCGGGACATCCCGATCTCGGATGTCCCACGGGGAGGGAGGTGATAATCTATAAGATTCCCGGGCCGATCACCCGTGGGTGTTGGTCCACTTTAACACTGTGACAATGACACTGCAATGGCAGATCTGCATATACAATTCTGCATAAATAAAATAAAAAAAATAAAAAAACAATAAAAGTGTTTGCTGGGCAGGAGAGGCCACACAATGATTCCAGGCAAAATATTTTACTATAGCAAAACGCTATTTAAACAAAACCAAATGAAACCCCATTGAAATGCATGGCAGAGCACTACTGAGCGAAAAGTAATACATGGCTCTGCTGAACCTATAGCGCTGTTGCTTTACACTGAGCCGCCTCTAGTAATACATGTGACACTACATGGCGCTCTAGAGGCACTCACCAGATTTCCTTTTATAAATGTGGTTTTCACATACAGCGCCCAGCGTTCACCCGACGCTACTTGCTGCTACCGCTAAGTGGCACTACCTGGCACTAGCGTTTCTTAATTAAAGCGGACCTTCACTCTGAATAAGAGTCTATCTTATATGTTTCCCACACCCTGTACATACAGATTGTCCACATTAAAAATCATCCTACCTGCATCTACTGCATGTTATGAGCCTTTAAACATCCAAGATGGCGGCTTATGGAAGCCGCCATCTTATCAGGCAGCCTGCAAACAGGAAGTGCCTCCTGACTGTGCTGCTCTGCATTCTGGGACTGCTGACCTTACCTGACCCCAGCTCTGCTCTGTCTGAGCAAAGCACAGCTATAACCCGCCCCCTTGTACCTTATCCCACTCTCCTCTCCTCAGTAAGTGTGATGCTTCTGAGTCAAGATGGCGGCGCCCGTATCCTAAATTCCTGAACAGAGTTGCAGCCCAGTGGGGGAAAGAATAATAAGTTAGTGACTAAAAATGTAAAATATATTAATTTTAGATGCTGGGGAACCGTTTTTTAAGAGTTTGGGCTTTTCATTAAATCACGCTGAAGGTCCGGTTTAACCCCTCATTTTGGAGATTACCACAATTAAATAATACTGCAGTAAAAAACTGACAAATCAAATACCTGAATTTCAGGTATTAAAAAAAAAATTCAGCTTTAAAAAAAAAAAGGCAGGAGTGTGTGTGAGACCCCTAATACTGGTGTTCCTGTGTCAGATATCAACGAGTGTCTAAATAAGACTTTCTGTGGGGATCACGCAGTCTGCCTCAACCTAGAGGGATCCTACCAGTGCCTGTGTGACCGGGGCTATGAGGGGGAGAGGGGCCATCTGCACTGTGTGGGTGAGTCCATTGACTTGTGTGCTATTATATATTACATATGTGCGTACTACCAAACAATACCTATACTGCTTTGTAAAACTATGAGCCTTATTTAAGAAGTGCTGTTTAGTGTCATTTTTCTCACGTAGCGCCGGAATTGCTTTCTTTTTGGGCACTGTTACTTTGACAGAATGGCGCTGAAAGTCACAGTTCTGGATGTTAAAGCAGAACAAAACCTGGGGATTTGACTTTCCCGATTTTTGTTCTGTGCCTCTGGGGCATCCCAAATTGCTTTGTAAACCCCCCCAGTTTGCTCACTAAAACTCACCTTTCTTCGCTCCAACAGCGCATGCGTGGGCTCTCATTCAATCAGAGCCCTTTGCCTTGACGGGGAGGCTGATTCATTAATAGCGACATGTAGCGACAGTTGAGCGACTGTAGCTGTATTTTCACAGTGCCCGCTAGTAGTCGCTGTGCTTGGCCGTTGTTCGGTTGTTGACAGCGACTCAGTCGGTGTGGCGTGATGTTGAATACAAGGTTACGAGTCGCTATTTGACAGGTTCTGCGATGTATGGGTGCGCATGATAGCGACTGGTCAGAGCGACTGGCTCCCACCATATTCATCAAAAAATCACGCTCAAAAAATTCAAGCGCTGTGAATTGCATGTTTAAACCCCAGAGCGCTGGAGGCGATGGGTTAAAAGTAGTTTTTTAACCCCCAAACCACCATATTTTTGGAAACCAAAAAAAAAAAAAGTTTTTTAAATAATTTAGTAATATGAATACATTAATATCAGACCTGTGATATCAATTCTGTACAATTTTTTTTTCCCTTAAAAAAATTATCTAAAATGGCAGAAGTGGTCACAGAATTTTTCACATTTAAAAAAAAAAAAAAAATTCATAACAATTAATTATGAATATTTAAAGATTGTTCCATTGAAATGCATTGGAGAGCGCCAGGTAGCGAGAGGTCATACCTGTTGCTGCTCAAGGTCGGACGCTGGCGCTGTTGGCTGAGGCTGGAATAATGATGAATGAGTGGCTATATGGCGCTATCTCAGTCGCTAAGCAGGATTGGCTTGATAAATGTGTGAGTGTGGTGGGGAGCCGGCGTTCTCGTGGCGGGGCCCGTCATTACCGGCCGCTCACCAGTCGCTACCTGTCGCTATTCCTTCATAAATAAGGGCCTATGTCTTTTGGCAAAGGGCTCTGAGTGAAATCAGTGAGGAGTGTGTGATGCCACCCCCCCCCCCCCCCACAGCGAGCACAGTCCCGCCCCAGCATATCTGAAGTGTCAGTGTTTGTTACCAATGAGGGGAATGATCAATTCCATCCTCCAGCATCGGGCAAACCTGCTAGAATCCATTAGATTGGCTTTACACCCCTCCCAACTTGCCTACTCCATTCACTGCAATGGAGGGGGCCTGCTGAGGCGAGGCCTGACTTTATGGTAAAAAAAAAAAAAAATAGTTTGACATCCACATTTGTCTAAAAAATTGCAGGGCCTACCTCTCTAAGGCTAGTGCAGCAGGCATAGAGCCATTCCAGGACACCAGCCCCTATGCCCTTCAGCACAGGTCTGATGTGCTTTAGGTGAGCACCAGGCTCTTCAACATGCCTCTGGCCGGTAGGAGGACAGTTGGTTGAGGGGGAAACGGAAAGTCACTTGCCCAAAGCAATTCACTTTACTACCACCGGCATTCAGGAAGCCATAATAGGCTGGGTTCACTTAAAAGAGGAGCAACCACCACTCTAGAGTCTATAAGTCGCTTTGGGCGGTGGTCTCCCTCCTTGTGAGGCATCCTCATTTGGGATCCCCTGATGTGTAAAACCCCCAGGATCACCCCATATACTCACCTTTCTGCAGATCCCACTCATCTTTGGGCCACATCCCTGTTAAACCTTTAGCCTAGGCACACACCTGCGCCAGACATTCCCGAATGGCTGACAAGGGCACATGAAGGAGCAGGGTTGTGGCCAGCAGTATGCACGCTGTTCAGCTTCTCTTGACGCTCTGATCTCATCAGTTGATTAGCTGAGCAGCCCACAAATGGTTGTTACAGTTGGTCACAGTAAGCAAAAACTGCTTATCAGAGATTTGGTTTTTCATCACTGATTGTGACGCTGGAGGATGGAATTGATCATTTCCCTCATTGGTAACAAACACTGACACTTCAGATATGCTGGGGCGGGACTGTGCTCGCTGGGGGGGGGGGGGGGGGTGGCATCACACACTCCTCACTGATTTCACTCAGAGCCCTTTGCCAAAAGACATAGGCCCTTATTTATGAAGGAATAGCGACAGGTAGCGACTGGTGAGCGGCCGGTAATGACGGGCCCCGCCACAAGAACGCCGGCTCCCCACCACAATCACACATGATGGCATGCTAAGACAAGAAAGGTTGGAGGCAGCAGTTGAAGTTTTTTTTTTTGTGCAATAGGGTGTAATCACATTTGGGTGGAGGGACTGTCTCTCTTCTGAGTCCATGTCCCCCTGTACCTTGTTGTGCTCATGTGTTCCTCTTTGAGGCGTAACATGCAGATCTGCATCAATAAATTATTAATTTGCCTATTTAAATTGTTAATATTGTTTTACCTGTTACACCCTATATCCTATCCATTCCTAAATGAGGAAGTGTGGCTTAATTTAACAAATGTCCCTCTTTCCCACCCTGAAAAGTTGGGACATCTCAATGACATGGGGCATGTCGGCGCACAGCGGAGTCAAATTCCTGTGTGTTGTTCCTCTTTAAGGGACACTTGAAGGCAAAAATGAACCCTCCATACTCTCCTTTATAGCTCAAAAATGAAATGTATTTTAATTTTCATACCTACTTAAACCAGAAATCCACAGCCAATGTCTAATGGTGCTTGTGGGTTGCAGTTGCGATTGTAAAGCATCTCAGATCAGTAAGTGGGTGTATGATTGCAACACTTCCATCATCTGCTGGCAGAAGCGCACCGTGTATGTAGATGGATATGTAGAGCCGCTGCCAGTGCATGTGATGTAGTGGCATCGATGGCTGGCAGGAGGGTGCCCTCGTTCCCCATCTGACAGTTAAAGCGGACCTTCACCCTGAATAAGAGCCTATTTTATATGTTCCCCCCCCCCCCTGTACATACAGATTGCCCACGTTAAAAATCATCCTACCTGCACCTATTGCATATTCTAAGACTTCAAACATCCAAGATGGCGGCTCATGGATCATAAGGCAGCCTGCAAACAGGAAGTGTCTTCTGCATTCCTCCCTGCATTCTGGGATTGCTGTCCTTTTCGCGACCACAGCTCTACTCTGTCTGTGCAAAGCACAGCTTTAACCCGCCCCTCTGCACTTTCCCTGTCTCCTCTCCTCAGTGTGTGAGGCAAGATGGCGGCGCCCGTATCCTAGAGTCCTGAACAGAGTTGCAACCCAGCAGAGGAAAGAATAAAAAGTAAGCAGCTAGAAACTTAAAATATATTAATTTTAGATGCTGGGGAATAGTTTTTTAAGGCTTTTGGCCTTTCAATAAATGATGCTGAAGGTCCGGTTTAACACAGCGCACATGCCCAAGATTATTAGGCTAACCCGGGGAAAACTGGGAAATAACCCAGCTCCCGGGTGGTGGCCCCTATACACACTATACACTGATTTATTGTCTCCTGGAATAAAGAAAAGACACAATTTTTTTTAATTTTAATTTTTAATGCATAGATAGCCATTGTATACTTGCGCACACATATTCGTCCTCCGCATTTAACCCATCCGTGCAGTGAGTGTACACGTGCCCAGAGCGGTGGGCTGCCCTAATTATGCCTTGCTCAAGAGCACTTCAGTCATGTCCCAGGACCGGGATTTGAACCTGCAACCCTCCAGTCACAAGTCCGCTCCCCTTACCTCTAGGCCACAACTGCCCCAAATTGGAAGTGAAAGCATCAAACGACAATTGGGGGGGGGCTTAGTGCTGCATCAACACTGTTATAATCTACGTATAATTATCAAATCTGTGTTGGTCCTCTTTAATTGCAGCAAGTTATAAAACACTGCACCCCAGCATCTGGCAGACATGTTGCACGCCAATGCTGTAATGGAAGGGCCAAGTGTTCCAGGAGATCAAAAGTACAAAGAGCCAACAGTACTGTACAATGACTGCTTATTAATTTAATCTCTTTACACAGCCATAACTCAATATTACAAATGAGTCTTATAGGATAAGAGGAAACCTTTGATGTTCCTGCATTTTTATAATTGTAATATAAAGTACATGGAATCACAAATGTAAACTGCCTTTAACTGCCTATTCTTAGAGTTTGCTTTTGTTATCCTTTTAGATGTTAATGAGTGTGAAACTCTACAAGGAGTATGTGGGACAGCTCTGTGTGAAAACGTAGAAGGATCCTTTCTTTGTATTTGCCCAAATAGCAATGAAGAGTTTGATCCGATGTTTGGAAGGTGTATGCGAGCAAGCTCTGCGGGTAAGAGTCAAATCCGTGTAGACTAGAGGTAAAAACATGGAGGGCCAGGCTAATTATTTCATTATAAACTGTGGTACTCAGTACCATAATCTGAACCGCGCCCAATTAATCCTAAACCAATCTCTCATTAAATTGTCCTGGGCTGGAGTCAATAAAAAAAACTGTCACCAAAGGCTCTTAAAATTCAAACATAACCTCTATAGATTCCAGATCTATTATAATAAACTCCACTGAAAAAAAAAAAAAAACAGTTCTTTGATATACTGTATGAAATCCTTCTTTATTTTCCACCCAAGAGTGAATAATCTTTTTAAGATTACGTGCAAAGCCAGTATCATGCTGCAGTGTATGTGGGAGTGCGTACATGTGCGTGGGATTAAATGTGGGAGTGCGTGCATGTCCCTGGGAGTGGGTGCATGTGGGAGTGCGTGCATGCACGTGGAAGTGCAGGTGGGAGTGTGTGCATGTATGTGGGAGTGGGTGTGCATGTGGGAGTGCGTACATGTGTGTGGGATTACATGTGGGAGTGCGTGCATGTCCCTGGGAGTGGGTGTGCATGTGGGAGTGCGTGCATGTATGTGGGAGTGCGTGCATGTCCCTGGGAGTATATATACAAAGAGAACCCCTGTTAAGCACCACCCAATCCAATCAGTAAATAAAGGGGAGATGTGTGCAGAAAAAACCTCTATAACTTCAATTGGTACAACCAAACACAAAAGACCCCTGTGGCTCCAGTAATCCACAGATTAATTAAGTTATACAGGCCGCACCACCCTCACCCCAAAAATCAATCAGTAATCAAGATATCCATTATTGATATTTATTCATGATATTCACTTAAAAAACACGCACATTAAATCATCACAACATACATTTAAAATACATATAAATGAATCAGACTCAGCAGGAGTGCCCTATATGGCCCATTATATACATACTGTCCCCCAATGACAAATTGAGCACACTTCAAGCTCAATTTAAAGTGTGAGATAAAGTGGCCAGTGCAAATTTAAAATACTAAATAAAGTGGCCAGTGCAATATATGATTCTATATACAAAAAACTTAAACAAACAAACAAATACCTCTGTGCAGATGTGATCACCTCCTGCTGAGAGAGCATACGTTCACCATGTCCCTGGGAGTGGGTGTGCATGTGGGAGTGCGTGCATGCACGTGGAAGTGCAGGTGGGAGTGTGTGCATGTATGTGGGAGTGCGTGCATGTACCTGGGAGTGTGCGTGCATGTGGGAGTGTGTACATGTGCATGGGATTACATGTGGGAGTGCGTGCATGTACCTGGGAGTGGGTGGGCATGTGGGAGTGTGTGCATGCACGTGGAAGTGCAGGTGGGAGTGTGTGCATGTATGTGGGAGTGCGTGCATGTACCTGGGAGTGTGCGTGCATGTGGGAGTGTGTACATGTGCATGGGATTACATGTGGGAGTGCGTGCATGTACGTGGGAGTGGGTGGGCATGTGGGAGTTCGTGCATGCACGTGGAAGTGCAGGTGGGAGTGTGTGCATGTATGTGGGAGTGCGTGCATGTACCTGGGAGTGGGTGGGCATGTGGGAGTGCGTGCATGCACGTGGAAGTGCAGGTGGGAGTGTGTGCATGTATGTGGGAGTGTGTGCATGTAGGAGTGCGTGTGTGATATCCAGCGGGACACCAGCCTTCTGTAAGCAGACAACCCCCAATCTCCACCGCCGCTTCAGCCTATAGTCAAGGTCGATGAACCGCGAGGGTATCCCAAGCCGAGGTCATACTAGGGAAGACAGCTCGGATGATGCGTCCAAGTACAGGGATGAGACAGGAGCGTAGTCAGGGGTAGCCGAAGGGTCAAGCCAGGAGGTCAGAGATAGCGGGGTATCCAAAGGGGCAGGCAGGTTTGAGGTCAGACAAAGCAGACGAGGCAGCGGACGAGAATGGTCGATCAAGCTAGGTCGGAAACAGATTATCACTAATGAAATCACACCCTAATCACAAGAGACTATCACGGGCCCTGACTACTGGGCTGACTCCATATTTATTGGAGAACTTACCAATGGCTGCCCTGGGGAGCTGTGTATGTGCTGATTGGTGCAATACTAATTGTGATTGGTGATTGGTGCAACTACAACACTGAGTGATTGGACAATATCCAGGGGCTGGTCAGTCTTGACAGCAAGGCTGACCAGCCCCTGATTCCATCAGGTGTGGAGGACGCTGCGCCGCCTGCCACTCGCAGCGCAGTGCCTCCTAGTGGTGAAACTGATAGAGTGCGCACAGCTAGAGAGGGGCGGGGGAGGCTGTCAGAGTGACGCGCCACGCTCCCCGTCATCCAAGAGTGGCGGCCGCGCTCAGCAGCAGGAGTGCCGCGACTCCCAGCAGAGGCTCGCCGCGTGCCCCCAGACACAGGTAAGTTTCTTACAGGGCTTGTGGGAGTGTTGAACTCAGTGTCCAATGTTGCCTAGCAACAGGAAGAGAGTAATGGAGCACAGGAAGGGCATTTGAAGCAATGCCTTGAGCTCTTACAGACCCCACTGATTATTATACAGAATCAGAGATCCAAGGGCCACGCCCACTTGCTTCAGAATATAAATCATATGGTGAAACTGTAAACCTCAATATCTCGGCCATTTCTTCTTCAATTTAAAAAACAGAAAGCAGTTTGGGACAGTGCCAAATGTAACCCGACACAATGGGGTAACAATTGGCTTTGTCTGCTGCAGCACTTTAAACACACAAAAAAGTGTAAACAAAAAAAAAGCCTGTCCTATATTTTCCCAAAAAGTCACTTTGATGGGGCATTATATCCAATAAGATTAGGACATTTTTTATAAAGTTTGGATATGACAGCACCCTATGGGCTATGCAACAGAATTCCCCACACTGGCTTCATGAAATAATTAGCATGACGCCCCATTGCTTAGCTTAGTTATGTCATCGCCCAAGAAGGAGCCTTACAGTACTGTGTTCTGTTCTACCATAGTTCAGCCTGCCTATCCCGCCAATACAGGAGAGACCCGAGTTGATTTTGTGCCAACCGCAGGCCTTAAAGAATGCTATTATAACCTGGAAGATCCCAATGTGTGCAACAATGTGCTCTCCAGGAATGTCAGCCAGACTGAATGCTGCTGCACTGTGGGCAAGGGCTGGGGTCAGGCCTGCCAAATCCAAAGATGTCCCAGCATGGAATCAGGTAAGTGAAACACGTTGATAGTCAAATTATATATTTCATAACGCATGAAGTTCATGTTGATAAAGATATCATAGACCAGGGGTACTCAATCAGTTCTCGTAAAGGTCCATTTACAGGAATCCAGTGAGAGGTGAAGGTCCGGGCGGAGGGCTGTTGCAGGGGGTGGATAGTTAAAAATCAGCGCACTGAGAGAGGGGCTATAGATTCCCCAGGCAAAACTAAGAAAGGCTGCTTGCCCTCCACCCCAAAAATTCTATTGAGCACAAGGAAAAAACAGGAGCTTTTTTTTTTTGGGCCCCACCTAAAGCTCTAGCCAACGGCACACTGCTTTACCCCCCCCCCCCTCCTTTGCATTTTGTGCAGACCATGTACAGGGGTGGACTAGGGCCCAAAATGTTACTGGCAATAAGGTCTGGTAACAAGGATGGATAGATAGGGCTCAGGAGAGAGGTATGAATAGGAGAGAAGCTGTAAGGCAGAGGGATGGATAGACAGAACAGGAAGGGCAGGGAGGGATGGAGAGAAAGCTGGGACAAGGGATGGATGGGCAGAAATAGAAGGACAGGAATGAATGGGCAGAGCTGGGGGGGGGGATAGATGGCCGGAGCTGGAAGAAAGCGTAATGGATTGGCAAAGCTGAGGGGACAGGGATTGGATGGACGAAACTGGGAGGACAGGAATGCATGGGGCAGAGAGACTGGGGGGGATAGGGAAGAGCTGATGGGGCAAAGCTGGGGGGACAGGAATGGATGAGGATGGGATAGATAGGGCAAAGCTGCGTGGGCAGGAATGGATGGGACTGAGCTGGGGGGGGCAAGATGATGGGACAGGGATAAATGGGGCTTAGCTGGGGAAGGGAGGAAAGGATTGAATGGGACAAAGACTGAAAACAAAAATGTGTGTGGACCTTGCAATGCCACTTCTTGGCCATGCAGTACTTCATATTGCAACAACAACTTTAATTTGCTGTAAGATATTTTACTAACAATCCAGCTTTCTCAAGTCCCTACAAAAAACACCTCCCCACATCTCAATCCTGGAGTCCTGCAGACTGATTTGGTCCAGGTTTTGCCTAATCCGCTATAGGTCTGAAAGCACTCCCCCCAGCTGATCTCGCTGCCCATCCTGTAATGGACCCTTAATATGGGCACCAGGGACCAGACAAGAGCATGCAGTCATCTTTGTAGCTAAGAGCTCTGAAACGGCATTACTGTAGCCCAAACGACTACATAAGGTCCATGTTGCTCCAGTCTCTGTAATCTATTATCACAATCAACAGGGGATCATGGACTCCATGAAGGTATGGTGTTGATTACATTTGTCTGATTAGATGAGGTGTCATCAACTGCAGGTCGACAATAGATGTTGCAACCCCCTTTCTATGCTTGTTCTGTCCAAGTAAATTACCTTTTGTCCTTGGCTGTCCTTTACCAAGTGTCATTCAGCATTTAATTGACAGATTTGGTATTGTAACTGCTGTTAAAGTGGGCCAAAACCCAGGATTTTCACTATCCATGGGGCACCGCAGTTTGGGGTGCCCCATGCGGCCGGTACATGCGGCTTCTCCGGCCATGCATATCAATGCACGGCTGAAGAAGCTGAATGGAATCCCAGGGGCACACATCACAGCCAAGAAGGGATGTGAGTGATACAACCGATGGCCATGCATGTGCCTTGGCTTGGTGGAAAGGTAAGAATTTCGGGGGGATGCGAGATGGGGGTTTTCATACTGTGGGGCAGGGGCGTAGCTAGGGGGGAGCAGGGGGGGGGGGGAACATGCCCCGGGTGCAGCAGGTCAGGGGGGCACCATTTCAAATTTTTGCCTGGGTGACCGAAAGCCTAGCTACTCCTCTTCTGTGGGGTATCCCAGTTCAGGATGCCTTGGGGGGAGAGGGAATCAGCTGGTCCTGGTGTCTTTAATGTACAAATACAGTACAGTGAGTTCAACAGCCTTACTACAGTAATATGTGTAAAACATATTATATGTAGCACCACTAGTCCAGTAACAACCAACAGCATCATCTAGAAACCCAGCAGTTTATACAAAGGTTCTTATGTAGCCATCCTTCTAGCTTGTCTTTTCTGCTTTTTTTTCAGCTGAATACCGAAGGCTGTGTCCAGGGGGAGTGGGCTTTGTTGCATCAGGACAAGAGAATAAAGGTAAGTCACAAATCATTTTATTTTATTTGAGTAAAAAAGCAATTCTGTGAGTACTCACCTGTAGAATTGTTTTTGCTCTTGCATGGCACGGCCTGCTTCGGTATTCATAACAGTTGGGTTATTCCGCCACAAGGTGGCGCAGTGGTACTGCAGAAAGCTGTGGCATCTCCCGGCCCCCTATAAAAAGGGGGATCAACCATAGAGTTCCCAGCATAGACAAGCAGTGAGACAAGAAGCCAGGAGAGAATAAAAGTAAAAAATGTAAAAAACCCCAATTACCTTGGAACAATCACCATAAAGAGGCAACCAAGAATAACGATAACAAGGGTGGGTCGAAGCAGGCCGTGCCATGCAAGAACAAAAACAATTCTACAGGTGAGTATTCACAGAAATGCTTTTTTCTTTATTGCATGGCACGGCCTGCTTCGGTATTCATAACAGTTGGGACATCCAAAAGCAGTGTCCAAAAGTAGGGTGGGATCCCCAATAAGCAACAACCGGCAGTTCAAGTCACTACCGCCTGAAGCACCTTGCGGACAAAAGCAGCATCCGCTGAGGCCTTAACATCAACCTTGTAAAACTTGGAAAAAGTATGAACAGAAGACCAAGTAGCGGCCTTGCAAACTTGTTCAACAGAAGCTTGGTGCTGGAAAGCCCAAGAGGCACCAATAGCACAAGTGGAATGAGCAGTCACCCTAAAGAGAGGTTCCTTCCCCTTAGCAGAATAGGCTTGAACCACTGCCTGACGGATCCACTTGCTGATAGTGGATTTAGCCGGAGGCAAACCCTTCCTAGGTCCAGAAGTGAGAACAAATAGAGCATCCGATTTCCTGAAAGGCTCAGTAGCGACCAAATAAAACTTCAGAGCCCTGACCACATCCAGAGAATGCAGTGTCCGCTCCTTGGAATTAGCAGGATTAGGACACAATGAAGGCGAGACAATGTCCTGATTGAGATGAAAAGCAGACACCACCTTCGGCAAGAAATTCGGCTTAAGCCGAAACACCACCTTATCCTGATGCCTCTCAAAATAAGGAGGTTTGATGGAAAGCGCCGCCAGCTCAGAAACTCGCCTTACAGAAGTGATAGCCACCAAAAAGGCTACCTTAAGAGTCAGAATGGGCAAAGCAGCCCCACGGATAGGCTCAAAGGGAGGACCCTGCAGAGCAGACAACACCAGATTCAAGTCCCAGACTGGTAGTATAGGCTTACGAGGTGGACTCACATGAGTAACACCCTGGAAAAAAGTTTTAACCAACCGGTGGTTGGCAAAGGATCTTTGGAAAAAAATTGCCAGAGCTGAAGCATGGCCCTTGAGGGTACTCAGTTGAAGGCCAGAATCCAAACCATGTTGCAAAAATTCTAGAATCCTGGGAATGGAAAAAACCCACAGGGAAGAGACTTGGACTCACACCAGGCAATGTAAGCATGCCAGACCCTGTAATAGATAAAGGACGAGGACTTCTTCCTAGCCCGAATCATGGTATCCACAACAGAGGCAGACAACCCCTTCTCGGCCAAAATGTAGGTTTTAGCAGCCAAGCCATTAAAGCCAGCGTTTGTAAATTGGGATGGCGTAGCCGTCCCTGAGTGAGAAGATCTGGATCCCTGGGCAAGACGTACTGGTCTACTGCCAACTGCACGACATCTGCGAACCACACCCTTCTTGGCCAACAGGGGACCACCAGGATGGCTGACACCCCCTCCCGAGCAATCTTGCGCATGATCCTGCCCACTAGAGGGAATGGAGGGAACACATAGGGAAGCTGAAAATCCATCCAAGGCATTGCTAGTGCATCCGTGGCGAAGGCCAGAGGATCCTGTGACAGAGAGACAAACCTGGGAAGTTTGTGATTGTGACGGGACGCAAACAGGTTCACATCCGGCTGACCCCAGCGGGGACACAGGGAGAGAAACACCTGGTAGTTGACGGACTATTCCCCCAGACGAGACGTCCCCCTGCTCAGGGAGTCTGCCACCTGGTTCTCCACCCCCGGAATGTATACCTCTGAGATGCAGGAGACATTCTGTTCCGCCCAAGACAGTATCAGAGACACTTCCTTGAAGGCTCGCTTGCTCCGAGTCCCTCCCTGATGGTTGATGTAGGCAACCGCCGTCTGGTTGTCTGAGCGGATCTGAACAGCCCGACCCCGAAGGTGTGTGGTCAGGTGGGACAGAACCACCCTGATTGCCCTCAGTTCCAGGACATTGATGGGAGCATGGGCCTCCTGGGGGCCCCAACGACCCTGGAACTGTAGGGACTTCCAAAAACCTCCCCAGCCCATCAGACTGGCATCTGTGGTGACAGTCTCCCAGCACGGGGGCAGGAAGGTCCTGCCCACCAGAAGATTCCTTGAGTCCAGCCACCACGAAAGGGACTGCCTGGCCAGAGGAGACAGAGCAAATTCCTGATCCAGGGACACAGGGTCCCGATCCCAAACTGACAAGAGGTGCAACTGAAGAGGTCTCATGTGAAACTGAGCAAAGGGGACCGCCTCAAAGCAGGACACCATCAGGCCCACCAACTGCATCTCCAGACGAATTGAGGGAAGAGGACACAAGAGCAGAGCCCGTGCCCGCTTCTAAAGGCCCTCCACCTTCTGCTGAGGAAGGAACACCTTGATCTGAGAGGTATCCAATGTCATGCCCAGAAAGGACCTTACCAAGGATGGGGACAGGGAAGACTTGGGAAAATTGATCACCCAGCCTGAGTGGAGATCCCCACCTGGGTGTCCTGTTCGGAATGATGAAAGTACTGAGCCACAATGAGGATGTCGTCCAGGTAGGGAAGGATGCGAATGCCCCGGGTTCGCAGCAGAGCCATCACTCCTGCCAGCACCTTGGTGAACACCTGAGGCGCCGAGGTGATACCGAATGGTAAGGCCACAAACTGGTAATGCTGATCCTCCAGCACGAACCTCAGAAATCTCTAATGACCTGGGAAGATAGGTACATGAAGATAAGCATCCTTGATGTCCACGGTGGTCATGAAGTCGCCTGGGCGAAGGGTACTGACAGCAGAGCGTACCGTCTCCATGCGAAAATGTTTGAATCTGACAAACTTGTTGAGGCCCTTTAAGTCCAGGATGGGCCTCAGAGAGCCGTCCTTTTTGGGGACCATGAAGAGATTGGAATAGTACCCCTGACTCTGTTCTTGATGGGGCACCGGACAAATGACCCCTGACTCCAGCAGGCATTGAACCGCCGAAAGTAACCCTTGAGCTGACAGGGGGTTTAAAGACATCTGGGATCTGATGAATCTTGGGGGCGGCCAGGCTGCAAACTCTATCTTGTAACCGGAGGACACCACCTTCTGAATCCACCAGTCTGAAACGTGGAGCCTCCAGACGTGAGCAAAGAGCTAAAGCCGTCCCCCACCCGGATGGGTGAGGGCGCCCCCTCATGCCTGGGGGGCCTTGGGAGGAGGTTTGGGCTTGGAACCCCAGGAGAGACCAGGACATCCACGGGATCTGCCACATCCCCAAGACTCTCTGCGGCTACCTGAGAAGAGGGAGCCACGACCTCCTCTGGAAGAACGAAAGGAGGGAAGGGAGACGAAGGACCCCCGAAAAGGTCAGGGCTGCCTTCTACGCTGAGGCAGCCTGCCATCCTTGGCCAAAACATCAAGACACTCACCAAAGAGCCGCAGCCCCGCAAAGGGGAGCCCAGTGAGAGCCTTCTTAGCAGCAGCATCAGCTGCCCACTGACGTAACCAAACAGAGCGGCGCATAGCCACCAAAAGTGCAGAGGTCCTAACGCCCACCCTCACAGCATCATCCATGGCAGTAAGGATAAATGCAACAAAATCAGAGCAAAGCAAGAGGGCCCTATAATCCTCCCTCCTCCTACCAGCCATAGCGCCATCACATAGACGCTTGAGCAGTTTAAGGGCAATAGCAGTAATGGCAGCAGCACAGGCCGGGCGCAGTCCAGCCCCCACACAAGTAAAAGCATGGCAGGCCAGCTGATCCATGCGCCGGTCCTCACTGTCCTTCAGAGTGTTAGTGTCAGAAGGCATGACCGAAGTATTGGACAGGCCTAGCACGGGAGCGTCCACCTCAGGGGGACAGAACCAAGCTGGAAAGGGATACCTCTTATGCAATCCCTTGGGCACAGCGGCCATTCTATTAGGACGTTCCCACTCCCTAAGCACCATAGAATTAAAATGGCCCTGCTCAGGGAACTCCAGACACTGTTTACCAGGACGAAAAAATTCACCCTGCTTTCTCTTAGCCACCTCAGGGGGAGCAATGTGCAAGATTTCAAAAATTTGTGACAGCAGATTATCAGTGTCCTCAGGGTACCATGATTCCTCCCCGGACGCAGACCCAGGGTCAGACCCTTCCTCTAGGGAATAAAGTCCCCCAGTGGCATCAAACTCCTCAGACTCCTCAGTGGAGCATGAGGGAGTGGAAGTCAGGTGCCGCTTCTTGCCCGAGGCCTTCCTAGGAATAGGCCCGGCAAGCTGCTTCTCAATGTTGGCCACACGAAGTGCCAGATCAGACTGTGACCCCCTTCTAGCATCCCCCTCACTGGGAGCTAATTGCAGCAGTGGGGGTAGGTGATGCCGAAGGGGGCACAGAACTGGGAAGCGATGCAGGCAAACCAAGCTGGAGCACAAAAACACTTTGAGCGCGCGGCACGCACACCGTGACATCATTGCTGATAGGGGATACCCTGCACATGGAACACAGCCGTGATTCCCCCGAAGGACCCCCGAGCACACTATCCCCAGAAGCCTACATATGGTGATTAACACAGGCGCAATAGGCCAGCGCTGGGTAAAGGCTAATACAAAAGCCACCCGGGATGCCCTCCCACGAGATGCCCCCAGATAAGCAAAAATGGGTGAGGGGATGAGGGGGAGGAAGGAGTAGAGCCGGGAGAAACCACAACCCACTGGTATCCCGCCTGAAAGACATAAGTAAAAACGACACATGAGCATCCCGCAGCACATGCCCAACGAGACAAATAAGAAAAGAAAACCCCAAGGGGGACTCACGGACCAAGGACACCGCAGGGTCACCAAGGCACAGACCGCAGGATGAAGCGACACACCGGAGGAAACAGTGCTGCAGCCCACAAGGGAGAAATCCAGATGCACAGCTAATCCAAAATGGCGCCGGCAGAGGTACATCAAGGGGCGGGCCGCGGGGGGACGAGGCGATACGTGTCATCCCCCGGCCCCGCCCCCCCGAAGAGCGCGAAAACGGCACCCACGTGACCCCGCCGGTGCCATGACAAAGCAAAAAATGCCACAGGTTATAGCGCCCACAGCCACAGAGCGCAGTACAAAGCGGCGCGGCGGGCTAAAAACACCAAAAAAACACACTGTAAACACCAAAAACACCACAACAAACACCACTCGCCGCTGCCACCCGCCCCCCCCCCCCCCGAACAAAGTCAAAGAGTGGGAGGGGGGAGAGAGAGAGATGAGAAACCAGCGGCGAGTATCCAGGCCAGGAGGGGGGGGCCCTGAAGGATAAGAAACACCCAAAACACTCACCCCCTCAGAAGCCAGGACAGGAACTCCGCATCCCTAGTAGGCTCACCATAAAGCCTATGGCCGGCTACCCTTTGTGGAACAGGGTCTGCGGCTTGGAGCAGCGCTCCTGGAGCACTTGACCCTAGTGCTCTTCTACCCTCACCCGATCTGTTAGCCAAGGCTGGGAGGCAGTGAAGGTCCAGAAACGGGTGGAAACAGACTTGTAGGGCCGCAGGCTTGGTTGCCCCGCTCACCTGCGCAAGAGAGAGTGCCATCTGCTAACTTTGCAGTTTCACTGCAGAGGAAACACTGGGAGCTCTATGGTTGATCCCCCTTTTTATAGGGGGCCGGGAGATGCCACAGCTTTCTGCACACTGCGCCACCTTGTGGCGGAATAACCCAACTGTTCTGAATACCGAAGCGGGCCGTGCCATGCAATAAAGAAAATGACAGCCATTGCACTCAGTGTGATAGTTCTGTAAGCCTGCAGGGGCAGGACTATCTTCCCTATTGTCCACTGTTCGGTAGTGGCACCCTTCTAACTGGTACGGTCACTCCAAGGCCTCAGACACCAGCAGCAGGTCCTCAGGTCCGTGTGAGGTGCTGCTGAGTAATGAACTGGTACACTGCACTCCACTATGGAGCACAGTACTGCCTCTAATCCCAGGTGCAGTGCTTATACAAACAGCTGGTATAGACCTTTCTAATGTATTGGCAGGGGGTGGGTAGAGAGTAGTGTGTGCAATTGTTCTGTGTCTCTGTGCAACCAGCTATCACCACAAAAGTGGGTCTGCCTAACCCAACAAATATGCTTCACACACTTGCTTCTTGAAGTGCTGTCCTGGGCAAAATAATTCTGCATCTGTCCTGGGCGAAATAATTCTGCCTCTGTCCTGGGCGAAATAATTCTGCCTCTGTCCTGGGCAAAATAATTCTGCCTCTGTCCTGGGCAAAATATTTCTACATCTGTTCTGGGTACAAAATTTGGCCTCTGCATCTTTTCTGGGCAAATTAATTCAGCATCTGCATCTGTCCTAGGCAAAACTATTCTGTGTCTGTAACCATACATTTGAATGGTTGTTGCTTCCATTCTGTTTTTTGTCTGTTATTATCTGGCGACCAGAATGCTGATGTGGCCCCTGACACCCCTGCTCTAGGGTTTCATTCCTCTTCCAGGGGGCATTCCATTTTGGGACACGCCGCTGTGTGTAACTAAAGGGAAAGCTGATAATTCTCACTGACACCCTACAGCTCTCCTCCAGTCAGCTTTTTAAGCTGTGCATAATTAGTGGCATAAAAATCTGAAAAGAGGCGGAATGATAGGCATCCCCACAGCTGCCTTCTTCCAGAAGCGCTTTAGCCAGAGAGATGCTGGGATACTGCTGCATGGGATTGCCGACAAGGTAAGTAAACACAGTCATCCCTAAAGTCTTATAGACTCTAGGCAGGTGGTTGCTTCTCTTTTAGGTGGGACTACACCTAAATACACAGGATACAATAGCTTCGGCAACCACAACGTGTGGACTGGTAAAGAGGTGCATTGGGCCCTTAACAATTCACAGACTGTTAAAAGAGGAAAAGAGGACCAAAACTCGTGTGGGCATGGGTGTTGGCACCGCCGCTATAAAACTGGGGGGGAACCCCCCGCACATACCCCCCAGAATGCCCATAAACCTTACCTTATCCTTGATCCTCTGCCGGGAATCCAGCTCCACGTTTGGCAGCCCGGCAGTCGCACAGGTAGTGGGCGCAGCCATTGTTCCGGCCGCCGGAATGTCCTGCCACATGAGCGCCAATGGTCAATCATGGCACTGGATTCCCGGTGGTGGACCGAGGATAAGGTAAGATTTACGGGCGTTCTGGGGGGCTATGTCTGGGGGTCTCCAGCATTCCAGCATGACATAGGAGAAGGCTTGGTAGGAAAAGTCTGTCTGTTTGCTGATGATACAAAGGTTAGTAATAGGGTGGATATTCCGGGAGGTGTCTGCAACATGGAAAATGATTTAGCTTTACTGGATAAATGGTCAAAACTGTGGAAACTAGAGTTTAATGTCTCTAAATGTAAAATCATGCACTTGGGTAGAAGGAATCCCTGCTCTGAGTACCGTATGGGCAGTACTGTGTTAGCCAGGACAGTGGAGGAGAGAGATTTAGGGGTACTGATTACTGATAGCAGCAAGATGATTGGACAGTGTAGCCAGGCAGTGGGAAAAGCAAGCAGGATGCTCGGCTACATAGCTCGAGGCATCACCAGTAGGAAGAGGGAGGTTGTGATGCCGCTGTATAGAGCCCTGGTGAGGCCACAGCTAGAATACTGTGTGCAGTTCTGGAGACCTTCCCTGCAAAAAGACATTATTCAAATAGAACGTGTCCAAAGGAGGGCAACGAAAATGGTGGAAGGACTTAAACTTAAAACTTATCAGGAGAGACTTAAATAACTTAATTTGTACAGTCTGGAGGAAAGAAGGGAGAGGGGGGACATGATTGAGACCTTTAAATATGTGAAAGGATTGAATAAGGTTCATGAGGGAAGTGTTTTTAAGAAGAAGCTTAATGATAGAACAAGGGGGCCCAACCTGAAGCTAGTCGGGGGGAAGATCAGGAGCAATGTTAGAAAATATTATTTTACAGAAAGAGTAGTAGATGCTTGGAACAAACTTCCAGCAGAGGTAGTTGAAAAATCAACAGTCACTGAATTTAAACATGCCTGGGATAAGCACACATCTATCCTAAGATAAAGAGAACATACAGTATACACATAAGGGCAGACTAGATGGACCGTATGGTCTCCTTCTGCCGTCAACCTTCTATGTTTCTATGTTTCTATTCTGGATGCCCCCAGACGGTCTTATAGTGATCCGCACCTGCCCAGATTTTGGACAATTAAGAATCCATAAAAAAAACAAAGAATTCACCTCTCCTCCTCATCTTATCCCCTGCTGGGGGGTTTCCTCTCTTTAGGTCCGCCTCTATATAATCCTCCACCAGGTGGGCTAATGAAGTCACTGGAGTGGAGGGACATGGAGGGAGATTCCTCGGGTAATTCCCATCCATGTCCCTCCCCTCCAGTGACATCATTGGTCATATAGTGAGGCTTCTCCTCTGTGGTATAAAAGCCTCCCTGCTGGAAGCCCAGCAATAGATTGGCAGGACACCAAGAAGGACCTGTGTCCGCTTTTAGTACAGGGCGAATGCAATAGCAGTTCCCCACCATCCACAGACCCACACCTGATGGACCAGGAGGGAGCCCCCCGACCCAGCGGACCTGAAGAGAGGGTTGTGCCCAGCGAGGGACAGGGGTAAGAATTCGCCAAGATGCAAACTTCTTTTTGTTTTTTAATGTATTTTTTTTTACCAGTGCTGGGTGGCATACAACCTGCCCACAGCAGTGTGTGGCATGCTGGATGATCTGACAAAGATCTAGGTCGAATCTAGCTTTAGCCTTTATCTAAAGACCATCATTAGTGTGAAGTCTGTAAGCGATATAAGTTAATGAAATCCTTAAAGGCTAATTTAAGACTAGCGCCATGTATTGCCATTTGAGCGTCTATGTACCAGTGCTTAGAGCGTCCGCTAGTAGACGCTGCAAGCAGGTGTCTGGCGCTATAACCTAGCATAGCGGCCAGAGAAGTGACGCTTTAGTATCCTGTCCAGCATTGATGAATTTGATGTGTGGTGGGCGCTGTAGAAGCGCTCTCCCTGATTCACTGCAGAGCCAATCGAGAATGCTAGGTGGTGTCGCGAGGTCAAAGCGCCCAAGACTACGCTACATCTAACAATAGGACAACGCTGCAGTGAACGATAGGTAGCGCCAGTTAAGTGCGTCCAGCACTAAATCGCATATTTAAGAAAAAAACAACATACTTCCAGCATCGGCGATCTAAAACTGGGCGCTCTAGCGTTGACCGCCAGACGCTATGTGCAAAAAGTCTGTTTCTCAACACATATACACCAGCACCAGAGCGAAAACATATGGAACTGTTTTAACACTGTGACAATGACACTGCAATGGCGGATCTGCACATACAAAAAAAAGTTAAAAAAAAACACAATAAAAGTGTTTGGTTGCTGGGCAGGGAGGCCACACAATAATTTGAACCAAAAGTTTAGAACATTACTTTAAGAAAACAGTATTTATACACAACCAAATTAAACACCATGAAATGTATGAGAGAGCGCTACTGAGCGACAGGTGCTACATGGCACTGCTGAACACACAGCGCCGGCGCTATACACTGAGCCACCGCTAGTGATACATGTGATGCTACATGACACTATTAGAGGTGCATATTGACTTTCATATATATGGTTTTCACACATGGTTCACCTGGCGCTACGTAGCGTTATTGTTTCTTAAATAACCCCGTTTATCTTTTAGGGATTACTAATAAAATAACTTTCTTTTTCAGATGTTGATGAATGCAAGCTCTTCAGCCCAGAAATATGTAAAGGAGGGGTCTGTCTCAACAAGTCTCCGCTGTTTGCCTGTTATTGCCCTAATGGATATTACTATGATGTCCATAGCATGGAGTGTGTGGGTAAGACTTTCAGTCACCAAATCTGACTCTATAGAAACCTGATGATCTATATAAACCCCCTAATACAGAGTTACTATTTCTTTTCCTGGGACAAGTCAGACTGGCCTATTGATTCCTTCAGATGCTTACCAGCTGCTGCCTGAGGCCCTCAGCTGTCATCTGAGCCTTCCTGGGGACAGTTACATTTTAAAAGGACAATTTATAGAATATGAAAACTGTAAACTACTGGTAGTAACAGAATTTCCAGGAAAAAAAACTTTTGGCAGGAGCAGGAGAAACTTGCAGTAGCCTAAGGCCCTTATTTATGAAGGAATAGCGACAGGTAGCGACTGGTGAGCGACCGGTAATGACGGGCCCCGCCATGAGAACATTTATCAAGCCGATCCTGCTTAGCGACTGAGATAGCGCCATATAGCCACTCATTCATCATTATTCCAGCCTCAGCCCACAGCGCCAGCGTCCGACCTTGAACAGCGACAGGTATGACCTCTCACTACCTGGCGCTCTCCAATGCATTTCAATGCAACAATCTTTAAATATTCATAATTAATTGTTATTAATGTTTTTTTAATGTGAAAAATTCTGTGACCACTTCTGCCATGTTAGATAATTTTTTTAAAGTAAAAAAAAAAAAATTGTGCAGAATTGATATTACAGGTCTGATATTATTGTATTCATACTACTAAATTCTTTAAAAAAAAAAAATATTTTTGGTTTCCAAAAATATGGTTGTTTGGGGGTTAAAAAACTACTTTTAACACATCGCCACCAGCGCTCTGGGGTTTAAACATGCATTTCACAGTGCGAGAATATTTTGAGCGTGATTTTTTGATGAATATGGTGGGAGCCGGTCGCTCTGACCAGTCGCTATCATGCGCACCCATACATCGCGGAACCTGTCAAATAGCGACTCGTCACCCCGTATTCAACATTACTGCACACCGACTCAGTCGCTATCAACAACCGAACAATGGCCAAGCACAGCGACTACTAGCGGGCCCTGTGAAAATACTGCTACAGTCGCGCAACTGTCGCTATTAATGAATCGGCCTCCCAGTAGAAGAGAATTTTAAGAATAAATCAAGGCAACTGGACTTGCTGGATTTATTTCTTCTATTCTTCTATTTCCACTTTCGATGGCATTCTTAAAGTGGACCAAAACCCACCCCGATCGGCCCGGGAATCTTATCAATTCCCTCTCCCCATTCCATCCGAAATCGGGATGCCCCGCTGTGTGAAAGGCCCCAAGTCGCCCCATACACTTACCCTGTTTCCCGGTCCAACGCCGCATGCACGAGCCGCATCCACGCTATCCCTCCAGCAGTGTGCATGCCCGCACCAGGCATTTGTGGATGGCACAGGTACGCTCCCTGTTAGAGGGATGAGGGGGATGCGGCCGCACATGCGTCATAGGACTGTGAAAAGGTGAGTTGGCATCGGCGATCTGGGGGGTTTCACCCAGCGGGGAAAGGACCAAAACCCAGGATAGTCAAAATCCTGGGTTTTGGTCCACTTTTAAAATTTCTATGATTGCGTGACAAAATGATGTCTTCAATGTGCTAGGCTTATTTGTTATTTTTAAGTTTTTCTATTTGTTTGCAACTCTGTGTTACAACAGAAAATAGTTTTCCATAGCAGCAATGTGTTTACCTTAGCTATGTGCACCAAATTGGTGATTTCAAGTACATATCATAGACGTCCTCACTCAAGCTTGCTAATCACCTGATTGGCTATGGCATGGGTGACTGATTTAACCCATTCTGCTGAAATTCAACTTCTTCAATTTGGAACGATAACAGTCCTGTGTTCCAGTAGCAAGGGTTAATGGCCGGGTTCTCAGCTGGGTAGGTCATTAGACTGCTTGGATTTAGCGAAAGCTGCTAAAGAGTTCACCTGTTACACTGGAAGATTTGTCGGACTTGTAGTCCATATCTTTTACTCTAGCCATGAAAATCTCCCACTGTAGCAAAACAGAGTCCCAGGAATATGAGAATCATGGAAGCAGCGTGCTAATAAGTGAATCACAGGTCTAGGGGCACAATAAACACAAATGTTTATTACATTATTACAATAATACAGTATTGTACAATAAGGCAGAACTCCAAAAACATGGCAAAAAGGGAGTTTTCCTTAAAGGTCCCTATCTGGGGAAAAAAAATAGCAGATACTTACCTACAGTCACACACATCTGATCTGCCTGATACTGCTAGTTTAAAACTTACAGGCATTGTCAACCTCACCCCTGCCATCCCAGAGCTGAGCACCCGTTCCCTAGCGTCATTCATGGTGACTAACTGCACCTAGAAGCTCTCAAGATGCCCCCTCCATTAAACTGATCCTATACCCAGAAAGGAGTTTATGTCCTCACCTTCCACTACCAGTCCAGTGCCCCCAAACAGCCTGTGTTTCTATTTTTTTTTACTAAGGCCTTTTCTCGATTTTCATAAAAATTCTAACAGGAAGTAGTATGATGTCCGAATGGCAGCCATACTGTGGGTACTCTAACTGAATGTATCATCACTGGGGGCAGGGCTGCTCAGCCAGAGAGCAATATGGCCAACTGCATGCAGTTTGTGTTGTTATAAATATTTGTGAAAGGCTTTAGTAAAAAGAAAGGAACCCCGGCTGTTTTGGGGAACTGGGATGGGTATAAAAGGTGATGACATAAACTTCCTTGCTGGGTATAGGATCACTTTAAAATGAATGGAGATGGTGTGGCCAGTCGCCATGATTGATGCGAGGAGGCAGTGAGAACGCAGCAAGGCAACCAGGGGCCATGGATCAGCAACCATGGTTGTAATCGGGGATTGGATGGTCTTGATCTCCGTCAGAGGTAAGTTACAAACTCCCGAAAAAGGGCCGATCAGCTGCGGGACACTAGTGGTGAGCATGTATCAGTACCATGTATTATTTTTGCCCAGTTAGTCACTCGACTGCCTTTCTAAAGAAATTCTAAATTGAGAATGCCAGTCGGATTATTAGCAAAAAGGCTTCAAGAAAAAGAGCGGAACAAAACCTGTAATTTTGACAAAATATCTCAGACTTCTGTTCCGCGCCTCGGGGGCCATCCTGAATTGGGATCCCCCAGAATGCCCCGTAAAACGTACCTCTTCTGTTCCTATGGTGCATGCACAGACAGTCAACCAATCAAAACCGTTTGCCCTGACTATATCATTCAGCAAATAGCTCTGATGTTCTTCAATGGCAGCGCATGTAGGCGCACAACCAGCAGTCTGAAGATGCAGGGGATGGACTCATAGTCATAGTCTATTTAAGTTACCACATTTTCACCCTATAAGACGCACTTATTCTTCCCAAAAAGTGGGGGGGGGGGAATGTCAGTGCGTCTTATCGGGCGAATGCGGGCAAAAATTTTTTTAAAAAAGCAAAAAGTTAACTCACCTCTCCATCATCATCCCGCTCGCACTGTCCCAGAAGCGGCAGAGGCAGCTGTATCTGCCACTCGCGCTGTCCCTGCCACTTCTCCACGGCCCCAGCAGACAGGGACACCCGGACTTATACAGCGGTGGGCGTGGTCGACGCTCAAGCCTCGGCCACGCCCACCGCTATACCAAGCCAAGTGTGTCTATGTGTGAAGACGGCGGGGACAGCGGGAGGATTAAAAGGTGAGTTTACTCTGTCTATATGGATATGGGGGGTGCCACACTGCCTATATGGTGAATGGGAGGGGGTTGGAAATGCCACAGTGCCTATATGGGGAATGGGAGGGGGGTGGAATGCCACACTGCCTATGGAGAATAGGAAGGGGGGGAATGCCACACTGCCTATGGGAATGGGAGGGGGCATGCCACACTGCCTATGGGAATGGGAGGGGGCATGCCACACTGCCTATAGGAATGGGAGGGGGCATGCCACACTGCCTATGGGAATTGGAGGGGGCATGCCACACTGCCTATGGAAATGGGATGGATGAAAATTACAGGGCGGAGGCGGGTTATAGCTGTGCTTTGCACAGACAGAGCAGAGCTGGGGTCAGGGAAAGGACAGCAATCCCAGAATGCAGAGTGGCATAGTCAGAAGATGCTTCCTGTCTGCAGGCAGCTTGAGACTCCACAGGCCACCAGCTTGAATGTTGAAAGGCTCAAAAAATGCAATAGATGCACGTAGTATGATTTAGTGAGCAATCTGTATGTACGGGGTAGGGAAAAATACAATTCTGTGATAACTCACCTGTAGAATTGGTATTATACATATACAGCACGTCCTGTTCCAGAATATATTCCTTACTCTTGGGTAATACATCCACCAGATGGCGCTGGACTGCAGAGACAGAAAAGTGGCTCCTCTCGGCCCCATATATACCAGGGACCTCCCACAAATTCCCCAGTATTGAAAAGCAGTTAAAATGAAGCTGGGTGAATTACAACCATTATCAATATTGAATATAAGAACAATCACCATAAAAAGGTAACTAAAAATAATGATAACAAAGGTGGGGTGGAACAGGACGTGCTGTATACGTATAATACCAATTCTACAGGTGAGTAATCACAGAATTGTATTATTCTAAGTATACAGCACGTCCTGTTCCAGAATATATTCCTTACTCTTGGGACATCCAATAGCAGTGTCCGTAAGGTAGGGTGGGATCCTCAAAAGTAAAAGCAGACAGTTTAAACCACTGCTGCCTGCAGAACCTTGCGACAAAAAGCAGCATCAGCTGAGGCCTTAACATCAACCTTGTAAAACTTAGAAAAACAGAAGACCAAGTAGCGGGCTTGCAAACTTGTTCAACAGAAGCCTGGTGCTGAAAAGCCCAAGAGGCACCAATAGCACGAGTAGAATGAGCAGTAAGGCGGACGTAGGCCTGTATCACAGCCTGACGGATCCACTTGCTGATAGTGGCTGGAGCCAGACCCTTCTTAGGTCCAGACGGAGGCACAAAAAGAGCATCAGTCTTCCTGAAGGATTCAGTAGCCACCAAATAGAACTTCAGAGTCCTGACCACATCCAAAGAGTGTAAAACCCTCTCCTTAAAGTTACTAGGATTAGGACACAGAGAAGGCAAAACAATGTCCTGATTGAGATGAAAAGCAGAAACAACCTTAGGCAGAAAATCTGGCTTAAAACGAAACACCACCTGGTCCTGGTGTCTCTCAAAGTAAGGGGGTTTGATGGAAAGCGCCGCCAACTCAGAAACATGCCTAACAGAAGTGATAGCCACCAAAAAGACCACCTTAAGCATAAGAATGGACAAAGAGGCGTTTGTAAATTGGGGTGGCGTAGGAGTGAGCAGATCTGGAACCCGGGGCAGGGCATACTGATCTACTGCCAGCTGCACGATGTCTGCGAACCACACTCTTCTTGGCCAACAGGGGGCCACCAGTATGGCTGGCACCCTTTCCTGAGCTATCTTGCGCAGCACCCTGCCCAGCAGGGGAAACGGGGCAAACACATATAGGAGCTGAAAACTAGTCCAAGATATTGCCAAGGCATCCATGGCCAAGGCCAGAGGATCCTGGGACAGAGAGACAAAGACTGGAAACTTGTGATTGTGACGGGAGGCAAACAGATCCACATCAGGCTAACCCCAGCGGTGGCACAGGGAGTGAAACACCCTGCTGCTGAGGGACCATTCTCCCAGACGAGAGGCCCCCCTGCTCAGAGAGTCTGCCTCCAGATTCTCCACCCCCGGAATGTACACAGCCGAGATGCAGGGAACATTGTCCTTCGCCCAGGACAGAATCATAGACACTTCCCTGAGGGCCCTCCTGCTCCGGGTCCCTCCCTGATGATTGATGTAGGCAACCGCCGTCTGGTTGTCCGAGCAGACCTTAACAGCCCGACCCTGAAGGTGTGGGGTTAAGTGGGCGAGAACCAACCTGATCGCCTCAACTCCAGAATGTTGATAGGGGTGTGGGCCTCCTGAGGGCCCCACTGACCCTGGAATTTCAGGGATTTCCAAAAGCCCCCCAACCTGTCAGACTGGCATCCGTGGTGACAGTCTCCCAGAAAGGGGCCAGAAAGGATCTGCCCCCCAGCAGGTTCTTTGAGTCCAGCCACCATGATAGAGACCGCCTGGCCAGAGGGGACAGAACAAACACCTGATCCAAGGACACAGGCGCCCGATCCCATACTGACAAGAGGTGAAGCTGAAGAGGTCTCATGTGAAACTGAGCATATGGAACCGCCTCGAGCCAGGACACCATCAGGCCCATCAGCTGCATTCCCTGCCTGATGGACAGATGAGGACAAGACAGAAGGAGCTGTGCTTGCACTTGAAGACTCTCCACCTTCTGCTGAGGAAGAAAGATCTTGACCTGAGATGAATCCAGAATCATGCCCAGAAAGGACTTCACCATGGAAGGAGACAGAGAAGATTTGGGGTGGTTGATCACCCAGCCGAATGACTCCAGTGTGGACACCACCCACTGAGTATCCAGCTCTGCCTGCTGGAAGGACTGAGAAGCGATAAGCATGTCGTCCAAGTAGGGAAGAATGCAAATGCCCTGAGATCTCAGCAGAGCTATCACTCCTGCAGCACCTTGGTGAATACCCTGGGAGCCGAGGTGAGACCAAAGGGTAAGGCCACAAATTGGTAGTGCTGATCCTCCAGAGCGAACCTGAGGAATCTCGGATGACCTGGAAAAATAGGTATTTTAAGGTAAGCATCCTTGATGTCTACAGAGGTCAAGAAGTCCCCCTGGGCGTAGTGAATTTACAACAGAGCACAGAGTCTCCATGCGAAAGTGTCTGAATATGACAAATTTGTTGAGGCGCTTTAAATCCAGGATGGGTCTGATGGACCCGTCTTTTTTGGGAACAATTAAAAGATTGGAATAGTATCCTTTGCCCCTTTCCCTCAAGGGCACCCGGCAGATGACTCCCAATTCCAGAAGGCCTTGGACAGCAAGGGACAGACCCTGAGCTGACAGGGGGTTTTGAGCTAACCGGGATTTGATGAATCTTGGAGCCGGCCAGTCGGCCCCTGCCCCAAAAATCACCACAGGCTCCAGCAAAGGAAGCTCCCCGTCCAATTCTGGAAGCACGGAAGGATGGAAGAAAGGCACCTGAACCCCGAAAGGACTGGGGCTGCCATCTACGCTGAGGTAACTTGCCTCCCTTAGCAAACAAGTCCAGACGTTCACCAAAGAGGCGCAGCCCCTTGAAGGGAAAACCAGTGAGAGCCTTCTTAGCAGCGTTGTCAGCTGCCCACTGGCGCAGCCAGACCGAGTGGCATATCGCCACCAACAAGGCAGATGCCCTACCACACATTCTAATGATATTATTCAAGGCAGAGAGAACATATGCCACAAATTCCTCACAACGCAGAAGAGCTCTATACTCTTCACTACCTGCATCATCAGGACTCCTGAGCAGGCTTTTAATAGCAACAGCCGTAATGGCAGAGGCACAGACCGGACGCAGCGCGGTCCCCACACAGGCAAAGGCATGGCAAGCCAGCTGTTCTATGCGCCTGTTCTCCCCATCCCTCAGGGTAGTAGAGTCAGGGGAATGCATGACGAATGTGTTGGACAACCCCAGAACTGGTGCATCCACCTCGGGAGGACATGACCAACGTTTAACCATCTCAGCGGGAAAGGGATACCTCTTATTCTAACTCTTTGGTACCCCGGGAAGCCTGCTAGGCCGTTCCCACTCTTTGAGCACCAGATTATTAAAGTGAGTTTGTTCAGGAAACTCCAAGCGTGGTTTAACAGTATGAAACAGCTCCCCCTGCTGCCGCGGAGCCACGGCAGGAGGAGAGATACAGAGCACTTCAAAAATGTGAGCTAAAAGCCTGTCAGTATCATCTGAAGCCCATAGGTCAGACCCAGAATCGGCACCATAAACCTTAGGCTGGTTCTCAGATGATTCTGAATCAGAAAATAATTCCCCCTCTTCCAGGGGGGTATAACTGTAACATCAAAAAATTCCTCAGCCTCCATAGGAAAGAGAGTAACACCAGGTGATAAATGCCGCTTCTAAGCAGAAGCCTTACGCGGGCCAGACCCAGCAATATGTCTCTCAATGCTGGCCACCTGTGCAGCCAAATCAGGTTGAGACTCCCCACTGGTATGCACCTCACTAGGAGTCAGATGTAAGCGTGGGGGGGTAGGCGAAGCCAGAGGGGGCGCAGGCCCAGCCACCTGTAACCCAGACTGCAGCGCAAGCGTCTGCTGGGCGCAGGGTACACACACCCGACATCGTCACTTATAGGGGATACCCCACACGCCACACACAGCCGGGCTTGTCCCGAAGGAACCCCAAGCACATTATCCTGAGAAGCCTCCATATGGTAATTATTGTGGCACAACCGGCCAATTGGGATTGACGCTAATAAAGCTACCTGGGATGCCCCAATAGCCCACTAGGGAAGTGGGAGACAACGGATTACAAAAGCCCTCCAATAAGGAGTTAACGCTAAATAGAGGGGATAGGGCTGGGAGAAACCACAAAAAACTTTGACCCGCCTGCAAGACATAAAACAAGGATCCCGTAAGCATAATACAATGAAGGTACAAAGAAAAGCCAGCCAGCAGGGGCACTTACGGACCGCGATAGGGAGACGCCAGACATATACCTCGAGGGGCGGGTCGCGGAGAAGTGATGCGGATAACGTCATCCGCAAGGCCTGCCCCCCCGAAGAGAGCAAAAACTCGCCCCCGTGACAAGGCCAGCCAATGACGGCGCAACAGCGCCTGAGGCGGTGTGGCCGCTGTCCGCGGAGCGAAGTACAAGCGCAAGAGCTGCCCAGGGAGAGCGAAGGGGAAGCAGCGGCCAGCCTAAGAGGAGCCTAACTGAGGGGACAGGGGGCGAAGGGCCAACGGCCGCGGGAGGGGCATCCCATAAGACTCACCACAAGCCTATACCGCCTACCCTTTGGTGGGGGACTGCGGTTGGAGCAGCACTCCTTAGCACCTGACCTACCATCACCCGACCAGCGCAGCCTAAGCTGGGAGGCAGTGAAAAGGAACAGATGGGAATAATCCTACAGGGCCGCAGGCTAATAAGCCCCGCTCACCTGCGAGTAGAAAGAGCCCTCTTCTAGTCATCGCAGCCCAGACTGCAGAGAAGAACTGGGGAATTTGTGGGAGGTCCCTGGTATATATGGGGCAGGGAGGAGCCACTTTTCTGTCTCTGCAGTCCAGCGCCATCTGGTGGATCCAGTCCCACGATCCGCACACGCCCCAGGATTCTATGGGCAAACCATCCACCATTCACCTGTAACATGGGGGGGGTGTGACCTTGTCTTAAGTAAACTGGGGAGGAAGTGACTTCTGGTGAGTAGGCTTTTTTCTCCTCAAAGTGGACCAAAATCCTGGGTTTTGTTTCTTGCCCCTGGTCTTGCCCCTGATCGGGGGTGCCCCGCTGTGTGAAATCTCCCAGGTCGAAACCCACCCACTCACCTCTTCCTTCGAGAGCGCTGAAGGCCGCATCTCCCGCTACCATCTAACAGGAAGCATGCCCGCGCCGGCCATTCACAAATGCCTGGCGAGGGCACGCGTCCTGCTAGAGGGATAGCGGGAATGTGGCCACAGACCAAGAAAGAAGGGCATGGGCGACCTTTGGGGTTTCACACAGCGGGCGTCCCAATTTTGGATTTAAGTCTTTTAAAGTGGCTCAAAATCATCAGCCCTGGAATCTATAAGATTCCCACCCCTCGGTCCCCTAAAAAACCTACCTAGCCACAGCCACCATCAGCTATACCTTCAACAGGATGCAAGCTCGTGCCTGCCATTTGTGAATAGCCGTTGTGGGCATGCAGCCTGTTAGAGAGCAGTGGGGATGTTCAGAGAAGAGCCCACGAATGAGCCATAGGACTTGGGAAAGGTGAGATTCACTGGGCGACCTAGGGGGTTTCACACAATCGGGGTGCCCGGGGCAAGGACCATAACCTGGTTTTGGCCCACTTTACACCCCTTGCCCCCAGGTCATTTACTCCTTTGTTTTCCCACTTAGTCTTGACCTGACAGCAACAATTGCCCCAGTCAGCAAACCCCATTGGTCACTGGCGGGTCAGGTGGACAGGGGGAAAAGTAAATTGAGCCCAGTATCAGTTAGAGAGGTAGAGCTTAGATTTTTGTAGCTTTGAGTTTCTAGCACCAATTGAGTGCTTATCTGAAAAAAAAAACCCCACGAAAGTCACTGCCCATGAATAGAAGTCATGTAACACTAACATTTCGTACTTAACAGATAATGACGAATGCCAGGAGGAGGAGGCCTGTGAGGGAGGCAACTGCGTGAACACTATAGGATCCTATTTTTGCACATGCAACCCACCGCTGGTGCTTGATTCATCCCAGAGGAGATGTGTTACAAATACCAGCCAGGCCATAGGTAAGTCATTTTCATCAGCCCTGGCATATCCCTGTCCCTTGTGTGTGACCTGTGTTCAGCATGGCTCTGTTCTCTCTACAGATAATAATATAGCTTTGTGCTGGCAAGCCGTTGGAGCGGATTTAGTGTGCAGACGCCCCCTGCTGGACCGACAGACAACATACACTGAATGCTGCTGTTTATATGGGGAAGCTTGGGGAATGAATTGTGCCCTGTGCCCAGCAAGAGATTCAGGTAAGCAGAACAAATCTCTACAAACAATATCAGACTAAGGGTAAAGGAGTGCACTGAAGCCAGCCCAGCTCTGCACACTGCTCATAGCAGACAATGGAAATCTTTTGCTATAAACTCCTTGATTTTGGATGGCCGCTGCCTAAAAGGCGTCAAAGTATGCTGATATAAACAGTCTGCGCCATGGGAGCGACAGGAAAGTGAGTGTATGGGGCGACTTAGGGGGGATACACACAGCGGGGTATAGAGGGACAACACCCCAAGAGTCAAAATTGGGTGTATACTTTACTTCGACTTTCTGTACACCAAAATAATCAGATTTGTTGTTGAGCTGGGTTGCCTTGGGGTATAGTTCAAATTATTTAAGAAACCAAAGTTCAAATTAGGGGCTCATCACATTATAGGTTATGGGGGCCCAGACTCTATACAGCTCCTATTTTGTCTGGGATCCCAATAACCTAGAATGTGATAGATGGGCCCTTAGTTTAAACTGAGACCCAGACTGTTGTCGCAATAAGTGACTCTAAACAGCTCATATTTTGTCTGGGATCCCAATAACGTATAATGTGATAGATGGGTCCTTAGTTTAAACCGAGCCCCAGGCTGTTGTCACAATAAGTATGCCAGTATTAAAAGCAGGGCTCAGGGCAGGACTGCCATCAGTGTCAAACAGCAAGTACCCAGCCACCCCCTCCTCACAGCCATTACCCTGGGGCCCCATACTAAAGTCTTGCCCTGAGGTTATATTATTAGATTTATTTCTATGCCTCCAAAATTCCCAGGCTGGGAAAGAAAACATGCTTAAAGCAGAGCCAAAACCTGGGATTTTCATTATCCTTCCCCATGTGGCAGTGTGCCCACAGTGTGACACCCCCAGGTCGCCAAGCTTACTCACCTCTCCTTAAGTCCACGCTACAGCTAGAGCAGCAGCAAGGAATCCTAGCCACATTTGGGAGCGGTGCGCAGCATCAATCGGCTCCCTTCGTCATTCAGTTGTGGCGGGTGGTGCCGCACACAACGGAGGCAAGTGATGCCGGCTCCAGGCGCACATGCACCATGGGCTCAGGGAAAAGGTAAGATTTGTGGGTGACTTGGGGAGTTTCACACAGTGGGCATCCCAGTTGGGGATGTCCTGAGGGATGGCATAAGCTTGCTCTGGAGTCTCATAGAGTTTGGTCCAGTTTAACATCCTTTGCTGATGTGCCTCTCATCAGTTAAATTGCTGAAGCTGAAGAGCTGATAAAAGTATTAGAGGACAACAAAGTTAGAACTGATGAGCATCATAAAGCCAAGTGATATCTGAATGTCCAGGGACGTAACTATAAGGGGTATAGGGCGTGCAACCGCATCGGATTCGGGGCCCCATTATTGTTGCTCCTTCACCTTATTGTTTAGATTTGTGCTAACTTGGCATCATTTAGAGAAAGGAAGCAACATTCATCTCTGTGTTATGGACTTTAGTTGTCTAGCTGCATTCAAATCATTTAAAAAAGACAAGTTTAGAAAAAGAAAGGTTTACTGAATGAGCCATGACAGGGCCTTATTTCATATTCGCACCAGGGCCTATGCCTTTACTTTGACTTTCTGTACTCCAAAATAATCAGTATTGTTGTTATACAATTTCACCATTACTATGTGGGCTCTACCGCTGTGTTGTCTGTACCTTGATTTTTTCTTTTCAGCATCATTTAATGAAAAGCCCAAACCCTTAAAAAACTATTCCCCAGCATCTAAAATTAATATATTTTAAGAATTTAGTCACTTATTATTCTTTCCCCCACTGGGCTGCAACTCTGTTCAGGACTCTAGGATATGGGTATCGCCATCTTGACTCCGAAGCATCACATACTGAGGAGAGGAGAGCAGGAGAGGTACAGGGGATGGGGTTATAGCTGTGCTTTGCACAGAGAGAGCAAAGCTGGGATCAGGGAAAGGACAGCAATCCCAGAATGCAGAGCGACACAGTCAGAAGACACTTCATGAGCCACCATCTTGGATGTTTAAAGGCTCATAACATGCAGTAGATGCATGTAGGATGCTTTTAATGTGAACAATCTATATGTATAGGGTGTGGGAAACATACAAGATATGCTCTTATTCAGGGTGAAGGTCCGCTTTAAGAAAAATATTGTAAAATAGAGATTTTTCGAGGATCTTTGTGGACCAACACCCAGGGGTGATCGGGCCGGGAATCTATAAGATTCCCGGGCCGATCACCTCCCTCATCGCGGGACATCCGAGATCGGGATGTCCCGCGGGGTGAGACCCCCCCAAAAAAGCTGCCGCTGCCACCGCCTCCCGCGCGCCCCTCTAGACGCGCGCGCGCCCGCGCCGGCCGTTTGCGCGCCCTGTAAGAGTGACGCGCGGGAGGCGGCGGACGCACTGTCTTGTCCGTCGCTGTCACCCGCTTGTCCGTCGGCGGGGATTGGACGGCGCGGTCACGTGGGAGCGTGGTGAGGTGAGTTTTTGGGGCTTCCTGGGGGGTTTCACACAGCGGGGCACCCCCTGAAGTGGACCAAAACCCAGGATAGTCAAAATCCTGGGTGTTGGTCCACTTTAAGGACAAGGGGGCACTGCCTTCGATTGGAAAAAAAGAAATTTAGTCTCTGGAGGCGACAATCGTTTTTTACCATAAGAACTATAAATCTATGGAATAGCCTCCCACAGAAGCTTGTTACAGCATCAACCACTGACAGCTTCAAAAAAGGATTAGATGCTTATTTAGAAGAAAATAACATGAACAGTTACTATTAGCGGTTATCAGTAAAAAAATAAAAACAAAGAATAAAATAAATAGCTTCCCCTATAAAATAAAAAATAACTCCCCCAACCCCAACACCCTTGGTTGAACTTGATGGACATATGTCTTTTTTCAACCGTATTAACTATGTAAAATATTGTCCAGAGCAGAGTGTTTCTTTAGCTGGGGAGGTCCACAACCTGTTACTGGCAGGGGACGCTGGGAAACACTACTATAAGAGATGAGCAGACCCCCGAAGTTGGAAGCAAGACATGTCCTAAAAGCAAGCTTGAGGCTACTTTCACACCATGGCACCACGGAATCTGCTCGTGGGCATCCCAAAATCATCAGCCCCGATCTCGCACCTGTGCAGTGCCCATGGCTGGGATGTGATGGAGCCTCCTGAAATCTCACGAGATTTCACTGAGTGGTGCGGGTCTTTGAAGAGGCCGGCTAAAGCTGTACTGTCATTTACAGATGGCTAAGCCGGCAGCAGGGGTGAGGATAGGGCCCCGAAGCAGCAGGACATCTAAAAGGTAAGTAGGGGCCGATGGGGGGGGGGGGGGGGGGCGGTTAATCCTCTTTTATTAAAGTCCCTCTTAATGTTGGCACAGTCAAGTATGCATTAGTTCAATAATATAATCTTTCATTTTTCCTTTCAGATGATTTTGAGGCCTTATGCAATGTTTTAAGATCACCAGGATATGAAAATCCAGGACCAGCTCCAGTAGACCCCTATGAATATGGATCTGAATATGGTCCAGGTTATGGTGTGCCCTATGGAGCAGACTCTTTTGCTAATCCCCCTCCTCGGGTGGTAAGACCAGGATATGAAGCTTATCCAGCACCACCTGGTGTAGGGTTTGGCCAACGTCCACCACCAGCCTATGGCCCACGGGATTCGGTATACAGTCTTCCTCCTTATGAGTCACCAGATTTCGAGTCTGACATCTCCTATCCAGACTCTGGTGTGGATGATCCAAGACCCCCATTCCGAAGATCAGAACCTCCATATGATTCACGCCCGTATCCACCACAACCTTCTCCACCACGCTCTAGACCCAGAAGCCCTGCCTCCTCTAGGCTAAGTTTAGAAGATGGGAGTAGGCCTCAACCATGGCGACCCGGTGGACGTGATTTAGACAGCTGGAGAGGAGGCCTGAGAGAGGCATATGATGGTATGTTTCTCCCAGAGGGTATTTAAGGGCCAGTTATTTATAATGCTGTAAACAGAAAAGTATTCTAATAACTTTTCTATCCTCTTTAGACCGTTATGAACAATTTGAAGGGCTGCAAGCTGAAGAGTGTGGCATCCTCAATGGCTGTGATAATGGAAGATGTATACGAGTCCCTGAAGGTTACACCTGTGACTGCTATGATGGGTACAGACTGGACATGGCACGAATGGCATGTGTTGGTAAGTCCTACAGTGAAGTAATGCAATGCACATATTTTAGAATGGCATTGAATGCTGCAGCATTGGGATTTCTCAGTACTGGAATTAAGTGACCCAGCCCAAACCATGGAAAACAGCCACAGACCAGTATTCCTTTAGTAGAGGCAGTGTTAAAACTTTTAGGTCTTGGAAGTCTTGTTCTGTACACTTAGGTGGCTGACAGCCTCATGCCAAATTGGTTGTCGCTTTCAGACTTTTACATTTCACATTTCTGAACAAAGGTGATGGAAACAGCCACGTTGAAAGTTACCATTTCCATACCAATGTACATATGAGGCGGCTAAAGTGTCTATACAGGCCAACCACAATGCCTGCCCCCCCCCCCCCCATAATTTGTGTCCCACACAGTCCATCATTCCTAGCTGTCTGCTGCTCTTACCTGATTGCTGCATCATGTCCCGAATCATGCAGCTTTTCCTGTTTCTCCGACATGGGTATGCCCCCCCCCCCCATCAGTTACTGCGAGCTGCCACATCCCCTTCATTCACTGCAATGGAAAAGGGCGTGTTAGGTCTTCAGGTCTTTTTTTTACTGTATTGTCTTTACAGTCCCTGTCCAGGCACACACTACTTCCCACGGTATCCCGCTTGGAAATATCGTAAAATAAGCATCTCAAACTCTGAATATATTTAAATACTTTATTCTAAGTGAAAGCGTGTGTATGCCATGGAACAACCTTGAGTCTTGAACATGATTTGCTGTGGTCAGAGGCTGCTGCAGGACCACTGTGGCTTGCCATGCTCACTCACGCCGAGAGAAACAAGGGACAGAGTGGCTATTGGACCAATTTTTGCTTGGTCCTGGGGGAACCCTGCTTCAGCTTCTACTCTGCGCAGCTGGAAAGCGGCATATGGGACAGGCATCAGAAAAGCTGTTTGCTGTCTGATTATTGCCGTTAATTGGACAGTCCCTTTAAAATCAGAGGTCTTGGTTGGCACACATTTATGTTGAAGCTGAAGCCTCAATGCCACAGCACCTCTATATAGATCCTAACTCATTTATGAGAGCCCCTTTCTGGGACATACACAGCAATGGATACATTGGGAGCTACTTACCCGAGGTTGCCCTATAGCTCCAGTGCAGCACACAGCGGGGGGGGGGGGATGAAAGCCTCCCCCATTCAGCTGGAGACCCTCTCCCCTAATGCTTGCACAAATCCAAAGGATACAAAAGAGAAGAATAGCAGCCGCTCAGACCAATTTATAACTAACCATGGAGGTGCATGTGAGCAGGGCCATTAGAATAGACAAATCTTAAAGTGGACCAACACCCTCCCAAGATCGGCCCTGGAATCTATAAGATTCCCGGACCGATCAGACCCCTGACTGCGGGGCACCTCTAGCAGGACGCGCACCCGCGCCGGCCATTTGTGAATGGCCAGCGCGGGCGCACGCCCTGTAAGAGTGGCGCGCGGGAGGCGGCGGCGGGCACGCTCTCTTGTCCGTCGCTGCCTCCCGCTTGTCCGACGGCGGCGATTGGCAGCGGTGGTCACGGAGCGGGGAGAGGTGAGTTTTTCAGGGTTTCTGGGGGGTTTCACACAGCAGGGCACCCCCGATCGGGGTGCCCCGCTGAAGTGGACCAAAACCCAGGATAGTCAAAATCCTGGGTGTTGGTCCACTTTAAAGTGGAAGTCTAGTGTACCAATGAAAAAAACAATGAAAGAAACAACTTGCCTCGTCTGGGATCCAGAGCTTCAGGTCCTGGGCACGGCCATCTTGGTCAGGAAGCACACAGGAGCATCCCACTCACTTTGTGCACGCTCCACAAAGGGGCCGCACAGAGCTTGGGTATGGGCACAGGGGATGATGCTCTTTGTAGCAGTGTCGGTAATGTCCTGCTTCAGCATTGGGAAAGAGACAGGGCGGGGGTCGGGTCACTGCTACACTGGACTTCCACTTTAAAGGACACTATAGAGATAGCCACTTATTACTAAGTCATCAATTAATTCCACAATTTAGTGAGGAGGACATTACCTACATGGCTTTCTGAGGAAACCGGGTGTTTCATTCACCCCTATTATTATTCCCCAGCATCTAAAATGTATATATTTAACATTTTAATCTAAAGTCTTAAGGGAGCCACAGCACTCAACCATGTTAGCTTGCAGACCAACCTAAAATCTGTCTCTAAATCTGGTTAAAAACAGAGGACTCGGTCACACACATCTGCAGAAGTATGCTTAAAGTGGACCAACACCCAGGGGTGATCGGCCCGGAAATCTATAAGATTCCCGGGCCGATCACCTCCCACCCCGCGGGACATCCGAGATCGGGATGTCCCGCGGGGTGAAACCCCCCAGAAACCCCAAAAACATCTTACCTGATCCGCCGCCGCTTCCGCCGCCTCCTGCGCGCCCTTCCAGATGTGCGCGTGCCCGCGCCGGCCCTCTGTGAATGGCCGGCGGGGGCCCGCGCGTGCCGAGAGTGACGCGCGGGAGGCGGCGGCGGCGGAAGCTGCTTGGACGTTCCTGATCCCCGCCTGGACGTTGGCGGGGATTGGCTGCGGCGTTCACGTGGGAGCGTTGAGAGGTGAGTTTTTTGGGGTTTCTGGGGGGTTTCACACAGCGGGGCACCCCCGATCGGGGTACCCCGCCAAAGTGGACCAAAACCCAGGATAGTCAAAATTCTGGGTGTTGGTCCACTTTAAAGCTTCACCCTGAATAAGAGTCTATCTTATATGTTTCCCACACCCTGTACATACAGATTGCCCACATTAAAAATCATCCTACCTCCATCTACTGCATGTTATGAGCCTTTAAACATCCAAGATGGCGGCTCAAGGAGCACCAGGCAGCAGTGGCGTAGCGACCCGGGGGCGGGGGGGGCGGACCGCCCCGGGTGACACCAGACCTAGAGGGTGACACCCAGGGGCGGGCTGGCCATAGGGCATACCGGGCAAAATCCCGGTAGGCCGGTGCCAGGGAGGGCCGCAAGTCGCAGTGTTCCCTGTAAGATGCGCGGGAGCGCGGCCGCGCACGTTGTGCAGCTGTCATTTCTTTTTTTACATTGGTGGCTCAGTGGAACCAAAAACTCCTCTCTTGTTTCCCCCCACTGCGGAGGACAGCCCAGAGCACAGCACAGCAGAGGCCAGCACTTCCGTTTCCTGTCATGCCGGCCGGCCAGCGCGGGGAGAGGATGACGTGAGTGACGAGAGAAACTGTGATTGATGGCTGGAGCAGACTGGGTCGGTGAGAGGGAAGAGTGGGGAGGGGGGAGAGAGAGAGAGTCTGAGTGTGAATGTGAGTGTGTGTGTTGCGGCCATGGCCCGAGGAGAGGAAGGGGGAAGGGGGAGGGAGAGAGAGAGATGTGTGTGTCTCACCCACGAGGACAGGTTAGCAGCCTGCAGACACCATGAAGCAGAGAAGACGTCAACAACAGAAAGGATTCTCCAACTTGGCAGTGAAGTGGCTCCAGGTGAGTCCATGCTGTTGCTGTACTGTGTTCCAATAAACCTCAAACTAAATGCTAATACTAATTAATGGTGCAATGTGTTTCTCTTAACTCACCCTGCCCATCTACCCACCTGCTCTGCCCATCTACCCACCTGCTCTGCCCATCTACCCACCTGCTCTGCCCATCTACCCACCCTGCTCTGCCCATCTACCCACCTGCCCTGCCCATCTACCCACCTGCTCTGCCCATCTACCCACCCTGCTCTGCCCATCTACCCACCCTGCCCTGCCCATCTACCCACCCTGCCCTGCCCATCTACCCACCTGCTCTGCCCATCTACCCACCTGCTCTGCCCATCTACCCACCCTGCCCTGCCCATCTACCCACCTGCTCTGCCCATCTACCCACCCTGCCCTGCCCATCTACCCACCTGCTCTGCCCATCTACCCACCCTGCCCTGCCCATCTACCCACCTGCTCTGCCCATCTACCCACCCTGCCCTGCCCATCTACCCACCTGCTCACTCACCCACCTATTAATCCAACTGCCTAATCCACCCACCTATCTATATACCTGCCACTCACCTACCTACCTACCTACCCAGACCCTGGACCAGCAGCAGACTGGAGTGATGAGCAGGCGGAATCAGTGGATTCTGACGTGGAGGTGGCAGCCACCCACCCACCTACCTACCTGCCTGACCACCTGCCCACTCGCACATCTAAATACCCACCAACCAACCCTCCTGTCAACCCGCCCCCTTTATACCCTAATAGAGTGTAAGCTCTTCTCCTCCTGTATCCTTCCTTATACCCTAATAGAGTGTAAGCTCTTCTCCTTCTGTATCCACCCTTATACCCTAATAGATTGTAAGCTCTTCTCCTTCTGCATCCTCCCTTATACCCTAATAGAGTGTAAGCTCTTCTCCTCCTGTATCCTCCCTTATACCCTAATAGAGTGTAAGCTCTTCTCCTTCTGTATCCTCCCTTATACCCTAATAGAGTGTAATAGAATAGGGCGGCAGCAGGGGAATTAAAAAAGTTTGCTTTCAGCATTTGCATTGCACCAGTATTGTTATGGGGCCCCAGCAGCATGGACACTGCTGTTTTGTGGGGGTTTTTTTGTACAATTTTTACAGTTTGTGGTTGTTGATTTTCTTTTCCTTGAGTACCCCCCCGCCCGCACATGGTATGACCCAGTATCTATTGAGGACGCACAGGGGAGCTGGACTGTGGTGTAGCAATGTATTGTATAGACAGATGGAAGCTTCTTTACATGGCCCCTCCCTGACATCCTGATTTGGGATGCCCCATTGTGTCAAATTCCCAGTAAAAATACCTGGCCGCTAATCAAACAACACATGCGTGGTTCAAACATGTGTCTGCACCAGCTAGAGGCTGGTGGGATGTGGCTGGCAGCCTGCTTGGCTCCATCCAGCCCTTAGCGAGGAGAACCCATGCATGAGCCAGTGGATCGCTGGTCAGGTAAGTTTTACTGGTGATCTGAGGGGGTTGCACAAAATGGGGCATCCCAAATCAGGGCGCCCCACAGAAAAGGATTAAAACTCTTTGAAGTGGACCAAAACCCAGGTTTTTGACTATCCTAAGCCAGCGTCCTAAGTGCAGTGGCGCATGCGTGAGCCGCAGCCGCATCCCCAGCTACCCTCAAACGGGAAACGTGCCTGCACCGGCCATTCACAAATGCCTGGCGCGGGCATGCGCCCTGCTAGAGGGATAGCCGGGATGCGGCCGTGGCCCGCGCATGTGGTGTTGGACCGGGAAGTAAGGTAAGTGTAGCAGGTAACCTGAGGGAGTTTCACACAGTGGGGCATCCTGATTTTGGATGCCCGGGTGGAGGTCCCGGGCCGATCCCGCTCAGAGATATATATATATATATATATACTTTACCGGGCCGAGCACAGTACAGAAGGGCCAGTCTGACCAAAAAGTCCAGGGCCGCTTTTTGGTCCCAGTCCGCCCCTGGTGACACCGCACACCCAGGGCCGGCCCTACCATGGGACCTGGTGGGCAGTGTTCCCGCTAAGCTGCGCGGCCGCGCACCCGTGCCCGCCTCCCCGCGCAGCTGCGCTCGCCGTCCGCGCGTTTCCGGGGCAGGTGTGAAAAAAAAAAAAAAAAGCATCACACCGCAGGCGCCACTTCTCCTTCGGCGCCTGCTCCTGATAAACCCCACCCCTCCCCATAAACTCAAAACTCAGCTTTTCATTGGCTGGTGCGTGGCTCCACCGGGCACCGGCCAATCACAGGCGCAGGCGCTCGTTTGCTGGAGAGGAAAGAACACCCGCGACTCGCTGGCGGCATCACGTGACCTCCCCATCACTTGACTGTAAGGTAAGTCAAAAGCTGTTCTGTGCTGCGCGGGGCGGGGGTTTGGCTGGTATAAGTGATGACAGGGGGTGCTATGGTGTGTGTGGGGGATGCTAGGGTATGCTGGGGCTGGGGTATCGGGTGCAGTCGGAGTAATGACAGGGGGTATGGGGTATCGGGTGCAGTCAGAGTAATGACAGGGGGTATGGGGTATGGGGTGCAGTCTGAGTAATGACAGGGGTGGCTGGGGTATATGGGGTGCAGTCTGAGTAATGACAGGGGGGCTGGGGTATGGGGTGCAGTCTGAGTAATAACAGGGGGGCTGGGGTATGGGGTGCAGTCTGAGTAATAACAGGGGGGCTGGGGTATGGGGTGCAGTCTGAGTAATGACAGGGGGGCTGGGGTATGGGGTGCAGTCTGAGTAATAACAGGGGGGCTGGGGTATGGGGTGCAGTCTGAGTAATGACAGGGGGGCTGGGGTATGGGGTGCAGTCTGAGTAATGACAGCCAGGGGGCTGGGGTATGGGGTGCAGGCTGAGTAATGACAGGGGGGCTGGGGTATGGGGGTGCAGGCTGATCGATGACAGGAGGGAAGCTGGGGTATGGGATGCAGGCTGAGTAATGACAGGGGGGATGCTGGGGTATGGGATGCAGGCTGAGTAATGACAGGGGGGATGCTGGGGTATGGGGGCAGGCTGAGTAATGACAGGGGGGATGCTGGGGTATGGGGGCAGGCTGAGTAATGATGGGGGATGCTGGGGTATGGGGTGCAGGCTGGGTAATGACAGGGGGGATGCTGGCGTATGGGGGTGCAGGCTTATTGATGACGGGGGGATGCTGGTGTATGGGGGTAATTTTTTTTATTTATTCAGTAAAGGTTGCATTTAAAATAAACGTTATTTTTTAAGAGCATTAACATTGAGTTCTTTCAACATACAAAAAATTTTTTTTCTTTGGGGGGGGGGGGGGGGTGACACCATTTCCTACCGCCCCGGGTGACACCAGCCCTAGCAACGCCACTGCCAGGCAGTCTGCAACCAGGAAGTCTTCTGTGTCGCTCTGCATTCTGGGATTGCTGTCCTTTCCCTGACCCCAGCTCTGCTCTGTCTGAGCAAAGCACAGCTATAACCCGCCCCCCTGTACTTTATCCAGCTCTCCTCCCCTCAGTATGTGATGCCTCTGAGTCAAGATGGCGGTGCCCATATCCTAGAGTCCTGAACAGAGTTGCAGCCCAGTGGGGGAAAGAATAATAAGTAAGTGACTATAAACTTAAAATATATTAATTTTAGATGCTGCGGAATAGTTTTTTAAGGGTTTGGGCTTTTCATTAAATCATGCTGAAGGTCCAGTTTAAGCTGCACCACCAAGCGCCAAGGTGCCTCTATGGGTGCAGTCCTAACTCTAATCTATGAGAGCCCCATTTGGGACATACAATGCAAGAGATAAACTGGGAGCAGCTTACCTGAGGTTGCCCTGAATCCTCGAGTGCAGCCCATGGGGTGGAAGGGTCGAAGACCTTGCAGTACAGCCTAGACCCCACATCTATTTACAAGGCAATAGATACAGTTATCTCTTGCATTGTATGTCCCAAATGGGGCTCTCATAGATTAGAGTTAGGACTGCACCCATAGGGGCACCTTGGCGCTGGTGGTGCAGCTTAAACATACTTCTGCAGATGTGTGTGACCGAGCCTCTGTTTTTAACCAGATTTAGAGACAGATTTAAGGTTGGTCTGCAAGCTAACATGGTTGAGTGCTGTGGCCCCTTTAAGACTTTTGTATTCTAATTGCCCTGCTAATGTGCACCTCCCTAGCTAAGTTATAAAATGGTCTGAGTGGCTGCCACCCCTCCTTTGTTTCTTTAACATTTTAATCACTTAATTTTTCCCCACTGGCCTGCAACTCTGTTCAGCACTCATTCAGGACACGGGTGCCTCCATCTTGGCTCAGTAGCATCACATACTGAGAAGAGAGGTGAGAACTGTACAGGGGGGCTGGGTTATAGCTGTGCTTTGCACACACAGACCCGGGGTCAGGAAAAGGTCAGCAATCCCAGAATGCAGAGTGGCACAGTCAGAAGACACTTCCTGTTTGCAGGCAGCCTGAAACTCTATGGGCCGCCATCTTGAATGTTTAAAGGCTCCGAAAATGCAGTAGTTGCAGGATCATTTTTTTTTTTTTTTTAATTCTTTATTTAAGTTTTTCAAAACAAAACATTACAGGTAAAATATCAGAAATAAGGCAGTACAGGAAGAAAATAGTTCCAGCACGCAGGCCAGTTAACACTCAGGGCCCGAGAGCCACCATCCACTCCTGTAGCTCACTCCTGCTGTATACTCGGGCGAACTCGAATTTATTTCATCATCAATGCTTAGGCCAGGGATGGGGACCGAGGGTGAGCCCCTGCTCTCTCCACTCCGGACCGCCTCCAAACTGGTCCAGGTTTCTATTCGCCTTTTTGCTGTCTGCAGCCTATTCCTTGGCGCCCTGTTTGGGCGGCGGAGGCGCCCTATACACACTCTCTTCCCATTAGCTAGTGGCTGTCATAAGTCTAATTTGAGTGTCTTGGTGGAGTAGAGGTCAGTCGGGAGCGCCCTCCAACCTGGGCCAGACCATTAGAAATCGCAGACAAGAGGCAAGGGGGTGAAGAGAAAGAGGGAAGAAGGTGGATTTAGGATGTAAAGAAGGGAGGGGGACACAGATACGAGGGAGAAAGTGACAGTAGGGAAGGGGGGGGAGGTAGAGGGGGGGTGAGAGGACAACAGAGGGGAGACGGGGGGAGTAATGGGGGCACCAAGACCGTCCGACCCGCCGCCGGCGACGGGGGGCAGGCGGGAGCAGCACCCCGGCCCGAGACCACAAAGTAGCTCCCTTCCCGTCTCCACGGCCTAACTCGGGCCCAAATTGGGAGAGGGAGGCATGTGATTAGCCATTATTTCACTGAAGCTCGGAAGATAGACCAGGATGTCCACAGAATTCTGGTCTCCTCCTCTCTGTCCTGGACTGCAGCCGTCAGCTCCTCCATCTCCATTATTCTGTCCACCTCTCTAAACCAGTCATCTTCTGTCGGGACGCTCTTGGTTTTCCATAATCTGGGGAGTAGTGCTCTGGCTGCATTGATTAGGTGTCTCAGAACTGATTTCTTGTAATTAGTAACACTACCTCCGGTATGGTGCAAGAGCATGAGTGCTGGACAGCACAGGACCTGTGAGCCTGTTACCATAGACATGGTCTCCGAGATTTTTGTCCAGAATGACGTAATTTTGGGGCAAGACCACAAAATGTGGAACAATGACCCCTCTTCTGCTTCACATCTCCAGCAGACAGGCGAGGAACCCGGGTAAATGTATGCCAACCGTTTTGCAGGATCATTTTTAACGTGGGCAATCCGTATGTAGGGTAGAATAAACATATAAGATAGACTCTTATTCAGGGTGAAGGTCCAGTTTAAAGTTACCTAAGGATCTGCTCACTCAGCTCTGGAAATAGATTACTTTGTGGCTCAATACCATAGATTTCCTGACCGTGTTGGTTTGCATTTTAAATTTACTCTGATGCCAGCTTTCAATGTATTTATTTCTCTGTATGTTTCTCTAGATATTAATGAATGTAACGAAGCTGAAGACCTCTCTCTGTTGTGCCTGAATGGCCAGTGCCGTAACACAGATGGATCCTATGAGTGTATCTGCCCCCGCGGATTTGTCCTGTCCCGACACAACTACTGTGTGCGCTCTCAGGAGTAATTCCAAACCACCCATTCCTAGGAGAACCAAAGACTTCCTACAGGGGCTGGTCTATGTCCACACCATTAAAGTGGACCAAGGGCTTGGAGGGAGATATTTATTAGTCTGTATATATTGCCAAGTGATTAATGGTAATTTTTTATTACAGTCAATGGTCGGCCCCCCTGAAAGATTTTCTTTACCTTTATGAATATTGTATTTAACATGGAGCATATGGGCCGCTGTCCTCCCATGTGTCTCACACTGGTGTTTATTTGCTGTAGAATTGGAAACATGAATAAGGTTTTCCCTTTTTTATTATCTAGTAGCTATAAGGCATTTATATAGTCACATACAAACAGTAGTTGCCAGGCCGTTTTTTTATCAGTGTCTAAAGGAAAAGGGGACACTGCTATTCTCATAAAGTGGATCCACACTACCACTGAAAAATGACATTAATTACTCATTCATACAAAGGTCCAGTAAGGCCCCACCGATAGATTTATGTATTGCATTGGTCTTTCATTTAACTATTGAATCAACCATTTTGCTTACATTAAAGTGCACCTATACTCAGAGGACAGTTTATGTCAACACCTTCCATCACCAGCCCAGTGCCCCAAAACAGTCTGTTTCTTTTTTTTTTACTAAAGTCTTTGGCCAATATTCATAACACAAACTAAATGCAGTCAGCCATATTTCTCCCTGGCTAAGCAGCCCCACCCCCCAGTGATGATGCGTTCAGTCACACTATACACACGGTGAGGCCGATTCATTAATAGCGGCAGGTAGTGACAGTTGAGCGACTGTAGCGGCATTTTCACAGCGCCCGCTAGTAGTCGCTGTGCTTGGCCGTTGTTCGGTAGTTGATAGCGACTCAGTCGGTTTGCCGTAATGTTGAATATTGGGTGAGGAGTCGCTATTTGACAGGTTCCGCGCTGTATGGGAGCGCATGATAGCGACTGGTCAGAGCGACCGGCTCCCACCATATTCATTAAAAAATCACGCTCAAAAAATTATCGCGCTGTAAAATGCATGTTTAAGCCCCAGAGCGCTGGCGGCGATGGGTTAAAAGTAGTTTTTTAACCCCCAAACAACCATATTTTTGGAAACCAAAAAAAACACTTTTTTAAATAATTTTGAAATATGAATACAGACCTGTAATATCAATTCTGTACATTTTTTTTTTACCTTAAAAAATTATCTAAAATGGCAGAAGTGGTCACAGAATTTTTCACATTTAAAAAAAAAAAAAATCAAAACAATTAATTATGAATATTTAAAGATTGTTCCATTGAAATGCATTGGAGAGCGCCAGGTAGCGAGAGGTCATACCTGTCGCTGTTCAAGGTCGGACGCTGGCGCTGTGGGCTGAGGCTGGAATAATGATGAATGAGTGGCTATATGGCGCTATCTCAGTCGCTAAGCAGGATTGGCTTGATAAATGTGTGATTGTGGTGGGGAGCCGGCGTTCTCGTGGCGGGGCCCGTCATTACCGGCCGCTCACCAGTCGCTACCTGTCGCTATTCCTTCATAAATAAGGGCCTATACGCACTACAACCTACAACCTAACTGCCATTAGGGCTGATTCAGCACAGTGAGAATTTTTTCTTCACTTTTTTAGAAAAAAAATGGATCTTGTTCAGCTGTGCAAATTTTTAAAGATGCTGAATTTCACCATGCTCTGCAAATTATTTTAAAATGTTCAAAGCTAAAATGACGAATTACACTAATGAAAAAATAATTATAAAAATGTCTTACAGAAAACACGAGAAAACAAATCCTCATGGTGTTAAAGCAGCCCTAATGTAAAAGAATAGTTGTAACTGAACTAATTAGCATATGGCTGCCATTCACCATAATACTACTTCCTGATCTTTTTTTTTCAATATTGAGCAAATGCTTTAGTAAAAAAAGAAACACAGGCAGTTTTGGGGCACTGGGCTGGGGATGGGAGGTGATGACATAAACTTTCTTTTTGAGTATAGGTGCACTTTAAGGATCCTACTAGGGTGTGCTTCCTGCACCTATGATGATGGCAAGCACTCATGATTCATTTCATTTCATGGAGCTTTTTATCCATGTTTCTCATACCACAGATATCACCCCATTCATGGTAAGAGTTTCTGAAAAGTTCACCTATGACACCTATGTGTCAGTAAGTTGTACCGAGTTAGATATCGATTTAAGCAGGAAATCCAAGGTTAAGGTATTACCATTTATTGGGTAACTCAATAAGATTGAAAATGCAAGCTTTCAAAGCGGTTCAAGCTTCTTCTTCAGGCATTATGCACATTAGAATAATAAGGAACAATAAGAATATGGAAGTAATACACAGCATTCACTGTACAGGCTAAATATAAAAAATACAAACCAAATAAAATAACGTTATTATGAGTGCATACTTAAATATTGGTAGCATCTTGTTGGATTTAGAGCCCCTTACCTTTGCATGACTGCAAGTGCAGCCAGGTGGACGAGGAGCAAAGACAGGCTCGGTTTCTTAAAGGGGCTTCCTCTCTTAGGTAAAGCCATAAGCAATCTGTGGTATAAAGGAAAATAACCTTTATTTTAAACGGTGTGTAGAACTTGTGCCGGATTCACATTTTTTTGGGGGCCAATCAACAGAAAATAATAATAATAATAAACATTTGTTAATGATCGGAAATTTCGATTTGTATGATGGAGGACTGGGGCTAAAAAAAAACGCAGGATTGTACCAACCCCTGCCAGCCCATAATCTGCTCATGTCATCCTTGCTGAGCCTTCCCACTCAATGTCCCAGCCCCAGGCTCAGGATATAGCTTTGCAGGAACAGATCATAGTCAATGTGGCTCCAATAATGGTAATAAAACTACAGTAAAGGTGGAGCAGATAATGTGACAGTGACTCTTGGCTCTGGGGTTTTATGTTAAGGTGTACAGTAGGGTTGGCTACAGATGAGACCAGGGAGGCAGGAATTCTCACTGGGAATCCTTCCAGGTCTCTGTTATAGTACGTGCACCCCTGGCAGTGAAACCCCACGGGTCCACCCCAAGGTGGAGCAGGTAATGTGGCAGGGACTCCTGGCTCTGGCGTTTCTTTGCTGGGGGGTACAGTAGGGTTGAGTAGTTACCAGAGGCAGGAATTCCCACCTGAAATCTTCCCAGGTCTCTGTCATGGTACATGCACCCCTGGCAGTGAAACCCCACAGCAAATCTTAGGTCAAATGGCAACTTTCTTTGAAATCCCATACTAGTTAATTTGAGAAGTCTTGATGCGGAGCCCAGCTTCTCCAGTTTCTCTTGGTCAATGTGTTTAAAATGTACTATATCACCTTGGGCTATGTCTATGAGACTTCACTACGAATGACCAGGAAAGGAAGCCTGTGCTAGTTTCCAATTACTTGGTTGACTATCATTGAGGTCAAATTACAGTACAGTGGTAAAGGATCCACCAAGGGTATCTCTACAGATCACAGACTGTGCCGTAATGCTTAGTCAAGGAGTTAAAATTTGTACCTTCATGTCATCATGCAAAAATGCCCCTGTGGCATCACAATAACAACCTAGGCGTGAGTCTGTGCTAATCTTATATTTGATTTGGTCAGCAATCCTCAACAGGAAAGCATACTGATCAAGTATTTGAAAGGAATCAAGCTGCAAATCTCAGCTAGTCTGAAACGGCACAGGTATCACCAGTGAAAACAGTGAAATTGGTAATCATCCCCTTTTTAATCTTGGTTTATTAATTTACCTTTAAACATGACCAACATGAGCAATGGCCCTCTTGTGTGTTTCATCCTGAGATTGAAATATTTTTAGACTATTCTTAACTTCCAATTAGAGTTAGTCAGATCAAATGGGAAAAAACACTAATGCAAATCAATCTGCATGTGCTCTGTTTAAACAGAGGGTGCTGGGGCAGAGACGGGGAGGCCGATTCATTAATAGCGGCAGGTAGCGACAGATGAGCGCCAGTAGCGTGATTTTCACAGCGCCCGCTAGTATTCGCTGTGCTTGGCCGTTGTTCGCTTGTTGACAGCGACTCAGTCGATGTGCGGTAATGTTGAATACGGGGTTAGGAGTCGTTGTTTCACAGGTTCCGCGCTGTATGGGTGCGCCTGACAGCGAATGGCCAGAGCGAACGGCTCCCAGCATATTCATTAACAAATCACGCTCAAAAAATTCTCGCGCTGTGAAATGCTTGTTTAAACACCAGAGCGCTGGCGGCGATAGCTTAAAAGTAGTTTTTAACCCCCAAACAACCATATTTTTTGATTATAAAATTAAACAAGTTTTTCTAAACATTTTGTAATATGAATACATTAATATCAGACCTGTAATATCAATTCTGCACAAATGTATTTTTATTTTTTTTTTACCATTAAAAAAAAAACTAACATTGCCGAAGTAGTCACAGAATTTTTGACATTTAAAAAAATAAAAAAAAACATTCATATCAATGAATTATGAATATTTAAAGATTGCTCCATTGAAATGCATTGGAGAGCGCCAGGTAGCGAGAGGTCATACCTGGCGCTGTGATGGGATTAGCAGCGGCGCTGTTCGTTGCAGTCCGCTACATGATGAATCCCGCGCTAGCTGACGCTCTCGCCGGCGCTAGCCTCATTTAGCGTGATAAATGCGTGATTGTGTCCGCCGCCTGGCGTTCTGGAGTCGGTAGCCGCCGATAGCTGGCGCTACCTGGTGCTAGTGAGACACTACCTGGCGCTATCGCTTGATGAATAAGGGCCTAAATCAGGGTCAAAGGATCAAGGGGCCCAACTCTTGTTTTTCCTTCATCTTAACTTTCCCATTTGTGCTTGTCAACACCGGCATGTCAGGAGCTAAGTATGACAGAAAAAAGATTACTGTATCAGCAGTGCTGGGGCCCCTATTTATTGACTGCCCTGGGACCCAGTTACATTAAGTTACATATATTTCAACACAGGCCTAGAGGTAATGGTCACATGTTCGATTCCCGACTGGGACATTCCCGACTTGAGCAAGGCACCTAACCCCAACTGTTCCCTGGGTGGTAATTAGGGCAGCCCACTGCTCCGGCATGTGTATAGTCACTGCACAGATGGGTTAAATGTGGAGGAAAAATTCCTATCTGTGCGCAAACATACAATGGCCACATATGCCCCAAAAATCCCCCCCCCCCCCCAAAAAAAACACATTCCTATCTGTGACCTGTTTATGGGCCTTAGTTTGCTGATAAATTGAATTTCACATCCAGTAACAGGCTGAATTCTAACATTTTTTTATTTCAAATATTAAACCGGACCTTCAGCGTGATTTAATGAAAAGCCCAAACTCTTAAAAAATGGTTGCCCAGCATCTAAAATTAATATATTTTAGGTTTTTAGTCACTAACTTATTATTCTTTCCCCCACTGGGCTGCAACTCTGTTCAGGAATTTAGGGTACGGGCGCCGCCATCTTGACTCAGAAGCATCACACTTACTGAGGAGAGTGGGATAAGGTACATGGGGGCGGGTTATAGCTGTGCTTTGCTCAGACAGAGCAGAGCTGGGGTCAGGTAACGGTCAGCAGTCCCGGAATGCAGAGCCACACAGTCAGGAGGCACTTCCTGTTTGCAGGCTGCCTGATAAGATGGTGGCTTCCATAAGCCGCCATCTTGGATGTTTAAAGGCTCATAACATGCAGTAGATGCAGGTAGGATGATTTTAAATGTGGACAATCTGTATGTACAGGGTGTGGGAAACATATAAGATAGACTCTTATTCAGAGTGAAGGGCCGCTTTAAACTAGAAATATATAGGCAAATTTAAAAAAATACAACAGGATTGGCATGCAGTTTTGTATTTGTAGTTGCAGTATTTGGACTACTGATCGGACCAAGGAGCAGCAAGTAAAATGAATATTGAAGGGTATTAGAAAAACATTCCTCCGATGTGTGCTATAAAAGATATATTTTAGGTGGTGAAATAGGGGATGCTCTTGCCCAACCCCATCTTTTCGACCTACCAATTATGATGTGCTTAGTTGTTATTGATTATACAGGCTCAAGGGCTCAGTATGTGTTTCCAGTAATAGCTGCTAATATGAACCAAGCATTGTGACACCCCCTTCCCTCTACCCAGAGTGCTTATTGTCACCATATTCTGAGTCTTCACATATTCCTGTATCTCCCTGTCTCCTTTCACAGGATATAGCATCAACATACTTCCTCAGAATAAGACATCAATGTCGTTTTCTATTTTTTTTTTTACACGCACATTGTGAGTTTTATACACTCTTTTATAGACATTGTTAAAGAAATACAATGAAATAAAAAATATATTATAAAACATGGTGCATTATGTTTGACTTTGTCTACACTTCTATTTATTTTGGCTTCTTCCAGACACCCTATGAACAGGCAAATTATCCATATTTACTTACTATGGAAAAAGTACATTTCTAAGACCAATGCACCTACTAGTCATTGGACATTGTGGCCAGGTGTATCGGGAATCTGTGTGGTGACGCCTGGCCACCGGGATTGCAATAGCTGCTGCAAAACCATCTGCAGGTAAGCAATAGCTCCTAACAGGGCCGGATTAAGTGTGGTGGAGGCCCCTGGGCGCAAAATATGGTGGAGGCCCCAGATACAGTATTTTTTTCCTTTAAATAATAATCCAGCCAAGTAAGTGATTGGTGGTTGTCTGGCACCTGCCTACTTACTGGAACGTCAGATCGAGTCCCTTGTTCCTGTCCCACCCTTATGCGGGTGCGTGCTGCTCAGGAACTCCTGCTTTGCCATTCTGGGTGGGGGGTTGTGTAGTCGCCCGGCTGGTCCTGCAGAAAACCGTTCCCTGCATTGAGCTGCCAGCGGCTGTGCTTGGTGGCTTATGTTCAGTGAGTGGCCGCCGATTGACAGCTCTGCACTCCCCCATCACTGTAACATTGCTGACGGCGGTTTTGCTGCTCTAGACTCTCCGTCCTGCCCTGTGGTGGCTTTGGCTGCAGGTTTACAAAAACAAAAAAAGGCTTGCCCAGGCGCGAGAAGGGTCCCAACTGTCACCTGTAGCTTTGTTGCTGGCCCCGCGGATCGTCAGACCAAAGACTGAAATGCCTCCTGGACCAGACCATAACCCAGAGTTTGGTGGAGGGCCCCTTTTGCAGGGCAAGTGGTGGAGGCCCCGGGGCACGGGCCCCTTGCGCCTCCCTCATAATCCGGCCCTGGCTCCTAATGATGGTACTGATTTGGGATTTAATGGAAAGTCCACCAAAGTGGACTTAGCTTTTAAAATCTCTGTCCAGGAACACACTAACTTCCTCCCACTTTACCCCCTTTGGAATAAGCCATTAAAGTGGATAAAAACCCTAATTTGGTTCTCTTGCACCCACCATCACGACCAAAGTACCTTGAGCAATGCGGCTGGTTTGGCGATGGCCTGGTTTAACCCTTCTATTGCCAGCCACGTAAATTTTATGTGGCTGCCTCTCCAACTGTTAAACGCCAGCCACGTAATATTTATGTGCCTGACTTTGCCCCCTGCTAGTGCCTGCAAAATAAAAAAAAACACTTACTTACCTGACCCCTCATTCCATCCGGCCGGGTCTCCTCTTCACCCTGGGGGGCTCCGATTCCCCGTCGGAGCTCCTCCAGAGGCAGAGGAGAGCCCGGAGTACCCCCCCCCCCCCCCCATTTTAGCCGCCGCTGGCTTTTCCTGTAAAAATAAAAAAAAAATAAAAATGACATTTACTCACCTCCATGTGCGCTCGATCTCGCCGGCCCTCCTCTTCACCCGGGGGCGCCTCCATCTTCCTGTACACCCGGGGGTGCCGCCATCTTGCCGCCCCTTTGGGGGGCGGGGCTTATGACGTCACTCAACGGGCGTCATGACAGCTCCCGGGCCCCTCAGCTGTCAGATGCCGGTGAACGGTGGCCTGAGAAGGAGGGGACAGGAGATCCTCTGATCTCCTGCCTCCCGCCCCTGCTCTGGCTGCCGATAACCGGCATCTGACAGCTGAGATCTGTCAGCAGATCAACGAGGGACAGAGGAGCTGATGATCGGAGGTGAGTAAAGAAAAAAAAATGTATTTATTTTTTTTTAAATAAAATAATTTGTGTGTTTGTGTGTTTTTTTTACTGTTAACCCTTTGTGAACTGGTAAGGGGTCTATGTGAACCCTATACCAGTTAACAAGGCTGGGGGCTGACAAGTAACCTGCGGCTAGCGGGTGACTTGCCATTAACCCCCGGCACACCCAATTACCTGCCTCCCCAAAGGCCAAGGGGGGGGCAGAAGAGCCGGGGCCCACGGAGGCTATGCGGGCTTGCAGCCTGCAGGGCTAGCGGCCACGAAAGCTGGCTCCTGTGCCCTGTTCTACAAGCCCTGCATAGCTGGTCCCGGGTTGGTTAAGCTGGGTAGGGGGGACCTCATGTCATTTTGGGGGGGGATTTTAAGGGTTTTTAACCCTTAAAATTCCAAAACAAAATGGGGTCCCCCTCCCCTATGTTTTTTTTTTTTTTAATTAACCCTATGTTACCTGTTACCCAGTAGGTATAAAAAGCTTCCAGCATCAGCAGGAGACCAGAAGCCAAATTGATCAGCGTGGGACACAATGCTCTGGGATGGATGGAAGGTAAGTATTAAAAAAATTATAATAAAATATTTTTTCTCTGTTTTTTTTTACATTTCACCCTTTGTGAACTGGTAAGGGATTTATGAGACCCCTATACCAGTTCGCAATGCCCTGGGTCTGGCAAGTCACCTGCGCCTAGCGAGTGACTTGCTATTAACCCTAAGCCTCCCAATTACCTGCCTCCTCAATCCCGGGGGGGGGGGGGGGTGCAGAAGAGCCTGGGGCCATAGGCTATGCTAGACCTCACACCAATTTCTTTTTTTTTATTATCCCTTTATAGTGTGGATATTAGTTGTGTTTTATTTGTAAATGTAATAAAGTGCTCTATTCTAAGTATGTCACACACCCCGCTTCAAGATATTCATTACCTGTGGGTAGTATGGTCCTGTAGAGGGCTTCTGCAGAGATGATTGGAGGAAAGAAAGCCCCTCCCAGTCCATAAGTACCTGGGACCTCCCAGTCATTACCCAGTCTTCATCTCTGCAGACGGCGAGCAAGCAGCAGATGATATCTCCTCCTTGCACAGGGGGACTTTAAGGTAGCCGGGTCTACTCCCTGCCTATATATATTTTTATTTCCGTTCGGACTCTTTATTCCCTTTATTAATATATAGCTATTTAAATGCCTCCCAGTCTTGACTGCTGTCCGAGCGAGGGTATAACAGCACCTCAGGTGCTCAGGAGCTATGCTCCACCGCGAGACCCTATAAAGAGGGTAGGCGGTTATACGGGGTTGGTGACTCCGGTTTGGGATGCCCTGTCCAAGAGTTTAATTTTCCCCTTAAATGGCCTATTCCCCTTTTTTAGTTGTGTGGAGGCCTCTTATTCAGCTTCTGGTGTTTTTCTATGGGGGCGTCTGGAAAATAGATTTATTTGAAATGTTTTTTTAAAATGTTTACTTTTCTGGTATGAATAGTTATAATGTAAACTTGTTGCAATCTTTTTTGCTGGATTTTTACCTCAGAGCTGAGGGGAGGACTTCTCCCCTCACGCTCTTCAGTGAGGGGGCGGGGCCGGGCCTTCGGTATGAGGCCGCAGCCCGTGCCCTTTAGGAGTTTGGAGCTGGTAGCGTGACCGAGCGGGGAGCCGCTCCGCTTGTTATGCGGGCTGCTACCGGCTCTATTATGCGCCCGGTGCCGCGGCTGCCTGCGGCACCGGTGCGCGAGTGTTAATGGAGGGGAGCTTCCCCTCACGTCTGACAGACACTGTGCTGGATTTTTACCTCAGAGCTGAGACAGATACTGGATTTTTACCTCAGAGCTGAGGGGAGGATTTCTCCCCTCACGCTCTTCAGTGAGGGGGCGGGACGGGCCTTCGGTATGAGGCCGCAGCCCGCGCCCTTTAGGAGTTTGGAGCTGCTGGGTGGAGCCTTGCAGCGCGTGATCCACGCTGGCCACGCCCCCCTGCTGCGTCTCCCGCTCTGATCTGTGTTACCTCAGGCAGAGGACACAGTGTATTGGCGCCCAAAGACTCAGTGAGTGGCCCTGCGGCCGTTGCTTATCTGTACATATTTGCATATATATATGTATATATATAGTTATAATAGATATAGGTTTATATAGGGAGAACCTCTTACTGTCTTTTTCTATGTTTTTCAGGCTGAACTGCCAGGAATTTTTTTAGGTTTCTCCTGGTCCTAGAGTACCTGGGTACTTTTGCTATTTATTACAAAACCTCCCACTTGGACAATATAAGGGCATCCCGGGTTGCTTAATAGCGTAATTCCCTCACTCATAGCGACTATTCAAGTTCACCTTATGGAGGCATCCCAAGATTCCGGGCTCCCCTCGGGACAATCCCGGAAGTGTATGGGTTGTGGGGTATCCCTAACAGGGGATGATTTTTTCCTATGTATATCATGTGCACAGCAGACTATTACACGGCAGTCCGGCCCCCAGGCATCTGGGTCAGCGCAGCCGGCTTCATCCTCTCCCCCTCCCACTTTGACCCGTGCCCAGTGTGAGATTGCCACGGGGGGGGCAGTCGCAATCTGATGTGTGTGCCAGATTGGCCAGTATTGAAAAATTCATTTCCTCCATGGTTGCCAAGAAAGCACCGGCTAAGAGGAAGCATTTATCACCGGTTAATCATTTTGAATATGATGATGACGAGGACGGCCTGGATTGGTCAGATTATTCCCCTCTAGAAGAAGGGGAATTATTTGAGGATTCAGATATTTCTGATGATCAGCAATTTGTTGGTGCTGATTCCGATCGGAGCTCAGGGACTTCCTTGGATACTCCTAATGTTCTGACTCAGATGTTTGAGGTGCTTGCTATCTCGCCTCCGGCGGAGGTTCCTGACGAATCCAAGACGAATCCTGACGAATCCAAGCCGCGGTTGGAATTCCCTAATCAAAAGCATTTTGATAATATTATTTCTAAGGAATGGGAAAGGCCTGCCCGGCTCCCAGGCATTCCCCAAAGTTGGGATAAGAGGTATCCTTTTCCAGTGGATACGGTTAAGCACTGGGCGTCTCCCCCCGAGGTGGACGCCCCTATTTTGGGGTTATCCAACTCAGCCGTATTGAACAACCCTGATTGTTCCTCTCTTAAGGATGGTGAGGATAAACGCATTGACCAGATGGCTTGTCATGGTTTTGCCAGTATTGGGGCAGCAATAAGGCCTGTTTGTGCCTCATCGCTGTTGGCGGTGGCTACTAGAAAGGTGGTCAGGCACTTGTTATCCTCCTCCGGTTTGAATCTGGACAGTGAGGAATTTCGTGAACTAAAACAATGTGAGGTGTTTTTGTCCTTCATGGTGGCCGCTTTGGATGATTCCTTGATGATGAGTAGTAGAGCCTCTGCTCTAATGGTTACTATCAGGCGTTCAATTTGGTTACGCCAGTGGGCGGCTGACTTTGGGTCAAAAAAGTCACTAACAGCTCTTCCCTTCGTTGGGTTACGGCTCTTTGGAGACAAGCTGGATGCCGTGGCCAAGGGGGGCAAACTACCTCAACGCAAGAAGCAACGTCGCCCCTTTCGAGGAGCGTCTTCCTTCACTCCTTCCTTTCGGGGATCTAGAGCAGGAAGAGGTTTCGCCTTCCCTTCTACAAGGGGAAATTCCTGGAATAGGGGCAGAGGACGTGCCCGTTCAGGATACAATTGGGGCTCAAAACCCAAACCCGTGGCCAAGCCCGCTCAACAATGAGGGGGCGCCCTCACCCGTGCGGGTGGGGGGACGGCTACAGCACTTCTCCCAGGTCTGGAACCGAGAGGTCTCGGACAGGTGGATCCGGGAAGTGGTGTCTTCCGGCTACAAGCTGGACTTCGAGTCCTACCCTCCCCCGCGTTTCCTCAGGTCTCGGGTGTCCCCGGAGGCACTGGCTGCGCAGCAGCTCCGGGCGGCAGTATCGAGTCTTCTGGAAATGGCAGTCATTTGCCCAGTTCCCTCATTAGACCGGGGTCGGGGTTTTTACTCAAATCTGTTCACGGTCCCCAAAAAGGATGGCTCCGTCCGGCCCATACTGGACCTAAAGATTCTCAACAAATTCGTCAGACTGCGAAGGTTTCGCATGGAAACGTTGCGTTCGGCTATTCATTCTCTTCGTCAGGGGGACTTCATGACGTCCATAGACATTCAGGACGCTTACCTCCATGTTCCCATTTTTCCCGCACACCAGAGGTTTCTGAGGTTCGCGGTGGAGGATCGGCACTTTCAGTTTGTAGCTCTTCCCTTCGGTCTCACCACAGCTCCAAGAGTTTTCACCAAGGTGCTTGCTGGGGTGATGGCTCTCCTCAGAGCGCAGGAGATTCGCATTGTGCCATATCTGGACGATCTCCTCAACATGGCACCGTCATTCAGCCAGGCAGAATTGGACACCAGGACGGTAATATCCACTCTGGAGAGGTTCGGCTGGGTGATCAACTACCCCATGTCCTCCCTACACCCGTCCAGGACAGTATCCTTTCTGGGAATGTCTCTGGATACAGATCTGGCCAGAGTTTTCCTTCCTCAGTCCAAGGTTCTTCTGATTCAGGAGTTGGTTCGGTCGCTCATGTACATGCTTCGACCATCCATCCGTCTAGGGATGAGACTGGTGGGTTTGATGGTGGCCTCATTCGAGGCGGTTCCCTTTGCTCAGTTTCACACAAGGACACTACAGCTCCATCTGTTATCGGTCTGGAACAGGTCTCCTCAGTCGCTGGATCATCTTTTTCAGATGTCTACCCGGGTTCGCCGCTCGCTTCGGTGGTGGCTGAACTCAACCAACCTACTGAGGGGCAGATCCTTTCGGACTCCTCAGTGGGAGATAGTCACTACGGATGCCAGCCTCTCAGGATGGGGGGGCTTTTGGAAGGATCTGCAAGTTCAGGGTTTGTGGAGTCCCCTGGAAGCTCACGAGTCTATCAATGTTCTGGAATTGAGGGCCATCAGGTTGGTTCTTTGTCATTTGACTCATCAACTGCGAGACTTGCTGGTCCAGGTCAGGTAGGACAATCAGACGGCGGTGGCCTACATCAATCACCAGGGAGGAACCCGCAGCAGGAATGCCCTCAAGGAAGTGTCTCTGATCCTGGACTGGGCAGAGAGACATGTCCCGTGTATCTCAGCAGTTTACATCCCAGGTGTGGAGAACACGGAGGCGGACTCTCTGAGCAGGATGTCAGCCCGCAAGGGGGAATGGTCTCTCAATTCCAGGGTCTTTCACTCAATTTGTCTCAGGTGGGGGTCACCGGCGGTGGACCTATTTGCCTTCCGTCACAATCACAAACTTCCGGCTTTTGTGTCTCTGGCGAAGGACCCACTGGCTCTCGCGACGGACGCCATGTCCTTGAACTGGAGGGATCTGGGGTTTCTGTACCTGTTCCCTCCGTTTCCCATGGTGGCCAGAGTACTGTGCAAGCTTGCTCTGGAGAGAGCAACAGCAATTCTGGTAGCTCCAAGGTGGCCAAGACAGGTCTGGTTCGCAGACGTGGTAAGGTTGGCAGAAGATCAGTTCGTTCTGCCCCTGCTGCCAGATCTGCTCACACAGGGTCATCTTCGTTACCCCAATTTACCAACGCTGGCTTTGACGGCGTGGCTGCTGAAACCTCCATCTTGAAGGAAGAAGGTCTTTCTGACGCTGTTATTCAGACTCATCATCCGTGTACTATAGGACTTGGAGGTCTTATATTGGTTGGTGTGAGTCTAGGGCCTTCCCTTGTAGGGAATTCTCTGTTTCTAGAATTTTGGAGTTCTTGCAACATGGTCTGGACTTAGGGCTCCAACTCAGTACTCTGAAGGGGCAGGTGTCTGCCCTGGCGGTATTTTTCCAAAAGTCTTTTGCACTACATCCTTTGGTTAAGACCTTTTTCCAGGGGGTTACGCATGTGCGGCCTCCTAGGAAGCCTTTGATTCCGGTTTGGGATTTGAATTTGGTTCTTTCTGCGCTACAGGGTCCCCCTTTGAGCCCTTGCATGATAGTCCTTTGTCTTCCCTTACGCAGAAGGTGGCATTTTTGGTAGCTATCACTTCAGTTAGACGTGTTTCTGAGCTGGCGGCTCTGTCTATTCAAGCTCCATATTTTGAAAGACATCAGGATAAAGTGGTTTTCCGTTTTAAGACGGACTTTCTTCCTAAGGTGGTTTCGTCCTTTCATTTAAATCAGGATATTGTTCTGCCCTCTCTCTGTCCTAACCCCAGCAATGACAAGGAGAGGGTCCTGCATTCTTTGGATGTGGTTCGTGTTGTGAAGTATTATTTGGTGGTAACGTCTGCCTTTGCAAGACTGATGCATTCTTCGTGGTGCCTTTTGGGCCCAAGAAGGGTCTAGCACCCACAAAGTCTACCATCAGCAGAGGGATCCGTCAGGCCATTGTAGGGGCCTATTCTGCTAAGGGGAGAGATCCTCCCTTTCGTGTTACTGCTCATTCTACTCATGCGGTTGGGGCCTCCTGGGCTTTTCAGCACCAGGCCTCTGTTGAGCAAGTTTGCAAGGCCGCTACCTGGTCTTCTGTTCACACTTTTTCAAAGTTTTACAAGGTTGATGTGCGGGCCTCAGCGGATGCTGTTTTTGGCCGCAAAGTTCTGCAGGCTGCAGTAGTTTGAGTTGTGCTTTATACCTTGTTTTTGGATCCCCACCCTTTATGGACACTGCTATTGGATGTCCCACAGGTAATAAATATCTTGAAGCGGGGTGTGTGACATACTTAGAATAATACCATTTTGTGAATACTCACCTTGTAAAATGGGTATTATAAGTATGTAACACACCCCGCTTCAACCCGCCCTTTGGATTCTGCATCCTTCATATGGTGAACTTTGCGTTGTTATGACTGATATTTGGCTCTTCCTGGTCCTTTACCTTACTGCTTTGTTTATACTGGGTAATGAGTGGGAGGTCCCAGGTACTTATGGACTGGGAGGGTCTTTCTTTCCTCCAATCATCTCTGCAGAAGCCCTCTACAGGACCATACTACCCACAGGTAATGAATATCTTGAAGCGGGGTGTGTGACATACTTATAATACCCATTTTACAAGGTGAGTATTCACAAAATGGTATTTTTCAGTTTGGGGAGTCTCCTGGACAGGAAAGGGTGTCTACCAATACATATGTGGTACCGTTGTAATCGAGAGAAATGGGGCTTTCACATGCAATATGGTTTTTGTTAATAAAATAAATGGTTTAATTACAAAAATGAGACAATTTAAAAAAATATTATTTAAAAAAATATATATTTTAAAAAACAGTAGAAAAATCACAAAAAAGGCATTTCATGTTAAAGCCTAAACTCTACCGCAAAATATATATATATTAGAATTTTCCTGGAAATTCCTGCAAAAATCACAGTTAAACATGGAACAAAATGGTGAAAATGACCTGTCAACAGAGGGTGACAAAATTTCAAGCAGGGTGGCAATTAAAAGGGTTAAAATTAGCTATGCATGTTGGGTATTGTTCTGCTCAGGGGACCTTGCGCTTTCAGATTTAGCTTGTTTTTCTTGTTTGCATATTGATATTTAAGGAAAGGTATTTTTTTTATTCTGCTTTTTTTTACATTTTTTAGGGGAACCCTGTGCAACCTAAGAATTCTTCAAGGGATTACTTCCAGAAAGATGAGCCGACTGAAAAAATGGCAGGTATGCCTAGAAAGCTTAACATGTTTACTTTCAGATAATATATGGTTTGTTGGGGGTATTCCAAATGTAAAGGGTTGTTTTGGTACAAAAATTGCAAGGTGCGCACTTTGTCTGCAAAGCTGACATTGTCAAGTAAAATTATCGTTATGTGCATGCTTTACTTTGGGGGGTTTGGCAACTCTTCCCTTGACAGTACCTATGCATGTTGGGTATTGTTCTGTTCGGGGGATGTTGCTATTTCAGATTTAACTTGTTTTTTATTGTTTGCTTATAGTTTGTTTAGGAAAATGTGGCTTTGATTCTGCTTTTCTATTCTTTTCTTAGGGAAACCTTGTGCAACCAAAGAATTCATTGAGGGATTATGTCCAGAAAACTGCACCCATGTCAACAATCCTGGTACACCTAGAAAGCTTAAGGTGTGTACTTCCAGATAATATATAGTTTGTTGGGGGGTGTTTCAAATGTAAAGGGTTGTTTTTATTGAAAAACTGCAAGGTGTAGCGCATAGCACAGTTGTATTTTATCTGAAAATCTCCATTGAAAAAGCGCTGTTTCAGTTTGAGGGAGTCTCCTGGGTAGGAAAGGGTGTCTACCAATACATATGTGGTACCGTTGTAATCGGGAGAGATTGGGATTTCACACGCAATAAGATTTTATTGACAAACTTACAATTTTTATTACAAAAAAACACTACAAATTGTAAAAAATAGATTTAATTTTTTTGCGTACATTTTACCCAAAAATATTGAGAATACACCTAAAAAATTACAAACAAGACATGTTCATGTTAAAGCCCAGACTCTGAAAAAAACAATATATAATTTCCCTAGGAAATCCCTTCAAAAATCACAGTTGAACACGTGGAGTGCAAAATAGTGCAAAATGGGTTGGCAACAAAGTGTGACAAAAAGCCGAGTTTTTCTGGGCAATCTGGGGGGTTTCACACAGCTGGGCATTCCAAATCGGGGTGCCCCAGGGACGAGGACAAAAACCACGAAAAAAAAAATTAAAAACAAAGAAAAAAAACATGTTTTTCACCTACGAGGCTTCACCCACCTGGCATTTTTGATATTGTTGATTGACTGATTTCAAGAATGTCGGCTGATGTGCACAATCCCCATTTTCTCTGTAGTCTGGGGAACGCTCCTGCCTCCCGCCTATCTGAAGTCAGGGGGTGTGGTCGCTGGCAAAGACAGTGACAGGGGAGAGGCCAGTAAAGGTGAATTTACCGGTGATCCCAGGGGTTTCACACAACAGCGTATCCCAAGTTCAGAGATCTAGCAGCTGTCCCTGAAGCCCTTTACACTCCCAATCTGTGCTGTGTGGCTTTAAAGCATATCAAAATATCTGAATATATCTAAATACCATATGTATTTAGCAAAGCCGCTTTCTCTCCTTTTCTCCACTGCCGTTGGATTTACAGTCCCTTTTGGGATGGCTTTCGCTTATGATCACCTTTTGTTTATAAGTTCTATGAAGCAGAGGTTAAAGCATTATCATCGGCCAAGCTTCCAAAGCCAGGGATCAGGTGGCCAGTGGCTCGAGCAAAGCTAAGGCCTGTGCAGAAGCAGGGTTTATTAAAATGTAGGCTACCTCGGAGCTAAAGAAGGCAGAGCTGCAAAATAGTCTAGCAGCCCTCACTTCCCATGTTACCGCGGGCCTGAACTTCACTTCCAAACGTCAAAGTCACAGCAACATGGTCACATCCTATCCATTCACTACAATGGAATAGGGGGGTGTCAGGCCTCAACACACTACATCTATCCAAAGGCTGACATACATTTAGATCCACATTTAGGTACATTTAGGTCCATAAATATTTTTTTTTTAGTTTTTTTTATTAGTTTTTCTAATTTTGGTTCTTTACACAGTCCCTTCATTTCAGGGGTTCCTATCCAGTCCTATCTTCTGAACTGGTAAGTTTGAAGCAGCTGATCTGCTGCAAAGGACGCAAGGTAAGTATGCTTTTAATGCCTACAGATGCTTTTTAAAGTGGACCTATCTGTTGGTATGCCGGCCCTGGACCATAGTGCCTCACTGTGTGAACCCCCTATGATCACCCACAATTGCTTACCTTCCAGCATCCCCTGCAGCTCGGATGCAGTCCTGCACCCAGCCATTCAGATAGGTTGGGGGCAGGAGAAAGCTGCAGACTGCACAGATTTTGTGCATTAATATGGATGAGAGCCGTCCTTCAACTATTGACAAAATATGGTGATAGGTCTATTTTAAAGCCATAGAAACACAAGCAATATGCTATTCTAATGAATTGTACTAAAAAATATGCTTAGTAGCATGCTGAAACATGAACCAAAATCAATGTAGCAAGGCTCTTAAGTCTAAAAGATTCCAGGGCTGGGCTACAGCTTGTCCCCATTTGGGGTGCCCTGCTGTGTGAAATCCCTGGTTTGCCAGCATACTCACCTCAAGTTTCATTAACACAGTGCATGTGTTGGCCATGCCGGCATCCTCAGAATCCTTCCATCAGATAAAGTGAACCAAAACCCGGGATTTTGACAATCCTAGGTTTTGATCCTTCCCCCGCTGTGTAAAACCCCCAGATCCCCAGCACTACTTACCTGACCACCAATCCAACAGCATATGCGCTGGCACGCAGCAAATCAGTGCACTTGCCACCATTCAGGTGGAATGGTGGATAGATATGTTTTACTAGTGATCTGGAGGTTTCACACAGCCGGGCATCAGGCATATCTGAATGCCTGGCGGCCTTTGCTCTCAGCTGAAGCGAGCAGCCTATGGGAAGCGCCCAACAATCCATTCATTCACAAAAAAGACAAGATACCGCGCTCAGCACTACAAGTAAAAAAGCTCAACGTGTAGCGTAAACAAAGCTGCGCCTTTTGTTTACTTCAAGGAACCCTGGCGGTGAGAACTGTTGGCTTCTGTTGTATTTGTTTTTAATCTTATATTTGTGAGTGCATTTCTTATTAAATATTAGTCTTTATTTGAATGAGCGCTCTGCACTCGATCTTATAGATTCCCGGGCCGATCACCCCTGGGTGTTGGTCCACTTTAAAGCAACACCTTCCATTCTATGGTGCAGTGAAAGGTCACAATAGAAATATTGTGGCTGCCATTGTTAATTCTCTTTTAAAACATGTTAAATTGCTCGGCTGATATGCTGCTCAGTCTGCCAATGAGGCAAGTGGACAGATAAGTGTACAGATAAGTGGATCTAACTCTTCTGACAGCTTAATTGTTCCAGGTCAGTAGCTCATTAACTATTGATGTGGGTGCAGCTGAATGTCAGCCTAGAGAGAGAATTTCCAGAAGAATGTCAGGAATGGAAGCTTCACAAAAAACTTGTCTGTACCTCTGGGGTGTAAGTCTGGAAGTCTGTTTGGTCTCCTCTGCTGGAAGTCTGTTAAAGCACTCCTACACTGTACCTATAGTGTAACATTCACAATAATTACCCTTATTGTGGACCATAAACGGGCACAACCTTCATATAATCAAAAAGGTTACTTTATTTTAATATGTTACAAGCCAAACCAAAGAATCTAAAAACATATAGACACCGATTCATTCAAAACCAATTGTCTACCCTGAACTATAAATAACATCAATATTATACAATAAAGGGTTAAATACCACAGGTGGTGTCTCTTGTCTCTACCTCTTAATAATACAATACACATGGAGGTATCACAAAGTGACCTCCATATTCTCTATCTAAAGTGCACACCAATATATCTTGATAAACAAAAGGGGGATATATGCTTATATACAATCCTAAAATAATCTTTATAAAGTGCGAGTGCTATAATTTAGAGGTGAAAGAAATAAATTATAAATTAAAAATGTAGAACTCCAAAGGTGACATGATGTAACAACTGAAAAACAATATCAAACCTAAATGTTCAAGCTACCACAATAAAAACAGTGAATATAAATCCCTACAAAGAGGTTTAGATTAATCAAACAAGCACAGCACGCACATAAATAGCAGCATAAAGGGGAGACAATAAGAGAGATACCGCCTTTAGGATGAAGTGAAGTTCAGGTTTGGCAGGGACGCTCACCCCGCGCGCTCCGCCATTTGCCAACAGCTTCAGAAGGAGTAAATTCCGCCCGCCCAGCCAATAGGAGTGCACACTAGAGCTCCATGCCCTCTAAACCACTCAGTAACAGGTGGAAAGGCTGTGTGGCCAGGAAGTGCAGGTATCGCCCCCTCACCCGATGACCCGGCCGCTGTCAGTGGCGGGGGCGAGACCAGCACCTCGGCAATGGAGAGTGTATCGCTGCCCCAGTTGGGCTATAATAAAGGAGCGCCCGCCTGACAGGCAGGAGAGGAACCCCGGCGCCATTGCTGTAGACAGTCCCAATTAATACATAAAAACAAAGCTAACACATGTATCAATTGATAACATATACATTCTCAAATTCTCATATTAAATGAATTACAATATAATACCAATTTCATGAAGATAAGTACTTCCCATCTGCTTAAATCCATGGTGATCACTACCAGTATAAACAGGGCATTATTTCCCTTACAAAGTTATTTACAAGAAATCCAGTATTTACACTACCTTACAATTTATATAATGGCCCAAATGAGGGAAAAAAAGGAATTATTGACTTTCTTCTTAATTTCTTCCACTTGTTCTTTCTCTCTCTTTTTCTTCCCAGAGCACATCCAACTCTATTATTATTCGCTGTCTTCTCCATTAATCCCTTGGCAGCACCTGATGACTCTCAGACACGCAATTCTGATAGATACCCAAACGACTCCTCGGTCCAGCCAATCAACTCAGTGAATTACCCACCGTGCTCTGTACAATAATAAAAAAAAAAACCAATAAGTAGACAACAATAGACTAATGAAGTGACATAAAAATCCATACAGATATCAAAGTGAAAACCCTCATCTTAATTATTAACCAAATATTCTAACATTCACAACAACCAATGTGGGAAGACCTAAAAATAGGATAAAATAACAAGTGATGAAAGTGATATAACAAATGGCGAAGGACGTCTGGTCTATTAAGTGGGCAGGATTCTAGTCAGGCACCAGGAAAGGCCAGGGGAAGAGGGATAAACCAGAGGAGACGGATTTTTTTTTAACAAAGGAAGAGAGCCAGTGGAATTATTGTAATATATCATCGGGTCAAAAAAGGGCCAACTGAAACATCTTCATTGAGACCTTGAGGGGACGCAGTATTAAGGTGAAAAATCCACCTTAATTCCTCCTGTAGCAGTTTATTCTTGATGTTACCGCCCCGGATCCCCAAGGTGACCCGCTGTAAACCTATTACCATAATTCTAGAATAGATTCATTAGAAGTAATTCAGGAAATTGCGGGCGACCGGTGTCAAGTTCTTACCTTGGCTTTGATCCCGGCTCACCAACCGAATATTCGATAAATGGGCCTGAACTCTATTCTTTAGGGCATTCTTGGTCTCACCCACATACAGTTTCGGGCACGAACATCTTATGAGGTAAATCACAGATTTAGTGTTGCAATTAATGAATTGCCGTAACTTATACTGATCTCCGAGTGGGGGTTTTTGACCTCACATGTTTTACTCATGTGTTTGCATACGGTACAAGATCCGCATGCAACTGATCCCTTGAGATGTTTAGGGGGTAGCCATCTTGTTTCCTCACGTGTAAAGTGACTGTGACATAGCTTGTCCTTAATGCTAGAGGCTCTCTTAGCCACAATCCGGGGCATTTCTGGTATCCATTGTGCCACATCTCGGTCACTCTTTAGGATGTCCCAATGTTTTCCCAAGACCCTTTTGAGTAGTCCCCATTGCTGATTGTACCTGGTGACCAATCTCACCTCTTTGAAAGGCTCCCTTCACGTTTTTTGTAGAAGTTTACCGCGATTGGCTTGTTTCGCCCTCAAATTCGCTTGTGTAATCCTCTTGGCATAGCCTCGAGCCTCAAAACGAGCTAGCTGCTTGTTTCATGATCGCTGCCCACCAAGCTCAATGTTGCAGCTGCAGGGCTGAAATGCTAGGATACATTCGTAAGGCCAATCACTGCCTTGCTTATGTGAACAATTTGCTCCTCTTTGCCCTGGACTTATCCTCCCTAATGATCAGACTGCAAAAGACCATAGAATGTTTGCAGAAAGTAGGATGGCTCTTAGAGCTAAAAAAAAGTCAAATCTTTCGCCCAGTCCCAAGTGTTCTTATCTAGATTTCGATTGGCCACCAACGGTCACGTGGGTTGCAGTCGCTTCCTCTGTGCTGGCCACCAGCAGGATCGTCCGGCAGCCAATCACGGGACTCCATTCCCCGGAGTTGGCTCGTAATGAAGGCGAGTATTATGTGCGTTCTGCTAGATTATCTGCGAGGGGGCGCCAGCGTTCTGGATACCCCCCCCCCCCAAGGTTACTGTGAAGCACAGACAGCAGGACCAATACCCATTAAAGAAAAAATGGGTGCTGGTCCTCTATGTTTGCTACTACCAAAAACCTATTAGCATTACACCCCCACATCCACTGCACTGGGGCCAAGTAGGTCCCGGGTCTCGGCTGTTTCAGTGTTTGATTTGAAAAACAGGAAAAATTTTACTGTATGAGCCACCACAGGGCCCTATTTAATGTTCGCACCAGGGCCCTGTAACATTAAGGAGTTTATTCATCAAGGGATTGCGGCAGGTAGTGCCTCGTAACGACAGGTATCGAACGGTGAACGCCGGGCGCTGTACGCAATAACACATTTATCAAAGCGATTCTGGTGAGCAACTGCCATGTAGCGTCCGATTCATCTTCACAGACGGCTCAGTGTATACCGCCAGCACGCCAGCCTTCCAGAGCACCTGGTATTACCTGTCGCTCTCCCATACATTTCAATGGACGTTACTTTTCTTCTCTTTAAACAAGGTTTTCTTTTTATTTATTTATTCATTTTTTTATGAAATCATTGTGTGACCTCTCCTGGCCTATTAAAAGTCATCTTTGAAAACTTTTTTGATTTTTTTTATATTTTTATGCAGAATTGTCATTACAGGTCTGGTATTAAAGTGTTAATGTCACAATGTAATAACAATGTAATTCCATATGTTTTCGCTTTGTTACTAGTGGATATGTGTTCAAAAATGGACTAATCAAACAGCTTCTGGCGCTATGGGCTACAGCGACCCAATTTTGAGCATCGGCGCTGTGTGAGGCTGTTTTTTTGATGAATATGGTTTGAGTCGCTCACACTGACTAGTCGCTACCGTTCGCTCCCATATAGTGCTGTACTGGTGTTATAGCGACTCACACATCAAATTCATCAATGCCGTCCAGCGACTGAGGCGCTCGGTAATAGCGACCCATATCCGATGTACCGCCTCGCTACAGACGCACATCTGCCGATACCTAGCGATAGTAATGAATCAGCCTGTTAGTTGCTCCACTGGCCCTCCAACCAGAGAAACTGAAATAGAACTTACAACCGTCCCGAAGATGAGTGCTTTGGGATAAGTAAATATTAGTAGGAGCCGACTCCCTATTACCAATATCACTAGGAGGATGTCATGGAGCTGTTGCTTTTTATCTGTCATCAGACTCCTTGTGCCTTAGTGTAAATGACCCTGTGCAGCTCATCCATGACTTCAACTTCCTTAAAAGCTCTGTGGCAGTCAGGGTTCACTTGGTGCACAGTCAGTCCTCATCACAGACATGTAAATTATATGCTCTGTTAAGGAAAAGGAAAACATGTTTATGGAACAGGATGAGGGAGTCTATCTCATCCAGATGGATAAACACACACACGTACGGTACTTACCCCTCCTTCTCCCTTGCTGCACAGAGCAGGTGTTTATTACAAGACTCCCTCCCTTCACCTGCCGATTGGCAAACGCTCTCCCGACAACACAGCCGCCCTTACACCGGTGACCACCCCCCCCCCCAACCCAGGAGGGAAGCCCAGCTGGAGGCATCTGGAAATTGGGGAGATCTTCAGCACGACAGGTAATAATATTCACCTTACTAGCTGTCTCCTATTGCTTCTCCAAGCTGTTGGTGAGGTTGTCACTCACAGGGCAGCACAGGTTACATCGTCTTGGAGGTGCCCCATCAGCTTTCAGGACACAGCAGATATATATGTCCTTTGCTTACTGAAGCATGTAAAGAGACATATTAAAAAAAAAGCAATTGTGAGACTTAAAGGCCGATTCATTAATAGCGCCAGGTAGCGACAGATGAGCGACAGTAGCGTTATTTTCACAGCTAGCATTAGCTAGTATTCGCTGTGCTTGGCCGTTGTTCGGTTGTTGACAGCGACTCAGTCGGTGTGCGGTAATGTTGAATACGGGGTTAGGAGTCGCTGTTTGACAGGTTCCGCGCTGTATGGGAGCGCATGACAGCGAATGGCCATGGCGAACGGCTCCCAGCATATTCATTAACAAATCACGCTCAAAAAATTTTCGCGCTGTGAAATGCATGTTTAAACCCCAGAGTGCTGGCGGCGATGGGTTAAAAGTAGTTTTTTAACCCACAAACAACCATATTTTTTTGAAAAAAAAAAATACAAGTTTTTCAAAACATTTTGTAATATGAATACATTAATATCAGACCTGTAATATCAATTCTGCACAATTTTTTTTTTTTTTTTTTTAACCATAAAAAAAATATCTAACATTGCAGAAGTGGTCACAGAATTTTTGACATTTAAAAAAAAAACACATTAATAGCAATTAATTATGAATATTTAAAGATTGCTCCATTGAAATGCATTGGAGAGCGCCAGGTAGCGAGAGGTCATACCTGTCGCTGTTCAAGGTCGCTCGCTGGCGCTGTGGGGTGAGGCTGGAATAATGATGAATGATTCGCTATCTGGCGCTCTGTCAGTCGCTAAGCAGGATCGGCTTGATAAATGTGTGATTGCGGAGGGGAGCCGGCGTACTCGTGGTGGTGACCGTCATTACCGTTCGCTCACCATTCGCTACCTGCCGCTATCCCTTGTTAAATAAGGGCCTTAGCTATGAGTTTTACCCTATAGTGGTTCCAGCAACCACCCAATTAGCCCCAAAGTGCAGCACCCTCTCCACAGCAATTTATCAACTCAAATGTATCTCATGAATTCATCTTTATTAAATCCCCTATTAAAAATTACATACAACCATACTGGCCTCGATTCAATAAAGGTAAAAAAAAATTCTCATGGTAGTAAAAAATTCAATTCATGAGAATTCAGTTACTGAATCACTAGATAAAAAGACAATGAAAGTCAATGGCACTTTTTTACTCCTAAGAAAAGTAGAGAACTGTTTACTCCTTTCTACACTGTAGTAAAAGCTGCCATTGACTTTCATTGTTTTCCTATCAGGTGATTCAGTAACAGTGACATTCTCAGCCTTTTTTCTCATGAATTGAATTTTTTACTACCATGAGAATTTTTTTCTACCTTTATTGAATCGAGGCCATAATCTAAAATTACCCCAAGCAATTCATTATGTGGGGCACCCCTTGCTGACCTGCAATCCCATTATAATCCTCCAAAAAAGCATGATAAACAATTCATTTTAAAAATATATTATTACAAATCCAAATATAATCAAAATCGATCACAAAATATCTCCCTCAATTGATCAATTATAAAGTGCCAGAAGTGCATAAAAACGTGCTATATATATATGCAATCTCTATGCAATACACTCTATGAAGTAGAAAAACACATCACCTAAAAGTAATGTCAACGTTATTTATTGTAATGATTCAGGATGGTTAATATGTTTAGTAGCTTAGTTCTATCCTATGAAATTAGAGATAAGACACAAGTGCTGACCCTAAATAATAGCAGCTGGCTTAGCATCAATATCGCCCTGTGCAAGACTTCACAATGGCGCTCCCCTGCAACACATATGGAGAAGAAGGAATTAAACCGGACCTTGAGCATCATTTAATGAAAAGCCCAAATCTTGAAAAAACTATTCCCCAGCATCTAAAATCATTATATTTTATGTTTTTAGTCGCTTACTTTTTATTCTTTCCCCCACTGGGCTTCATTTCTGTTCAGGACTCCAGTATACGGGCGCCGCCATCTTGCCTCAGAAGCATCATATACTGTGGAAAGGGGTGGAGGAGTGCAGGGAGCGGGTTATAGCTGTACTTTGCCCAGACAGAGCAGAGCTGGGGTGAGAAAAGGACAGCAATCCCACGATGCAGAGCGGCATATTCAGAAGACACTTCCTGTCTGCAGGCAGCCTGAGACTCCATGGGCTGCCTTGGATGTTTAAAGGCTCTCTGTGGGCAATCTGTATGTACAGGGTGGGGGCTACATACAAGATAGGCTCTTATTCAGGGTGAAGGTCTGGTTTAAATAAGAAGAGCAGATGAAAAAAGAGAAGATGGAGGAATTTAATTTATTTTTTTTAAATTTAAGAAAGATGGGATGACATAGAAAGTGAGAGAGCGAAGGAGATTAAAGGAATGTGAAAAGATGAGAGGAGTATGGAAAAACAAGAGAAATAGAATGAATAAATAGAGGGAATGAGATTGATGTAGGAGGAATGTAGAAAGACAAGAGTGTGGAGGAGAAAGCAAGAGAGTTGAATAGGGGTAGAAAAAAAAATGGGAGTACAGAGAAAGAAAGAGAGAAATAAAGAATGAGAGAGAAAAAGAAACTGAAAAATAGAGATGGAGGGATGGCAAAAAGCAAAAGGAAGAGAAAATATAAAAAAGATGGGATGACATAGAAAAGTGAGAGAGCGAAGGAGATTAAAGGAATATGAAAAGATGAGAGGAGTATCGAAAAACAAGAGAAATAGAATGAATAAATAGAGGGAATGAGATTGATGTAGGAGGAATGTAGAAAAACAAGAGCGTGGAGGAGAAAGCAAGAGAGTTGAATAGGGGTAGAAAAAAAATGGGAGTACAGAGAAAGAAAGAGAGAAATAAAGAATGAGAGAGAAAAAGAAACTGGAAAATAGAGATGGAGGGATGGTAAAAAGCAAAAGGAAGAGAAAATATAAAAAAGATGGGATGACATAGAAAAGTGAGAGAGCGAAGGTGATTGAAAGAATGTGAAAAGGTGGGAGGAATGTGGAAAAACAAGAGAGAAATAGAATGAATAAATGAGGGAATGAGATCAATATAGGAAGAATGCAGAAAAACAAGAGGAGAAAGCATGAGTTGAATATGGGTATAAAAAATGTGAGTGCAGAGAAAGAAAGAGAGAATGAGAGAGAAAAAGACAGAAAGAAACCGGAAAAGAGAGATGAAGGGAAGGTAAAAAAATGAAGAAAAAGCTGAAAACAGTGACATATGGTAGGAAGGTAACAAGTGATGTACAAGATGTAGATAATGTGTCAATCATGTGAAAAGGGGGAAGGGTTACAGAAGGAGAGGGAACGAAGTAGAAAGGGAAACTGAAGAAAAAGGAGAGATGGGGGTATTTTGAAAATAGAGAACCCCCTGGTCCAGTTTAGAGCTCCTTACAGAGAGAATGGGATGGCACCCTGTGAGACCGCACACCTAGCACACCCCAAGGGCCAGCCATGCACATCGCAATTCACCGGTGGGGTTTACCCTTTTCTCTAACCCTGGATAATATACTAAAGCGGAACAAAATCCGGGATTTTGAGTACCCTGGGTTTTGTAGTGTGTCCCAGGGATATCCTGAATCAGGGTGCCTCGCTGTGTAAAACCCCCCAGAACAACTCACCTCTTTTCAGACCAATGGCACATTTGTAGGCTCTCGTCCAATCAGAACCGTTTGCCATGACTATGTAATTTGGCAAATGGTCGAATCTTCTTTGATGGGGAGGTGCGCGCGCTCTCGCCACAGCCAATCTGAATGGCTGGGGGGGGGGGCGCGCACACAGCCCAAAGATGCAGAGGATGCTCTCCCTACCCATTGTTAATAATCAGAGGCATTTGCCGAATAGAAGTCTGACAGCAGAAGGAGACCATATGGGCCACCTAGTCATAACATAGGCACGGCAAACGGCTCTGATTGGACGACAGCCCGCTCATGCACACCTAGGGAAAAGTAAGCAGCACTCGGGGGTGTCACACAGCGGGGCATCCAAATTTGGGGAAGGCCTCTTTCAGATTCCATGGCCGGCTGCCCTGGGTTTTGTTCCTCTCTAATACAGACAATGAAAATAAGTTAGAAGACGGATCAGGGATTGTCCAGCCTCAGTGTAAAAATTAAACCTGACCTTCAGCATCATTTAATGAAAAGCCCAAACCCTTAAAAAACGATTCCCAAGCATCTAAAATTAATATATTTTAAGTTTTTAGTCAATTACTTATTATTCTTTCCCCCACTGTGCTGCAACTGTGTTCAGGACTCTAGGATACGGACGCCGCCTTCTTGCCTTAGAAGTATCACATACTGAGAAGAGGAGAGAGGGATAAAGTACAGGGGGCGGGTTATAGCTGGGCTGGGGTCAGCAATCCCAGAATGCAGAGTGACACAGTCAGAAGACACTTCCTGTTTGCAGGCTGCCTGATGCTCTGTGAGCCGCCATCTTTGATGTTTAAAGGCTCATAACATGCAGTAGATGCAGGTAGGATGATTTTTAATGTGGGCAATTTGTATGTACAGGGTGTGGGAAACATATAAGATATGCTCTTATTTAGGGTGAAGGTCCGCTTTAAGCATTGTCTCCATACCTGCCATGCAGAGGATTCATCCTGGTTAGCTGCTGAATAAAAGTGGATATCCAGTCCATTATCTGTAGCCGAGCCCCTGGATTTTATTTATTCATGGCCACCTTTATTAGTTCTGAAAGATGGACCTATACAAAGTAACAGGGACAAGGCAGACAAGCAAAGCAGGGAGCAGCTATCCCCCCGGAACACACAAATATTTGTGTGTCCCATACAGTCTAATGCAGGATAGGTGAAGATGGGCCACTTCTCAATGCGGTCAAATAATTTTCCTGCCCTTTGCAGTTTGCCGCTTTTCAATTTATTTCCTCCAGGACCACACAGTCTCAAAAACCCAAAGAGTGGTCCCTTGGAGCTCTTAGCATGAGCGAGCCTGGGAAGCCATAGTAGTCGTGCAGCCATCTCTGACCTGAGTGTGAGTATGAGTGAGAAAGCTGTGCCATGACATGCTCTTCCCAGCTCAGCCACAACCCACAAATGACAAAGAAGAAATGGGCTTCACTTAGAATAAGAAAGGTAGCAGGAAGCACATCAGGAAGCCGGCTAGGCTTTTCCCATTCCTTAAAGTGGACCAACACCCAGGATTTTGACTATCCTGGGTTTTGGTCCACTTCGGCGGGGCACCCCGATCGGGGGTGCCCCGCTGTGTGAAACCCCCCAGAAAGCCCCAAAATCTTACCTGTCCCCGCTGCCACGTGACTGGACGGTCCAATCCCCGCCAACGTCCAGGCGGGGATCAGGAACGTCCAAGCGGCTGCCGCCGCCTCCCTCGCGTCACTTTCGGCGCGCGCGCGCCCCCGCCGGCCATTCGCAGACGGCCGGCGCGGGCACGCGCACGTCTACAGGGGCGCGAGGGAAGATCAGGTAAGCGATTTGGGGTGTCTGGGGAGGTGATCGGCCCGGGAATCTTATAGATTTCCGGGCCGATCACCTCTCGGTGTTGGTCCACTTTAAGAATCAAATTGTCAAAATTCTTCTGATTTGGGAACTCCAATCGAGGCTTAGAGGTCCCAAAAAATTCCCCCTTCTGCAGAGGGGCCTCCGCCGGAAGAGAAATAGCCAGCACCTCAAATATATGGGCCAGAATCTTGGGGGTATCAACGGCATCCCCACGCTCCGGCCCAGCATCAGCATCCAAAAACTGCTGATCCTCAGAGCCTTCAGATTCAGAGAACAATTCCCCTTCTTCCAGTGGGGAATAGTCAGACCAATCAAAGGAGTCATAGTCATCAAATTCAAAACCCGGCGCGGCCAGTGACAAATGTCTCCTCTTAGCCGGAGCCTTTCTGGCCGCAGAGCTAGAAATCAATTTCTCAATGTTGGCCAGTCTAGCACATACATCAGATTGCGACTCCACGCTAATGACTGTGTCACTTGGGGTACGGATCAGGTGTGGTGGAGTAGGTGATGAGGCCTGCGGCACTGACCCAGACGCCTGGGACCCGACTGCAGCGTTATGGCCTGCTGTGCACATGGTATGCAAACCAGCACATTATCCCCCGCAAGGGATGGCCCACAACCCACACACTGCCGGGATTGCCCCGAAGGGAGCCCGAGCCCGGTATCCTGAGAAGCCTCCATATGGTGATATTAATGGCAGTCGCAATGACCAGAGGGAATTATGCTAGTAAGCTACCCGGGATGCCCCTTAAGTCCGTTAGTGGGAGGATTTGTAATGCCTCAATGTTAGTCACGGGACCATAGGACCGGGAGAACCCCCCTTTTTTATGATGCAGGGAGTCCTCCTGAAAGACATAATTATAAAAGGGGACCCCGTAAGAAAAAGCAATCATACAACATATGCAGTGAATTGCATAAGTATAAACATGTATACAATAATGCGTCCACAAACATATAATGGCCGCCACCACAGTTGATAAGGGTGAGAACCCATTAACAGCACTAGACAAGGAAAAAAGGGTACTCACAGCACGGCGTAATGGCTGCGCCTCCAGCACAGTAAGGGGAAGAGGATGAAGAAGGGCGGCCAGCGCGGATCGTGTGCCGCACCTGACCCCGCCCCCTCCCCATCGCACACTAAGAACGCGGATCCCGGCCATTGGGCGCCAGAAACAGGGGGGCGGCCGCTGCCAGTGCGCCGAGCCCCGCCCCCTCTCCTGACTGACTAGAGGAGGAGAAGCTCTCCTCACGATAGTGCGGAGCAGGCCGGAACGGCGCAGCAGGGCTCAGTGTCCTAAGGTTACAAGTAAACGTAACACACACACACGGCTGACAAGGGGAAAAGAAAAGGCTAAGGAGGAAGCCAGGCCCCCTCCCCTCGTTGCGGGGTCAGGGAGAAACGACAGGGGGTAATCCCAAACTACCTGGTAGTGAAGGGGAATGAGGACAGGGCATCCCAAACCAGGATCACCAAACCTGGTAACCGCCTACCCCCTTATATGGGGTCTCACGGAGGAGCATGGCTCCTATTAGTACACCTGCTAAGGTGTACCCTACCCTCGCCCGGACCTTCAGACAAGGCTGGGAGGCATAGGGTTAAAACTAAATCAGGTCCGGCCAGAAATAGGGCTTACCTGCAAGGAAGAAACGGCCATCTTCTGACTTGCTCGCCGTACTGCAGAGACGATTACTGGGTGATGTGTGGGAGGTCCCAGGTATTTATGGACCGGGAGGGGCTCCTTTTTTTCTAGTCATCTCTGCAGAAGTTCGCCCTCTACTGGACATAACCCGAATGTTATTAATCTGGAAGCGGGGTGTGTGACATACTTGGAATAAAGGAATAAAGGTCCCCTGTCTGCAGTGCATAGTATAAAGGTATGATGTATCATGTTCAGTGTATAATTGGAGACTAGAAAATGGTTGGGATGGGAGGGGAGTTAACAGTTGGATGACAATGGGGTTGATTCAGAGCCAGATGAGAATTCTCACTCCTTTCTTAGGAGAGAAAACTGGCATTCACTTTCATTGTCTACCAGGTGTAAATTTTTAACATGGCTCTGAATCAGCCCCAAGGTACAATGAAAGTGAATGGCAGTTTCTTCTCCTAAGAAAGGAGTGAGAATTCTCACTTGGCTCTGAATCTAGCCCATTGTGGGTGGATGTGACTTGTGAGTTTTGGTACAATGTTTCAAAACTAAGGGCCCCGCTTTAAGATTCCTTCTAGGGCCACAATTTCTGAAACCGGCTGTGATCAAACACAGGGGTCCCCCTGGAAGTCCAGGACTGGCAGCCACTTTGAGGGGAACAAAAACCCGATCAGGGATGCCCCACTGAGTGAAATCCCCCAGGTTGCCCAAACTCACCTCTCCCCGGTCTTATGGTGCATGCGCGGCCTCCTGTCCAATCAGTGCGCTCAGATCAGCTCCCACCTACTCGTCTAAAGATCGACTAAGTATTCTAACTCGGTGATCCCATGGTGCGTGCATGTGTTCTCCTCCAATCAGAAGAGATTGCATCACCCGGCAATCTGTTCTGAAAAAATGGCACCCGGATACTTACCTCCAGCTGATGTGCACCCACACTGGCCATTCAGAAATAGCTGATGATGTGATTCTGCCATGACCTGCGGATGTGCTGTTGGATCACCTTGTATAGCACACAAAGCATTTTGAGCCCTCCTTAAAGTTGACCAAAACCCAGGATTTTGACTATCCTGGGTTTTGGTCTCTTCCCCGGGGCATCCCAATTGTCCCCGCTGTGTGAAACCCCCCAGATCACCGATGCCAACTAAATTCTTCCTGGTCCTACGGCGCATGTGCGGCTGCTCGCCCAATCAGCTCACTCTGAGCCGCTGATGTCACGTCGTTTAAGCCTTTGCCCAACGGCCCCGAGCGCGCTAGCGACCGCGTTCCCCGCTTCCCTCTAATGAAGCCTGCCCGTGCCCGCCATTTACAAATGCCTTGTGTGGGCATGCGCCCTGCAAGAGGGATAGCGGGGATGCAGCCACGGCTCACACATGCACGGTTGGACCGGGAAACAAGGTAAGTGTATGGGGCGACCTGGGGGGTTTCACACAGCAGGGCATCCCAATTTTGGATGCCCGGGGGGGGAAAATGATCGATGTGGGTTTTGGTCCATTTTAAAGCAGACTAAAACACCTTTATCTTCCACCCATCTTCTCGGTGCACCTCCCCCCACCTGTAAGTACCTGAAGGCAAACCTTCTTCCTCTTCTTGTTTTTTTCTGAATGGGTTTTAAATGTAGCCACGTCGACCTACCAAATTTGAAATTGCTGATTGGCCAGTCCCAAACATGCTGCGTGACATAGGGATGACCCTGGCCGCATCAAATTTCCCTGCAGTGTGCGCCCCCTAAAGCCTATCTGAATGGAGTGCGCCTCAGCCCAGAGGTGCCATGGATGCAGGCGCGGCTCGAAAGAGTGCTGTGGAATTGTCAGCGGGGTGAGTATAGCTGCGGTCCTAGATGGTTTAACACAGAGGGGTGGTGAGGAATAGGGCAAATATGTCATTTTGATGCTGATGCCCGGCACCCCCCTTTAAGATTCTCTGTACTTAGCAAATGTCACCCTTTATTTCCCCCGGTTGCACTAAGGCTTTCTAGCTATAGACATGCACAGGACCTAATCTCCCCAGGAAAGAGAATTAGCATCTGTGAGTTGAGCCAAGTGCAGATCACAGACTCCCTGCTGATTCTCTCACACCTCTGAGCCGGGAAGGCCCCGATGGGTCTGAAGCCAAGATGATCCCTGGCTGTGAGCTTCCTCACATCAAACACAAGCACCTCAGACAACCGGCACCAACACAAATCAGAGCCACTGTGTGTCCCAGCACCAAGCCAGATACAGAGCCAGAACTGGCCCACAAAACTGCACGTAGACGTATGATTGTCAGGGCCATGCAACCACGGGAACCTAAAGAAATGGAGATCTCGGGTTCTGACCCATTTAGGGACTCCAACTTTGGGCTCATCGGATGCCCGGCAACCAGCCTAGTAATTTGGTGCCATATCCAAATCGAATAATAAAGCATTGGACATTTTAAGGAGTGAGGACCTCTTCAACATTTGCTGCCAAATCCATATGACCCCCTGCCCAAAGTTATATCCCCATAGGGTTTTAGGTTCTAAAGCAGATTCCACAACAGAGGGAGGGAACAGTCCACCCCACAGAAGGGAGAGGGTGAAAGGGTGACTTCTTGGGAAGTCAAGCTGCAGCATGCGGGAGGTGCCAAGACCATCTATCAGCTCTCTACTCACCTGCATGTGGAAGCTCATTATCACTACTCTACATCTGCATTTTAAGTTAACTCTGACTGTTTCTGTATCTCTGTGTGTAACTTACTGTCACCTGTAGACCTTAGAACGACATCTGTATTCATTCATATTCCATAACAGCCAAATGTCTGTTATCACTCGCGTAGTGTGCTCATTGCATTAAAACCTTAATTTGACTTGATCAATCCTTCGCAATCCTTAAAGTGGACCAACACCCAGGATTTTGACTATCCTGGGTTTTGGTCCACTTCGGCGGGGCACCCCGATCGGGGGTGTCCCGCTCTCTGAAACCCCCCAGAAACCCCAAAAAACTCACCTCTCCCCGCTCCCACGTGACCGCGCCGTCCATTCCCCGCCGACGTCCAAGCGGGTGACAGCGGCGTCCAAGACAGCGCGTCCGCCGCCGCCTCCCGCGCGTCACTCTCGGCGTGCGTGCGCCCGCGCCGGCCATTCACAGACAGCCAGCGCGGGCACGTCTAGGGGGGCGTGCGGGAGGCGGCGGATCAGGTAAGGTGTTTGCGTTTTTTGGGGGGTTTCACCCCGCGGGACATCCCGATCTCGGATGTCCCGCGGTGAGTGAGGTGATCGGCCCGGGAATCTTATAGATTCCCGGGCCGATCACCCCTGGGTGTTGGTCCACTTTAAGCAAGCCTTAGCCAAGAATCTGTGTGTCCGTAGGATTTGGGCCTGGTAGTCCCGCTAGGCGGGCAGATCGGACAGGGCTTTAGGAAAGCGGGCTGTGTGTTCGAAGGTCCCTGATTGTTAGTTGGATCACGGGACTTGCGGTTCCCTGACAGGGGCATTCCAAACTGCCATGGCTCAAGAAAAGGCAATCAGCCCTGGGAGTTCCTTGTGTGTCAACGCAAAAAAAAAATTCTCATGGTAGTAAAAAATTTAATTCATGAGAAAAAAGCCTGAGAATGTCACTGTTACTGAATCACCAGATAAAAAGACAATGAAAGTCAATGGCAGCTTTTACTACAGTGTAGAAAGTAGTGAACAGTTCTCTACTTTTCTTAGGAGTAAAAAGTGCCATTGACTTTCATTGTTTTCTTAGCTGGTGATTCAGTAACAGTGATATTCTCAGGCTTTTTTTCTCATGAGCTGAATCTTTTACTACCATGAGAATTTTTTTCTACCTTTATTGAATCGAGGCCAAAGTGGTGAATGTTTTTTTTTTAATCTGCTACACACCTGATTAGGAGAATTTTCCAAGAGCAGCACAGAATGTTTCCAATGAGCTAAAGGCCGGCGAGCTTGCCACACCTGGCGCAATAACAAAGAAAAAGCCTTGCGTGTGTATGCGGATACGCGTTGCTAGCCGGCCCGTGTGATCCACTTATCAGCCATGATAAACAGCTATAAATGTCTCACACACACACACTCCGGGAAAAACACTACAGAGTAAACAGAGAGTGGCCAGGGGAGTGGAAACATGGCCGCAGAGGAGGCAGCAGCTGACTGCTAGTAATGTGTAGCACACACACACACCAGCGTGGGCTGTACCGCTCGCACCAATCTACACACAAACACAGCTGTGCCCAGCCCGCTGGCAATGCCAGCCTCCCATTCACTGCTCATAGGGCCGTGCCAGGCTTTACTAGAGCTCAGGGGAGTTCAAGGAGGCATACAATAAAGAAATGAATATACACAATGTCACACAATGAGGCCACGCTTACACCCAAGGATACATTATCTCTAGGCATTAGAATTGTATCAATGAAGAGAAGCAGCCTTTGATGGATGAAGAATACTGACGTTCACTCTTGTTCGCTGTTATTTCGCATGTTTAACTTAAACCGGACCTTCACCATGATTTAATGAAAAGCCCAAACTCTTAAAAAACAATTCCTCAGCATCTAAAATTAATATATTTTACATGTTTAGTCACTAATTTATTATACTTTTCCCCACTGGGCTGCAACTCTGTTCGGGAATTTAGGATACGGGCGCCGCCATCTTGACTCAGAAGCATCACACTTACTGAGGAGAGGAGAGTGGGACAAGGTACAGGGGGGCAGGTTATAGCTGTGCTTTGCTCAGACAGAGCAGAGCTGGGGTCAGGGAAAGGTCAGCAGTCCCAGAATGCAGAGCAGCACAGTCACTTCCTGTTTGCAGGCACTTCCTGTTTGCAGGCTGCCTGCAAAAATGGCAGCTTCCATAAGCCGCCATCTTGGATGTTTAAAGGCTTATAAAATGCAGTAGATGCAGGTAGGATGATTTTTAATGTGAGCAATCTGTATGTACAGGGTGTGGGAAACATATAAGATAGACTCTTATTTAGAGTGAAGGTCCGCTTTAAAGTTAAACTTAAAGTTAACTTAAAACCCAGGATTTTGACTATCCTGGGATTTGGTTCTTTCTGGGTCCCCCGCTGTGTGAACCCCCCCCCCCCCAGATCACCAAGCGCAACTCACCTCTTCACGGTCCTACGACGCATGCGTGGCCGCTCGTACAATTAGCACGCTGACATCACGCCATCTAAGCTAGCGTCTAAGCCCAGCGGCTCCGAGCACGGTGGCATCCCCTGCTTCCCTCTAACAGAGAGCATGCCCACCCTGGCCATTCACAAATGCCTGACGCGGGCACGCTCCCAGTTAGATGGATAGCGGGGATGGGGCCGCCTCTCGTGCATGTGCTGCTGGACCGAGAAGCAAGGTAAGTGTACGGGGGCGACCTGGGAGGTTTCACACAATGAGGCATCTTGATTTTGAGGACCGCTGGTCCAATAAGCGAGCTCTGATCCGCTCGAGCCCCTTCGTCCAGGTGCTTGTCTAATCCGAGTGGATCAGAGAGCGCTGGCAGCTGCATCCCCTGCTACCCTTTAACAGGGAGCGTGCCTGCACCGGCCATTCACAAATGCCAGGCTGCGGGCTAAAGTGATAGCGGGGGTGCGGCTGCTGTGCGCATGTGACGTTAGACCGAAAAAACAAAGGTGAGTTTTCAGGCGACCTGGGGGTCTCATACAGTGGGGCACCCCTTATTGTTCCCCCCCGGGGGGAGCAAGAATGCCTCATAAGACTCCAGAGTGGGTTTTGGTCCACTTTAAGTTAAATTTCGACTGGACTTCTGCTTTAATGTGATCGGCTTCGAGAGAGAGAGAGAGAGAGAGAGAGAGAGAGAGAGAGAGAGAGAGAGAGAGAGAGAGAGAGATATCTCTCATATATATATATATCCTTACTTACACACGCTATGGTTTTTGATCCCACTTGTCTACTTTGCCTGCTTTTCTTCTTGGCTAATCATAGCCTGTTTACATCTGATTACCATTCTGCTTTATCGTTCTACTGAATAGTTACTACATTAGCTATTTATACATGGCACGAAAGACGATATGCTACCTATGCCATATATAATTTAAATGGTACAGAAGAGAACAGTATGCTTCTCATATCATTACTTCCTGTAAAGCTCAATAAAACTAAAATAAAATGTATGTAAAAACCTGGTAGAGAATTAGAGTGATTCAGCAGCCATATAAAAAGAAAACAAAATGGTACTTACCCTTTGGCTCTGTGCACAGCAATCGGGAGCGTCTGCATGCCCAGACGCTTCAGTGGTCCCCCCCCCGGCATATGTGAATGGCTGGGTTGCTGAAGCATGTCTCAGCCCAGTGATGCTGGGTATGCGCCTTTTCCATTAGGCCACGCAGTTAAAGCGGTCCTTCACCCTGAATAAGAGTCTATCTTATATGTTTCCCACACCCTGTACATACAGATTGCTCACATTAAAATTCACCCTACCTGCACCTAATGCATTTTCTCAGCCTTTAAACATCCAAGATGGCGGCTCATGGAACAACAGGCAGCCTGCAAACAGGAAGTGTCTTCTGACTGTGTCGCTCTGCATTCTGGGATTGCTGTCCTTTACCTGACCCCAGCTCTCTTCTGTCTGTGCAAAGCACAGCTATATCCCGCCCCCCTGCACTTTATCCCACTCTCCTCTCCTCAGTATGTGATGCTTCTGAACCAAGATGGCGACCCCCGTATCCTAGAGTCCTGAACAGAGTTGCAGGCCGGTGAGGGAAAGGATGATAAGTGAGTGAACATTTCAAATATATTAATTTTAGATGCTGGGGAATCGTTTTTTAAGGGCTTTTCATGAAATCATGCAGAAGGTCCGGTTTAAAAAATACAATTCTGTGATTACTCACCTGTAGAACTGGTATTATGAGTATACAGTACGTCCTGCTCCAAATCTAATACTTACAGTTGGGGATATACTCCGCCAGATGGCGCTGGACTGCAGAGACATCGAAAATAGGCTCCTCCCGGCCCCTCAAATACCCAGGGACCTCCCACAATCCCCAGCATTGAACAGCAGTTAACGAGAAGATGGGAGAATTAAAACAACCCAAACTGGTAACTATAACAATGATAACAATCACCATACAGGGGATCCAAGATAATGCAAAAACCAAGGGTGGGTTGGTGCAGGACGTACTGTATACTCATAATACCAATTCTACAGGTGAGTAATCACAGAATTGTATTATTCTTATTATACAGTACGTCCTGCTCCAAATCTAATACTTACAGTTGGGACATCCAATAGCAGTGTCCATAAAGTAGGGTGGGATCCCCAACAAAAAAGGTAACAGCAAACAGTTTAAACCACTGCCGCCTGCAAAACCTGGCGGCCAAAAACAGCATCAGCTGAGGCCCTAACATCAACCTTGTAAAACTTTGAAAAGATATGAACAGAAGACCAAGTAGCGGCCTTGCAAACTTGTTCAACAGAAGCCTGGTGCTGAAAAGCCCAAGAGGCATCAATAGCACGAGTGGAATGAGCAGTAAGGCGGAAGGGAGGATTCTTCCCCTTAGCAGAGTAGGCCTGAATCACAGCCTGACGAATCCACTTGCCGATAGTAGACTTGGCAGGAGCCAAACCCTTCCTAGGACCAGAAGGGACCACAAAAAGAGCATCCGTTTTCCTGAAAGGTGCAGTAGCCACCAGATAGTACTTCAGACACCTAACCACATCCAAAGAGTGCAAAACCCTCTCCTTAGCATTGCTAAGATTAGGGCACAAAGAAGGAAGAACAATATCCAGATTCAAATGAAAAGCAGACACTACCTTAGGCAGAAAGTCAGGTTTGAAACGAAACACCACCTTGTCCTGGTGTCTCTCATAGTGGGGGGGCTGAATGGAAAGCGATAGCCACTAGAAATACAACCTTGAGCGTAAGAATGGCCAAGGCAGCATCCTGCACGGGTTCAAAGGGAGCACCCTGCAAGGCTGACAGAACCAAGTTCAGATCCCAAACAGGCACCATAGGCTTACGTGTGACCCCCTGAGTGACATGAGTGACCCCCTGGAAAAAAGTCCTGATCAGAGGGTGCTGAGCAAAGGACCTCTGGAAGAAAATAGCCAGGGCAGAAACCTGATCCTTCAGTGTACTGAGTTGGAGCCCCATCTCCAACCCATGCTGCAGGAACTCCAGAATCCTGGGAATAGAGAACACACGACAGGGAAGAGACTTAGACTCACACCAGTCAATGTAGGCACGCCAAACCCTGTAATAAATGGAAGAGGAAGACTTCTTCCTAGCTTTAATCAAAGTATCCACAACCGAGGAAGACAGCCCCTTCTCCATCAAGATGGAGGTTTCAGCAGCCAAGCCGTCAAAGCCAGAGTTTGTAAATTGGGATGGCGTAGTGAGCCCTGAGTGAGCAGATCTGGCACCAAGGGCAGAGCGTACTGATCTACCGCCAGCTTTACCACGTCTGCGAACCACACTCTTCTTGGCCACCTGGGGGCCACCAGAATTGCTGGTACCCTTTCCAGAGCAATCTTGCACAGCACCCTGCCCAGCAGGGGGATTGGAGGGAAGACATACAGGAACTGAAAGTCCTGCCATGACATTGCTAGCGCATCCGAGGTCAAGGCCAGAGGATCCTGGGACAGAGGGACAAAGGCTGGGAGCTTGTGATTGTGGCGGGACGCAAACAGATCCACATCTGGTTGACCCCAACGGAGACACAGAGATTGAAACACCCTGCTGCATAGGGACCATTCTCCCTGGCGAGAGGTCCCCCTGCTCAGAGTCTGCCAGGTGATTTTCCAGCCCCGGGATATACACAGCTGATGCAGGGGACATTGGCCTCCACCCAAGTCAGGATCAGAGACACTTCCTGGAGGGCCCCCTTGCTCCGGGTCCCTCCCTGATGATTGATGTAGGTGACTGCCGTCTGGTTGTCCGAGCGCATCTGAACAGGCAGGTCACGAAGGTGAGTAGTCAAGTGAGCCAGAACTAGCCTGATCGCCCGCAGTTCCAAGACATTGATAGGTGTGTGGGCCTCCTGAGGGCCCCACCTCCCCTGGAACCACAGGGACTTCCAGAACCCCCCCCCCCAACCTGACAGACTGGCATCCGTGGTGACCGTCTCCCAGGAAGGGGCAAAAAAGGATCTGCCCCCCAACAGGTTGCTTGAGTCCATCCACCACGAGAGGGACCTCCTGACCAGGGGGGAGAGCACACAGACCCTGTCCAGAGACGCTGGGTCCTTGTCCCATACTGACAATAGGTGAAGTTGCAGGGGCCTCAAGTGGAACTGAGTATAAGGGACCGCTTCGAAGCATGCCACCATCAGGCCCACCAGCTGCCTGATGGAGGGATGGGGACAAGCTAGGAGGGACTGAGCCTGTGCAATCAGACTGTCCACCTTCTGTTGAGGAAGGAAGATCCTTGCTTGAACTGTATCCAGATTCATTCCTAGGAATGGAGTTACCAAGGAAGGAGACAGTGAGGACTTGGGGTGGTTGATCACCCATCCAAATGACTCCAGAGTGGACACCACCAGCCGAGTATCCAACTCTGCCTGATGTAGAGACTGGGAAGTGATGAGAATGTCGTCCAGATAGGGAAGCACGCGGACGCCCTGACATCTGAGCTGAGACATCACGCCAGCCAGCACCTTGGTGAATACCCTGGGAGCTGAAGTGAGGCCGAAGGGCAAGGCCACAGACTGGTAGTGTTGATCCATCCGAGCGAACCTAAGGAACCTTTGATGACCTGGGAACACAGGAATATGAAGATAAGCATCTCTGATGTCCACAGAAGTCATGAAATCCCCTTGGCGCAGGGAACTGATGGCAGAGCGCAGAGTTTCCATGCGAAATCGCCTGCCCCTGACAAACTTGTTGAGGATCTTCAAGTCCAGGATGGGCTGACTGAACCATCTTTTTTGGGTACTGTGAATAGGTTGGAATAAAAGCCCTTGCCTATTTCTCTTAAGGGGACCTGGCAGATGACCCCCCAGCTCCAGGAGGCCTTGCACTGCTTGCACTAGCTTCTGAGCTGACACAGGGTCCTGAGGAATCCGGGATCTGATGAGTCTTGAAGGGGGATCGGCAGCAAACTCCAACTTGTAACCGGAGTACACTACCTCCTGAATCCACCGGTCTGAGACATGAAGCCTCCAGACGTGAGCGAAGTGCTGTAGCCGCCCCCCCACCCGGATGGGTGAGGGCGCCCCATCATGCCTGAGGGGGCTTGGGAGGGGATTTTGCTTTGGGACCCCAGGAGGAGCCAGGACGTCCACGTCCTCTGCCTCTACCCCAGAAATCTCCCCGGGCCCCAGGAAAGGAAACCCCCCTTCCCTGTCTTGCACCAGGGTAAGGGGAGGAGAAGGAACCCTGACCCAGAAAGGGCCGAGATTGCCGACTGCGCTGGGGTAACTTGCCTCCCTTAGCAAAAAGGTCCAGGCGGTCCCCAAACAGGCGCAGACCTTTAAAGGGAAACCCAGTGAGGGCCTTCTTGGCAGTGTTGTCAGCAGCCCACTGGCGCAGCCAAACTGAGCGGCGTATAGCCACCACGAGGGCAGAAGTTCTGCCACACATTCTGATGGTGTCATCAAATGCTGAGAGGACAAAATTTACAAAAACATCACAACTGGAGAGTGCATTAAAGAGGACCAACACCCAGGATTTTGACTATCCTGGGTCTTGGTCCACTTCGGTGGGGCACCCCGATCGGGGTGCCCCGCTGTGTGAAACCCCCCCTAACCCCCCGAAAAACTCACCTCTCCCCGCGCCGACGTACAAGCGAGGATCAGGAACGTCTAAGCGGCAGCCGCCGCCTCCCTCGCGTCACTTTCGGCGCGCGCGCCCCCGCCGGCCATTCGCAGACGGCCGGCGCGGGCACGCGCACGCCTACAGGAGCGCGAGGGAGGCGGCGGCGGCCGGCCGCCGCCGAAGATAAGGTAAGGAGTTTGGGGTGTTTGGGGGGGTTTCACCTCGCGGGACATCCCGATCTCGGATGTCCCGCGGGGTGGGGGGTGATCGGCCCGGGTATCTTATAGATTCCCGGGCCGATCACCCGTGGGTGTTGGTCCACTTTAAACACCTCACAAGGCAAATCATCAGGGGCACTATCAAGCATATTTCTGATAAGGGATCTAGTGGCCACAGCAGTAATGGCAAAGGCACAGACCGGGCGCAGCGCCGTCCCCGCACATGCAAAGGTGTGGGATGCCAGCTGATCAATGCGCCGGTCCTCAGCATCCCGCAGGGTAGTAGAGTCAGGGGAGTGCATGACAGAGGTGTTAGATAGCCCTAGGATCGGGGCATCCACCTCGGGGGGGGGGGGGGGGGGGATGACCAACATTTAACCACCTCAGCAGGAAAGGGATACTTCCTATCCCAACTCTTTGGAACCCCGGGAAGTTTACTGGGGCACTCCCATTCCTTGAGCACAAGGTTATGGAAATGTGCCTGCTCAGGAAATTCCAAACGTGATTTTGCTGTATGGAAAAGCTCCCCTCTTTGCCTGGGAGCCTCAACAGGGAGAGAGATAGACAGAACCTCAAAAATCTGGGTCAATAATCTGTCAGTGTCATCCGGGGCCCAGGGGTCAGAGCCAGAATCGTCATGACCCCTTGGTCTCTCATCAGATGAGCCTGAATCAGAAAAGCGCTCCCCTTCATCAGACAGGCTATAGCCACACAGATTCATAAACTCCTCAGTTCCCATAGGGAAAAAAGTGACATTAGGCATCAAGTGCCGCTTCTTAGCAGGGGCCTTACGCGCTAAGGACTTAGCAATCAACTGCTCAACAGTAGCCAGTCTAGAAGACACATCAGGCTGAGAATCTCCACTAGTATGCAACTCAGCAGGAGTGAGATTTGAGCTTGGGGGAGTAGGTGAAGTGAAACGAGGTGCAGCCACTGGCAGGCCAGATTGCAAAGCAAGCACCTGCTCAGCACAGGGTACACAGACCCGCGCCTTGTCAGCATCAGCATGAGGCTGCCCACACGCTACACACAGCCGGTCTTGTCCCGAAGGGACCCCGGTCACATTATCCTGGGATGCCTCCATATGGTGATTATAGCGGCGCTATACGCCGATAGGGAATAACGCTAAATAGCAACCCCGGATGCCCCAATAACCCGCTAGGGAAGTGGGAGTATTATTTTTACAAGGCCTACAAGTATATACTAATACAGGGCCCGGGAGAAGCCACAGGGTTCGTCCCGCCTGAAAGACATAAGCAGACAAGACCTGTAAGCACACAGTGATAAAAATGAAAGATATAAAGCCGCCCGCGAGGGCACTTACGGACCGCGGTAGGTAGGGGTCCGTCGCACATGGGCCAAACAGGCAGGATAAAGATGGCGTCGGTACCTCGAGGGGCGGGCCGGTAACAGCGATGACGCGGAGCGCGCCAAAGACGGGCCCAAGAGCGCGAAGCCACGAACGTGCAAGCAGCCAATGATGGCGCACCAGCGCCTGAGGTAATGCCGCCGCCAAGCGCGGAACCAAGTCAGCATGTGGCAATTTTAAAAAGACAGCAAAGACAAGCCAGCGCGCCGGCTGACACTAAACAGAATGCATAGCATACATATTTACACCCCCCCTCTTTTCCCCCGAAGACTACAAGGAGGATGACGGAGGACAGTGGCCACTTAAAACAGGGCCCACCGATAGGCAGGGGCAAGGGGGCACTAGTGCGGGAGGGGCATCCATAGAGGCTCACCATAAGCCTGAACCGCCTACCCTTTGGTGCGGGATTGCGGTGGAGCAGCGCTCCTAAGCACCTAACAGTGGTGCTGTCTACCTTCACCCGACCAGCGCAGCCAAGGCTGGGAAGCATATTACTAGTGGAACGGGTGGGAATAGTCCTACAGGGCCGCGGGCTAATAGCCCCGCTCACCGGCGAGTAGAGAGCCATTTCTCGTCCTTCGCAGCCAGACTGCAGAGAAATTCTGGGGATTTGTGGTAGGTCCCCGGGTATTTGAAGGGCCGGGAGGAGCCTATTTTCGATGTCTCTGCAGTCCAGCGCCATCTGGCGGAGTATATCCCCAACTGTAAGTATTAGATTTGGAGCAGGACGTACTGTATACTAAGAATATATTGGCGTAAAAATCACCAGACGCATCCCCACCATCTTTCGGCTATGGCGCTCTCCAGTGGGAATGCCCACATCCCTCGACGCGGCTGCACACGCTCCTCATTGCTGGGCACAGAGCCGTTTGCCGAACATTAATATGCACGGTACACAGCTCTGATTGGGTGAGAGCCTGCAAATGTGTCGTAAGACTGGGAAAAGGTGTGCTTTTATAGGTGACCGTGGGGGGGGTCACACAGCGGGCCATCCCAAATCAGGATGCCCGGGTGGCAAAGAACAAAACCCAGGATAGTCAAAATCACAGGTCCTGTTCCAATTTAAACTGTTCTTACTGTTGACGAAAGGTAAATTTTATTTAGAGCTTTTTCATATTGGTTTATGTGGCCCAAATAACAATCAGTGGGGCTTCCAAAAATAGCTGTTCAGCATCTGTACTTAAAGCGGACCTTCACCCTGAATAAGAGCCTATCTTTCCCACACCCTGTACATACAGATTGCTCACATTAAACATCATCCTACCTGCATCTACTGCATGTTATGAGCTTCTAAACATCCAAGATGGCAGCTCATGGAGCATCTGGCAGCCTGCAAACAGGAAGTTCCTTCTGACTGTGCTGCTCTGCATTCTGGGATTGCTGTCCTTTCCCTGGCCCCAGCTCTGCTCTGTCTGTGCAAAGCACAGCTACAACCCAACCACCCTGTACTTTATCCCGCACCCCTCTCCTCAGTATGTGATGCTTGAGTCAAGATGGCGACGCCCGTATCCTAGAGTCCTGAACAGAGTTGCAGGCCGGTGAGGGAAAGAATAATCAGTAAGTGACTAAAAACTTAAAATATATTAATTTTAGATGCTGGGGAATAGTTTTTTAAGGGTTTGGGCTTTTCATTAAATCAAGCTGAAAGTGCGGTTTAAAAACATAGGCGTAAACATCGCCAGACGCATCCCCACCATCTTTGGGCTTTGGCGCGCTCCAGTGGGAACGCCCACATCCCTAGACGTGGCTGCACATGCTCCTCATTGCTGGGCACAGAGCGGTTTGCCGAACATTAATATGCACGGTACACAGCTCTGATTGGGTGAGAGCCTGCACATGTGTCGTAAGACTGGGAAAAGGTGTGCTTTTATGGGTGACCAGGGGGGGGGGTCAACTGTTGCAAACAAACCACTTCAAAAAAGTGGGCACAACCATATAATAAATTGCAGGGCCATGCTCACCTGACCCCAGCTATTCCTATTCATAAACCAAAAAACACTGGTCGAGGTCTGTAAATAGGGCACTGTTCCCAAAGTGAAGGTATAACAAACTTTTTATTATTTTAACTTAGTAGTTTACATTAAAATGACACACAAGACAAGTTAAAAACAAGCACCTACACAATTCCCCAGGCACTGGGAAAAATACCTCCCGAGGCTAATAAAACATTCACCAAGGCTAAAGTATATAATCACAATAAGTACATGGAAAATTATTAAATTAGAAGGACAAAACCCTCTATCCATTTAAGTCAAGCTGCTAAAGCCCCCTAATGATCAATAAATGGTACATTACATTACCATAATAAGTGCATAAATTAATTACAGGGTACATAAGTAAGCACTCTCATCCATCCCTCAAAATCCTACCATTGCTCATGACTAGCTATATAAAAATATTGAATTTAAAGTGCTGAGTGCAATTGAAGTATCCAACAAATGTTAAACTACAATACTACTCAAATGAATCCATATAAAGTGCATACATCAAAATAAAGATTAGAATCTAAGATATAAAAGCAGAGGGCCAATACCTGTAGATATTTCTGTTTAGGAGCAAATGGGAGAATGGCTATTGTCCATCAGAGTATTTGTATACAAAAGGATACTGCCCTCATGTGAATCCAAATATAATCCGCTGGGTGTAGGTGCGAAAAGTCACCCCACGCGTTCCACCACCACTTTAAACTGTTCATATTGTTGACAAAAGGTACATTTTATTTAGAGCTATATCATATTCAGGGCCGGCTCCAGGTTTATGTGGGCCCTTGGGCAGCATGGTCTCAGTGGGCCCCTTTGTGGTGAAGAGTCGCGTCACATCACCAAGGGACGTCCCAAATCTGGATGGCCTCTAAGGATTATGTTATTTGAACCAAAACTCTAGTTTTGGTCTACTTTGAAGCGCACCAAACCCCTTTAAACCTGACCTCACACAAATCTAGATCCTCCTGATTTTGGATGCCCCTGTGTGTGACCCCATCCCCCCCCCTTTGTTCATTACTTACCTGGAACTGGTGAATGCACTGTGGGATCGCCAGTTTACGTTAACGGCCAAACCAGGGGGGATCTTTTTACAAACAGGGGCATCCCAAATTGAGTTGCCCCTGTAAAGCAGACTCAGGGGTGGAATTGCTTGCACAGTGGGTATGTCAGCGATCCCAGGGGGTTTCACACAGTAGGGTATCACAGATTGGGATGCTCCAGGGATAGGTAATCAGCTGGGGTGGGCAACTTAAAAGCAGAACAAAACCCAGCACTTCCTCCCCTGGAATCTAAATTGAGATGCCCTTGTAAAGTGGACCAAAACTCAGGGGTGGAATTGCTTGCATAGTGGGTATGTCAGCGATCCCAGGGGGTTTCACACAGTAGGGTATCACAGATTGGGATGCTCCAGGAAAATCAGCTGGGATGAGCAACTTAAAATAACAAAACTCAGCACTTCCTCCCCTGGAATCTAAATCGAGATGCCTCGTTGTGGGTGCCCTCCCAGTCTGCCGCCGGTCAAGTGCTGTCACACACTCCAATGGCCGGCCTTGTCAGTGGGCCCCCCCAGAGAGTGGCAGCTGCCCGGCCCTGATCATATTGGTTTATGTGGCCCAAATAACAATCAGTGGGGCTTCCAAAAATAGCTGTTCAGCATCTGTACTTAATGTGGAAGTCCAGTCTCTTTATAACCAGATCTTTGGGTCATCCACCAACATCCTTTACGGAGCAGATATATCGAAGTTGTGCTTTAGGTGTATGCTAGGTGGGGCGGCTACACAGAGGAGTAGAATAGAATGCTGTTGTACTCAAAAGCCTGTGGATTAGCCACACCCCTAACCACACCCATTTAACTGTAAAGTGGTCAGTTAAACCGAGTGACCCACTTTGTGTTCCCCAAAAGATGGTCAGTTTATTAAAACCCAAAAGGAAAAGATGAGCTTTCCTAAAACGGAAAGTATTTGCACAGCACCCAATACAAGGACAGATAGCATTACCCATCAATCCTTGCAGCAGGCGGAGCTATGCAAATCATCTCTATGTCTCTGTGCCATCCAAGGCCCTTAGAAACGCTAAGGGTGCCATGCCAAAGATTAGCTTTAAATTTACACAGCCATAAATATCCAACTAGTGGCCACGTGTTTCGAACTTTAGGCTAGCACTAGGCTTAAAACTCAAAATAAACCTGCTTCCCCCCCTTACTTACCCAGCCCCAAGCACCATCTGACTACCCTCAAGTTGGACATAAATGCCCTCTAGAGAGCTTGAAGCCAGCACCGACATGATCTAAACTTCAGCTGTAGGCCGAGGAATTGTCAGTTCTCACTGGCTGGTTCTTCCTTTCTCCAGCGCCCATGTGGCCAGCAGCAGGCTTCCAGGTCTCATCACCACCCATCTAAGTAACATTTGTGTCCAGTCTGAACAGATTCCTGTAACATCATCAGGAGTATCCTGTTACACGGCAGAAGCCTCTAATGTGATCGGTACGTTTGTTTTCAGTGTTGTACATGAAAGCGGTATAAGTGCACTTGTAGAAACAAGTGACTCATTTGCTGCGTCCATTTGCATCAGCGCTGCTTTTACCACACTGCTGCTTGAAAGTTTCTCTAACTATTGGGAAACAAAGCAAACTAATGAGTCAAAAATATTATCACATATCTGTAAACGGCAAATGTATGTGAATCTTTAGGATTGGCAAATAATTTGAAGGGAAGATTAGGGCCATCCCCACACTTAACCACAGTCGTGTTGCTGCCTCGTCGCGATGACTGGCCGCACCCACTCTATTCAGTTTAATTCCAGCACCCAGCACAGCCCCTCTATTGTAGTGAATGGAGCCAGCGCAGGCAGTCAGCTTTGGGGTGGGGGGTGTCTTTCGTAGCCAGTGCCGGTAATTTTAAAACTATCGATATTGTGCGTATAAGTGCGTATAAGCGGGACTACAGGGGAGCATGTGGTGTTTTTGCATAGACAGCAACACTAAAAGAAGTTGTGGTTCAGCCTTTATGGCTGGCCCTGCAGTCCTAAAGTGTTCATGTCCAGCCACCTTTCCCTGTGGCATTCTAGTTCGGCATGTATTAAAGCGGACCTTGACCCTGAATAAGAGCCTCTTATATGTTTCCCTCATCCTGTACATACAGATTGCCCACATCAAAAATCATCCTACCTGCATCTACTGCATTTTATAAGCTTTTAAACATCAAAGATGGCGGCACATGGAGTCTCAGACCTCCTGCAGGAAGTGCCTTCGGACTGTGCCGCTCTGCATTCTGGGATTGCTGTCCTTCTCCTTACCCCAGCTCAGTTCTATCTGAGCAAAACACACCTATAACCTGCCCCCTGCACTTTCCCCCCCTCTCCTCTACTCAGTATGTGATGCTTCTGAGGCAAGATGGCGGCACTTGTATCCTAGAGAATAAAAAGTAAATGACTAAAAACGTAAAATATACTAGTTTTAGATGCTGAGGAATAGTTTTTTAAAGGTTTGAGCTTTTCATTATATGATGCTGAAGGTCCAGTTTAAAGTGGACCAACAGCCAGGATTTTCACTATCCTGGGTTTTGGACCACTTCGGTGGGGCACCCCGATCGGGGGTGCCCCGCTGTGTGAAACCCCCCAAAACGCCCGGAAACACTCACCTCACCACGCTCCTACGCGGGCGCTCGTCCAATCAGAGCGCTCAGAGCCGCTGTGGTATGCAAGTACAAGCGGCGTCCAACCACAGCGGCTCTGAGCGCTGGAGGCCGCGTCTCCCTCTCACAGGGAGCGCGCCCACGCCGGCCATTCACGAACGGCCGGCGCGGGTGCGCGCCCTGCTAGAGGGAAGCGCGAGACGCGGCCCGCGCCGTTGGAGCGGGGTTAAGGTAAGGTTTCCATGCTTCCTGGGGGGATGTCCCGCGGGGAGGGATCTGACCGATCTTATAGATTCCCGGGCCGATCCCCCCTGGGTGTTGGTCCACTTTAAGGCGGCACAGAACCGCCCCACCCTCCATGTGAGGATGCTTTAGGTTTGGCGGTGGCCCGGTTTAAAAAAATAAAACTTTTTCCACCACTGAGGCCACTCACACCTGCCATTTTGTGATCGCCGATTGGCTGAGCTCAAAAATGCCTGCTGACGGGACCCAGCTCACATCTCTGGTTTCCCTGTGTTATGGGAGCGCGCCACAGCTACAGGGATGTGGCCTACGACAGAAGGAGTGTCGTGGGAGCAGCCTGTAAAGTAGAGTTTACCAATGACCCCGAGGGTTTCACACAGCGGGGCATCCCGATTTCAGATGCCCCGGGGTCAGGCTAGCGGACAGCCTTGGAGACTTTTAGACTATAGGAGGGCTGGCTTGGCTTTTGAGCTATTTTAAGGGGTACCGGCAGGAATTCACAGACAATATACAACACAGCCCACATGGACACAACTCAACCCAGGGCATTAAATAAGTAAACCACAAAACACATTTCAACTCTAAGAAAATACCAACAATTTCTTTAATTTGCACAATTGCAGTTCCAGGGGACCGTTACTGGGTTTTTGTTTTTTTTAAACATTGTAGTGTGCATGCGTGTTGTTTTTTAACATTGTGCAAATTAAATAAACTGCTGGTATTTTCTTAGCGTTGACATTTGTTTTGTAGTTTACTTATTTGATGTGGGTTGAGTTGTATCTATGGGGGTTGTGTTGTATGTTGTATATTGTATTATACAATAATATAAAGGGTCCAACTTGGGATTATAAGGGGGTTGTATTTTTCCCACTTTTTCATATACTTTTTTTTAGGATTTCACAAACATGTATTTATCCAGACCTAAGAGGCGTATAGAAAGGTGGAGAAAGAAAAATTAAGAGAAATAGAGAATACAAAAAGGGAAGAAAAAAAAAAGAAGAGGGTGGACGAAGAGAATAAAGATAGATAGGGAATGATGGATGAGAAAAAGATGCATCAGGTGAAAAAAAACATGTCAGCTGAGCATAGAATGGAAATCTTTTATTCATCAGGTAGATCAGACATACAAGGAATTCTTATTGGCATTCTACACAGAGCAGTACAATATGATGATGGTTTTTGCAGAGCTATAGGGGAATCAGAGACATTTTAATGAAATACAATAGTGGCAATAGGAAGGCTATAATGCCATTTACAAACAATCATTATACCACATAGTCAGTCAATACATTCTTTGAGCAAGCTTTTAGTTGCTGTAGCCTCTGTTAAAACGGCTCAAACCCCTTAGAAAAATCCACCTCCTCAATATATAAGACATTGTTGGGATGCCTGGACTCCCTCCAGGGAGCAGGTTGTTGCCAAGTGGCAGAGGTTAGAGCAGAGTTTGGACACGGACCATTGTGACGAAAGTGTGGGATAATATATATACATCTGTAGTGGAGGCGATAGACAGATTCATTTAGACCAAATGGGTCCATCAGGCTTAGATCACTCCTGTTCGCCTGTTTAAAATAGGATTAGCGGACAGCGAACTGTGCCCAAGATGCAGGGTGGATGGCTCCACGTGGATACATATGGTATGGTCATGTACGATTAAGGGGGCACTTCTGGAGGAAGGTGATGGGCATTGTGAGTGAAGTAGTGGGGTTTCGGGTCCAAGGATCAATCGCGCTCTGCCTCCTGGGGGTAATGAATTTACTTTCTGAGGTAAGGGCACTAAAGGAGTTGATGAGGTTATTGAGGTTTTACGCTAGGAAGTGTATACTTCTGAACTGGAAGCATCCTGCGGTTCCGGCAGTACAGAAATGGAAAGGATTGGTCAGTCAAAAGCTGACACATGCCGCCCAGGGGGTACCCCACCAATTTGGTTAAAGTCTGGGAGCCATGGCTGCTATGCGTAGAGACGGCGGAAGGAGATGTTTAAGGGGGGCTAGGGTGGGGTAGTATGGCAATGGAATGCACTCCATTTCATCTGGAACTCCCTGGGTCGGTTGGTTATGCAGTCTGATTGGCCTGGGTCGGCCTAGGACTGAGAATGGGCTGCTATGAATAGGCCGTCAGGCGTGATACGATGCCCCGGCGTCCGGAAGGGGCAGCTCCTGCCCCCCCCCCCAAAAAAAAAAAAGATTTGAGAATATAGATCCTAGATTGATAAGTGTCCCAGTGCCCCCCCCCCCCAAAGACACCCCCAAGTCTGTATGGATGTCTTCGTGGCATAGGATGCATTGGTGTATGTTGATGCCTGCGGCGCCGTGTTGGTGCACGCTGTCACTTGTGTTGTTCCTTACAATGCAAAATAAAAACAGCTCAAACCCCTCAGTGGCCGGCCCTGGAATCTAAAAGACTCCAGGGCCAGTTGGTAGCCTTCCCCTGGGGCATCCTATACCTGGATGCCCCGCTGTGTGAAACCTCCGGGGTCACCTTTACCAAGGCAAGGCTCCTGCCATGCTGTGTTCTCCGTTGGCTGCATTCCCGGCTTCCCTGCAGCTGTGCACGCTCCGCAGGCAAGCCATTCAGATAGGTACGTCATCCAACAGCCTTGAGATCTCTCATGCCATGCTGTCCCCATCCCCCATCTTCTAGACATCCCAATTCCAATCCATGTCAAAGCCATAAAAAATACTGTCAGCATCTGGGGCCAACTGCAATGACTCTGAAGACAGTTCTTAGCCAAATAATAAGCGATTTATTGAAAACAAAGTCCAACAGGCAAAATCTCTTAACTTCACAGTAAGTTGCAGGATACAATGCAGTACAGCAAGCGGCTACCTCACCAACTTTAGCAATGTCCAGTGTAGGATAATTACAGCGTATTTGCAAGTCCTTGATATCACAGGTCCTCTTTCGGGGCATGCAAGTCCAGGCTGTTCATCCACAGGTTCCAAGAACAGATAACACATAAAGTCCTTCAGCTGCAATTCAGCAATATCAGTATTGGGAGCAGAAGCCTCAGCGGCTCCTTTTATTAGGCTTTCTTTGAAATTCACCTGTTTAGGAACTGGGTGTAGGGGAAAAACCTGTAGAGGACTGGGAATGTGGACTGGGGTCCTGTAAACCCGACATGGATTGTGCCTGATTGAGAAAACCAAGAGAGAAATAGACACCGTCCAGCTCTTTTCCACACACTTTACCACAATACCTAATCCTTTTAAGCTTCTGTGCAGGTGCATTCATGTGCCGGCAACTAATAGGGTTTGCTGGGTGGATGCGCATACAGTCTAGTTAGTGCAGATAATGCGTGCCCACCCATCCAGTAATGTCCATTGGCTGATAGTGGTCAGGTGTGTCACGGGAGCGCAGACTGGGTGAGTAGAAATGCCCATTTCTATAGGGATCTTGGGATACCCGATGGGTCTGGGTACGGCAGCCTTAACAAGAGCTTTGGAAAAGTTTAAATGAACTGTTTTCGCAGACAGGAGGTGAGGCTAAATTTACACAATGGCTTAGACTTATACACAAATATTTGTGGTTCTAAATCTGCCTATTCGAATAGAAAATGACCAAAACTCTATTCACCCAACCTTAGAGTAAAGACTCCAAAGCCAGGTAAAGGCCCCTTCCATCCTAATTTGGGATAAAACCCCTTGAATCAACTGTTTTCTTCCCTTTATCCCCACTCCCACAGCGCATGCATGAGTCTTTAGGGGCATACCCAGCATCCCTCCAGACGATCTACACATCCCCCACAGGCATATATGAATGGCTGGCAGCTGGTGTGCACAGCCAGGAGGTGCCCTGGCAATTCATAGGAGTGTGGAGCAAGATAGGAAACCACATGGGCAACCCAAGCTAAACCAAACCCAGGGACAAGGTTGGTCTACATTAAAAAGGACCAAAACTGTGCTGGATCAGCCCTAGAGAGTATGCGATTCCCTGGGCCCAAGATATCCCGATTTGGGATGGACTGCAGTGTAAAAACCCCAATGCTCATGCACAAGCTTGGTGCATGGCTTAGTGGAGCTGCTTAGGCACACACCCAACAGAATCCCCTGCTTCCGTGGGATCATATTAAAGGTATAACTTTGCTGCGATCACGGGGGTGTCACACAGCAGGTCTTCCCAGACTATCAACAGGATTTGCAATATCCCGGTGATCTGTTCCTGGGGCATCCTGATGTTTCACACCTTGTGGAACTCGGGGAAAGTGGTACCTTTAGTATGATGCCACGGTAGCAGGGGATTCTTCTGAGTGTGTGGCTAACCCCCCAGATTGCCCCCCACAAAACTCACATTTCTGCCATCCCACGTCGCATATGCGGACTCTCGTCCAATAAGAGCTTTTAGACGCTCCGCAGGACCGGGAAGAGGTGAGCTGGGTTCGGCTTCCTGGGGGGTTTCACACAGCGGGCACTCCGATCAGGGGAAAGGACAAAAACCCAGGATAGTCAATAGTTTTGACTATCCTGGGTTTTGGTCCTTTCCCCAGGGGCACTTTAAGAACGAAGCACCAGGATAGGGATCGGCTGCATCCCCGGTTTGTTGTGTGTTCCCACACCCAGCCTATCATAATTGCATTATAGGACTGCTGGGAAGGTGAGTGGTTGTAGGCCTGGGTGGAGGATCCACATAGTGGGGCATCCCAAATCAGGATGCCCCGCCAGCCCTGGAGTATTTTAGCTGCCACAGGCAGTGATTGGTCCGCTTTAACTATAGTCTTGGTCTACATTACAGGGCCATTCTAATTTGGGACCCCTGAAATTGGCTCCTTACTCACCTAAATCTACGCTCCCATTGCAGATGTGTGGGCTCTCATCCAATCAGACCTCACCGCTGTGCATTATTATGCTTGTCAAAGAGTTCTGATTGCCAGGTTTCTCCCGCTGTACCCTCTGCTGCACTCAAATGCCATTAGCCAATCACATCAGGGCCGGCGTCAGCACTGGGCTTAGCAGGGCAGGTCCTGGGCTCCTGCACCATGGGCGGGCCCATATAATATTGTGGTCATGTGACATCTGTGATATCTTCCTAATGGTGAAATGGTGAGCAGTATGGCCTGCAGTAACCAGGACTGGGCATCAGCCAGGAGCAGACTGACCTTCAGGAGATCAATGCTTTCATTCTTGCTCTCTCTTTCCTTCTGTCATTGCTTTTCTTCTTCTTTTTTCTTCCATTCTTTATTCTGAGCCATTCCTTCTTTTCTTTCATTCCTTCTGTTCTTTCTCACTCTCTTTGCTTCCTCGCTCTATCTATCCTTCTTTGTGAATTATTTTTGTTATGCCTTTTCTTTCTTTTACTACATTCATTCATTTTTTTGTTTCCCTCCTTTCTTCCCTTGTCATGCAGAGCAGCTTTGCCAGGATGAGGGGACTGAAACTTTGAGCTTCTTAGGAAACATTATTTTATATTTTGACAGGAAAAGTCCATGGAAAGACCTCAGAACATAGATTGGCACCTGGGTGGCAGGTAAGCGGGTCACCTTGTGCCTGTTGCCACTATCTGCTCTGAGGTCTTTGGGGTAAGTCTATGAAAGTGGGGGAACTGCAACACGGGGCAATATATAGCACACCTGCAGCTTTAGTGGCATGAGTGTCACGACACAACGTAAAGGGGCACGCTGAGACTCTATTGCCCAACGGACCCACATATACCTGGAGCTGGTCCTGAATCAGATTTGCTGTTGATGGGTGCGCGCAATTAGATAGAGAAATGCCAGGGATGCCACTGGAGGCCCACACATGTGCTGTGGAATCAATAGCCACAGCGGGGCATCCTGATTTGGGGGGAAAGCTGTAACCTGGTCCTGGAGTATTTTTGACTATAAAGTGGACCAAAACCCTTGCAGATCGGCCCGGGAATCAATCAATTCCCTCCCCCCGGGGAATCCAAAATCGGGATGCCCCGCTGTGTGAAACCCCCCAGGTCGCCCAATACACTTACCTTGTTTCCTGGCCCAACGATGCATGCGTGAGCCGCATCCCTGCTATCCCTCTAGCAGGGCGCATGCCCGCGCCAGGCATTTGTGAATGGGCCGATGCGGGTACGCTTCCTGTTAGAGGGAAGCGAGGGATGCAGCCACCAGCGCGCTCAGAGCCAAAGGCTTAGACGACGTAACGTCAGCGGCTCCGAGTACACCGATTGGACAAGTGCCCGCGCAATCGCCGTAGGACCGGAAGAGGTGAGTTGCCATCAGTGATCTGGGAGGGTTTCACACAGCGGGGCACAAAAGGACCAAAACCCAGGATAGTCAAAGTCCTGGGTTTTGGTCCACATTAAAGCTAGCTTTCCAAGGGTTTTGGTTCACTTAAAAGCGATGCAGCACGGGTGTTGGTCCCCACCACTATAAGACAGGCTGCAACCTGTACATACCACCCAGAAAGTCTGTAAAGCTTACCTTAAAGCAGACCAACACCCTCTGTGGCGCGAATGTTGGTCTCCGCTGGAACGCCGCTTAAATGACACTGTGTGGAGCATCCAGAGTGCTGAAGCCCCCTGTACATAACTCCCAGAAAACCTATAAATCTCACCTTTTCCAGCACAGAGAAACCAGTACTGCGATTGGGCACCGGCGCTCACGTGGGCAGGACATTCCAGCAGCTGAAAAGATGGTGACGCTTGCTACCATTGTTCTGGCTGTGCGCCCAATTGCAACGCTGGTAGAGGGCCGAGGTTAAGGTAAGATTTACAGGTATTCTGCGGGGATAAGTGCAGGGGGGCTCCAGCATTTTGGATGCCCCCCGCCTGTCTTATAGAGGCAGGAACCAACACCCACGCTGCACAGGTCTTGGTACACTTTAAAGAAGAACAAGGATGATTTCCTCATCCCTAGGGCATCCTGGCTTGAGATACCCCGCTGTGGTTAATCCGCAGGATCGCTGGATATATTCAGGGAGCTGGCGATCCCACAGCGCATGCATGGGCTGCATCCCCGCTATATATCTAACTGAGGCGTATACCCAGGCAGGCATTTCTGAATAGTACGCAGAGGGGTGGGCAGCAGCACTTGCTCCATTCATATTTTCTAGCCAATCGGACTTCGGCTAAGGAAGCTATGAATGGAGCAAGATCGCTGATTGGCCAGCTATGTGCTGTGTCATAGCAGGGGGAATTCACACAGCGGGGCATCCCAAATGTGGACGCCACGTTGGAGAGGAACAACACCCGAGAGAGTGAAATTCCAGGGAGGTTCTCCATAAAAGTCATTTATTCACCCTCCATTGCTCAAAGGAGGGTCTAAATCCTGAAGGGGAGGGGACCTGGGCATATCTCCCAACTGTCCCTGATTAGGAGGGACTGTCCCTCTTTTGAGTCCAAGCCCCCCTGTCCCCTGTTGTTCTCCTCTGTCCCTCTTTGAGGTGTAGCATGCAGATCTGCATCAATAAATTATTAATTTGCCTATTTAAAGCGTTTCTATTGTTTTATTTATTACACCCCATCTCCTATCCATCCCCCAATGAGGGGACGTGGCCTAATTTAAACCGGACCTTCACCATGATTTATTGAAAAGCCCAAACCCTTAAAAAACGATTCCCCAGCATCTACAATTAATATATTTTAAGTTTTTAGTCACTTATTATTCTTTCCCCCACTGGGCTGCAACTCTGTTCAGGACTTTAGGATAGGGGCGCCACCATCTTGCCTCAAAAGCATCACACTTACTGAGGAGAGGAGAGCGGGATAAAGTACAGGGGGTGGGTTATAGCTGTGCTTTGCTCAGACAGAGCAGAGCTGGGGTCAGGAAAAGGACAGCAATCCCAGAATGCAGAGCAGCACAGTCAGAAGACACTTTCTGTTTGCAGGCTGCCTGATGCTCCATGAGCCGCCATCTTGGATGTTTAAAGGCTCATAACATGCAGTAGATGCAGGTAGGATGATTTTTAATGTGAGCAATCTGTATGTACAGGGTGTGGGAAACATATAAGATAGGCTCTTATTCAGAGTGAAGGTCTACTTTAAGCAGCTTTTGCCGGGCAGCATGGCGGCCTCATTTGCAGAACTGGGGTCTTTGGACACCATTTTCCATAAAAGTTTTCAGGCATCTGACTAAATTGGCTGCAAAATGTAGGTGGGCACCAGGGCCATTAGATTGTAAGCTCCTGTGAGGCACCTCACGAATACTTCTATCTTTAACAAATGTCCCTCTTTTCCACCCTGAAAAGTTGCTTGGTATGCCTGGGTTTTGGTCCACTTTAAATGAATTGTTTTGTCACCTCAGGCAGAAAGTGAGGCTACATTTACACAATGGCTTACAATCAGTAAAAATAACACTGACGCAGTTCTAATTCTGCCTTTCTTTACCCATTAAGGAAATACATTTTACAGTTAAAGCGGTCCTTCACTCTGAATAAGAGCGTATCTTATATATTTCCTCCACCCTGTACATACAGATTGCTCACATTAAAAATCATCCTACCTGCATCTACTACACCTTATGAGCCTTTAAGCATCCAAGATGGCGGCTCATGGAACATCAGGCATCCTGCAAACAGGAAGTGCCTTCTGACTGTGCTGCTCTGCATTCTGGGATTGCTGTTCTTTTCCTGACCCCAGCTCTGCTCTGTCTGAGCAAAGCACAGCTATAACCCCACCCCCTGTACTTTATCCCACTCTCCTTTCCTCTGTAAGTGTGATGCTTCTGAGCCAAGATGGCGGCACCCGTATCCTAAAGTCCTGAACAGAGTTGCAGCCCAATGGGGGAAAGTATAATAATTAAGTGACAAAAAACTTAAAATATATTAACTTTAGATGCAGGGGAATCCTTTTTTAAAGTGGACCAACACCCAGGATTTTGACTATCCTGGGTTTTGGTCCACTTCGGGGGGGCACCCCGATTGGGAGTGCCCCACTGTGTGAAACCCCCCAGGAAGCCCCAAAAAACTTACCTCACCACGCTCCCACGTGACTGCGCCGTCCAATCCCCGCGGGTGACAGCGACGTCCAAGACAGCGCGTCCACCACCGCCTCCCGCACGTACTCTTACAGGGCGCGCGCCGGCCATTCACAAACAGCCGGTGCGGGCGCGCACACGCAGCCGCCGCCGATAAGGTAAGGTTTTTTTGGGGTTTTGGGGGGGTTTCACCCCGTGGGACATCCCGATCTCGGATGTCCCGCGGTGAGGGAGGTGATCGGCCCGGGAATCTATAAGATCATCCCTGGGTGTTGGTCCACTTTAGGATCGGCCCGGAAATCTATAAGATTCCCGGACCGATCAGATCCCTCCTCGCGGGGCATCCGAAATCGGGATGTCCCGCGGGGAGGAACCCCCTAGGAGGCCCACAAACCTTACCTCAGCCCCATTCCATCGGCGCAGCCGCGGCCGCGTCTCGCGCTTCCCTCTAGCAGGGCGCGCACCCGCGCCGGCCGTTTGTGAATGCCCGGTGCAGGTGCGCTCCCTGTTAGAGGGAAGCGCGAGACGCGGCCTCCAGCGCTCAGAGCCAGCTGAGCTGGTATGCGTGTCTAGGCGGCCTTGGACGCGCATACCACAGCGCCTCTGAGCACTGTGATTGGCTGGCGCGGTCACGTGGGAGCGGGGAGAGGTGAGTCTTTTGGGGCTTTCTGGGGGGTTTCAGACAGCGGGGCACCCCCGATCGGGGTGCCCCACCGAAGTGGACCAAAACCCAGGATAGTCAAAATCCTGGGTGTTGATCCACTTTAAGGGTTTGGGCTTTTCATTAAATCATGGTGAAGGTCCGGTTTAATATAACAACCTGCAATAATTGTATGCCTATTCAATAACAAACACAATAATGGCCAGGGGGGGCACTTTTATCTCAACAGTTGTCGGAAATAAAACCCCTCACCTAAAATTCCCTCAGGAACATGACAGCGCAGGGCAGCTGCCCACAGTAAAGATGGCGGCCGGGGCCGTTCCGCAGCCGCTCAGCACACTGGCGGATGTAGGCGGACGTAGTGGCTTCTATTCTCTGTAGGGCTGCTGCTGGTTTCGTTAGGAGGGAGACATGAGATCGGGGAGCGGCGGGGTGAGAGGAGCCTGAGCTCAGGAAGGTAAGGCGGAATGGCGGGCGGAGGGCTAAAGCCTTCCTTCGGAGGTGTCGGCTCCGGGCTGGGGCAAGCAATGGAGGCTGAGGCCTGCTGGGAGGCCAGCACCGAGGCCTAGAGGCAGATCACCGCTGCCACACGCTGGCCTGGAATTCGGCCCAAGAGCTCTGGGGCCTGTGGCAGCCACAGCCTGAGAACTGTGACGTAACGTTATTAGAATTATGGCGTCATGGCCGTGCTGATATTGGTGATGGGTTCCCCTCACAGGGCTGTTACCTCAGCTACTCCCCCCTCCATGTTGACAGGCAGTTTCTCCCCATCCTGAGCTGTCAACACACCTTGTACAATATTACTTAGCCTATGTGGGTTATGAGGTAATTGTATGACCGCCATTATCACATTATGTATTATATGCAAATATGGTGACTGCTGCAGATACAGATAGAAGCATTCATATTGTTGAGGTGCCTCACAGGAGCTTACAATCTAATGGCCCTGGTGCCCACCTACATTCTGTAGCCAATTTAGTCAGATGCCTGTGGAAAATCGTGTCCAAGGACCCCAGTTCTGCAAATGAGAAACTGTTGCTGCTTAAAGCGGACCTTCACCCTGAATAAGAGCCTACCTTATATGTATCCCACACCCTGTACATACAGATTGCTCACATTAAAAATCATCCTACCTGCATCTACTGCATGTTATGAGCCTTTAAACATCCAAGATGACGGCTCATGGAGCACCAGGCAGCCTGCAAACAGGAAGTATCTTCTGACTGTGCTGCTCTGCATTCTGGGATTGCTGTCCTTTCCCTGACCCCAGCTCTGCTCTGTCTGTGCAAAGCACAGCTATAACCCGCCCCCCTGTACTTTATCCCGTTCTCCTCTCCTCAGTAAGTGTGATGCTTCTGAGTTAAGATGGCGGCACCCGTATCCTAAAGTCCTGAACAGAGTTGCAGCGCAGTGAGGGAAAGAATAAGTGACTAAAAACTTAAAATATATTAATTTTAGATGCTGGGGAATCGTTTTATAAGGGTTTGGGCTTTTCAATAAATCATGGTGAAGGTCCAGTTTAAAGTAGAGCAAAACTCTTTTTGACCATCTAAAAGATCTCCAGAGCTTGCCGACTTTCCTGTCCCTGGGGCGTTGCGTTTTGTGCAATATTCAGGGATTGGCTTAAAATGGACCAGAACTCAGGATGTTAACAATCCCAGGTTTTAGTTCTTGCCCTGGGGTACCCCGATTCTGGATGCCCTGTTGCGCTAACCCCCCCAGGCCCCCAATAAAACCCAACTTTCCTCGGTCCTTCTGCGAATGTGCGAGGCTCTCGTCCAATCAGCCTGCTTGTCAAAATCAGCTAAAGGCTACCCTCTAACATGGCGTGTGCCTGCGCCAGCCATACACAGATGCCTTAGCTAAAGGTATAGCTGATGACGGCCATGGCTCGCTCATGCGCCGTGGTATTGTGGAAAAGGTAAGCTTTATAGGAGACTGGGGGTTCACACAGTGGGGCATCCTGAATCTGGTTGGCCTGGGGGAAAGGATCAAGCATTTTGGTCCACTTTAAACAATACCTTTTCAGCCTTCCTGCAGTGCATGCGCGGGCTGTGGCGCCATCCTCTCTGAATGTCAGGCACGCACCACCAAATGGATTCTGGCTCTCTGTATACAATCGGCGACATAGCATGTTTATTGGAGACAAGCCTGAGCATGTGCCGTGGGATCGCTGGCTGGATACAAATACTTGTGGGGTGTCACACAACGGGGTATGCCAAGGAACCCAAACCCTGGATTCAACCCCCCCCCCAAGTTTTGGCGCCCACTTCACAGGTGCAACCTAATTTTTGAACCCACACCCTACCAACCCACCTTGCAGATTTTTGCTTCCTCCCTCTGGCAGCCGTCTAGGTCTGACTGGCTCGGGGATGCACTGTGCATGGATGCTGGAGGCGTCCTGTACATGCGCTGTGGGAGTGAGGAGCGACCTAGTGCCTGTGGCTTCCCAAACTCTCCTGCAGGCCGCGGTGGCATCCCTCAGACCTGGGGTAGGAGTCCATATCAGCCAATCTGAATGGCACCCGCATGGCCGGAAGAAAGCAGCTGCGGTTGTGCCTGCTGTTCACGCTCCATTAAGCTTTCTATGTGGCACATCGATTCGCAGGAAAGCTGATTGGTGGAGAGCTTGCACATTCACTGTAGATCGCTGCTGTTGGCTTGCTCTAGTGTACACATTGGAATTGGGATGCCCCCCAAGGTTTGTCCCTCTTTAGGGAAGACAAGTGCTCATACTAGAGTCTATAAGCCTGAGCTGTCTGCCAGGCGTCCTGTTTTAGGATGCCCATCTGTTCCTGAGTCTGCTTATCTTTCTTGTAATGTCACATGCATATTTTGCTGTGTGCATACCCGCGCTAGCCGTGCACCTTGCTTTCCATTAAAGTGGACCAACCACATCCTGTGGACAGTTAAATAAAAACTCCCCTTAGTGTCCCGGTAATGAATTGGATAAAAATACAGACTATTTTGGCTTCAAGTAGGAAAATTAAGAGACAAATTAAATCTTCTTTTGGCTTTAGCATGGTTTTCAAAAGGACTAATTGCTCCCAGCATAAGATTGCGAGGAGGGGGGCCTAAACAGCATAGTTTAGAACAATGGTACAATAGGCAGAAACCTATGGCGAAAATTAAAATCACTATGACCAGAATACCAAGCAACACCGAGGGCAGAAAACATCCAAACGATAATGTACCTGGGGTGGGGGAGCAAAATAGATTGAGTTGTTTTGAGGGGGGGGGGGTTGGTTTGCTTCAATATGCACAGCTAAGAAAACTTATTGGAAGAGACCCTGAACATGCGCCATGGGAATGCCAGCAAGGTAAGAAGACACAGCGAACCAGGGCCTAGGTAGGTTAGTGTCCCCGTGAACCAGGACCCTTACTGGCATAGAGTAAATTCAAGCAAACCTAACAGGGAGGGTCCTGGTTCACAGGGGCACTAAACTTATCCAACTCCCTTTCAAATGCCATCAAAGCTGTATCTTATGGGGGGGGAGGAGAAAACTACTAAACCCTTGTGCAGCAGTTGCACTTCTTCCCATAGGAGGCATGTATTTCTGCTATGTGAAGTTGTTCATATAGAGCTCCATGGGGGATTTTGGGCTTAGGGATTTTAAAAGACAAATCCCATTTCTCCTAGGTTTTGTTCCTCGTCCCAGGGGGTACTTAGGATGCCCCATTGTGTGAAACCTTTTGGCCCCCAGATTTTTACCTCTTCTGATTCCACGGCACACGTGCATGCTTGCATGCTCTCCTCCGCAGGAGGGGAAAAGGTGGTGTGCCTAAAGAGTATGCCATGGGAGGAAGAGAAGTTGTGTTCCTAGAGGTACCATGGCATGAAAGAGAGAGAGGTGACGTGTCCAGAGAGATGGTGGCATGTGTGGGGTAGGTTGCCTGCCTAGAGAGACTGAGGGAAAAGCGTGGTATGCTTAGAGAGCCATTAGCATGGGAGGGAGAAAGGTGGTGTGCCTAGAGAGACATTGGCATGGGAGGGAGAGAGATGGCGTGCCTAGAGAGACATTGGCATGGGAGGGAGAGAGGGGGCGTGCCTAGATAGACATTGGCATGGGAGGGAGAGAGGTGGCGTGCCTAGAGAGACATTGGCATGGGAGGGAGAGAGGGGGCGTGCCTAGAGAGACATTGGCATGGGAGGGAGAGAGGGGCCGTACCTAGAGAGACATTGGCATGGGAGGGAGAGAGGGGGCGTGCCTAGAGAGACATTAGCATGGGAGGGAGAGAGGGGGCGTGCCTAGAGAGACATTAGCATGGGAGGGAGAGAGGGGGCGTGCCTAGAGAGACATTGGCATGGGAGGGGGAGAGGTGGCGTGCCTAGAGAGACATTGGTATGGGAGGGAGAGAGGTGGCGTGCCTAGAGAGACATTGGCATGGGAGGGAGAGAGGAGGCGTGCCTAGAGAGACATTGGCATGGGAGGGAGAGGGGTGGCGTGCCTAGAGAGACATTGGCATGGGAGGGAGAGGGGTGGCGTGCCTAGAGAGACATTGGCATGGGAGGGAGAGGGGTGGCGTGCCTAGAGAGACATTGGCATGGGAGGGAGAGGGGTGGCGTGCCTAGAGAGACATTGGCATGGGAGGGAGAGGGGTGGCGTGCCTAGAGAGACATTGGCATGGGAGGGAGAGAGGTGGCGTGCCTAGAGAGACATTGGCATGGGAGGGAGAGGGGTGGCGTGCCTAGAGAGACATTGGCATGGGAGGGAGAGGGGTGGCGTGCCTAGAGAGACATTGGCATGGGAGGGAGAGAGGTGGCGTGCCTAGAGAGACATTGGTATGGGAGGGAGAGAGGTGTCATGCCTAGAGAGACATTGGCATGGGAGGGAGAGAGGTGGCGTGCCTAGAGAGACATTAGCATGGGAGGGAGAGAGATGGCGTGCCTAGAGAGACATTGGCATGGGAGGTAGGGAGGTGGCGTGCCTAGAGAGACATTAGCATGGGAGGGAGAGAGGGGGCGTGCCTAGAGAGACATTGGCATGGGAGGGAGAGAGGGGGCGTGCCTAGAGAGACATTGGTATGGGAGGGAGAGAGGTGGCGTGCCTAGAGAGACATTGGCATGGGAGGGAGAGAGGAGGCGTGCCTAGAGAGACATTGGCATGGGAGGGAGAGGGGTGGCGTGCCTAGAGAGACATTGGTATGGGAGGGAGAGAGGTGGCGTGCCTAGAGAGACATTGGCATGGGAGGGAGAGAGGTGGCGTGCCTAGAGAGACATTAGCATGGGAGGTAGAGAGGTGGCGTGCCTAGAGAGACATTGGCATGGGAGGGAGAGAGGTGGCGTGCCTAGAGAGACATTAGCATGGGAGGGAGAGAGGGGGCGTGCCTAGAGAGACATTGGCATGGGAGGGAGAGAGGAGGCGTGCCTAGAGAGACATTGGCATGGGAGGGAGAGGGGTGGCGTGCCTAGAGAGACATTGGCATGGGAGGGAGAGGGGTGGCGTGCCTAGAGAGACATTGGCATGGGAGGGAGAGAGGTGTCATGCCTAGAGAGACATTGGCATGGGAGGGAGAGAGGTGGCGTGCCTAGAGAGACATTGGCATGGGAGGGAGAGGGGTGGCGTGCCTAGAGAGACATTGGCATGGGAGGGAGAGAGGGGGCGTGCCTAGAGAGACATTGGCATGGGAGGTAGAGAGGTGGCGTGCCTAGAGAGACATTGGCATGGGAGGGAGAGAGGTGGCGTGCCTAGAGAGACATTGGTATGGGAGGGAGAGAGGTGGCGTGCCTAGAGAGACATTGGCATGGGAGGGAGAGAGGTGGCGTGCCTAGAGAGACATTGGTATGGGAGGGAGAGAGGTGGCGTGCCTAGAGAGACATTGGCATGGGAGGGAGAGAGGTGGCGTGCCTAGAGAGACATTAGCATGGGAGGTAGAGAGGTGGCGTGCCTAGAGAGACATTGGCATGGGAGGGAGAGAGGTGGCGTGCCTAGAGAGACATTGGTATGGGAGGGAGAGAGGGGGCGTGCCTAGAGAGACATTGGTATGGGAGGGAGAGAGGTGGCGTGCCTAGAGAGACATTGGTATGGGAGGGAGAGAGGTGGCGTGCCTAGAGAGACATTGGCATGGGAGGGAGAGAGGTGGCGTGCCTAGAGAGACATTGGCATGGGAGGGAGAGAGGTGGCGTGCCTAGAGAGACATTGGCATGGGAGGGAGAGAGGTGGCGTGCCTAGAGAGACATTGGCATGGGAGGGAGAGAGGTGGCGTGCCTAGAGAGACATTGGTATGGGAGGGAGAGAGGGGGCGTGCCTAGAGAGACATTGGTATGGGAGGGAGAGAGGGGGCGTGCCTAGAGAGACATTGGCATGGGAGGGAGAGAGGTGGCGTGCCTAGAGAGACATTGGCATGGGAGGGAGAGGGGTGGCGTGCCTAGAGAGACATTGGCATGGGAGGGAGAGAGGTGGCGTGCCTAGAGAGACATTGGTATGGGAGGGAGAGAGGTGGCGTGCCTAGAGAGACATTGGTATGGGAGGGAGAGGGGGCGTGCCTAGAGAGACATTGGTATGGGAGGGAGAGAGGGGGCGTGCCTAGAGAGACATTGGCATGGGAGGGAGAGGGGTGGCGTGCCTAGAGAGACATTGGCATGGGAGGGAGAGAGGTGGCGTGCCTAGAGAGACATTGGCATGGGAGGGAGAGAGGTGGCGTGCCTAGAGAGACATTGGCATGGGAGGGAGAGAGGTGGCGTGCCTAGAGAGACATTGGTATGGGAGGGAGAGAGGTGGCGTGCCTAGAGAGACATTGGTATGGGAGGGAGAGAGGGGGCGTGCCTAGAGAGACATTGGCATGGGAGGGAGAGAGGTGGCGTGCCTAGAGAGACATTGGCATGGGAGGGAGAGGGGTGGCGTGCCTAGAGAGACATTGGTATGGGAGGGAGAGAGGGGGCGTGCCTAGAGAGACATTGGCATGGGAGGGAGAGAGGTGTCATGCCTAGAGAGACATTGGCATGGGAGGGAGAGGGGTGGCGTGCCTAGAGAGACATTGGCATGGGAGGTAGAGAGGTGGCGTGCCTAGAGAGACATTGGCATGGGAGGGAGAGAGGTGGCGTGCCTAGAGAGACATTGGCATGGGAGGGAGAGAGGTGGCGTGCCTAGAGAGACATTGGCATGGGAGGGAGAGAGGTGGCGTGCCTAGAGAGACATTGGCATGGGAGGGAGAGAGGTGGCGTGCCTAGAGAGACATTGGCATGGGAGGGAGAGAGGTGGCGTGCCTAGAGAGACATTGGCATGGGAGGGAGAGAGGTGGCGTGCCTAGAGAGACATTGGCATGGGAGGGAGAGAGGTGGCGTGCCTAGAGAGACATTGGCATGGGAGGGAGAGAGGTGGCGTGCCTAGAGAGACATTGGTATGGGAGGGAGAGAGGTGGCGTGCCTAGAGAGACATTGGTATGGGAGGGAGAGAGGGGGCGTGCCTAGAGAGACATTGGCATGGGAGGGAGAGAGGTGGCGTGCCTAGAGAGACATTGGTATGGGAGGGAGAGAGGGGGCGTGCCTAGAGAGACATTGGCATGGGAGGGAGAGGGGTGGCGTGCCTAGAGAGACATTGGCATGGGAGGGAGAGAGGTGTCATGCCTAGAGAGACATTGGCATGGGAGGGAGAGGGGTGGCGTGCCTAGAGAGACATTGGCATGGGAGGGAGAGAGGTGTCATGCCTAGAGAGACATTGGCATGGGAGGGAGAGAGGTGTCATGCCTAGAGAGACATTGGCATGGGAGGGAGAGGGGTGGCGTGCCTAGAGAGACATTGGCATGGGAGGGAGGGAGGTGGCGTGCCTAGAGAGACATTGGCATGGGAGGGAGAGAGGTGGCGTGCCTAGAGAGACATTGGTATGGGAGGGAGAGAGGTGGCGTGCCTAGAGAGACATTGGCATGGGAGGGAGAGAGGTGGCGTGCCTAGAGAGACATTTTCATGAGAGGTAGAGGTGTGACGTGCCTAGAGAGACATTGGCATGGGAGGGAGAGAGGTGGCGTGCCTAGAGAGACATTTTCATGAGAGGTAGAGAGGTGACGTGCCTAGAGAGACATTTTCATGAGAGGTAGAGGGGTGGCGTGCCTAGAGGGACTGAGGGACAAAAGGTGACGTGCCTAGAGAGACATTTTCATGAGAGGTAGAGGGGTGGCGTGCCTAGAGGGACTGAGGGACAAAAGGTGGCATGCCTCAATAAAGATTGGCATGGGAAGGAGAGATGACATGCATAGAGAGGGAAGTGATGTGCCTAAAGAGACATTGGCATGGGTGGGAGGAAGGTGGCGTGCCTAGAAAGACTGAAGAAAAAAGGCGGTGTGCCTAAAGACAGGTTGGCATGGGCAGGAAAGAGGCGGCATGCCTTGAGAGCCTGAAGAAAAAGGTGATGTGCCTGAGGAGATTGGCATGGGGGGGGGGGGGGGGGAGGTGGCCTATCTAGTGACACTGCAGAATGGGAGCTAGTTGGTGTGCTAGACAGCTTGGCCACGTGAATTGTTGATTAGATCATTTCCATGTTTTCTAGACGTCTGAAGCTCTACAATGGGGTTATAGAAGTCAAAAATCCCTGAAAAGGATGTAACCTTTACTTACGTTACCTCTAGAAATGAAGACTTGCCCTTAGGTAAGCCCATGAGCCCTAAAACGGGACCACTGCTCAAATCCCAACTCATGTGTTGAGACAGATGCCTGGAAGAATGTTAGTATGCATAAGAGACAGTCCTGAGGAGCAGGAGACCGCCGTGATACAGGAAGACTGCAGCCATGTGTGCTGAGACAGCTGCTGGAAGGAGACACCTCCTGAGCTCTGTCTCTTTTCTCTACATGGGGAGCTCGGGCTGTGTCAGCTGCCTGTTAAATGTGTGGAGTCTAGTTGGGTTGCTGGACCTATGTTATGGGTGCTGGGCTGTCTGATGCTGCAGAAGTGATTTAGGGCTGCAACCTACCTTTTCCCCAACTCCATGTCTAGTAGGATGGGCCCAAGTGCTGCTGAAGGCGACACCTTTGCTTTTGATCCCTGTATGTCCATGGCTCCCATTCAGTTGAGTGGGTGCTGGCGATTAATGACCTCATTATGGACATAGGAGAGCAGTGACTTGCTGGCCAAATCCACGGCCCCACATTGGTGGAGTCATTCCAGCCATGCTCACCTCAGGTAACCCCACAGGCTGAGTGAAGTGCTGGCATATAGGAAAGGTGCTGCTGTTGCTCTTCTTACTGGACAAAGTAGACGCACTTCAGAACTTAATACAGAACTAAAGGCAAATGCAAAATTTCAGAAGAATACGTTCCAAAGCTTAGCAAATTTATATCGAAATGAGGATGTCTGCTGTCATGGCGACAGCCTTTCTTTTCACCTAAACTACCTTGCAGTTAGGCATGCTTATTGTAGCAGTGCTTCTATTTATGCTTATGTGGGGAAGGGGACCAGAAACTGCAGCATCTGTTGCCCCAGCTTGCATTTGAAGGAGGTGTTGGCATACAGTTTTGCATATCATCATTTCTAGTGTCAGGAATGCTGCTGTTAGAAGAGGTGGATATAAGTAAAGTGGACCATGACCCTAAAAGCAAACCGTCCTCTTTGTCCCTTTTTTGATGTCGGAAACCTCCCGGTTCACCTTGTATACCTAAATGGTGATCCCACGGTGCATGTACCACATGGGACACTGTTTATGCATCAGTCCACCATCCTCCAGCTGTGGGGATGCTGCCACAACCCACACATAAGATTGAGAATACCTGGGGATTCACAAAGTGGGTGATCCTAATTTAGGATGCCCCCCTCTTTTTCAGCTGCAGGAAAACCCTCTGGGGCTGACCATGGAGTATTTTTGACTGCTTGCCTAACCCATGGGCATCTCCCTGATTACTAACCTCCCCTTTCCCCGTCATGACTTCCGCGAGGCCTGCGCTAGAGAGAGATACTTGTCTTTTCCTGGCCAAGCTGATCTTGCATGCTTTGCTGCAATGTGGCACTAATTCCTGTCCCCTATCACGCAATAATTCCCTGATGTGCACTGACTGCAGACATCTCTCATCTGCCCCGCTCCCCCATGTCCCTGATTGAGCAACGCTGAGATGGGGGGGGTGCATTTCCCTGCCCCCCAAATGATCAAGGTAACCTTCCCCTCACATGAAGCCGATAACATTAGTAGTAGACCTTTTCTGCCGTCAGTTCTGTGCTGTATCAGGACAAAGTTCTATATAGGCTGTTTATTATTAAACACATAACAGGTGTTGATGTGGACCTATGACCAAGATAGGTGATGGGTCCTTGTCCCTGGGGCATCCCAATCACTGTGTAAACACCCCCCATCCCCAGATTATAATTTGCCATTAACAATGGCCCATGCATGGCCTTTTGTCCAATCAGCGCCGGCATGGGGATCGGACACTTCCCTACCGGTAGTTTTCCTGCTATGTGCGGCGTACTGTTTGAATGGCTGTCCATGGGAGCTTGTCTCAGCTGCAGGGATGCGACCATGACAGTGATTGCCGGCCTGCTTTTATGCTGCCCTAGGGGCACTTGGCTGAAGTTGATAGGTCCACTTTAATATACTTATTGTCCCACAATGGAAAAAAATAGCGCTTGTCTGTGGTGAACTGGCGGAAAGTTCAGCTGACAGAAAAGCAATGGGTGGTGCCACTGGGTCATTATTTCCCCTTTTTAATTCTGTGTTGCTTACCCCCAGTCCTGATGACCCCCCCCCCCCCCCCTTTAATTTTCTGTCTTTAGAGAACAAACTGAATGTGACGCTAAATTCTCCTCACTCATGTACAGACTACAAAGATAATAACAGAAATTATTGCTGGAGTTGGGATGGCGGCTGCCTCTTATCCTATGCCGCTTGGTGAAAAGTTTACGCTGTGCTTTTTATTCATGACCAGGAAGGAGCAGTTAGTAGTTGCAGAGAAGGCGTCTTAACGACACATAAGGAACCAGTCCCATCACAGTGACGCAGCTTTTTAGTGAATTGTTCTTAGAAACATCAGCTTGATGCGTGGAAGGGTTTAAGCTCTGGGTGCTGCCCGGGAGCTAACGATCTATTGTAAGGTAGGGACCATCGCTACTGACGCTCTGCACCAGGCTGTGGAGTTGAGGCTAGTTTTGGCTGGAGTCTGTAGAAATGTATCAACCCCAGCATAAAAAAGAAAAAACTTTTACTAATATTGTATAATTAATGTACATTTCACAGCAAGTGTTAAAGTGGACCAACACCCTGCCGTTTTTTTTTTTTTTTTTTGGCTTTTAAAAATATGCCAATAATGCTGCCGGACCTGTTATCAATAGTAATGGTAAAATAACGTAACTTTAATGCTCCAGCGCTGCGTCGCTTCCTTTAGAATCTCTTGCCGCCCTCTTGGATTTGCTTGTAAAAGGAAGAGATCATTTGACCTCTTCCTAAAGCAAATCTTGCGCATGCGCAGTAGGTCAGGTGACGCGCCGCTTGCATCGGTAGCGAGCGGCGCTTCACCTGACCTAAATCAGCGCTACTGCGCATGCACTTTTTTCCCCTACCTCGGTACAGGTGCGCTCTGGTAGGGCAGGAGGCGGAGACTCATGCTGCTGCAGCCAGTCATGGCTGAGCACATGATGTCAATCGCCTACCAAGAGAGAGAGGCCACGCTCCCCCGATGACGTAGAGAAGACAAGCTGAAATTGCGCGAGGAGGAAAGCTTATCCACGGACAAGCAAGACGGACAAGAGCTGGAGGGCAGGACAGGAGTCGCCCTCAAAACAATGTGTTTTCCCAATGCATGCCACAGCCTGCTTCACAAAGTCATAACATCTGGGTATTCCGCCACAAGGTGGCGCAGTGCACTGCAGAGTTGTGGCTCCGCCCAGTACTATATAAAAACGGAATCACCATAGACTTATCCAGTTGTTCTCTGCAGTGCTTACTGCGAAGATAGAAGATAGCTCTCTCTCTATGCGCAGGTTAGCGGGGCAACCATGCCTGCGGCCCTGCATGTCTATTTCCACCCGTTTCCGGACCCTCTTTGCCTCCCAGCCTCGGCTGACGGATCGGGTGACGGTAGCGGAGCACTAGGGTCAAGTGCTCGAGGAGCGCTGCTCCAAGCCGCAGACCCTGTACCACAAAGGGTAGCCAGCCATAGGATTTATGGTGAGCCTACTAGGGATGCGGAGTTCCTGTCCTCGCTTCTGAGGGGGTGAGTGTTTTGGGAGTTTATGGAATGTTTTTTTTTCTGTGTTCGCCCCCCCAATTGGCCTGGGCTTGGCCGCTGCCTTCTCGCTCTCCTCCCCCTCCCTTCCCAATGGGTGTCGGGGGGCGGCTGATAGTGGTGTGTGTTTCTAGACTATTTTTAGACTGTTTTTATATAATTTTGCCGCGTGCGCTTTGTACTGCACTCCGCGGTGGGCTGCGCTATATCTGTGAGGCGTTTTTACTGTGCAGATGATGTCACGTGAGCGCCGTTTTTGCGCTCTTCGGGGGCCGGGGCCAGCGGATGACGCATATCGCGTCGTTCTCCCGCGGCCCGCCCCTCAAGGTTCCTCTGTCAGCGCCATCTTGCTTCTGCTGCGTGTCTGGGGCTCTCTTCGGACGACAGTGATCCTGGGTCTGAGTCTGAGGATTCCTGGTTCCCTGAGGACACTGTTAATCTGTTGTCTCACATTTTTGAGGTTTTGGACATTGCCCCCCCAGAGGTGGCTAAGAGGAAACGGGGTGAGCTTTTTTGTGCTGTTAATCAGCGTCTGGAGTCCTCTGAGCAGAGTCATTTCACTAATATGGTGCTTTAAAGAGTGGGAATGTCCTAGTAGATTGCCCGCGGTGCCCAAAGGGTTGGACAGGAGGTATCCCTTTCCTGCCGACCTGGCCAAGCGATGGTCAAGTCCCCCCGAGGTAGACGCGCCTGTCCTTGGGTTGTCCAACACTTCAGTCATGCCTTCCCCTGACACTACTACACTGCGAGACAGCGAGGACCGGCGTATGGATCAGCTGGCCTGCCATGCCTTTGCATTTGTGGGGGCTGGGTTGCGTCCGGCCTGTGCCGCTGCCATAACTATTGCTCTTAAGAGACAGATCAATCGTCTCCTTGATGGCGCTACAGCTGGAAGGGCTGAGTATAGGACCCTCTTGCTGTGCTCTGAATTTGTTGCCTTTATACTCTTTGGTGAGCGCCTGGATGTTTTAGTCAAGGATGGTAGGCTGCCTCAGCGTAGGAGGCCTTTTCAGGGGACATCCGCTTCAGTCTCCTCCTTTCGTACCCCCAGAGGAGGTCTTGGGCCCTTCTTTTCAAGTACCCGCAGGGGTTCTTGGGGCCCCCTCAGGCATAAGGAGGCGCCCTTACACATCCGGCTGGGGGGACAGCTTCGGCTCTTTGCTCATGTCTGGAGGCTCCGCGTCTCAGACTGGTGGATTCAGGAGGTGGTGTCCTCCGGTTTCAAGATAGTTTGCAGTCTGGCCGCCCCCCAGATTCATCAATCCCGGATGCCTCACAACCCCCTGTAAGCTCAGGGGTTACGCCATGCTGTTCAATGTCTGTCAGTCATTTGCCTGGTGCCTTCCCAGGAACGGGGTCGAGGGTTCTACTCCAACCTGTTCACGGTCCCCAAGAAGGACGGGTCCCTGAGGCCCATCCTGGACTTGAAGGGTCTCAACAGGTTTGTCAGGTTCAAGCACTTTAGCATGGAGACCCTTCGCTTGGCTGTCGGTACCCTTCGCCCGGGTGAATTCATGACCTCCGTGGACATCAAAGATGTGCCTATCTTCCCAGGTCATCTGAGATTTCTCAGGTTTGCTCTAGAGGATCAGCATTACCAGTTTGTGGCCTTACCGTTCGGTATCACCTCAGCACCTCCGGTGTTCACCAAGGTGCTGGCGGGCGTGATGGCTCTGCTGCAGCATCAGGGCATTCGCATCCTTCCTTACCTGGACGATATTCTGATTGCGGCTCAGTCTCTTCATTAGGCCGAAAAGTTTACTCAGGTGGTGACCTCCACTCTAGAGTCCTTTGGCTGGGTGATTAACTATCCCAAGTCTATCTCTGTCTCTGTCTCTGTCTTTGGTGAGGTCCTTTTCTGGGCATGACTCTAGATACCTCTCAGGTCAAGGATTTCTTGCCTCAGCTGAAAGTGGAGGGCCTTCAGAAGCAGGCTCGGGCTCTGCTCTCGTGTCCCCATCCCTCCATCCAGTAGGGGATGAAGTTAGTAGGCCTGGTGGTGTCCTGCTTCGAGGTGGTCCCCTTTGCTCAGTTTCACATGAGGCCTCTTCAGTTGCACCTTCTGTCTGTTTGGGATCGGGACCCTTTGTCCCTGGATCAGGAATCTGCTCTGTCCCCCCTGGCCAGGCGGTCCCTCTCGTGGTGGCTGGACTCAAGGAACCTTCTAGTGGGCGGGACATTTCTGCCCCAGTGTTGGGAGACTGTCATCACAGGGGCCAGTTTGACCGGTTGGGGGGGGGCTTTTGGAAGTCTCTGCAGCTCCAGGGTCAGTGGGGCCCCCAGGAGGCCCATGCTTCCATCAATGTCCTGGAACTGAGGGCGATCAGGTTGGTTCTTGCTCAGCTGACCTCACACCTTTGGGGTCGGGCTGTTCAGATCCGCTCGGACAACCAGACGGCGGTGGTGTCCTGCTTCGAGGTGGTCCCCTTTGCTCAGTTTCACATGAGGCCTCTTCAGTTGCACCTTCTGTCTGTTTGGGATCGGGACCCTTTGTCCCTGGATCAGGAATCTGCTCTGTCCCCCCTGGCCAGGCGGTCCCTCTCGTGGTGGCTGGACTCAAGGAACCTTCTAGTGGGCGGGACATTTCTGCCCCAGTGTTGGGAGACTGTCATCACAGGGGCCAGTTTGACCGGTTGGGGGGGGGCTTTTGGAAGTCTCTGCAGCTCCAGGGTCAGTGGGGCCCCCAGGAGGCCCATGCTTCCATCAATGTCCTGGAACTGAGGGCGATCAGGTTGGTTCTTGCTCAGCTGACCTCACACCTTTGGGGTCGGGCTGTTCAGATCCGCTCGGACAACCAGACGGCGGTTGCCTACATCAATCATCAGGGAGGGACTCGGAGCAAGCGAGCCCTCAAGGAAGTGTCCCCGATACTGTCTTGGGCGGAAGAGAATGTGCCTTGCATCTCGGCGGTTTACATTCCGGGGGTGGCGAACCTGGAGGCAGACTCCCTGAGCAGGGGGATGTCTCGGCTGGGGGAGTGGTCCCTCAGCAACAAGGTTTTTCACTCCCTGTATCACCGCTGGTGTCAGCCGGATGTGGACCTGTTTGCATCCCACCACAACCACAAGCTTCCCAGGTTTGTCTCCCTGCCTCAGGACCCTCTGGCCTTCTCCACGGATGCGCTAGCAATGCCTTGGACGGAGTTTCGGCTCCTCTGTGTTCCCTCCTTTTCCCCTGCTGGGCAGGGTGCTGCGCAAGATGGCCCAGGAAGGGGTACCAGCCATTCTGGTGGCCCCCTGTTGGCCAAGGCGGGTGTGGTTCGCAGACGTTGTGCAGTTGGCAGTAGATCAGTATGTCCTGCCCAAGAATCCAGATCTGCTCACTCAGGGACGACTGTGCCATCCCAATTTACAAACGCTGTCTTTGACGGTTTGGCTGCTGAAACCTCCATCTTGATGGATAAGGGGTTGCCGGCCTCTGTTGTTGTTACCATGCTTAGGGCTAGGAAGAAGTCCTCGTCCTTTATCTACTATAGGATTTGGCATGCTTACATTGCCTGGTGTGAGTCTCGGTCTCTGCCTTGTAGGGTGTTTTCTATTCCCAGGATTCTGGATTTTTTGCAGCATGGCTTGGATTCGGGCCTTCAACTTAGTACCCTCAAGGGAGAGGTGTCAGCTCTGGCAATTTTCTTCCAAAGACCTTTTGCCAATCACCGGTTGGTCAAGACTTTCTTTCAGGGAGTTACCCATGTGCGTCCACCACGTAAACCTATACTACCTGTTTGGGACTTGAATCTGGTGTTGTCTGCTCTACAGGGTCCTCCCTTTGAGCCTATTAGTGGGGCTGCTTTGCCCATTATGACTCTTAAAGCGGACCTTCACTCTGAATAAGAGTCTATCTTATATGTTCCCCACACCCTGTACATACAGATTGCTCACATTAAAAAGCATCCTACCTGCATCTACTGCATGTTATGAGCCTTTAAACATCCAAGATGGCGGCTTATGGAAGCCGCCATCTTATCAGGCAGCCTGCAAACAGGAAGTGCCTCCTGACTGTACTGCTCTGCATTCTGGGACTGCCGACCTTTACCTGACCCCAGCTCTGCTCTGTCTGAGCAAAGCACAGCTATAGCCCGCCAACCTTATTCCACTCTCCTCTCCTCAGTAAGTGTGATGCTTCTGAGTCAAGATGGCGGCGCCCGTATCCTAAATTCCTGAACAGAGTTGCAGCCCAGTGGGGGAAAGAATAATAAGTTAGTGACTAAAAACGTAAAATATATTAATTTTAGATGCTGGGGAACCGTTTTTTAAGAGTTTGGGCTTTTCATTAAATCACGCTGAAGGTCCGGTTTAAGGTGGCCTTCCTGGTGGCCATTACTTCGGTCAGGCGAGTCTCTGAGCTGGCGGCTCTCTCCATCAAACCTCCTATTTTGAGAGGCATCAGGATAAGGTGGAGTTTCGGCTTAAGCCGGATTTCTTGCCTAAGGTTGTGTCTGCTTTTCATCTTCATCAGGACATTGTCTTGCCTTCTCTGTGTCCTAATCCTGCTAATTCCAAGGAGCGGACACTTCATTCTCTGGATGTTGTCAGGGCCCTGAAGTTTTATTTGGTTGCTACTGACTCTTTCACGAAATTTGACGCTCTTTTTGTTCTTCCTGCTGGACCTAGTAAGGGTCTGCCCCCGGCTAAATCAACTATCAGCAAGTGGATCCGTCAGGCGGTGGAGCAGGCCTATTCTGCTAAGGGGAAAGTTCTTCCTTTTAGGGTTACTGCTCATTCCACTCGTACTATTGGTGCGTCTTGGGCCTTTTAGTACCAAGTTTCTGTTGAACAAGTTTGTAAGGCCACAACTTGGTCTTCTGTTCATACTTTTTCCAAGTTTTACAAGGTTGATGTTAAGGCCTCTGCTGATGCTGCTTTTGGCCATAAGGTACTTCAGACAGTGGTGGTTTGAACTGCCTGCTGTTACTCTTTGGGGATCCCACCCTACTTTATGGACACTGCTTTTGGAAGTCCCAGATGTTATGACTTTGTAAAGCAGGCCGTGCCATGCATTGGGAAAAAGACAATTCTGTGAGTACTCACCTGTAGAATTGCTTTTACCATGCATGGCACGGCCTGCTTCACCCCACCCTTGTTACGTTGTTCTTTGTTTCCTCTTTATGGTGATTGTTCCAAATTAGTTGGGGTTGTTATCTTAATTAGTTCCCAGTTCTTGTATCACTGCTTGTCAACTACTGGATAAGTCTATGGTGATTCCGTTTTTATATGGTAGCGGGCGGAGCCACAACTCTTCTGCAGTGCACTGCGCCACCTTGTGGCAGAATACCCAGATGTAATGACTTTGTGAAGCAGGCCATGCCATGCTTGGTAAAAGCAATTCTACAGATGAGTACTCACAGAATTGTCTTTTTGCTATGAGAACGAGCGATCGCATTAGCTACCGATTGACCAACAAATCTTCGGCATCTGAACACAGTATCTCAATCGCAGAAGATTTGTATGTTCAGTTGCTCACTGAGTGAACAGCCAATTGATCTGCTCTTGTAATCCTGGCATAAAACCCTTGTTTATAACAATCAGTGATAAGCAGAAGCAGCTAGGTGTTCTACTGATGACAAATAATGAGTTCTCCAATCTGTCCTGTCCCTTATACTCATTGTCCCAAAGCCCTCGCTAAAATGCCTAAAATTGTGCTGCACATGCTCAGTAGTAAGTTTCTCCTTATAGAGATCAGAGGAAGTTTATCACTGAGTGTGTCTGCAGTCCAGACAGAGCAGAAACGCAAAAGTTATATAACCTTTTGAAAAACTTTACATGAATCCATAGTCCAGGGTGTTAACAAATGCTAGATACAATTAATAAGATGACCAGAATTAGGCTTCCACTGTACAGAGAAATTGGAGACACACACTCAAAATATTGAAATTTTATAAAATTTGTGTGTGGGGGGGGGGGGGGGGGGGGGGGGGAGTCTGAGAGTTGCACAGAGAGTATTTACTCTGTCAAAGATAAGGGGGAGTGGGGCTCCCGGATATTAACATGTATTATGCAGCGGTGCATCTGACCTCCTCTCCACCTCCTTATTATTTCTTGGATCCAAAGGGTAGAGGGCATCAGGAGTATGGAGGACTTGACAGCTCCTCTTTGGCTTTTAGAGAAGAGGCATAGACATCTTTGGCTGCCGTGGGTCTTTTTCACGGAGTCCGCTGAAGGCAAGACACTGCTGGGTGACAGATGGAGGCTGACGTCGGAGCGGGGTGTCTGGTCAGGATGGTGAGGTACGTTGGGGGGGGGGGGGGCCTGGTGCGTGGGGGGTCGGGCGAACCGGAGCGGTACCTGCCCTTTTCTTTCTTTTAGCTCTTATTTTGTTCTGCCTATACTGAGCTTTGGACAGGACTGATGTATGGAACTGTTGATTTTTGTGTGCCTTTCTGCCCTGTCTACCTCAATAAAGATTTATTGTTATACAAAAAAAAAATATATTGAAATTTACCAGTGGAGTTTTCATGTTGGGCCCAGGTGAGAGTTGTGGACACTCAGCTGGTGAACTCCACTGATTGCAGACATATAGGAAGCAAGGACCAGGCATGGCAGCCACTGGGAAAAGTAGAGTATTTTAAGCTATGTTTGGCCAGGAATCTTCTTTTTTTGGACCTAGGGCATTGGTCATATATCTGCCATATAGCTTATATGGACCCACACCACATACAGATTGCCAGATCTAGCAGTAACCTGGCTCACTCAAGGCCCAATGCCCTCTGCTATACTCATACTTTATGCTGAAAGCGAAGCAATGCATCATTTAAAAAAAAAAAAAAACACACATTTTATTGAGTTTTTGCCATTCCCAGTATCTGTGGGAAAAGAATGGTTAACAATAGTATATCTCAATCTTGCTGCCCAATTAGGGTGTAGTTGGTACAGGTTCCGACACAGCTGTGGACCTCTAGCTGGTGGTCTGCTTCAGAAAGAACAGGCCTGACCCCCTCCACTAGGTACAAGCATACATGCATGCATCTGTCATCCCACAGCACTGCTCAGTGGCCTTTTCCGCAAATTAGAGCCTATCTTATGTTTCCCACACCCTGTACATACAGATTGCCCACATTAAAAATCATCCTACCTGCTTTTACTGCATGTTATGAGCCTTTTGACATACAAAGATGGTCATGGAGCATCAGGCAGCCTGCAAACAGGATGTGTCTTCTGACTGTGCCTTCTGGGATTGCTGCCCTTTCCCTGACCCCAGCTCTGCTCTGTTTGCGCAAAGCACAGCTATAACCCGCCCCCTCTACTTTATTCCACTCTCCTCTCCTCAGTATGTGTGGTGCTTCTGTATCAAGATGGCGGCGCCCGTATACTAGAGTCCTGAACAGAGTTGCAGCCTGGTGGGGGAAAGAATAAGTAAGGAAGTGACTAAAAATGTAAAATATATTAATTTTAGATGCTGGGGAATAGTTTAAGGGTTCGGGCTTTTCATTAAACAGGAATAAAAGCCAGGATTCTCACTATCCTGGTTTTGTTCCTCTTCCCCGTGTGTAGTGTGCCAGATTGTCCATATACTCATCTGTCCAGCAGTCCCAAAGTGCATGTGTGGGCCATCAGCCAATTCATGGCTCCATTCAGTTTACTAGGCCGCTTAACCCGCGACAGCTATTCAGAAATGCCTGCTGCTTGCGATGCAAAAGGAAGATCATATAGTCCATGGTCCAGATTGAGGTGAGGAGGGGATGTGGCCACAAAGAGGGAGACCACCAGCCCTAGACTCTCATAGACTCTCGTCTGGCGGTTGCTTCTCTCTAAGCACTAATTTCGATGACTAGCCTATGTGCTGGGTAGGGGTCTGGCCAGAGTTTCCCTTAACAGGTGCCCAATAACTTATGGGAAGATATTAGGAAGCAGCAGCAGCAGTATGTTTGCATTTTCTCTGAGCAAACAGCATCATTAGAGTTGTCCTCCCCAGTGACCCATCTGTTTGCCTTCATTTTGATCGGTGGTGTCCTCTGGACATGATCTCCCGGAGAGAGATAAGTGGCGTCAGGTGAGCGCATGCAGCGTGTTTATCCTGCGCACAGCCCTTGACCCGGCCGCCTGTTTTTCTTCCAGCCATTGGCTGTGTGTCTGCTGATAGCAGTTTCCAAAGAGATAAGAATTTGCGTATTATTTATGCTGCTCGGAGGACAAACACTCTGCAATCTGCATCATGGCGCTGCCCCTCTGGTGGGCACGCTGGAGCCGATCAGCTGGCGGATTAGTTAGGACACATGAGCAGGTCATAGCGGCCGTCACACTTGGCTCGCTAGCAGGCTTCGGCTTTCTGCATAGTAGGTGTGATTAAAGTTCATTCACATAACTCTCATGAGAAGCTGCAATCTAATACTTCCTACTGACAGCCAGCGAGGGAAAGGTCCCCGTGCTGTGCCAGAAAGCTGCCATGATGCCAAATTGGCTCAGTGGGTCATCATGCACGGGTTGGAATAATTAAGGGACCACTGTCGGCAAACCATCTCGTCAAATTCAGACTATAGAAAAAGAAATACTAGACTAAAACTGAAATTTATGATTGGACATGGCTTGTGATTTTTTTTTTTTCATGCAGTACGTCGCTTGAAAGCTTTGTGAGAAGACACGTGCTGCCACCCCCCCCCCCCCCCCCCCCCCATCAGCTGCTGAGCTCCGTTTCATTATGTTGAATTAATGTTTTTTTTAAGCCGGACCAACAGCCATTTTACAAAACATGGGTGTTGGCCAGTTGCGGGGGGGGGGGCACCCCTGATAGCTCGCTCCCTTGGGGTAATGCAGTCCCGTGATTGGCTGGTGGCTCTGTCATATGGCCTGTGGAAGTCAAAGAAGAAATCCAAACACGGGAGATGTGACACCAAGCGACCAATCGCTCAGCTGCATTTCCCAGAGGGAGCGAGTTGTCAGTTAAGGTTTGCAGGCTTTACAGCGCTCGACCGGTGGGGGGGGGGCATTCGGGGTGCACCCTCACGGCTGACCAACACCCATTTTTGTGTCTTGGTCCAGTTTAAACTTCAAATGGGAAGAAAAGAGAAGATTTTTTTTTTCTGAAAAAATATATTGCTCAATTTTTTTTTGTACCTTATCATATAAGGCTGTTGCCCAGGATTTGTCCTCAAAACTCACCTTTCCTGCTGCCTGACAGCATATCTAGTTCTATCAGAAAGGGGAGTGGCTTCATCTCCGGTCTCACAGCAATCTGTGGTGCGCTTTTTCCCCTGCCTATCTGATGCTGTGGGATCACTGTAAAGGTGAGTTTTTTCAGGTGATCCCAGGGGTTTCACCTGGTGGGGCACCCCAAATCTTGAAGGTCTCAGCGGTAGAGAACCTGTAGACCCTGTAGATTTCAGGTATAAATGTCTAAGGTTGTTGGGGATGTCTACTTACCTGGGTAGTCTTCAGTTTTACAGAGGCATCACAGTTTCGGGATGTCCCTGTGGGTGAAACCCCCTGGGGGTTTCCACCAATGTGAATTCATCGCTGAATGACTGATTGTGTGACCCCTCACCAACCAGAGATAGGTTACGAAGGTTTTGGTCTACTTCAAAGCGGATGGAAACCCAATTCTGGGTCCACCGTCTAAACTTCGGGGGCAAGAGAGTGCGTATGGCCGAAGAGAAGCCGGGGATGCGGCAGATATGGTGTTGCAGGACCCGCTGGGATCCAGGCAAGATCACCAGCATCCCGGGGGGTTTCACACAGCGAGGCATGCAGTATAGGATGCCCTGGGGGTAGGCTGGCGACCGGATCTTTTAGATTCCAGCCCGGCCGCAGGTTCTTTTCACCCACTTTAATTTAAGAGCAGGGATTCCCTGCTCAGACTTGTTTGGTCCACTTGAAGCACAAATACATTCAAAATAAAAAGTATTCAAAATAATCATTCCTAAGTTGCTGTGTTAGATGCTGCCCAGGAGGGTAAGGTGGCTGCTCTCTCTGCATTCAGCTTCCAGCACTTGTGAGTCAGTATGACTGAAAGAAGTGAAACAGGATGTTTTTAGCCATCTCTACTTGCTTTTAATGAGCTGGAAACAAATTGGGGAACTTGTAGGTCACAGCTTTTAAGCCATACCAAAGATGCCCAAGTAATTACAACTTTCCATTCCCCAGTTATATTAATTACCACCTTTTTGGTGCGTATGGGCTGTCACCTAAAATCATGGTAAAAACATTGAAAACACCAAGCTAAAGTAAATGAATCCCACACAAAAATGCACAAATTTGTAATCGGCTTTTGGAGCAAATCAGGCTTGGGTGACACATAAATGGCAGAAGATCAGGTTGGTATACAGGGCAGTCTCTAGCCTCTGTGGAGTACTAGTACCACTGGATGTGAACCCCTGGTCTATGCCAATATTTACAAAAGGAACACACCAACATATCCTAGACGGTCTGCACTTGCAATACCGTTTGAGTCACTGACCTGGAACAGAGGTAGCAGATCAGGACATTGACTTCCTGACTGTTTTACAGGTTGGCAACTCTAATATGGTATTTGGATATTAGGGGTGTGAATTGGCAAGAATCTGGGGATACTATACGTATTGTAATATATCCCGATATATTCCAATTCTGTCTTTTTTTTTTTTTTTTTTTAATTGAATATTTTTTTTTTTTTTTATTAAACAAATTTAAAAGGTCCCACTTTCCCAGGGGGACCCCATTTTTATTGGAATTTTAAGGGGTAAAAATCCCCCCCAAAAATTCCTCCCTACCCAGCATAACCAGCCCGGGAACAGCTATGAAGGGCTTGGCTTGTAGAAAAGGGCACAGGGGCCAGCTTTGGTGGCCCCCAGCCCTGCTGGCTACAAGCCCACTTAGCTTCCATGGGCCCGGGCCCTTCTGCCCCCCCCCCTGGGCTTTGGGGAGGCAGGTAATTGGGGAGCCGCTGGTTAATGGCAAGTCACCCGCTAGCCGCAGGTGACTTGCCAGCCCTGTGAACTGGTATAGTGGTCTCATGGACCTGTTACCAGTTCGCAAAGGGTTAACAGTAAAAAAAAACACGCCACATAGGAAAAAAATTTTTTTTCTTTACTCACCTCCGATTGTCAGCTCCTGTGTCCCTCGCCGATCCGATGACGGATGCGGCGATCGCTGGAGGGGGGAGGCAGGGGATCAGAGGATCCCCTGCACACCACCTCCTGTCCCCAGCGAACATCACATCTGAGTCGCCCAGAGCCAGGATGATGCTGCAAGGTTGCGTCATTAGCCCTGCCTCCAAAGGGGCGGGGCTAGCAGTAAAAATGGTGGGGCTAGCAGTAAAAATTGCGGCGCCCATCATTAAAGGAGGGGGAGAGGTCATGTCAGGCTCTCTCCTGAAAACTGGGGGTGAATAGGAGAGCCGGCAGATTGAATGAGGGACCAGGTGGGTGATTTTTTTATTTATTTATTTTTTTTTACTTTACTTTTCTTTTTACTGTAGCGGGGCGGAGTAAGAATCGATACTAGGAAGGAAAAAAATCGATTCAGTATCGTTGAATGAAGTATCGCGATACTTGAGCCTTGCCTATGGCTTCCGTGCTTTCAAGATTTCCTGGTGAGTCCATTGGCCCCTGACGGTAGCTGGTGTTTCAGAAGATATTATGTGGAGATAGCTGCCAAACATCTGCCACTTTTTTTTTTTTTTTTTCTTTAATGTCATAGACTCGACCCTAACAATTAGGTGAAGAGAGAGGAACAATTTAACCTTCTTTTTGTGGTCTGGCCTCAGTAGTCCTTTTGAGCTTAGGAAGTTAATCTTACAGAAAAATCACTAGTGCCAGATCTAGGAGGTAACCCCATTTATTTGCTATGGTGGCCTATGAGGTTTCTGGATGTTCCTCTTTTTGCTAATCACAATGGAAGCAAGGTTAAACCTCTCTAGTAGGAGAAAAGAAAACAAAGAGAAAAAAAGTAGCTTTAATCCTACCATTCTAACAATATAAGCTAGAGTGTGGGGCTCAAACTTGGCATAGTGAAAATCTGAATTTATATTGTTTGCCAAATAGATACATTTGAAGAATTACTAGTGGCATGGATGAAAAATCCAACAAGGGTGGTGGATACCCTGTTAGGGCCGTCTTGATTGAACGTCATTGGTTTCACACAATGCAAGGTTGGGGATTAGAAGACTCTTATCTCCTTTAGCTATTTAAAGACTGCACTTGGGGGACTATTTGTCCAGGGAGTACATAGATCCACCTGATCTAACCTCAGTTTGGGCAGTAAAGCCAAATGTAAATCGCCTAAGGGGGTCCTAATGTGATAGGGCCTGTATGTCAGCTGCCATGGTAATAGGACTTTGAGCGTCTTGTTAGTCCCTCCAATCAATTCCACAGCAAGTGTTATTGTACTGCTGACCCTTGCTTACCTCTAAATGGCCATTATGTGGACCAGGGGTTCCCCAACCCATAATTTGGCAGCCACCTATGGCTTGTAAACCCCTGCTCTGTGGTTCTCGGGCTGTCTGAGGCGAATACAGTCGTGAACAGCGTTCTAGCTTATCAACCTCTGCACCTTCCTGCATCACACTAGGTTCCTAGCCTCCTCACATTGCTGGTCCTTGCCCAGGGCAGAAACTGTGGAAAAGAACTGTTAGCTGCAGATACAGGTAAGCTGGCACACTTCTCTGCCTGACTATGTAGTTTTGTGGGTGAGGCTCTTTTTTTTTTTTTTTTTTTTTTGTGGGCACTGTGCCCTGCATAGATTTGGGGGCTAGTGGGATTACCATTTACACTAGGAAACACTTTTTTGGGGAGAGGGGGGTTGGGACTACGCACTCTGCATGCAGGCTTTTGGTAGTTGATTGGATCCTTGTGACAATAATCCTATGGTGTGTCGCTTATACACGCAGTGGCAGGTACATTGAGGTACCTCAATCTTTCGTTTTTTTTTCCTTTGTATCTGGCTCTAATCTAAATGATATTGATCGTTTTTTAAAGCAACGCCAATTGGTTAGGTGTTTTTGACATACTGTATGTAAATCTGAATTCTAGATAATGTCCTGATACCTTTTTTTGTTAGCTAACCAGTGGCTTACTTTGTTTTTCCAGAACTGGCATATCCTCTTAAGGCCACGCTTCTTGGAGAGCTGATTGATTTTGTTTGGGCCTCAGTCTTTCCTTCGCCATGAATGAAGTAATGGTGGTAAAGGAAGGCTGGTTGCAAAAAAGAGGTAAGTGACATTTAAAACTAGAACATGTACGTTTAAGGTTTGTGTCACATGTCTAAGCATATAATTGTGCCAGACAGTGGGATGTGGTTTAGGACTCTCCAAGAATTAAAAACCATACAGACACGAAAAACCTAGTTTTTGTTTGTTTTTTTTTTTTAAAGTGGTTTATTGAAGTTAATACTATTAAAGCAAACACATTTTCAATTAAAGTTACCTGGTTGATATAAAGCAGCAGTTCCTTTTTCTGGCTGCACAAATCTGTCTCTCCTGCCCCTGACAATAGTCTGTCCACCAATGTAACAACATGCTGCTGGGCATTCTGAGCCCTCTCTCCCCTTCCCTTCTGCTTATTTACATACCCCTCTTCTGGTCTCTGAGCTATAGATTGTCAGGAACGTGCAGCCTTCTCAGCCAAGTTAGTGTACACACAATGGCTTATAGCCCTCCCCTATGCCAATGTAAGCACTATAATCCTCCGTATCTAACCACGCCCACCTCCATAAATTTTTTTTAAGTACCACCCAAACTCAGTTTTCTCTTCGTTGAAGAGCTCAATTCAAAAAAAGAATTCTAATGCTGGGAGCTTTTAGGGCAATTTTAATGTTTTAGGGCTTTATTCATCAAGGGATAGCGACAGGTAGTGCCTTGAAAGCGACGGGTAGCGTCAGGTGAACGCCGGCCGTGGCACGCAATTACACATTTATGAAGGCAATTCTGGTGAGCGCCTCTTAACAGCGACACGTAGCGACCGATTCATCATCACAGACGGCTTTGTGGATCCCGGTGGCGCTCTGGCTTTCAGAGTGCCTGATATTACCTGTCACTCTCCCATACATTTCAATGGACATTTCTTTTCTTTTGTTTAAACAGGGTTTTCTTTTATTAATGTTTTGTATCAAATCATTGTGTGACCTCTCCTGGCCTATTTAAATACATTTTTGAAAATGTATTTACAGGTCTAGTATTAAATTGTTACAATTGTCACAATGTAATTCCATATGTTTTCGCTTTGTTACTAGTGGATATGTGTTCAAAAACGGACTTTAATCACACAGCTTCTGGCGCTCTGGGCTACAGCGACACAATTTTGAGCACCGGCGTTGTGTGAGGCTGTTTTTTATGAATATGGTTTGAGTCGCTACCGTTCACTTCCATGTAGCTCTGTACTGGTGTTATAGCGACTCACACATCAAATTAATCAATGCCGGCAATGTTACAGCGACTGAGGCGCTCTGTAATAGTGACTCACAGCTGATCAGATCGACCACTAGCGGACGCTCTTTGCGCTGCTGTACAGACGCTCATCTGTCGGTATCTGGCGTTAGTAATGAATCAGCCTGCCCATTTATTTGCCTGCTGGACTATTTTAATTAAAACAATCTATTGGCATCTAAATCTCATAGCAAAAGAGGATACATTGACAATAAATACATATACATACAGACATCATTACAATGAAAACGAATTCTAATAAAAGGACAGGTCATGTGAATGACATTATTTTTGGGGCATATGTGGCCATTGTATGCTTGCATGCATATAGGAATTTTTCCTCTGCATTTAACCTATCCCTGCAATGAGGCAAACACAAACAGTGTGTGTACACAAGCCTGGAGCAGTGGGCTGCCCTAATTATGGCATCGGGGAATCAATTGGGGGTTAGGTGTCTTGTTCAAGAGATTCAAATCTGCCACCTTCCAGTCACAGGATCGCTTCCTTTCCTCTGAGCCGTGACTCCCTTAAAGTGGACCAAACCCCAGGATTTTGACCCTTTACGCCGGGGAACCCGGATCGGTGTGAAAGCCCCCAGGTCGCTCAAAGAAACTCAACGCTTCCTGGTCCTACGTCGCATACGACTCCGAGCGTGCTGGTGGCCGCATCCCCGCTTCCCACTAACGGGGAGCGTGCCCGTGCCGGCCATTCACAAATCCTATCGCCATGCTAGGATAGCGCATGCTCCGTTGGACCGGAAAGCAAGGTAAGTGAAGTTAAGGGGGGTTTCACACAGCGGGGCATCCCGATTTTTACCTTATTTACCTTTACAGTTTTACCTTCTGATTTCCCTTCTGAAGCAAGTGGGCTTGGCCCCTAGGGAGTTGTGATGCTGCTAAATCAGCATAATGGGTGGGGGTCTGTAAGCCACAGATCATGTTTCAGACACATGCATTCTCAACACCCTGGCTGTGCTCATCCCTCTCTCCCTGTTTCTAGGAGTCATCTGCCCAGATCTGATTGTAGGCCGGCAGACAGGTAGATGGTTTGAGTGGTCAGATAGGTAGGTGTGTGGGCAAGGTGGATGGGTTGTTTGGATAGGTAATTGGGCTGGCTGGTTGACGGGTGGGTGGTTGGGCAGTCAATTAGGTGGACTAATTGGTGGGTAGGTGGCTGGGCTTTCGGGTAAGTAGCTGGCAGGCATGCAGGTAGGTAGATAGGTGGGTAGATAGACAGGTGGGTGAGTGTCTGAGCAGTTTGGACAGCCAGGTGTGAAAGGGGCATTATAATTATCATACGTAAGTGCACATATGCCATTGCTGCAGGTGCGGCGTTTATCATGGAAACTTAGGCGACAATGTTTTTCACTTGTTTTCCTTTACAAAGGAACCCTGCGTTACCTTTTACGATGTGTTTGTTCCCTTTAACAATTTAACACCACACTTCCTTTTTCCACGAAATAATCTCCTGCCCACATATTTCACTCTCTATCTTATTTACAATTGTTTACTGTAATGTGTTGAAGCAAACATACGTTCTGAAGTGACGCCTCGCACCACCCGGATGTAGGAGCAGTTTACAGAGCGCTGTATGTGCTGCGGCCACATAACTCCAGTGCACTCAGGGAAAACAACATTCCTTTCCTTCTGGAACACAACTGCTGGGAGCCATGGATCTTCCAACGGGGAAAATGCTAAACTGCCAACCTGTGTATGGGGCTTTTCTGTTACTGATTAAGACTTTGTTTCATTATCCCTGGCTATTGGTCGTTGTCCCAAATTGGGGTGGCCGCTGTAAATACATAGAAACATAGAAGGTTGATGGCAGAAGGAGACCATACGGTTCATCTAGTCTGTCCTTATGTGTATACTGTATGTACTCTTTATCTTAGGATAGATGAAGGCTTATTCCAGGCATGTTTAAATTCAGTGACTGCCGCTTTTCAACTATCTCTGCTGGAAGTTTGTTCCAAGCATCTACTACTCTTTCTGTAAAATAATATTTTCTAACATTGCTCCTGATCTTCCCCCCGACTAGCTTCAGGTTGGGCCCCCTTGTTCTATCATTAAGTTTCTTCTTAAAAACACTTCCCTCCTGAACCTTATTCAATCCTTTCACATATTTAAAGGTCTCAATCATGTCCCCCCTCTCCCTTCTTTCCTCCAGACTGTACAAATTAAGTTATTTAAGTCTCTCCTGATAAGTTTTAAGTTTAAGTCCTTCCACCATTTTTGTTGCTCGCCTTTGGACACGTTCTATTTGAATAATGTATCTTTGCAGGTAAGGTCTCCAGAACTGCACACAGTATTCTAGCTGTGGCCTCACCAGGGCTCTATACAGCGGCATCACAACCTCCCTCTTCCTACTGGTGATGCCTTAGGCTATGCAGCCGAGCATCCTGCTTGCTCTTCCCACTGCCTGGCTACACTGTCCACTGGAACAGCCTAAAACGTACTTTCCATCGGTTCTACTGCGCACATGAGTGCTCTCATCCAATCGGCGCTGTATGCCGTTCATATTAATGCACAGCATATTGCCCTGTTTAGTTAAGGGACAGTTATGGCCTAGATGTAAGGAAACATGCCTGTGACCGGATGGTGGTAGGCACCTAACCCCTAATTGCTCCCCGGGTGCTGAGTTTAGGGCAGCCCCCTGCTCTAGGCACATGTACTTCACTGCCCCTTAGTTTGTAATTCACCTCTGTATAGTCACTCACATGGTGTTTATTCACTTGTGTGTTCACGGAGTTGTGGTGGTCACAGTACATGGATGGGTAAAATGCGGAGAAAGAATTCCATTCCACAATGGCCACTATTGCACTACTATCACTATTATCACTAGACACAGCCCAGCATAAGAGGGCATGTGTGCCACATCCCAAGTCTCCATACAGTATGTTGTGCCCTCCCGTGCCCAGGTAAATGGCTGGGAGCAGGAGCACTCCTGGGTTACAGGGAGGCCAGAGATGCAGCTGCGGTGGGGGAGCGAAATGTGGGAAGATGGGGTTTCAGACAGTTGGGCATCCTAAATTGTCTTATTGGTCCACTTCAAGGGGCGCCAATAAAATAGCAAAATGCAAAACATTTACTGCAGTAAATCTTTAACCTTAAAGCGGAGCAAAACCCACTGTGGCCTTCCCTGGGGGCATCTCAAAATTGGGTTCCCTGCTGTGTGAACCCCCACCCGGGCTCTTCAGAATTCACCTGCTTCATGGTAAATGCTTCAAGTAAATATCCGGCAGCCGTATCCCCATCCCATCTCCGTGCATTCCGATAGGCTGAAGATGGGAGCTTCAATGCTGCCCTCCCGATTTGCCCAAAGCCCTGTATGTAAACAGAGCAGTTTGCCCAGCATTGCATATACAGCAAATTACTCTGACAAGAGCCAGCGCATACATAGAGCATTATAGATGCTTTTATGTATATGCGGATGTGGGAAGAAGTGTGGGATGCGTGAAATGGGAAGAAGTGGACAAGAGAGTTGGGCTGGGCTGAGGTGAGGGGGGCAGAGGTGAGTCAGGAAGAATTGAAGTGAGCAAGGGTCAGGCAGGAAAAAGTGAGGCCAGATAAGGGTTAGATGATTAGAGGTTAATCGGGGTGAGGTGAGTGGACATGGGTAGAGGCACAGCAGGCAGAAGTGCCGGAGGCTGCAACTGAGAGACGTGAGGGCCGCAGATAGTGCACCCCTGCTTTACAGGAACTTTCTTTTTACCCCTTTTAATTGTGCAATATATGTACACGTGTTGACACTGCCTGACTGTCGCTGGTTGTTGCAATGTTCTGATATCCTTCCAATTTTCTGAAAAATTATTAGTCATTCATGCCCATAACGGATGCCCGCCCTCCCCAAAGAACCTGATTATCTATCTGGACTAGAGAATCTGACCCGGATCTTTTTTATTATATACCCTGGCCAAATGCAAGACCTGGTTTCACTCTAGAAGCAAAGAGTAGATATGGTAAAAGGGCGTGCGGGGTGGCATCTGCAATCATTATGGACCCTTCTCCACATTTACAGGTAACTATAGAATTCTCGCTTGATTGCAGCGGACATTTCCATGGAAAAATTATCGACTGGTTTCGTTCGAATTTAGCAGTTTTTTCCCGTTTCTAAATCATTGAATGGAAATGGGCAATTGCTAAGGTCCCCTTATCAGTTTAACTCTCTTCTGCCCCCATTTGAAAAACATGGCATCCTTTCTATGAACTTGTGACCAGAAGGAGAGATAAGCCCCTGTTTTGTCTCGGGCGCAATACTAGCCATACATCTTTGGGGGAAGACCAGTGGCTGACGCCATGAAAAGGCCTTCACAAGGATACATCACAGCGATCCTACTTCTGGGATTATGGTGTGGGGTGGCATAATGTATGGTAGCCTCTCTAGGCTTAAAGTGGACCTTCATTCTGAATAAGAGCATATCTTATATGTGTCCCACACCTTAGGAGTTTTTTACTCCTAAGAAAAGTAGAGCACTTTTTACACTGTAGTAAAAAGTGCCAAAATGTTTGTTGTCCTCCTTGCTGCTGATTCAGCAACCGTGAAATTCTCATGCTTTTTCCTCATAAAGTTTCTACTCTTAATGAATCGATGCCAAAGATGCCAACCCCTGAAAAGTATAAAAGGAAAAGATGGCTTTTTTTCCCCCTTCAAATTCTACTAAGGTGGTCGTTGTCCCTGTCAGCGGCCACTGATTAGAAGATCGCCCTCAATAGTTTTGCCCCCGGGCATCTTGTGATTTCCTATAACCCTGGTTGACCTCTCCGCATTCTTCAAATACCAGAAGCAGAATCCTAATAACAAACACACCTCCTTTACTGCCAGAGCTGAAGGCCCCTCCATCTCCCAACGGCGGCCTTGTGTTCAACATTGTTCCTGCTATCCTCTGGCTTGCTCCTTCTTTCTCCGATCAGATTTTCATGAAGGTATTTGTTTTCATCAAACAAAACAAGCCATACATAGTAGGAATCTCTGGACCTCCTTATCACTGAGCCATTTTTTAAGTGACTGTCTATAACTTCTAAATGTAAATGCTCCCTTTTCCTTGGTCGGATATTTTAACCTCTCTACAAATCTAGGTTTTAGCCCATAAACTCAACCCAATCTGAAACCTGCCTGATTACGATAGAATACTTATGCGTTGTATTTTGCTCCTTCAGACCAAAACGATTAAACCTACTGTGTGGGCACACCCTATAAGATCACACAACACTCTTTCCTAACCCTGATCTACCCAACAGGGTAAAAGATTCAGCCAGGCTATGGGCACACACTGATTCTAGGTTAAGTCAAACAGGCAACTCGGGTTGAATATATATTTTAATGTGATAGGCACACTAGAAAGTATATGACAGTTATTACATTTATAATTGATTACAAAACAGAGACACCAAAAAATCAGGTTACCTTAAATGCGTTCAGATGATATATTGGCAGGACAGCCTTCAGGGGCATAAAGCAGCCTGCTGTACCCTGGATCCACTCCTTACATGTGCTGGTAACCCCAAGGAAGATGGAATGGCCTCCTCTAAATTGGGGTCTAGTACTTAACCCCCATCTGGACACTCCTAACGCCCTTCTGGGTGGAGTATCCATGCTCCTCCTCTGCCTCTGGTCCCGTTTAGAATCTATGGGCACTATTTTGGGCGTAACTTTTAAATCGATGCTGGTACCATCCCGGTTTTGGGGTCAAACTAGTGGGCTAGTCATGGGCACCGGGAAGAGTCCGATGATGGATTTCCTTGATGGGTCAGGACCAGAGAACTCCCATTTTTTCAGGTTCCACATTAGGCATGGTGATGGGCAGAGTATGCACAGATACGACTTTCCGGGGCGTTTCCGCTTCAGTGCCTGGCTTGGTGCTGGGACAGATAGTGGTCCAGTTATTTTTGCCCCTCTCTCCTCAGTATGTGTGAAGCTTCTGAGGCAAGATGGCGGCCCCGCAAGTCCTGACCAGAGTTGCAGCCCAGTGGGGAAATTAATAATACGTAAGTGACTAAAAACTCAAAGTATATTATTATTATTGTTTATATAGCGCCATCAACTTCCGTAGCGCTTTATATTCATTTTAGATGCTGGGGAATAGTTTAAGGGTTTGGGCTTTTCATTAAATGATGCTGAAGGCCCGTTTTAAATTCCAGTGCCGGCCCCGTTGGGTTCCTGTTTTGCTTTAAATGATTTACTGGCGCAATAGAATAATCTCTGCTTTTCCAGAGCTTCCCCCTCATCTTAAAACGTAATGAAGCCTCAAAGGTCTTTTTTTTCGTTGAGCAGGATGGGCGGGTAGATACTGCGCTGGATGCAAGCGCTTAACTGTTCATGATGGCAAGTAAATATATATTTGTAATCTGTTTCTCTGGTGTAGTGTAAATTCCTGTAGCACATTTCCCATCTGGCATATGTTACTGGAGTATCTGTCGCATTCATGGTGTATAATGAAGCGGCTGTGTTTGGCGCTTCCTCTGTGGCCTGCTGTGCTGTGCTAATTGCAACGCGCTGGGTGATGTTATCTGCTGCCACTCTTGTGTACACTCAGAAGGTGCCAATGTTACTTCCTCTCCTGCCTGTAAACAATAGTAAACAGTGAGCGATGGCTGCTGTCAGCGCACCGCAGATGCCTCGGTGTCTCCCCGGCGCCATTTCTGAATGGCAGCAGGCGGCTCTGGTTTCCAGTAATCCCCGTCTGCCAGCATGGCAGCAGGCAGCTCATTTTATTTTCTCACTACCTTCCTCAGAACGGGCCACTACATTTATGGATCTGTGTAACAGGGGACCTGCATTTAAAACTGAAGTCTGACACTAGTCAATAAGGATATGTGTATAGTTTGTTTTCATGTGGCAGTGGGCTTGGTCATTTATAATCTGTCTTTTAGGAGATGTGTAATTAATACTAGAGTTTGGTTCAGGGGGAGGGAGGGGTCTATGAGTAAATTCTTTGATTTTCAGGGATCAGGAGAGGTTTGGCACCTCTCAACTATGTCAGAGAAGTCGGAATTCTTGGGGCGAGGGGATTGGCCCTTCCCTGTACTCTGGATGGCTGTACAATATCTCCAGCCAGGTTCTGGAAGTGGCTCTTTGCCTGTTCCCTCTCTCTAATAGGTTAGTGCAGACCTGGGCATTGTACGGCCCGCGGGCCGTATACAGCCCTTTAATTGGCTCTGACCGGCCCGGGCTGAGCTGGCTGGCAGAGTCCCTCCTCTCGTGATTCGGCATCCCTCCGCTCTAGCTGCCTGCGAGGCGGCCACCCGCCCCTCTTTGCAGCGCCTTCCGCACTGTACACAGGCTATCACTTAAGCAGCAGCCGCTCAGCACGCTCTCCCTTCCTCAGTGAGGAAAGTGATCGCCTACTTAAACCGGACCTTTACCATGATTTATTAAAAAAAAGCCCAATCCCTTATAAAACGATTATCCAGCATCTAAAATTAATATATTTAGTCACTTCTTATTATTCTTTCCCCCACTGGGCGGCAATTCTGTTCAGGACTTTAGGACACGGGTGCCGCCATCTTGACTCAGAAGCATGACACATACTGAGGAGAGGAGAGAGGAATAAATGACGGGAGGGGTTATAGCTGTGCTTTGCACAGACAGAGCAGAGCTGGGGTCAGGGAAAGGACAGCAATCCCAGAATGCAGAGCAGCACAGTCAGAAGACACTTCCTGTTTGCAGGCTGTCTGATGTTCCATGAGCCGCCATCTTGGATGTTTAAAGGCTCTTAACATGCAGTAGGAGGTAGGATGATTTTTTACGTGAGCAATCTGTATGTACAGGGTGTGGGAAACATATAAGATAGACTCTTATTCAGAGTGAAGGACCGCTTTAAGTGATCGCCTGTGTACAGTGCGGGAGGTGCCGCACCGCTGCAAAGAGGGACGGGTGGGCGCCCGACAGTGAAGAAGAGCACTTCAACCAGGGGAGGAGAAGGAGGTAGGCTCCGGCGCCATCTTGCCTGGGTGGAGGGGCGGGAAATACAATTAATACAATACAATTAATATTATGCAGATTTAGTTCAGCCTTTTTGCCCTCCACAATATTTTTAGTTTCTCATGCGGCCCCATGTAAAAAATAATTGCCCACCCCTGGGTTAGTGAATTAGTTTATATATGCGATTTATCAAATGTTATTTATCCACGATTGGTTCTTGTGTACAAAAAATTAATACAATCAATTGCCCCAGTTTCGGGGATCAGAAGTTATTGTGATGCCTTTTGGCACTCCTACTTGTCCATAAAGTCCTTTTCGTTCTTATTGGTGCGTTTGATACCCTGTTAGTAGCAATTCTTTGCAGTTTGTATCCTTGTTTGTAGCAAATGTTGTAGTACGGACGCGTTTTGCTCTCTCTGCTTCCTCAGCGTACTGGGTATCCTATTGGAGTTCAGGGTGGTTGACTCAGTAGGTAGGGAGGGGTCTATGAGTAAATTCTTTGATTTTCAGTGATCAGGAGAGGTTTGGCACCTCTCAACTAAGTCCGAGAAGTCCTAATTCTTTGGCGTGAGGGGTTTGGACCTTCCCTGTACTCTGGATGGGTGTACAATATCTCCAGCCAGGTTGTGGAAGTGGCTCTGTGCCTGTTCCCTCTCTCTGATGGGTTAGTGAGTTAGTTTCTATATGTGATTTATCCACAATTACAAGTGTGATTTATAACTATACAAGTGTTCAAAAAATTAATACAATCAATTGCCCCAGTTTCGGGGATCGGAGGTTATTGTGATGCCTTTTGGCACTCCTTGTCCATAAAGTCATTTCCGTTCTTACTGGTGAGTTTGATACCCTGTTTGTAGCAATTCTTTGCAGTTTGTACCCTTGTTTGTAGCAAATGTTGTAGTACGGACGTGTTTCGTACTCTGCTTCCTCAGCGTACTGGGTATCCTATTGGGGTTCAGGGTTGTTAGCTCAGTGGGTACTAGTCATTATTGTACATAAGAACATGCAAAGGGATCTTTTACTTACTGTGCTTGATATCCGGTTCCCTGCTGCCTTTATCTCAGAGTGCAAAGGGGTGGCACTATAGTCAGTTTCTCTATTGTAGTGCTGGGTCGCCTATTAGGGAGATTAATTTCTGTAGTATGAGTGCTAGCGTGACTTTCTTTGTTTAGTATTATATGTGTAATGGCCAAACCCCTCCTCCCAAAGAATTGATACAAACCTAAAGTCTTTGTTGTTTTTCCTTCTATAACAGACCTCAGAGCTGCAGAGGCGTGCATGTCCACCCTGTGAACCTATTTATTGGTTTCTTTGCCTTTTTATAGGTGCATTCACACAAAATGTTATTCCTAATCAGGCAGTTGGTTGGGTCAATAACGGATTAATGGTCCATTTTTGAACTTCGGTCCACTTTCAAGCAGGGTCCCCGGCTGCAAATTCCTGCAGTTGCCCTTGCAGCCAACTGGGCATCCAAAGTTCACTTAAAGCTGACCAAAACCCACATTTTTAACTAGCATCCACTGAATTCCTCCCCTAATGAAGAGTGTCTTTGTCATTGCCACACCAATGTATTGACTGATCACCTGCCATCTTACATTCAAAAAGTGAATATATCCATTTCTAGTGCTACACCCTAAGAGGGGAGTATTGGCAGGGGATTTGGTCAAATGTATTTCACAAGTTCAGTAGGTTTTGGTCAGCTTTAATACTTAAAATGCATTCTGATCACCAGCTTCCATGGGGCTCACTGGGTATTGGATCGGGGAGAAGATGAGTTTTACTGGGTGGGGGGTTTCACACAGCAGGGCACCTCAAATGCGGATGCCCGGGGGGGAGGGAAACAGGAGGCCCTGTAGTCTTAGCCTTCAGGGATGATTTTGGTCCACTTAAATCCAACCCTGATTTGCTTGATGAGTGCAAGACCACTCCAAAAGTTGATGTAAACTATTTATGTGCATTTTATGCACTTTAATTGGCAGTTTTAATGTTTTGAGTAGCTTTCCACAATACAGGAATTGGGCAGTGAGTGACATCCCACAATGTTTTTATTCTAAGTGTGCCATACACTCCACTTCGATCTTCATGACATTTGGGTAATCTCCAATAGAGGGCGAACTTCTGCAGAGATGAATATGCAAAAAAGAAAGCCCCTCCTGGCCCATATATACCTGGGACCTCCCACCAATTTCCCAGTTCCTTCTCTGCAGGGAAGGCGACAAGACAGAAGATGAAGACTTCTCTTACTTGCAGGTAAGCCGGGCTCGCGCCCGGCCCCTTTTTTGTCCCTATTGCTGCCAGGATTCATTCCAAATGTTCCCCTATTGAGCCTCCCAGCTTAGGCTGCGAGTCCTGGCAAGGGTAGGAGCACCCTGTGGGTGCATTGGGAGCCTTGCTCCACCGCGAGACCTCAATTGGGGCCGGTGGTTAAACCAGGTTGTGGTGATCCTGGTACGGGATGCCCCTGTCCCTGCTAGCATGAGGCCTTATTATTGGCCGGGTTTCCCTTCCCCTCCGGGTCCCTTACTCCCTCGGGGGGGGGGGGGGGGGGGGGGGCTGGCACGTCCTAACGGGCCTCTCCTTTGCATTTATTAATTGTTTTGGATATGTGTGTGTGTCTGTTGTGGGTGCTTCACACTGTGTGTGTGTGTGTGTGGTACACCTGGCTGTAATCCCTGATGAATTGGTCGCAGATGGCTTCCTGTCAGCCTGAGTGAGATTCACTCAGGCTGTGTGTGTGAAAAGGGGGCGGGGCCGGGCGCTCGCCGTGGTAGCCCCGCCCCCTCTTTGGCGCATTTTTTGTGAGGCCTCCCTCTGGCCAGATCGGCGCTGCAGGGAAGGGGGCGTGGCCTGGAAAGCGCGACTGCGGCGCTGGCACGCCCCCTTCTTCCTGGGTCCTTTTTTCTTCAAGGCCAGGGGCCATCTTGGTGCTTCTTGCGTGCCTGTGACTGTGCCTAGGGGACAGGTAGGGGCCGGATGGCCATTTTTTCATTGTTTTGGGGGTCACTCTCTGGTGTCTGCAATTTTTTGAGGTATATTCCTGTGTATATATATAGAGATAGATCTATCTATCTATCTATCTCTGCGTGGTATGGTTGAACTTTTATTAATTGAGATGCCATTAATAGTAACTGATTTGCCTATTGTGTGTTACAGATTGCTTCATATTGTGCATATTAAGGGGTTCCTCCTGGTCCTGGGGTCCCTAGTTTAAAACTGCTCTCCTCTAAGTCCTCCGGGACATTTAAGGGGCATCCCGGGTTGCTTAAGCGTAATTCCCTGCGGTATTGCGACTGACCACTAAAAAATCACCATATGGAGGCTCCGCAGGATACTGGGCTCGGGCTCACCTTGGGGCAAGCCTGCCCATGTGTGGGGTGTGGGGCATCCCTTACGGGAGAGGATGTACTGATCTGTACTCCATGCGCTCATAAGGCCATAACGCGGAAGTCTGGGTCCCAGCCTTCTGGGTCGGCTCCTCCCGCTTCATCGCCTTCCCCTCCCCGCTTGATCCGTACCCCGAGTGACATTGGTCCAAGCGGGGAGTCGCAGTCGGATGTTGGTGACAGGTTGGCCAGCATTGAAAGGTTTATTGTTAGCACGGTGGGCAGGAAAGCCCAAGCTAAAAGGAGACATTTGTTGTCGGCCCAGGCCGTGTGGGACGCGGACAACGACTCTATGGATTTGTCTGATTATTCCCCTTTAGAGGAGAGGGAGGTGTTTGAGGAGACAGAGTCTGATTTTGTACAGTCTGGTGATGCTTTTGTTGGGCAGGCGCCTGGGGATGCCGTAGATACGGCTGCTGTTTTGTCACATATGTTGAAGGTGTTGGATATTGATCCCCCGGAGGCGCCTCCCCTAAAGAAGGGGGAATTTTTTGGGGTCCGCAAGCCCCATCTAGAATTCCCTATGCAGGATCATTTTGACGCACTGATCCAGAAAGAATGGGAGAGGCCCTGTCGGCTTCCTGGTGCTCCCCAGGGATGGGACAAGAAGTATCCTTTCCCGGTGGAGGCGGTCAAGCGATGGTCCTCTCCTCCTGAGGTCGATGCGCCTGTTTTGGGCTTGACCAATTCTTCTGTGCTTAACACCCCTGAAGCTACCTCCCTTAAGGATGGCGAGGATAAGCACCTTGATCAGATGGCTTGTCATGCGTTTGCCAGTGTGGGATCGGCCCTGCGGCCGGCTTGTTCATCTGCTCTAGTGTCGCTTGCTACCAGGTCCCTTATCAGGGACTGGCTGAATGATGGTCCGTTTGATCCGGATAGCACTGAGTTCGCTACTCTTAAGAGGTGTGAATTGTTTTTGTTTTGTCTGCTATGGAAGATTCTATCGTCATGTGTAGCAGGACTTCGGCTTTATTGGTGGCTATGCGCAGATCTGGCTGCGTCGGTGGACGTCGGACTTTGGGGCCAAGAAGTCGCTTACGGCTCTTCCCTTTATGGGTACGCGGCTGTTTGGAGATAAATTGGATGCTGTTGCTAGGGGAGGTAGGTTACCTCAGCGGAAGAAACAGCGCCATCCCTTTCGGGGGGCTGGTTCCTTCACCCCTTTTTTTCGTGGAGCCAGAGCGATTAGGGGTCTGCCCGTCTCTGGTGTCAGGGGCTTGTCCTGGAATAGGGGCAGAGGTCGGGCGCGCCCGACGTCTGCCTGGGGTTCCAAGCCTAAGCCCGCCGGTAAGCCGGCTCAGCAATGAAGGGGCGCCCTCACCCGAACGGGTGGGGGGACGGCTGCGGCTCTTCTTCCAGGTCTGGGCCCGGGAGGTCACAGACAATTGGATCTTGGAAGTGGTCTCGTCCGGGTACAAACTGGAGTTCGAGTATTGGCCGCCTCCAAGGTTCTTAAGGTCTCGGGTGCCCTCGGACCCTCTGGCTGCACAGGGGCTCCTGTTAGCAGTAAGAAACCTTCTGGACATGGGAGTTATTTGCCCGGTGCCTCAGTCGGAGAGAGGCAGGGGTTACTACTCCAACCTTTTCACGGTGCCCAAAAAGGAGGGTTCGGTGAGACCCATTCTAGATCTCGAGGTTCTCAACAGGTTTATCAGAGCCAAAAAGTTCCGCATGGAGACTCTGCGCTCCGCTTTCATTTCCCTTCACCAGGGGGATTTCATGACATCCATAGATATCAAGGATGCGTATCTGCATGTTCCCATTTTTCCAGCGCATCAGAGATTGCTCAGGTTTGCGGTGGGGGATCAACATTTTCAGTTTGTAGCTCTTCCCTTCGGGCTGACCTTGGCGCCGTGGGTCTTCACCAAGGTCTTGGCGGGAATGATGGCCCTGCTCAGAGCTCAGGGCATTCGCATTGTGCCTTATCTGGACGACCTGTTGATCTCTGCTTCTTCCCTCCGTCAGGCGGAGCTGGACACCCACCAGGTGGTGTCGACCCTGGAAAGGTTCGGGTGGGTGATCAACCGCCCGAAGTCTTCTTTCTCTCCGTCACGAGTGATTTCATTTCTGGGCATGAATCTGGATACCATTCAGGGAGTGTTTCTGCCCCAGACCAAGGTGCAGGGGATTCAGGGTCTGATCCGTTTTCTTCTGGCCAATCCTTGTCCATCTATCCGACAGGGGATGAAACTGGTGGGATTGATGGTGTCCTCCTTCAAGGCGGTACCATTTGCACAGTTTCGCATGAGATCTCTTCAACTTCACCTATTGACGCATTGGTACAGGTGTCCGCAGTCATTGGATCAACCTTTCAGGATGTCTCCCAGGGTTCTGCAGTCCCTTCGGTGGTGGCTGGAATTGAGCAACCTGTTGAAGGGCAGATCCTTTCTGGTGCCTTGTTGGGAGACGGTCACCACGGATGCCAGCCTGTCGGGCTAGGGAAGTTATTGGAAAAGTCATCAGTTCAGCGGGGTGTGGGGTCCTCAGGAGGCTCACACCCCCATCAATGTCTTGGAGCTCAGAGTCATCCGACTGGTTCTGGCTCGGCTGACCTCACATTTTACAGGATCTACCGGATCAGGTTCGTTCAGACAACCGAACGGCGGCTTACATCAATCACCAAGGAGGGACTCGCAGCAGGAGTGCCCTCAGGGAAGTCTCTCTGATCCTGCACTGGGCGGAGAGCAATGTTCCTTGCATTTCAGCTGTCTACATTCCGGGAGTGGAGAAAACGGAGGCGGATTCCCTGAGCAGGGGATCCTCTCGCCAAGGAGAGTGGTCTCTCAATCCCGAGGTTTTTCTGGATCTTTGCCGCAAGTGGGGGACTCCGGAGGTGTATCTCTTTGCCTCGAGGCACAATCACAAACTTTCGGCCTTTGTGTCTTTCTCAGGATCCTCTATCTCTGGCAGTGGATGCCTTGTCCCTTGCTTGGAAGGATCTGGGTTTTCTTTACCTGTTTACGCCCGTCTCCCTGCTGGGCAAGGTAGTTCGCAAACTGGTTCTAGAAGGGGCACCAGCAATTCTGGCGGCTCCAAGGTGGCCAAGAAGGCTTTGGTACGCATACATTGTATGGCTGGCCGTAGATCAGTACCGGCTTCCCTTGTTGCCGGATCTGTTATCTCAGGGTCAACTACTTTACCCCAATTTACAAACGCTGGCTTTGACGGCTTGGCTGCTGAAACCTTTATTCTGAAGGAGGAAGGTTTGTCTGCGGCTGTTGTTCAGACCTTGCTTAGGGCCAGGAAGCGGTCCTCTTCTGGCATTTACTATAGGGCTTGGAGGTCCTATATTGATTGGTGTGAGGCTAGGGCCTTGCCTTGCAGGGTGTTTTCGATTCCTAGGATTTTGGAGTTTCTTCAGCATAATCTGGATCTTGGGTTCCAGCTTAGTACTTTGAAAGGACAGATTTCTGTTCTGTTGGTTTTCTTCCAGAGGTCTTTTGCCTTACACCCGCTGGTTAAGACCTTTTTCCAAGGGGTCGCGCATGTGTGGTTCCTGTTTGGGATTTGAACTTGGTTCTTTCGGCTCTCCAGGGTCCTCCTCTTGAGCCGCTACAGGATATTGCTCTTTCGGTTCTCACTCAGAAGGTTGCTTTCTTGGTGGCGATTACCTCTGTTCGGCGTGTCTCGGAGTTGGCGGCTCTTGTCGATTCAGGCCCCCTACTTTGAGAGACACCAGGATGAGGTGGTTTTTCGTTTTAAGCCAGATTTCCTTCCTAAGGTGGTGTCTGCTTTCCACCTCAATCAGGATATTGTTCTCCCTTCCTTGTGTCCTAAGCCTAACTATGACAAGGAGAGGGTTCTGTACAATTTGGATGTTGTTCGCTGTGTGAAGTACTATTTGGTGACTACTTCTTCTTTCCGCAAGACGGATGCTTTTTTCGTGAGGCCCTGCGGGCCCAGGAAAGGTTTGGCTCCTGGTCAGCCTACGATTAGCAAATGGATTCGTCAGGCCATTGTTGGGGCCTATTCTGCTAAAGGGAAGGACCCCCCCTTTTAGGGTCACTGCACACTCTACTTGTGCTGTTGGTGCATCCTGGGCTTTTCAGCACCAGGCTTCTGTTGAACAAGTTTGTAAGGCTGCTACTTGGTCTTCCGTTCATACTTTTTTCCAAGTTTTACAAGGTTGATGTGCGGGCTTCAGCGGATGCTGTTTTTGGCCGCAAGGTTCTTCAAGCTGCAGTGGTTTGAGTTGGTACATTCTTCACTGTTTTCTGGTTCCCACCCATGACGGACACTGCTATTGGATGTCCCACATGTCATGAAGATCGAAGTGGAGTGTATGGCACACTTAGAATAATACCGTTTTGTGAGTACTCACCTTTAAAACAGGTATTATGAGTGTGCCATACACTCCACTTCGCCCCACCCCTTTTTTTCAGGTGTTCTGGGGCTTTTATATGGTGAACCATTGGTTTTGATTGTTAAGGTTATAATTGGTTCTTCCTGGTCCTCTCACTGCTTTTTTACACTGGGAAATTGGTGGGAGGTCCCAGGTATATATGGGCCAGGAGGGGCTTTCTTTTTTGCATATTCATCTCTGCAGAAGTTCGCCCTCTACTGGAGATTACCCATATGTCATGAAGATCGAAGTGGAGTGTATGGCACACTCATAATACCTGTTTTAAAGGTGAGTACTCACAAAACGGTATTTTTTTTTTACATTTTAGGTAACTGACCACCCACAAGTACGACCTAGGTAGTACTTGAGATCATTATAAAATGGAGAGCGGTACTCCATGAAAAACAATTTGTATCTTTGCTATGCAAAAATAACGAGATGGAGAACAGTGGCTAATAGCTCATATAGCTCCCCCTGAGCAGATGAATTTCACTTTCCTCCAGTCAGATTGCCTTCAGTTCAGACTGACAGCAGTTTATTATTTGTATAGCGCCATCTTCTTCTGTAGTGCTGTTGTTTATAGGGGTGTGAATTCGCAAGAATATGGCGATACAATATATCCCGATTTCTGTCTCAATGACAATATATCGCGTTGTTTTTTTTGTTTTTTTTTTATTATTTACAAATTGACATAAAGTCCCCCTTCCTGGGGGAACCTCATTTTTTTGGGGAATTTTAAGGATTGAAACCCCAGCATAACCAGCCTGGGACCAACTATGTAAGCTATGTAGGGCTTGTAGGGTTGCTTCTGGCGGTTCAATGCCTTCGGTATCACCTCAGCGCCTCGGGTGTTCACCAAGGTACTGGCGGGGGTGATGGCTCTGCTAAGGAACCAGGGCATACACATCATTCCTTACCTGGACGACATCCTGATTGTTGCCAAGTCCTTTCCTCAGGCCGAGCAGGACACTCAGATGGTGATATCCACTCTAGAGTCCTTCGACTGGGTGATGAACTATCCCAAGTCTTCTCTGTCCCCGTCCTTGGTGAGATCCTTTCTGGGCATGACTCTGGATACCTCTCCGGTCAAGGTGTTCCTTCCTCAGCAGAAGGTGGGGGTCTTCAGATGCAGGCTCGGGCTCTGCTATCGTGTCTTCATCCCTCCATCCTTCAGGGGATGCAGTTTGTGGGCCTGATGGTGTCCTGCTTCGAGGCAGTCTCCTTTGCTCAGTTTTACACGAGACCTCTTCAGTTGCACCTCTTGTCAGTTTGGGATCGGGACCCTGTGTCCCTGTATCAGGAATTTGTTCTGTCTCCCCTGGCCGAACAGTTTCTGTTGACCAAGAAGAGTTTGGTTCGCAGACGTCGTACAGTTGTCGGTAGACCGGTATGTCTTGCCCAAGGATCCAGATCTCCTCACCCAGGGGCAGCTACGCCATCCCAATTTACAAACTCTGGCTTTAAAGTGCACCAACACCCAGGATTTTGACTATCCTGGGTTTTGTTCCACTTCGGCGGGGCACCCCGATCGGGGGTGTCCCGCTCTCTGAAACACCCCAGAAACCCCAAAAAACTCACCTCTCCCCGCTCCTACGTGACCGCACCGTCCAATCCCCGCCGACGTCCAAGACAGCGTGTCCGCCGCCGCCTCCCGCGCGTCAATCTCGGCGTGCCCACAAGTCTTAAAGGAGCCACAGCACTCAACCCTGTCAGCTTGCAGGCCAGCCTATAATCTGTCTCTAAACTTGGTTAAAAACAGAGGACTCGGTCACACACATCTGCAGAAGTATGCTTAAGCTGCACCACTACGCCAAAGTGCCTCTGTGGGGTGCAGTCCTAACTCTAATCTCTGAGAGCCCATCTGGGACATACAGTGCAATAGATAAATTGGGAGCAGGCTTACCTGAGGTTGCCCTAAACCTCTCAAGTGCAAGCCATGGGGTGGAAGGGTCAAAGACCTTGCAATACAGCCTAGACCCCACACACCATGTGCTTGCACAAATTCAAAAGAAACAAAGGGGGGGGGGGGGGGGGTGGCAGCCGTTCAGACCATTTTATAACTAACCTGGGAGGTGCACGTTAGCAGGGCGTGCCCGCTTGGCTGCTGAAGCCTCCATCTTGTTGGAAAAGGGTTTGCCTGCTTCTGTTGTTGATTTATTACAGAGTCTGGCATGCTTACATTGCCTGGTGTGAGTCTAAGTCTCTTCCCTTCTTCTCTTCTGTTGGGTTTTTTCTATTCTCAGGATTCTGGAATTCCTGCAACATGGTTTGGATCTAGGCCTTCAACTTAGTACCCTAAAAGGCCATGTTTCTGCTCTGGCATTTTTTTTTCCAAAGATTCTTTGCCAATCATTGGTTGGTTAAAACCTTTTTGCAGGGCGTTTCTCATGTGCATCCACCCCGTAAGCCTTTGCTACCAGTCTGGGATTTGAATCTGGTGTTGTCTGCTCTGCAAGGGCCTCCCTTTGAGCCTATTCGTGAGGCTGCCTTGCCTTTTAAGGTAGCCTTTCTGGTGGCTATCACTTCTGTAAGGAGAGTTTCTGAGCTGGCGGCGCTTTTCATCAAACCTCCTTATTTCGAGCGATATCAGGATAAGGTGGTGTTCCGGCTTAAGCCGGATTTCTTGCCTAAGGTGGTTTCTGCCTTTCATCTCCATCAGGACATTGTTTTGCCTTCATTGTGTCCTAATCCTGCTAATTCCATAGAGCGGACACTGCATTCTCTGGATGTGGTCAGGGCTCTGAAGTTTTACGCTACAGAGACTTTCAGGAAGTCTGATGCTCTTTTTTTGTTCTCACTTCTGGACCTAGGAAGGGTTTGCCTCCGGCTAAATCCACTATCAGCAAGTGGATCCGTCAGGCGGTGATTCAAGCCTATTCTGCTAAGGGAAAGGAACCTCTCTTTAGGGTGACTGCTCATTCCACTCGCGCTGTTGGTCCCTCTTGGGCTTTTCAGCACCAATCTTCTGTTGAACAAGTTTGCAAGGCCGCTACTTGGCCTTCTGTTCATACCTTTTCCAAGTTTTACAAGGTTGATGTTAAGCCCTCAGCGGATGTTGCTTTTGGCTGCACGGTGCTTCAGGCAGTAGTGACTTGAACTGCCGGCTGTTGCTTATTGGGGATCCCACCCTACTTCTGGACACTGCTTTTGGATGTCCCAACTGTTATAATTACGAAGCAGGCCGTGCCATGCAATAAATAAAAAAAGCAATTTTGTGAGTACTCACCTGTAGAATTGTTTTTGTTCTTGCATGGCACGGCCTGCTTCGACTTGTTATCGTTATTCTTGGTTGCCTCTTTATGGTGATTGTTCCAAGGTAATTGGGGTTTTTTACATTTTTTACTTTTATTCTCTCCCGGCTTCTTGTCTCACTGCTTGTCTACGCTGGGAACTCTATGGTTGATCCCCCTTTTATAGGGGGCCGGGAGATGCCACAGCTTTCTGCAGTACCACTGCGCCACCTTGTGGCGGAATAACCCAACTGTTATGAATACGAAGCAGGCCGTGCCATGCAAGAACAAAAACAATTCTACAGGTGAGTACTCACAGAATTGCTTTTTTTCTCACACACCTATTTGTTTAAAGATATCTATAGGTGCCTCGTTGCATTCTGTTTGTTACATCGTTTAAAAGAAATACACTAACTACATACAATTTTAATAGGGAATTCAAAACGTTTTGCTTAAAAAGAAAAAAAAAAAATTTCCACGGCTGCGGTGTCCCCTCCCTACAAAGATCCTTCACAAGCCCCCCATCAGTGGATGGAAGGCTATGCAGGACGGACACATTGGAACACAATTTATTGTCCTGGGGCCTAATTGTTCCGGCGAGATCAATGTGTCCCTGGCCGGCTTGTGGAGTAGAACGCCATGTGGAGGAAAGGGTGCCGCGCGCCTCGTGTCTGACAGAAGGCAGCTAAAATTGGCCGCCTGATTAGATGCTATTTCTGGAGAGCCGCCTTGGATTACCTTCTGTAACTTTAACCTTTTCCCGGGATGAGGCTCCCTTCCACCTGCAGCGTTGCTTAAACGGAAATTTTGCTTAGTGAGAAGATTAATGTTATAATGGAAAATATCCTGGGAACACATTATCCCATTTCAGAGGAATCCCGGCCCCACTTGTGTGCTCAGCCCAAAGCTTGCAGCCAGTCCAAGGGCTCCCTGCTCTTACATGGGAATAGCTGTGTATTGTTTGCTTTGCCGATTTATATTCCTACATTATCTTCAGCACTTTACAGTGTCTACAGATACTCTTCTCATCAGACCCAAAAGAGAGCACCTGAGTATAAAGTAGAAAATAAAGTGTTCTCTTTTAAAGGAGTTCTTTCGCTGAAAATGGCCTAATGATAAAAATCCATACAAATTTGCTGAATGGCAGGAAGAGGGGTCACTTATACACCGGCATCAAGAAATATACAGCCAGGACATCCTGGGTGACGGGCTCTGTCACTTCTGATAGACTAAACCCGTCATCCCTGTTTTTTTTATCCCTACCATGCGAAGAAAACAACAAGCTTGGCGGGAGTTTTATTCATTTTAGGTGTATAAGTGAACCCCTCCGAGGTGTTTATATGGATTTTCAATGTTGCACAATTTTGCAATAGTCCTTTTTCAAACCGGCTCTCAGTATGTGACGCTTCTGCAGCAAGATGGCAGCGCCCGTCTGAGCAGAGTTGCAGTGCAGTGGAGGAAAGATTAATAAGTGATTCAATACCTAAAATATATTAATTTTAGATGCTGGGGAATAGTTTAAGTGTTTGGGCTTGAGGGGAGGAGAGCGGGATAAAGTACAGAGGGTGGGGGTTTTAGCTGAACTTTGCACAGACAGAGTAGAGCTGGGGTCAGGTAAAGGACCGCAATCCCAGAATGCAGAGCGACACAGTCAGAAGACACTTCCTGTTTGCAGGCTGCCTGATGCTCCATAAGCCGTCATCTTGGATGTTTAAAAGTTCATAACATGCAGTAGATACAGATCGGATAATTTTTAATGTGGGAAATCTGTATGTACAGGGTGTGGGAAACATATAAGATATGCTCTTATTCAGAGTGAAGGTCCGCTTTAAGTTTCGTCTTAAAAACACTTCCCTCCTCAACCTTATTGAATCCTTTCACATATTTAAAGGTCTCAATCATGTCCCCTCTCTCCCTTCTTTCCTCCAGACTGTACAAATTAAGTTCTTTAAGTCTCTGATAAGTTTTGAAGTTAAAGTCCTTCTACCATTTTCCCGCTTTTGAACCCGTTCCATGCTCAGATACAGTCCAGGCAAAGTTAATAAAAAAAAATAAAAATAGACCACTTACCTGCCAACCCACAGACTCGTCCCTGCATAGTTTTGCATAGTTTTGCGGGCTGGTCTGATTGCAGTGCTCCACTACGTAGCCGAGATTGCACGACCAACAGGCCCGGTGAGGATAGGTTCTCACTCACTGGGAAAAAAAAATCACTTAATCAATGTTGGATGCAACAAGGTAGCCTTCTCTTCCAATGTGACCTCCAGCAGAGACTTGCACCGTGGCCGGGCTGAGAGCCCAGTGTTGGCACCTCAACTTGTTCCAGATTCTCATGTAGCCCACTGCCCTGCAGCAAATTCTCTGCTCTGTAGACCTTTTTTATGGTGGCAGGGGCGCATAGAGCAGAGGAAAGTGCACTGCTCTTTGCTGCAACATGATGCAGCAGAAACCCGGAACAAAGTGGGGGCCAGGGGGTTTTTTATCCTGCGTGCATCCCGAATTGAGATGCCCCCTTAGGGTTGTTTTTAAAATGATTGTAACATCCGAAAAAAACGTCAGTTTACCTTGCCAAACGTCCCTCCAGCACTGTCCTTATCTGGCTGGTGCCCTGAATGAGGAAATCCCCCCCCCCCCTCTCGGGGCTCCTGCCACACCCCCCTGATGCAGCCCACCAATCGACTTTCAGGATGCCTAAAGGAACCACCCCCGCCCTGGCTTGAATGGCTCTCAGCCATTAGCTCACAGCTAACCCCTCCCTGCCGCCCTCCTCCTAGCAGCAGTCTCTTGCTCAGCACTGACAGTTTCACCGCTGGATGAGCCCCGCTGAGCCCTTACAGGCCGCGACTACCTGCACTTCCTCCCTCCCTCCTGTCTGCTTGCCTACCTACCAGGTCACCCACCAGCCTGCCCACCTACCTACCTACCAGACCACCCACCCACCCGCCTGCCCACCTACCCTGCTTGGGATTGCGGGGGGTGCGATTATGCGTGCTTTGGGAGTGCGTCCATGTGCGATTGGGATTGTGGCCTTGTGTGTCTGGGAGTGCTGGTCTAGGCTCCATTGTTATCTAGCAAAAGGGGGAGAGGGGGGGGGGAAGCACAGCCAGGATATCTGTAGTAAGTACTGGGAGTCTTACAGACCCCACCCATTATGCTGATTATTATGCAGCATCACAGATCCAAGGACCACGCTCACTTTCTTCATAATAGAAATCATGAGGTGAAACTGTAAACCTAGATATCTTGGCCATTTCTTCAGTTTAAACATGGAAAACACTTTAGGACGATGTCAAATGTAGCCCAACACAATGGTGTAACACTTTAATGGCTTTAACTGAACTACAGTCTTCTTCTTTAAGTGCTGTTACATGGTGGTTACCCGACTCTGTGGACTGGTTGTTAATACCTTGAGGGCAAAGTATAAGCCACATGTTTTACCCCAATGCATTACATCCCCCATATTATGATCAATTCAGTTTCGAGCAAGAAAAACTAAATGTTTGACCATCTTGCCCACTCTCCCAATTTAAAAATGTTAATATTGCTTAAAGCGGACCTTCACCCCGAATAAGAGCCTGTTTCCCACACCCTGTACTTACAATTTCCCAGATTAAAAATCATTCTACCTGCACGTATTGCGTGTTATGAGCCTTTAAACATCCAAGATGGTGGCTCATGGAGCATCAGGCAGCCTGCAAACAGGTGTCTTCTGACGGTGTTGCTCTGCATTCTGGGATTGCTGTCCTTTCCCTGACCCAGCTCTGCTCTGTCTGTGCAAAGCACAGCTATAACCCCACCCCCAGTATGTGATGCTTTTGAGTCACGATGGTGGCGCCTGTATCCTAGAGACCTGAACAGAGTTGCAGCCTGGTGGGGGAAAGAATAAGTGACTAAAAACTTAAGATATATTAATTTTAGATGCTGGAGAATCGTTAAAGGGTTTGGGCTTTTCATGAAATCATGCTGAAAGTCCAGTTTAAAAGAAAAATACTGCCCGTCTTTTGCATTGAAGGAAAACACGCCACCAATAAGTTACAACACGCATACAGTGATTCAGTAAACGGTCATGTGAGTTGTAAAATCGCTGCTTTCTCGCATGCGTGTCACGCACATGCAAAATTGTCTCGCACATGCAAAATTGTCTCGCATCTGTTCCTGAGTCACGGGAGAATTCTTGCATCTAGCATAGAGCTGAGAAGGTCTCGACCTGTGCTGAATTGACCCTATAGTGTATATTCTTATTCGTGACAGAGATTCTAACACACTCCCTATTATTGTGTTCCTCTTCTCACAGGTGAATATATTAAGACCTGGCGGCCCAGGTACTTCCTCCTGAAGAGCGATGGCTCCTTCATTGGGTATAAGGAGAAGCCTGATTCTTCAGAGCACAGTCAGGTGATGCCCCCTCTCAACAACTTCTCTGTGGGAGGTAAGTGTCCAGACCCTTTGCTGCGTTTCCCATGAAGCGGTTGTACCTGCATTTATGCTGCATTGTCTTGTTTCTATCAGAATGTCAGCTCATGAAGACCGAACGCCCTCGACCCAACACCTTTGTGATCCGATGCTTGCAGTGGACGACTGTTATTGAACGCACTTTTCATGTGGACACACCAGAAGAAAGGTGCATGTGCATATTGTTATAGTGTATTTCTACTTGTTGACCAACTCCTTTGAGGACTGAACACTTAAAACGCTGGTTCTTTCCTAACCCATTAGGGAGGAATGGATGAGGGCCATCCAGACCGTGGCCAACAGCTTAAAGAACCGAGAGGCTGAGATGGAGGAAGAGGAGACCATGGACTTTAAATGTGGTTCTCCCAGTGATGCCACTAGTGCAGAAGAGATGGATGTGGCAATATCAAAGGGGCGGCCCAAAGTGGTAAGTCCTAAAGAAAAAACTCATTAACTGATCTGGAATCTAAGTTTCCAGGGTTGGCCGCTGGCTTTTCTCTGGGGCATCCCGAAATAGGATGTCCTGCTGTGTGGAACCCCCCCTGGGGCGCCTTTAAAAACTCACTTTTCCACGTTCCAAATGGCTCTGATTGTTTACAATAGGGCATCCCTGGAAGCCGAAGGGAGCCGAGTGATGCCACACACCACTCGCAGGTGCGGCTAGGATTCCTTTCTGCAGCTTGTGTTCAATGAGAGGTGAGTAAGCCCTGCTACCCGGGGGTTTCACACAGCCGGGTGCCCCAGGGGGAAGAACCAAAACACTTTAAAGTACCCACCCAGGCATACACAATATAAACCACATATACGGATATAGACCCGCACAGCTGTGTCACACCTAGATTGAATCTTACCGACACCAGCGATCTCACTCCCATGACCCCGGAACCAGGCGTCCTCACCTGGTATCAGTCACGATGATTGGCCGTGCCTGCTCCATTCACGTCAGTAAGAGGAGATTACCACCCCTCAGGACACCCATTAGATTGAACTAAAATGATTGGAGGGGGTGTTGCCAGTTATCGTGTCAGGAAGAGGTGAGGAGGCATCAACCCAACTACTGCCTGTGGTCCGACACTGGGATGGCTGCAGTCTGGATCTCCAGCGGAGGTAAGTTTTCAAACCGTTCAGATTATTGCCAGACTGTAGGTATAGTATGTGTTGTAAATTGTTTTTGCTCAGACAGTCCTTTTAAGCCAAGTAGACATAGGTCTCTGTCTCCATATTCGTATGTTTGTCCAGATAAAAATGAAAAAGATGGCGGCTGCACAATACATTTGACTGACATGGGCAGTGCAAAAGTCAGACAACAATTAAAGGGACACTCCAGACGGTGTGAATCATAAGGCCTTGTGCCTATCTTCCATTTCCTGCCAAGTGCTGTAGATGCCTTAGGTCTCCAAAGTTTCCATTTTTAGGTGGCTGCCCTAATATTCCAAGTATGTCACACACCCCGCTTCCACTATTCATGACATATGGGTTATGGTCCAGTAGAGGGCGAACTTCTGCAGAGATGAAAGCAAAAAAGAAGCCCCTCCCGGTCCATAAATACCTGGGACCTCCCACACATTCCCCAGTTCCTTCTCTGCAGGACGGCGATCAAGTCAGAAGATGTGGGCTGCTCTTCCTTGTAGGTAAGCTGGGCTTACGCCCGGCCATGCGGTGCCTTATTTCTGCCCGGACCTTTATTTTTTAATTCCAGTATAGCCTCCCAGCCTTGGCTGCAGGTCCGGGTGATGGTAGGTTTCACCTTATAGGTGTTGGGGAGCCATGCTCCCCCATGAGACCCCATACAAGGGGGTAGGCGGCTTCCGGGTTGGTGATCCCGGTTTGGGATGCCCTGTCCCCATTCACTTCCCTGGCACTTTTCGGTGAGGGATTCTCCCCCTTCCGGGTCTCCTCAGGTTCCCTCCAGTGGGGGGGGGGGGGGGGGGGGGGTCGGGGGGAAGACATTGTGCTTATATTTTTCACCTTGTTACGTGTGTGTGTGTGTGTGTCTGTGCGCTTTTGCTGCATGTTTCGCGCTTTGCACTCTGCTGCCTGCCGGGGAGCTTCTCCCCCTCAGGCTGAGTTGTGAGGGGGTGGGGCCGGGCACTCGCTCGGTGCCGCGGCCCGCCCCCCCCTTCTGTTTGGCGCCTTTGCGGGCCCATCCCATTGATGGGATCCGCATTGCTGGACTAGGAGGGAAGGGGGCGGGGCCTGATGCAGCGCACGATCCACGCTGGCCCGCCCCTTCTTCTTCTCCCCCTCTCTCTCTGTCACGGAGGCGGCTGCTGCTGCACTGGACGTCATTTTGCTTCTAATTGCTTGGCCAGTATGTCCCAGTCGCACTTGGGACAGCGCTGGCCCCCCTCTGCCACTGTGTTTCATTACATGTATATTATTCTGTGGTGTGCATGTGCTTATTGCCATATTTTGTGTCTTTCAGGAGGACTCCCTGTGCATTGCTTAAAAGGCGGTCCTCCCGGTCCTAGGGTCCCTAGCAGTATTTTGGGGCACTTATAAATCCTCCCACTCGGGACAAAAAAGGGACATCCCGGGTTGCTTACCAGCGTAATTCCCTCTGGTCATTGCGACTACCTTAAAAAAATCACCATATGGAGGCTCCACAGGATATCGGGCTCCCTTCGGGACAATCCCGGATGTGTGTGGGTTGTGGGGTACCCCTTACTGGGGAAAATGTACTGATTTGTATACCTTGTGCGCAACAGGCCATAACCCGGCAGTCTGGTTCCCAGACTGGGGAGTCGCACTCAGAGGTCTGTGCTAGGCTGGCCAACCTCGAGAAAATTATTTGTAGCTCAGTGGGTAAAAAGGCCCCTGCTAAGAGAAGGCATCTGTCACTGGCTACGCCGGTAATTGATTTTGATGATTATGACTCCCCTGACTGGGCTGATTATTCCCCGCTTGAGGAGGGGGAACTGTTTGAGGAATCTGAGACTGAGGAACTGCAGTTCTTTGATTCTGATGCCGGACAGGCGCTGGGGGATGCTGTTGATACCCCCAAGGTCCTGGCCCATCTCTTAGAGGTTCTGGATATTTCCCCTCCAGCGGAGGCCCCTCCTAAGAAGGGGGAATTCTTTGGGTTCTCTAAGCCCCGCTTGGAGTTCCCAAATCCCAATAATTTTGACTGCATGATTCTTAGAGAATGGGAGAGGCAGAGTCGGCTTCACGGTGTTCCTCAGGGATGGGATAGAAAGTATCCCTTTCCGGTGGTCTTCCCCTCCCGAGGTTGATGCGCCCGTTTTAGGATTGGCCAACACCTCCGTTGTTCATACTCCCGATGCCACTACCCTTAAGGATGGCGAGGAAAAGCGCATTGATCAGATGGTATGTCATGTCTTTGCCAGTGTGGGTTCAGCCTTGTGGCCTGTCTGTGCATCTGCACTCGTGGTTGTGGCTACCAGGTCTGAGATTAGGGACATGTTAAATGGGTCCCAGCTCAACCCGGACAGCGTTGAATTCACAACCATTAAGAGGTGTGAATTGTTCATGAATTTTGTTTTGTCGGCTATGGACGACACTATTACCATGTGTAGCAGAACCTCGGCTCTTCTTGTGGCCATGCGCCGATCGGTCTGGCTACGCCAGTGGGCGGCTGACATTGCGGCCAAGAAGTCACTTATTGCCTTGCCCTTCCTGGATACACAGCTGTTTGGAGACAAATTTGGATTCTGTGGCGAAAGGTGGAAGGCTACCTCAGCGTAAGAGGCAGCGTCGTTCCTTTCGGGGGGCAAGCTCCTTCAATCCTTCCTTTCACAGTGCCAGAGGGAGCAGAGGTCTTGCCTACTCCTGGCTTCAGAGGTGATTCCTGGAACAGGGGCAGAAGACGTGCCCATCCAGCCTAGCTGGGTTTCCAAGCCCAAGCCCGCTGCCAAGCCAGCTCAGCAATGAGGAGGCGCCCTCACCCTTACGGGTGCTCTTCTTCAAGGTCTGGGCCCGGGAGGTTACGGACAAGTGGATATTGGAAGTGGTCTCGTCTGGGTACAAACTGGAGTTCGAGTACCGGCCTCCTCCCAGTTTCCTAAGGTCTCGGGTGCCTTCGGATCCTCGGGCGGCGCAGGGGCTCCTGTCGGCTGTAAAGAACCTCCTGGACATGGCGGTCATATGCCCGGTGCCTCTTTCAGAGAGAGGCCTCTCATCAGAACCAAGAGGTTCCGCATGGCGACTCTGCGCTCAGCCATCGGTTCCCTTCGTCAGGGGGATTTCATGACGTCCATAGACATCAAGGATGCTTACCTTTATGTAGCAATTTTCCCAGCACACCAGAGATTTCTCAGGTTTGTGGTCGGAGATCAGCATTTTCAGTTTGTGGCCCTCCCGTTCGGGCTGACCTCGGCACCGAGGGTGTTTACCAAGGGTCTGGCGGGCATTATGGCCCTGCTCAGAGCCCAGGGCATTCGCATTGTGCCATATCTGGACGACCTGCTCATTACAGCTTCCTCTCTCTGCCAGGCGGAGCTGGACACCAGGATGATGGTGACGACGCTGGAGAGGTTCGGATGGGTGATCAACCACCCCAAGTCTTCTCTCTCCCCATCAAGGGAGATTTCCTTTCTGGGCATGAATCTGTATACCAGTCATGACTGGTGTGTTCCTACCTCAGGATCTGATACGTGTTCTCCTGACCAACCCTCGGCCTTCCATTCGGCTAGGGATGACTCTGGTGGGTTTGATGGTGGCCTCCTTCGAGGCAGTCCCCTTTGCTCAATTCCACATGAGGTCCCTACAACTCCATCTATTGCTGAAATGGGTCAGAGGTCCACAGTCCTTGGATCAGTCATTTCTGATGTCTCCCAGGGTTCGTAAGTCCCTTCAGTGTTGGCTGGAATCAAGCAATCTGATGAGGGGCAGATCGTTCCTGGCCCCTCGTTTGGAGACGGTTACCACGGATGCCAGCCTGTCGGGCTGGGGAGGTTTCTGGAAAGATCATCGGTTAGGGGTTGTGGGGTCATCGGGAGGCTCACAACCCCATCAATGTCTTGGAGCTCAGAGCTATCCGCTTGGTCCTGTCGCGTCTGACACTTCACCTACAGGGTTTACCGGTTCAGGTGCGATCAGACAATCGTACTGCGGTAGCTTACATCAATCACCAAGGATGGACTCGCAGCAGGAGTGCCCTCAGGGAAGTCTTTCTGATTCTGAAATGGGCGGAGAGCAATGTTCCTAGCATCTCGGCAGTATACATTCCGGGAGTGGAGAACACGGAGGCGGACTCCCTGAGCAGGGGATTCTCTCGCTGAGGGGAATGGTCTCTCAACCACAGGGTGTTTCGGGCCCTGTGTCACAAGTGGGGGACTCCGGAGGTGGATCTCTTTGCCTCTCGGCACAATCACAAGCTCCCAACCTTTGTATCTCTGTCTCAGGATCCTCTGGCCCTGGCAGTGGATGCCTTGTCCCTTGCCTGGAGGGATCTGGGGTTTCTGTACCTGTTTCCCCCCCTTCTCCATGGTAGGCAAGGTAGTGCGCAAGCTGGCTCTAGAGGGGGCACCAGCAATTCTGGTGGCCCCAAGGTGGCCAAGACAGGTTTGGTTCGCAGATGTCGTAAGATTGGCGGTAGATCAGTACAGGCTGCCCCTGTCTCCGGATCTGATCTCTCAGGGTCAGCTACGTTACCCCAATTTACAAACGCTTGCTTTGATGGCGTGGCTGCTGAAACCTTCATCCTGAGGGAGGAAGGTTTGTCTGAGGCGGTTATTCAAACCTTAATTAGAGCTAGTAAGAGGTCTTCCTCTACCATTTACTATAGGACTTGGCGGTCCCATATTGACTGGTGTGAGGCTAGGGCCTTACCTTGCGGGGTGTTTTCGATTCCTAGGATTTTGGAGTTTCTACAACACGGTCTGCATCTGGGGTTCCAGCTCAGTACTTTGAAGGGTCAGGTTTCTGCCCTGGCTGTCTTTTTTCAAAGGTCTTTTGCTTTGCATCATCTGGTCAAGACTTTTTCTCCAAGGGGTCACTCATGTCCGGCCCCCTAGAAAGCCTTTGGTTCCCGTTTGGGACCTAAATTTGGTTCTTTCAGCCCTCCAGGGGCCTCCCTTTGAGCCGATGCAGGATGTGGCTCTTTCTTTGCTCACTCAAAAGGTTGCCTTTTTGGTGGCTATTACCTCTGTTCGGCATGTCTTTGAGTTGGCGGCTCTGTCCATTCAGGCCCCTTACTTGGAGAGACACCAGGATAAGGTGGTTTTTCGCTTTAAACCAGATTTCCTTCCTAAGGTGGTTTCTGCCTTCCATCTCAATCAGGATGTAGTTCTCCCTTCCTTGTGTCCTAGGCCTAGCAATGACAAGGAGAGGGTTTTGCACTCTTTAGATGTGGTTCGTTGTGTAAAGTACTATTTGGTTGCTACTTCTCCTTTTCGTAGGACGGACGCCTTGTTCGTGGTGCCTTCTGGGCCTAGAAAAGGTTTGGCGCCCGCCAAGTCTACCATTAGTAAATGGATACGCCAGGCCATTGTTGGGGCCTATTCTGCTAAGGGGAGGGTTCCTCCTTTTAAGATCACTGCTCATTCTACTCGTGCTGTTGGGGCTTCGAGGGCTTTTTAGCACCAGGCTTCTGTGGAACAAGTTTGTAAGGCTGCTACTTGGTCTTCCGTTCATACTTTTTCAAAGTTTTATAAGGTTGATGTGCTGGCCTCAGCGGATGCTGTTTTTGGCCGCAAGGTTCTGCAAGCTGCAGTGGTTTAAATTGGTGCATTTTTTGCTGTATTTGGATCCCCACCCATGACGGACACTGCTATTGGATGTCCCATATGTCATGAATAGTGGAAGCGGGGTGTGTGACATACATTGAATAATACCATTTTGTGATTACTCACCTTTAAAATGGGTATTATAAGTATGTCACACACCCTGCTTCATCCCGCCCTTTTGTATTCTGGATCCTTTATATGGTGAACCTTTTATTGTTAAGAATGTTTTATTAGCTCTTCCTGGTCCCCTTACTGCTGTCATATACTGGGAAATGTGTGGGAGGTCCCAGGTATTTATGGACCGGGAGGGGCTTCTTTTTTGCTTTCATCTCTGCAGAAGTTCGTCAACAGGGCGGTTGAGGATCTCCGGTAGGCGAGCGTGATGTAGGAGCCCTGGAAATGAAATGTTTGTTTTTCGGGCGATCATTACGTAGTGGGGCATCCAGAATAAGGAATCCCCATGGGGACTGAAATGGCTGTCCCTAGCATCTTTTGGGCAGCAGAAACTAAGCTGTACAACGCTCCACTCCCGCTATGGATTGGTCACCTGGTACAGAGCAGGTGAGTGACTTTACTCCTAGATGTAATAGGTGCCTTACCACTCTCCAGTATTGAGATTCCCTCTTTGTTGTGCTGACATCTGTTTATTCTAAGTATACAGTACGTCCTGCTCCAGATATAATACTTACAATTGGGATATCCTCCGCCAGAGGGCGCTGTGCACTGCAGACATGCAAAAACAGGCTCCTCCCGGCCCTTCATATACCCAGGGACCTCCCACAAATCCCCAGATTTCTCTGCAGTGCTGACTGCGAAAACATGAAGTATCACTCTCTCGCAGGTGAGCGGGGCTATTACAGCCTGCTGCCCTGTTGGACTATTCCCACCTGTCGTCCTTGTGATGTGCCTCCCAGCCTGGGCTGCTCTGGACGGGTGAAGGTAGGCAGCACTATGCATGCTTAACGGAGCCATGCTCCACCGCAGTCCCCCACCAAAGGGTAGGCGGTTTAGGCTGATGGTGAGCCTCATAGTGGATGTCCCTCCCGCATTATTGCCCCATGCCCCCGTGTATAGGTGGACCCTGTGTAAAGGGTCGCCGTCCTCCCTCGTTTCCCCCCCCGTATTCAGGGGAAAAGAAGGGGGGGGTGTGTGTCTGTTGGCGGTCTCAGTGTACGGTATTGTCACGCTTATGGCCGTGCTTTTGCCCCTGACCGGCAACTAGGTGTCAGAGCCACGCTGCCCTTCTATTTTGGCCTTTCTCAATTTAATATGCAATAGTGTACAGCACGTCCTGCTTTATTATCCTGCATCTTGGGCAGGAAACTAATTTTGTCACCTACGGGCATCAGAATGGTGGCGGTGTATTTAGACTTCACGAGTATCCACTAGCAGATGCCTTTACAGGCATATTCTATGCTTGGCTTGTCGAGCCTTTAACGGCTGCTTCAGAGCTTCGCGCTCTTTGAGGGAGGCGGGGACCTGGCGTGGCGCGCTCCGCGTCGCGCCCAGTTTAGACCCGTCCTCTGAGGTTCGGTCGGCGCCATTTTGTTGATCTCCGCATGCGTGTTGGCTGTCCTTCTCCTCCCCAGGTCGGTGAGTGCCCTCGCGGGCGTATTCATCATTAGTATTCTTTCTGTTGCGCATGGCCCTGACACCCCTTATTCCCCTTCTGTCTTTCAGACGTCGAAGAGTCCGGTGGCTTCTCCCGGCCTAACATATATTGTAGCGGGCTTACAAATTCTCCCACATTCCTAGCGGGTCTTTGGGACATCCAGGGTTGCCTATTGCGTAAATCCCTACTGGTATATATTACATTAATAATCACCATATGGAGGCATCTCAGAATTATGTGACCGGGGTCCCTCCGGGACAAGACCGGCTGTGTACCGCATGTGGACTGCCCCATGCTGATGCGGACACAGCACGGGTCTGCGGACCCTGTGCTGAACAAGTACTGGCCCTGCAGTCAGGGTTGCCAGTGGCTGCACCTCGTTTCAATACACCTCTCTCCCCGTGCTTAAATCTCACTCCTGATGAGTCGCACTCGAGCGGGAATGAACAGCAAGCCGTGCCGCGCAGACTGCCTACAGCAGATCAGGTGATTTCGAGGTTGGCAGAGCGATTGGGCCCTGGTAAAAAGCGGTCCCTGACACCTCCGGTTTCGCCCATTCCTTCTGAATCTGAAGAGTTCACTGCTGAGCAGGGTTTTGCTCTGTCTGATGAAGGTCTGCTATTCTCTGACTCGGGCTCATCGGACGAGGGGCTGAGGAGTCTTGATGATCCGGGCCCTGGTTCTTGGGGCCTGTGTGACACCGACGAATTACTGATAAAGATCTTCGAGGTCTTGTCTCTATCTCTCCCTGGTGAGGCTTCCAGGCCTAGAAGGGAGAGTTTCCATACAGCGCCGTTGCGTTTGGAATTTCTGGAGCAGGATCACTTCCAGGCTCTTGTACTCAAAGAATGGCAATGCCCTAGTAAACTTCCAGGGGTTCCAGGGGACTGGGATTGGAAATACCCTTTACCCCCTGACGTAGTTAACTGCTGGTCATCACCCCCCCGTGGTGGATACACCGATCATTGGGGTTCTTAAACCCCCTTTATTGCAGCCCCTACTTATCGTACCCTTCGGGATGCTGAGGACCGCCGTATTGATAGGCGGGCTTCCCACGCCTTTTCTTGTGCAGGGACGACTCTGCGCCCGGTCTGTGCCGCGGCCATCGCTGCAGTGGCCGCTAGGACCCTCATCAAAAAGCTGATTGATCATCAACCTGAGGATCTCCCCTGGGAGGTGTTTAATGCACTCTCCAGTTGTGATGTATTTGTAAGATTTAGCCTTTTGGCGCTGGATGACACCATCAGCATGTGCGCTAGAACTTCCGCCCTTGCTGTAGCTATACGCCGACTGGTCTGGCTGCGACAGTGGGGTGTTGACGATGCTACGAAAAAGATTCTTACTGGGCTTCCCTTCAGAGGGCGACGCCTATTCGGGGCCCGTCTGGACCTGTTTGGAAAAAAGGGCAAAACACCCCTTTACAGAAGGTGGTCTCGGCCTTCTCGAGGCAGGGGCACCCCTCCACCCCGCTATGTTAGCGTCAAACCCGAACCAGGGGTGTCCTTCCAGCTTTTTGGTATAGATCTCTGCCCCAGGAGTGGCAGACAACGCCCTGGTCCCTCCGGCAGGACTAAGTCCAAACCTTTTACCAAAACCCCCCAAGCATGATGGGGTTGGCCGCAGCACCTTGCCCCTATCAGGAGGCGGCATGCCTCGTTCTGATGGAGTCAGGAGGAAGTTTCCTCTGGATGCAGGATAGTGTCTGCTGGGCAGCCCCTTCCCGAGATATTCAGGATGCTTCTGGTCCCTGCCTCTCTTCTTGTGTTGGCGCAGGCCACGAGCGATCTGCGAGGTCTGGGGTCACCTGCTGGTTGCCCTTAACAGACAGAGGCAGGGGCCTCTACACTAACCTTTCCACATTCCTCCAAAAGGATGAGACCCTCTGTCCATTATGGCCTTCCATAGGTGAGGCAATTTTCATTCACAGGCGTTTTTACTGCATGGTTTCTCTGAGTTGGGCCGCCAGTGCCCTGTGTCCAGGGACCTCTTGCCGTCAGTAGGGACCTAAGACGCTTATTTCATTGCCATTGTGCCCTCCGGGCACCAAGGACCTTACAGGTTAGTGTTGGCGCTCCAACACTGCTGATTGTGGCCTTATTATCTGGCCTTGGTTCTGCTCCCTGAGTGATCGCCTAGGCGATGATGGGGGTGATATCTCTGAGACCAAGGGGGCGTCCGCAGGAGGAACTGCCTGGCCGTCCCTCTTTGCTTCCCAATCCCTGCGCCAGGTCGAGCTTGTTACTCGGTTGGCGGTGTCCTTTGGGAGTCTTTGGATGGGTGCTCAATCACCTCAATTCCTCTTTTTCCCCTTAGTGGTATCTCCATTCCTAGGGTTGAACTTGGATTCGGTTCATACGGGAACCTGCTTCCTTGACTATAAATGGACAATCTGTTTGCAGGGGCTCGGTCCCTCTTGCTGTTCCCGTCTCTTCACCAGGCTGGATTGCAGCTGGCGGGCCTGTTGGTGGCTGTTCAAAGGTTGTCACCTATGCTCAGAGCCCTTGGGCTCCTCTGCTACTCATATTGTAAATGCTGGAATGGGTTCCAGCTTCCCTGGAGCTGGGTCTGTGTATCCTTCCACCTTGGTACGGTGGTTGCCCTTGAGACTGTGGTACTAGGGGTACCAATTAGGGGGCGCCCCCTTCCTTGCGTCTTCCTGCGGTTGGATTCCAAATCTATCAGGTCGATGGAGGGGGGACTTTTTTCTCCTAAATTCCCCTGTGATTCCGGGGGAGGTGGGGCCTTTAGGGGTCCTTCCACCTGTCTATTTTGGAAGCACTAGGCCTTCAGGTTGGCTCTATATCGCTGGACTTCTCCCTTGCGGGATCGGTCTATTTGGGGGCCCCTTGGTCTGTCTGACGACAGTGGCCTGTATTAATTATCTGTGTGGACTCGGAAGCAGGATGATCCCCCAGGAAGGTATCTGATCCTGATCTGGGTGGAGGACAGCGTTCCCTGCATATCTGCGATATTCGCTCCGGTGGTTGTCCTTCTGCAACAGGATCTGCTAATTCGTGTGTCTCCATGTGATCCGTCTAGTGTGGATCTTTCTGGGCCCGTCACCTTCATGGGTCCTGGCCCTTGTTTCCCTGTCTCAGATTGTTCTGTCCTTGGTCATGAAGCTTCGTGACTTTATGCTGGACATTCTGTTTCTATATGTTTTATCCTCATTCACCCTGCTGGAAACAGGGTTCTGTGCAAGTTTGCTCTGGAAGGGGGAACCAGTGATACTGGCGGCCCTTGGGTTGCCTAGTGGAGTGTGGTTGCAGATGTGGTTATGTGGACAGCGGACCTGTACGTCCTGTCAGGAGTGCTGGCCTGCTCACTCAGGCCCCCGTTTTCTATTTCACCCCTATCTACAGACTCTGGTCTGGATGGTCTGACGGTTGGTTCATCCACCTTGATGGAAGTGGGTGTACCTTCTGGGTGTCTGTGACTTCTGGAAGCCTAGGAGTTGGCTTCTTCTGCCTCCTCTTCCGTCTATTGTGGGGTATTCTTTACCCATATTAATTGGGTTGAGTTTTTGGTCTCTCCCCTATGGGCGAGCTCTGTTCCCAGGGTTATATAGTTATTACAGCATGGGTTGTAGTTGGCTCTTCTACTTGGTGCACTGGTGGTTCAGGCTCTGCCCTGTCCGTCTTCTGCAGAAGTCTTACTCAGTTCCTTGCCTGGGTTGACTTTCTTTCCGGGATTGCTCAGTGACATCCCCCACGTAGTTCTAGGCTCCCTGTTGGGATTGATTTCTTTTCGGTTTGCCTTGCGGGGGTGTTCCCCTTTGGCTCTATTCCGGATGCGGTCTGACTGTTCTTATCCATAAGGTTGTCCTTCTGGGGCTGTTACCTCAGTCAGCTGTGTGCCTGAGCGGGCGGATCTGTTTAGCTAGCCCTCGTTTTCTTTACTGTATCTTCACCGAGATGAGGTGGCGTTCCGCCTTACGCCGGTTATTCTGCCTAAGGTGGTGTCTTAGGCTCAGGTATTAAGACATTATCCTTCTTCTGGGATTTATTCCCTGTAATGCTGAGGCACGGGAATCTATTTTCCCTCAATAGGTGCTGGAATTTTTTTCCTGGATTGTCTCCTGTCCCTTAGGGGACTGATGTTCCTCGGGGTTGTGGGCACTTACATCTGGATGTGCCTGATCTCGTCTGCCTCTAGGGGTTAGGCGGCCTTGGGCCTGGCCTTTACCTGCATAAGATGTCCCTTCTGGTCCTGGGGAAGGCTTGGCTTCTTCCTGGGCTACTTTTTAGTTTTTGCTCTTGTTAGGCCTTTACTCAAGCCTATTCCTTAAGGGGAAGAGTTCTTCTCACTCTATTCTGATTACGCTGGTGCCTTGGTATCTTTGGGCCTTTCAGCACCAGGTCTTGTTGAACAGGTTTGCTTGAACGCTACTTGTTTTCTTGTTTGTTCCCTTTCAAGGGTTGTTTTGATGTTGAAGTTAGAGCCATTGCTCATGTCGCTCTTGGTAGCGAGGTATTGCAGGTGACAGTGCTTTCAACTGTCTGCTGTTGCCTTTTTTGTTGGGGATCCCACCCTGTTCTATGGACACTGCTATTGGATGTCCCAATTGTAAGTATTATATCTGGAGCAGGACGTACTGTATACTTAGAATAATACAATTCTGTGAAATACTCACCTGTAGAATTGGTATTATATGTATACAGTACGTCCTGCTCCACCCCACCCTGGTTTTTTGCATTATTCTGGATCCCCTGTATGGTGATTGTTGTTGTTGTTATCATTACCAGTTGTTTTTGGTGGTTGATTTCTCCCGGCTTCTGGTTCACTGCTTTTCAATGCTGGGGATTTGTGGGAGGTCCCTGGGTATATGAAGGGCCGGGAGGAGCCTGTTTTTGCATGTCTGCAGTGCACAGCGCCCTCTGGCGGAGGATAACCCAATTGTAAGTATTATATCTGGAGCAGGACGTACTGTATACGTATAATACCAATTCTACAGGTGAGTATTTCACAGAATTGTATTATTACAGGAGTCTAAAGTCAAAACAAAACCCATCTTTTACAAAATGAGTGTTGTGTTGTTGAGTGCAAGGAGGCATCCAGATTGCCGATGCCCCCCTGCGCATTACCCCCCTTTTGAAAGGAGAAATCTTACCTTTTTCCTCCTCCTTCCCCCAGAGAAAATGAACAATTCGCTGCATTCAAGTAGTCGGAGGTCGATTTCTCTGAGGAGAAATGTAAGATTTCTTCCTTCTAACAGGTGTAATGTGCTGGGGGCATCAGTACTCTGGTGAAGCAGTGGATTTTCATGTTTTCACCTCCTGGTACAGGTAACAGGATCACTATTTAGTAGGGATGTGAATTTGCACGTATGACTATACGATATATCCCGATTATGTCTCAAAGACGATATATCGCGATTTCTTTTTTAATTAAATTTTTTTTAACAAAAAAAATTTACATAGGGGGAGGGGGCGTCATTTTTATTGGAATTTTAAGGGTTAAAAATCCCCCCCCCCCCAAAATGACATGGGGTCCCCCCTACCCAGCATAACCAGCCCAGGACTAGCTTGTAGAACAGGGCGCAGGGGCCAGCTTTGGTGGCCCCCCGCCCTACCGGCAGCAAGCCCGCATAGCCTCCGTGGGCCCAGACCCTTCTGCCCCCCCTTTTTGACACCCCTACTGTTTATTAGTACTGTGCAGTACTTGTATCCTCTTCTGTGTTGTGACAAGATACAATCACATGATCATGCAGATAAAGAAAAACAAAAAAAAAAACGGGGGACCCATGGATTACACTATCACATCTTAACATGACCAAAACACAGAGGGGAAGGAAGTCTGTGGTGACCAGTGTGAGGCCGCTTTAAAAATCTTTAGTCTACCATCCCAATAGTAAATAATACGAAATTCCTTTAACGGTTACTGTTGCCTTAGTGCTGGCATGGTAACCCAGCAGCATAAGGAGACATTTCTAAAGTTTAATGACTGCTACAACTGTAGCTTGGCTTTAGGACTCCATGAAGCTTGACTGTAGATTATGTAGAATCTCTCATTTACATTTAAACATTTTGGTTAATTGTTTTGATAACTCTCTCTAGACCATGAATGATTTCGACTATCTTAAGCTGTTGGGAAAAGGAACGTTTGGCAAAGTCATCCTTGTGCGAGAAAAGGCAACGGGTCGTTATTATGCCATGAAAATCTTGCGTAAAGAAGTCATCATCGCAAAGGTGAGGGCCCTGTGTTTTCAGGGGCTGTTGGCTGCACGTAATATTCTAAGTATACAGCACGTCCTGCTCCAGAGATAATGCCTTATGTTTGGGTAATACATCCACAAGATGGCGCTGGACTGCAGAGACAGCAAAAAGTGGCTCCTCCCGGCCCCTTATATTCCAGGGACCTCCCACAAATTCCCCAGTTCTTCTCTGCAGTCTGCGCTACGAAGGCAAGAAGATGGCTCTCTCTACTCGCAAGTGAGCGGGCTATTAGCCTGCGGCCCTGTAGGACTATTCCCACCCGTTCCTCTTTTCTCTGCCTCCCAGCTTTGGCTGCACTGGTCGGGTGACGGTAGGCAGCACCGCTGTCAGGTGCTTAAGGAGCGCTGCTCCAACCGCAATCCCCCACCAAAGGGTAGGCGGTATAGGCCCATGGTGAGCCTTATGGGATGCCCCTCCTGTGCTATCGCCCCTCGCCCTCTGACCATCGGTGGGGTCCCGTTAGGTTGGCCGCAGCCCTCCCTCGCTCTCCCTGGTATTTTTCGGGGGATGTATGTGTGTTATTCACTCCTTGTGATTGTATTCCGTGGTATGCTTTGGCTTTGTGTTGCCGCGTGTGGTGGTTGCACTGGTTGCTCTTTTAAAAATGCCGCCACGCGCGCTTGTACGGCGTTCCGCTGTTGGGGGCGACTTTACCTCAGGCGCTGCTGCGCCATCATTGGCTGGCATGGTCACAAGGGCGCCTTCGCGCTCTTCGGGGGGGGGGGGTGGGACGGGCCTTGCGGATAGCGCGTTCCGCATCACTGTCTCCGCAGCCCGCCCCTCGAGGTATCTGCGGGCGCCATTTTGCTCTCCTCGTGCTGCGTGGCTGGCGTCTACCTACCGCGGTCCGTAAGTGCCCCTGCGTGCTGGCTTATTTTTTATATATATTATGTATGCATACCGCTTACGGGACCTTTCTGTTCGTCTTGCAGGCGAGTCAAACTTAATTTTGGTTTCTCCCGGCCTATCCCCTCTATTTAGGGGCATATTCTGCCTTTACCTCCCACTTCCCTAGCGGGCTATTGGGGCATCCCGGTTGGCCTTATAGCGTAAATCCCTATTGGCCGGTGGGCCACGATAATCACCATATGGAGCTTCTCAGGATAATGTACTTGGGGTTCCTTCGGGACAAGCCCAGCTGTGTGTGGGGTTTCCCCTACAAGTGATGACAATGTGCGGGTTTGTGTACCTCGTGCCCAGTGGGCGCTTGCGCTGCAATCTGGGTTACCTGTGGCTGGGCCTGCGCCCCGTATGGCTTCGCCTACTCCCCCACGCTTACATCTGACTCCCAGTGAGGTGCATACCAGTGGGGAGTCTCAGCCTGATTTGTCTACCAGGGTGGCTAGCATTGAGAAGCTGATTGCTGGCTGTACGGCACGTAAGGCCACTGCTAAGAGGCGGATCTGGCGCCTGGCGTTAACCTTTTTCCTATGGAGGCTGAGGAATTTTTTGACCCGACTGGCTATACCCCCCTGGAAGAGGGGGAATTGTTTTCTGATTCAGAATCATCTGATGAGCAGCCTAAGGGTTATGCTGATTCTGGCTCTGACCCATGGGCTCCAGATGATACTGACAGGCTTTTGGCCCACATTTTTGAAGTACTTCGAGGTTCGCTCTGCGCCATTTTGCTGTATAGTCGTGCGCGCGTGTGTGTAACGGTCCCCCCTTCTGCGGTCTGTAAGTGCCCTCGTGGGCGACCTTTATGCTCATTGCTTACGGTGCATGGTTCTGACGCCCTTCTTCTCATTGTGTCTTTCAGGCGGGTGAATCCAGTGGCTTCTCCCTGCCCGGTGTAATTGTCAGTTGGGCCTAGTATAAGTACTCCCACTTCCCTGCGGGTCATTGGGGCATCCAGGGTAGCGTCAGGGTAGGTACAGCGTCAATCCCTACTGGTCTATTGTGCCTATTAATCACCATATGGATGAATAAGGGCAGGAAGCCCGAAACGCGTCGACGTTTTTCATTATCTTAAATACCTGTTGTATCGTTTTTGGATGGAACATTTTAATTCAAGCTTCAAATAAAATTGGATGTTTTTATTTACACACCGGATGTCGGCTGGCCTTAATGCTGTATGGTTTCGACTACATTGGAGGTGAGCGCTCGTGGCCGTGCAGTATCTGGCGGTGTGTTTCAGAATCACAATTCAGAGCTGGCAATTTTCTGTTTACAATCACCATATGGAGGCATCCCAGGATAATGCGACCGGGGTTCCTTCGGGACAAGCCCGGCTGTGTGTAGCTTGTGGGGTATCTCCTATCTGTGGTGACAACGCATGGGTCTGTGTTCCTTGCGCACAGCAGGCGCTAATGTTGCAACCCGCCCCTCCTGTGGCTGGGCCTGCACCTCGTCTCACTTCCCCTACTCCCCCAAGCTTGAGTCTCACCCCCAATACAAGCGGGTATTCTCATCCTGATGTGGCTGCTAGACTGGCCAGTGTTGAAAAATTGATTGCTAATACCTTAGCGCGTAAGGCCACCGCTAAAAAGCGTCACTTACCCCCGATGCCAATCTTTTCCCTACGGAGTCTGACGAGTTGTTGCATCTATATGGCTATACCCCCTCAGACGAAGGGGAGCTGTTCTCTGACTCGGGGTCATCTGGCGAGAGGCCCAGGGGTCATGACGATCCTGGCTCTGACCCCTGGACCCCGGATGATACTGACAGACTGCTGGTTCAGATTTTTGAGGTTTTGTCCATTTCTCCCCCTGTTGCGGCTCCCAGGCAAAGGGGTGAGCTTTTTCATACTGCTAAGGCTCGGTTGGAATTTCCTGAGCAAACCCATTTCAATAACCTCGTGCTTAAGGAGTGGGAACATCCCAGTAGACTTCCCGGGATACCTAAGTTGGGACAGAAAGTATCCCTTTCCTGCTGATATGGTCAAGTGCTGGTCATCGCCCCCCGAGGTCGATGCTCCTATTCTAGGGCTGTCTAACACCTCTATTATGCACTCCCCTGACACGACTACGCTGCGGGATTCTGAGGACCGGCGCATTGACCAATTGGCATGCCATGCCTTTGCATTTGTGGGGGCTGCGCTGCGCCCGGTTTGCGCCTTGGCCATTACTTCTGTGGCGCTCAGGGCCCTGATCAGAAGTGTACTTGAAGGCACTGATGAATTGCCACCTGATACGCTTAATGCTCTAACTGTGATGTGTTTGTAAACTATATCCTATCTTCCTCGGATGACGCCATTAGGATGTGTGCCAGATCTTCTGGCTTGGCGGTAGCTATACACCGCGCGGTTTGACTGCGCCAGTGGGCTGCTGACAATGCTGCAAAGAAAGCCCTTACTGGGCTTCCATTTAAGGGGGTACGTCTGTTTGGGGACCGCCTAGACCTCTTTGCTAAAGGAGGTAAGTTACCCCAGCGCAGGCGGCAGTCTCGGCCCTTTCGGGGCCAAGGCCCCTTTTCACTCCCCTACCGAGGTGCTAAGCAGGGAAAAGGGGTGTCCTTCGCGGGGGCTCGTGCAGATTCCTGGCATAGGAGCAGAGGACGACGTCCTGGCTCCTCCTGGGGGGTCTAAGCCCAAAGCCCCTCCCAAGACCCCTCAGGCATGATGGGGCGCCCTCGCCCGTCAGGGTGGGGGGACGGCTACAGCACTTCGCGCACGTCTGGGGGCGCCACGTCTCAGACCGGTGGATTCAAGAGGTTGTGTCCTCTGGTTACAAGATAGTTTGCTGTGCGTCCCGGATCCCCCAGGTCCCTGACTCCGCTCAGGTCTTGATGCAGGCCGTGCAAGGACTTCTGGATCTGGGGGTCATTTGCAGGGTCCCCTTAAGAGAAAGGGGAAGGGGTTCTATTCCAACCTTTTCACAGTGCCGAAAAAAGATGGGTCAGTCAGGCCCATTCTGGATTTAAAGATCCTCAACAAGTTTGTCAAGAACAGGCGCTTTCGCATGGAAACTCTGCGCTTGGCCATCGGCTCCCTGCGCCCAGGGGATTTCATGACGTCTGTGGACATCAAAGATGCTTACCTTCACATCCCTGTGTTCCCGGGACACCAAAGGTTTCTCAGATTCGCGTTGGAAGATCAACATTACCAATTTGTGGCCTTTCCATTTGACCTCACTTCAGCTCCCAGAGTGTTCACCGAGGTGCTAGCGGGGGTGATGTCTCTGGTAAGGTCAAGCGGCATACGCGTGCTGCCCTACCTGGACGACATACTCATCACCTCTCGGTCTCTACAGCAGGCAGAGTTGGACACTCAGCTGGTGGTGTCCACCTTGGAGTCCTTCGGCTGGGTGATCAATCACCCCAAGTCCTCTGTCCCCTTCTTCAGTGACCCCATTCCTGGGAATGATTCAGGTTGATATGGTGATACGGTTCAGTCAAGGATATTCCTTCCTCAACAGAAGGTGGAAGCTCTAACTGCGCAGGTGAGGCTCCTGCTCTCGTGTCCCCAGCCCTCCCTCAGGCAGGGAATGCAGCCGGTGGGTCTGATGGTGGGGTGCTTCGAGGCGGTGCCCTTTGCTCAGTTCCATTTGAGGCCTCTACAACTTCACCTTCTGTCAGTATGGGACAAGGACCCAACGTCCTTGGACGGGGTCTTTGTGCTCCCCCCTTGGTCAGACGTTCCCTTTCGTGGTGGCTGGACCACAGGAACTTGCTGGGGGGCAGGGCCTTTCTAGCTCCTTCCTGGGAGACGGTCACCACGGATGCCAGTCTGTCAGGATGGGGGGGATTCTGGAAGTCCCTGCGGTTCCACGGGAGGTGGGGCCCTCAGGAGGCCCACTTACCCATCAACATTCTGGAACTACGGGCAATCAGGTTGGTACTGGAGCAGTTGACCAGTCACCTGAAGGGTCTGTCTGTGCAGGTGCGCTCAGACAACAGGACGGCGGTTGCCTACATCAACCATCAGGGAGGGACCCGGAGCAGGGGGGCCCTCCAGGAGGTGTCGCGGATTTTAACATGGGCGGAGGCCAATGTTCAATGCATTTCGGCTGTGTACATCCCGGGGGCAGAGAATCTACTGGCAGACACTCTGAGCAGGGGGACCTCCCGTCAGGGGGAGTGGTCCCTCTGCAACAGGGTATTCCAGTCCCTGTGTCACCGTTGGGGTCTACCGGATGTGGATCTGTTTGCACCCCGTCACAATCACAAGCTCCCGACCTTTGTCTCCTTGGCCACGGATGCTCTGTCCATGTCATGGAAAGAATTTCGGCTCCTGTATGTCTTTCCTCCATTCCCCCTGCTGGGCAGGGTCCTGCGCAAGATTGCTCTGGAAGGGGTGCCAGTGATTCTGGTGGCCCCCAGGTGGCCAAGAAGAGTGTGGTTCGCAGACGTGGTGCAAATGGCAGTAGACCAGTACGTTCTGCCAGGAGTGCCAGATCTGCTCACTCAGGGCCCCTTACGCCATCCCAATTTACAAACTCTGGCTTTGACGGCCTGGCTGCTGAAACCTCCATCTTGATGGAGAAAGGCTTGTCTGCCTCGGTGATTGAGACCATGGTGAAGGCTAGGAAGAAAACCTCTTTTTCCATCTATTATAGGGTATGGCGTACCTACATTGATTGGTGTGAGTCTAGGTCTCTTCCCTGTAGGGTGTTCTCAGTCCCCAGGGTTCTGGAGTTTTTACAGCATGGGTTGGAATTGGGCCTAAAGCTCAGTACTCTGAAGGGTCAGGTTTCTGCCCTGTCCGTCTTCTTTCAGAAGTCTTTCGCTCAGCATTCCTTGGTTAAGACCTTTTTTCAGGGGGTCACTCATGTGCGTCCCCCACGTAAGCCTATGGTCCCTGTTTGGGATTTGAACTTGGTTTTGTTTGCCTTGCAGGGCGCTCCCTTTGAGCCTATTCAGGATGCTGCTCTGGCTGTACTTACCCTCAAGGTTGTCTTTCTGGTGGCTATTACTTCGGTCAGGCGTGTGTCTGAGCTGGCGGCTCTGTCTATCCAGCCCCCATACTTTGAGAGACACCAGGATAAGGTGGTGTTCTGCTTTAAGCCGGACTTTCTGCCTAAGGGGGTGTCTGCTTTTCATTTGAATCAAGATATTGTTCTTCCTTCATTGTGTCCTAATCCTAGCAACGCAAAGGAAAGGGTTTTGCATTCCTTGGACGTGGTCAGGTGTCTGAAGTATTACCTGGTAGTCACTGCGTCCTTCAGGAAAACTGATGCTTTTTTTGTGGTCCCTTCTGGTCCTAGGAAGGGTTTGGCTCCTGCCAAGTCTACTATCGGCAAATGGATCCGTCAGGCTGTGATTCAGGCCTATTCTGCTAAGGGGAAGTGTCCTCCCTTCCGCCTTACTGCTCATTCTACTCGTGCTATTGGTGCCTCTTGGGCCTTCCAGCACCAGGCTTCTGTTGAACAAGTTTGCAAGGCCGCTACTTGGTCTTCAGTTCATACCTTTTCAAAATTTTACAAGGTTGATGTTAGGGCCTCAGCTGATGCTGCTTTTGGCCGCAAGGTTCTGCAGGCGGCAGTGGTTTAATCTGCATGTTGTTGCTTTTGGGGATCCCACCCTACCTTACCTTGGATGTCCCAATCGTAAGGAATTATCTCAGGAGCAGGACGTGCTGTATACTTAGAATAATACAATTCTGTGATTACTCACTTGTAGAATTGGTATTATACATATACAGCATGTCCTGCTCCACCCCACCCTTGTTATCATTATTCTTAGTGCCTCTGTATGGTGGTTATCATGGTTAAAAATTTTTATTATGGTTGTTGTTCTCCTCGGCCTCTTGCTAAATGCTTGTCAATACTGGGGAATTTGTGGGAGGTCCCTGGAATATAAGGGGCCGGGAGGAGCCACTTTTTTGCTGTATCTGCAGTCCAGCGTCATCTTGTGGATGTATATCCCAAACGTAAGGAAACATTTCACTAATATACTTTATTTAAAAAAAATCCTTCTGAACTTTTTACCCCTCTTGGTTTCAGACAATAGTTGATAGCTGAAAGTCTAAAATTAAAGAAAAGCCCCAGGGACTCACCTTTTGCGGCACAGGTCCGGATATGCCCGCACACAGCTGACTACTATCGGCTGCGCTGCTTCTCTTCCTCGTGGCTTCTGTCTGGGTTCATGTAGTGCTACATGAACCAACTGGAAGCTGCGGATATTTAGCTGGTGACTGACATCACCAGTCTGCATCTTTCAAATCCCGCGCCACTGCGTACTGGCCTGAATGAAACTGTATTAGTCACTGTGCAGGTGTGGGATTTGAATCTAGTACCCAAGGGGGAGTCCCCATTTTGGATGCTAGATTTCAGGGTCGGCCCTGTTGGGTTTTGTGCTTTAAAGGGCTAGTGGTGTTCAAAAAGAAGAAAAAAAAAGACAAGCAAGACGTACCATTAGACCATTACAATTGTTATACAGGTATATGTGACTTTTTTATTGGTGTGGCTGGTGCTCCAACCATTTTCGGTTAGGTGGGTGTATTTTTTTGTTTAGTTTTGGAATTGTTTGCCTAACCAGGGTGGATAAAAATCAATGTTTTTTTTTAAAAAATCAAAAAAATCGGATTTTTTTGATTTAAATCGGATTTTTTTGATTTAAATCGGATTTTTTTGATTTAAATCGGATTTTTTTGATTTAAATCTGATTTTTTTTCAATAAACTGCTTTTTGAGGAAAATATTTTACCATCCAAAGGTTCTTTCATCATGAGATAAAGCTGAGTTGTTTAACTCAGTAGAATAAAGGCTGTATATGTGTAACATTCACAATGCCATGCTCTTCCAGAGGTTTCTGTAGGATTAGTGGGCAGTTTCTCTCCTATATTATCACAGACGCTCGCTTTACTTACGCAGTTCTCAAAACTGAATTTGACTCCGCAGAGGTCCCAGCCTCTTCTTCACAGCAAATAACTTATGCTGTAATGTTGTTATTGTTTCAGTTGAATAAATCTATTTATTATTAAGTCTATCTATTTGTTATTAAGGTCAGGATTATTTTTCTCCTTCCTAAGTACAACAGAACAGTGGTGTCCAAATATGAATGATTAACCCATTAAACTGGGGAGAAAAAAGTAATATAAAAAGTGATTCTAAAAATCTTCATCTACTTGCATGTTAAAATAGCAAGAACTAGTTTAGGTAAAAACTTTGATTTAAATCACTGATTTAAATCAAGCCTTACTGACTAGTGATTTAAATCGTGATTTAAATCGTGATTTAAATCAGTTAGATTTAAATCAAATCCACCCTGTGCCTAACTGAGTCAGTGTGTTAGGTTTATTATTGGCCAGTTCATGCCAAGCACCTATCCCCTATAACTGCGGTACTCAACTGGCAGACTGGGGTCCGAATGCGGACCTTGGCTCCAGATTTCTGGACCCCTGCTCTGACAGCCCTGCAATCAGTTGCTTCTGTGTTGCCGTGCTCAGCATTGCCCCCTTTACATGATTGGCGAGTTTCCCTGCCAGTGTCCTGGTTCCCTGGCATCTAGCATTGCAATATGAAGTACTGCATGGGTGAGAAGTGGCATTGCAAGGTACACACAAACTTTGTTTCTCTGTCACTTTAAGAAACATAGAAACATAGAAGGTTGACGGCAGAAGGAGACCATATGGTCCATCTAGTCTGCCCTTATGTGTATACTGTATGTTCTCTTTATCTTAGAATAGATGTGTGCTTATCCCAGGCATGTTTAAATTTAGTGACTGTTGATTTTTCAACTACCTCTGCTGGAAGTTTGTTCCAAGAATCTACTACTCTTTCTGTAAAATAATATTTTCTAACATTGCTCCTGATCTTCCCCCACGACTAGCTTCAGGTTGTGCCCCCTTGTTCTATCATTAAGCTTGTTCTTAAGAACACTTCCCTCCTGAACCTTATTCAATCCTTTCACATATTTAAAGGTCTCAATCATGTCCCCCCTCTCCCTTCTTTCCTCCAGACTGTACATTAAGTTCTTTAAGTCTCTCCTGATAAGTTTTAAGTTTAAGTCCTTCCACCATTTTCGTTGCCCACCTTTGGACACGTTCTATTTGAATAATGTCTTTTTGCAGGTAAGGTCTCCAGAATGGCACACAGTATTTTAGCTGTGGCCTTACCAGGGCTCTATACAGCGGCATCACAACCTCCCTCTTCCTACTGGTGATGCCTCGAGCTATGCAGCCGAGCATCCTGCTTGCTTTTCCCACTGCCTGTCCACTAATCTTGCAGCTATCAGTAATCAGTACCCCTAAATCTCTCTCCTCCACTGTCCTGGCTAACACAGTGCTGCCCATACGGTACTCAGAGCAGGGATTCCTTCTACCCAAGTGCATGATTTTACATTTAGAGACATTAAACTCTAGTTTCCACAGTTTTGACCATCTATCTAGTAAAGCTAAATCATTTTCCATGTTGCAGACACCTCCATTGTATCATCAGCAAACAGATAAACTTTTCCTACCAAGCCTTCTCCTATGTCACTTACAAATATATTAAAAAGAATGGGGCCCAGGACAGAGCCTTTCGGCACTTTGCCTCATGCAATCCTGTCCCAGCTCAGCCCCATCTATCCCTGTCCCCCCAGCTCATCCCTATTCATTCCTGTCCCCCCAGCCTTGCATCATCAAGCTCATCCCTATCCATTCCTGTCCCCCAAGCTTTGCATCATCAATCTCATCCCAATCCAATCCTGCCTCCCCAGCTCTGCTCCATCCATTCCTGCCCCCCAGCTCTGCTCCATCCATTCCTGCCCCCCCAGCTGTGCCTCATCCATCCCAGTGTTTTTTAGTTATGCCCGTGGAATACCCCCCATTCCCAGTGCGTGGATTTCTACTATCCACACCCCACGACAGTCCCTGCCGGTCCTTTGCCTTTCACCGGATGCCTGTATATGGACCTTTACAAGTAGTGGTTGAGTACCCCTGCACTATAACTTGTCTTGATGGTAAACTGCCACGGTACGGGGGGGGGGGGGTGGGGGGGGGGCGGCGGCATTTGGGCTCTATAGGTCTCCACATTTTCTGCATTATATATTGGAACACATTGAATAGGGCTGTTTCTAGAAAGTTTTTTTTTTGTCTCTTATTTTTCAGGATGAAGTGGCTCATACAGTCACAGAGAGCAGAGTCTTGCAGAACACAAGGCACCCATTTTTAACGGTATGTATAATCTTCACTGGCGTACAATAGCTTCTTCCTATCATATGCATTATGTGTATGCCTGTGTGGTCACAAATGACGAAAGTCCCTCTTTAACATGTAGCTGTGGGGGAAGCCGGCCTGTCTCGCTGCTCACACCGCAGGCTATTGGATACTCGCATCTTCTGGGTTGCTCTATGGACGTCATGCCTGTGGCCTAGTCACGCTTCACTATAGTCAGATTGATTTAGTATATGACTAAAATGTTTCTATTTATTTTGTATATATTAGTGCTGGCTGCAGAATGAAATGAGGTAAATTCTCGTGTCGTCTACTGGTAGAATGCAGTGTTACCTCTTGGGTATATTACATTGTTAATACTGTTGATCAAGTTCAACCAAGGGTTGAGGTTAGGGAAAGTTATTATTTATTTATTTTTTTACTGATAGCAGCTAATGCAACTGTTAATGTTATTTTCTTCTAAATATGCATCTAATCCTTTTTTGAAGCTGTTGATGCTCTAACAAGCGTCTGTGGGAGGACACAGATTTATAGTTTTTAATGCTAAAAAATGATTGTCGCTTCCAAAGATTGAATCTTCTTTTTCTCTTCTACTTCATTTTTCCCCAGTCGAAGGGAGAGCCCCCTTGTCTTTAGAGAGGATTTATCTGAAATAGTGTTTAGTGTTTGGCCATATTTTTTGTATTTGCCCATTTTTATGTTTATAGAAGTTAATCATGTCAACCCCCCCCCCCCCCCCCCTTGCAGTCGTCTCCTCTCAAAACTAAACAGATTTAATTCTCGTAATCTTTTCTCATAACTGAGATCCTTCATTCCCCTTATCAGTTTAGTGGCTCTCCCCTGCACCCTTTCCATAATCAGGGCGTCCTTTTTATGAATTGGTGCCCAGAACTGGGCAGCATATTGCAGATGAGGGCACACCAGTGGCTAGTAAAGATGCTAAATTACATCCATATCCTGTGATTTCATGTCTTTTACTGCTTGATAGTATCTTGGTAACCTTGGAAGTAGATGTTTGCCATTGCATGCTGTTTATCCTGTGGTCTGCCAGTACCCCCAGATTCTTCTCAACAAGTGATTCCCCCAGATTTACTCCTGCGAGGACATGTGTTGCCTTCAGGTTATTAGACCCCAAGTGCATAACTTTCCATATTCTTAGTATACAGTACGTCCTGCTCCAGATATAATACTTACACTTGGGTAATCCTCCGCCAGATGGTGCTGTACTGCATAAGCATGCAAAAACAGGCTCCTCCCGGCCCTTCATATACCCAGGGACCTCCCACAAATCCCCAGATTTCTCTGCAGTGCTGACTGCGAAGACATGAAGTATCACTCTCTCGCAGGTGAGCGGGGCCATCAAGCCTGCGGCCCTGTTGGACTATTCCCACCTGTCCTCCCTGTGATGTGCCTCCCAGCTCGAGCTGCGTCGGTCGGGTGAAGGTAGGCAGCACCTTGCGTGCTCATGGAGCGCTGCTCCACCACAGTCCCCCACCAAAGGGTAGGCGGTTTAGGCTTATAGTGAGCCTTTAGAGGATGCCCCTCCCGCACTATTGCCCCATGCCCCGTGTAGCCGTGGGCCCTGTACAAAGGGTCACCATCCTCCCTCGTTCCCCCCGTAGTCCGGGGGGAAAGAAAGGGGGGAGGGGGGTGTGTGGTGGTCTCAGTGTATGCTTACATGCTTATGGCCTTAATACTGTCTATGACTGATATTCCTGGTGTCAGAGCCGCGCTGTTTGCCCCTTTTATTATGTATCTGTCGACGCCACGGGCACTATTCTAAGTATGTCACACACCCCACTTCAGACATTAATTCATTAATCATGGGTACTCACCGCTAGGTGGCGCAGCTTTGCAGAGAAGTCCAGAAAAAGCAAGCCCCTCCCGGTCTATACATACCTGGTATCTCCTAACAATTCCCCAGTGTTCTTCTCTGCAACGTGGCGACGAGACAGAAGAAAGAAGTCTCCTGCTTGCAGGTAGCCGGGGTATCACCCCGGCCCCCCCCTTATGGTCTATTGCTGCCCGGCTCTTTTGATCCCCTTGGTTTAATGGTAGCCTCCCAGCTTAGGCTGTAGGCCGGGCAAGGGTAGATGGCACTTTAGGTGCCTAGGAGATTAGCTCCTCCGCTCGTCCCCATATTATGGGGCATAGCGGTGATCCGGTTTGGTGATCCAGAAGTGGGATGCCCCAGCCCTTAGGTCCCTGTTGGGGTTTTTCATCCTTCCCCCTACATGGTGTTGTGTGTGTGTGTGTGAGTGTGTTTTGTGGACAGCACGGGCCCGTCCTTGTTGTTTGTGCTTGGGGGGCTCCCTAGCCCCTGCGTTTATTACTGGTGGGGGACGGGTCGGGCGGGGGTTACGCGGCCCGCCACAGTGCCTTTCCTTGTTTTGATGGCGGGCGCCCGTCTGCTACCTCAGATGTGTGTTTGACTTTAGGGCCGGGCGGTGCGCTGCGCCGCCGGCCCGCCTGTGTGTGTGTGGGCGCCCCGCTGGTTTCTTTTACTGCGGGCGGGACCGGGCGGCATGCGAGCCGCCGGCCCGCCCGACGGCCTCTGCGGGCGCCATTACATTGTGGCGTCCGCGGCTGGGCTGAGGCTCATGACGATGACGTGGGCGGGCCGCGTCAGGCGCGGCCCGCGCCGTTTCTGGCGGGTTAGGGAGGGGCGGGGTTACAGCGGTCCCGCGCTCGCTGACGGGCCCGCCCCCGTCTCTCTCTGTCGTTTCCCGCCTGGCGCGTCTTCGTTACGGGACGCAGGTAGGATAAGGGGTCCCTTTTGCGGTTCACCTTTCTTTAGAGGGAGCTTGAAGGGGGGGGGCAGCTCTGGTGATTGCTTAATCTAGCCGCCGGTCTTTTGGTTCCGGCTGCTGTTGGACCTGCGCTCTCTCTCTCCCCCTCCTTGTTGGAGGTGATGGCAGGGTGCTTCGGCCAGGCCTTGGGCATGCTGGCTGGGGGTGGTTTCTTCTATGTACTTGTGTTATAGTTCTGTAGTTTTGTGCTGTGTGATTGTACTGACTGTAGTCTTTGTTTTTCAGATCCCGGGATTCCATCATTCAGGGCTCTCCCGGTCTTATATACCTGGCTGGGTTGGGGTTGGGCTTATAGTCCCTTTTTTTTGCTAAATTCCCTGGTCAGGGCTATACAAGTATATATACTCATATTTATATATTTATATATATATATATATATATATATATATATATATATATATATATATATATATATATATATTTTTTTTTTTCTATTAAAATCCTAGAGGGGCATCCCGGGTCGCTTACTGCGTAAATCCCTGGGGTCTGCGAATACCATAAATTCACCATATGGAGGCTACCAGAGATACCGGAACTAGTCCTTCGGGGCAGTCCAGGCTGTGTGGGGGATGTGGGACTCCGCTCCCAGGGGATGATGTAATCATTTGTATTCCATGTGCACAGCGGAACATTGAGCGCCAGTCCGACACCTCGGTGCCTGGGACTTCTTCTACCGCGCCTTCTCCCTCCCCTCCTCGCCTGTTCCGGACCCCGTGTGACGTGGTCGTTGGGGGTGATTCGCAATCTGACGTATGCGCCCGTTTGGCCAGCCTCGAGAAAATGTTTTCCGCAGTGGTCGCTCAGAAGGCTCCAGCCAAGCAGAAACATCTGTCTCCGCCTCCGCAGGACTCAGATGAGGAAGTTGAGGTACTGGATTGGTCGGATCGTCCCCTTGAAGAGGGTGAGCTTGTTGAGGAGGCGGAGGATGCCGAGGTTCAGCAGTTGTCGGGCGCTGAGGGGGACCTGGATGAGGGGCCCCCCCTTGATACGCCCACTATTCTGGCCCAAATGTTTGAGGTTTTGGATTTGGATCCGCCGGCAGTTACTCCTCGGCCTAAGGGTCAGCTTTTTGGGGGGTCCAAGCAACGCTTGGAGTTTCCCAGTCAGCAGCATTTCGAGGACGTTGTCCTTAAGCAGTGGGAGCAGCCTACGCGTCTTGTCGGGGTCCCACCTAGTTGGGACAAGAAGTATCCTTTTCCAGCGGATCTGTTGAAGCGTTGGTCTGTCTCTCCCGAGGTGGATGCTCCTGTTTTGGGGCTGTCTAATACGGCGGCTGTTCATCTTCCTGAAACTACTTCTCTCAAGGACGGCGAGGATCGCCGGATTGATCAGTTGGCCCGTCATGGGTTTGTCTGTGCGGGTTCGGTTTTGAGGCCTGTTTGTGCTTCTGCCTTTTTGTCATTGGCGGTTAGGTCTATGGTCAGGGACTTATGTGTGGATCTTGATCCTGCCTGTGATGAGTTTCTTGCTCTTAAGCGTTGTGAATCCTTTTTGTCGTTTATTCTGGCCGCTCAGGAGGATGCCATGTTGATGTGTGGCAGGGCTACGGCTCTGTTGGTGGCTATTCGTCGTTCAGTATGGCTGAGACAGTGGACGGCTGATTTTAATTCTAAAAGATCGCTTACGGCTCTTCCTTTTCTGGGTTTGAGGCTTTTCGGTGAAAAGCTGGATTCTGTTGCCAAGGGAGGCAAGTTGCCTCAGCGCAAGAAATTTCGCCGTTCCTTTCGGGGGGCGGCCTCCTACAATTCGTCCTTTTGGGGAGCCAGAGCCGGCAGGGGTGCGGGCTTCTCGGCCTCCAGGGGCGCCAGTTGGAATAGGGGTAGAGGCCGTGGCCGTCCCGTGCACGCCTGGGGCGCCAAGCCCAAGCCAGCTGCCAAGCCCGCTCAGCAATGAGGGGGCGCCCTCACCCGTACGGGTGGGGGGACGGTTGCGACTCTTCTCCCGGGTATGGGACCAGGAGGTCTCGGACAGGTGGATCTGGGAGGTGGTGTCGGCCGGTTACAAGCTGGAGTTCGAGTCCTGCCCTCCTCCAAGGTTTTTCAGGTCTCGGGTGCCTTTGGATCCTTTGGCCGCGCAGGGGCTCCTGGCGGCGGTAAGGAATCTTCTGGAATTGGCAGTCATCTGCCCGGTCCCTCCTTTGGAGGTGGGGCGCGGGTATTATTCCAATCTCTTCACTGTACCCAAAAAGGATGGGTCGTTCCGCCCGATCCTGGATTTGAAGTTTCTCAACAGGTTCATTCGTCCCCGGAAGTTCCGCATGGAAACCCTGCGGTCTGCGATCGGTTCGCTTCGGCAGGGGGACTTTATGACGTCCATAGACATCAAGGATGCTTACCTTCACATTCCGATTTTTCCACCACATCAGAGGTTCCTTCGCTTTGTGGTGGAGGAACGGCATTTTCAGTTTGTAGCTCTTCCGTTCGGCCTCACATCTGCTCCGAGAGTGTTCACCAAGGTGTTGGCGGGAGTGATAGCCCTGCTCAGAGCTCAGGGGATTCGCATTGTGCCTTACCTGGACGATCTTCTCATCATGGCGCCTTCCTTCAGTCAAGCGGAAGGGGACACCAGCTTGGTGGTGTCTATGCTGGAGAGGTTCGGCTGGGTGATCAATTACCCCAAGTCCTCTCTGGTCCCGGCCAGGGTGGGGACCTTTCTGGGGATGTCGTTGGGCTCTTGCCAGCACAGAGTTTTTCTCCCTCAGGCCAAGGTTCTTTTGATTCAGGAATTGGCTCAGCTTCTTCTTTCCAATCCTCGCCCGTCCATTCGGCTAGGGATGAGACTGGTGGGGTTGATGGTGGCCTCGTTCGAGGCAGTTCCCTTCGCGCAGTTTCACACGCGGACGCTTCAGCTTCATCTTTTGGCGTCTTGGGATCGGCGACCGCGGTCGTTGGATCGGTCCTTCCGGATGTCTCCTCGGGTTCGGCAGTCTATTCTGTGGTGGATGGTCTCGGACAATCTTCTGAAGGGCAGGTCGTTTCTGACCCCGCTTTGGGAAACTGTCACCACGGATGCCAGTTTGTCAGGATGGGGAGGTTTCTGGAAGGATCTTCAGTTTCAGGGGCAGTGGGACCCTCAGGAAGCCCACTTGCCCATCAATGTTCTGGAGTTGCGAGCCATCAGGTTGGTTCTGTCTCACTTGACACATCATCTACAGGGCCTGCCGGTGCAGGTTCGGTCGGAAAATCGGACGGCGGTTGCTTACATCAATCACCAGGGAGGGACTCGCAGTCTGGGTGCCCACAGAGAGGTGTCTCTGATTTCGGTTTGGGCAGAGACTCATGTCCCTTGCATCTCGGCAGTTTACATTCCAGGAGTGGAGAACACGGAGGCGGACTTTCTGAGCCGGTGTTCGTCCCGCCGGGGGGAATGGTCTCTCCATCCCCAGGTGTTTCGGTCAATGTGTCTTCGGTGGGGGATGCCGGAGGTGGATCTGTTTGCCTCTCGTCACAATCACAAGCTGCCGACATTCGTGTCACTGTCTCGGGATCCTCTGGCTCTGGCGGCGGATGCCATGGTCCTGAGCTGGAGGGACCTGGGGTTTCTTTATCTGTTTCCTCCGATTCCCATGCTAGGCAGGGTTCTGCGAAAGCTGGTTCAGGAAGGAGTTCCCGCCATTCTCGTGGCTCCAAGGTGGCCAAGGCGGGTGTGGTTCGCAGACATCGTTCGTCTGGCAGTGGATCAGTTCGATCTGCCTCTTCGGCCAGATCTTCTCACTCAGGGTCAATTGTGTTACCCCAGTTTACCAACGCTGGCTTTGACGGCTTGGCTGCTGAAACCTCCATCTTGAAGGAGGAAGGTCTTTCGGATTCGGTCATTCGGACTCTTATCAGTGCTAGGAAGAGATCCTCTTCTTCCATCTATTATAGGGCTTGGAGATCGTACATTGACTGGTGTGAATCTAGATCTTTGCCCTGCCGGGTCTTTTCTGTTTCTAGGATTTTGGATTTTCTTCAGTCAGGGCTGGACTCTGGCCTTCAGCTGAGTACTTTGAAGGGGCAGGTTTCTGCCTTATCTATCTTTTTTCAGAGGTCATTTGCAAGCCGTTCTTTGGTCAAGACTTTTTTCCAGGGGGTTTCGCATCTGCGGCCTCCTAGGAAGCCTTTGCTCCCTGTTTGGGATTTGAATTTGGTTCTTTCTGCTTTTCAGGCTCCTCCTTTTGAGCCTTTGCGGGATATTGCTCTGTCTACTCTGACTCAGAAGGTTGCCTTTTTGGTGGCCATCACTTCGGTTCGGCGTGTTTCAGAGTTGGCGGCTCTGTCGATTCAGGCCCCTTATTTTGAGAAACATCAGGACAAGGTGGTTTTCAGATTCAAGCCGGACTTTCTTTTTAAAGTGGTCTCTGCTTTCCATCTTAATCAGGACATTGTTCTTCCTTCTTTGTGTCCTAAGCCTAAGAATGACAAGGAGAGTGCGTTGCACTGCTTGGATTTTGTTCGTTGTGTCAGGTTCTATCTCCGTACTACGGCTTCTTTTCGTAGGACGGATGCCTTTTTCGTGGTGCCCTGTGGGCCTAGGAAGGGTTTGGCTCCGGCTAAGTCTTCTATTAGCAAATGGATTCGTCAGGCGATTGTTGGAGCCTATTCTGCCAAGGGGAAGGATCCCCCTTTTCGTGTTACTGCTCATTCTACTCGTGCTGTTGGAGCGTCTTGGGCTTTTCAGCACCAGGCTTCTGTTGAGCAAGTTTGTAAGGCTGCTACCTGGTCTTCGGTTCACACCTTTTCAAAGTTCTATAAGGTTGATGTGCGGGCCTCAGCGGATGCTGTTTTTGGCCGCAAGGTTCTGCAGGCTGCAGTGGTTTGAGTGTTTCTGCATTATTGCCTGGTTGGATACCCTCCCCATTTTGGACACTGCTGTTGGATGTCCCATGATTAATGAATTAATGTCTGAAGTGGGGTGCGTGACATACTTAGAATAATACCATTTTGTGATTACTGTAAAATGGGTATTATAAGTATGTCACACACCCCACTTCACCCGCCCTTTTTTGGTATCCTGGTTCTTTATATGGTGAAGTTGTTTTTATTCTCGGTTGAGGGTTACTTTTGTTTTTGGTCTCCTGGTATCTTGCCTTTATTGCTGTTTGAATACTGGGGAATTGTTAGGAGATACCAGGTATGTATAGACCGGGAGGGGCTTGCTTTTTCTGGACTTCTCTGCAAAGCTGCGCCACCTAGCGGTGAGTACCCATGATTAATGAATTAATGTCTGAAGTGGGGTGTGTGACATACTTATAATACCCATTTTACAGGTGAGTAATCACAAAATGATATTTTTTCCCTTACAGGATGTGCTGCGCAAGCGGCGGTGTCACTCAGATGCTGCGCCGTCTTCATTGGCAGTTCATATTCTAAAAGTGTGCCATACACTGTCTCAATGCTTCATGCTCATCGGGGGGGGGGGGGGGGCAGGGACCTGGGTTGGCGCGCTCCGCGTCACAACTGCTTGGCCCGCCCTTCGAGGTTCTTGGCGCCATTTTGATGCTGGTCGCACGCACGGGTGGTTGCGGTCCGCCTCCTCTCTTGGTCTGTAAGTGCCCTCATGGGCGATTTTCATTATCCTTGATTATTGCGCATGGTTCTGACACCCTTTATTCCCATTATGTCTTTCAGACTGGTGAACACCATTGGCTTCTCCCGGCCCGGTGTAAAATTATAGCGGGTCTTGCAATATTCTCCCACTCCCTAGCGGGTCTTTGGGGCATCCAGGGTTACTTAATTACTTATTACTTAATCACCATATGGAGGCATCTCAGAATAATGTGACGGGGTCCCTCCCGGACAAGACCGGCGGTGTATAGCGTGTGGACAACCCCATGCTGATGCTGGCAGGGCACGGGTCTGTGTACCCTGTGCCGAGCAAGCACTGGCCCTGCAATCAGGTCGGCCAGTGGCTACACCTAGCTCCAATTCACCTATCTCCCCAGGCTTAAATCTCTCCCCTGGTGAGTCGCATACAAGTGGGGAATTGCAGCCTGCTGGGCTTTCCAGACTGCCTACGGCTGAACAGATTATTGCTAGGTTATCAGAGCGAATGGGCCCTGGTAAGAAGCGGCACCTGTCGCCTCATGCTTCGGTATCTTCTATGAGAACCGTGGGATTTAGTACTCCGGGTGACTATACCCTTTCTGATGAAGGGGAGTTGTTCTCTGACTTAAGCTCATCTGATGGGAGCCCGAGGAGTCAGGACGATTCAGGCCCTGAGTACTGGGGCCAGTGTGATACTGACGACTTATTGATTAAGGTTTTTAAGGCACTGTCTATCTCCCTCCCTGGTCAGGTCCCCAAACCTAGAGGGGAGCGTTTCCATACTGCTACTGCACATTTGGAATTTCTAGAGCAGGCTCATTTCCATGACCTGGTGCTCAAGGAATGGGAATGTCCCAGTAAACTTACAGGGGTTCCAGGGGACTGGGATAGGAAATACCCTTTCCCCCCTGAGGTGGTTAATTGCTGGTCATCACCCCCTGTGGTGGATGCGCCGATCATAGGGGTTTCGAACCCACCATTTATTACAACCCCTGCTTATAGTACCCTTCGGGATGCTGAGGACCGGCGCATTGAGCTGTTGGCCACCCATGCCTTTTCTTGTGCTGGGACGGCGCTGCGCCCGGTCTGTGCCGCGGCTATTACTACAGTAGCCACTAAGGCACTCATTAGAAAATTACTTGATCATCACCCTGAGAATCTCCCCTGGGAGGTGTTTAATGCACTCTCCAATTGTGATGTATTTGTAAAATGTATTCTATTAGCGTTGGAAGACGCTATCACGATGTGTGCAAGAACTTCTGCACTTGCAGTAGCCATACGTCGCTTGGTCTGGCTGCGACAGTGGGGTGCTGACGATGCTACAAAAAGACTCTTACTGGGCTCCCCTTTAAAGGACTGCACCTATTTGGGGCCCGTCTGGATCTATTTGGTAAAAAGGCCAGATCACCCCTACGCAGACGGCTGTCTAGGCCCCCTAGGGGCAGAGGCACTCCTCCTCCCCCCCTACCTGAGCAGCAACCAGGGGTGTCCTTCCGAGTTTTTCGTGCGGACTCCTGCCCCATGAGCAGCAGACAACGCCCTGGCCCCTCCGGCGGGGCTAAGCCCAAATCTTCCACCAGACCCCCTCAAGCATGATGGGGCGCCCTCGCCCTTCTGGGTGAGGGGATGGCAGCAGCACCTTGTTATTATCGGGAGGAATCTCACCTCATTCTGGTGGATTCCGGAGGTTGTGTCCTCCAGATGCAGGTTAAGGTTGCTGCCCTGTCTTCCCCAGTTTTTTTATCAGGTACTCCTGGGCCGTGCCGCTCTTCAGTTACTGACACAGGCCATGCTAGGCCTACGAGGCCTGAGGGTCTCTTGCTGATTGCCATAGCAGGCAAAAGAAGGGGCCGCTATACCAGCCTTTCACAGTTCCCTATGAGAGATGGGTTGGGCCCATTTGGATTCGCGGCTACTATCTTATTACAGGCAGTTTCTGCGGAAACTCTGGGTTGGTCCATCAGCACCTTGCGCCCAGCGGACTTCTTGCCGTCTGGGGAACACTAAAATGTTTAATGTTTACATCCCTGTGACTTCAGATCCCCGAGGCTCTTCAGTTCATGTTCGTGCCCAACACGGCTGATTGTGACCTTGTTACCTGGCTTCCCTTCATCTCCCAGAGTGATCTCTCGGGTGTGGACGTTGGTGAGTCTCGGATGAGACCAAGGGGCGCTTGCGTGGGGGCTACCTGGACGCTCCTTTTCTCACTTCCCAGTCTGCGTCGGGATGGTTAACCGACTGATGGCGTCCATTGGGAGTCATTGGATGGGGGACCCTGTTCACCCCAGTCCTCATTGTCCCCTTCAGTGGTAATTGCATTACCAGGACTGAATCTGGATCAGGTTCTAATCTGAATCTTCCCTTCTCCGCAATGTGGCAGACAATCTTGTCGCATGGGCGCAGTCCCTCTTGCTGTTCCGGTCCCTTCACCAGGCAGAGATGCAGCTGGTGGGGCCATTCGGTGTCTTGCTCGGAAGAGGTCCCTTATGTTCAGTCCCTTCTGGGCCTTCCGTGACTTCTATTGTCAATACAGGATAGGGATCCGGCATCCCTGGAGTAGGGTCTGTGGGCCTTCCCACCTGTTTGGATGTCTTTTTATCTTGGTTTATATGATCTCTGGGAACCTGTACGGGGCAGTTCCTTCTTGCCCATTCCTGGACACGGTCTCCGTGTATGCCTAACTATCAGGTTGAAGGGGGAGTTTTCCTATAAAACTCCTTGCGATTCTGGGGGTGGTGGGCCCTTAGATGGTCCTTACGCCTATTGGTTATATAACACCGGTGTGTCTTACAATGGCTCTGCCTCGCTTGGCTACCTCCCTTCCGGGCCTGCCAGTTGGGGGTGCTCGGTCTGTCTGACGACTGTGTCCTACTGTAACCCTTGGAGGGGCCTGGGGCTGGAGGAACCATCAGGAAACGCCTAGGTTCTAATCTGGGCGGAGATAATGTTCCCTGCATGTCATTATATTCGCCCCGGTGCTGCCCCTCTGTGACAGGATGTTTTCATCCTTGTGTCACTAGGAGGTCCGATCAGCTTGGATCTGTTGTGTTCCTCACTATCACAGGCTCTTGGCCTTTGTTTCCTTGTTCCAGGATCCTCTGGCAGTGGTCCAGGTGCCTTAGTACTGTCCCGACTGGACGTTTCGGTTCTGTTTGCCCCTTTCTATCCCCCCTGCTAGGCAGGGCTATGCGCATGATTGCGCTGGTAAGGGGACCAGTGTTCTGATGGCCCCAGGTGCCCTTGTAGAGGGTGGTTATGGTACCATGGATGGTTGTTCTGGATCCTGTTGCCAGGAGTGCTAGCTCGACTCACTCAGGGCTCCCTTTAGGTCGGTCCATTACGGGTCTGGCCTAGTTGGCCTGACTGCTGAAACAACTGTCTTGCTGGAGACAGGCCTATCTGTCTCGATGTTGGAGACTCTGGGAAGGCTATGATCAAGTTCTTCCTCTTCTTCCATCTATTGTAGGGTATGGCATACCCGTATTGATTGGTGGCGAGTTTTAGGTCTCTTCCCTGTTGGGCGTTCTCGGTTCCCAGGGTGCTAGTGTTTGCAGCTTGATTGGAGTTGATTCTCCAACTCAGTACTCTGATGGGTCAGGTTCTGCCCTGTCCGCCTTGCCTTAGTGGTCTGGCTCAGTCTTCCCTGGTCAGACTTCCTGCAGGGGTACTCATCGGGTCCTCCATGTAATCTTACGTTCCCCGTTGGGATTGGAATTGATTCCTTCTGTCTGATTGCAGGGTTGTGTTCCTTGGCCCTATCCAGGATGCTGTCAAGGTTGTCCTTCTGGTGACTATTACCTTGGTCAGGCGGGTGTTTGGCGGGCGGCTCTGTTTACCTAGCCCCCTTCCTTGAGATACACTAGGATTGGTTGAGTTTCGCCTGATGCCTGGACTAGCTGCATCTGGAAGTGGCTCTTGTTCATTGATTCGTTGTATTGCTACTCCTGCCGTGCCCTTTTTTCCTAGCAACGCTGAGGATAGGGCTCTGCCTTCCTTATTTAGATGTTGGAAGCCTTCCTTGGTAGTCCTTAGGGGAACTGATGTTCCCTGGGGCATGTGGTCATTGCATCCTAAGGTGTTTGGTCCCTTCTGCTCTTGGATGTTGTGCGGTTTGGTCCTGGTTACTACCTTACTGGATGCTTCCCTTGGGTCCTTGGTTAGGCCTTTCGGGCTTCTGCCAAGTCTACCTTAGCTATTGGTTTGTCAGGCTGTTACTCAGGCCTATTCCGGCGAAGGGAAGAATCTCACTTTCTCTCTCTATTCCTACTTTCGTGCTGGTTGCCCCTTGGGTCTTCAGCACAGGGCTTCTGTTGATCTGGTTGGATAGGCCACTACCTTTGGCCTTCTGCTCATACCTTTTTTTGCTAGTTTACACGGTTGATGTTAGGGCCTTCAGCTCATGCTGTCTTGGCCGTATGGTTATGCAGGTGACAGTGGTTCGAAACTGTCTGCTGTTGTCATCTTTTGTTGGGGGATCCCACCCTACTGTTTGGACACTGCTATTGGATGTCCCAAGTGTAAGTATTATATCTGGAGCAGGACGTACTGTATACTAAGAATAATACAATTCTGTGAAATACTCACCTGTAGAATTGGTATTATAAGTATACAGTACGTCCTGCTCCACCCCACCCTGTTGTTGCATTATTTTGGATCCCATGTATGTTGATTGTTATCTTTTATCGTTACCAGTTGTTCTGGGTGGTTTTTAATTCTCCCGGCTTCTTGTTCACTGCTTTTCAATGCTGGGGATTTGTGGGAGGTCCCTGGGTATATGAAGGGCCGGGAGGAGCCTGTTTTTGCATGCTTCTGCAGTACAGCGCCATCTGGCGGAGGATTACCCAAGTGTAAGTATTATATCTGGAGCAGGACGTACTGTATACTTATAATACCAATTCTACAGGTGAGTATATCACAGAATTGTATTTTCTAATTTCATCCACATTTGCCAAGTGGATGCCCCGATATTGAAAGTGTCCAAGTCAGTCTGAAGCTCATGAACATCTTCAGTAGATATGTCCCGCCTACAGGGAGTTTAAACTAAGAAGACAACTCCATCCCTACGGGATAACCCCCTCCATGCACTAGCTCTGCCTTCCAGTCTTCTGGTTCATGTATTCTAAGCATACAGCACGTCCTGCTCCAGAACATATTCATAACGTATGGGTATACCTCCGCCTTCAGCGCCGTGCACTGCAGATCACGAAGAAAACAAGCTCCTCCCGGCCCTACATATACCGGAGGACCTCCCACAACCCCAGATTTCTCTGCAGTGCTGGAACTGCGAAGACATGAAGTATCATGCTCTCGCAGGCGAGCGGGGCTTGACAGCCCGAGGCCCTGCGGGACTATTTCCACCCGTCCTCATTGTGAAATATATGCCTCCCAGCCTGGGCTGCGCGGGTCGGGTGAAGGTAGGCAGCACCTAGTGTGCTTATGGAGCTAGACTCCACCGCAATTCCTCAACCATAGGGTAGGCGGTTTAGGCTGATGGTGAGCCTCTAAGGGATGCCCCTCCCGCATTATTGTCCCGTACCCCGTGTAGTCCTGAGCCCTATTAGGGTCTCCATTCTCCCTCTTTTCTCCGTCTTCGGGGGAAAAGAAAGGGGGGGGGGGGGGGGGAGGGTACGCGCGTGGCGGTCTTAGTGTACCGGTATTTCACGCTCGTGACTTATATTATGCCTTCACTAAAATCAGAGATGTCAGGGCCGCGCTGATTGTTTCTTTCGACTGCCCGTGTGTTTTTGTCTAATGATTGTCAATTAATAGAATTGCCGCGGTCTCCGAGCTTACTGTCGGCGTCTGCTCTATGGTACGCTAGGTCGGCTGTTACTCCATTGCCTTAATTTTCCTTCAGAGCTTCGCGCTCTTCAGAATGGGCGGGGCCCTTGTCTGGCGCGCTCCGCGTCACGGCGGAGTATTTAGCCCGCTCTTCGAGTTTCGCTGGGCGCCATTTTGGTTAGCTTCCCGCGCACGCGTCGTGACGGTCTCCTCCTCCACCTGAGCTGTAAGTGCCCTTGTGGGCGAGTCCTTTTTCTTTTTTGTCTGCCCATCTGCGCACGTTCCTGACATCTCTTTCCCATTGTGTCTTGCAGACGCTGAGTTCCCGGCGGCCTCTCCCGGCCTCATATACATATATGCCATTCATATAAGTACCTTATACGTATACATTGCTATACTCGCTAGTATAAGGAGCGGGCCTTCCCATAATCTCCCACATTGATCAGCGGGTAGTTGGGGCATCCAGGGTGGCTTACGGCATAAATCCCTATCGACATACTATAATTAAACAATCACCATATGGAGGCATCTCAGGATTGTGTTACCGGGGTCCCATCGGGACAGGACCGGCTGTGTATATCGTGTGGTCTCCCCCATGCTGAGGCGGACGGGGCACGGGTCTGCGCGTCATGTTCCGAACAGACGCTGGAACTGCGAGCGACGCTTGCGGTTGTTTCTCGCCCTTTCCCACCACTTAACCCTTCCCCACCACTTAACCCTTCCCCACCACTTAACCCTTCCCCAAACCTCACTCCCGTTGTGTCTTGTACAGGTGAGGGGGTACAAATAGATCCCTCCCCTAGACGGCCCACGTTGGGCAAGATCGTGGAAGGTTTGTCTGGCCGGATCAGCCCTGTTAGACAACGATCTCCCGCGGCTTCGGCCTGCGCTATGGGTTCTGCAGAGTCCTTGTCTACACGTGCTAGCACCACTTCGGAAGAAGGGGACTTGTTCTCTGACCTAGGTTCCCTGGACGAGAGGTCGAGGGGTCAGGATGACGCTGATCATGATGTCTTGGACCAGCTTGACATTGACGGCATGTTGCTCAGGATTTTTAAGGTACTGTCCGTTTCGCCTCCCGGCGCGGTTCCCGGGCCGAGAGGGGGGTGCTTTCATACCGCGCCGCCTCGGTTGGAATTTCTCGAGCAGGCTCACTTCCATACACTTGTTCTTAAGGGGTGGGAATGTCCCGCCGCTCTTCAAAAGACGCCGGATGACTGGGCTTGGAAATACCCCTTTCCCCCCGAAATGATAGATGTTTGGTCCTCGTCCCCAGCCGTGGACGCTCAGATTATTGGGGTTCCTAACTCCCCATTCCTTACTTCCCCGGCTTACAGCTCCCTGCGGGACGCCGAGGACTGGCGTATCGATAGGCTTGCTTCCCACGCCTTTACCTGCGCTGGCACGACGCTGCGTCCTGTCTGTGCCGCGGCGATCACGGCTGTGGCCGCTAAGGCTCTTATAGGTAAGTCCCTAGAGCATCAGCCTGAAGATTTACCCTGGGAGGTCTTTTATGCACTCTCTAGTTGCGATATTTTTCTTAAATTTATCCTTATGGCCTTGGACGACACCATCAAAATGTGTGCTAGGACCTCTGCCCAGGCGGTGGCTATACGTCGCCTTCTCTGGCTTCGTCAGTGGGGGGCAGATGATGACACTAAGAGGATCTTGACGGGGCTCCCCTTTAGAGGACATCACCTGTTTGGGGCACGTCTGGATTTTTTTGAGAAACAGGCCACTCCACCCAGTCAGAGGCGGCCACTGCGTCCCCCGCTGGGCAGAGGCACCCCTCCATATCATTCCGTTGCACAGGACCCGGGGTTGCCCCCTGCTGGACCTGGCCCAATCTCCCGCCCCAGGAGTGACGTTCAGGGCCCGGGGCCCTCCGGTCGGGCTAAGTCCTTTTCCTTCCCTGATTTCCCTCATGCATGATGGGACACCCTCGCCCACCTGGGTGAGGGGAAGGCCGCAGCACTCTACTCCTATCAGGAGGCATCCTGCCTCGCTCTGGTGGCTTTAGGTAGTTACCCTAGAGATGGAACGGTGTTTGCTGGGCAGTCCTTCCCCGAGTCGGTTAAGAGGTCTATGTTTCCGTGCCCGTCCTCGGGCATGGGTGCAGGCTTAACTGGGCCTGCCAGGTATGGCTTCCCTGCTGAACGCCATTATCATGTAGAATCTGGGGCCCCTGAGCGGGTCTGCCCCTCCTTCCCTCCCTTCCTCTCTCCCTTCTAGGATGAGGGAGCTTATCTGCCTAACACCTAGAAGAGTGTGGCATCTGTACATAATCTTTCGGCCCGGCGCCCTCGACAGGGCTGTCTGTGCCCCATGCCCCAGGGACCCCCTGGCTGCTGGGCGTGTTTGGTTTTTTCCAGGCTCTGGGGAACCTTCGGGATGCTGAGCCTTCTACGACTGGCATTGGTGTTCACCTTCACCGTAGAGACTTAACCTAAGCCCCCTGTTTGCGTCCTCGTATGCACTGGGTTCTGGAAGGGTGTGTTGGCTCACACGTCACCAAGGGGCGTTTGGTACAGGGGACCTGTTACTCTCCTCTGTTCCCTCACACGGAGCTGTGGGGATGGAACTTGACAAACCGGAGTCCTACTTGACTCCACCCTCTAATCCCTGGTTTACACCAGACGTAGGTTCACCCAGTGCCCCCTTTTTTTGTTGTTTCCTTGACTGTTAGGAGTTTACAGGTATGAGACCTCCGGTTCTCCGTCCTGTATAGTGGTTCCTCCAGACAGCTTCGCCTTCTGGTGAGCCGGTTGGCGGCTCGTCCTTGGACACCATTCGCCCCGGGGTTCTTGGGCTCTGAAGTGACTTAGCCATTATCCCTGGATGAGTGGGTTGCACCCTGGGCCTGGTTGTGACTTCCCTGCCACCGTGGGAGGCACTTACTCTTCTACTGGGCTCGTTGGTACCGTGGGGGAGCATTCCATACTCCTTGCCTTTCCCTGATGGTTACCATGGTACCTAGTCTGGCACAAAGGGGGCCTATTCTTCAGAATTTCCCGGGGGTTCCTAGGAAGGGAGCTTGAAGGTTCTGATTTCCTAGGTGAATTTTGGTTTTAAGTAGCAAGTTGTGGGTCCTAGTGGGGGACTTCTCCTTCTTGTACTCGTCCATTGGGGGATTTTCTGCCTTATAGGTCAGTGGTTGCGCTTTGTTCCTATGGCATTCTCGGGCATGGATCCTTACCGGGGAGCCCTGATTCCTTAGGGGACTTGGTATTCCTTGTCCTTCCTGAAGTATCCCTCCCCTTAGAGGTTCTCGGTTGTGCCTCCGGGCTCACACCGGCAGGGTTCTGTGGGATCCCGCCTCTATTACAGGGGTCTTCCCCCGTTATTGGCCAGATTGGTCTGCCCTGGTGGGGGCTAGCGGTTCTGGCTGGGTAGCTTACTTGATAATGTCATACCCTTGCCCTGCCGGGCGCGGGGAGAGCTTGCGCTGGTCCCTGATGACTAGCTGCACCTTATGCTTGGGGCCTGGTAGGCCCAGCGGGGTGTGGATTCTCAGGGAGTTCTGCTGTGTTCAGCTGGACGGTATGTTCCCTCATGAGGACAATTTTTTTATCATAATATGGTGCCGTTACCTTAGACTTACCTTAGCGTTGGCAGGATCGGGGGCTTGCCCTAGCCGAGATGACAGGTCTCGAGGTGTCTTGTTCTTTGGAGGTCCGGGACCTTGTCTTCCTCCTTATCCTCTTCCTCTGCCACGCTGGTTTAGCTTATGCTGCCCTTATGCTATGGGCTGGGTCTAAGCCCCTTCCCTGGCGAGTTGGTATCTGCTCCCGGGTTTAGGGCCCTACAAGCAGTGTTTGGTGTGGGCTCACTATCGATTCTGTTTATTGTTGGGGCCTGATCTGTTCTCCTATTACGAGATCTGACCCAATATTATTGTTGGCATTCCTCAGGGCCTGCTCAGCTGCATTCCTGGGGGATCCCTAGTCCCCCCTTTGGGGGGGGGGAGGACTTATTTTGAAACCCTACCAAGGGTTTCTACAGTTCTTAGTCAGGTCCTTGTCTGACCTGCTTCTTCCATTAGGTTGCTCTCCTGGGGAGTCATTCCAGGTAGTGGTGTGCCATAAGGCAGGGCACTATTGGAGGCAGAGTAACTAATATATATATATTAAATATATATATATAAATATATTAAATATATATATATAAATATATTAAATATATATATATATAAATATATTAAATATATATATATAAATATATTAAATATATATATATATATATTAAATATATATATATATATATTAAATATATATATATATATATTAAATATATATATATATATATATTAAATATATATATATATATATATATATTAAATATATATATATATTAAATATATATAAATATATTAAATATATATAAATATATTAAATATATATATATATATATTAAATATATATATATATATATTAAATATATATATATATATATTAAATATATATATATATATATTAAATATATATATATATATATATTAAATATATATATATATATATTAAATATATATATATATATATTAAATATATATATATATATATTAAATATATATATATATATATATTAAATATATATATATATATATTAAATATATATATATTAAATATATATATATATATATATATTAAATATATATATATCTCATGAGGTGAGGGTACCAGCCTCACACTAATTGGGATTCAGGCGGTACTTCGTCCCTTTTGCCCTTGGACGGATCCTCTGGTTTCGGGACTATGGTCTAATCACTATGAGATGAAGGGATCTGTGCCCCTTTACGGGGGTAAGAGATCTGCTGGAACTGTCTCGTCCCTGATGGGATCTTATTTCGGGGTCTTCCGGTGCCCCCTTCTGGAAGTGCCGGGTTGATCGTGGCCATGGATTAGGGCCCTCGGGCCTGGTCCTGTTTGGTTGCTCGTCCTTCCGGACTTGTTGGACCTTTTTGGCTTGCCTAATATCGTTCTGTTGGTCTCGTCCGTGACCTGGACATGTATTCCCCGGGGGGGGGGGGGGGGGGAGTTTTGAGTTACCATGGTTACCCCCTCTTGTAGCGAAATGGTTATTTTGGCCTATCTTTTTAGATTATTATTGTTGTTAGTTCTTGTACCATTTGTGCTGGGCTTGCCCAGTAGCACTATGTTCTGGCAATCAAGCCGGCCAGTCCGCTGCTTGGGTTCTATTCTCCCTTTACAAGGTTCAAAGGTTGAGGTTGAGCATTGCTCTCATTGTTGATTACCTGGTTATGGGTGACAGCGCTTTACTGTTGGCTGTGCCTTTTCATGGGGATCCCACCCGATTGTGGACACTGCTATTGGATGTCCCATACGTTATGAATATGTTCTGGAGCAGGACGTGCTGTATCCTTAGAATAATACAATTCTGTGAGAATCTCACCTGTAGAATTGGTATTATATGCATACAGCACGTCCTGCTCCACCCCACCCTGGTTTCACTTTGTTCTGGATCCCCTGTATGGTGATTGTACTCACTTGGTGTTATTACCAGAAATTCTGGGTGGTTGTGCTTCTGGCTTCTCTGATCACTGCTTTTCAATGCTGGGGATTGTGGGAGGTCCTCCGGTATATGTAGGGCCGGGAGGAGCTTGTTTTCTTCGTGATCTGCAGTGCACGGCGCTGAAGGCGGAGGTATACCCATACGTTATGAATATGTTCTGGAGCAGGACGTGCTGTATGCATATAATACCAATTCTACAGATGAGATTCTCACAGAATTGTATTTTTTCTCTCTCCTGTACACAGTCTGTTCTTCAAAATAAGTGAATTAGTAGCTCACCCACCCCGCTGGTTCCTGATGGAAGAAGTTTAGCCCAGAACCTCTCAATTCCATACGCAACGTCCAAGAGCAGAATGCCAGCATTGCTCCATGTTGTACCCTAACAAAGCGGTTGGAATGACTTTAAAACTTTGGATGTAAAGCAGTTTTGTGTAAAAGACAGGAGTGTGCCTGTGGACTTATTGTATAATTACAATTGGAGAACCACCCATTTCCCACAAAATGCGTGTTCTTCCCTGCGCAGAGGGGGCATCCCGATTGCCCCCCTTCACCAGATCTTTCCAAACCAGAATATTCTTGGTGTGCCACACACCCCGCTTCACTTCTTAAATATTCAGGCATTATTGGGTTAATCCACCGCAGGTGACGTAGTGCAGAGAGGAAGTCTTGTAACGAGCCCCCTTCCGGCCTATATATACCTGGTACCTCCCTTCAATCACCAGTATTTTTTCTCTCTGCTTGCTGACAAGTCAGAAGATGGAAGTCTCCTGCTTACAGGTAGGCCGGGGTATTCTTACCCCGCCACCCCCCTTTTGGTCTATTTCTGCCCGGTTTGAGTTTGTATACCTTTATGGTGAAATGGAAGCCTCCCAGCCTAGGCTGCTCACCGGGCAAATGGTAGATGGCACTTTAAGTGCCTAGGAGCTTATCTCCTACCGCTCGACCTCATGCGTGGGGCAATGCGGCTAACCGGCATGGTGATCCGGAAATGGGATGCCCCTGTCCCGAGGGTCCCCGTAGCCCCTTACTCTCCCGTTACGGTCCCTTCTCCCTTCACTATGGGGGGGGGGGGGGTGTGTGAGGGTGTGCTTTAAGTATGTGTGTTTCACTTGTATCACTGCATGTTAACATATGTGTCATGTTTATGCATTCACTGTAGCATGTGTATATTTTTGGGTCTGCTTTAAGAGCAGGCTGCGCTGGGTAAAGGCTGGCCACTTCTCTTGCAGTTTGTTGCTTTGTGGCCCCCTCCCCCCTCTCCCCTCTCCTCGCCTGGCATTCATGTTTGCATTGTACAGCACCATGCGGTTTTTACCCTCCCCCCTCCGCCGCCTGGGCGCACGTGCTGTGGCCCAGCTGTAAGTGATTCCAGCTGATCGGCGTGGGGGGGGGGCGGGTCCCGCTGACGCGGCGTCGGGGGCGCGGCGCCGACGTCATGCGGCGGGCCCAGCGTCCTTGCTTCCTTCAAAACACAGGAAGTCGCGTGGGCGCACGGCCGCACTTTGTCTTCATGCTGGCTCATGGCTGCTGGCTGCAGGCTTGCCGGCTGATGCCTTTGCTGTCCAGGTAAGCGGCCCCTCCCGTTGGGGCCGTTAAGTGGGGAATACTTTTAACAATATAGTGAGAAGTCACTGTTTATTAAGGGGGCGTCATTTAAGGGCACTTGGTGCCATGCTTATATGTTTATACACATGTGAGGATCTGATGGTTGTTTCTTTGCCTTGCAGATCCTGGGATCCCTGCTTATGCTGGCCCTCCGGCTCTATGTGCCTGGCTAATTATTGGGATTGCTTTGAATGTTTATATACATAGACTATATATATATATATATATATATATATAATATAGTTTCTATTAAAGGGGACCTTAACTTAAAAAAAAAAAAATATATAAAAATCCTCCCTTCCGGGACATTATTAATAAAGGGGGCATCCCGGGTCGGCTTATGCCTTAAAAGTCCCATTATTGCGAATACCATAAATCACCATATGGAGGCTTCCGTAAATTCCGGAAACGGTTCTGCTGAGCCGTTTGGGGGGTGCGTAGGTTGTGGGGTTCCACTCCCAGCTGATGATATCTTTATTTGCATCCCTTGTGCAAAACAGACTATTGCGCGCCAGTCCGTTGCTTCGGCTGCGGGGCCATCGCATCCTTCATCATCTCCTACCTCTCCCTCCCTATTCCGGACCCCGCATGACACTGTCAAAAGTGGGGATTCGCATTCCGAGGCGGCAGCACAGCCCAGCCCCCGGAAAATGATGCCCGTTAAAGCAGCGTTGAAGGCCGCTGCAAAACGAAGGCACCTGACTTCGGTACCTTCGGCTCCACAGGACCAGTTTTGTGAACCTGTGGAATGGTCCGATGGATCCCCGGACGAGGATGAATTCCCGTCGGAGTCAGATGAGCCGACAGGTCAGCTTGTGGCTGATGAGATCGGCGATTGGTCAGAGGGGGTTGTTTTTGACACCCCCTCCATTCTGGCTCAAATGTTTAAAATTTTGAGTTTAGATACGCCTGAGGCGGCCGCCCCGCCAAGGGGTCAGTTGTTTAAAGAGCCTCAGCCGCGTTTGGTTTTTCCCAGACAACACCACTTTGAGAGGGTGGTCCTTAAGGAATGGGAACATCCCACACGGTTATCTGGAATTCCTTCCAGTTGGGAAAAGCGTTATCCTTTTCCGCCAGAATTGGTGAAGCTTTGGTCTGTCCCTCCGGACGTCGATACCCCTGTACTAGGGCTCTCCAGCTCGGCTATGGTACAATCTGCTGAGACCACTGTCCCCAAAGATGGGGAAGATCGTCGGATTGACCAATATGCTCAACATGATTTTATCTATTCCGGGTCAGCGTTGCGCCCTGTATGTGCTTCAGCCCTTCTTCTATTGGCAATTAAGTCCCTAATTCAGGGGCTATATGAGGATCTTGATCCCGCTTGCAAACAATTCACTGCACTTAAGCAGTGTGAATCTTTTGTGGCTTATGTCCTGGCCGCTCAGGGCGATGCGCTGACTATGAGTAGCAAGGCGGCAGCTATGCTGGTGGCTATTCGCAGGTCAGTATGGCTACGTCAGTGGTCAGCAGACACATCTTCCAAAAAGGTGCTCACAGCTCTCCCCTTTTTGGGGGTTGCGTCTGTTTGGGGAGAAAATTGATTCAGTCGCAAAGGGTGGTAAGATGCCACAACGCAAAAGGCCTCGTGGTCCCTTCAGGGGGACAAGTTCCGGTAGGCCTTCCTTTCAAGGGTTCAGAGTGGGCAAAGGTGCGTCCTTTCCCGCTACTAGTGGCGCAGGTTGGACTCGGGGGAGGGGCCGTGGCCGACCCACTCAGTCCTGGGGCACCAAGCCCAAACCTGCTGATAAGCTCACTCAGCAATGAGGGGCTGCCCTCACCCGTGCGGGTGGGGGGACTATTGCGACACTTCTACCATTGGAACCATGTGGTTCCAGGCAGATGGATCCAGGAGGTAGTGTCGCCCGGTTACAACCTGGAATTCGAGTCTCACCCTCCCTCACGGTCCATTCATGGGTCGGTTCATCCCGGCCTGAACTCTCATCAAGACGGAGTGTGTCTTTCTTTTGCCCAAATTCACACAAGAACGCTTCAGCTATTTCTGTTAGCGTGTTGGGACCAGCAACCTCAGTTGTTGGATCAGTCCTTCCAGTTGTCCTCCCGTGTACGGCAGTCCCTCCTGCGGTGATTGGTCTCGACCAATCTTGTATAGGGCAGGTCTTTCCTGACCCCCCTTTGGAAAGGTGTCACCACGGACACCAGTCTGTCGGGATGGGACAGATTCTGGGAGGAGCTGCGGTTTCAGGGGCAGTGGAGGCCCCACTTACCCATCAGTATTCTGAATCCGAGAACCATTTGTCAGGTGTTTGCTCTCCTGACTCGTTCTGGGCCTACGGGTCCAGATGTGTTCAGACAATCGATCAGCAGTTGCTTACGTCGGTCTTCAGGGAAGGACGCGCAGTCTGAGTACTCTCAGAGAAATGTCCCTGATCCGGACATGGGCAGTGTTCCATGTTCCCTGTCTCTCGGCGGTTTACATTCCAGAGGTGATGGAACAGGTAGCGGACCGGTTGAGCAAGTGCTCTCCCCGTCTGGAAGAATAAGCTCTCCATCCTCGGGTGGTTCACTTATTGTGTCTCCAATGGGAGACCCCGGAGGTGGACCTGTTGGCCCTTCATCACTATCACAGGCTCCCGAACTTTGTGTCACTCTCCCGGGATCCTCTGGCTCTGGCAGTGGACGCCATGTCCCTGAACTGGGGAGCTCTGGGATTTCTATACCTGTTTCCTCCGATGCCCTTGCTGGGCAGGGTTCTTCAGAAGTTGGCTCTGGAAAAGGTGTACGCCGTTCTCGTGGCCCCAAGGTGGCCAAGACGAGTAAGGTTCGCAGACATCGTTCGGCTGGCAGTGGACCAGTTCGTTCTGCCTCTTCGGCCCGGTCTGCTCACTCAGGGTCAGTTGGGTTGCCCCAATTTACCAGCGCTGGGTTTGATGGCCTGGCTGCTGAAACCTCCATCCTGATGGAGGAGGGTTTTTCTGATTCGGTCATTAAGACTTTGATTAGTGCCCGAAAGAAGTCTTCTTCCATCACCTACTATAGGACTTGGAAAGCCTATATCACTTGGTGTGAGATAAGATCTTTTCCTTGTAGGGTCTTTTCGGTCCCCAGGATTCTGGAGTTTTTACAATCAGGGCTGGACTCTGGTCTCCAGCTAAGTACGTTGAAAGGGCAGGTCTCTGCCTTATCTGTCTTTTTTCAGAAGCGTGTTGCGCTTTAGCCTTTAGTTAAAACTTTTTTCCAGGGGGTTACACATGTGCGGCCTCCCAGGAAACCATTACTCCCTGTTTGGGATTTGAATTTGGTTCTTTCGGCTCTTCAGGCTCCTCCTTTTGAGCCTTTGCAAGATATTGCTTTGTCTACCCTGACTCAGAAGATTGTCTTCTTGGTAGCGATCACTTCGGTCCGGCGTGTCTCAGAATTGGCGGCCTTAACTATCCAGGCACCTTACTTCGAGAGGCATCAGGATAAAGTGGTCTTTCGGTTCAAGCCAGACTTTCTTCCTAAGGTTGTTTCTGCTTTTCATTTGAACCAAGATATTGTTCTTCCCTCCTTGTGTCCTAATCCTAAGAATGACAAAGAGAGGGTTTTGCATTGTTTGGATGTAGTACGCTGTGTTAAGTACTACTTGATTATCACGTCTCCTTTCCGTAGGACGGATTCCTTTTTTGTTGTGCCCCATGGGCCTAAGAAGGGTTTGGGACCAGCCAAATCTGCCATTAGCAAGTGGATACGTCAGGCCGTTACTGCGGCCTATTCGGCTAAGGGAAGAGTTCCCCCTTTTCGTATCACTGCTCATTCTACTCGCGCCGTTGGGGCGTCTTGGGCATTTCAGCACCAAGCTTCTGTTGAACAGGTTTGTAAGGCCGCCACCTGGTCTTCTGTTCACACTTTTTCTAAGTTTTACAAAGTTGATGTGCGGGCCTCGGCGGATGCTGTTTTTGGCCGCAAAGTTCTGCAGACTGCAGTCATTTAAGTTATGCTTCACCTGGCCTTGAGATGCCCTTCCCTTGTGGACACTGCTTTTGGATGTCCCAATAATGGATGAATATTTAAGAAGTGAAGCGGGGTGTGTGGCACACCAAGAATAATACCATTTTGTGAGTACTCACCTGAAAAATGGATATTGTTGGTGTGCCACACACCCCGCTTCACCCCCACCCTCTTCGGTATTACCGAAGCATTTATATGGTGAAGCCCTTTTTTATTTATATCAAAATTGATTTTGGAGGTTACCGGTGGAATACTGGTACCTTGTCTTTCTGCTTTTTAAATATACTGGTGATTGAAGGGAGGTACCAGGTATATATAGGCCGGAAGGGGGCTCGTTACAAGACTTCCTCTCTGCACTACGTCACCTGCGGTGGATTAACCCAATAATGGATGAATATTTAAGAAGTGAAGCGGGGTGTGTGGCACACCAACAATATCCATTTTTCAGGTGAGTACTCACAAAATGGTATTTTCTTACCTACATCCTCTCATGCAGATTTTTGCTCCCCCAGGGCATAAACCCCCAAATCCTTCCCCGCACCTCGATCCTTGGGCACAATGGAACCCTGTGACTGGCCTCTGGCTTTCACGTAGGTCAGGGATTTTTTTCTCACCACAGCCACCGGTCCAGGCCAGCCCACAGGACTGCAAGTGGCCAATTGTGATGCCATATTTCGCCATGGGATCAAGATTAGGTATAAGGTTTGCGGAGGGGGGGGGGGGGGGGGTTCCATGAGCGTGAGGGCTCCAGCAATCTGGAAAGATGGAAAAAAAATAAATAAATATATATATATATATATTATAATAATCTCTCTCATAATCTTTCCTTTTGGCCAGTCTGGTTGCCTCTGCTCTGCCTGTATTGATTCCTGTACATTCCCTCAGACGACCACAAGAGCGGAAACTCTGGTACAAAAGGTGCTCGTCCTACAGACCTGAGCTTACCCAGACCATATATTCACCACTCTACTTCCCTGAAAGACAACAGGGGCATGCAGATGGAGATCTCTGCTTTAAGACTAATCATTGCCGAGGTGGTTTAGGCCCATGAGCTGATTAAGTTGCCCAGGCTGTAGGGGTTGTCTCTGCCAATTGTTGGACAAGCATATTTGCAGAGCCAGTGTGACTGCAGAAAAAATAGTGACAAGAGAGTTCAATTCTCTGGTTGAAGTGTTGGTTGGTGGACCAATAATAGAGCTCCACCTCCGTGGGAGAAAGGTGATTTTCGAAGTCGGCATTCTCAGGCAATTTTACCAGTGGCAAGCACACCCACATTCTTGGCCTTTTTTCTGTTGAAGGGCTGATCTATGTTTTGACCTCGAGGGGAAGGAGTGGTTATTTATTTCATAAAATAAGTTTCATTCTTCTGGCTGTATGTGCCTGCTTGAGTCATAGTGACCTCCCCGAAGTGTGCTTTTCTTCTACAGAAAGTTTAGCAGATTACTTCTGGCCATGCCTAGAATGCAAATGCTTGTGTACTAAGGAGCTTTGTATGAGTGCTAGCGTGTGTTTTTACCATGTCTCTTTCCTGCAGGCTTTGAAGTACGCCTTCCAGACACACGACCGCCTCTGCTTTGTTATGGAGTACGCCAATGGCGGAGAGGTGCGTTGAGAGAAATTGTGAAGATACACCCCCCCAGTGCATTATGTTAGACTGCATATCTGGCCTCCTCGCTTCTTTTTTCCATTTAAATTGGTCACCCTGAGGAATCTGCACTGATGGGCCTTTGTTTTACACTTACCTAGACAATCTTCTTTTTTTTTTTTTTTTTTTTTTTTTTAACAAATATTTTTTAATGGTAAAGATATCTAAAGGCAATTGCTGTTTGTTGCGGCTCCAGCAACCGCTAAGGAATAAACCTACTGCACCAAAAGGCCCTCAAATAAGTACATGCCATTCGCTACATCATAAAAACAACCACTCACATAAAGTGTCCAAAGGTAGGCAACAAAAATTGTGGAAGGACTTAAACAGGAGAGACTTAAAGAACTTAATTTGTACAGTCTGGAGGAAAGAAGGGAGACAGGAGACATGATTGAGACATTTAAATATGTGAAAGGATTTAATAAGGTTCAGGAGGGATGTGTTTTTAGGAAGAAACTTAAAGGAAGATCAGGAGCAATGTTAGAAAATATTATTTTACAGAAAGAGTAGTAGATGCTTGGGAAAAACTTCCAGCAGAGGTAGTTGAAAAATCAACAATCACTAAATTTAAACATGCCTGGGATAAGCACACATCTATCCTAAGATACAGAGAACATACAGTATACACATAAGGGCAGACTAGATGGAGCGTATGGTCTCCTTCTGCCGTCAACTTTCTATGTGTGCCACCCATGGGCAAGGAAAACCAAAAAACAAAAATATATTTCATCACAAACTGATACAAATATATACTATGTGCAAAATATGATTCTAATTATCTGAAGAATAAAGTGCTTTAGTGCTAAAGTGCTGAAGATATGTGCAACAAATACAATCATGTATATCACCTAAGTGTGATGCCCCAATGGATGGTGTCCCGCCGTCCCCTAAAGCAGGAGATTAGATTCCACGCATTTTGTGGCTAAATGCCCAGCCACTTCTTCAGGATATAGTAAAGATATCTACACAGTCATTTTTTCCCCCAAAAAACCCTAGCTTGTTGATGATTACACTGCGTTCAGCTTGACTGCATCTCCTGTGGCATCACCTGCTACTTCTGCTGTGCATGCTTATGCCTGCAGACATACAAGTCAAGACATGGGGGGGGGGCAGCCGCACATGTGCCATGGGAGTTAGATGACAAATGGGGGGCTTTTAAAGAGGAACTTCCGTGGACGGTCCAGGACCATCCAAGTTCAACTCAATTTGGGATGCCCCACTGTGTGGAACCCCCATTCCACTCATCATCTCCCAGCGCCGCGGCCAAATCCTCTCACCTCTAGTTATCGAACACCCGCACCAGGCTTTTCTGAATGGCCGGTGCAGGCACACCACAGCTAGAATCTGAGCAGAATAGAAGCGGATGCAGCCGGGGGTGCACTTGGTTCCCTTTAGATCTGCTCCTAGCCGAAGGGAGCAGAGTGAAATCAAGCTAGCTGATTGGCTGAGTGGGGCCACTCAGAAGGTGAGTTTACTGGGCAACCTGAGGGGTTTTACACAGCGGGGCATCCCGAATTTGGATGCACCAAGGGGAGGTAGTATGCCTTCCCTGGAGTCTCATATACTCCAGGATGTGTTTTGGTCCAGCTAAAAGCATGCCCGCTGCTGGGGATGCGGACTTTTGAGATCCTGATAACTGGAAACAGTGCTGTTTGCCAAACATGTGATATGCACGGCAAACTGCTTTGATTGGATGAGTCCGTGCATGCACCGTAGGACCGGGAAGAGGTACGTTTTACTCGGCCTTCTGCCGAGGGGGGTCAAAAATCCCGGGTTTTGCTCCGCTTTATGCACTGTGTGGAGGTATTTAAATAGCATCTTGCTTTTAAGAAGAACAAAAACCAGGATTTTCACTCTAGTTACTCTTCCAGGAGCTATCCTGAATTTTATTGAATGATGAGCAGCTTAGAAAGTTGAATAGAGGGGGACCTGCAGGCTACCCTCGGCCGCTTCACTCCAGCTGTACATGCCTTGCGGGTATCGATAGATCTGATGTGGGAGCGAGGAGCTGCGGGGGATGCCGCCGCTATGGTCCATGCATGTGCCCTGGTATCACCGGAAAGGGGAAATCCCTGGGACACATTGGGGCATCCCAAATAGAGGGAGACAACTGGGCTCACCTTTGCTTCTTTTTAGGCTTTTTTTCCCCTATTTGAGAATTAAAAATGAAAATTTCAGGCAGTTATATAATCCAAACACGTGTTCATTTTAGATCCATGTGTTTTGGGGTTTTATTTTCACAAATCTATGTTCTCTCACGTTTTATTATCTGGCCATTTGTAACTTTTTTCTTTTTTTTTTAATTTATTTATTTATTTTTTTTTGCATGTGTTGGCAAACCTGGCCTTAGCTCGGTGGTAACTTCTACTTCTCTCTTTATAGCTGTTCTTTCACTTGTCTCGTGAAAGAGTTTTTACAGAAGACCGGGCGCGATTCTACGGAGCAGAGATTGTCTCAGCCCTGGAATATCTCCACTCCAGGAATGTAGTGTACAGGGATATTAAGGTATGTAAGAGAATGCATTACACACTAATTGCGATTAGACCTCCCGATCATATAAACTGAACTAACTTTAAGGCGGGGGAGGATATAGTAAAAGAAGTTCCATATTTTTCACTCCAAACGACACGCTTCGGCTGCCCTTGCGTCTTTTATAAAGCAGATGTGAAAAGTAAAAAAAAAAAAAACTACATTACAGATGCACTCGCAGTTTCTGCAGCAGCTCGGGCTTCCTTCCTGCACTTCGGCAGGTGGGCACGGTCTACGCGTGGGTGGGTGTGGCCTGTGAACTGCTGGCCTTCACAGATGCAGCTCGCAAACAGGCAGAGCCTACCTGCCAAAGCAAGGAAATCTGCCACAGGAGCCTGTAAGTATGCGTGCGTGTCTGGCCAAGTGTGGTGCTGGGCATTGGAGGCAGACCGCAGGTGTACGTTATCTACTTCCGCCGGTCCTCCATTGCGCTCCCTCCTCCACACGCCAGTGGAGAGGGGATGCGGCACGCTGGCTGTCAACGGGGGGGGGGGGGGGGGGGGTTGCGGCACGCTGGCTGTCAACGGGGGGGTGGGGCACGCTGGCTGTCAACGGGGGGGTGGGGCACGCTGGCTGTCAACGGGGGGGTGGGGGCACGCTGGCTGTCAACGGGGGGGTGGGGCACGCTGGCTGTCAACGGGGGGGTGGGGCACGCTGGCTGTCAACGGGGGGGTGGGGTACGCTGGCTGTCAACGGGGGGGTGGGGCACGCTGGCTGTCGCGGGGGAATTTTTTCTTCTTTTTCTCCTCTAATCCCTGAATGCGTATTTTGGTCAGGTACGCCTTAAACAGACCAAAACCTAAATATTCTTAGTATACAGTACGTCCTGCTCCAGATAGATTACTTTCAATTGGGTTATCCTCCGCCAGATGGTGCTGCACTGCAGAGACATGCAAAACAGGCTCCTCCCGGCCCCTCAAATCCCCGAGGACCTCCCACAAATCCCCAGATTTCTCTGCAGTGCTTACTGCGAAGACATGAAATTATCACTCTCTCGCAGGTGAGCGGGGCTATTAAGCCTGCGGCCCTGTTGGACTATTCCCACCCGTTCCTCGTGTGATGTGCCTCCCAGCCTGGGCTGCGCTGGTCGGGTGAAGGTAGGCAGCACCATGCGTGCTTATGGAGCGCTGCTCCACTGCAGTCCCCCACCAAAGGGTAGGCGGTATAGGCTGATGGTGAGCCTTTATGGGATGCCCCTCCCGCATTATTGTCCCATGCCCTGGTAGCGGTGGGCCCTGTACAAAGGGCCGCCATCCTCCCTCATTCTCCCTGTAGCCTTCGGGGGGAAAGGGGGGGGTGGTGTGGGTGTCGGTGTATCGTGATTACGTGCATGTGGCCTTTTGTTATGTCTTTAGACTAGTATATGGGGTGTCAGCCGCCGCGCTGACTTGTCTTTTTACTCTTACACATGCTGCCACCGCGCGCGCCTTTTCCTGCATTGGACGTTCCGGGCGGCGGCGTTACCTCTGGCGCTTCTGCGTCCTCATTGGCTGCTTGGTTGGACTTCGCGCTCATCAGGGGGCGGGGCCTGGCGCGCCCCTGCGTCACGGCTCGCTCTGGCCCGCCCTTCGAGGTACTCGACCCCATGTTGTCAGGTCGCACGCGCGTGTGACGTTCTTACTTACCGTGGTCCGTAAGGGCCCTCGCAGGCGGCTTTTACTCATTGTAGTGTTTTCGGTTCCGACACCCTTCTTCTCATTGTGTCTTTCAAACGGGTGAATCCATTGGCTTCTCCCGGCCCGGTGTAATTGATAGTCGGGCCTTGTAAAATTACTCCCACTTCCCTAGCGGGTCATTGGGGCATCCAGGGTTGCTTTATAGCGTCAATCCCTACTGGCTTATTGTGCCTAATAATCACCATATGGAGGCATCTCAGGATAATGTGACCGGGGTCCCTTTGGGACAAGACCGGCGGTGTATGGCGTGTGGACAACCTCATGCGGATGCTGACAAGGCATGGGTCTGCGTACCCTGTGCTGAGCAAGCGCTGACCTTGCAATCTGGCCTGCCAGTGGCTGCACCTCGTTTCACTTCACCTACTCCCCCAAGCTTAAATCTCACTCCTGCTGAGTCGCATACAAGTGGGGATTCTCAGCCTGATCTGTCTTCTAGACTGCCTACGGCTGAATAGATTATTGCGAGGTCTTTAGCGCGTAAGGGCCCTGGTAAAAAGCGGCACTTGACGCCTTATGTTACTGTTTTTTTGGGGGAAGTCACGTGGGCGCGCGGCCGCACTTGGTTCTCCTGTGCTGCGGCTCCTGGCTGCTGTCTCGCCCTCCGGCTGCTGCTCTCGCTTGGTCCAGGTAAGCGGCCCCACCTGGGTGGGGCCGTTGAGTGGGAATTGCATATCTTCTTGTAATGGATATGGTGGGGAGTTATTTTTTATTAGGGGGCATGGCTGTTGCTCATTTTTAAAGGCACTTTGGTGCCATGCATATATGATTGTTGCACACATGTGAGGATCTGATTGTGGTTTCTCTTGCCTTACAGATCCCGGGATCCCTGTTTATGGTGGCCCTCCGGCTCTATTTTGCCTGGCTAGTCCTTGTCTATTAATTGGGATATTTATAAATGCATATATACATATATATATATATATATATATATAATTATTAAAGGGGACCTTAATTTAAAAAAAAAAAAAAATCCTCCCTTCCGGGACATTTACAAATAAGGGGGCATCCCGGGTTGGCTTATGCCTTAAGAACCCAAATATTGCGAATACCATAAATCACCATATGGAGGCTTCCTTTATTGCCGGAAACGGTTCTGCTGAGCCTTTCGGGGGGTGCGTAGGTTGTGGGGCTCTACTCCCAGCTGATGTCTTTATTTGCATCCCTTGTGCAAAGCAGACTATTGCGCGCCAGTCCGTTGCTTCGGCTGCGGGCCCATCGCATCCTTCATCATCTCCTACCTCTCCCTCCCTGTTCCGGACCCCGCATGACACTGTCAAAAGTGGGGATTCGCATTCCGAGGTGGCGGCACAGGCCAGCCCCCGGAAAGTAGTGCCCGTTAAAGCAGGGTTAAAGGCCGCTGCAAAACGGAGGCACCTGACTCCGGTACCTTCGGCTCCACAGGACGAGTTATGTGAGCCTGTGGAATGGTCCGATGGAACCCGGATGAGGATGAATTCCTGTTGGAGTCAGATGAGCCTGCAGATCAGCTTGAGGCTGATGTGATTGGCGATTGGTCGGAGGGGGTTGTTGTTGACACCCCCTCCATTCTGGCTCAAATGTTTAAAATTTTGAATTTAGATCTGCCTGAGGCTGCCACCCTGCCAAAGGGTCAGTTGTTTAAGGAGCCTCAGCCGCGTTGGGTTTTTCCCAGACAACACCACTTTGAGAGGGTGGTCCTTAAGGAATGGGAACATCCCACGCGGTTATCTGGAATCTCTTCCAGTTGGGAAAAGCGTTATCCTTTTCCGCCAGAATTAGTAAAGCTTTGGTCTGTCCCTCCTGACGTCGATACCCCTGTGCTAGGGCTCTCCAGCACGGCTATGGTACAATCTGCGGAGACCACTGTCCCTAAAGATGGGGAAGATCGTCGGATTGACCAATACGCGCGCCATGGTTTTATTTACTCCGGGTCAGCGTTGTGCCCGGTGTGTGCTTCAGCCCTTCTTCTATTGGCGATTAAGTCTTTAATTCAGGGGCTATATGAGGATCTCAATCCCGCTTGTAAACGGTTTACTGCGCTTAAGCAGTGTGAATCTTTTGTGTCTTATGTCCTATCCGCTCAGGACGATGCGCCGGCTATGAGTAGCAAGGCAGCGGCTACGCTGGTGGCTATTCGCAGGTCGGTATGGCTGCGTCAGTGGTCGGCGGACGCGGCGTCTAAAAAGGTGCTCACAGCTCTCCCCTTTTTGGGGTTGCGTCTGTTTGGGGAGAAAATTGATTCAGTCGCAAAGGGTGGTAAGATGCCACAACGCAAGAGGCCTCGTGGCCCCTTTAGGGGGGCAGGTTCCGGTAGGCCTTCCTTTCGAGGATTCAGAGCGGGCAGGGGTGCTTCCTTTCCCGCTACCAGAGGTGCAGGTTGGACTCGGGGGAGGGGCCGTGGCCGGCCCGCTCAGTCCTGGGGCACCAAGCCCAAACCTGCTGATAAGCCCACTCAGCAATGAGGGGCTGCCCTCACCCGTGCGGGTGGGGGGACTATTGCGACACTTCTCCCAGGTTTGGAACCAAGTGGTTCCAGGCAGATGAATCCAGGAGGTAGTGTCGGCCAGTTACGACTTGGAATTCGAGTCTCACCCTCCTTCACGGTTCGTTCGGTCTCTGGTGCCCATCGATCCTCTGGCCACGCAGGGACTCCTGGCGTCGGTAGGGAATCTGTTAGAGATGCCGCGCTTAGAGATGGGCCTCGGTTTCTACTCCAGTCTTTTCGCAGTCACCGAGAGAGATGGGTTGGTTCGTCCCGGCCTGGACTTTCATCAACACAGAGTGTTTCTTCCTTTTGCCCAAATTCACACGAGAACGCTTCAGCTTTTTCTGTTAGCGTCTTGGGACCAGCAGCCTCGGTCGCTGGATCAGTCCTTCCAGTTGTCCTCCCGGGTCCGGCAGTCCCTCCTGTGGTGGTTGGTCTCGACCAATCTGGTGTAAGGCAGGTTTTTCCTGACCCTCCTTTGGGAAATTGTCACCACGGACGCCAGTCTGTCGGGATGGGGCGGATTCTGGAAGGAGCTGCAGTTTCAGGGGCAGTGGGGACCTCAAAGGGCCCACTTACCCACCAATATTCGGAAACTGAGAACTATCCGTCGGGTGCTTGCTCTCCTGACTCAGCACGTTCTGGGCCTTCCGGTCCAGGTGCGTTCAGACAATCAAACAGCGGTGGCTTACATCGGTCATCAGGGAAGGACTTGCAGTCTGAGTGCTCTCAGAGAAGTGTCCCTGATCCTGACCTGGGCGGTGTCCCATGTTCCTTGTCTCACGGCGGTTTACATTCCAGAGGTGAAGAACCAGGAAGCGGACCGGTTGAACAGGGGCTCTCCCCGTCTGGAAGAATGGGCTCTCAATCCTCGGGGGTTTCGCTCACTGTGTCTCCGATGGGGGACCCCGGAGGTGGACCCGTTTGCCTCTCGCAGGCTCCCGAACTTCGTGTCGCTCTCCCAGGTTCCTCTGGCTCTGGCAGTGGACGCCATGTCCTTGAGCTGGGGAGTTCTGGGATTTCTATACCTGTTTCCTCCGATGCCCATGCTGGACAGGGTGCTTCAGAAGTTGGCTCTGGAAAAGGTGTCCGCCGTTCTCGTGGCCCCAAGGTGGCCAAGGCGAGTGAGGTTCGCAGACATCGTTCGGCTGCCAGTGGACCAGTTCGTTCTGCCTCTTCGGCCCGATCTGCTCACTCAGGGTCAATTGTTTTACCCCAATATACCAGCGCTGGGTTTGATGGCCTGGCTGCTGAAACCTCCATCCTGAAGGAGGAGGGTCTTTCTGATTCAGTCATTAAGACTCTGATCAGTGCCCGGAAGAGGGTTCATACTTTTTCTAAGTTTTACAAGGTTGATGTGCGAGCCTCAGCGGATGCTGTTTTTGGCCGCAAAGTTCTGCAGACTGCAGTCATTTAAGTTATGCTTCACCTGGCCTTGAGATGCCCATCCCTTGTGGACACTGCTTTTGGATGTCCCATTAAGTGAAGAATATTTAGAAGTGAAGCGGGGTGTGTGGCACACCAAGAATAATACCATTTTGTGAGTACTCACCTGAAAAATGGATATTGTTGGTGTGCCACATACCCCGCTTCGCTCCCACCCTTTTCGGTATTTCCGAAGCCTTTATATGGTGAAGCCTTTTTATTTATATCAAAATTGATTTTGAGGTTACCGGTGGAATACTGGTACCTTGTCTTTCTGCTTTTTTAATATACTGGTGATTGAAGGGAGGTACCAGGTATATATAGGCCGGAAGGGGGCTCGTTACAAGACTTCCTCTCTGCACCTGGCGGTGAGTTAACCCATTAAGTGAAGAATATTTAAAAGTGAAGCGGGGTGTGTGGCACACCAACAATATCCATTTTTCAGGTGAGTACTCACAAAATGGTATTTTCACATCCCTGTGTTTTCAGGACACCAAGGTTTCTCAGATTCGCGTTGGAAGACCAACACTGCCAATTTGTGGCCTTGCCATCTGGACTCTCTTCAGCTCCCAGAGTGCTCACCAAGGTTCTGGCAGGGTTGATGTCTCTGATGAGGCCAAGGGGCGTCCGTGTGCTGCCCTACCTGGGCGTCCTCTTCACTTCCTAGTCTCTACATCAGGCTAAGTTGGATACTCAGCTGGTGGTGTCCATTCTGGAGTCATTTGGATGGGTCATCAACCACCCCAAGTCCTCACTGTCCCCTTCCTTGGTGTCTCCATTCCTAGGAATGAATCTGGATACAGTTCAGGTAAGAATCTTCCTGTCTCTGCAGAAGGTGGACAATCTGATTGCACAGGCTCAGTGTCTCTTAGCTTGTCCCCATCCCTCCAGTAGGCAGGGGATGCAGCTGGTGGGCCTGATGGTGGCGTGCTTCGCAGTTCCACTTGAGGCCTCTGCAACTTGACCTATTGTCTGCATAGGACAAGGACCCAGCGTCCCTGGACAGGGTCTGTGTGCTCTCCCCCCTGGTCAGGAGGTCCCACTTGTGGTGGATGAACTCAAGGAACCTGTTGGGGGGCAGATCCTTTCTTGCCCTTCCTGGGAGGTGGGGCCCTCAGGAGGCCCACACTCCTATCTATGTCTTGGAGCTGCGTGCGCTCAGGTTAGTTCAGGCTCGCTTGACTACTCATCTTCAGGGCCTGCCTGTCCAGGGGCGCCCGGACAACCAGACGGCAGTTGCCTACATTGATCGTCTGGGAGGGACCCGGAGCAGGAGGGCCCTCCAGGTAGTGTTTCTGATCCTGACCTGGGTGGAGGACAATGTTCCCTGCATATCAGTGGTGTACATTCCGGGGGTGAAAATTCTGCTGGCAGACCCTCTGAGCAGGGGGACCTCTCGCCAGGGAGAAGGGTCCCTCTGCAACAGGGTGTTCCAATCTCTTTGCCACCGTTGGGGTCAGCCAGATGTGGATCTGTTTGCGTCCCCTCACAATCACAAGCTACCGGCCGTTTGTCTCCCTGTCCCAGGATCCTCTGGCCTAGACCTCGGATGCTTTAGCACTGTCATGGATGGACATTCAGTTCCTGGATGTCTTTCCTCCATTCCCCCTGCTGTGCAGGGTTCGGAGCAAGATTGCTCTGGTAGGGGTGCCAGTGATTCTGGTGGCCCCCAGGTGGCCAAGAAGAGTGTGGTTCGCAGATGGCAGTAGACTAGTACGTTCTGCCAGGGGTGCCAGATCTGCTCACTCAGGGCCCCTTACGCCATCCCAATTTACAATCTCTGGCTTTGATGGCCTGGTTGCTGAGACCTCCATCTTGATGGAGAAAGGCTTGTCCGCCTCGGTGGTTGATACCATGGTTCAGGCTAGGAAGAAAACTTGTTCTTCCATCTCTTCAGGGTATGGCGTACCTACATTGACTGGTGTGAGTCTAGGTTTCTTCCCTGTCGGGTGTTTTTCAGTTCCCAGGGTTCTGGAGTTCTTACAGCATGGGTTGGAGTTCAGTACTCTGAAGGGTCAGGTTTTTCTGTCCTGTCTGTTCTCTTTCAGAAGTCTCTTGCTCAGCATTCTTTGGTTAAGACCTTCTTCCAGGGGATTACTCATGTGCGTTCCCCACGTAAACCTATGGTCCCTGTTTGGGTTTTGAACTTGGTTTTGTCTGCCTTGCAGGGTGCCCCCTTTAAACCTATACAGGATGCTACTCTGGCTGTGCTTACCCTCAAGGTTGTCTTTCTGGTGGCCATTGCTTCGGTCAGGCGTGTGTCTGAGTTAGCGGTTCTGTCTATTCAGCCCCTTACTATGAGGGACACCAGGTCAAGGTGGTGTTCCGCTTTAAGCCTGACTTTCTGCCTAAGGGTGGTGTCTGTTTTCATCTACATCAAGATATTGTTCTTCCTTCATTGTGCCCTAATCCTAGCAACCTTGGATGTGGTCAGGTGTCTGAAGTATTGCCTGGTAGTCACTGCGTCCTTCAGGAAAACCCAGGAAGGGTTTGGCTCCTGCCAAGTCTATTTATTAGCAAATGGATCCGTCAGGCTGTGTTTCGGTCGTTCCTATTTTACTAAGGGGAAGGGTCTTCCCTTTGGCCTTACTACTCTTTTTACTCGTGCTTTTGGTGCCTCTTGGGCCTTCCAGCACCAGGCTTCTGTTGAACAAGTTGCAAGGCCGCTACTTGGTCTTCTGTTCATACCTTTTCAAAGGTTTTTACAAGGTTGATGTTAGGGCCTCAGCTGATGCTGTTTTTGGCCGCATGGTTTTGCAGGCGGCAGTGGTTTAAACTGTCTGCTGTTACCTTTTTTATTGGGGATTCCACCCTACTTTATGGACACTGCTATTGGATGTCCCAAGTGTAAGTAATCTATCTGGAGCAGGACGTACTGTATACTAAGAATAATACAATTCTGTGAAATACTCACCTGTAGAATTGGTATTAGAAGTATACAGTACGTCCTGCTCCACCCCACCCTGGCTTTGCATTATTCTGGATCCCCTGTATGGTGATTGTTGTTATTTATAGTTACCAGTTTTTTTGGGTGGTTAAAATTCTCCCGGCTTCTTGTTCACTGCTTTTCAATGCTGGGGATTTGTGGGAGGTCCTCGGGTATTTAAAGGGCTGGGAGGAGCCTGTTTTGCATGTCTCTGCAGTGCAGCTCCATCTGGCGGAGGATAACCCAAGTGTAAGTAATCTATCTGGAGCAGGACGTACTGTATACTTATAATACCAATTCTACAGGTGAGTATTTCACAGAATTGTATTTTTTAACTAGCATCCTCTGAGGACTATCTTTTGCCAATTTGTCGTGCTCCTGCTTCACTCTAATTCCAGATTTGTTGTAGCATTTGTTTTAGCTGTAAAGCTGCGCCTCCTCCATTCGCTGGCATTGTGGTGTTTGGCAATGATGTCATGCCTGCTTGCCATCTCACAGAGAGGGACAGCAAATAAATCGGTGTTCCATAGCGATTTTGAACAGAGAAAATATTAATTTCTAGTTCTACGCTCTAAGAAGGGAATATCGGCAGGGGCTTTGACCAAATGTATTTTACAAGTTCAGTGGGTTTTGGTCCGCTTTGAGGAGCTAAAAAATATGGTACCTTGCACCTGCTGTAAGTGAAATATAAGTGCTACTTCTTTTACTCAGTGATTCATTTGAATTCCTTTCCCTTGTAGCCCTTCCAGGTTGTTCTGCGATGTCCCATGTGCTCCAGTTCTACAGTTGTAGCTGGGTTTTATGAATGAATAATGGGTAGCATTTCGTTTATTTACAGACAGGGTGGCACAGGAGGGGTTTCAGTGGACATTTGGCTACATGTAAATTTATCCACATTTCAGTATTTGCACTTTCATTTATATTCCAAGTATGCAGCACGCCCTGCTCCAGTAATGATTCATTACATCTGGGATATAGTCCACAAGAGGGCACTTTACTGCAGAGATGGCAAAAAAGAGGCCCCTCCCGGTCCTTATATACCCGGGACCTCCCACTAAATTCCCCAGTTTAGTCTCTGCAGTGGGCTGTGAAGGTCAAGATGATGGCTTCTCTCCTCGTAGGTAAGCTGGGCTGCACAGCCCCTGGCCCTGTGTCCTATTCCCACCCGTTCCACTATTTACTTGCCTCCCAGCTTTGGCTGCATGGTTGGGTGACGGTAGGCAGCACCTATTAGAGGTGCTTTTTAACGGAGTATTGCTCCACCGCAAATCCCCGACCAAAAGGTAGGAGGCACAGGTTGGTGAGCCTGATATGGGATGCCCCGTCCGCTTATAGCCCTCATTACATGTCTCCCAAATGTACCTATGGGCTTATTCTCCCCCTTCTCACGTTTGCCCGGTTAGTCGGGGGGGGGGGGGGGGGGTGTCAGTGTTTGCATGTGTGAATGTTTTTGCTACATGTCTTTTACTTTTACACTGTACTTCCAGCGCTGGCACATTGGCTCAGCACTTCTTTCCTCCTCTCCTCATTCATTCTACTGTCTGCAATTTGAAAGGCCCGCGCTCGGCGGCGGGCCGGTGACGTCAGTGGGAGCTGGCTTGTTTTCTATTGGCTGCAGCGCGGGCGGTCTGCAGCCTGTCCCCACGTTCTTGGAGGGGGTGGGGCCTAGCCATCGGTTCGTTCCGCAGGCGGCCCGCCCCTCCTGTGTCTCTCAGCTCCATCTTGGTCTGGTGCGTGTGGAGTGCTAGCTCTTCGGGCGTGCATGAGTGCCCTTGCGGGCTTGGGTTATTATTATTTTCCTTGTATATAATGCTTGGTTAAGTGTGTGTGTATATATATATATATATATATATATATATATATATATATATATATATATATATATATAGATTGTGGGTATTATTTTATGTCTTTCAGACGGGACAACCTGAATCATTGGGGGCTTAAATATTTAATACCAAATCCTCCCACTAGTGGACATTTAAGGAGCAATCCGGGTAGCTGCACAGCGTAATTCCCATTGGTCAGTGCGACTTCAAATTCACTATATGGAGGCTTCTCAGGATATTGTGCTCGGGGTCCCCTCGGGGCAAGCCCGGCTGTGTGTGGTGTGCGGGGCATCCCATGAGGGCGATGATGTGTGGGTTTGTGTACCCTGCGCCCAGTAAGCGCTTACGCGGCAATCTGTGCCTCCTGTGCCTGGGTCGGCACCTACTGTCTCGTCCCCCACGCCCCCTCGCTTGATTATAACCCCTAGTGAGATTAACACTAGCGGGGAGTCTCAATCTGATGTTTCCGCCAGACTGGTCAACATTGAGAGACTGATTGCTAGCTCTGCAGCCTGTAAGGCTCCAGCTAAAAGACGGCATGTGGCGCCTGCTGCGCCGGCCTTTACTATGGAAAAAGATGATTTCCTTGATTTGTCTGACTACACCCCTCTTGAGGAAGGGGAATTATTCTCAGATTCTGACAATCAGCATTGCCTCGGCGCTGATGCCGGCTCAGAGCAGTGGGATGCTGATGACACCCATAGGCTTTTGACTCAAATTTTTGAAGTCCATTTCCCCTCCTGCAGCGGCACCTAAGCAGCAGGGGGAATTGTTTGCATTTTAATAATCTCGTTCTCAAGAAATGGGAACGGCCTAGCTGGCTTCCCGGTATCCCTAAGGGGTGGGATCGGAGGCATCCCTTCCCCCTCGTATATGGTCAAATGTTGGTCAACTCCCCCCGAGGTGGAGGGGATGGCTGCGGGTGGGGGGATGGCTGCTGCTCTTCGCTCAGGTCTGGGTTCAACAAGTCTCGGACAGTTGAATTCTGGAGGTTGTCTCCTCCGGATACAAGCTGGAGTTCGCGGACTGGCCTCCTCCCCAGATTCCTCAAGTCACAGGTTCCTACGGACCCTCGGGCAGCTCAGGGTCTGTTTCTGGCGGTACAAAACCTTCTGGCTATGGGGGTCGTTTGGCAGGTCCTCCCGGGAGAGAGAGGTCAGTGTTACTATTCCAGTCTCTTTACAGTACCCAAAAAGGATGGTTCCATCAGACCCATCCTGAACCTAAAACTTCTCAACAAGTTCATCAGGACCAGACGTTTTCGCATGGAAACTGCGCTCCGCTATCAGCTCCCTGCGCCCGGGGGACTTTGACTTCAATAGACATCAAGGATGCTTACCTTCATGTGCTGGTCTTCCCAGGGCACCAGCGGTTCCTCAGGTTTGCGGTAGAGGAACAACACTACCAATTTGTGGCACTTCCTTTCGGTCTCACCTCTGCCCCCAGAGTGTTCACCAAGGTGTTGGCGGGCGTGATGGCCCTTCTCAGAGCCCGGGGTATTCGCATTCTTCCTTAATCTGGACGACCTTCTCGTTACGTCCCATTCGCTCCAACAGGCAGAATTGGACACCCGGACGGTGGTGGCGACCCTGGAAATGTTCGAATGGGTGATCAATTATCCCAAATCCTCACTCTCTGCGTCCCGGGCGACCCCCTTCCTGGGTATGTTTCTGGATACCATTCAGGCCAGGATTTTCCTCCCTCAGCAGAAGGTGGACTCTCTTCAAGCTCTGATTCATTTCTTGCTGTCCAGCACTCATCCATCCGGCAAGGGATGCAGCTGGTGGGACAGATGGGGGCCTGCTTCGAGGCAGTTCCTTATGCTCAATTTCACATGAGACCCCTTCAGCTCCATCTTCTGTCGGTCTGGGACAAGAGTCCCCTGTCTCTGGACCAGGCCTTTGTTCTATCTCCTCTGGTTCGGCGGTCCCTCCTGTGGTGGCTGGACTCTAGGAATCTTCTGGGGGGCAGATCATTTCTGACACCGTGTTGGGAGACAGTCACTACGGATGCCAGCCTGTCAGGTTGGGGGGGGGGGGGGGCTACTGGAGAGCCCTCCAATTTCAGGGGCTGTGGGCCCCTCAGGAGGCCCACGCCCCCATCAATGTTCTGGAGCTGAGGGCGGTTCGGTTGGTGCTGGCGCAGCTGACGTCTCACCTCCAGGGCCTACCGGTTCAGGTTCGCTCCGACAACCGGACTGCAGTCGCTTACATCAATCATCAGGGAGGGACTCGGAGCAAGAGTGCCCTCCAGGAGGTGTCGTTGATCCTGTCTTGGGCCAAGGACAATGTCCCGTGCATCTCTGCGGTTTACATTTCGGGAGCGGAGAATCTGGAAGCAAACTCTGAGCAGGGGGGCCTCTCGCCAGGGAGAATGGTCCCTCAACAGCGAGGTCTTCCTATCCCTTGGTCACAGGTGGGGGATGCCGGACGTGGATCTGTTTGCTTCTCGCCACAATCACAAGCTTTCAGCATTTGTCTCACTGTCCCAGGGTCCTCTGGCTCTGGTGGTGGATACCATGTCTCTGTCCTGGCAGGGGTTCTGTCTCCTGTACCTCTTCCCTCCGTTTCCCCTTCTGGGCAAGGTTCTGCGCAAGCTGATTCAGGAAAGGGTGCCAGCTGTTCTGGTGGCCGCCAGGTGGCCAAGACAGGTGTGGTTCGCAGACGTCGGTTCCGGATCTTCTCACAGGGGACGGCTCTGTTACCCCAATTTACAAACGCTGGCTTTGACGGCCTGGCTGCTGAAACCTCCATCCTAAGGGAAAGAAGTCTGTCTGATTCGATTGTTTAGACTCTGGTCAGGGCTAGGAAGAAATCCTCTTCTACCAGGTCCTGGCGGACCTACATTGACTGGTGTGAGGCTAGGGCTTTTCCCTGTCGGGTGTTCTCCATCCCTCGGATACTGGAGTTCCTTCAACATAGCCTGGAGTTGGGTTTTCAGCTTAGCACTCTGAAGTGGCATGTGTCCGCCTTGGCGGTTTTCTTTCAGAGGTCTTTTGCTCTTCATCCTTTGGTCAAGACTTTCTTCCAGGGGGTCACTCATGTGCGCCCTCCCCGCAAATCCATGTTACCGGTTTGGGATTTGAATTTGGTATTGTCTGCCCTTCAGGGTCCTCCATTTGAGCCTATGCATGAGGCTGCACGGTCTATTCTCACCTTGAAAGTTGCCTTCTTGGTGGCTATCACTTCTGTCCGGCGTGTTTCTGAGTTGGCGGTTCCCCTACTTTGAGAGACACCGGGACAGGGTGGTTTTCCGCTTTAAACCAGACTTCTTGCCTAAGGTTGTCTCTGCCTTTCACCTTAATCAGGACATTGTGCTTCCTTCCTTGTGCCCTAATCCTGGTAATGACAAGGAGAGGGCCTTGCATTCTCTGGACGTTGTCAGGAACTTGAAATACTACCTGGTGGCTATAGCACCTTTCAGGAAGACGGACGCCTTGTTTGTGGTACCCTCGGGTCCCAAGAAGGGTTTGGCGCCTGTCAAGTCTACTATTAGTAAATGGATTCGTCAGGCCATTATTAGGGCCTATTCTGCTAAAGGGAGGGATCCTCCTTTTCGAGTCACTGCTCATTCTACCCGTGCTGTTGGGGCTTCCTGGACCTTTCAGCACCAGGCTTCTGTTGAACAAGTTTGTAAGGCTGCTACTTGGTCTTCTGTTCATACCTTTTCCAAGTTTTACAAGGTTGATGTTCGGGCCTCACCAGATGCTGTTTATAGCCGCAAGGTTCTGCAGGCGGCAGTGGTTCGAGCTGCGCATTGTTGCCTTTTTGGGATCCCCACCTGTTTATGGACCCTGCTATTGGATGTCCCAGACGTAATGAATCATTACTAGAGCAGGGCGTGCTGCATACTTGGAATAATACCATTCTGTGAATACTCAACTTGTAGAATGGGTATTATAAGTATGCAGCACGCCCTGCTCCATCCCACCCTGAGTTTTTGTTCTTGGATCCTCTATATAGTGAATGTTTCCTGGTTAATCTTGTTATTGGCTTCTCCTGGTTCCCTCTTTTTTGCCATCTCTGCAGTAAAGCGCCCTCTTGTGGACTATATCCCAGACGTAATGAATCATTACTGGAGCAGGGCATGCTGCATACTTATAATACCCATTCTACAAGGTGAGTATTCACAGAATGATATTTTTTTCTCTGCCACTAACCTTTGTGTTACGTTTCTTCATTCTAGCTGGAGAATCTTATGCTGGACAAAGATGGTCATGTAAAAATTACAGACTTTGGACTTTGTAAGGAGGGTATAACAGATGGTGCTACCATGAGGACGTTTTGTGGAACCCCAGAGTACCTAGCTCCTGAGGTAATGGATGACAATATCAGATTCTATCAAAATGATTTACTTAATGTGGAGCAAAATCAGAGGATTTGACTTTCCCAGACTTTATTTCTTGCCCCTTGGGGCATCCCACCCATACAAACTGCCCTTACCCGCGCTTGCGCAGACCCTCGTCCAGGCAGAGCTGTTTGCCCTGTATATTTAATTTTTTGTCAAACGGCTCTATTTACGGCAGTCAGGAGCGAGAGTAGGTGCAGCGGCAGGGGACGAAAGGTAACTACCCTTTCTGTTTGTTTTTTTAGTTGGCTGCTAATTGACTTTAAAGCAGAACAAAACCCACCGGCAGTCGACTAGATTTTTTTTTAATCAATATTTTTATTGAAGTTATATTAAAGGTACAATATCTTACAATCATACATCACAATTTGTAAAATATATAAAGACGTGCAATGTAATCTTGTACACCCATAAAAAACTGTGTAGATTCAGAGAGAATATAAGGTTTGCGTAGTAAAAGACCATGTACCAAGAATATAGATAGAAGATATAAGCTAGAAGTCGGAAGGTGAAAGAAGAGGGGCAAGATAGAGAGGAACAGAAGGGCGGGAACAGGGAGGGGGGAAGGGGTGAGGGTGAGTGTCCAGCTGCCGCTTGGTTTGAGTTGAGTGCCGAGCATCATTGAGATGTAAGGAGGGATCGATCAAAGTTTTTGATCGAAGCTGCCATCGTCTCAAAAAGCATTACTTAGTTGATGCGAGGGACCAGACTCCCACTAGGGATCGTGCTTTTCTTCCATGAGTGAGCTATTATGAGCTTAGCTGCAGTCAGGATGTGTCTTATAAGCTCAAATTGTGATCTAGTGCAATCGGGGGGTTTCAAATTGAGCAGGGCGAGTTGGGGCGTGGGGGTCAGGTTGCCTTCCTTAAAAGATAGTAGATCTTAGCCCAGAAGTGGCGGACCACCGTACACTCCTACCAGATATGGATGTAAGATCCTTGGAGCCGGCATTCTCTAAAGCCAGTCGACTGGATTTTAAAAGATTTCAGGGCTGCTTTTTCCCTTTCCACGCTCCATCGGCGTATGCACCGGCTCTCATCTGAGTGCCGCATGCTGTGCCTATGTCATTCAACCGACTGCTCTGATTGTTTTGAATAGGAAGCCTCCCTGGTGACGTGCATGCTTTCCCTTTCCAGATGTTCTGATAGGCTGGGGTGGGAGTGCGCATGGGGCCGTGGATGCGACAGTGCCCATTAAAGTGGACCAACACCCAGGATTTTGACTATCCTGGGTTTTGGTCCACTTCGGTGGGGCACTCCGATCGGGGGCGCCCCGCTGTGTGAAACCCCCCAGAACGCCCGGAAACACTCACCTCACCACGCTCCTACGTGGGCGCTCGTCCAATCAGAGCGTTCAGAGCCGCTGTTGTATGCACGTACAAGCGGCGTCCAACCACAGCGACTCAGCTTCCCTCTAACAGGGAGCTCGCCTGTGCCGGCCATTCACAAACGGCCGGCGCGGGTGCGCGCCCTGCTAGAGGGAAGCGCGAGACTCGGCCCGTGCATGCACCGTTGGAACGGGGATAAGGTAGGGTTTCTGGGGTTCCTGGGGGGTTTCACCCCGCGGGACATCCCGATTTCGGATGCCCCACGGGGAGGGATCTGATCGTCCATACATGCGCCGTTGGAACGTGGAAGAGGGGTGTTGATTAAAACTTTCTGGGGGGTTTCGCACAGCGGGGGAACGGAACTAAACACTGTAAAGTCAAAGTCCTGAGTTTTGTTCTGTTTTAAGCATTTAATGAGGTGATCAACAGTAGCTCAGACGGTAATTAAGATGCAATTGTAGTCTAAAGTAAGCTCTTCACCCTCTGTACGTCTAGGTCACAGATACTCAACTGGGGGCCGAATGTGGACCTCGGCACCAGATTTCCGGACCCCTGACAGCCCTGCACTCAGTTGCTTCTGTGTTGCCATGCTCAGAGCTGCCCCCTTGATCGTCGATTTAGTGCTGCCGGTGTCATGGCTCCCTGGCATCTAGCATTGCAATATAAAGTACTGTATGGGCAGGAAGTGGCATTGGAAGGTACTCGCAAACTGTTTCTCGGTCTCTTTGCCCCATCAAGTTCTTTCACCCCCCCCAGCTTTGCCCAATCCACCACTGTCCCCTAAGCTCTGCTCCATCCATTCCTGTCCCCTCAGCTCTGCTCCATCCAGTCCAGTCTCTCTGCCCCATCCATTAGTGTCCTCTCTGTTTGGCCCATCCAATCAGCGGCCTCCCAGATTTGCCTGTAGGGTCTATTGGGCCCAATAGGATGTTTAAGTGTTGTGGGTAGGCAAGCAGCCTTATTCTAAGTATACAGCACGTCCTGCTCCAGAGATAAGGCCTTATGTTTGGGTAATACATCCACAAGATGGCGCTGGACTGCAGAGACAGCAAAAAAGTGGCTCCTCCCAGCCCCTTATATTCCAGGGACCTCCCACAAATTCCCCAGTTCTTCTCTGCAGTCGGCGCTGCGAAGGCAAGCAGATGGCTCTCTCTACTCGCAGGTGAGCGGGGCTATTAGCCTGTGGCCCTGAAGGACTATTCCCACCCGTTCCTCTTTTTTCTGCCTCCCAGCTTTGGCTGCACTGGTCGGGTGACGGTAGGCAGCAGCGCTGTCAGGTGCTTAAGGAGCGCTGCTCCGACCGCAATCCCCCACCAAAGGGTAGGCGGTATGGGCCCATGGTGAGCCTTATGGGATGCACCTTTCCGCGCTATCGCCCCCTGTCCATTGGTGGGCTCCTGTTAGGTTGGCCGCTGCCCTCCCTCGCTCTCCCTGGTATACCTCGGGGGGCGGGGGGGGGTTGTGGTGTATGTGTATTTTCTCACTCCTTGGGATTGTATTCCGTGGTATGCCTTGGCTTTGTGTCGCTGCATGTGTTGGTTGCACTGGTTGCTTTTTAAAAAAATGCCGCCACGAGCGCTTGTACGGCGTTCCGCGGTCGGCGGCGACTTTACCTCAGGCGCTGCTGCGCCATCATTGGCTGGCATGGTCACGTGGGCGCCTTCACGGGCCTTGCGGATGGCGCGTTCTGCATCGCTGTCTCCGCGGCCCGCCCCTCCCCTCGAAGTATCTGCGGCCGCCATTTTGCTCTCCTCGTGTTTCGTGGCTGGCGTCTACCTACCACGGTCCGTAAGTGCCCCATGCGGCTGGCTTATTTTTTATATCTTATGTATGCATACCGCTTACAGGACCTTTCTGTTTATGTCTTGTAGGCGGGTCAAACTTAATTGTGGTTTTTCCCGGCCTATCCCCTCTATTTAGTTTGCTATTAGAGGCCTATTCTGCTTTTACCTCCCACTTCCCTAGCGGGCTATTGGGGCATCCCGAGTAAATCCCTATTGGCCGGTTGGGCCACGATAATCACTGTATGGGGGCTTCTCAAGATAATGTGCTTGGGGTTCCTTCGGGACAAGCCCAGCTGTGTGTGGAGTGTCCCCTACAAGTGATGACAATGTGCGGGTTTGTGTACCCTGTGCCCAGCAGGCGCTTGCACTGCAATCTGGGTTACCTGTGGCTGGGCCTGTGCCTCGTATGGCTTCACCTACTACCCCACGCTTACATCTGACTCCCAGTGTGGTGCATACCAGTGGGGAGTCTCAGCCTGATTTGTCTACCAGCGTGGCTAGCATTGAAAAGCTGATTGCTGGCTCTACGGCACGTAAGGCCTCTGCTAAGAGGCGGCATCTGGCACCTGGCGTTACCCTTTTTCCTATGGAGGCTGAGGAATTTTTTGGGCCGGCTATACACCTCTGTCAGACCCATCCTGGACTTAAAGCTTCTCAACAAGTTTGTTAGATCCAGGCGTTTTCGCATGGAGACTCTGCGCTCAGCTGTAAGTTCACTGCGCCCAGGGGACTTCATGACCTCAACCAGACGGCGGTTGCCTACATCAATCATCAGGGAGGGACCCGGAGCAAGGGGGCCCTCAAGTAAGTGTCTCTGATCCTGTCCTGGGCAGAGGACAATGTTCCCTGCATCTCAGCTGTGTACATTCCCGGGGTGGAGAATCTGGAGGCAGAATGGTCCCTCAGCAACAGGTTGTTTCGCTCTCTGTGTCACTGTTGGGGGTCAACCAGATGTGGATCTGTTTTGCGTCCCGTCACAATCACAAGCTTCCAGTCTTTGTGTCTGTCCCAGGACACTCTGGCCTTAGCCATGGATGCTCTGACAATGCCCTGGCAGGGCTTTCAGCTACTGTATGTCTTTCCTCCGTTTTCCCTGTTGGGCAGGGTTCTGCGAAAGATGGCTCAGGAAGGGGTGCCAGCAATCCTGGTGGCCCCTCCGTTGGCCAAGAAGAGTGTGATTCGCAGACATTGTGCAGCTGGCGGTAGATCAGTACGCCCTGCCCAAGGATCCAGACCTGCTCACTCAGGGGCGGCTACGCTACCCCAATTTACGAACGCTGGCTTTAACGGCCTGGCTGCTGAAACCTCCATCTTAATGGAAAAGGGGCTGTCTGCCTCTGTTGTTAACACCATGATCAGGGCTAGGAAGAAGTTCTCCTCTTTCATCTACTATAGGGTTTGGCGTACCTACATTGACTGGTGTGAGGCTAAATCTCTTCCCTGTCGTGTGTTTTCTATTCCTAGGATTCGGGAATTTCTCCAACATGGTTTGGATCTGGGGCTTCAACTCGGCTCTCTGAAAGGTCATGTTTCTGCTTTGGCTGTTTTCTTTCAGAAATCTTTTGCTCAGCATCATCTGGTCAAGACTTTTTTCCTGGGGGTTACTCATGTGCGCCCTCCACGTAAGCCTATGTTACCAGTCTGGGACTTGAACTTGGTCCTATCTGCCTTGCAGGGGTCTCCTTTTGAGCCTGTGCATGAGGCTGCTTTGTCCATGCTTAAGGTAGTCTTTTTGGTGGCTATCACTTCTGTTATGCATGTTTCTGAGTTGGCGGCGCTTTCCATCAAGCCCCCTTACTTTGAGAGACACCAGGACAAGGTGGTGTTTCGCCTTAAACCAGATTTTCTGCCTAAAGTTGTGTCTGCTTTTCATCTCAATCAGGACATTGTTCTGCCTTCTCTGTGCCTTAATACTAGTAACCCTAAGGAGAGGGTTACTTCTGGTCCTAAGAAGGGTCTGGCTCCAGCTAAGTCTACCATCAGCAAGTGGATCCGTCAGGCTGTGATTCAGGCCTATTCTGCTAAAGGGAAGGATCCTCCCTTCCGCCTTACTGCTCATTCCACTCGTGCTCTTGGTGCCTCTTGGGCCTTTCAGCACCAGGCTTCTGTTGGAACAAGTTTGCAAGGCCGCTACTTGGTCTTCTGTTCATACTTTTTCTAAGTTTTACAAGATTGATGTTCGGGCTTCAGCTGATGCTGCTTTTGGCCTCAAAGTTCTGCAGGCGGCAGTGGTTTAATCTGCATATTGTTGCTTTTGGGGATCCCACCCTACCTTACGGACACTGCTATCGGATGTCCCAAACGTAAGGAATTATCTCTGGAGCAGGACGTGCTGTATACTTAGAATAATACAATTCTGTGATTATTCACTTGTAGAATTGGTATTATACATATATAGCACGTCCTGCTCCACCCCGCCCTTGTTTACATTATTCTTAGTACCCCTGTATGGTGGTTATCATGGTTAAAATTGTTTTATTATGGTTGTTATTCTCCCGGCTTCTTGCTAACTGCGTGTCAATACTGGGGAATTTGTGGGAGGTCCCTGGAATATAAGGGGCAGGGAGGAGCCACTTTTTTGCTGTCTCTGCAGTCCAGCGCCATCTTGTGGATGTATTACCCAAACATAAGGAATTATCTCTGGAGCAGGACGTGCTGTATACGTATAATACCAATTCTACAGGTGAGTAATCACAGAAATTATTTTTCTTTATTGCATGGCACGGCCCGCTTTGGTATTCATAACAGTTGGGTTATTCCGCCAGTGGCGTAGTGGTAATGCAGAAAAGCTGTGGCTTGTCCCGGCTCCCTATAAAAACCGGCTTAACCATAGAGTTCCCCAGTGTTTCCTCTGCAGTGGACTGCGAAGTTAGCAGATGGCTCTCTCTCTTGCGCAGGTGAGCGGGGCAACCAAGCCTGCGGCCCTGCATGTCTATTTCCACTCGTTTCTGGACCCTCACTGCCTCCCAGCCTTGGCTGACAGATCGGGTGAAAGAAGAGCACTAGGGCCAAGTGCTCCTGGAGCGCAGCTCCAAGCCACAGACCCTGTAACACAAAGGGTATCCGGCCATAGGCTTTATGGTGAGCCTATTAGGGATGCAGAGTTTCTGTCCTAGCTTCTGAGGGGACAAGTAGTTTGGGGACTGTGTCCCCTCTTTTTCCTTTGGGTCCCCCCCCCTCCCTGACCATGGCTGCTCGCCGCTGCTTCTCTCCCCCCCCCCCCCCCCCCTCTAACTTTGTTGGGGGTGGGGAAAGGGGGGCGTGGGTGGTTGCGGCAAGTCATATCTGTGGTGTTTTTACGTTTTTTGGTGTGTTTTCTGTTTTTTTTAGCTGCTGCAACGCTTTGTACTGCGTTCCGCGGCTGTGGGCGCTATAACCTGGGGTGATTTTGCTTTGTCATGGCGCCGTCCAGGTCATGTGAGCGCAGTTTTTCGCGCTCTTTGGGGGGGGCGTATCGTGTCATTCACATCGCGGGCCGCCCCTCGAGGTACCTCTGCCGGCGCCATTTTGAATGAGCTGCGCGTCTGGATTTCTCCCTTCCTGGCTGCAGCGCTGCTTCCTCCGGCGGGTCGCCTTATTCAGCAGCCTGTGCCTGTATGACCTTGCGGTGGCTTTGGTCCGTGAGTCCCCCTTGGGGGGTTTTTAATTGAATTGGGGTATTTTGCTGCGGGATGCTTATGTGTGATTTTACTTATGTCTTTCAGGCGGGATACCATTGGGTTGTGGTTTCTCCCGGCTCCACTCCTTTTCTCCCCTTCATCCCCCCTTTATTAACTTCTGGGGGCATCCCATGGGAGGGCATCCTGGGTGGCTTCTGTATTAAGCCTGTACCCACTGCTGGCCTATTGCACCTGTGCTAATCACCATATGGAGGCTTCTGGGGATAGTGTGCTTGGGGTCCCTTCGGAGCAAGCACGGCTGTGTTCCATGTGTGGGGTATCCCCTGTGAGTAACAGTGTCGCGGTGTGCGTGCCGTGCACTTAAAGTGTCCTTGCGCTTCAAGCTGGTTTGCCTGCTTCGCTTCCCAGCTCTGTGCCTCACTTGGCTTCACCTACTCCCCCTGCCCCTGCAATTGGGCCCCAGTGAGGGGAATGTTGGCAGGGAGTCACATTCTGATTGGGCTCTGCGGGTGGCTAACATTGAAAAGCAGCTTGCCAGGAATTCTCCTAGGAAGGCCTCTGGCAAAAAGATACCCCTGGACCCCAGGCCTGCTCCCCTTACTGAGATGTATGAGGGGATTGATGAGCTTGGTGGCTGTCACCCCCTTGAGATGGGGGAGCTCTCCCAGGATTCTGACTCCTCTGGGAACCAGCAGGAGGGTTGCATTAGTGACCCTGGGTCTGCGTCCGGAGAGGAATCATGGTACCCTGAGGACACTGTTAATCTGCTGTCACATATTTTTGAACGGTGTCTAAAGTTCCCTGAGCAGGAACATTTTACCACCTTGGTGCTTAAAGAATGGGAACGTCCTAACAAGTTGCCTGCGGTGCCCAAGGGCTTGGATAGAAGGTATCCCTTTCCTGTTGATCTTGTTAAGAGGTGGTCATTTCCCCCTGAAGTGGACGCTCCCGTGCTAGGCTTGTCCAATACTTCGGTCATGCCTTCCCCCGACACTACCACTCTGATGGACAGAGAGGACCGGCGCATGGATCAAGTGGCCTGCCATGCTTTTACCTGTGTGGGGGCTGGCTTGCGCCCTGTATGTGCTGCCGCCATTACTGCTATTGCCCTTAAGAAACTACTTAAGCATCTCATTGATGGCACAACAGCTGGTAGTGTGGGGGAGGAATATAGGACTCTTACTTTGCACTGATTTTGTGGCCTTTATCCTTACTGCTATGAATGATGCTGTGTGGAAGGACATCTGCGCTTTTGGTGGCTATGCTGTCTGGTTGCGCCAGTGGGCAGCTGACACTGTGGCTAAGAAAGCTCTCCCTGGCCTCCCGTTCGTGGGGCTGCGGCTGTTTGGGGAATGTCTTGATGTTCTAGCCAAGGATAGAAGGCTGCCTCAGCGTAGGAGGCAGTCTCGGCCCTTTCGGGGGTCCTCTGCCCCCTCCCTTCCTTTCGCATTCCCGGAGGGGGCCGTGGCTTCCTCCTCTCCAGTGGTCGCAGAGATTCTTGGGGCCGTGGCAGAACCCGTGGTCGTCCCGGTCTCTCCTGGAATCCCAAGTCCAAACCCTCTCCCAAGCCCCCTCAGGCATGGAGACGCTGTGCTCTGCTGTCAGTACCCTTCGCCCGGGCGACTTCATGACCACTGTGGACATCAAGGATGCTTATCTTCATGTGCCTATCTTCCCAGGTCATCAGCGATTTCTAAGGTTCGAGCTGCAGGGTCAGCATTACCAGTTTGTGGCTCTACCCTTCGGTATCCCCTCGTGTGTTCACCAAGGTGCTGGCGGGAGTGATGGCTCTGCTAAGGAACCAGGGCATCTGCATCATTCCTTACCTGGACGACATCCTGATTGTGGCCGAGCCTTTTCCTCAGGCTGAGCGGGACACTCAAATGGTGACATCCACTCTGGAGTCTTTCGGCTGGGTGATCAACTATCCCAAGTCTTCTCTGTCCCCGTCATTGGTGAGGACCTTTCTGGGCATGACGCTGGATACCTCCCAGGTCAAGGTGTTCCTTCCTCAGCAGAAGGTGGAGGGTCTTCAGCTGCAGGCTCGGGCTCTGCTGTCATGTCCTCATCCCTCCATCCGTCAGGGGATGCAGTTGGTGGGCCTGATGGGGTCTTGCTTCGAGGCAGTCCCCTTTGCTCAGTTTCACATGAGACCTCTTCAGTTGCACCTCTTGTCAGTTTGGGATCGGGACCCTGTGTCCCTGGATCAGGAATTTGTTCTGTCTCCCCTGACCAGGCAGTTCCTTCCTGCCCCCATGTTGGGAAACTGTCACCACGGATGCCAGTCTGACTGGCTGGGGAGGCTTCTGGAAGTCCCTGATGTTCCAGGGTTGGTGGGGCCCACAAGAAGCCCATGCTACCATCAACGTCCTGGAACTGAGGGCGATCAGGTTGGTCCTTTCTCGCCTATCCACTCACCTCCGGGGTCGGGCTGTTCAGATTCGCTCAGACAACCGGATGGCGGTTGCCTACATCAACAATCAGGGAGGGACTCGGAGCAAGCGAGCCTTCAAGGAAGTGTCCCTGATTCTGTCTTGGGCGGAACAGCATGTTCCCTGCATCTCAGCGGTCTACATCCCGGGGTGGTCAACCAGGTGTTTCTCTCTCTCACCGCTGGGGTCAGCCGGACTTGGACCTGTTTGCGTCCCGTCACAATCACAAACTTCCCAGATTTGTCGCTCTGTCTCAGGTTCCTCTGGCCTTCACCACGGATGCCTTGGCAATACTTTGGACGGAGTTTCAGCTTCTCTGTGTTCCCTCCGTTTCCTCTCCTGGGCAGGGTCATGCACAAGAGAGTGGGTACCAGCCATACTGGTGGCCCCTTGTTGGCCAAGAGGAGTTTGGTTCACAAACTCTGGCTTTAACGGATTGGCTGCTGAAACCTCCATATTGATGGAAAAGGGGTTGCCTGCTTCTGTTGTTGATACCATGATTCGGGCTAGGAAGAAGTCCTCATCCTTTATTTATTACAGGGTCTGGCATGCTTACATTGCCTGGTGTGAGTCCAAGTCTCCTCCCTCTCGGGTGTTTTCTATTCCCAGGATTCTGGAATTCTTACAACATGGTTTGGATCAGGGCCTTCAACTTAGTACCCTAAAAGGCCATGTTGCAGCTCTGGCAATTTTTTTCCAAAGATCACTGGTTGGTTAAAACCTTTTTTCAGGGTGTTTCTCATGTGCGTCCACCCCGTAAGCCCTTGCTACCAGTCTGGGATTTGAATCTGGTGTTGTCTACTCTGCAAGGGCCTCCCTTTGAGCCTATCCGTGATGCTACCTTGTCTATTCTGACCCTTAAGGTAGCCTTTCTGGTGGCTATCACTTCTGTAAGGCGAGTTTCTGAGCTAGTGGCACTTTCCATCAAACCTCCTTATTTTGAGAGACATCAGGATAAGGTGATGTTCCGGCTCAAGCCGGACTTCCTGCCAAAGGTTGTCATTGTCATTGCCATTGTCTTGCCTCCATTGTGTCCTAATCCTGCTAATTCCAAGGAGCGGACTCTGCATTCCCTAGATGTGGTCAGGGCTCTGAAGTTTTATTTGGTCGCCACTGAGCCTTTCAGGAAGCCTGATGCTTTTTGTTCTCACTTCTGGACCTAGAAAGGGTTTGCCTCCGGCTAAATCCACTATCAGCAAGTGGATCCGTCAGGCGGTGGTTCAAGTCTATTCTGCCAAGGGAAAGGAACCTCCCTTTAGAATTACTGCTCATTCCACTTGTGCTATTTGTGCCTCTTGGGCTTTTCAGCACCAAGCTTCTGTTGAACAAGTTTGCAAGGCCGCTACTTGGTCTTCTGTTCATACTTTTTCAAGGTTGATGTTAAGGCCTCAGCAGATGCTGCTTTTGGCTGCAAGGTGCTTCAGGCGGTAGTGACTTGAACTACTGGCCGTTACTCTTTGGGGATCCCACCCTACTCTGGACACTGCTTTTGGATGTCCCAACTGTTATGAATACCGAAGCGGGCCATGCCATGCAATAAAGAAAAAGCAATTCTGTGAGTACTCACCTGTAGAATTGTTTTTGTTCTTGCATGGCACGGCCCGCTTCGCCCCACCCTTGTTATCGTTATTCTTGGTTGCCTTTTTATGGTGATTGAAGTCAATTGGGGTCTTTTAACTATTTCACATTTTTTACTTATTCTCTCCCGGCTTCTTGTCTCACTGCTTGTGTACACTGGGGAACTCTATGGTTAAGCCCGTTTTTATAGGGAGCCGGGACAAGCCACAGCTTTTCTGCAGTACCACTGCGCCACCTTGTGGCGGAATAATCCAACTGTTATGAATACCGAAGCGGCCCGTGCCATGCAAGAACAAAAACAATTCTACAGGTGAGTACTCTCAGAATTGCTTTTTTAGTTTTGCCTGGGGAATCTATAGCCCCTGCCCCAGTGCGCAGATTTCTAACTATCCACCCCCCCACGACATCCCTCCGCCTGGACCTTCGACTCTCACTGGATGCCTTTAAATGGACCTTTAAAAGAAGTGGTTGAGTACCTCTGGTCTAGGTAATATATAGAAGCATGGGGGGGCGACTGATAAGATCATCTGAAGGACGGTTTGTCATCTTGCAGCCTTGATACAGGAAGTTTAGGGGTGCATCATCTGGTGGTGTCTGACGGATCTGGTATATTTTGATAACACTTATAATAGATCCTCCTTCTATGGGGTACGAAAGAGGAACTTCTGGTTGCTAGGACGTCTAAAGTATGCATGTTTCTTTTCTATGGTTTATATATAGTAAGTGTAACGGTGTAAATGTTAACTTTTAATATCAATGTGTTGCCTGTTTATAGGTGCTGGAGGACAATGATTATGGCCGGGCTGTAGACTGGTGGGGGCTGGGAGTAGTGATGTATGAGATGATGTGCGGACGGTTACCCTTCTACAATCAGGACCATGAAAGGCTGTTTGAGCTCATCCTCATGGAAGAAATACGCTTCCCACGAACTCTAAGTCCCGAAGCCAAGTCTCTGCTTTCTGGCCTTCTGAAAAAGGATCCAAAGCAAAGGTACACAGGTTGTAAATATATAAATGTGTTGTATGTGTGCTGTCTATGACAGGCTGTGTTGGTATCCAAATGGACTGAATGAAAGAAGTTTAGGTACAGTTGGGGTAATGCTAATTGTGACCGGCTGGTGTTCTATCCCCTCCCCCCTTGCAAAAAAAATAAAAGTAAAACTATGACTGTAGTAGTAACTACCTTGTCACCTGCTTAGACATGACACCATGACTGTTTTATGCCATGTTACACACTCTCTCTCTCTCTCTCTTTCTTTCTTTCTTTATCTTCCGCTCTTTCTTTTTTCTTTATCCCTCTCTGCATTATCATAATGCCTAAGTAGACTGCCGGGTGTCTTAAAGTGGACCAGCACCCAGGATTTTCACTATCCTGGGTGTTGGGCCACTTCCGCGGGGCACCCCGCTGTGTGAAATCCCCCAGAAAGCCCCTAAAATCTTACCTTATCTGCGACGGATAAGCAGCCGCCTCTCGCGCGTCCCTGCTAGAGGGACGCGCGGGAGGCGGCGGCGGCTTGTCCGTCGCCGATAAGGTAAGATTTTAGGGGCTTTCTGGAGGGTTTCACACAGCGGGGCATCCCGATTTTGGATGCCCCGCGGGGAGGGAGCTGATCGGCGGGCCGATCAGGGGTGGGTGTTGGTCCACTTTAAGCGTTCCACTTGATTCTGATCTTTCATTCGCATTGCGTCGTCCTCCCACAGCCCGCCCCTCAAGGTTCCTCTGCCGCTGCCACTTTGCTTTTGCTGCGCGTCTGGGGCCCTGCTTCCCCCTGGAGCTGCGGCGGTGATCCCTTCGGGTGTCGCTTCCTCCTGTGGTCTGGCGACTGGTGCCCTTGCCATGCTTGGTCCGTGAGTCCCCTTGGGGGGTTTTTGGTTTCCTTGTGGCATGTGTTGTGGGATGCTTATGTGTCTTTACTTATGTTTTTCAGGCGGGACACCTGTGGGTTGTGGTTTCTCCCTGTCCTACCCCTTACCATCCCTCATCTTCCCTTACTGGCTTCTGGGGGCATCCCGAGTGGCTTTTATTGGCCTTTACCCTGTGCTACCCTGTTGCGCCTGTGTTAATCACCATATGGAGGCTTCTGGGGATAGCGTGCTTGGGGGTCCTTCTTCCCTGTGAGTAACAGTGTCACAGTGTGCGTACCGTGCGCCCAAGGTATCATGGCTTCGCTTCCCAGCTCTGCGCCCCTTTCGGCATCGCCTACCCCCCCCCCCCCGCGCCTGCATTTAGGGGGGGGGATACTAGCAGGGGGTCACAGTCTGTTTTGGCACTGCGTGTGACCAGTATTGAAAGGCAGCTTGCCAGGCCTGTTCCACGTAAGGCCTCTGGCAAGAAGCGGCACCTGGCTCCCGTGCCATCCCTCTTTCCTGAGGAGGATGAGGGACCTGATGTTTTTGTTGGCCTTTACCCCCTAGAGGGGAACTCTTTCAGGACTCTGACTCCTCTGGGGACCAGCAGAAGGGTTACGGCAGTGACCCTGGGTCTGCGTCTGGGGAGGACTCATGGTTCCCTGAGGACACTGATAGCCTGTTGGCTCACATTTTTGAAATCTTGCACATTGTCCCCCCTGAGGTGGCTAAGAGGAAGCAGGGTGAGCTCTTTCGTCCTGATAAACAGCGCCTGGAGTTCCTGGAACAGAGCCATTTCACTAATATGGTGCTCAAGGAGTGGGAACGTCCTAGTAGATTGCCCGCGGTGCCCAAAGGGTTGAATAGGATGTATCCCTTTCCTGCCGACCTTGTCAAGCGATGGTCGTGTCCCCCTGAGGTGGACGCTCCCGTTCTAGGGCTGTCCAACACCTCGGCCATGCCTTCCCCTGACACTGCTACACTGTGGGACAGCGAGGACCGGCATATGGATCAGCTCGCCTGCCATGCTTTTACATGTGTGGGGGCGGGGCTGCGTTCGCTCTGTGCTGCTGCCATTACAGCTATTGCCCTTAAGAAACAGCTCAAGCGTCTCCTGGAGGATTATAGGTCCCTATTGCTATGCTCTGATTTTGTTGCCTTTGTCCTTACTGCCATGGATGATGCGGTACGGCTGTGTGGTAGGGCCTCTGCCCTTTTGGTGGCTATGCGCCGCTCTGTTTGGCTGCATCAGTGGGCGGCTGATGCTGCTGCTAAGAAGGCTCTCACTGGGCTCCCCTTTAAGGGGCTGCGGCTCTTTGGTGAACATCTGGATGTTCTAGCCAAGGATGGTAGGCTGTCTCAGTGTAGGAGGCAGCCTCTGCCTTTTCGGGGGCCCTCCTCTTCCCTCCCCTCCTTTCGTGCTCCCAGAGGAGGTCGTGGCTCCCTCTTCTCGGCTACCCGCAGTGGTTCTTGGGGCCGTGGTCGTCCCGGTCTCTCATGGGGCCCCAAGCCCCCTCAAGCATGAGGAAGCGCCCTCACCCATCCGGGTGGGGGGACGGCTTCGGCTCTTTGCTCACGTCTGGAGGCTACGCGTCTCAGACCGGTGGATTCAGGAGGTGGTGTCCTCCGGTTACAAGATAGGGAAGGTTCCCCCTTTTAGGGTTACTGCTCATTCCACTCGTGCTGTTGGTGCCTCTTGAGCTTTTCAGCACCAAGCTTCTGTTGAACAAGTTTGTAAGGCTTTTGGCCGCAAGGTACTTCAGGCGGTAGTGGTTTAAACTGCCTGCCGTTACTCTTTGGGGATCCCACCCTACCTTATGGACACTGCTTTTGGATGTCCCGGATGTTATGACTTCATGAAGCAGGCCGTGCCATGCAATGGGAAAAAGACAATTCTGTGAGTACTCACCTGTAGAATTGCTTTTACCATGCATTGCATGGCCTGCTTCACCCCACCCTTGTTGTTCTGTTTTTATGGTACCGGGAGGAGCCACAACTCTTCTGCAGTACACTGCGCCACCTTGTGGCGGAATAACCCAGATGTAATGACTTCATGAAGCAGGCCGTGCCATGCATGGTAAAAGCAATTCTACAGGTGAGTACTCACAGAATTGTCTTTTTTCCCCTCTGCCATTGATTGTTCCTAGTCTGGCAATCAGCAACTTACAAGATTGATTGCATCCTGCGCTGGCTGTTTCACTGGCACTTCTGTGTCGGACTCTAACCCCTCCATCTGTCACGGGTACAGCCACACCCACTCTATTCACTACAATGGTATGGGAGTGTCAGGCCTCGAGACACTCAGTCCATTTGCAGTGAGTGGAGAGAGAATGGCTGTGCCATTGATGGAGTTCCAGTAATTGGAGTTCCGACACGGAAGATGCAGGAGTAAGATCAGCTGTAGAGGACAAAAGTTGAGTACCTTTTTGTGTACGCCAGTCTCTCATTGAGCACAATGGGCGTTTTTGTACACGGAGATGCACATCTTTAATGGGAGTTAGCTGAATACAGGCCACGTGCACCTGTACCAGGAAGCGCAGCTCACCGGTGGTGAGGTACGCGGGCCACTTAGTGCCCCTCTGGTACTTGTCTGATCTGAGGAAAAGTCCATCAAACTTTTTTTCTTTAAAATTGCATTTTTTTGTGCACCCAACTCCTCTGTTTTAGTTTAACAATGGCATTTTGCTAGCAATCTTTATTTGATTCCGTAAATAATAATCTGGTTGTTTTGCAGGCTTGGCGGAGGCCCAAATGATGCCCAGGAAGTGAAAGATCACCGCTTCTTCTCTTGTATCAACTGGCAAGATGTTGATCAGAGGAAGGTAAATGACTAATGCATTGTGTATCATAAAGCTCAGCTCAATTCAAATGTCTATTTAAATAGAGCGGCCCAAGGTTCTAACTACTTCAGTGATCGTTTGCTTTCTGTGACCTCACTGAATCGTTCCTTTGTCACTTCCTGTTTGGTTGCTGGAAGCAGAAGGTTTATGATGCGCAAAATCCATGGTGGTTATGGTAAGGGAGATGAAAGAATAGATAAAGCTGCTACAACCCAGAGCTGCATATAGAAGAGAGGATTTCCTGTGGAAAATCCATACATGTAGAGAACGACGATCCCCATAAAACATAGCGTTTAATAAGTCTTATTTAAAGAGGAGCGAAAGCCTCTCGGCTCTGCCCTAGAAACTGAAAGATTGACTGGATGCTCCGCTGTGTGAAACCCCCGGGGTTGTCTGTAAACTCCCCTTCATTGGCGGCTCCTGTGACGCAATGATCGCCGACTGCCGCATCCTGGGCTCCCCCTGTAGCGCCGCGCCCAGTGTGAAAGCCAGAGATGTGGCCAGCCGCCGTTTGCACGTCACTCGGCCCTTTCGAGATCAGCCAATCGGCAAGAGTTTCGGATAGGCATGGCCTCCAAAACCTGGAAAACCCCTATATTCTAAGCATACAGCACGTCCTGCTCCCGAATAGTCATAACATGTGGGTAGTCCTCCGGCGCTGTGCACTGCAGACATGTAGAAAACAAGCTCCTCCCGGCCCTACATATACCGCGGTACCTCCCACAAATCCCCAGATTTCTCTGCAGTGCTGGAACTGCGAAGACATGAAGTATCACGCTCTTGCAGGCGAACGGCCCTTACGGCCCAAGGTCCTGTGGGACTATTTCCACCCGTCCTCGTCAGAAGAAATATGGCTCCCAGCCTAGGCTGCGCGGGTCGGGTGAAGGTAGGTAGCACCTGGTGTGCTGAATGGAGCCATGCTCCACCGCAATCCCCCTCCATAGGGTAGGCGGTCAGGCCGTTGGTGAGCCTCCAGAGGATGCCCCTCCCGCATATTGCCTTGCCCCTCATAGACTCAGTCCATGGACACCGTCGGCTTCTCCCCTCGCTCCCTCCCGTAACTCGGGGGGGGGGGGGGGGGGGGAGAAGGGGGGTGTGTGTGGCAGCCCTAGTGCCCATCCGCCATTAGACCTTGTCTTTTTTAATCAGGGGGTCAGTGTCGCGCATCACTGTACAGTGCGTGCTGTCTTTTCTCACTATCAGTCTGCCTCGGCAGATTCATTCCAGCGTGTCAGCATTAGATGTTACTTATTCTCCGCTGCTGCACTTGCTGTCGGTTAGAGCTTCACGCTCTTTGGGGGAGGGGGAGACTTGGCATGACGCGTCTTGCGTCACAGCCTGGCCTGGCCCTCCCCTCGAGGTTCGCTGGCGCCATTTTCTCTATCTTCGCGCGTGCGCATGGTGTGGCTCGTCTCCTCCCTCGATCATGTAAGTGCCCTCCAGGGCGGTATGGTTTCTAGGTTTTTTTCAAACAATGGCACTGACTCCACTCCCCTTGTCCCATTATGTCTTTCAGAAGCCAAGACTTCGTTACCGGCCACGGCCTAACATATATTATAACGGGTCCTCTTTACAAATTCTCCCACATTACTAGCGGGTCTTTTGGGGCATCCAGGGTTGCTTATTGCATAATTCCCTGCGTTTATACTGCATAAAAATCACCATATGGAGGCATTTCAGAATTATGGAACCGGGGTCCCTCCGTGTGTGGCCAGCCCCTTGCTGACAGGGCACAGGTCTGCGGACAGTGTGCAGCACAGGCATTGCTAACAGAGGATCCTCCCTTCCTCACCCCCGTCTCCCCGCTCCCAAACATCACTCATGAGTCCCACTCCAGCGGGGATGACCTGCAAGAGGTGCCGCGAGCGTTGCCCACGGCGGAGCAGGTGCTTTCTGGATTGGCAGAGCGTATGGGCCCTGGTAAGAAGCGGTCGCTGACGCCTCCAGGCTCCCCGGTTCCTGACGATACCGATGATTCTGCTGATATGCAGGACCCTGACCCTTCTGAGGAAGGTGAGCTATTCTCAGACTCGGGCTCCTCCCATGGGATGCCCGCGGGCCGTGAGGAATCCGAGCCTGGCTCCTGGGGTCTGTGTGACACGGATGAAATCCTGATCAAGATTATTGAGGTCTTGTCAATCTCTCCCCCTGGGGAGATCCCCAAGCCAAAAAAGGAGAGTTTCCATACAGCGCCGCCGCACTTGGAGTTCCTAGAACAGGAACATTTCCAGAATATTATATCCCATGAATGGGAATTGCCTGGTAAACTTAAAGGGATTCCAGGGGTCTGGGAATGGAAGTACCCTTTTCCCCCTGATGTGGTCAATTTATGGTCAGCTCCCCTGGTGGTGGACGCGCCGGTTATAGGGGTCACAAACCCCCCTTTTATGACTGCCCCCTTTACTGTACCCTTCGGGATGCTGAGGACCGGCGCATTGACAGACTGGCCTCGCACGCCTTCTCGTGTGCTGGGACGGCCCTGCGCCCGGTTTGTGCCGCGGCCATCACTGCGGTGGCCGCCAGGACTCTTGTCAGAAAGATACTGGATCACCGCCCTGAGGATCTCCCTTGGGGGGTGTTTAGTGCGCTATCAGACTGCGAAGCCTTTGTGAAGTTTATTCTATCGGCACTGGATGACACCATTAAGATGTGTGCTAGGAGCTCAGCACTTGCGGTAGCCATTCGCCGCCTGGTCTGGCTGCAACAGTGGGGCGCCGATGGAGCTACAAAAAAGGCTCTCACTTGCCTTCCATTCAGAGGACGGCGGTTATTTGGGGCCCGCTTGGACCTTTTTGGCAAAAAGGCTATAGCACCCTTCCGCAGAAGGCCACTCCGGCCTCCACGAGGCAGGGTCACCCCTCCACCTCCCTACGTTAGTGTCAAACGTGAATATGAGGTGTGTTTCCAGCTGTTCGGCGTGGATTTCCAACATGGCGCGGGCAGACAGCGCCCTGGGCCTTCTGGCAGGACAAAGTCCAAATCTGCCAAAACCTCGCAAGCATGAAGGAGCGCCCTCGCCCGTCTGGGCGAGGGGGGCAACTGTACAGCTGTCTCACATCCAGGATTATGCCTTACCCTTCTGGTGGGTCTGGGATGTAACCCACCTGGGCTCAGGTTGGGCTCTCGCTGGACGGTCCCCCCTCAGTTTGCTGTCAGGGTGTTTTTAGCCCCTGCTCTCCCTTCTGAAACTGGCGCAGGCCGGACTGGGCCTGCAGTGTTGGGCGCGGTAGGGGCCATGGCCTCTGTATACAATTTCTCCATTCTTCCCCCTCATCAGTATGAGGTAGTCTGGACCCCGTTGGCCTATGACAGGCTTAGCATTTCTACCATTCACAAGTAGCCCATATATGACAACTCTGTCTTGGGTCACGGGCCCCCTGCGCGGGGGGGCTTTCGGCCCCTTACGAAGATCTAGTTCTTCTTAGTTTATCTGGGGTCAGCTGGTCGCCTAAGACTATTTTTAGTCAGTGTCACAGGATCAACCCTGCGGCTTGAGGCACTATTGGGGCCTTTCTTTCGGCCCAGGCTACTAGCCTGGCGTGTCTGGGGACACGCCTGAGGTGGGGCTTATGCTTTGGGACCTACTGGGTCGTCTCCCTTACTCCCCAGCCTTTGCATCAGACGGAGTGGGTCGGTTGGCCGACAGTGTCCCCCGGGAGCTACTGGATGGTTGCTTTAACACTCATCCCCTCACGGTCACTTATCCACTACTCCCCATTCCTGGGAAATCGGTTCAGGCTTGCTGCCTTCTTCTCTGGCATTAGGGGACCCCTGGTTACGGGGGCTCTGCCCCCCTTTACTTGCGCCTTGCCTTCACCAGGCGGGATGGCAGCTGGTGGGCCTGTTGGTGGCACATCAAGATGTCATTTATATACCGAGCCCTCGGGCTCTTCGGCGCAGTAGGTTACTAAATCTACATATGTCCCAGCACCCCGGTGCTTGGTCTGTGCTCATGCCTTCTTGGTAAGGTGGTTCCTCTGGAGCTTCCCATATGCAAGGGCCCCGTCAGGGGGGCACTCCCCTTCCTTACCAGCATCTCCTAGAGTATGGTCACCCTGGGTACCAAGTCTTGCAGGTTTGGAAGGGGAAAGGTAAATCTCTTCCACGACCCACGGGGTTCTAGGTTGGGCCCCTTAGAGGGTCCATCTTACCTGCTGGGCTTGTTGAAACGGTGGCCCCCTTTGACTCTATATGGCAGGCCTCCCCCTCCTTCAGGACCGGTCGGTTTATGGGGGACTCCTGGTCTGTTGAAAGACGATGGCATGGTTTTAATGCTGGTCTAAAGATTGTGACAGGTTACTACCTCTGGAGGGTCCCTGTTCCTGGACCGGGTGGGGTTCTACCCCCCCTGCTTCTCAGCGGTATTCGCTTCTATGGATGCCCTTAGCGGCAGGTTATGCTATCCCGGGTTGCCCAGGGAGCCTAGCGTGGCTCCGAGGGGTCTCCCTCCTGACACAGGGCCTCTGCCCCTGTCCCTACTGTCCCAGGATATTCTGACTCCGGTCAGGGGGCCTGAGTATTTAGGCATAGCCTTGTTATTTCATATGCCTTCTTTTCATCAACCTACATTGGGTTCTGCGCACGGCTGGCCGGATAGGGAGTCCCATGGGATCTATGGCCTAGGCGGCCCTGGGAGTAATGATTCGCAGGTGCCTCTGCTGAAGGCTGCTGAATTGTGATATCTCTATTGGGGTGCGGTTCTGCCCTTATCAGGGCTTTCCCTGTTTCCAATCAAAGGTCTCCTGTCTGGGGTTTGACTGCTAATCGCCCCTTGGGGCAGGCCTCATCTTCTGGGTGACCTAGTATGAGAGGGGGTTCGGGAGCTAGCTCCCCAGCTTCCCCTTACTCCGCCTTCAATGGCCTGGTGGTATCCATTTTGACTGGCATGGGCCTTAGTCTCTTCCCTGTGAGACGTTATCGGTTCCCAGGGTCTTTAAAGCCTTTATAGCATAAATTGGGGTTGGCTCCCCATCTGGGGACTCTGATGGTGTAGGTCGGTCTTGGCCTTCCTGCAGGAGTCTGGTTCTGTCACCCTTGTTGAGTATTCTCTTCGGGATTGCTTAGCTGCACCTCCCCAGTAGTTCCATAAGTTCCGTGGGGATCAATTTTTTCATTCTGTTACCCTGCGGACTTCCTGGGACCCTTCCTGGATGCGGCCTCGCTGCCCTGTAGGCCAGCCCGCTATTCTGGGGCCTCCTGACTCCGTCAGACATGTGCCTGAGACGATGGCTCTGGTTAATTGTTCCCTGACGCGATGTATACACATATATACTTGTACAGATGGATACGGCTACCGGCACCCCATGCCTGGGGGTGTTCCCTTTAAGCTGGGCTGCCGGTTCAGGTGGTCTGTTGGACCTTTGAATTCAGTTCTTTACTCTAGCCTTGGCTGATCATTGTAAATACTAATGAGGGCCTATATCCCTCTACAGGTTTTGCACTTCTCCCCATGCTGGCCTTCTTGGCCTTTAAGGGGGACTGCTGTTCTTGGAGTCTACAGGCGCATCCTTAGGTATGCGCCTGATGTCTATTCCAGCGCCATTGCGCTTTTTGACTGATCCTTCTGGATGGTCCCTGATCTTGAGGAAGCCTGGGCTTCCTGATAATTAGGGCTCTGTATTCCCGCCTTGGTCGGGTGACCTGTTGTTTTGTTCCCTTTGGGGGTGTTACAAGAGTTGCCACAAGGCTTCCTTGCCTGTGAGCTGGTTGGGTCACTACACTGACCTATGTTCCTTCAGGGGAGAGTTTCTTCCCCTTTAATGTTTACTCCGTTATCATGGGTGCTTGGGTATCACTGGCCCTTCAGCACCAAGGTTTTTCTGTTAGTTCAATTACTTGACTTATGGCCTGTCTCTGTTCATACCTTCTTGGTTCTGTTATGAGACTGACGTTGGAGCCTCTGCTCATGTCATGCCTGTTGCAAGTTTGGCAGGTGACAGCGCCTTTACTGTCCGCTGTGCCTTGCCTTTTCTGGGGATTCCACCCTGCTTATGGACATTGCTATTGGATGTCCCACATGTTATGACTATTCAGGAGCAGGACGTGCTGTATGCTTAGAATATTACAACTCTGTGAAGTACTCACCTGTAGAGTTGATATTATACGTATACAGCACGTCCTGCTCCATCCCACCCTGATTTCACTCATTCTGGATCCCCTGTATGGTGTTTATTATCATTAAGATATTGCTACCAGTTATTCTGGGTGGTTGGTTCCTCCTGGCTTCTCTTCTCACTGCTTTTCAATGCTGGGGATTTGTGGGAGGTCCCACGGTATATGTAGGGCCGGGAGGAGCTTTTTTTCTACATGTCTGCAGTGCACTGCGCCGGAGGCGGAGGAATTACCCACATGTTATAACTATTCGGGTGCAGGACGTGCTGTATGCGTATAATATCAACTCTACAGGTGAGTACTTCAGAGTTGTATTTTTCTTCCTACATCCTGCAGGACAGCTATGGAAAGAACAGCTTCTCCCCCAAGAGATGCAACACAACTGGGACAGATTTAAAGCCCCCCGCCCAGTCCTCAGTATTGTTTCCTCTACAGGAAACCGGCTGGGACCCCGTTAATTTTTTTTAGTGTATTCTCAATATCCGTTTATTTTTTTTATTTATTTTCTCAACCCAGGAGTTCCTAGGAGGGGGTGTGCTCGCTGACCCCAAGCCTTATCCAGGGTTTCTGTGGCTGTGGAGTTAGAGCACCAAAAGCACTGGCTGGCTCTATAACGTTCAGGGTCTGACTTGGTGGAGGGGCGGTGATTGTGCTGTTCCAGGGTGCTTCCACTCCTCCCCTGTGGCAGTAAAGCTTCCTCCCGAAGAAGAGGCTGGAGGGGGAGCCCTGTGGTTTAAGCGGCGCTGCCACTCGTCTTACTTCACCTCGACGGAGAGGCGGGACCACCCGGCAGACGCTAGGACACGCTTCCGGGTTGCAGGTTCGGCTTCCAGGGCAGACTACTGGGTGCGTTTCATCCCTGGCTTGAGGGCTGTGGTGGTGAGGCCTTCGCATGCACAGTAGCAACTTCTTCACCCGAGCAGGCGCAGTAACTCGTGCCAGGAGCCAAGCCAGGGACATTATTCCTCAAGATAAGTTGGTGAGCCATGTATTCTTAGTATACAGTACGTCCTGCTCCAGATATAGTACTTACACTTGGGTTATCCTCCGCCAGATGGCGCTGCACTGCAGAGACATGTATAAACAGGCTCCTCCCGGCCCTTCAAACAGGGACCTCCCACAAATCCCCAGATTTCTCTGCAGTGCTGACTGCGAAGACATGAAGTATCACTCTCTCGCAGGTGAGCGGGGCTATTAAAGCCTGCGGCCCTGTTGGACTATTCCCACCCGTCCTCTTTGTGATGTGCTTCCCAGCCTGGGCTGCGCTGGTCGGGTGAAGGTAGGCAGCACCTTGCGTGCTTATGGAGCGCTGCTCCACCGCAGTCCCCCACCAAAGGGTAGGCGGTATAGGCTGATGGTGTGCCTCTATGGGATGCCCCTCCCGCATTATTGCCCCATGCCCCGTGTAGCGGTGGGCCCTGTACAAAGGGCCGCCATCCTCCCTCGTTCCCCCCGTAGCTCGGGGGGGGAAGAAAGGGGGGGGGGGTGTTTGGTGTCACTGTATTGTTATTTCATACATATGGCTTTGTAATGTCTTTGGACTTGTAATTGTGGGGTCAGACACGCTGATTTGTATTAGCTTGCGCAGCGGCAGAATCATAGTCTGAGATCCAACTCATGTATCTGCCGCCGCGCGCGCTTTTTCCTTCACTGGATGTTCCGCGCCGGGCGGCGGCGTTACCTCAGACGTCTCTGCGTCCTCATTGGCTGCTTATTGGCCTCGCGCCCATCGGGAGGGCGGGGTCCCGGCCTGGCGCGCTCTGGCCCGCCCTTCGAGGTACTTGGCGCCATTTTGTCAGTTTGCGCACGCGCGTGTGACGCTCTGGCCTGCCGTGGTCCGTAAGTGCCCTCGTGGGCGGCTTTTATACTCATTGTAGTGTTTAGGTTCTGACACCCTTTTTCTTCTCATTGTGTCTTTCAGACGGGCGAATCCATTGGCTTCTCCCGGTCTGGTGTATTTGATAGTTGGGCCTTGTAAATTCTCCCACTTCACTAGCGGGTCATTGGGGCATCCAGGGTTGCTTTATAGCGTCAATCCCTAATGGCATATTGTGCCTAAAAATCACCATATGGAGGCATCCCAGGATAATGTGACCGGGGTCCCCTTGGGACAAGACCGGCGGTGCATAGCGTGTGGACAACCCCATGCTGACGCTGACGGGGCACGGGTCTGTGTACCCTGTGCTGAGCAAGCGCTGGCCTTGCAGTCTGGCCGGCCAGTGGCTGCACCTCGTTTTATTTCACCTATTTCCCCAGGCTTAAATCTCCTGCTGAGTCGCACACAAGTGGGGATTCTCAGCCTGATTTGTCTCATAGACTGCCTACGGCTGAACAGATTATTGCGAGGTCTTTAGCGCGTAAGGGCCCTGGTAAGAAGCGGCACTTGACGCCTAATGTTACTGTTTTCCCTATGGGATCTGAGGAGTTTATGAATCTGTGTGGCTATACCCCTTCTGATGGAGAGCTCTTTTCTGACTCAGGCTCATCTGATGAGAGTCCGACTGGTCATGAAGTCTCTGGCCCTGACCCCTGGGTCCAGGATGACACTGATTGTTGATCCAGATCTTTGAGGTTCTGTCTATCTCTCCCCCTGGTGAGGCTCCCAGGCAAAGAGGGGAGCGTTTCCATACAGCAACATCACGTTTGGAATTTCTGGAGCAGGCACATTTCCATTCCCTTGTGCTCAAGGAATGGGAGTGCCCCAGTAAACTGCCCGGGGTCCCAGGGGATTGGGATGAGAAGTACCCCTTTCCCCCTGAGGTGATTAAATGTTGGTCATCCCCCCCCCCCCCCGAGGTGGATGCCCCGATCATATGGCTACCTAACCCCCCTTTTATTACGATCCCTGCTTATACTATCCCTCGGGATGCTGAGTACCGGCGTATTGACCTGCTGGCCTCCCACGCCTTTGCGTTTGCGGGGACGGCGCTTGCCCGGTCTGTGCCTCTGCCGTGGCCGCTAGAACCCTCATCAGAAAGATGCTTAATCGTCCCCCCTGATGATCTCCCTTGGGATGTGTTTAATGCACTCTCCAGTTGTGAGGTGTTTGTAAAATTTATCCTATTAGCATTGGATGACACCATTAGAATGTGTGCAAGAACTTCTGCCCTCGTGGTGGCTATACGTCGCTTGGTCTGGCTGCGACAGTGGGGTGCTGACGATGCTGCAAAGAAGGCTCTTACCGGGATGCCTTTTAAAGGGCGACGTCTGTTTGGGGCCCGTCTAGACCATTTTGGTAAGAAGGGTAAGTTACCCCAACGCAGGAGGCTGTCTCGGCTCGGGGCCAGGGCACCCCTTCAGCAATTCGTCTATTACAGGCGATTTCTGCATGGAATCTCTGCGCTCGGCCATCAGCTCCTTGCGCCCCGGGGGCTTCTTGCCATCTGTGGAGATCAAAGATGCTTATTTTCACATCCCCGTGTCTTCTGGACACCGGGGTTCCTCAGATTTGCGTTGGATGTCCAACACTGCTAATTTGTGGCCTTGTCATCTGGCCTCTCTTCAGCTCCCAGAGTGCTCGCCAAGGTGCTGACGGGGGTGATGTCTCTGATGAGACCATGGGGCGTCCGCGTGATGACCTACCTGGACGTCGTCATCACTTCCCAGTCTCTACGTCAGGCTAAGTTGGATACTCGGCTGGTGGTGTCTATTTGGGAGTCATTTGGATGGGTGATCAAACACCCCAAGTCCTCATTGTCCCCTTCATTGGTAACTCCATTCCTAGGAATGAGTCTGGATACAGTCAGGCAAGGATCTCCCTTCCTCAGCAATAAAGTGGACAATCTGGTTGCACGGGCTCTGTCCCTCATAGCTGTCCCCGTCCCCCCACCAGGCAGGGGATGCAGCTGGTGGGCCCGTTGGTGGCGTACTCCGAAGAGTACTCCTTGGGGGGCCTTCTGTATCTTCTTCTATTGTTTGTACGGACAAGGACCCAGCATCCCTGGGGCAGGGTTTGTGTGCCTTCCCCCCTGGTAAGGAGGTCCCGCTTGTAGTGGACGAACTTAAGAAACCTGTCTGGGGGCAGTTCCCTTCTTGCCCCTTCCTGGGAGACGGTCACCATGGTTGCCAGTCTATCAGGTGGGGGAGGTGTTCTTCTGCAACTCCCTGCGGTTCCAGGGGAGGTGGGGTCCTTAGGAGGCCCATACACCTATCAATGTTTGAAACAGTGAGCGTTCAGGTTAGTTCTAACTCGCTTGACTACTCCTCTTCAGGACCTGCCTGTTCGGGGGCGCTTGGTCTATCTGACGGCAGTGGCCTACATTAATCATCAGGGAGGGACCCGGAGCAGGAGGGTCCTCCAGGATGGGTCTCTGATCCTGTTTTGGATGGAGGACAATGTTCCCTGCATATCAGCGATATTCGCTCCGGGGGGGGGTCCCTCTGCAACAGGGTGTGCCAACCCCTGTGTCACTATGGGGACCAACCAGTTGTGGATCTGTTTGTGTCCCGCCAGGATCATGAGCCCTTGTTTCCCCGTCCCAGGATCCTCTGGCTGTGGTCACGGATGCCTTAGTAAAGTCATGGCAGGACATTCTGTTCTGTATGTCTTTTTCCATTCCCCCCCGCTAGGCAGGATCCGGCGCAAGATTGCACTGGAAGGGGGGCCAGTGATTCTGGTGGCCCCCGGGTGGCCAGGAAGAGTGTGGCTCGCAGACGTGGTACAGAGGGCAGTAGATCAGTACGTTCTGCCAGGAGTGCCAGATCTGCTCACTCAGGGCCCCTTACGTCACCCCAATCTACAGACGCCTGCCTTCACGGCCTGGCTGCTGAAACCTTCATCTTGATGGAGACAGGCTTATCTGTCTCGGTGTTTGAGACTATGGGAGGACTAGGAGCATACTTCTTCTTCCATCTATTATAGGGTATGGCGTACCCATATTGATTGGTGTGAGTCTAGGTCTCTTCCCTGTCAGGTGTTCTGTGTTCCCAGGGCTCTAGAGTTATTATGGCATGGTTGGAGTCGGGTCTCCAACTCAGTACTCTGAAGGGTCAGGTTCTGCCCTGTCCGTCTTCCTTTAGAGTCCTTTGCTCAGCTTTCCTTGGTTAAGACTTTCTCTCAGGGGGTTACTCATTTGCGTCCCCCACTTAATCCTATGGTCCCTGTTGGGATTTGAACTTGGTTCTGTCTGCCTTGCAGGATGTTCCCTTTGCACCTATTCAGGATGCTGTCTGGCTGTTCTTACCCTCAAGGTTGTCCTTCTGGTGACTGTTACTTCGGTCAGACATGGGTATGAGCTGGCGGCTCTGTCTATCTTGCCCCCATTCTTTGAGGTACACCAGGATAAGGTGGTGTTCCACCTTAAGCCGGACTTTCTGCCTAAAGGTGTGTCTTCTGTTCATTGATTCAAGATATTGTTCTTCCTTCTTGTGCCCTATTCCTAGCAACGCTGAGGTAAGGGTTCTGCATTCCTTGGACAGGTGTTGGAAGTGTTCCTTGGTAGTCACTGTCTTTAGGAGAACTGATGCTCCTTTGGGCCTATGGCCTCTCCATCCTGGATGCGCCCGATCTCATCTGATCTCGGGGGCTAGGCGGTGTGGGGCCTGGTCATTACTTGGATGGGATGGTTCCTTCTCGTCCTAGGAAAGGGTTTTTGGCTTCTGCCAAGTCTACTATTAGCGAATGGATTCGTCAGGCTGTGACTCAGGCCTATCCCACTAAGGGGAAGAATCTTGCTTTTCACCTTACTTCGTATTCTACTCGTGCTATTTATGCCTCTTAGGCTTTTTAGCACCAGGCTTCTGTTGAACAAGTTTACTAGGCCGCTACTTGGTCCTCTGTTCATACCTTTTCAGAGTTTTACAAGGTTGATGTTAGGGCCTCAGCTGACACTGCTTTTGGCGGAAAGGTTCTGCAGGCGGCAGTGGTTTAAACTGTCTGCTTTTAACTTGGGGATCCCACCCTACTTTATGGACACTGCTATTGGATGTCCCAAGTGTAAGTACTATATCTGGAGCAGGACGTACTGTATACTAAGAATAATACAATTCTGTGAAATACCCACCTGTAGAATTGATATTATTTGTATACAGTACGTCCTGCTCCACCCCACCCTGGTTTTTGCATTATTCTGGATCCCCTGTATGGTGATTGTTATTGTTATAGTTACCAGTTTTGGTGGTGGTTAATTTCTCCCGGCTTCTTGTTCACCGCTTTTCAATGCTGGGGATTTGTGGGAGGTCCCTGGGTATTTGAAGGGCCGGGAGGAGCCTGTTTTTACATGTCTCTGCAGTGCAGTGCCATCTGGCGGAGGATAACCCAAGTGTAAGTACTATATCTGGAGCAGGACGTACTGTATACAAATATCAATTCTACAGGTGAGTATTTCACAGAATTGTATTTTATCAGCTGCTATACAGGTTGCATTGCTTGTATTCTAAGTATACAGCACGTCCTGTTCCAGAAGATATTCCTTTCACTTGGTTTATACATCCAGTAGATGACGCTGGAGACTGCAGAGACAGAAAAGTATCTCCTCCCGGCCCCATATATACCAGGGGCCTCCCACAAAATCCCCAGTTCTTCTCTGCAGTCCTGGCTGCGATGACTAGAAGATGGCTCTCTCTGCTCGCAGGTGAGCAGGGCTATCAGCCTGCGGCCCTGTAGGACTATTCCCACCCGTTTCCTTTTACTGCCTCCCAGCTCAGGCTGCTCTGGTTCGGGTGAAGGTAGGCAGCACCGCTGTCAGGTGCTAAGGAGCGCTGCTCCAACCGCAGTCCTCCACCAAAGGGTAGGCGGTATAGGCCCATGGTGAGCCTTATGGGATGCCCCTCCCGCATCTCGCTCCCTGTCCCCCCAGTTGGCTCCCTTTAGGCTGGCCGTCACTTCCCCTTTGCTCTCCCTTGTAGATCTCGAGGGGGGGGGGGGGGGGGGTGCATGTCTTTACTATATATTTGTGTGTTGTGTTTTGATCCCTTTTGATTTGGTTGCACTGATTTCCTTTGCCGCTGCCGCACGCTTGTACTACGCTCAGTGGTCGGCGGCGACATCACCTCAGGCGCTGCTGCGCCATCATTGGCTCGCCTTGTCAGGTGGGCGCGTTTTCGCACTTTTCGGGGGGGAGCGGGCCTTGCGGCTGATGCGTTCTGCATCACCATCTCCGCTGTCCGCCCCTCGAGGTATATGCGGGAGCCATTTTAGTTCTCTGCTGCGTGTGCCTGGCGTCTCCCTATGACGGTCCGTAAGTGCCCCTGCGGGCTGATTTATATTATATTTCTCTGTATTGCATATTGCTTATGGGATCTTTTCGCTTATTTCTTGCAGGCGGGTCAAACTTTGTGGTTTCTCCCGGTCCTATCCCCTCTATTTAGTGTTAACTCTTATTGGAGGGTTATTATATTCCCTTACTCCCTCTTCCCTAGCGGGTTATTGGGGCATCCCGGGTTGCTATTATTGGCGTCAATCCCTATTGGCCTGTTGTGCCATGACAATCACCATATGGAGGCTTCTCAGGATAATGTGCTCGGGCTTCCTTCGGGACAAACCGGGCTGTGTGTGGCGTATCCCCTATAAGTGATGTCAGGGTGTGTGTACCCTGCGTTCAGCAGACACTTGCGCTGCAGTCTGGGTTACCTGCGGCTGGGCCTAGTGCTGCGCCCCTCTGGCTTCGCCTACCCCGCCACGCTTACAATTGACACTCCCAGTGAAGTGCATACCAGTGGGGAGTCTCAACCTGATTTAGCTGCCCGGGTAGCCAGCATTGAAAGGCATATTGCTGGGTCTGGTCCGCGTAAGGCTCCTGCTAAGCAGCGGCATCTGGCACCCGGTGTTACTCTTTCCTGTGGAAGCTGAGGAGTTTTTTTAAATTACTGGATATAACCACCTGGAAGAAGGGGAATTATTCTCTGATTCAGAATCATCTGAGGATCAGCCTAGGGGTTATGCTGAGTCTGGGTCTGACCCATGGGCTTCAGATGATACTGACAGACTTATTCTTGGTGTGCCACACACCCCGCTTCACTTCTTAAATATTCATCCATTATTGGGTTAATCCACCGCCAGGTGACGTAGTGCAGAGAGGAAGTCTTGTAACGAGCCCCCTTCCGGCCTATATATACCTGGTACCTCCCTTCAATCACCAGTATTTTTTCTCTCTGCTTGCTGACAAGTCAGAAGATGGAAGTCTCCTGCTTACAGGTAGGCCGGGGTATTCTTACCCCGCCACCCCCCTTTTGGTCTATTTCTGCCCGGTTTGAGTTTGTATACCTTTATGGTGAAATGGAAGCCTCCCAGCCTAGGCTGCTCACTAAGTGCCTAGGAGCTTATCTCCTACCGCTCGACCTCATGCGTGGGCAATGCGGCTATCCGGCATGGTGATCCGGAAATGGGATGCCCCTGTCCCGAGGGTCCCCGTAGCCCCTTTCTCTCCCGTTACGGTCCCTTCTCCCTTCACTATGGGGGGGGGGGGTGAGGGTGTGCTTTTAAGTATGTGTGTTTCACTTGTATCACTTCATTTCAACATGTGTGTGTGTTTATAATTATGCATTCACTGTATTCAGCATGTGTATACTTTTGGTCTGCTTGAAGGGCAGGCTGCGCTGGGTAGGGGCTGGCCACTTTTCTTTGCAGACTGTTGCTTTGTGGCCCCCTACCCCCTCTCCCCTCCCCTCTCCCCTCTCCCCGCCTGGCATTTTATGTATTCATTAGACAGCACATGCGGTCTTTACCCTCCCCCCTCCGCCGCCTGGGCGCACGTGTAGTGGCCCAGCTGAGAGTGATTTCCAGCTGATCGGCGTAGGGGGGGGCGGGTCCTGCTGACGCGGCGTCGGGGGCGCGGCGCTGACGTCATGCGGCATCTTGCGGCGGGCCCAGCGTTTGCTTCCTTCAAATGCAGGAAGTCGCGTGGGCGCACGGCCGCACTTTGTCTTCCGTGCTGGCTGCAGTCTTGTTCGGCTGCTGCCTTCACTGACCAGGTAAGCGGCCCCACCCGTTGGGGCCGTTAAATGGGGAATGCATTTCCTTGCAGTAATATAGTGGGGAGTCACTTTGTATTAAGGGGGCGTGATTTGGCTCTTATTTAAAGGCACTTTGGTGCCATGCTTATATGTTTGTTTTTTTTTATACACATGTGAGGATCTGATGGTTTTTTCTTTTCCTTACAGATCCTGGGATCCCTGCTTATGGTGGCCCTCCGGCTCTATGTGCCTGGCTAATTATTGGGATACCTATTTAATGTATATATACATAGACTATATATAAATATATATATATAGTTTATTAAAGGGGACCTTAACTTAAAAAAAAAAAAAAAAAAAAAAAATATTTAAAAAAAAAAAAAAATCCTCCCTTCCGGGACATTACTAATAAAGGGGCATCCCGGGTTGGCTTATGCCTTAAAAGTCCCAGTATTGCGAATACCATAAATCACCATATGGAGGCTTCCGTAATTTCCGGAAACGGTTCTGCTGAGCTGTTCGGGGGGTGCGTAGGTTGTGGGGTTCCACTCCCAGCTGATGATGTCTTTATTTGCATCCCTTGTGCAAAACAGACTATTGCGCGCCAGTCCGTTGCTTCGGCTGCGGGGCCATCGCATCCTTCATCATCTCCTACCTCTCCCTCCCTATTCCGGACCCCGCATGACACTGTCAAAAGTGGGGATTCGCATTCCGAGGCGGCAGCACAGCCCAGCCCCCGGAAAGTAATGCCCATTAAAGCAGCGTTAAAGGCCGCTGCAAAACGAAGGCACCTGACTCCGGTACCTTCGGCTCCACAGGACCAGTTTTGTGAACCTGTGGAATGGTCCGATGGATCCCCGGACGAGGATGAATTCCCGTCGGAGTCAGATGAGCCGACAGGTCAGCTTGTGGCTGATGAGATCGGCGATTGGTCAGAGGGGGTTGTTTTTGACACCCCCTTCATTCTGGCTCAAATGTTTAAAGTTTTGAGTTTAGATACGCCTGAGGCGGCCGCCCCGCCAAAGGGTCAGTTGTTTAAAGAGCCTCAGCCGCGTTTGGTTTTTCCCAGACAACACCACTTTGAGAGGGTGGTTCTTAAGGAATGGGAACATCCCACGCGGTTATCTGGAATTCCTTCCAGTTGGGAAAAGCGTTATCCTTTTCCACCAGAATTGGTGAAGCTTTGGTCTGTCCCTCCTGACGTTGATACCCCTGTACTAGGGCTCTCCAGCTCGGCTATGGTACAATCTGCTGAGACCACTGTCCCTAAAGATGGGGAAGATCGTCGGATTGACCAATACGCTCGACATGGTTTTATCTATTCCGGGTCAGCGTTGCGCCCGGTATGTGCTTCAGCCCTTCTGCTATTGGCAATTAAGTCCTTAATTTAGGGGCTATATGAGGATCTTAATCCCGCTTGCAAACAGTTCACTGCGCTTAAGCAGTGTGAATCTTTTGTGGCTTATGTCCTGGCTGCTCAGGACGATGCGCTGACTATGAGTAGCAAGGCAGCAGCTATGCTGGTGGCTATTCGCAGGTCAGTATGGCTGCGTCAGTGGTCAGCGGACACGGCTTCCAAAAAGGTGCTCACAGCTCTCCCCTTTTTGGGGTTGCGTCTGTTCGGGGAGAAAATTGATTCCGTCGCAAAGGGTGGTAAGAGGCCCCCGTGGCCCCTTTAGGGGGGCAAGTTCCGGTAGGCCTTCCTTTCGAGGATTCAGAGCGGGCAGGGGTGCGTCCTTTCCCGCTACCAGTGGCGCAGGTTGGATTCGGGGGAGGGGCCGTGGTCGGCCCACTCAGTCCTGGGGCACCAAGCCCAAACCTGCTGATAAGCTCACTCAGCAATGAGGGGCTGCCCTCACCCGTGCGGGTGGAGGGACTATTGCGACACTTCTACCATTGGAACCAAGTGGTTCCAGGCAGATGGATCCAGGAGGTAGTGTCGCCCGGTTACGACCTGGAATTCGAGTCTCACCCTCCTTCACGGTCCGTTCATGGGTCGGTTCATCCCAGCCTGAACTCTCATCAAGACGGAGTGTGTCTTTCTTTTGCCCAAATTCACACGAGAACGCTTCAGCTATTTCTGTTAGCGTGTTAGGACCAGCAACCTCAGTCGCTGGATCAGTCCTTCCAGTTGTCCTCCCGTGTACGGCAGTCCCTCCTGTGGTGCTTGGTCTCGACCAATCTTGTGTAGGGCAGGCTTTTCCTGACCCCCCTTTGGAAAATTGTCACCACGGACGCCAGTCTGTCGGGATGGGGCAGATTCGGGAAGGAGCTGCGGTTTCAGGGGCAGTGGAGAGCTTAAAGGCCCCACTTACCCATCAATATTCTGAATCTGAGAACCATCCGTCAGGTGCTTGCTCTCCTGACTCAGTACGTTCTGGGCCTTCTGGTCCAGATGTGTTCAGACAATCGATCAGCGGTTGCTTACTTTGGTCTTCAGGGAAGGACGCGCAGTCTGAGTACTCTCAGAGAAGTGTCCCTGATCCGGACATGGGCAGTGTTCCATGTTCCCTGTCTCTCGGCGGTTTACATTCCAGAGGTGATGAAACAGGTAGTGGGCCGGTTGAGCAAGGGCTCTCCCCGTCTGGAAGAATAGACTCTCCATCCTCGGGTGGTTCGCTTACTGCGTCTCCAATGGGAGACCCCGGAGGTGGACCTGTTGGCCCCTCATCACTATCACAGGTTCCCGAACTTCGTGTCGCTCTCCCAGGATCCTCTGGCTCTGGCAGTGTACGCCATGTCCCTGATCTGGGGAGTTCTGGGATTTCTATACCTGTTTCCTCCGATGCCCATGCTGGGCAGGGTTCTTCAGAAGTTGGCTCTGGAAAAGGTGTACACCGTTCTCGTGGCCCCAAGGTGGCCAAGACGAGTGAGGTTCGCAGACATCGTTCGGCTGGCAGTGGACCAGTTCGTTCTGCCTCTTCGGCCCAATCCGCTCACTCAGGGTCAATTGTGTTACCCCAATTTACCAGCGCTGGGTTTGATGGCCTGGCTGCTGAAACCTCCATCCTGAAGGAGGAGGGTCTTTCTGATTCAGTCATTAAGACTCTGATCAGTGCCCGGAAGAGGTCTTCTTCCATCACCTACTATAGGACTTGGAAAGCCTATATCGCTTGGTGTGAGATAAGATCTTTTCCTTGTAGGGTCTTTTCGGTCTCCAGGATTCTGGAGTTTTTACAATCAGGGCTGGACTCTGGTCTCCAGCTAAGTACGTTGAAAGGGCAGGTCTCTGCCTTATCTATCTTTTTTCAGAAGCGTGTTGCGCTTAAACCTTTAGTTAAAACTTTTTTCCAGGGGGTTACGCATGTGCGGCCTCCCAGGAAACCATTACTCCCTGTTTGGGATTTGAATTTGGTTCTTTCTGCTCTTCAGGCTCCTCCTTTTGAGCCTTTGCAAGATATTGCTTTGTCTACCCTGACTCAGAAGATTGTCTTCTTGGTAGCTATCACTTCTGTCCGGCATGTCTCAGAGTTGGCGGCCTTAACTATCCAGGCGCCTTACTTTGAGAGGCATCAGGATAAAGTGGTCTTTCGGTTTAAGCCAGACTTTCTTCCTAAGGTTGTTTCTGCTTTTCATTTGAACCAAGATATTGTTCTTCCCTCCTTGTGTCCTAATCCTAAGAATGACAAAGAGAGGGTTTTGCATTGTTCGGATGTAGTACGCTGTGTTAAGTACTACTTGATTGTCACGTCTCCTTTTCGTAGGACGGATTCCTTTTTTGTTGTGCCCCATGGGCCTAAGAAGGGTTTGGCACCAGCCAAATCTGCCATTAGCAAGTGGATACATCAGGCCGTTACTGCGGCCTATTCTGCTAAGGGAAGAGTTCCCCCTTTTCGTATCACTGCTCATTCCACTCGCGCTGTTGGGGCGTCTTGGGCATTTCAGCACCAAGCTTCTGTTGAACAGGTTTGTAAGGCCGCCACTTGGTCTTCTGTTCACACTTTTTCTAAGTTTTACAAAGTTGATGTGCGTGCCTCAGCGAATGCTGTTTTTGGCCGCAAAGTTCTGCAGACTGCAGTCATTTAAGTTATGCTTCACCTGGCCTTGAGATGCCCTTCCCTTGTGGACACTGCTTTTGGATGTCCCAACAATGGATGAATATTTAAGAAGTGAAGCGGGGTGTGTGGCACACCAAGAATAATACCATTTTGTGAGTACTCACCTGAAAAATGGATATTGTTGGTGTGCCACACACCCCGCTTCACACCCACCCTTTTCGGTATTACCGAAGCATTTATATGGTGAAGCCCTTTTTTATTTATATATCAAAATTGATTTTTGAGGTTACCGGTGGAATACTGGTACCTTGTCTTTCTGCTTTTTAAATATACTGGTGATTGAAGGGAGGTACCAGGTATATATAGGCCGGAAGGGGGCTCGTTACAAGACTTCCTCTCTGCACTACGTCACCTGGCGGTGGATTAACCCAATAATGGATGAATATTTAAGAAGTGAAGCGGGGTGTGTGGCACACCAACAATATCCATTTTTCAGGTGAGTGCTCACAAAATGGTATTTTGGCTCACATTTTTGAAGTGCTCTGTATCTCTCCTTCCATGGGCCCGCGGCAGCAGGGGGAGCTGTTTCATACTATTATGCCACGCTTGGAGTTTCCTGAACAAACTCGCTTTAATAATCTGATTCTCAAGGAGTGGGAATGGCCTAGCCGGGATACCAAGGAGTTGGGATAAGAGGTATCCCTTTCCTTCTGAGATGGTTAAACGTTGGTCATGTCCTCCAGAGGTGGATGCACCAGTTCTGGGATTGTCCAACACATCCGTCATGCATTCCCCTGACTCTACTACACTGAGGGATGGGGAGGACAGGCCCATGGATCAGCTGGCTTGCCATGCCTTTGCCTGTGTTGGGACCGCGCTCCGTCCGGTCTGTGCCTCTATTACGGCTGTAATAATCTGATTCTCAAGGAGTGGGAATGGACTAGCCGGGATACCAAGGAGTTGGGATAAGAGGTATCCCTTTCCTTCTGAGATGGTTAAACGTTGGTCATGTCCTCCAGAGGTGGATGCACCAGTTCTGGGATTGTCCAACACATCTGTCATGCATTCCCCTGACTCTACTACACTGAGGGATGGGGAGGACAGGCCCATGGATCAGCTGGCTTGCCATGCCTTTGCCTGTGTTGGGACCGCGCTCCGTCCGGTCTGTGCCTCTGCTATTACGGCTGTTGCTATTAAAAGCCTGCTCAGGGGTCTCTTAGATGGGGCCCCTGACGATGCTGGTAGTGAAGAGTATAGAGCTCTTCTGCGTTGTGAGGAATATGTTCTCTCTGCCTTGGATGATACCATTAGAATGTGTGGCAGGGCTTCTGCCTTATTGGTGGCAATACGCCGCTCGGTTTGGCTGCGCCAGTGGGCAGCTGACCACGCTGCCAAAAAGGCTCTCACTGGGTTTCCCTTCAAGGGGCTGCGCTTCTTTGGGGAACGTTTGGACTTGTTTGCCAAAGGAGGCAAGTTACCTCAGCGTAGAAGGCAGCCCCAGTCCTTTTGGTGTTCAGGTGCCTTTTCTCCTTCCTTCAGGGGCTTCAGAATTGGACGGGGAGCTTCCTTTGCTAGAGCCCGTGGAGATTTTGTGGGGCAGGGGCAGAGGACGTGGCCGCCCTGGACCCCCTGGGATCCCAAGACTAAGTCCTCCCCCAAGCCCCCTCAGGCATGAAGGGGCGCCCTCACCCATCCGGGTGGGGGGACGGCTTCTGATCTTGGCTCACGTCTGGAGGCGTCATGTCTCAGACCGGTGGATTCAGGAGGTAGTATCCTCTGGTTACAAGATAGATTTTGCAACATGGCGCCCCCAAGATTCATCGAATCTTGGTTAGCTCAAAACCCCCTGTCAGCTCAGGGTCTCTCCTTGGCTGTCCAAGGCCTTCTAGACCTAGGTGTCATCTGCCGGGTGCCCTTAAAGGAAAGGGGCAAAGGCTATTATTCCAATATTTTCATTATGCCCAAAAAGTATGGGTCCATCAGACCTATCCTGGATTTAAAGCTTCTCAACAAATTTGTCAGATTCAGACACTTTCGCATGGAGACTCTGCGCTCAGCTGTGACTTTTCTATGCCCAGGGGACTTTGACCTCTGTAGACATCAAAGATGCTTACCTTCACGTACCTATCTTTCCAGGTCATCAGAGATTCCTCAGGTTCGCTCTGGAGGATCAGCACTCCCAATTTGTGGCCTTGCCCTTCGGCTTCACCTCGGCTCCCAGGGTATTCACCAAGGTGCTGGCAGGAGTGATAGCCCTGCTGAGATCTCAGGGCATTCACATTCTTCCCTACCTGGATGACATTCTTATCGCTTCTCAGTCCTTCCATCAGGCAGAGCTGGACACTCAGCGGGTGGTGTCCACACTGGAATCATTCGGCTGGGTGATCAATCACCCCAAATCTTCCCTGTCTCCTTCCATGGTGAAGTCTTTTCTGGGCATGATTCTGGATTCAGCTCGGGTCAAGATCTTTCTTCCTCAGCAGAAGGTGGAGGTCCTTCAAGAGAAAGCTCAGCTCCTGCTGTCTTGTCCTCATCCATCCATCCATCAGGCAGGGAATGCAGCTGGTGGGCCTGCTGGTGTCCTGCTTCGAGGCGGTTCCATATGCTTAGTTCCACATGAGACCTCTTCAGCTTCACCTCTTGTCAGTATGGGATCGGGACCCTGTGTCCCTGGATCAGGTGTTTGTCTTGTCCCCTCAGGTCAGGCGGTCTCTAGTGTGGTGGCTGGACTCAAGTAACCTGCTGGGGGGCAGGTCCTTTCTGGCCCCTGCTGGGACACTGTCACCACGGATGCCAGTCTGACAGGTTGGGGGGGATTCTGGAAGCCCTCAGGAGGCCCATGCCCCTATCAACATTCTGGAATTGAGGGCAATCTGGTTGGTTCTCATCCACTTAACCCCACACCTGAGGGGTCAGGCTGTTCAGGTCCGCTCGGATAACTAGATGGCGGTTGCCTACATCAATCATCAGGGACATACCCGGAGCAAGAGGGCCCTCAAGGAAGTGCCCCTGATACTGTCCTGGGCGGAGGAAAATGTTCCCTGCATCTCAGCTGTGTTCATCCCGGGGGTGGGGAATCTGGAGGCAGACTCTCTGAGCAGGGGGACCTCTCGTCTGGGAGAGTGGTCCCTCAGCAGCAGGGTGTTTCGCTCCCTGTGCCACCGCTGGGATCAGCCTGATGTAGGTCTGTTTGCGTCCCATCACAATCACAAGCTTCCAGTCTTTGTCTCTCTGTCCCAGAATCCTCTGGCCTTGGCCACGGATGCCCTGGCAATGTCTTGGACGAGGTTCCAGCTCCTATATGTTTCTCCCCCGTTTCCACTGCTGGGCAGGGTGCTGCGCAAGATAGTTTAGGAGGGGGTGCCAACCATCCTGGTGGCCCCCTGTTGGCCAAGAAGAGTGTGGTTCGCAGATATCGTGCAGTTGGCAGTAGATCAGTACACCCTGCCACGGGTTCCAGATCTGCTCACTCAGGGACACCTACGCCACCCCAATTTACAAACACTGGCTTTGACGGCCTGGCTGTTGAAACCTCCATCTTGATGGAAAAGGGGCTGCCTGCCTCGGTTGTTAATACCATGATCAGGGCTAGGAAAAGGTCCTCTTCTTCCATCTACTATAGGGTTTGGCGTACTTACATTGACTGGTGCAAGTCCCACTCACTTCCCTGTCGTGTGTTTTCTATTCCTAGGATTCTGAAGTTTCTCCAACATGGTTTTGATCTGGGTCTTCAGCTCAGTACTCTGAAAGGCCATGTGTCTGCTTTGGCTATTTTTTTCCAAATATACTTTGCTCAGCATCCCCTGGTCAAGACCTTTTTCCATGGGGTTACTCACATGCGTCCCCCACGTAAGCCTATGTTACCAGTCTGGGATTTGAACTTGGTCTTATCTGCCCTGCAGGATGTTCCCTTTGGGTCTCCCTTTGAGCCCTTGCAAGGGGCTACTTTGTACAGTCTCACGCTTAAGGTGGTCTTTTTGGTGGCTATCACTTCTGTTAGGCGTGTTTCTGAGTTGGCGGCGCTTTCCATCAAGCCTCCTTATTTCGAGAGACACCAGGACAAGGTGGTGTTTCGTTTTAAGCCATTTTCTGCCTAAGGTTGTTTCTGCCTTTCATCTCAATCAGGACATTGTTTTGCCTTACTGCTCATTCCACTCCTGCTATTGGGGCCTCTTGTGCCTTTCAGCACCAGGCTTCTGTTGAACAAGTTTGTAAGGCCGCAACTTTGTCTTCTATTCATACTTTTCCAAGTTTTACAAGGTTGATGTTAGGGCCTCAGCTGATGCTGCTTTTGGCCGCAAAGTTCTTCAGGCGACAGTGGTTTAAACTGCCCACTGTTGTTCTTGGGGATCCCACCCTACTTTACGGACACTGCTTTTGGACGTCCCAAGCGTAAAGAATACTTGTGAAACAGGACGTGCTGTATACTTGGAAAAATACAATTCTGTGAGTACTCACCTGTAGAATTGATTTTATAGTATACAGCACGTCCTGTTTCACCCCTCCCTTGTTATCATTTTTCTTGGTTACCTCTGTATGGGGATTTGTTCAAATTTTTCGTTGGGGTTCCTTCATTTTTATTCTCCCGGCTTCTTGTTTAACTGCTTTGTAACACTGGGAATTTGTGGGAGGTTCCTGTCCTTTTATGGGGCCGGGAGACGCCACAAGTCTCTTCTGCAGTCCACTGCACCACCTTGTGGCGGATATCCCAAGCATAAAGTACTCACAGAATTGTATTTTTTTTTTTTTTTTTGAGTAGGACACCCCCTCAGAATGGTACCTCAGCTCAGGGGTCTTCAGTGTAATTGTGGCAAAGTGGGGTCTTCCATGCATAGACCTCTTTGCCTTGACAAGAAATGCAAAAAGTTATTTTCCCTTATGCCTTGGGGACAGGTCCCTGGGGGTGGATGCCGTGGCACACAGTTGGCAGTTCGATCTAGCTTCCCTCCACTGCAGCTTCTTCCACTGCAGTTCGCCTCAGAACCAGCAAAGGTCATTCTGATAGCCTCGATTTGGCCCAGAAGAAGCTGGTTTGCTGCCCTAAAGAAGATGTTGCTGGAAGATCCATTGGAGCTCCCTCTACTTACAGATCTACTGACTCAGGGGCCAGTGCAACACTCAGGTCTTCCGAACTTGAACTTTGCGGCCTGGATACTGAAGCGGCGATCCTAAAGAATAAAAAATACTGTCACCTAGAGTTGTCATGACGCTCCTGGATAGCAGGAAAATGGCAACCAGAATGATTTTCCTAAAAGTGTGGAAATGTTTCTCTTCAGACTGTTGACTTCACAGTATGAATAAGAATTCTACCCTGTCAGTGCTTGCATTCCTGCAGGAAGGGTTTGAGTTAGGCCTTTCCGTAAGTACTTTGAGAATCAGTTTTTCTGGGCAGAAAGCTAAGAAAAAACAAATTGGTAAATAGATTTTTGCTTATCTCTATAGGCTCTTAAGGGATTCTTAAGGGATTCTGTAAACACCCTTTTGAACCCCTGGAAGACTCTTCCACTAATATTTTTTTTCCTTAAGATTAGCCTTTTGATTGCGATATCTTCTGCTAGAGGAGTGAGTGACCTACAAGCCCTCTCGATTATAGATCCCTACTGCATGTCTTTGCCAGACAGGGTCATTTTAAAGCCTGACCCGTTATATTTTCCAAAAATAGCGTTAGCCCTCCGTCACTCACAGGAATTCATTCTTCCATCCCTTTTGCCTGATCCTGGGGTTCCTGGTGACACCTCTCATCTCCTAGATGTACAGAGATCCCTGATCCTCTACTTAGAGCACACCAACGATTGCCAATAACGACACCAACAAAGCAGATAACCTGTATCCTTCTCAGGAAAGCCGAGCAGCCTGGGCGCCTCTAAATCTACCATTGCCAGATGGATTAGGCAGGCCTTTTTGCTCACCTATACTTGCATGGAAGTTCCCCCTCCTGATATTAGGACTCGCGCCCATAGCCATGGCCGCCTCCTGGGCAGAAAGAAGTGCGGCATCCCAGAAGAGATTTGCAAAGCAGGTAGCCTGGTCTTCTCCACTTACATTTTTTAAAACACTATAGGTTGAATCCAGCGGAGTCCCAACAATCCTTTGGTAGAAAGGTGTTGCAGGCAGTTTACCGCCCTCAAATTGAACTTCTTGCTCGTCCTCTACGTGGCTCGTCCTCTACGTAGGGAGAAAATCCCTGTTAGTCTTACCAGTAACAGTATCTCTACGAGTCCTTCAGGACGAGCCATACAGCTCCCCTCCCCCATGTTAATTAGGGCCTTCGGCTTTGTTGAGTTACTTGTTTTATACTGAGGACTGTCCCAGTTTGTGTTTTCTCTCTAGGGAGAGGAGCAATTCTCTGTGGCTGTCCTGAAGCACAGGGATTTTTTTTATTTTTTTTTTTTAAACCTGGCCCGCAGAGGACCCACCCCCGGGACATGAAACCCCCCAGGTTGACCGAAACTCGCCATCTTTCCCGGTCCAACTGGGAATGCGCGAGCAGTGACCACTATTCTTTTAGCAGGGCGCGTGCCCACGCCATGCATTTTGTGAATGGTTGGTGTGGGCACACTCCCTGTTGGGATAGCAGGGGATTCGGCAGCCGAAATGCTCTAATTGGAAGAGACTGCGCATGCGCTGCAGGACTGGGGAAGGGTGAGTCAGATCAATGACCTAGGGGGTTTCACATAGGGGGGTGCCCTGGAAGGCAAGGATTAAAACCAAGGATAGTCAACATCCTGGGATTTGCTCCACTTTAAAGTCAGTTTTTTTTGTTTTCTGCTTATTTTCCTCTTCTGGAATGTAAAATAAATCAGGATTGTGCCCCCAGACCTGTTATTTACTTATCAGCATGCCGTTTCCTATATTCCTGTGTGTCAGTAAAGTAGGAGTGGCTCCCCCGCCCTTTAGTAAAGCTCTTTTCTGACTTCAAATCCAAGAATTCTTCCAAGGTAACAGGTGAGCTTATTACCAGATTTGGCTAAACAAAGCAGCAGTAATGACCTCCCCAGCTGAGAACACTGTCTGTAACACTTTAGCTCAACTGGAACACAAGACTGATTCCCCCCCTGTATAGGACAAGGTTGAATTAATGCAGATGGGGTTCAGTCTGTCTGTTGTCTCTGCCTCAGCCAATCAGATGATTGTTAAGCCAGAGTGAGGAAGTCTCTGATGTGAACATCAGAACACCACTTTGATGTACATTGCTAGGGAAAATGGTTTAATCTTATAGAACAGAGTTGCAAACACATAGAAAAGAAAATAACCGATAATCTCAGCACCTCGAGCACATCTTATTGGCACACTTTAGAGAATGCCATCTAAAGTGGATTATCCTTTAAGATAATGGCTGGTGGTCCTTGGGACAGCTTGGGAGATATAGATGTAGAGTGCTTGTATTACTTGCCCCTCAATGCTCTTGTACGTTATAGGCTAATTAATTTTTTGTTGTTTGTCTGACCAGCTGACTCCTCCCTTCAAGCCCCAAGTTACCTCGGAAATCGACACCAGATACTTTGACGATGAATTCACAGCTCAGTCCATAACAATAACCCCTCCAGACAGATGTAAGAAGCCTTCTCCATCCGTTTTTATAATATGTCATTATTTTAGGATCTCCGGTCTCCGTGCTGACATTGTGTCTCTCTATTGCAGATGACAACCTGGATGCCTTAGAACCTGACCAGCGCACCCACTTTCCTCAGTTCTCATACTCGGCCAGTATTCGGGAGTAGCCCCACAACTCGGAAGGGACAAAACAAGGAAAAGAATGCCCAGAGACTTTCTACCAGAAAGAAGTGCAGACTATCCCCTGCCTCCCTTCCGAATGGGGAGGGGGGTGGGGGGGGCAGAACTCTCAATTCGCTCTACCGTCCCTGAACCTTGATTTTTACGAGACTACATAATTGAGCAGAATTTATTTCCAAAAATAATTTGCTATTGAATGTGCTCTTTCATCGTGGAATGAAATTATGTTCATATCTTTTTAATTGCCTTGTGCTGCTGGTGCAGTAACAGGATTCTAAGCCATAATGTTAAACAAGGGGTGAGCCATTGGGAAACATTGCTTTTAGTGGCCGCCATGGGGGGGGGAAACACTCTCCTGGGCGTTGTCCTGCCCTCGTAACGGTACCATGATCTTAAGAGGGTGGAACACAAGCATGTGTCTATTTGTGCATATCGTGCTTAGGCATCTAGGTTGTAGACTGGGTAAGACAGTTCTGTTCATTGGTGCTTTTTTTTCACCTCCCACTCGCCCGGTACAAGCGGAAAAAAAAAACACTCAGTTATGCTAATCTTCCCTTTTAGCCATTCATTATTCTTGCTGATGAATTGATGGATGATGGGCTGTGCTTGGAATGCACCGCTGCATTATGGGCCTCTGTAGCTGACCTCTGACCCTTTGCTTCAGTGGGGCCCTGCATTCCCCCTGCTTCCCCCAAAGGGCATGTAAGTGGCTTAGCTTCAATAGCTGAATGTATTCACAGGATTTTTGTTTTATTATTTTTTTTTCATGATTTTCGGGTCAAAGCAATAATTTTGGTATTGTTTAATTTCATGTTAATGTATTTGAGAACCTACAGGCATTTATTTTTAAAAGAACTGGTATGACTGGCACAGAAGAATGGCAAGAGTGTTACTTTATTAAAGTGGACCATAACCCGGGATTTTCGTTATCCTGGGTTTTGGGCCGTCCCACTGGGGCATCTGGTTGGGATGCCCCACTGTGAAAAACCCTGCCATTCGCCCCAGTTTTCTTCAGCGAGCCCGCGGGGCAGGTTTTGCTGTCCTCCAATCAGCTTCTCCGGCCGCGCATATTAAAGTGGTATTTCAGGAAAAGCAAAATGTTAGACCTTTATGTCGGGCTACGTTTGCCACCGTCCTAAATGGTCTTCTGATTTTGAATACAAACAACCGATGAAAAAATAAGGTCAAAGCACAACCCTCTTTAGAATATACAGTACAGAGTCGCAAGCCAGTATGTGGAGAGACCCATGTTAGGCCTAATATAGGGGGCTAAAGAGACCAAAAAACCCTCCACTCAGGTAAAGGAAAAGAGGAGCTTTCCTAGAACGGAAAGTATTTGCACAGTACCCAATGCAGGGACAGATAGCATTACCCATCTATCCGTGCAGAAGGCGGAGCTATGCAAATCATCTGTGTCTGTGCCATCCAAGGCCCTTAGAAACGCTAAGGGTGCAATGCCAAGGATTAGCTTTACATTTTACTGATGAGAGCCTAAAGCTTGAAACGTGTCCACTAGTTGGATGTGTTTGGCTATGTAAAATTTAAAGCTAATTCTTGGCATTGCACCCTTAGCGTTTCTAAGGGCCTTGGATGGCACAGAGACATAGAGATGATTTGCATAGCTCCGCCTACTGCAAGGATAGATGGGTAATGCTATCTGTCCTTGGACTGGGTACTGTGCAAATACTTTTCGTTCTAGGAAAGCTTTTCCTTTAGAATAACACAGTAAGATGCATCAAAACCAAAGGCATTTTGGTATAGCGTTCAGTCCCTTCAATCGTGTGTCCAACCCACACACGTTGGCAACTGCACTTTATTCTCCAATGAGGAGACGAACAACCATCATTTTAGATGCAAGAAAGTATAGTGAGGTTTAATAGGTTTTAACACCGGATATTAACAGTGAATGGGTTAAAAAATCGGGATATAGTACTGAGTATACAAGAAGTGGCCGCTAGGTGGTGCTGTGGAAACCAGCATCCATAACAGAGGTACGCCTACAAGCCAGACACTAAAGAATAGTTATATAGACATAAAGGATTTAAACAAAAGTAATCGTATGTATAGGGTCTGGATAGTACCCCAGACCGCCACAACATACTTCTACATCAGCAATATAAAGTAAATAATTGTAATCGAATACAAAAAGAGAGATAAGGCTTACAGGCAGTACCGATAGGCGGACAAAAGAGAACCCTCAAGGTTTTGGTTTTCACCTTTATCAAGAAGTGCTAACACTCTTGATAAAGGTGAAAACTGAAGCTTTGGGGACTATCCAGACCCTATACATATATGATTTAACAGCATGTGATTTAAGCAAACGTAATCACATATGTATAGGGTCTGGATAGTCCCCAACGTTTCAGTTTTCACATTTATCAAGAAGTATAGCACTTCTTTATAAAGGTGAAAACCGAAACGTTGAGGGTCCCTTTTTTTGTCCTCCTATCGGTACTGCCTGTAAGCCTCATCTCTCTTTTTGTATTCGATTGCAATTATTTACTTTGTATTGCTGATGCAGAAGTGTGTTGTGGCGGTCTGGGGAACTATCTAGACCCTATACATATGAGATTACTTTTGCTTAAATCATATGCCGTTAAATCCTATATGTCTGTATAACTATTTTGTAGTGTCTGGCTTGTAGGTTTACCTCTGTTATGGATGCTGGTTTCCACAGCACCACCTAGCGGTCACTTCTTGTATACTCATTACTATATCCCTCATTTTTAACCCATTCACTGTTAATATCCGGTGTTGTGTAGACTATTCCCTATTAAACCTCCCTATACTTTTTTGCATCTAAAATTATGGTTGTTCGTCTCCTCATTTGAGAATATAGTGCAGTTTTTAAATGGCCGAGATATCAAGGTTTACAGATTTCTCCTCTGAAGCATGTGGGTGGGGCCTGTGATGCAGAATAATCAGCATTATGGGCTCTGTATAAGCCTGAAATCTTGCTTCAGACACAGCTATTCTAAGGGGGTAGCTGGGCTATAATGGCAGCTCTGAGAGCGTCATTCAAGCCATCAATACAGAGAGGGGTGTGTGGTCTGGACTAGCTACTTAAGCTAGTATTGGTGGCCCACATCGGCAGAGTACCACTTGGGCAGATGCGGAACTCTATTTTTTTTTTTTTTTTTTTAACCTTTTGCACGAAAAATCCCTTTAATGTGCGGCTAGAGAAGGTGAATGGAATCCTAACTGCATACGTGATCCTCATGCAGCTTCACTTGCATCCTTCGGTTGTGTGCAGCCACGCCAGCCATTCAGTTATGGGGGATGTGGACACACAGTCGGAATAGGGGGCTGGCTGCGCATGCACCTTGGTCTTGTTGAAGAGGTAAGCTTTTAGAGGGTGAATGGGGGGGGGGTCACAGTGTGTGCATCGCTGTTCAGGGTGCCCTAGGGAGAGGGAATCGGCCAGCCCTGGAGTCTCCTAGATTTGAAGGCTGGTTTTGGACCGCTTTAAGAACTTCTTCAATGAATATGTATTTCCCGCCTTCCGATCTATGTGGAATGTACCATTTCCTGGGAAACTTTGGATATTTGGGCAAGGGGAGGGGGGTAGGTTATATGATCGCTTTGTGACCTAAAACAAATGCCTGGTTATGTTTTTTGTAAAGCAATGCTGCATCCCAACAGGCAAGTGTAGAGGAGAGCAACAACCATTTGTGGAGCAATAATAGAAATCTGATTTTACACATTTTCTTTTTTTTTTTTTTTCTTCTGCATAATGCAGAACTGAAGTTTAAAGGGGCAGTTCCACACTGGTTTTACAAATGTCTATAGATGCATTAATTCATTCATTCAGAGGGGAGAGGGGTATGGAATCTCCTCTACCATAAAGCTTTCCACCCATTACAGCAAACTGTGAAACATATTCCCCCAACCTGCGTTCACTCAGAGACTGATCCTCGAGGCAAAATCCCTTGGAAACCATTTTTGGGACTGGCTCTTTAAACGCAATGCTGTATGAGATGAATGCCATTTATCTCACAAATTAATTTTGTAGACATTGAGATAAAACCAACACTTTCTCATTACTGTCTTTTTTTTTTTTTTTGTTTTCTGGATAAAAAAAAACATTATTTTAACAGTTGATGCGTCTTTTTAATTATTTAGGAATACCGGTAATATTAATTCATCTTCCATTTATCAGTTTCACTATCAGTCTCTTGCTCTCTCCTGGCTTATTATCATTGTATTTGAAGTGGACCAAAACCCAGGAATTTGACCATCCGGGGATTTGGTCCTTTCCTCCGGGGCACCCCGTCCGGGAAACCCCCAGGACACAGAGACCAGCTCACATCTTCCCGGTCCAGTGGCGGGTCTAAGAGGAGCGGCTCTGACAGCCGCATCCTCTGCTTTCCTCTAACAGGCCATTCACAAATGCCTGGCGCGGGCACGTGCCCTGCTAGAGGAATAGCAGGGATGCGGCCGCTGCTCTTAGACGCTCTTAGACGCACAGTGGAACCGGAAAACAAGGTTAGTGAATGGGGTGACCTGGGGGGTTTCACACAGCGGGGCATCTCGATTTTAGATGCTCCAGGCAGGTTCCTCCTCTATTGGCTTTGTGAATGGATCAGCAACTGTGCTGAATCTCAGAACAAGATGAATTCATTACTAGGTGCCTTTTAATTCTGTTTTTTTCAGATATTACTGGGTAGGTGGTCTGTGCAAATTCAGAGAGGGCTCCCTGGGCAAAGTGCCCCTTCTCTGTGTACCCTCATTTCCGACATGAACCAACTACCCCTTAAGCCCCCTGAATAATGCTACATCAAGAGTTGTCTCTAACAGCAGTGGCTCTGACGGCCGCATCCTCTGCTTCCCTCTAACAGGCCATTCACAAATGCCTGGCCGCGCCGTGGGACAGGGAAACGAGGTAAGTGAATGGGGCAACTTGGGGGGGGGGGGGGGGGGGGGGGGGGGGGAGTTTCATACAGTGGATGCCCGGGGGGGATTTTTTGGTCCACTTTAAAGAGACTAGGGGAAAACACAATAAACAGCACATGCTCCCCTATTGTCCCACGCAGCTGATCAGCGATAGGGTTTAAAACACCTTCGATTGAGACCACACCAAACTGCTTGTTCCTGGTATCAGTTATGATGGCTGGCCACACCCACTTTATTCATTTCAGTTGTAGTAAATGGATTGGAATTGGTCAGTCATGACAGATGCAAGGAGAAGAATGCTGAGCCCCAGGCGCAGACATGGTCGGCATGAGATCGCTGATGCAGGTAAGATTCAAACTACTGGCCTTGTGCAAAAGAACTATTGGTTGATCACCGCTAAATAACTATAAATGCTATAAAAGTGCTGCCAGGAAGATGCAGCGAAGCATAAAAAAAACGCAAAAGGTTGGAACCCCCGGGGCATCCCGATTCTGTGTGGAATCCCTCCAGGGTGCCAGTAAGAACTTGCCTTTCCCCGATCCAACAACACATGCGTATGCTCTGATCCTATCAGTGCCATCTGCAGTGACTACAACATTCAGCAAACAGTACTAATTGTTTTCAATGGGGAGCACGCGCTCCTGCTCCAGCCACCACTAGGAGCAATTGGTGACCCCATTAGTATAATCGCAATAAAACACTATTGCAAAATTCTGATAAGGGGAAGAAAACCTGGCAATTTGACTTCCCTGAGTTTTGTTCCGTGCCCAAACTGGGATGCTTTGCACAGTAAAACTCACCTCAGCGATTCAACGGTACACGCGCAGGCTCTGGTCTAATCAGAGCCCTTTGCCATGTTTATATCGGCAAAGGGCTCTGATTAGACCAGAGCCTGCGCGTGTACCGTTGAATCGCTGAGGTGAGTTTTACTGTGCAAAGCATCCCAGTTTGGGCACGGAACAAAACTCAGGGAAGTCAAATTGCCAGGTTTTCTTCCCCTTATCAGAATTTTGCAATAGTGTTTTATTGCGATTTTACTAATGGGGTCACCTAATCTGCAAGAGCTTTTGCTATTTAATTTCTTCTTAACTTTTCCTGGTGTACAGCACGGCTTGCTTCATTTCAATTCTTCACATTTGGGTAATCCGCCACAAGGTGGCGCAGTCGACTTCAGAAAGGCTTGTGGCTCCTCCCGGCCCATAAAAAGGGCAGGAATAACCCAGAGACCCCCAGTGTTTCTCTGCAGTCCTGACTGCGAAGACAGAAGAATTCTCTCTCCAGTTATTCGCAGGTGAGCGGGGCGTCCCAAGCCCGTCGGCCCTGCAAGCGTGTTCCCACCTGTTTCCGGACCCTTTCTGCCTCCCAACCTCGGCTGATGGATCAGGTGAAGGTAGGGGAACACCTGGGGTCAGGTGTTCGGGGAGCTATGCTCCGGCCCGCGACCCTGTAACCAAAGGGTAGCCGGCCATAGGCAATTGGTGAGCCTGTCTGGGGGAGAGGAGAACCACCCTTGTTGTGTCCCACTTTATTGTTGGTGTATTTTCAAACTTGTAGGCTTCTTTGCTGCCTTTTCTCTTAGGGTTCTCCCTCACTCCCTCCTGACCCCTCCTCTCCCCCCTTTCACCTCCCTTCTCCCCCCCCCCCCTCGAGCCGTTGCCGGACGAGGGGGGCCCTTGGTGACGTGTTGGGCTGCGCTCGCCGCCGCGGGCGCTGCCGGCCTCCTGTCTCTCCCCGCAGCTGTGGGCACATTGCGCTTCGCGGCGGGGAATGCTGAGGAGAAGGCCTCCTCCTTTACTTCTCCGGGCGCCATTTTTTGTCTCTCGGCGTCCGGAGTATTTTGCGCCTTTCTTGGGTGGGCGGGCCGCGAGATGACGCGATCCGCGCGGCCCGCCCCTCGAGGTTCTTGCCATCGCTGTCTTATGTCTGTGGATTGCTGCGCATGGGGGGCTCGCTGCTGGGGGACACTGCTGCCACTGCCCTGACTGCATCTGCTGCAGGACTCTGCCCGGTCTCTCCCGCTCCTGCCGCGGTCCGCTGCTGTTCTATAACCGGTCCGTGAGTCTGCTCCCGTTCTTTCTCTTCATGGGGCTATATTGTTGCATGTGCTGTGGGATGCTCATTGTTTTATTATGTCTTTCAGACAGGCCTTCTGTGTTGTGGTTTGTCCAGGTCCAATCTACCCCTACCCCTCTCTTCTGTAGGGCATCCCTTGGGGGCATCCCGGGTGGGGCCTGTTAGCCCTTCTCCCGTGCTGGCCGTTTTGTGCCTTATTGATAAATACCATATGGAGGCTTCTGGGGATAGCGAGCTTGGGGCTGTCTCATGTGCGGGGCATCCCCTTTGAGTGGTCGCGGCGTGGTTTGTATTCCATGCGCCCAGAGCATCATTGCGTATCAGGTTGGGCCGAGCGCGTCTCTACCTAGTCCCGCTCTACCTGCAACTTCGCCTACTCCCCCATGCCTGCATTTAGCTCCCAGCGAGGGGGAAGACAGCAGGGGGTCCCATTCGGACCTAGCGCTGCGCGTTGCCAGCATTAAGCGGCAACTGGCCCGTCCGGCCGCCGGCAAGGCCTCTAGTAAAAGGAGGCACCTGAGTTGAGTTGATGAGGTTTGTTACCTATGGCGGCTGTGAATCCATGGAGGAGGGGGAATTGTTCCGTGATTCCGATTCCTCTGGGAATCGTCATGGCGAGTCTGATAGCGACCCAGGGTGGTCCTCAGACGAGGATCCCGGGCTCCCGGATGATACAGACAGACTTCTGTCGGCGGTTTTTGATGCTTTACACATAGTTCCCCCTAAGGAGGTGAAGAGGAAGCAGGGTGAGCTCTTCCGTTCTGACAAGCAACGCTTAGAGTTCCCGGAGCAGGGACATTTTTCCAATATGGTCCTCAAAGAATGGGAACGGCCCAACAGGTTGCCCTCGGTGCCCAAAGGTCTTTTTGGGGAACATCTTGATGTTTTGACCAAGAATGGTCGGCTCCCTCAGCGTAGAAAGCATTCTCGGCCCTTTCGGGGGTCCTTCTCATTTCGTCCTTCCCGTGGAGGACGCGGATCTTCCTTCGCTGGTAGCCGCAGAGACTCTTGGGGACGGGGTAGATCCTGTGGTCGCCCGGGTCTCTCCTGGGATGCTAAGCCCAAGCCCCCTACCAAGGCCTCTCAGGCATGAGGGGGTGCCCTCACCCATCCGGGTGGGGGGACGGCTTTGACTCTTTGTTCACGTCTGGAGACAACGCAGCTCGGATCGGTGGATTATGGAGGTGGTGTCCTCCGGTTACAAGATAGAGCTAGCAGCTTGCCTGCCCCCAAGATTCCTCCGGTCTCGGATCTCCCAAAATCCTGTGACGGCGCAGGGCCTGAGGTTGGCTGTCCAACATCTTTTCTGTTCATGGTGCCCAAGAAGGACGGCTCCCTGAGACCCATCCTGGATCTAAAGAGTCTCAACAGATTTTTCAGGTTCAAACACTTCCGCATGGAGACCTTACAGTCGGCGGTCAGCTCCCTTCGGACGGGCGATTTTATGACCACTGTGGACATCAAGGATGCCTACCTGCACGTTCCTATCTTCCTGGGGCATCAGAAGTTCCTGAGGTTCGCTCTGAGGATCAGCACTACCAGTTTGTGGCCTTGCCGTTCGGTTTCACTTCGGCCCATCGGGTCTTCACCAAGGTGCTGGCGGGTGTCATGGCCATCCTGAGGAGCCAGGGCATTCACAATCTTGCTTACCTGGATGATCTGTTGATTGCTGCTCCATCCTTTCATCAGGCCGAGAGAGATACTAAGGTTGGTTGTGTCCACCCTAGAGTCCTTCGGTTGGGTGATCAATTATCCCAAGTCTTCGCACACTCTGTCATTGGTGAGGTCCTTCTTGGGCATGACGCTGGATACTTCTCAGGTCAAGGTGTTTCTTCCTCAGCAGAAGGTGGAGGGGCCTTCAGATGCAGGGGTGAGCCCTACTGTCGTGTCTTCATCCCTCCATCCGTCTGGGGATGCAGTTGGTGGGTCTCATGGTGTCTTGATTCGAGGCTGTGCCCTTCGCCCAGTTCTACATGAGACCTCTTCAGTTGAATCTCTTGACCGCTTGGGATCGGAAACAGGAATCCCTGGAGCGGGAATTTGCTCTGTCCCCTCTGGCCAGACAGTCCCTCTCGTGGTGGTTGGACTCGAGGAATCTTCTAGCAGGTCTTTTCTACCTCCGTGCTGGGAGATTGTCACCACGGATGCCAGTCTGACCGGTTGGGGAGGGTTTTGGCATTCACTGATGTTCCAGGGCCAGTGGGGCCCTCAGGAGGCTCACACGCCAATCAATCTCCTGGAGCTGAGGGCGATCAGATTGGTTCTCTTCCAGCTGACTCCCCACCTTTGGGGACGTGCAGTCCAGGTCCAGTCGGACAATCAGACTGCTGTCGCTTACATCAATCATCAGGGCGGGACTCGGAGCAAACGAGCCCTCAAGGAGGTGTCCCTGATATTGTCTTGGGCAGAGGAGAATGTTCCCTGCATCTCAGCGGTACTATGATTCAGGCTCGGAAGAAATCTTCTTCTTTGATTTATTATCTGGCATTACCTGGTGCGAGTCTAAGTCTTTTCCCAATGCATGCCACGGCCTGCTTCACGTCATTACAATCTGGGTTATTCCGCCACAAGGTGGCGCTGTGTACTGCAGTGTACTGCAAAAGAGTTGTGGCTCCTCCCGGTACCATATAAAAACGGAATTACCATAGACTTCTCCAGTGTTCTCTCTGCAGTGATTTCTGCGAAGATAGAAGATGGCTCTCTATATTGCGCAGGTGAGCGGGGCAAACAAGCCTGCGGCCCTGCGTGGCTATTTCCACCCGTTTCCAGACCCTCTGTGCCTCCCGGCCTCGGCTGACGGATCGGGTGAGGGTAGAGGAGCACTAGGGTCAAGTGCTCGGAGTGCTGCTCCAAGCCGCAGACCCTGTACCACAAAGGGTAGCCGGCCATAGGATTTATGATGAGCCTGTTTGGGATGCGGAGTTCCTGCCCTAACTTCTGAGGGGGTGAGTGTTTTGGGGTTACTTGTTCTGCGTTTGGGGTAGCAGATGGGACAGTGATCCTGGGTCTGAGTCTGAGGATTCCTGGTTCCCTGAGGACACTGCTAATCTGTTGTCTCACATTTTTGAAATCTTGCACATTGTCCCACCTGAGGTGGCTAAGAGGGTGAGCTTTTTCGTCCTGTTAAGCAGCGTCTGGAGTTCCCTGAGCAGAGTAATTTCACTAATTTGGTGCTCAAGGAGTGGGAACATCCTAGTATATTGCCCGCGGTGCCCAAAGGGTTGGATAAGAAATACCCCTTTCCTGCTGACCTGGTTAAGCGATGGTCGGGTCCCCCTGAGGTGGACGCTCCTGTTCTAGGGCTGTCCAACACCTCAGTCATGCATTCCCCTGACATTACTACACTGCGGGACAGCGAGGACCGGCGTATGGATCAGCTGGCCTGCCATGCTTTTACATTTGTGGGAGCTGGGCTGCTTCCGGCCTGTGCCTCTGCCATAACAGCTATTGCTCTTAAAAGACAGATCAATTGTCTCCTTGATGGCGCTACAGCTGGTAGGGAGGAGTATAGGGCCCTCTTGCTTTGCTCTGAATTTGTTGCCTTTATCCTTACTGCCATGGATGATGTGGTACGGCCAAGTAGTAGGGCCTTTGCCCTTTTGGTGGCTATGCGCTGCTCTGTTTGGTTGCGTCAGTGGGCAGCTGACGCTGCTGCTAAGAAGGCTCTTACTGGGCTCCTCTTTGTGGGGCTGCGGCTCTTTGGTGAGGCTCTGGATGTTTTAGCCAAGGATAGTAGGCTGCCTCAGCTTAGGAGGCAGCCTCCGCCTTTTCGGGGGCCCGCCGCTTCCTTCTCCTCCTTTCGTGTCCCTAGAGGAGGTCGAAGCCCCCTCTATTCTTAGTATACAGTACGTCCTGCTCCAAATCTAATACTTACAGTTGGGATATACTCCGCCAGATAGCGCGGCACTGCAGAGACATCGAAAATAGGCTCCTCCCGGCCCCTCAAATACCCAGGGACCTCCCACAAATCCCCAGAATTTCTCTGCAGTCTGGCTGCGAAGGACGAGAAATTGGCTCTCTACTCGCAGGTGAGTGGGGTTATTAACCTGCGGCACCGTAGGACTATTCCCACCCGTTCCACTAGTAATATGCCTCCCAGCCTTGGCTGCGCTGGTCGGGTGAAGGTAGGCAGCACCGCTGTTGGTGCTTAGGAGCGCTGCTCCACCGCAATCCCCCACCAAAGGGTAGGCGGTTCAGGCTGATGGTGAGCCTCTATGGGATGCCCCTCCCGCACTATTGCCCCTTGCCCCCGCCTATCGGTGGGCCCTATTTAAGTGGCCGCCGTCCTCCCTCATCCTCCTTGTAGTCTTCGGGGGAAAAGAGGGAGGGGGGTGTGTGTATGTGTATAGATATGTAAGTTATGCATTCTGTGCTTTCTCTTTTCACATGTCTTTATTCTTGTGTCAGCCGCCGCGCTGACTTGTCTTTACTGCTTTTTAAATTTGCTGCTGCCGCGCGCTGGCTTGGTTCCGCGCTTGGCGGCGGCATTACCTCAGGCGCTGGTGCGCCATCATTGGCTGTTGGCTGTTCTGGCTTTGCGCTCTTCGGGCTCTTTTCTGATTCAGGCTCATCTGATGAGAGACCAAGGGGTCATGACGATTCTGGCTCTGACCCCTGGGCCCCGGATGACACTGACAGATTATTGACCAAGATTTTTGAGGTTCTGTCTATCTCTCTCCCTGTTGAGGCTCCCAGGCAAAGAGGGGAGCTTTTCCATACAGCAAAATAAAGTTTGGAATTTCCAGAGCAGGCACATTTCCATAACCTTGTGCTCAAGGAATGGGAGCGCCCCAGTAAACTTCACAGGGTTCCAAAGAGTTGGGGTAGGAAGTATCCCTCTTTCCTGCTGAGGTGGTTAAATGTTGGTCATCCCCCCCTCCCCCGAGGTGCATGCCCCGATCCTAGGGCTATCTAACACCTCTGTCATGCATTCCCCTGATTCTACTACCCTGCGGGATGCTGAAGACCGGCGTATTGATCAGCTGGCATCCCACGCCTTTGCATGTGCGAGGACGGCGCTGTGCCCGGTCTGTGCCTCTGCCATTACTGATGTGGCCACTAGAACCCTTATCAGAAATATGCTTGATAGTGCCCCTGATGATTTGCCTTGTGAGGTGTTTAATGCACTCTCCAGTTGTGATGTTTTTGTAAATTTTGTCCTATCAGCATTGGATGACACCATCAGAATGTGTGCCAGAACTTCTGCCCTCGTGGTGGCTATACGCCGCTCGGTTTGGCTGCGCCAGTGGGCTGCTGACAACGCTGCCAAGAAGGCCCTCACTGGTTTTCCCTTTAAAGGACTGCGCCTGTTTGGGGACCGCCTGGACTTTTTTGCTAAGGGAGGCAGGTTACCCCAGCGCATGCGGCAATCTCGGCCCTTTCGGGGTCAGGGTCCCTTCTCCTCCCCTTACCGTGGTGCAAGACAGGGAAGGGGGGTTTCTTTCCCTGGGGCCCGGGGAGATTTCTGGGGTAGAGGCAGAGGACGTGGACGTCCTGGCTCCTCCTGGGGTCCCAAAGCTAAATCCTCCCCTAAGCCCCCTCAGGCATGATGGGGCGCCCTCACCCATCCGGGTGGGGGGACGGCTGCAGCACTTCGCTCACGTCTGGAGGCTTCATGTCTCAGACCGGTGGATTCAGGAGGTAGTGTCCTCCGGTTACAAGTTGGAGTTTGCTGTCGATCCCCCTTCAAGGTTCATCAGATCCCGGATTCCTCAGGCCCATGTGTCAGCTCAGGAGCTAGTGCAAGGCCTTCTGGAGCTGAGGGTCATCTGCCAGGTCCCTTTAAGAGAAAAGGGCAAGGGCTTTTATTCCAACCGATTCACAGTACCCAAAAAGGATGGTTCTGTCATGCCCATCCTGGACTTAAAGATCCTCAACAAGTTTGTCAGGGGCAGGCGCTTTCGCATGGAAACTCTGTGCTCTGCCATCAGTTCCCTGCGCCAAGGGGATTTTATGACTTCTGTGGACATCAAAGATGCTTACCTTCATATTCCTGTGTTCCCAGGTCATCAAAGGTTCCTCAGGTTCGCTCGGATGGATCAACACTACCAGTTTGTGGCCTTGCCCTTCGGCCTCACTTCAGCTCCCAGGGTGTTCACCAAGGTGCTGGCTGGCGTGATGTGTCTGCTCAGATGTCAGGGCGTCCGCGTGCTTCCCTATCTGGACGACATCCTCATCACTTCCCAGTCTCTACATCAAGCAGAGTTGGATACTCAGCTGGTGGTGTCCACTCTGGAGTCATTTGGATGGGTGATCAACCACCCCAAGTCCTCAATGTCCCCTTCCTTGGTAACTCCATTCCTAGGAATGAGTTTGGATACAGTTCAGGCAAGGATCTTCCTTCCTCAGCAGAAGGTGGACAGTCTGATTGCACAAGCTCAGTCCCTCCTAGCTTGTCCCCATCCCTCCATCAGGCAGGGGATGCAGCTGGTGGGCCTGATGGTGGCGTGCTTCGAAGCGGTCCCTTATGCTCAGTTCCACTTGAGGCCTCTGCAACTTCACCTATTGTCATTATGGGACAAGGACCCAGCGTCCCTGGACAGGGTCTGTGTGCTCTCCTCCCCTGGTCAGGAGGTCCCTCTTGTGGTGGATGAACTCAAGGAACCTGTTGGGGGGCAGATCCTTTCTTGCCCCTTCCTGGGAGACGGTCACCATGGATGCCAGTCAGGTTGGGGGGGGGGGGGGTTCTGGAAGTCCCTGCGGTTCCAGGGGAGGTGGGGCCCTCAGGAGGACCACACACCTATCAATGTCTTGGAGCTGCGGGCGATCAGGTTAGTTCTGGCTCGCTTGACTACTCATCTTTGGGGCCTGCCTGTTCAGGTGCGCTCGGACAACCAGACGGCAGTTGCCTACATCAATCATCAGGGAGGGACGCGGAGCAAGGGGGCCCTCCAGGAAGCGTCTTTGATCCTGACTTGGGGGGAGGCCAATGTCCCCTGCTTTTCAGCTGTGTACATCCCGGGGGTGGAAAATCGCCTGGCGGACTCTCTGAGCAGGAGGACCTCTCGCCAGGGAGAATGGTCCCTATGCAGCAGGGTGTTTCAATATCTGTGTCACCGTTGGGGCCAACCAGATGTGGATCTGTTTGCGTCCCGCCACAATCACAAGCTCCCAGCTTTTGTCTTTGTCCAGGGATCCTCTGGCCCTGACCTCGGATGCGCTAGCAATGTCATGGAAGGACTTTCAGTTCCTGTATGTCTTCCCTCCAATCCCCCTTCTGGGCAGGGTTCTGCACAAGATTGCTCTGGAAGGGGTGCCAGCAATTCTGGTGGCCCCCAGGTGGCCAAGAAGAGTGTGGTTCGCAGACGTGGTACAGCTGGCAGTAGATCAGTACACTCTGCCCTTGGTGCCAGATCTGCTCATTACGCCATCCCAATTTACAAACTCTGGCTTTGATGGCTTGGCTGCTGAAACCTCCATCTTGATGGAAAAGGGGCTGTCTTCCTGGGTTGTGGATACATTGATTAAAGCTAGGAAGAAGTCTTCCTCTTCATTTATTACAGGGTTTGGCATGCCTACATTGACTGGTGTGAGTCTAAGTCTCTTCCCTGTCGTGTGTTCTCTATTCCCAGGATTCTGGAGTTCCTGCAGCATGGGTTGGAGATGGGGCTCCAACTCAGTACTCTGAAGGGTCAGGTTTCTGCCCTGGCTGTTTTCTTCCAGAAGTCCTTTTCTCAGCACCCTCTGATCAGGACTTTTTCCAGGGGGTCACTCATGTGCGTCCCCCACGTAAACCTATGGTGCCTGTTTGGGATCTGAACTTGGTTCTGTCAGCCTTGCAGGGTGCTCCCTTTGAACCTGTGCAGGATGCTTCCCTGGCCATTCTTACGCTCAAGGTTGTGTTTCTGGTGGCTATCACTTCTGTTAGGCGTATGTCTGAGTTGGCGGCGCTATCCATTCAGCCCCCCTACTATGAGAGACACCAGGACAAGGTGGTGTTTCATCTCAAACCTGACTTTCTACCTAAGGTAGTGTCTGCTTTTCATTTGAATCAGGATATTGTTCTTCCTTCTTTGTGCCCTAATCCTAGCAATGCTAAGGCGAGAGTTCTGCACTCTTTGGATGTGGTTAGGTGTCTGAAGTACTATCTGGTGGCTACTGCACCTTTCAGGAAAACTGATGCTCTTTTTGTGGTCCCTTCTGGTCCTAGGAAGGGTTTGGCTCCTGCCAAGTCTACTATCAGCAAGTGGATTCGTCAGGCTGTGATTCAGGCCTACTCTGCTAAGGGGAAGAATCCTCCCTTCCGCCTTACTGCTCATTCCACTCGTGCTATTGGTGCCTCTTGGGCTTTTCAGCACCAGGCTTCTGTTGAACAAGTTTGCAAGGCCGCTACTTGGTCTTCTGTTCATACCTTTTCAAAGTTTTACAAGGTTGATGTTAGGGCCACAGCTGATGCTGTTTTTGGCCGAAAGGTTCTGCAGGTGGCAGTGGTTTAAACTGCCTGCTGCTGATTTTTCTTGGGGATCCCACCCTACTTTATGGACACTGCTATTGGATGTCCCAACTGTAAGTATTAGATTTGGAGCAGGACATACTGTATACAATAATAATACATTATTAATAATACAATTATTAATACAATTAATAATACAATTCTGTGATTACTCACCTGTAGAATTGGTATTATGAGTATACAGTACGTCCTGCTCCAACCCACCCTTGGTTTGCATTTTCTTGGATCCCCTGTGTGGTGATTGTTATCTTGGTTATAGTTGATAGTTTGGATTGTTTAATTCTCCCAGCTTCTCATTAACTGCTTTTCAATGCTGGGGATTTGTGGGAGGTCCCCGGGTATTTGAGGGGCCGGGAGGAGCCTATTTTCGATGTCTCTGCAGTCCAGCGCCATCTGGCAGAGTATATCCCAACTGTAAGTATTAGATTTGGAGCAGGACATACTGTATACTCATAATACCAATTCTACAGGTGAGTAATCACAGAATTGTATTTTTCAGGTATCCGCAGGGGTTCTTGGGGCCGTGGTAGATCCCGTGGTCGTCCCGGCCTCTCATGGGACTCCAAGCCCCCTCAGGCATGAGGAGGCGCCCTCACCTATTCAGGTGGGGGGACGGCTTCGGCTCTTTGCTCACATCTGGAGGCTACGCGTCTCAGACCGGTGGATTCAGGAGGTGGTGTCCTCCGGTTACAAGATGCAGCCTGGCCGCCCCCCATTAATTAGATCCCAGGTGTCTCAAAACCCTCTGTCAGCTCAGGGGTTGCGCCATGCGGTTCAACGTCTGTTGGAGTCAGGAGTCATTTGCCTGGTGCCTCCCCAGGAACGGGGTCAGGGTTTCTACTCCAATCTGTTCACAGTCCCCCAAAAGGACGGGTCCTTGAGCCCATCCTGGACCTGAAGGGTCTCAACAGGTTTGTCAGGTTCAAGCACTTTTGCATGGAGACCCTTCGCTCAGCTGTCAGTACCCTTCACCCATGCGACTTTATGACCTCCGTGGACATCAAGGATGCTTATCTCCACGTGCCAATCTTCCCAGGTCATCAGAGATTTCTCAGGTTTGCTCTGGAGGATCAGCATTACCAGTTTGTGGCCTTACCATTCGGTATCACCTCGGCGCCTCGGGTGTTCACCAAGGTGCTGGTGGGCGTGATGACTCTGCTGCGGCATCAGGGCATTTGCATCCTTCCTTACCTAGACGACATTCTGATTGCAGCTCAGTCCCTTCATCAGGCCGAGAGGGATACTCAGGTGGTGACCTCCACTCCGGCTGGGTGATCAACTACCCCAAGTCTTCACTGTCTCCGTCTTTGGTGAGGTCCTTTCTGGGCATGACTCTGGATACCTCTCGGGTCAAGGTATTCCTGCCCCAGCAGAAGGTGGAGGGCCTTCAGCAGCAGGCACGGGCTCTGCTCTTGTGTCCCCATCCCTCCATCCGGCAAGGGATGCAGTTGGTGGACCTGATGGTGTCCTGCTTTGAGGCAGTCCCCTTTGCTCAGTTTCACATGAGACCTCTTCAGTTGCACCTCTTGTCAGTTTGGGATAGGGACCCTGTGTCCCTGGATCTGCAATTTGCTCTGTCTCCCCTGGCCAGACAGTCCCTCTCGTGGTGGCTGGACTCAAGGAACCTCCTGGCGGACAGGACATTTTTGCCCCAGTGTTGGGAGAATGTCACCACAGATGCCAGTCTGTCCGGTTGGGGGGCTTTTGGAAGTCTCTGCAGTTCCAGGGTCAGTGGGGCCCCCAGGAGGCCCATGCTCCCATCAATGTCCTGGAACTGAGGGCGATCAGGTTGGTTCTTTCTCAGCTGACCTCACACCTTCAGGGTCGGGCTGTTCAGATCCGCTCGGACAACCAGACGGCGGTTGCCTACATCAATCATCAGGGAGGGACTCGGAGCAAGCGAGCCCTCAAGGAAGTATCCCTGATACTGTCTTGGGCGGAAGAGAATGTCCCTTGCATCTTGGCGGTTTAAATTCCGGGAGCGGAGAACCAGGTGGCAGACTCCCTGAGCAGGGGGACGTCTCGGCTTGGGGAATGGTCCCTCCGCAACAAGATTTTTCACTCCCTGTGTCAATGCTGGGGTCAGCCGGATGTGGACCTGTTTGCGTCCCGCCACAATCACAAGCTTCCCAGGTTTGTCTCCCTATCACAGGACCTTCTGGCCTTCGCCACGAATGCGCTAGCAATGCCTTGGACAGAGTTTTGGCTCCTCTGTGTTCCCTCCGTTCTCTCTGCTGGGCAGGGTGCTGCGCAAGATAGCCCAGGAAGGGGTACCAACCATTCTGGTGGCCCCCTGTTGGCCAAGGAGGGTGTGGTTCGCAGACATCATGCAGTTGGCAGTAGATCAGTATGCCCTGCCCAAGGATCCAGATCTGCTCACTCAGGGACAGCTGCGCCATCCCAATTTACAAACGCTGGCTTTAACGCCTTGGCTGCTGAAACCTCCATCTTGATGGATAAGGGGTTGCCGGCTTCTGTTGTTGATACCATGATTAGGGCTAGGAAGAAGTCCTCGTTCTTTATCTACTACAGTGTCTGGCATGCTTACATTGCCTGGTGTGAGTCCAAGTCTCTTCCTTGTCGGGTGTATTCTATCCCCAGAATTCTGGAATTTTTGCAACATGGCTTCAACTTAGTACCCTCAAGGGACAGGTGTCAGCTCTGGCAATTATTTTCCAAAGATCCTTTGCCAATCACCGGTTGGTTAACTTTTTTCCAGAGAGTGACTCGTGCATCCGCCACGTAAGTCTATGCTACCTGTTTGGGACCTGAATTTGGTGTTGTCTGCTCTGCAGGGTCCTCCCTTTGAGCCTATACGTGGGGCTGCTTTGCCCATTCTGACTCTTAAGGTGGCCTTTTTGGTGGCCATTACTTCTGTCAGGCGAGTTTCTGAGCTGGCGGCGCTTTCCATCAAACCTCCTTATTTTGAGAGGCATCAGGATAAGGTGGTGTTTCGGCTTAAGCCGGATTTTTTTTGCCTAAGGTTGTGTCTACTTTTCATCTCAATCCTTCTTTGTGTCCTAAACCTGCTAATGCCAAGGAGCGGACCCTTCATTCTCTGGATGTTGTTAGGGCTCAGAAGTTTTATATGGTTGCTACTGAGTCTTTCAGGAAATCTGACGCTCTTTTTGTTCTTCCTGCTGGACCTAGGAAGGGTTTGCCTCCGGCTAAATCCACTATCAGCAAGTGGATCCATCAGGCGGTGGAGCAGGCCTACTCTGCCAGGGGGAAGGTTCCTCCTTTTAGGGTTACTGCTCATTCCACTTGTGCTATTGGTGCATCTTGGGCCTTTCAGCACCAAGCTTCTGTTGAACAAGTTTGTAAGGCCGCAACTTGGTCTTCTGTTCATACTTTTTCCAAGTTTTACAAGGTTGATTTTAAGACCTCAGCTGATGCTGCTTTTGGCCGCAAGGTACTTCAGGCAGTGGTGGTTTAAACTGCCTGCTTTTACTCTTTGGGGATCCCACCCTACTTTATGGACACTGCTTTTAGAAGTCCCAGATGTAATGACTTGGTGAAGCAGTGAGTACTCACCTGTAGAATTGCTTTTACCATGCATGGCACGGCCTGCTTCACCCCTCCCTTGTTATCACTGTTATTGGTTGCCTCTTTATGGTGATTGTTCCTAGTTAGTTGGGGCTCTATTACCTGTTTTACCTTTTTATTATCTCCCGGTTTCTTGAAATAACTGCTTGTCAACACTGGAGAAGTCTATGGTAATTCCGTTTTTATATGGTACCGGGAGGAGCCACAACTCTTCTGCAGTATACTGCGCCACCTTCTGGCAGAATAACCCAGATGTAATGACTTCGTGAAGCAGGCCGTGCCATGCATGGTAAAAGCAATTCTACAGGTGAGGACTCACAGAATAGTCTTTTTCCTTGTCCCACTTTCTCCATTTCGAGGATTTTGGAGTTTTTCCAACATGGTCTGGAGTCGGGTCTACAACTGAGTACCCTCAAAGGCCAGGATTCGGTCCTGGCAATTTTTTTCCAGCGATATATTCTTAGTATACAGTACGTCCTGCTACATATATAGTACTTACTATCGTGTATTACTCCGCCAGATGGCGCTGGACTGCGGAGACATCGAAAATCGGCTCCTCCCGGCCCCTCAAATACCCAGGGACCTCCCACAAATCCCCAGAATTTCTCTGCAGTCTGGACTGCTAAGGACGAAAAATGGCTCTCTCTACTCGCAGGTGAGCGGGGCTATTAGCCTGCGGCCCTGTAGGACTATTCCCACCTGTTCCATTAGTGATATGCCTCCCAGCCTTGGCTGCGCTGGTCGGGTGAAGGTAGGCAGCACCGCTGTTAGGTGCCTAGGAGCGCTGCTCCACCGCAATCCCCCACCAAAGGGTAGGCGGTTCAGGCTTGTGGTAAGCCTATATGGGATGCCCCTCCCGCACTATTGCCCCTTTCCCCTGCCTATCGGTGAGCCCTATTTAAGTGGCCGCTGTCCTCCCTCATTCTCCTTGTAGCCTCCGGGGGAAAGGGGGGGGTGTAGGTGTATATGATATGCATTTTGTGTGTTAACCTTATACTTTATTCATTCTGCCTCGTGTCAGCCGCCGCGCTGGCTTGCCTTCTTTTTACTGTATTTAAAATTAAAATTGCGGCGTTACCTCAGGCGCTAGTGCGCCGTCATTGGCTGCTGGTCACGTCCTGGCTTTGCGCTCTTCGGGGGGGGGGGGGGGGGCGCGTCTATGGTGCGTTCCGCGTCATTGCTGTTACCGGCCCGACCCTCGAGGTATACCGACACCATCTTTGATCTGCTTGGTTGGCCTATGCGCGACGGACCCCTACCTACCGCGGCTTTTATTATCTACCTTTTATTACAGTGTGCTTACAGCCTCCTTCTATTATGTCTTTCAGGCTGGGCGAATCCATTGGCTTCTCCCGGCCCTCTATTCGTTTTAACTTGTTAGGCCTTGTGTAATACTTATTGTTATTGGGGCATCCAGGGTAGCTGTATAGCGTTAATTCCTATCGGCCTATAGTGCCGCTATAATCACCATATGGAGGCATCTCAGGATAATGTGACCTGGGTTCCTTCGTGACCAGCCCGGCTGTGTGTAGCGTGTGGGCAGCCTCATGCTGGCGCTGACAAGGCGCGGGTCTGTGTACCCTGTGCTGAGCAGGTGCTTGCACTACAATCTGGCCTTCCAGTGACGGGGCCTGCACCTCGTTTCACTTCACCTACCCCCCCAAGCTTAAATCTCACTCCTACTGAGTTGCATACAAGTGAGGATTCTCAGCCTGATGTGTCTTCTAGACTGGCTACTGTAGAGAAGTTGATTGCTAATACCTTGGCGCGTAAGGCCCCTGCAAAAAAGCGGCCTTTGCATGTGCGGGGACGGTGCGGCCCGGTCTGTGCCTCTGCCATTACCGCTGTGGCCACTAGAACCCTTATCAGAAATATACTTGATGGTGTTCAATGCACTCTCCAGTTGTGATGTTTTTGTCAATTTTGTCCTCTCTGCCTTGGATGACACCATCAGAATGTGTGCCAGGACATCTGCCCTTGTGGTGGCTATACGCCGCTCGGTTTGGCTGCTCCAGTGGGCTGCTGACAACGCTGCCAAGGGGACTTCATGACTTCTGTGGACATCAAAGATGCTTACCTTCATATTCCTGTATTTCCAGGTCATCAAAGGTTCCTCAGGTTCGCTCTAATGGATCAACACTACCAGTTTGTGGCGTTGCCCTTTGGTCTCACCTCAGCTCCCAAGGTGTTCACCAAGGTGCTGGCTGGCGTGATGTCTCTGCTCAGGTATCAGGGTGTCCACGTGCTTCCCTATCTGGACGACATTCTCATCACCTCCCAATCTCTACATCAGGCAGAATTGGATACTCAGCTGGTGGTGTCCACTCTGGAGTCATTTGGATGGGTGATCAACCACCCCAAGTCCTCGCTGTCCCCTTCCTTGGTAACTCCATTCCTAAGAATGAATCTGGATACAGTTCAGGCAAGGATTTTCCTTCCTCAGCAGAAGGTGGACAGTCTGATTGCACAGGCTCAGTTCCTGCTATGTTGTCCTCGTCCCATCAGACAGGGGATGCAGCTGGTGGGCCTGATGGTGGCGTGCTTCGAAGCGGTCCCTTATGCTCAGTTCCACTTGCAACTTCACCTATTGTCAGTGTGGGACAAGGACAGGGTCTGTGTACTCTCCCCTCTGGTCAGGAGGTCCCTCTCGTGGTGGATGAACTCAAGGAACCTGTTGGGGGGCAGATCCTTTCTTACCCCTTCCTGGGAGATGGTCACCACGGATGCCAGTCTGTCAGGTTGGGGGGGTTCTGGAAGTCCCTGCGGTTCCGGGGGAGGTGGGGCCCTCAGGAGGCCCACACACCTATCAATGTCTTGGAACTGCGGGCGATCAGGTTAGTTCTGGCTCGCTTGACTAATCTTCGGGGCCTGCCTGTTCAGGTGCGCTCGGACAACCAGACGGCAGTTGCCTACATAAATCATCAGGGAGGGACCCGGAGCAAGGGGGCCCTCCAGGAAGCGTCTCTGATCCTGATTTGGGCGGAGGCCAATGTTCCCTGCATATCAGCTGTGTACATCCCGGGAGTGGAAAATCGCCTGGCGGACTCTCTGAGCAGGGGGACCTCTCGCCAGGGAGAATGGTCCCTATGCAGCAGGGTGTTCCAATCTCTGTGTCATCGTTGGGGCCAACCAGATGTGGATCTGTTTGCATCCCGTCACAATCACAAACTACCAGCCTTTGTCTCACTGTTCCAGGATCCTCTGGCCTTGACCACGGATGCTCTAGCAATGTCATGGCAGGACTTTCAGTTTCTGTATGTCTTCCCTCCATTCCCCCTGCTGGGCAGGGTTCTGCGCAAGATTGCTCTGGAAGGGGTGCCAGCACTTCTGGTGGCCCCCAGGTGGCCAAGAAGAGTGTGGTTCACAGACATGGTGCAGCTGGCAGTAGATCAGTATGCTCTGCCCTTGCTTACTCAGGGCTCACTATGCCATCCCAATTTACAAACTCTGGCTTTGACGGCCTGGCTGCTGAAACCTCCATCTTGATGGAGAAGGGGCTGTCTTCCTCTGTTGTGGATACTTTGATAAAGGCTAGGAAGAAGTCTTCCTCTTCCATTTATTACAGGGTTTGGCGTGCCTACATTGACTGGTGTAAGTCTCTTCCCTGTCGTGTGTTCTCTATTCCCAGGATTCTGAAGTTCCTTCAGCATGGGTTGGACATGGGGCTCCAACTAAGTACTCTGAAGGGGCAGGTCTCTGCCCTGGCTGTTTTCTTCCATAAGTCCTTTGCTCAGCAACCTCTGATCAGGATTTTTTTCCAGGGAGTCGCTCATGTGCGTCCCCCACATAAGCCTATAGTGCCTGTTTGGGATTTGAACTTGGTTTTGTCAGCCTTGCAGGGTGCTCCTTTTGAGCCTGTGCAGGATGCTACCCTGGCCATTCGTACGCTCAAGGTTGTCTTTCTGGTGGCTATCACCTCTGTTAGGCGTGTGTCTTGAGTTGCCGGCGCTTTCCATTCAGCCCCCCTACTATGAGAGACACCAGGACAAGGTGGTGTTTCGTTTGAAGCCAGATTGTCTGCCTTTCATCAGAATCAGGACATTGTTCTTCCTTCCTTGTGCCCTAATCCTAGTAGTGCTAAGGAGAGGGTTTTGCATTCTTTGGATGTGGTTAGGTGTCTGAAGTACTATCTGGTGGCTTCTGCACCCTTCAGGAAAACTGATGCTCTTTTTGTGGTCCCTTCTGGTCCTAGGAAGGGTTTGGCTCCTGCTAAATCTACTATCAGCAAATGGATCCGTCAGGCTGTGATTCAGGCCTACTCTGCTAAGGGGAAGAATCCTCCCTTCCGCCTTACTGCTCATTCCACTCGTGCTATTGGTGCTTCTTGGGCTTTTCAGCACCAGGCTTCTGTTGAACAAGTTTGCAAGGCGGCTACTTGGTCTTCTGTTCATGCCTTTTCAAAGTTTTACAAGGTTGATGTTAGGGCCTCAGCTGATGCTGCTTTTGGCCGAAAGGTTCTGCAGGCAGCAGTGGTTTAAACTGTCTGCTGTTAGCTTTGGGGATCCCACCCTACTTATGGACACTGCAATTGGATGTCCCGATAGTAAGTACTATATATGGAGCAGGACGTACTGTATACTAAGAATACAATTCTGTGATTACTGACCTGTAGAATTGGTATTATGAGTATACAGTACATCCTGCTCCACCCCACCCTTGTTTTTGCATTATCTTGGATCCCCTGTATGGTGATTGTTATCATTGTTATAGTTAATAGTTGGGTTGTTTCTATTCTCCCGGCTTCTCGTTAACTGCTTTTCAATGCTGGGGATTTGTGGGAGGTCCCTGGGTATTTCAGGGCCGGGAGGAGCCTATTTTCAATGTCTCTGCAGTCCAGTGCCATCTGGGGGAGTAATACCCGATAGTAAGTACTATATATGGAGCAGGACGTACTGTAAACTCATAATACCAATTCTACAGGTGAGTAATCACAAAATTGTATTTTCGCCAATCTTGACCAATCAAGACTTGTCAAGACTTTTTTCCAAGGAGTTACTCATGTACGTCCACCGCGTAAGCCCCTGCTACCGGTGTGGGATTTGAACTTGGTGCTTTCTGCTCTCCAGGGTCCTCCCTTTGAGCCCTTGTGCAATGCTGCACTGTACATTATGACTCTTAAGGTGGCCTTTTTGGTGGCTATCACTTCGGTGCGCCGTGTCTCTGAGCTGGCGACGCTTTTTATTAAGCCTCCTTATTTTGAACGGCATCAGGATAAGGTGGTATTCCGTCTTAAACCTGAATTTTTGCCCAAGGTTGTTTCTGCCTTTCATCTCAATGAGGACATTGTCTTGCCTTCCTTGTGTCCTGGCCCTTCTAATTCTAAGGAACTAAGCCTTCATTGTCTGGATGTGGTTAGGGCGCTCAAATTCTATTTGACCGCCACTGAGTCTTTTCGGAAGTCGGATTCTCTGTTTGTCCTTCCTGCGGGGCCTAGGAAGGGTTTGCCTCCAGCCAAATCCACTATCAGCAAGTGGATCAGACAGGCAGTGGGGCAAGCGTATTCTGCTAAGGGGAAGGAGCCCCCTTTTTGTGTTACGGCTCACTCCACTAGGGCTATTGGTGCCTCTAGGGCCTTTCAGCACTAGGCTTCTGTTGAACAAGTTTGTAAGGCCGCTACTTGGTCTTCAGTTCATACTTTTTCTAAGTTTTACAAGGTTTATGTTAGGACCTCAGCTGACGCGTTTTTTGGCCGCAAGGTGCTTCAGGCGGTAGTGTCTTAACTGCCTGCTGTTGCTCACTGAGGATCTCACCCTTCTTCATGGACACTGCTGTTGGATGTCCCAAATGTGAAGAATTGAAATGAAGCAAGCCGTGCTGTACACCAGGAAAAAATACAATTCTGTGATTACTCACCTTTAGAATTGTTTTTACGGTGTACAGCACGGCTTGCTTCATCCCCCCCCCCCTTGTTATTGTTATCCTCTTTTGCCTTGTTGTTGTGATTTTGTGAGAGAGTTATTATTTTTTAGTGGGGCTGTGTTTTTGTTAACATGGTCTTGCCTCCCGGCTTCTTGCATTACTGCTTTTCAAACACTGGGGGTCTCTGGGTTATTCCTGCCCTTTTTATGGGCCGGGAGGAGTCACAAGTCTTTCTGCAGTCGACTGCGCTACCTTGTAGCGGATTACCCAAATGTGAAGAATTGAAATGAAGCAAGCTGTGCTGTACACCGTAAAAACAATTCTACAGGTGAGTAATTGCAGAATTGTATTATTTGGACTTTAAAGCCAAACTGTGTAGAGATCAGAACCCTTTGTAACCAGAAAGCTGGGAGAGCAGGGCAGGTTCCACCTCCATTGGCTCTGTGAATGGATCAGCAACTAACTGCTGGATCTGATAACAAGATGCATTCATTACTAGGTGCCTTTTCTTTCCAATCCATTCCAGGCCGTCCAGATAGTAATCACGATTGGGTAACTCTGCCCCAAAGGGGGCGTGGACTGCAAGATTAAAGATGTGGCTCCTCCCGGCCTTTTATAAAGGCAGCTGCCTCTCAACCCAGACCCAGTTCTCTTCTTGCAGTGGAGGTGCACTGATCGCTTACACTCTCTCAGGATTTAGCAACAGAGCGGGTCCTCCCAGCCTGTCGCCCGGCTGCAGGACCCTATTTCCGCGGATTCCTCTGACCCATCCTTGCCTCCCAGCTTTGGCTGTTTTGGTATCTGTGTACGGTAGGGTGAAACGCCGGGGTCTGGGGCAATATGGCAGAGCACATGGCTCTGGGCCCGCAGGCTTTTACAACAAGCAGGTCTGCCGCATGTATCTTATGGTGAATCTGCCGAGAAAGCACTGTATATTCTTATATATATATATATACCCTCCCTTCTCCCACATGTTTTTATTGTTTTTTATTATTTATATGTACGTGCTTGGTGCTACTTTACTTGGGGGAGTGGTGGAGAGCTCCATCGCCATAGCACGCTACGGTGAGGAATGGTCTGCTGCCCCACATACTAACCTCCCTCGTTCCCTCGCTGCACGGAGGCCTCTGGCAGGGGCGTGGGCCGGCGCATCCCGCAGGCTCCTCGGGGGGCGGGGGCAGGCGGCGCTCGTGGTGCTACTGCTAGGCCACTGTACGCTGACCGGGCAGGGGGGCAGAGTCACGAGCGGCGGTGCACAGGTTGGTCATCGCTCCAGTGACGCTCCCCCGGCCAGAACTTTCTGGAACACACGGCTGCGTGTTGATGTGGCGCAGCTGGAAGTTATGCCTCATAATTGAGCTGCTCCTCGTGTCTCCGTAGCGCTGCTCAGCGCAGTGTCGCGAGTTTCTCTCTTTCCTCCTGTTACTACATTGTAAAAGGGGAAGAGGGGGAAGTGCTTATATATCTTGTATTTCTATTGGTCTATGTTTATGTATACATGTATTTTGCCTATGATATGTTATATATGACAGGTTGGGTCATATTGCAATTACTGTCTCCTCTCTTTGATTTTACATTGTGGGAAGAAGGTAGTTTCTCCCGATCCCCATAGTAGGGGATCTGCTAACAGGCTTAGGACGTTAATGTCTATTTTGCCTTTACGAATATTACATATTCAAATCACCATAATGGAGGCATCAGGGGATGATGAGCCGGGCACCCCACTGGGCAAGACAGGCTCTGCCCCTTGTGCAGACGGAATCCCCTGGGCGGATTCAGCACAATTGTTCCATTGCGCCAGGTCCTGAGTGGAACAGGACAAGATCAGCGTTCTCACGGCGCAAGGAGGACGCGCACATGCATGTGGGAAGCCATGTTTGGACATTGTCTCGGACCATGGGAGGGCTGTCGCTTCCGCCCTAGTCATGTGTCAACTCTGGCTTCTCCGGATCCTCCGCTGCTGCAGTTAGCCGGCTTAGTTAGTTAGTCAGCAGGGGGACACACTTTGATTTTGCAAACAGGCTGGCTTGCCTCGAGATACAGCTCTCATTGGCAGCCCCTAAAAAGGTCTCCAGTAGAAGCGGCACTTGGAGCCGGTCTACTCAGATGATGATTGTATGCTTCCTTTGGTTCTGCGGAGGACAGGGAGTTGGTGGATGAGCCACTCTCGGAAGATGAGTTGCCCTCCAGTGGAGCGGCGGGTTTTCCTGAACAGTCGCATTTTTTCTAACATGGTGCTTAAGGAGTGGGAAAGACCCACAAGCTGCCATCGGTTCCTAAGGGCTTGGAGACACGGTATCCTTTCCCTGCCGAGTTGATTAAATAATGGCCGCATCCTCCCAAGGTGGACCCTCCGGTTTTCCGTTCTGTCCAACACCTCGATTCTGCTTCACCTGACAATGCTTCCTTAGGAGCCATGCTTTTGCCTTGGTGGGTTCCCTCCCGTGTGCCACGGCAATTGTTTCCCTAACCACGAGGAAACAGATTACGCAGCTGGTGGCTAAGGCTAAGTCTTGTGGACGGCCTCTGGATTACAGGGAACTCAGAGCCTGTTTTTGGCCTTCATCGACTTTGTTGTTACTGCCATGGGTGATGTAGTCAGGCTGGGTGCCAAGACTTCGGCTTTGCTTCTAGCATTACGCAGTTCGCTGGTTGAAGCAGTGGTCGGCCGGTGTGGCCGCCAAATAGTCCCTCACAAATTTACCCTTGTGGGGGGTCGGCTGTTGGACCTGTAGGTCAAGGCTGGTAAGCTCCCTCAATGCAGGAGTCCTTCTCGGCCCTTTCAGCACTCCTCTTCTTACCGGTCCTTGGGGGGGGGGGGGGGAAGAGGTTCTTCCTTTTCCAGTGCCCGCAGAGATGCTTGGGGCAGAGGTAGATCCCGCAGTCGGCCCAATCCCGCCTGGGGAGCTAAGCCCAATCTTCCAGCCAAACCTGTTTGGGTGGGGGGACGGCTACTGCTGTCTGCTCCAATCTGGAGGCGTCTTGTCTCGGAACTTTGGATTCAGGAGGCGGTGTCGTCAGTTTTTCAAGGTCGAGCTGGCAGTCAAACCACACACGAAATTTCTATGGTCGAGGGCATCCCGAAACCTGCTAAAGGCTGAGGCTTGCAAGCCGCTGTTCAGCACCTCCTGTGGCGACAGGTGATTGCCATGGGCCCAGACAGGAGCGGAGTCAGGGATTTTACTCCAACCCATTTACGGTTCCAAGAAGCACAGATCGGTGCGGCTGATCCTGGTCGGCGGTGAGGTCGCTTCGGCCTGGCGACTTTATGACTACGGTGGACATCAGGGACGCGTATCTACACATCCCTATTTTTCCGGGTCATCAGAGATTTTGAGGTTTGCATGGAGGGTCACTGTTCCAGTTGTGGCACTTCCCTTCGACACGGGGTGTTCACCAAGGTGCTGGCGAGCATTATGGCTATCCCGAGGGGGCAGGGTGTTCGGTATTACCCTATCTGGACAACCTTCTGATCTCGGCCCAGTCCCTTCAGTAGGCCGAGAGCGACACCCGAACCGTGCTGTCAGCTCTGGAAGCCTTCGGTTTGGTGATCAACTATCCCAAGTCGCATATCACTCCATCAACCATGAGATCCTTTCTGGGGATGTTCCTAGACACTGTTCAAGTCAAGGTCTTTCTGCCACAGCAGAAGGTCTTGTGTCTCCAGGCGCAGGTACAGGCTTGCTGGCTTGTCAACATCCATCGGTGCGTCTAGGGATGAGATTAGTGGGCCTAATGGTGGCTTGCTTGCTCAATTCCACATGAGGCCTCTTCAGCTGAACCTACTAGCCAGCTGGGATCGATCCCTGGAATCCCTAGACCAAGGGTTTGTGCTGTCCCTCCCGGCCAGGCAATCCCTCTTGTGGTGGTTGGATCCTCGGCATCGGCTGGTAGGCAAGTCCTTTCGGACTCCCCATGGGAGATGGTCCACGGATAACAGTCTTACAAGCTGGGAGGCATTTGGCAGACCCAGAAGATACATCTATTTAAGGGGCCATGCGGTTCAGGTCCGCTCGAACAATCGGGTGGCTGTAACTTACATCAACCACCGGGGGCGGTATCGGAGCAAGAGATCCTTCAAGGAGGTAAGTCGGATTCTGAGTTGGGCAGAGGGGAACGTTCCCTGCATCTCGGCGGTTTACATCCCAGGAGTGGAGAGCCAGGAGGCAGACTCCCTAAGCAGGAGGTCCTTGCGTCTGGGGGAATGGTTATCAGCAGGAAGACCTTCAAGCTCTATGCCTCCGCTGGAGCCAACTGGACGTGGATCTCTTGCGTCCAGACACAATCACAAGCTTCCAGGGTTCGTATCTCTCGCAAGAGACCCTCTGGCCATGGCAACAGATGCCCTGGCGATTCCCTGGACAGGGTTCAATCTTCTGTATGTTTTTTCCTCCGTTTCCACTCCTGGACCGATTACTATGCAAGATAGTCCAGGAGGGGGTACTAACCATCCTGCTGGCTCCTCGTTGGCTAAGGAGGAGTTGGTTTGCGGACATAGTAAGGATGGCAACAGATCACTGCATCATGTCCGACGAACCAGACCTTTTCACACAGGGGTCGCTTCGGCATCTGAATTTACGGACGCTGGCTTTGACGGCCTGGCTATTGATACCTCCATCCTGACGGAGAAGGGTTTATCGGCCACGGTTATTCACACCATGATTCAGGCACGGAAGAAGACCTTTTTTCATGATTACTACAAAGTTTGACGGGCCTATTGCTGTGTGAGGCCAGGAAGTTTCCTTGTCGGAGATATTCTGGTTCTAGAACGCTAGAGTTCTGCGATATGGCCTAGATTTGGGCCTTCACTTGAGCATCCTCAATGGTCAGGTCTCGGACATATCCATGTTTTTTTTCTAGAAGTCTATTGCCAATCGTAGGTTGATCAGATCCCTTTTTCCGGTGGTCACACTTGTCCGCCCACCATGAGAACCAGTGTTACCAGTGTGGGACCTAAATCTGGTGTTATCTGCTCTCCAGGGTGCTCCCTTCGAGCCTTGAATGGCGCCACATTGACTATGCTGAAGCTCCAAGTGATCTTCTGGTAGCGATCACCTCTGTGCGTTGGGTGTCGGACTTGGCCGCATTATGTATGAGACCACCTTATTTTCAATTGCACAAAGACAAGGTGGTTTGTTCATTTTAGGCCTGATATTTTGCCTAAGGTCGTTTCTCCTTTTCACCTTAATGAGGATGTCTTATCTTCCTTGTGCCCAGCACCGGCTAATCCCAAAGAATGGACTCTCCATGCTTGGGACGTGGTAAGTCCACACTCAGTAAGTGTATTAGACAGGTGGTGGTACGACCCTGTTCTGTCAAGGGGAAAGAACCCCCTTTTCGGATCACAGCTCATTCTACTAGAGCCATTGGTGCTTCTTGATCCTTTCAGCATCAGGCCTCAGTGGAACAAGTTTGTAAGGCTGCCACTTGATCTTCAGTTCATACTTTTACGAAGTTTTACAAGGTGGTGTCAGGGCCTCAGCTGACGCCGTTTTTGGCCGAAAAGTGCTTCAGGCGCTAGTGAGATGAACTACATGCTGTTCCGCACTGGGGATCCCGCCCATATGGACACTGATTTTGGATGTCCCAATCGTGATTGCCTGGATGGTGTGGATGGCCTGGAATGGATTGAAAAGAAAAAGGCAATTCTGTGATACTCACCTGTAGAATTGCTTTTATTTCCGATCCATTCCAGGCCATCCACCCCGCCCTTTTGAGGTTTATTATGTCCTGCATGCCTGTTAATGGTGATTGTATCATTATACCATCTGAGGTTTGTCCAGTAAGGATAGTGCCTGGAAAAAGCACCAACGGCATTATAACCTATTCAACAGTGCTTTATAAATGAGAAGCAGTTATATGGTCTGAGCATTGTGTGACAAATATAGAATCTGATGTAGACGTCATCTGAAGCCTCAGCAACGGTCTTTACATTATATACAAATGCTTTATTACTCTGAAGCCGGTAAGAGTTTGCACTATCGGTGGAGGATTATCTTGCACATGTGTGAAGTGCATGCACCGTGGGATACTGTGTATGATGACAACTTGCTAGCCCATATACGTAGAACTGTCAGCCTTCTTGCAAACAAAATTTTTTGCTCTGTGTTTTTTACTATATATTGTATCATTATTGCTCATAGGACACTAGTTATGCAATTTTGGATTTTTGGCTTCGAGAGAGTACAAGCGGAGGCTATGTGAAGTATCATGGTCTCCTAAATTTTGGACCTCCCAGCCTGCCTCTTCTATTGAGTACTGCTTTTGAATTACTGGGCCTGGGTTGAGAGGCAGCTGCCTTTATAGGGGGCTGGAAGGAGCCACTTGTTCCTGGAGAACCCAGTTCAATGCCTGAAGTCTGTTTCCAAGCCAAAAGGGTGGTATCGTGCAGAGTGAGGGGATGCATACATTGGTCCAGGTAAGCATGCTGAGCCCCGGGCATCAGGAACCTGCTGTGCGCACGGTACCTGATCTCTGGGCCTTGCATGGTGGCCATGCTGTGTGTCTCCCACTGAGCCCCCGTTCTCTCTAACACCTGGGTCATCACCCACCATGGCCGCTGTCTGCCTTCCCTATGGCTGCTGGTGGTCGGCCTGAACTAGATAGCCGAGCTCCCATGTATCGGTGTCTACACATGACACACTGAGAGAGAGGCATCCATGCTGATCAGAGCTCAGTGCCAGCATTTGGGGGGGGGGGGCAGCCTCGCATTTGTGAGGTCTGTAGCCCACCCTCCTTCTCCTTCACTATCAGCACCGGGCACTGCCATCTTGTGCACTGCCTCTGTTCCTGGGCTGAGGATCGGTTCCAGCGCAGCTGCGGCCCCCGTTTTCCCTGGTCAAGTAGGGCTCACTCTGGGGAGGCGAAGCCTTTTGACTCGTACCGATTCCTTCGGAATCTGAGACTTGTTCACGTTGCAGCATAGGGGTACGGAAGCTGCTGCATCCTTGGCCACTGGGTTGATCGCAGATGCAGGGAGGTTGCTTTTCCAGTAGTGCAGGCAGGTCTGGCCAGTAGTCGACAGGCAGGAGGGTGTGGGGACCAGCACTCCAGCTGTATTGCTTAGCAATTCGAGCAGCCATATTAGAGGCACCGGGGTTTCATATTTTAACGGAGTGTGGTGCCGCATGTGCCAAACACATCTGACCTCGGGCATGGGACCCCTGTGCACAGGGTGCACTACTGTCCTGTGCTGCGTTATGCAGCTGCCAGGTTCCGTGTCGTCCTGCAATGGAGAAGAACCGGAAGCTGCGCATGTGCCGGAAAAACCCTCTGGATTTCTTGACGGATCAGATTGTGGAGCTTATTGAGGCAATATTGGAGGCTCTGCACCTCTCTACTCCTCAGCCAAAGCAACAGCTGAAGAGGGATGAACCCTTCCAGCGCCAGAAGGTCAGGCATATTTTTCCCATTTGTCCCTCAACAGGCTGGTGGTAAAGAAGTGGGACGCCAAGTAACTCTTTCCAGATGAGGCAGTCAGGATTTGGTCCTCGCCACCTGAAGTAGACCAACGCGACTGCAACTGCGTGATAGAGCTCTTGCTGGACCGGGGAGTTCTAGTACCGGTGCCCCCCTCAGAGCGAGGCTGTGGCTTCTACTCATATACTGTTTGTTATCCCCAAGAAGGAAGGGTCCGTTCGGCCAATCCTGGATCTCTGGAGTCTGAACAGTTACGCTCAGGTGTGGACGTTCCGCATGGAATCTCTTAAGATTGTTTGTGATGTCGCTGCAACGGGGATTTTCTGGCCACGGTGGACATTAAGGATGCTTATCTGCATGTCCAGATCTTCCCTGGTCATCAACAATACCTGTTCTTTGTGGTAGGTGCCCGACATTTCCAATTTGTGACGCTGTTGTTCAGACTGCCCACTGCCCTGCAAATGTTCACGAAGGTCTTGGCAGTGATGATGGCACTCCTTCGGAGGCAAGGTGTGCACATCACCCCATACCTGGACGACTGAAGGATGTTTGGGTGGTCCTGTCCACGCTGGAACTTTTGGGTGGGTGATCAGCTACCCCAAGTCACCAAGGCCAGCTCTATTATTGGCCGCCAGCAGTCATGCGTTCTGTTCACTTTGTTTTCTGGAATCACGTCAAGATTGACTAGAGCGGCCAGTCCCCGCAAACAGTATAAGTTTATCTTTCTGTCTACAGATATTAATATATTGTAAACCGAATCCTGTTTGGCCTGGGAATCTATAAGGTTCCCGGGCTGATCCGTTCCCTCCCCCCGGGGCATCCAAAATCAGGATGCCCCGCTGTGTGAAACCCCCCAGGACACCCGCTACACTTACCTTACTTCCTGGTCCAACGATGCATGTGCGGGACGCGGCCACATCCCTCTAGCAGGGCGCGTGCCCGCACCGGCCATTTGTGGATGGCCGATGTGGGCTCACTCCTGTTAGAGGGAAGCGTGTGATGTGGCTGCCAGCGCACTCGGAGCCGCTGTGCTAAGACATCGCTCAGACATACATGGATTGGACAAGCGGCCACGCATGAGCCGTAGGAACTCGGTGAGGTGAGTTGATGTGGGAGATCTGGGGGGTTTCACATAGCGGGACGGGGGAAGGACCAAAACCCAGGATAGTCAAAATCCCGGGTTTTGGTCCACTTTAAGAGGAACATCGGGGGAGGATAAAACTGATCTGCTGCCCTACATCTGGTTTTACCTTTTGGCATTATTTGCTCACCTCGCCAAGGGATCCATCTTCTGGGTCCCTCAGTTTTTGAGCGACCTTCCAATGGGCAGCGCCATCTTGCATCCCATAAGGCACTGCGTGCGGTCCCCGATCTCACGCCTGCGCAGTGCCCATGAATGGGATGCAATGAAGCCACCCGAAAACCTGTGATACTTCGCTGAGCTGCCAGATTGCCATGGGGCATTAATGAGCATGGATAAGGCTAAGCAGTTGGCGGGGTGAGGATCAGGCCCTGAAGTAGTCGGATGTTGGTTTTGAAAAGGTTTTATTTTAGATCCATTGTTCGTCCTTAAGCCCCTCAAACCAGTAGGCAATATGGAAGCATGTCCCTCTCCAGTCTCAGACACTAAATGGGTAGAATGCAAGCTGCCAGGGGCATGTTGGCAGGCACCCATATACCTCTGTTTTTTCAGGGGTGGCATTTCCAAGCAGATCCTATTTATCCACAAAAACATTTTATGCAAGCCAAGAGGGGGTGGGTTGAAATTCAGAGACCAGCCAGACATGAAAGCATGCCGACTTACTTGGTTTGAGTATTCTTTCATCAACTAAGTTAGTGAAAGTCACATACATCACTGCTTTCTGACACACATATAAACGTTGACTTCAAAATGCATTTTGGAGGCAGATGTGATGCGTCCCCTGCTGCCAGTCGATGAGGAAGCCTGCTCCCTTGTGACTGGCAGCAGGATGCATGCACCAAAGCCGGCCAGGGAGCACGCTATCAGCACTGTAGCTGATGGTATGAAAACCAGGGAGGCACAGTCCACATGATTTCATGAGACTGAGTGGGGATAAGTATTTATTTTTTGTTCCTTTAACCAGTCCCTGCCCAAGGATGATGGCTAGGATGAGACTTAGACCACACTGCATACTCAAGGAAGCGAAGCCTGTTGCCGTTACTGCGCTTTTATGCTCTACATGCAGATAGGCAGCTGATATCCAATGCCTCCAACCCTGATCTTGTCACTTTTGAACAGGTTTCAAATTGTGCCCCTTTCTGAGGCATGACCCTACTTCACATGCCCATCAGTGAGAGTTAGTCACACTGCGCACTCAAGGAAGTCTGTTGCTTTAACCCTCATTTTTTTTTTATTTATGCTGGCCTACAGTCAGTGATGCTGGGCACCTCTTTTGGCTGTAGCCCTGGCTATAGAGCAGCATCCCTGCCCAGCCCATTAGTGGTGTCACATCTAGATACCCTTCCCAGCAATACAGTCAGGAGTAGAGCTATAACATGGTCCTCCCAGCAATCATGAAGTCTGTCTAGGAGTCAGACTCCCAATGGAAGCAGATAATTAATCAAGTGGAAAACCCAGCACTTTGTCCGAGCAACAAATTTACCTTAGATTTATTCCCTTAGAGTCTTCTTCACACCCAAAAAAGTTCTCAGGCTTGAGTTCGGAATAACACCTGTTTCAAGAGGTCATACACCTATTCCAAAGGTAGTGATGGTTACCATACCTCCCAAGTGTCCCTGATTTGGAGGTTCTGTCCCTCGTTTGGGGCCATGTCCTCCTCCCTGTCCCTTGTTGTTCTCATCTGTCCCCTTTGAGATGTAACATGCAGATCTGAATCAATAAATGACACATTTACCTGTTTACATTGTTTTAACTGTTACAACAATCTCCTATCCATCCCTCAATAAGGGGGTGTGGCCTAATTTAACAAAGGTCCCTCTTTCCTACCCTAAAGCGTTGGTAGGTATGGTGGTTATTCTTCTGCTTGGAATGGACTCACCTGCTGACTTTTTCTAAGAAGCTGTGTGTTCCTTTGCAGATGTTAGCTGGAATGCCACAATGGTTCATCTTAGTGACTTAAAGTCATACTAAAGACAAGCCTGATTGTTTACACATTTTCTCGGGCTACACGTTGCACTGTCCCAAACTTCAATCCTTTTTCAAAAAGACCCTGTAGTTCCTAAGTTATTAGGGTCGCCTGATCTCACTCACCCTTCCCCGGTCCTACAGTGCATGCGCAGTCTTCTCTTCCAATCAGCACTCTCTGATGTGCTCCTGCTACTTTGTCTAATAGCTAGTCTAAGGCAAAAGGATCCGAGCGAGCTGGCGGCCGCATCCCCTGCTACCTTCTAACAGGGAGCGTGCCCCTGCCGGCCATTCATAAATGCCTGGTGCGGCCACATGTCCTGCTAAAGGGATAGTGGGGATATGACTGCAGCTTGGGCATGCACAGTTGGACCGGGAACGAAGGTGAGGGGGGTTCATAGCGGGGCATCCCAAATCTGGATGCCCCAAGGGGAGGGAATCCATAGAATCTTGGTCCACTTTAATGGTTAGAGTAGTGTAGTTTTAAATACTTAGGTAGGCCACTGGATGCCCCATAGGATAAGAAATAGAATAAGTAGTGTAGTTACCATTAGAGGGCAGTAGAGGGATAAGCTATATAAGGGGGAGCTGAGGAGGTTCTAGAGAGTTCCAGTTCCAGAGGACATGGGGATAGAGTCCTACAGAAAAGCCACCATGTGAAGTTCCTGATCTGTGATGTGCTGAGGTGTGGCTGGACCTATGAGAAGGTGAGGGAAGGTGGAGTGCACCCCTGAGGTGCAGCTGCTGGAGATCCTGTGGGGTGGATGCTTGTATCATAGGCCCTAGTGTCTGGTGCCCCTGTTGAGTTTTCACGTGAGAGACGAGGAAGCCAGCCTGGGACCTGGAAGTTAGTGTACAGGAAGGTGCCCCTGGAGTGAGGCTCGTGGGGATCCAAGGAGGGGATTCCTTGAAAGGAGAGAGAACAGATGGAGACCCCATTGAGAGGTACTGGGGAAGAAACCTCTTTGCTGTTGAACTGTTTTGAATAAGAAAGTGCTGTAGAGTGTTTAATAAATAAGGGGCATCCCGTAAAGAGAACTATGTGCTTTACTGTCTGCTGTGCTCCAGAGGATCGTAGTGACCATCTTTCCATGGACTGCATGAGTGCAATGCCCCATTCCTGGCCAACCTCCTGGGCCCAGTCCAAAGAACTTTAACCCTTTCTAGCTGAGCATCCCCAAGCACATGCACCAGGTGTTTACACACCTAAAAAGCACAGAGCACCATAGGCTGTGGTCACTCTGAATAACAGTTTATCTTATACGTTTCCCCCACCCTGTACATACAGATTGCTCACATTAAAAATCATCCTACCTGCATCTACTGCATGTTATGAGCCTTTAAACATCCAAGATGGCGGCTCAAGGAACATCAGGCAGCCTGCAAACAGGAAGTGCCTTCTGATTGTGCTGCTCTGCATTCTGGGATTGCTGACCTTTACCTGACCCCAGCTCTGCTTTGTCTGAGCAAAGCACAGCTATAATCCCTCTCCCTGTACTTTATCCCACTCTCCTCAGTAAGTGTGATGCTTCTGGGGGAAAGAATAATAAGTGACTAAAAACTTAAAATATATTAACTTTAGATGCTGGGGAATAATTTTTTAAGGGTTTGGGCTTTTCAATAAATTATGGTGAAGGTTCGGTTTAAGCCTACAGGTGCCCTTTCATTTTGCTTTGCTGCCCCCTGCTGTCATAACAGTGAATGGAGCATTGCAGGTATCGCCAGGGTTCTCTGCTGTTACAGTTGCGGGACATGTAGGAAACCCTTGCTCTATAGGACTAAGTGGGGTAGAGGCCACCACAACACCTCCAGTTCTTTGCATGACACACACATTCTGTTTCTTACCCACACACCGGCTTAAAGTGGATCAAAACCCAGGCACCTGGGCCCTGAAATCCAAAAGTTTCCAGTCGCGGCCACTAACCTGCCCCCAGGGCATCCTACACTGGATGCCCCGCTGTGTGAACCCCCCCCAGGGTGCCGGAAAGAAGTCTCCACTGGCAGCTGCATCCCTTGGTTCCCTTTCTGAATGGCTGGCCAGAGCACCTCGTCGCAGCAGGTCCTTTGAGATCAGCCAATCGGCAATTTTGACTACTGGGTTTTGGTCCTTTCCCCGGGGCACCCCGATCAGAGGCTGCATCCCCCGTTTCCCTCTAACAGGGAGCATGCCTGTGCCGGCCATTCACAAATGCCCTGCTAGAGGGGATGTGGCCGCAACTCACGCATGCGCCGTTGGACCGGGAAACAAGGTAAGTGTATAGGGTGACCTGGATGGTTTCACACAGCGGGATCCCCTGGGGGGAAGGAATTGATCGATTCCCGGGCCAATTGCGGTGGGTTTTGTTCCACTTTAAGCGGTCCTACACCCATTTTCTTCATAATGGGTGTGGGGCATAGACCACCGCAACGCCTGCAATCCTTTACTGAACCTCGATCCCCAGGTTGGAATGCAGTCCTGCAATTGGCTGCTGGTGGTCAGCCCATCACGGGGCCGGGCATGTAAAAAATGGTTGTGGACAGCTTCAAACACGCAGCTTCCTGTCTTTCACACAATGCAGACACACAACACGATTAATACTCATCCTGGTTGTACTCAGCGACCATCTTTCTGTAGCCTCCAAACCAATGCTTCCATAGACATACATAGACTATCGTCTCAGATACGGAGGCGGCCATCTTGCCATAGCCTGTGGAAATCGGCCTTGGGTGAACCCTGCAACTGCAAGAATACAGTGCAGCTGCAGACTTCTCTGTGACGTCACCTTCATCCCGTCCATCAGTCTGTAGCTGCTCATCTCACACTGCCTCGGCCTGCCAGTCATGAACCAATGAGGCCATATCTTCCAACTTTTCAGGGTGGGAAAGAGGGACAATTGTTAAATTAAGCCACACACCCCATCATTGAGAGATGGATAGAAGATAGGGTGTAACACTTACAACAATATAAACACTCTGCATAGGGAAATGAATTATTTATTGATGCAGATGTGCATGTTACACCTCAAAGAAGATAATACACACAAAAGCAATTTATGGCCCAGTATACCACAAAAATAGGAACCTTGTTCCAAAAGCACCACTCCTCCTCAACTAATAAACCAACAGTATAGTTAATTCATATAAAAATGTTTAATTCATCAATAAATCACATAAAAAAAAACACATACAATACAATAATCATCACAAAACATTTAAAAAACACACATACCAACACATAACCCAACCCAGCAGAGGGAAACCTAATCAATCCATTATCTGTGCCAAAACATAATAATCTTACAACACAAAAGTACATACATGCCAAATATAACTAAAGTGCTTATGTGCAATGTTAAAGTGTTATGAGTGAATAAAAACAAATAATTTGTACTATGAACAATCAAAAAGTCACCTCAGTGAAAGATACATAAAAAGTCTCCTGCTGAGCAAGGTAATCAGCCACCCACGCGTTCCGTGACGGACAGTCACTTTTTCAAGTTTACACCTCAAAGAAGGACATAAGAACAACGAGGGACAGGGACAGTCCCTCCAAATCAGGAACAGTTGGGAGGTATGAGGCCAATACACAGGTGCAGGATTTATGTCATGTGAGATATATACATGTGCAGCAAGATGGCAGTGGAGATAACGCAAGCCACGGGCTTTAGTCACTGACACGCATCAGTTTGCATGATTATTGATTATAAAACTTTTTTATGACCTTTGGCTGCTTTGCATGTGCTACAATGCCCATGAGCTACTTATGTGGCTCACGTTTATAATTGATCCCCTCCTTGGGGGTACTTGGTTGAAACTCCTTATAGCTAGGTGGTACTTGGCGTAAAATAGCCAACCATTGCACTAGGGGACCAATAGCCACAACACACAAGTCAGTGGACTATCATTGCCTCCCATAGAAGGAGCCGGCTGTGACAGTGTGCTTTGGGTTCTGATCCTCCATTTCAGGGCTGGCGTCAGCACCGGCAAGGTGTGGCAGTTGCCAGGGGGGCCCACTGACAGGGCCGGCCTTTGATGACCGAGGTGGCGGTGCAACTTCTTTTCATCCACCGGACGGGGACAGCACTGTGCAGCAATAAGGTTCTGCTGCTGCCTGTGCTGAGAGGAAGGAGCCTCCACATCACATGACAGGCTGGCTGCGGGCGATCAAGCAGCAGGAGGCAACAAGGAGACCAGGAGTGCGAGCAAGGAGGGAAAGCACTGTAGAGATGGGTTTTTTTTTAAGGTTTTTTTTTGCTTTTCTCCTGTCAAGTCCATGAGGAGGAGGTGGGGGGTGGGATCAGGTTTGCCATTGATGGCAAGTGGCCATATATGGAGGTCTGGGAGATCAACTAGGCCCTCAAAATACAGTTGACCAAAACCATACCTGGAGTATATGAGACTCCAAGGCTGGCTGACTCCCACAGTCTGGGATGCCCTGCCATTTGAACCCCCCCCAGTTGCCCGTTATCTTTACCTGTTTGATGAGCCCACGGTGCATGCGCGGCCAGACGTGGCACCACTGGCTTTCTTCCTGAATGGCTGAACACAGCCGAAGGATGAGAGTGATGCCGTGTGCTGCTCGTGTGTGGGGCTGGGATTCCACACGTTAATATGCACAGCCGGACAAGCTGATTGGAGGAGAGGCCACACATGAGCCGTTGGACTGAGGAAAGGATAGTTTACTGGGCGAATGGCGGGGTTCCACACAACGGGGCGTCTAGATTTAGATTCCAGGGGAGGAAGTGCTGGGTTTTGTTCTGCTTTTAAGTTGCCCACCCCAGCTGATTTCCTATCCCTGGAGCATCCCAATCTGTGATACCCTACTGTGTGAAACCCCCTGGGATCGCTGACATACCCACTATGCAAGCAATTCCACCCCTGAGTTTTGGTCTGATTTACAGTGGCATCTCAATTTGGGATGCCCCTGTTTGTGAAATAACCTGGTTTGGCCGTTAACGCAAACTGACGATATGCCGATATCAGCCATATGCCAATATTAGTGACTGGCATATGGCTCTGATTACACACAGAGCTCGGTATCCCCATTTCCCTTTAGATGGGGGTGCACTCCTGTCCCCAGCCTGACGATCAGCTAAGAGATGCTGGGGGTGCGCCCTTATTAATTACCTTGCCTTGAGAGCCAGGACAAAGTTGAGTTTTGCAGCGATCTCGGGCTTCACATTGATTTATGATGCCCCAGTGGAAGGTCAGCAGCCGGCCATGGAGTCTTCTGATATAGACCAACCCTCCAAATCAAGGACAGTCAGGGACATACCCACCAACGTTTCAGGGTGGGTAAGAAGGGATGGATAGGAGATAGGTTGTAACAGTTACAACAATATAAGCACTCCGAATAGGCAAATGAATCATTTATTGATGCAGATCTGCATGTTACACCTCAAGGAGGGATAAATGAGAACAGTGAGGGACAGTCCCTCTAAATCAGGGACACTTGGGAGGTATAGTCGGTGAGGGGGGGGGACTGATCAATCATCCGGCTGAGTAGTCCAGTCCACAGTTTTATTAGAGCAGAACTAAAAACTTACCCAGAATGCCTTGCACCACTACCTGCCTCAAGCAAGCTTGGTAAACTAAGAGCCATGGCTCAGGTAAGCGTGTGGCTACAGGAAGCTGGGAAATATGTTGTTTATTAATATATGTGTCCCCGTAAGTCCTATAAGGAGGTGCTGCGCTATTTAAAACTGATTCTTTGGCCCTTGATTGTTTGTCCCTCTTATTATTCTACAGATCCCTTTATTTCTGTTCTAGTGTAATTTCAAATGGCCATTGGTTTGACAGTCTGGGCACAAAGAGATTGATTCAGAAGTGTTCTATTTCCACCTGGTAGATAATGAAAGGGAATGGAACTTTACTCCTGGTTCTAAATTGAAGGAGGTCAACACAGGGAGGGATTCAGCACCAAGTGGAATTTTTTTCAAATGATGCTGAATTGACCCCAAAATCTGTCCCACTTTCAGGTCTGCAGTTCCCCAGCATTCGGGTTTATACTGCATCAAAGATGTCCCTATTTCCTTCATGAGCAGTTATGCAGTAGAAAGCATGCTTCATTCTGTGTCGGACTGGCCCACAGCAACAGAAAATCCTCTGGTGGGCTCCAGACACTGATATGGGGCCGCCCTCAGAATAGCACAAGAGACACTAGACTAAAATGCTGTTTCTGGCTTGCCTGAATCATTATCTGAGTTTATTGTATTCAGTATATTTGCTATTTAGTCAATACACATCAGATTTTATATGATTCCAATCACATCATATTCAAAGTGCTGCAAGGGCAGGGCCCTCTAATGTTCGCCTGTTCTAATGTCTGCCTGCATCGATTGTTTAGATGTGTTTAAGTGTTTTAGATGTATCTAAGTGTTTAATTACACTTCTGTAACATCTCCTAATACCTTCCTTGTGTATTATGCATTATAGTAGTATAAATTACTTTCCTGTAATTACTACCTTGTACATCGCCATGGACTCTAATGGAACTTTATAAATAAACAATAATAATAATAATTGTGTTTAAAGTGGCTCAAAACCCACCCAGGGCCCAGAAATCTATAAGATTCCAGGGCCACTGAATTCCCTCCCTAGGGCAACCAGATTTGGGATGCCCCGCTGTGTGAAACTCCCAGGTTGCCCGGAAACTCACCTTCTTTCCTGTTCCAATGGTGCTTGCCTAGCATCGGCCGCATCCCCGTTATCCCCTTAGCAGGGCGCGTGCTCGTGTCAAGCATTTGTGAATGGTCGGCATGGGCACATAGGGTAGCGGGGGATGTGGCAGCCAGCACGCTCGGATCCACTTGTCTTAGACAAGCTATTAGACGAAGGGAGCGGATCTGAGCGTGCTGATTGGACGAGAGGGCTGCACATGCGTTGTAGGACCGGGAAAAGGTGAGTGAAATCGGACGAACTGGGGGGGTTTTACACAGCGGGACATCCCCCATCCCAGGATAGTCAAAATCCTTGGTTTTGGTCCACTTTAAGCCGAAGGCTGGGCCCCAAGAATGAGTTTCTCTCATGAGCCCTAGAAGCTCAGTCTGACCCTGATTGTAGTCTAGATAGACTGTGATGTCTGGGCCCCACCAGAAGAACTGACTCTGGGGGCTCACCCCACAGGTAGATGCGAGTATCCCTGGCTTATACTCAGGGCCCATTTACTGAAACATTATGCCAGACCTTATTGTCTGTGTGTGTGGCCTTCAGATGCCACAATACAATACATGGTCCAGGTTTTGGTTAGGAAGGCCCACTGGGGATGTCCTGTTAAACCTGTGGGCCAGTCCAAGGCTGCCCCTGTACCTGCCCCCAGCCCATGTTCTGCCCTAATGCTATAGCCTCAGCATTGTGACAATGCCACCCATTCGAATTAAAAGGAACAAAACCCAAGATTTTCACTTTCTTGGATTTTGTTCCTCCTGTTGGGAGCATCTGGATCTGGCGTTTCACACTGAGTGTATCAGCACATGCGAGGGGCAATCGGCCAATCAGCTACGCTTGTTCCCTTTAGAGCTCAGTGCAGCAGGGAAATCTTAATGGCCATTCCTGTCCCCACCTCTAGCTGTGGCCATGCCAGCGGCAGCCATTCAGAAAGGTCTGTTGCGGTTGTGCGCCTAGATAAAGGTATATCAGAGATGCGGCCACAACACCGATATGTGGCAAGGGCTCGGGGAGGAGGTGAGTTGATTGGGTTTCACACAGTGGGGCATCCCAATTCAGGATGCTCCATAAAGAAGCAGACCATCGCCCCCAGAGTCTTATAAATGAGAGAAGGGGGTGATCAGCTTTAACCTCAAAAATGGAAGCCACAGTGTGAAGACAGAGAATCCCTGTGAGCAATCCACAGAGGTCGCCATCTTATTAACCTCACGCTGCGCTTCTAAAACCGGAAGCCTCTCCAGATTTTATACCCTTCTCTTCATCGCCACAAGTGATGGCAGCAACTGGTTAAAAATCACTAGGCCAGATGTTGCTATACCCAGCGTTGGTAAAATAATAATGGGATACAGCATACATTTCTGAGTATATTTTTCTAAGCAGATTGTTTTGTGTAGCAAACTACACGTCATGGGTTCACTTCAGGATAAAATGGCTCCGAGCATCCTTTTTGTATCCCACACCATTTACCACAGGGGGGTCCCTTCTGACTCTCTATCAGTTATAACTATATAGGGGTGCAGGGCTCGCAACAGCTAGCAGGGGGCCCCATAGCCTCCAGGGAGGCCCACTGACAGGGCCGGCCTTTGGGGTGTGCGACGGCGATTGACCGGCAGCGGACTGGGAGTGGCGATGCAACTTCCTTTCCCTGCTGGACGGGGGCAACAGTATGCAGCAATAAGGTTCCGCTGCTGCCTGTGCTGTCCCCACTGGGGAGAGAGGAAGGGGCCTCCACCCCACATGACAGGTACGCCGGTGGGCTGTGGGTGATCAAACAGCAGGCGGCAACAAGAAGACCGGGAGTGTGTGCCGAGAGGGAAAGCACTGTAGAGGTACGTTTTTTTTTTTTTCTTTTTTAAAGAAGGTTTCTTTTTCTTTCTTTTGATCCTTAGGGGGCATCCAGATTTGGGACGTCCCTCAGTGATGTGACGCAACTCTTCACCACAAAGGGGCCCACTGAGACCATGCCGCCCAAGGATCCTTTTAAACCTGGAGCCGGCCCTGGGGGTCCATAAGAACAGGGGAGCCCCATCATTTTGGCCCCTCCACCCTATCTAGCAGATTTATGCTCATGATATCATGTACAGAAAAAAGCAGAATTTGTCTTTAGTTGTTTAGTTTTATCCAATGGAGTTAAAATGGTAGCAAAAGATTACAGTAGAAGCCATGATGGGGCCCCATTTGATGTTTGCACCAGGGCCCAGTCATATTTCCTCATGCCACTGCTATGTATGCTTCTATGTCTGGGGACCTGTGAAACGAGCCCTGTGATTTAGGCGTTGTAGTGCCTGTAACTGATGGCGGGGGGGGGGCACACGAGTTGGACCGGGCCAATGCAGGACACAAGCAGGTGAGTTTCTGACCGCCGGACTAGGACTGATCTGCTGCACAGGACAAAAGATATTTTAATTAAGACGCCAGGGGGAAGGAAAATACTGCAGAATGTCGGCGAACTAGAAGACGCCAACATCCAAAAGATACTCTATATCAGTAGTCCTCAAACTTCCTCCTCAAGGGCCGAGACAGGCCAGGTTTTGCAGCTCTCTATGCTGATGCACAGATGTAATAATTAGGGCTATAGCTCTGTCTGAGCACCTGTTAATTCACCTGTGGAGTAGCATGGAGAGCTGCAAAACCTGGCCTGTCTCGGCCCTTGAGGAGGAAGTTTGAGGACTACTGCTCTATATCATACCTCCCAAGTGTCCCTCATTTGGAGGGACTGACCCCCTTTTGAGTCCATGTCCACCCTGCCCCTCCTTATTCTCATTTGTCATTCTTTGAGGTGTAACATGCAGATCTGCATCAATAAATGATTAATTTGCCTATTCAAAGTGTTTCTATTGTAGTAACTATTACACCCTATCAATTCCACAATGAGGGGGCGTGGCCTAATATAACAAATGTCCCTCTTTCTTACCCCGAAAAGTTGGTAGGTATGCTCTATATGACAGTGGGGGGCTAATAGGACCTGCATGTGCAGAGGTCCTTTGTTCCTCGAGTTCTCAATAGGGTTTAGGTCTGGTGAGAGAGGGGGCCATGTTATTATTCTTTTAGGTCTTTACTGGCAATTAGAGTATTTTGGTACATGATACAGCAAATGTCTTATCCAGTGGTGGTCATGTTTCAGGCCTCCTTGGCTATATCTCTAAGCTCTGACCTTTCACCTTTTTCATTCTGCTCAAATCTTTGTCTGATCTTTGATCTTTGTCACTTGCCTAATAATTGGTTTTCAGGGTCCACCTTCTGCTCCTTATAAAATATGAACAAGTCATGACATTTGCTCTAACCTAGTCATTAATCGTAATTCAGCAGAATTCTAGTTGGGACTAATGGCACCTCTGTTCTGCTTTAAGATGGAAGGAAGAAGAGAACCATTCAAATCTAAAGACAACAACAGGATTCTGTGCAAGAAAGAAGACAAGAAGGTGAGCAGATGGGTTCTAGAACAAAACTGGACCTATTGACTTTTACTTATTCCAAACCAGATGTATCTGCAACCAGACATGTGCCAAAGTAAGAATGGTGCCTCAGCAGAAGGGCTTTCTGCTGAGGGTTCAGGTAGGATTGTGCTTTCTCTGATGGTTATGTCGTATTCCACCCAAGAAACACTTACCTAGAGGTGGCTCACTCTTACAGGACACTCAATAGAGGGAACACTTACAAACCTAGAAAGTTTGAGCATTGAGAGAAAGATACAGAGAGGGGGAGATGGATGGAGTGTGAGCGGATTTGCCCCAGACCCCAAATCTATTGTAGAATGCCAGTTAATTTCCTGAAATAGAATAGGATAGAAACAGCCATGGGCTTCCAATAAATGGGGCATCATCAGTCAAGGGCCCACTGCTCAGTATAGGTGCATTGAGGCTTACAACATTCTGTGCGGATATTACAGCCCAAATGCTTGATACACCCTTTAAACCGGATCTTCACCCTGAATAAGGGCCTTGTATGTTTCTGTCACCCTGTACATACAGATTGCTCACACTGAAAATCATCCTACATGCACCTAGTGCATATTCTGAGCCTTCAAACATCCAAGATGGCAGTTCATGGAGCATCAGGCAGCCTGCAGACAGGAACTGTCTTCTGATTATGCCACTCTGCATTCTGGGATTGCTGTCCTTTTCCTGACCCCAGCTCTGCTCCGCCTATAATCTGATGCTGGGGAATAGCTTCTTTAAGGGTTTGGGATTTTAATTAAATGATGCTTAATATCCAGTTTAAGCCATGGCTCAACTGCATTTTCTGTCCAGTGCAATCACAGGCCAGATATGGGATAACTATCCCCCACCCCCCTCACCCCCGGCATAGCTCCCTGCAAGCTTGAGAACCCATGCCCCAAATACTTGCCTCTTCTGGGTCTGGTTCCATCGGCGTTCAGTTCCGGACCCTGTGATTGCTGGTGGCCAGTTGCTATGGCCCTACTGAGGACACTGTGTGGGATTGCTTATTATATGGCTCTTGCTATTTGGCTTTTTTCCCACAACAGTTCCACTTTAAGGAAAGCCCTGTACAATGCTTTAATTTGTTTTTAAAAAGCAGCAGGAGATAAGAATGTTAGTTGGCGCTGGTTATTTACAATTAGCTAGAATATAAAATTCAAATTTGTCAGCAGGACCCGATTAATTGTAGTGGAGGCCCCTGGCCAGGAAGTCTAGTGGAAGCCCCGGTTAAGTAACTGTAGATCAATCACTGTCCTTGTTAACAAGTGATCCCCGGGAGCGGGAGTCCTGGTTCCACTCTATATTAAAGTGATATTAAGAGCGAAGACAATTATTACACCATTATGAGAGATGTTGAGGTTTACAGTTTCACCCTATGATATCTCTTCTGAAGAAAGTGGGTGTGGCCTTTGGAGCTGTGATGCTGCATAATAATGTGCATAATGGGAGGGGTCTCTGTGCTTGAGATCCTGCTTCAGACATCCCTGGTGGTTGCTCCCTTCTTCTCTCCCTTTTGCTTGGCAACATTGGACTCCTAGACCCACACTGGCAAACGCTTGCACGCACTCCCAAACAGGTTAGGTGGGCAGACCGGCGGATAGCCTGGTAGGTAGGTGGGCAGAATGGTGGATGACCTGGTAGGTAGGTGGACAAGCTGGTGGGTGACATGGTTGGTAGGTAGGCAGGAGGGCGGGTAGGTAGGTAGGCTGGTGGGAGACCAGGTAGGTAGGTGGGCAGGCAGAAAGAAGGGAGGGAAGGAGGACATCAGTGGTGGTGGTGGCTCGGACAGACGGCGGCCTTGGGATAGGCATTCCCACCTGAAGGTCTCTAGCTGTGGTGACTTCTCTCCATGGACAACTCATGTGGGGATGGCGGCAGGCATCTCTCTGGTGGCTCCATCAGCGGCGGGTGGCAGTATTCGAAAGTGACAGGCGCCATCTTTTGTCTGACTCCATCACATGATCGGACCCTGAGTGAGTACTTACTACCTTATAAATGTACTTTGTCTAGGCCTGCACCCCTTCCCTGGGCATCTCACAAGGTGGCAGTGCATGTGCGTTATCACATCCTAGCCGGGGCATTCCATGATATCGTTACATGCGGTCTTGGGTGGCTTCTCCAGTGTGGGGTGGCAGACATCTCGGTGGGCAGCGGCGTCCCATATCCCAGCGGCGACTCACATTCCCAGTCTTGGGTGGCAGCAGCGGGTGGCTTCTTAGCAGTGGGGTTGGGGGGGGTCTTCTACCCGCACCTCCTGCTCCCAACACTTGCCCCACCGCTGGGGGGTGAAGCTGGAAGAGAGAGCACTGCTAGGAGAAGGCTGGGCAGGGGGAGGAAGGGGTAAGCTGGGCTTCATGGCTGCTCTGAATGCCATTCAAGCCAGGGGAGGGGGCATGTTTCTGTTATGGGACCTTATTGGTGGGGATGGCCTGAGAAGAGTGACAGCGCTGGAGAAACGTTTGTCAAGGTAAACTGCTGTTTGCTTGTTTTTTACTTTTACCTTTACAATAATCACTTTAATCCAGCCTTTGTCAAGACAACCTTGTTTCCTGTCAAGAGAGACAATTCATATGTTCCTAGAATGTCCTGGCACAATCCATTACAGCAGAGAACAGGAGCACTAATGCTCTGCTGAGACTGAGAGCGCACTATATAGTGAATTATAAAAGCTCATTCCACCAAATGGCACAGAGCTCAGATCAGTCCAATTATTTTTGACATATGATCCCACGGTGCATGATCCACCACCACTCAAGGTGCACACCAAAGAAACGTAGTGCCCACACGCTTACCGGAACACTGTAGTAATATCGCCTTAACGCACACTTAAGTGTTTCAGCATCTGTTGGTCTCTGCCGTCATTCCAGATCTTAGGCCAAAGCTAGTGAAAGGTAGGCAACAGTGGTGAGCAGTAATGGAAACAGAAGAGGCTCCATCAGCAGCAGGTAGAGGTGCACAGTCATGGGGAGCAACTGCCACCCGCCACACAGCCCAGCGCCCCGCCAGCCAGCCCCAGCTCACCTGCCCGAAACCCGCCGGCCCCGCCCTCACATGTATTAGCGCGGTATAATACTTTATTGTCTTTTTTGTGAATTATAAAAGCTCAGCTAATTTGTTTATAATGCTAGAAAATGTTTTTTTTTATGGAAGCAGTTTACACTATCTGCAATTTGTTGCCATTGGCAACCATACACCAAGAAGAGAGAAGCGACACACAGAACAATGCTGCTGGGCGTGTGAAAGATTCAGGGAGCTCCCTCACCTCAGCAGCAGCCATAGCAGCAGTGTTGTGTGTACAGGGCTCACTTTTTTCTTCTTGGTGTACATTGCCAATAGAAATAGATTGCAGGTAATAAAAGCTGCTTCCAAAAAAACACACATTTTCTGACATAACAAAAAAATAAAGAAATACGAAATTAGCTTAGCACCTTGAGGACATCATTTTGGCAAAAAATACACCTTCAAATATATTATCGGAAGTGGACTTACCATTTAAGGACTGCTGAGGGAGAAGAGACAAGTTATTTTGCAGTCCCTGAGTAATATATACTGTATACCCTACTACGCTGCACTAACGAAGCTGTTTCATAAGAGAAATCTAAATGATATGCTCTGATCTTCATCCATAGAAACGGAGTCTGTTTCAGTGTTCAAAACTGTCCGTCACAACAGCTGCTGTGATCAACTCTATAACAAGAAAAGGTAATACAATGTTTTGTGCAGGTCAGGATCATGGCTGGTTCATATACTCAGGACTGATAGGAAGGGGAAGGTGTGCAGAGGTGAGGCGGGAAGAGGGGAGTTAAGCAGAGGTGAGGCGGTAAGAGGGAATGTGAGCAGAGAGGAGGTGAGCAGGTGAGAGGCGGGAAGAGGGGAGGTGAGCAGGGGTGAGGCGGGAAGAGGGGAGGTGAGCAGAGGGGAGGCAGGAAGAGGGGATGTGAGCAGGGGTGAGGCGGGAACAGGGGAGGTGAGCAGAGGTGAGGCGGGAACAGGGGAGGTGAGCAGAGGTGAGGCGGGAACAGGGGATGTGAGCAGAGGTGAGGCGGGAAGAGGGGATGTGAGCAGAGGTGAGGCGGGAAGAGGGGAGTTAAGCAGAGGGGAGGCGGGAAGAGGGGATGTGAGCAGGGGTGAGGCGGGAAGAGGGGAGGTGAGCAGAGGTGAGGCGGGAAGAGGGGAGGTGAGCAGAGGTGAGGCGGGAAGAGGGGATGTGAGCAGAGGTGAGGCGGGAAGAGGAGAGTTAAGCAGAGGGGAGGCAGGAAGAGGGGATGTGAGCAGGGGTGAGGCGGGAAGAGGGGAGGTGAGCAGAGGTGAGGCGGGAAGAGGGGAGGTGAGCAGAGGTGAGGCGGGAAGAGGGGAGGTGAGCAGAGGTGAGGCGGGAAGAGGGGAGGTGAGCAGAGGTGAGGCGGGAAGAGGGGAGGTGAGCAGAGGTGAGGCGGGAAGAGGGGATGTGAGCAGAGGTGAGGCGGGAAGAGGGGATGTGAGCAGAGGTGAGGCGGGAAGAGGGGAGGTGAGCAGAGGGGAGGCGGGAAGAGGGGATGTGGGTAGAGGGGAGGTGAGCAGAGGGGAGGCAGGAAGAGGGGATGTGAGCAGGGGTGAGGCGTGTAGAGGGGAGTTAAGCAGAGGTGAGGCGGGAAGAGGGGATGTGAGCAGAGGTGAGGCGGGAAGAGGGGATGTGAGCAGAGGTGAGGCGGGAAGAGGGGATGTGAGCAGAGGTGAGGCGGGAAGAGGGGAGGTGAGCAGAGGGGAGGCGGGAAGAGGGGATGTGAGCAGAGGTGAGCAGAGGTGAGGCGGGTAGAGGGGGGGGTGAGCAGAGGGGAGGCAGGAAGAGGGGATGTGAGCAGGGGTGAGGCAGGTAGAGGGGAGGTGAGCAGGGGTGAGGCGGGTAGAGGGGAGGTGAGCAGGGGTGAGGCGGGTAGAGGGGAGGTGAGCAGAGGTGAGGCGGGAAGAGGGGAGGTGAGCAGAGGTGAGGTGGGTAGAGGGCAGGGGCTGAGGGGTAGCGGGAGATGTGAGCAGAGATTATGTGAATGAGTGGAGGTGAACAGAGGCGGGACGAGCAGACATCGACAGAGGTGTGACGAACAAGGATGAGATAGGAAGAGGTAGGGATAGGTGAGGGGACATCTAGAATTAGAAATTCCTGTTGACAGTGCCAAACCCAGCAGTGAGTTGCTGCACTGGCATTTAGTGGTCCGTCGTATGCACTGCTGCAGGTAAGCTCAGGTCTCCATCTGCCCAACATTTAGAATTGCAAGCGGCAATGTCCATTTCTGCTATACTTAATACAGAGTGTGCGGTCAGTATATTACTATTAGGGCAGGATTATACAGGGCTGCCTAGTATAATTTCTAGAAAGAAATAAATGTCTTGTTATGACTATTGGGACATTTTAGTGTACTGTATATATAATACAGAGGAAGCTTTCATAATATTAAAGGGTCTGCCCTGGCAAAAACTAAGAAATCTATACCCCCCCCCCCCCAACCATCCAGTCTCCATTTACTACATTAAAGGGGCCATGTCAATCCTGGGGACCCCCACTTATTGCAAATAACCCCCGTGAGTGGAGTACAGTGCTAGATGGCGAGGTGTTTGATGTTAGCAATTGGTACGATTTAACACACAGGAGCAGGACTGAAGAGCTTCAGTTGACTGAGTGAATACAGATTTGCCTGAATAGACCCTTTACTATGAGCACAGCATCAAACCCTGCAGCTTCCATTGTGTTGTAAGTTGTGTAACACTGTGTATGCCTCTGCAGTTGCTGTCAGTGAGATCCCTGCAATAGTCAGCTCTTCAGGCCCTTCACTGCTTGATAAATGGAGAGAAGGTTTAACCAGTACCTTGCTGGAGCTAGACATGCACGTTGAAGAGGATTATGCAGTTGACATCTTCTCTAATATGATGGTAAGCACATGAGCTCAGCAGAAAGCTTGGCACACAATATATATTTTGTAATGTCCCTGGACCTATCATTACCAGACCTTAAACATTACACCAATATTAGGGGAAGGGGGGCAGGGGGGTTGTAAGCCCTCTAAATAACATACTTTGATACCAGCTGAAAGAGAATCTAACCATATGAAACTACCAGCGCTTCAGCATCAATTACAAACAGATGTGTGATTGTGCTTAATTAATAAGATTCTAAATCAAGACACAATTTTAGATAAACTTTTAACCAAGTTACACCATTTACATTATGCTGGCTTCACACCTGAGCGCTTGGCCGCGACAGTGAGAGAATCCTGAGCAACCCGCAATTGCTGTTGGAGCTACCTTGGGATTGGGATTGTGCCGCAAAAGCCCTACAAGCAGCATTTTTACCACAATTGCCCAATAGGAAATGGCAAGAACATTCACTGCAAAATGTCCTTAAACCATGGATGCACAGCAGATCGCGTTTAAATTGCGATAATTGTGCCACATCGCATAGGTGTGAAGCGGGCCTTATTCATAAGCAAATATCCACAGTGCAGGAAGAAAACAAAATAAATGAATCCTTGATAATGACCTGTAAATCCCTCTTTAGCAGCAATCAACTCCACCAAAGGCTTCCTGGAACTCCAGGTAAGTGGCAGCCTGGTGGGTATGATTTTGTGGTCCTCTCCTAGTTAGTGCTCAATGTGATTAAATCATATTTGACTCATTCACACCTATCAGGTATGACATGCAATTGTTTGATTGCGGCAAACTCAGCGGTACAGCAAACATAAACTCTATGGGCCCTTTCACTCCTCTCCTGGTGCAGCGGGGCGAACGAAAACTAAAAAAAGTCCTGCCTGCTGCTTTCAGGACGCAACCGCATCCTATTAAAATGTATGGTGCTGCGAATGCAAGTACCACATATGTATTCTTAGTATACAGTACGTCCTGCTCCAGATAGAATACTTACATTCGGGTACTACTCCGCCAGATGGCGCTGGACTGCAAAGACATCGAAAATAGGCTCCTCCCGGCCCCTCAAATACCCGGGACCTCCCACAATCCCCAGATTTTCTCTGCAGTCTGGACTGCGAAGGACAAGAAGATGGCTCTCTCTACTCGCAGGTGAGCGGGGCTATTATCCTGCGGCCCTGTAGGACTATTCCCACCCGTTCCATCAGTAATTGCCTCCCAGCCTTGGCTGCGCTGGTCGGGTGATGGTAGGCAGCACCGCTGTTAGGTGCTTAGGAGCGCTGCTCCACCGCAATCCCCCACCAAAGGGTAGGCGGTTCAGGCTTATGGTGAGCCTCTATGGGATGCCCCTCCCGCACTATTGCCCCTTGCCCCTGTCTATCGGTGGGCCCTATGTTAAGTGGCCGCTGTCCTCCCTCACTCTCCTTGTAGCCTTCGGGGGAAAAGAGGGGGGGCGTGTGTATGTATATACGTGTATTGGCTTTTCTGCTTCACTACATTATGCTTGGTGTCAGCCGCCGCGCTGACTTGTTTTACATTTATTATGCTTGAAATTGCCGCCGCGCACGTTTTTGCCTGTGTTCCGCGCTTCGCGGCGGCGTCGGCGGTGCGCCGCCATTGGCTGCTTGTCAAGTGTTGGCTTCGCGCTCTTGGGGGGGGGGGGCATGTCTTTGGTGCGTTCCGCGTCATTGCTCATGCTGGCCCGCCCCTCGAGGTATACCGACGCCATTTTGTTTGCTTGATTCCGGCTGCTGCGTGTCGGGCTTCTACTTACCGCGGTCCATGAGTGCCCTCGCTGGCGGCTTTATTACCGCTTTTAATTATTGTATTCTTACGGCTCCCCTTTGATTATGTCTTTCAGACGGACGAACCCCTTTGGCTTCTCCCGGCCCTACAACCCCCAAATAAGTTGGTAAACTTGTGAGGCCTAGTGTTAATTACTCCCACTTCCCTGGCGGGTTATTGGGGCATCCTGGGTTGCTGTATAGCGTTAATCCCTATCGGCCTATTGTGCTGCTATAATCACCATATGGAGGCATCTCAGAATAATGTGACCGGGGTTCCTTCTGGACAAAGCCCGGCTGTGTGTAGCTTGTGGGGAGTCCCATGTTGATGCGGACAAGGCGCGGGTCTGTGTACCCTGTGCCAAACAGGTGCTTGAACTGCAATCCGGCCTTCCAGTGGCTGAGTCTGCGATTCGTCTCGCCTCACCTACCCCCCCAAGCTTAAATCTCACTCCCACTGAGTTGCATACAAGTGGGGATTCTCAGCCTGATGTGTCTTCCAGAATGGCTAGTGTTGAGAAGTTAATTGCTAATACCTTGGCGCGTAAGGCCTCTGCAAAAAAGCGGCACTTAACGCCTGATGTCACTCTTTTCCCTATGGAAGCTGATGAGTTTTTGCAACTATCTGGCTATACCCCTTTGGAGGAAGCTATTCTCCGACTCAGGGTCATCTGATGAGAGGTCCAGGGGTCATGACGATTCTGGCTCTGACCCCTGGGCCCCGGATGATACTGATAGACTGTTGGCTCAGATTTTTGAGGTTCTGTCTATCTCTCCCCCTATTGCGGCTCCCAGGCATAATGCTCCCAGGCATAATGCTCCCAGGCATACTACTTTTTCATACTGCTAAGTCACGCTTGGAATTTCCTGAGCAAGCACATTTCAATAACCTTGTGCTCAAGGAATGGGAATGTCCCAGTAGACTTCCCGGTGTACCTAAGAGTTGGGATAGGAAGTATCCCTTTCCTGCTGATGTGGTGAAGTGTTAGTCATCCCCTCCCGAAGAGGATGCCCCGGTTCTAGGGTTATCTAATACCTCTGTCATGCACTCCCCTGACTCTACTACCCTGCGGGATGCTGAGGACCGGCGCATTGATCAGCTGGCGTCCCATGCCTTTGCATGTGTGGGGACGGCACTGCGCCCGGTCTGTGCCTCTGCCATTACGGCTGTGGCTATTAGGACCCTGCTCAGAAGTATCCTTGATGGTGCCCCTGATGATTTGCCTTGTGAGGAGTTTAATGCACTCTCTAGTTGTGATGTTTTTGTGAATTTTGTCCTCTCTGCCTTGGATGACACCATTAGAATGTGTGGCAGAACCTCTGCCCTTGTGGTGGCTATACGCTGCTCGGTTTGGCTACGCCAGGGGGCTGCTGACAATGCTGCCAAGAAGGCCCTCACTGGTTTTCCCTTCAAAGGACTACGCCTGTTTGGGGACCACCTGGACCTTTTTGCTAAGGGAGGCAGGTTACCCCAGCGCAGGCGGCAGTCTCGGCCCTTTCGGGGTCAGGACTCCTTTTCCTTCCCCTACCGTGGTGCTAGACAAGGGAGGGGGGCTTCCTTTACTGGGTAAAGGTAGTGTCCTCCGGTTACAAGATAGAGTTTGCTGCTTGCCCCCCCCCAAGGTTCATCAGCTCCCGGATTCCTCAGGACCCTGTGTCAGCTCAGGATCTAGTGCAGGCAGTGCAAAGCCTTCTGGAGCTGGGGGTCATCTGCAAGGTCCCTTTAAGAGAAAAGGGCAAGGGCTTCTATTCCAACCTCTTCACAGTGCCCAAAAAAGATGGGTCAGTCAGGCCGATCCTGGAGTTGAAGATCCTCAACAAATTTGTCAGGTGCAGGCGCTTTGGCATGGAAACTCTGCGCTCTGCCATCAGTTCCCTGCGCTTATGCTTACCTTCATATTCCTGTGTTCCCAGGTCATCAAAGGTTCCTCAGGTTCGCTCTGGAGGATCAACACTACCAATTTGTGGCTTTGCCCTTTGGTCTCACTTCAGCTCCCAGGGTGTTCACCAAGGTGCTGGCAGGAGTGATGTCTCTGCTCAGGTTTCATGGCATCCACGTGCTTCCCTATCTGGACGACATTCTCATCACTTCCCAGTCTCTACATCAGGCAGAGTTGGATACTCGGCTGGTGGTGTCCACTCCAGTCATTTGGCTGGGTGATCAACCACCCCAAGTCTTCTCTGTCCCCCTCCTTGGAGACTTAATTCCTGGGAATGAATCTGGATACAGTTCAGGCAAGGATTTTTCTTCCTCAGCGGAAGGTGGACAGTCTGTGCACGTCCAGTTCCTGCTATCTTGTCGTCATCCCTCCATCAGGCAGGGACTGCAGCTGGTGGGCCTGATGGTGGCGTATTTCGAGGCGATCCCTTATGCTCAGTTCCACTTGAGGCCTCTGCAACTCCACCTCTTGTCAGTGTGGGACAAGGACCCCGCGTCCCTGGACCGAGTCTTTGCGTTTTCCCCCCTGGTCAGGCGGTCCCTCTCGTGGTGCTGGACTCCAGGAACCTGTTGGGGGGCAGATCCTTTCTGACCCCCTCCTGGGAGACGGTCACCACGGATGCCAGTCTGTCAGGTTGGGGGGTTTTCTGGAAGTCCCTGCAGTGCCAGGGGAGGTGGGGCCCTCAGGAGGCCCACACACCTATCAACGTCTTGGAGCTGCGGGCGATCAGGTTAGTTCTGGCTCAGTTGACTCCTCACCTTCAGGGCCTGCCTGTTCAGGTGCGCTCGGACAACCAGACGGCAGTTGCCTACATCAATCATCAGGGAGGGACCTGGAGCAAGAGGGCCCTCCAGGAAGTGTCTCTGATCCTGACCTGGGCGGAGGCCAATGTCCCCTGCATATCAACGGTGAACATTCCGGGGGTGGAAAATCTCCTGGCAGACTCTGAGCAGGGGGACCTCTCGCCAGGGAGAATGGTCCCTATTCAACAGGGTGTTCCAATCTCTGTGTCACCGTTGGGGCCAACCAGATGTGGATCCCAGCCTTTGTCTCCCTGTCCAAGGATCCTCTGGCCTTGACCACGGAGGCTCTAGCAATGTCATGGCAGGACTTTCATCTCCTGTATGTCTTTCCTCCATTTCCCCTGCTGGGCAGGGTTCTGCGCAAGATTGCTCTGGAGGGGGTGCCAGCAATTCTGGTGGCCCCCAGGTGGCCAAGAGGAGTGTGGTTCGCAAACGTGGTGCAGCTGGCAGTAGATCAGTACGTTCTGCCCAGGGTGCCAGACCTGCTCACTCAGGGTCCCTTACGCCATCCCAATTTACAAACTCTGGCTTTGACGGCCTGGTTGCTGAAACCTTCATCTTGATGGAGAAGGGGCTGTCTACCTCGGTTGTTGATACCACGATAAGGGCTAGAAAGAAGTCGTCTTCTTCCATTTATTACAGGGTTTGGCGTGCCTACATTGACTGGTGTGAGTCTAAGTCTCTTCCCTGTCTCTGATCAGGACTTTTTTCCAGGGGGTTACTCATGTGCGTCCCCCACGTAAGCCTATGGTGCCTGTTTGGGATTTGAACTATTCTAAGTATGTCACACACCCCGCTTCAAGATATCCATAACATGTGGGTAATACCGACCTGAAGGGGCGTTCCTGCAGAGATGATAGCAAAAAAGAAAGCCCCTCCCTGATCCATAAATACCTGGGACCTCCCACTCATCACCCAGTTTTCCATCTCTGCAGACGGCGAGCAAGTCAGAAGATGATGGCTCCTCCTTGCACAGGGGGATTTCAGGTAGCCGGGATGACTCCCGGCCCGCTATTTATTTATTTCCGTTTGGACCTTTTTCCCCAGAAATCCATATGCCTCCCAGCCTCGGCTGAGGGTCCAGGCGAGGGTATATCAGCACCTTAGGTGCTCAGGAGCTATGCTCCACCGTGAGACCCTATATGAGAGGGTAGGCGGTATTACCGGGTTGGTGACCCCGGTTTGGGATGCCCTGTCCCTTACTTACATACAATGGCCCTCCCAGGATCCCCTTCCATAGGTGGGGTGGGGGAGTGTGGGTCCTTTTGTTAATTTATTAACTTATTGATTTATCACAGGACAGCATACTTTGAGTGTGTGAGTGTAGTGTCACTTTAACTGTATTCAGCCGCCGCAGCCGTTTTACAGGGCCTGTGCGGTGCTGGCTGCTTTCTTCCCCCCATCTTCCCTTCACCTTTATTAATGGCGGAGGTATTCACCTCACGCCATGTTACTGTGCTTCGGGGGGGGGGGGGCGGGTCCGGACCGTCGGCGGGGCCGGGACTTGTCCCTCCCGTTTTTCACCTTTGTTATGTGTGAATGTGTGTGTGCATAACGTGTTTTTATCTGGCCGGGCCGGCGACCGCTCTTTGCTAATGCGGCGCCGGCCGGCTCTGGGCGCCATTATCCTGAGGTGATTCACCTCACGCAGACTGGGGGGGGCGGGGCCGGTGTGACGGCGCGTCACCGCTCCCCGCCTCCAGCCTTCGCTGGTGCCACTGCGGAGCTCTGTGGAGGAGAGAGGGGGGGCGTGGCCCGGCCTCGCGCGCGTCCCGCGCTGGCCACGCCCCCTTCTCCCTTTCTGGCTGCAGCTCTGGTTGTTGGTGTGGAGCGTCTGGAAATCCCTCACGGTCGCCATTGCGGTCTATGGTTCTGTAAGTGGCCTCTGGCCATTCTTCCTTCTCACTGTATGATTGATTTGTTTTCTTCATTAGCCTTATCTGTCCTTCTGTTCTGTCTTTCAGATGGTGGTTCAGGAGGTTCGCCAGTAGCATTTAGGGGGTCCCTCCTGATCCTTATCACTGGGTTAATTTTTTGCCATAAATCCTCCCACTCGGGACATTAAAGGGGCATCCCGGGTTGTCTAACGGCGTAATTCCCTGGGTCATAGCGATTTTCCATATATAAAGTTCACCTTATGGAGGCATCCCCGGATACTGGGCTCGGGGCCCCTTCGGGGCATCCCCGAAAGTGTATGTTATGTGGGGTATCCATTTCTGGGGACGATGTACTTCTGTGTATACCATGTGCACAGCAGACCATCACGCGGCAGTCCGAACCACAGGCGTCTGGGTCAGCACCGCCGGTCGCTTCATCTCCTCCTCCCACCTTGACACGCACCCCGTGTGACGTTGTCATGGGCAGGGAGCTGCAATCTGAGATGTGCGCCAGATTGGCTAACCTTGAAAAAATTATCTCTGGCTCGGTCGCCCGTAAGGCTCCGACTAAGAGAAAGCATTTGTCGCCGGCTCCGCTGGCGGAGGACCAGGAGGATGTTAATAATCTGGATTGGTCTGACTATTCCCAGCTAGAAGAAGGGGAAGTTTATGAGGATTCTGATTTTTCGGACGAGGAGCAGTCCTTTGGCGCTGATGCCGAGCTGGGGGACTTGGGGAGATCCTCTGATACTCCCCACGCTCTGGCTCTGATGTTGGAGGTATTGAATATTTCCCCTCCTGAGGAGGTGTCACAGCAGAAGGGTGAATTGTTTGAGGAATCCAAGCCGCGCTTGGAATTCCCTACACAAAGGCATTTTGACAAAATTATTGCCAAAGAATGGGACAGGCCGGCTCGGCTCCCTGGCATCCCTCAGGGATGGGATAGGAAATATCCCTTCCCTTCGGAGGCAGTTAAGCGCTGGGCATCTCCCCCCGAGGTGGATGCGCCGGTTTTGGGGTTGTCCAATTCCTCGGTTTTAAATAGACCTGATTGTTCCATTCTCAAGGATGGAGAGGATAAACGTATTGACCAGATGGCTTGTCATGGTTTTGCTAGCGTTGGGTCAGCCATGCGGCCTGTTTGCGCATCGGCACTAATGGTGTTGGCTGCCAGGTCCGTGGTTAGGGACCTGTTGACCTCTTCCGGGCTGCGTCCCGGTAGTGCTGAGTTCCTTAGCCTCAAACGGTGTGAGTTGTTTTTATCTTTTGTGTTGACAGCCTTGGATGACACTTTGATGATGTGTGGTAGAACGTCGGCGCTGCTGGTCACTATTCGGCGTTCGGTGTGGCTGCGCCAGTGGGCGGCAGATTTTATGTCCAAGAAGTCACTAACGGCTCTACCCTTTGTTGGATTACGGCTTTTTGGAGAGACATTGGACTCTGTTACCAAGGGTGGTAGGTTACCTCAACGCAAGAAACAACGCCGCCCCTTTCGGGGGGCCCCTTCCTTTACCCCCTCCTTTCGTGGGGCCAGATCTGGCAGGGGATTTGCATTCCCTTCTTCCAGAGGAGATTCTGGGAGCAGGGGCAGAGGACGTGCCCGTCCAGGATTCAGTTGGGGCTCTAAGCCCAAGCCGGCTGCCAAGCCGGCTCAGCAATGAGGGGGCGCCCTCACCCTTGCGGGTGGGGGGACGGCTGCGACTCTTTTCCCAGGTTTGGGATCAAGAGGTCTCGGACCGATGGATCCGGGAAGTGGTGTCTTCCGGTTACAAGCTGGAGTTCGAGCTCCGCCCCCCTTCCAGATTTTTCAGGTCTCGGATGCCTTCAGAACCTCTAGCGGCGCAGGGGCTTCTGTTGGCAGTGCAGAACCTTCTGGACATGGCTGTCATTTGCCCAGTGCCTCCTTCGGATCAGGGCAGGGGTTTTTATTCCAATCTGTTCACGGTACCCAAGAAGGACGGATCGGTCCGACCCATCTTGGATCTGAAGTTTCTCAACAGGTTCATCCGGCCACGGAAATTCCGCATGGAAACACTACGTTCGGCCATTCACTCTCTTCGTCAGGGAGACTTTCTGACGTCCATAGACATCAAGGATGCTTATCTACATGTTCCAATTTTTCCAGCACACCAGAGGTTTCTCAGGTTCGTGGTGGAGGATCGGCATTTTCAGTTTGTAGCACTCCCTTTCGGCCTCACCTCGGCCCCTCGGGTGTTCACCAAGGTGCTAGCGGGGGTGATGGCTCTGCTAAGGGTTCAGGGCATCCGCATTGTGCCCTATTTGGACGATCTTCTGATCATGGCCTCCTCCTTCAACCAAGCGGAGTTGGACACCAGAATGGTGGTGTCCACCCTGGAGAGGTTTGGTTGGGTGGTCAACCACCCCAAGTCTTCTCTCTCTCCGTCCAGAGTAGTGACCTTTCTGGGAATGTCTCTGGACACTTCGCAGGCCAGGGTGTTTCTGCCCCAGGCCAAGATTCTTTTGATTCAGGAATTAGCTCGGCTTCTCTTGTCGGCCCCTCGTCCGTCCATCCGGCTAGGGATGAGGCTGGTGGGGTTAATGGTGGCCTCATTCGAGGCAGTTCCCTTTGCGCAGTTTCATACAAGGACGCTTCAGCTTCATCTGTTGAAGGTTTGGGACACGTCTCCTCTATCGTTGGATCAGTCCTTCCTGATGACTCCCCGAGTTCGTCGATCCCTGCAATGGTGGCTGGGGTCGGTCAATCTGTCGCAGGGCAGATCTTTTCTGGCCCCGTGCTGGGAAACAGTCACCACGGATGCCAGTCTGTCAGGTTGGGGGGGTGTTTGGAAGGACCTCCAGTTTCAGGGTCTGTGGAGTCCGCAGGAGGCTCACGAGCCCATCAATGTTCTGGAGTTGAGAGCCATCAGGTTGGTTCTGTTTCGCTTGACTCATCAGTTGAGAGGCCTGCCAGTTCAGGTCCGGTCGGACAACAGGACGGCGGTTGCTTACATCAATCACCAAGGGGGGACTCGCAGCAGGAGTGCCCTCAGGGAAGTGTCTTTGATTCTGGACTGGGCGGAGAGTCACGTCCCGTGTATCTCAGCAGTCTACATTCCGGGAGTGGAGAACACGGAGGCGGACTTGCTGAGCAGAGCCTCCTCTTGTCAGGGGGAGTGGTCTCTCAGTCCCACGGTGTTTCGTTCGATATGTCTCAGGTGGGGGTTCCCAGCGGTGGACCTCTTTGCCTCTCGTCACAATCACAAGCTTCCAGTCTTTGTGTCTCTCTCGCAGGATCCTCTGGCTCTGGCAGTGGATGCCATGTCTCTGAACTGGAGGGATCTGGGGTTTCTTTACCTGTTCCCTCCGTTTCCAATGGTAGCCAGAGTGGTGCGCAAGCTGACTCTGGAGGGCGTGTCGGCGATTCTAGTGGCACCAAGGTGGCCAAGGCAGGTTTGGTTCGCAGACCTGGTAAGACTGGCAGATGATCAGTTCGTTCTGCCTCTTCTGCCGGACCTGCTCACCCAGGGTCGGCTGCGCTATCCCAATTTACCTTCGCTGGCTTTGACGGCGTGGCTGCTGAAACCGCCATCTTAAAGGAAGAAGGTCTTTCTGACGCGGTGGTTCAGACTCTTATTAGCGCCAGGAAGCGCTCTTCCTCTACTATTTACTATAGGACTTGGAGGTCCTATATTGACTGGTGTGAAAGTAGGTCTTTCTCTTGTCGGGAGTTTTCCATTTCCAGAATCCTGGAGTTTCTTCAACATGGTCTGGATTTGGGGCTTCAACTTAGTACCTTGAAGGGGCAGGTTTCTGCCCTGGCGGTGTTTTTTCAAAGGTCATTTGCACTTCATCCCTTAGTCAAGACCTTTTTCCAAGGAGTTACGCATGTACGGCCTCCTAGGAAGCCCTTTGTTCCAGTTTGGGATTTGAACCTGGTTCTTTCTGCTCTTCAGGGTCCCCCGTTTGAGCCCTTGAATGAGATTGCTTTGTCCTCACTTACCCAAAAGGTGGCCTTTTTGGTGGCCATCACTTCGGTTAGGCGTGTTTCTGAGTTGGCAGCTTTATCCATTAAAGCTCCGTACTTCGAAAGGCATCAGGACAAGGTTGTCTTTCGTTTCAAGCCGGATTTTCTTCCTAAGGTGGTCTCTGCCTTTCATCTGAATCAGGACATTGTTCTGCCTTCTCTATGTCCTAATCCCAGCAACGACAAGGAAAGGGCGCTGCATTCCTTGGATGTAGTCCGTGTTGTGAAATATTATCTGGTGGTTACGTCTTCCTTTCGTAAGACTGATGCTTTTTTTGTGGTGCCCTTTGGGCCTAGGAAAGGTTTGGCTCCTGCCAAATCTTCCATTAGTAAATGGATTCGTCAGGCCATCATTGGGGCCTATTCTGCCAAGGGGAGGAGTCCCCCTTTTCGTGTTACTGCTCATTCTACTCGTGCGGTTGGAGCGTCCTGGGCTTTCCAGCACCAGGCCTCTGTTGAGCAAGTTTGTAGGGCCGCTACTTGGTCCTCTGTTCACACTTTTTCCAAGTTTTACAAGGTTGATGTTCGGGCCTCAGCGGATGCTGTTTTTGGCCGCAAAGTTCTGCAAGCTGTTGTGGTTTAAGTTGTGCATTGTTGCCTTGTTTTGGATCCCCGCCCTTTTTATGGGCACTGCTATTGGATGTCCCACATGTTATGGATATCTTGAAGCGGGGTGTGTGACATACTTAGAATAATACCATTTTGTGAAGTACTCACCTGTAAAATGGGTATTATAAGTATGTCACACACCCCGCTTCACCCGCCCTTCTTGTATTCGGGATCCTTTATATTGTGAACTTTGCGTTATTTTGATTTATATTTGCCTCTTCCTGGTCCCTTACCTTACTGCTTCTATATACTGGGTGATGAGTGGGAGGTCCCAGGTATTTATGGATCAGGGAGGGGCTTTCTTTTTTGCTATCATCTCTGCAGGAACGCCCCTTCAGGTCGGTATTACCCACATGTTATGGATATCTTGAAGCGGGGTGTGTGACATACTTATAATACCCATTTTACAGGTGAGTACTTCACAAAATGGTATTTTTCCTTGCAGGGTGCTCCCTTTGAACCTGTGCAGGATGCTTCCCTGGCCATTCTTACTCTCAAAGTTGTCTTTTTGGTGGTTATCACCTGTTAGGCGTGTGTCTGAGTTGGCGGCGCTTTCCATTCAGCCCACCTACTTTGAGAGACACCAGGACAAGGTGGTGTTTCGCTTCAAGACAGATTTTCTGCCTAAGGTAGTGTCTGCCTTTCATTTGAATCAGGACATTGTTCTTCTTCCATTGTGCCCTAATCCTAGTAATGCTAAGGAGAGGGTTTTGCATTCTTTGGATGTGGTTAGGTGTCTGAAGTACTATCTGGTGGCCTACTCTGCTAAGGGGAAGAATCCTCCCTTCCGCCTTACTGCTCATTCTACTCGAGCTATTGGTGCTTCTTGGGCTTTTCAGCACCAGGCTTCTGTTGAACAAGTTTGCAAGGCCGCTACTTGGTCTTCTGTTCATACCTTTTCAAAGTTTTACAAGGTTGATGTTAGGGCCTCAGCTGATGCTGCTTTTGGCCGCAAGGTTCTGCAGGCGGCAGTGGTTTAAACTGTCTGCTGTTACCTTTGAGGATCCCACCATATTTTATGGACACTGCTATTGGATGTCCCGAATGTAAGTAATCAATATGGAGCAGGACGTACTGTATACTAAGAATAATACAATTCTGTGATTACTCACCTGTAGAATTGGTATTATGAGTATACAGTACGTCCTGCTCCAACCCACCCTTGGTTGTTGCATTATCTTGGATCCCCTGTATGGTGATTATCATTGTTATAGTTACTAGTTTGGGTTGTTTTAATTCTCCCGGCTTCTCGTTAACTGCTTTTCAATGCTGGGGATTGTGGAAGGTCCCTGGGTATTTGAGAGGCCGGGAGGAGCCTATTTTCGATGTCTCTGCAGTCCAGCGCCATCTGGCGGAGTAGTACCCGAATGTAAGTATTCTATCTGGAGCAGGACATACTGTATACTCATAATACCAATTCTACAGGTGAGTAATCACAGAATTGTATTTTTGCATTTGCGGCACCATAGATTTTAATGGGATTCAATAGACAGGTTTTCAGGATAGGAAATGGAAACAAGTATTTTTTATCTTAATTTACACAAATGCATATTCGCAACACAATTTCAAACACATGCCTTTCAGACACGAAACGGACCCAGGTCCGGCCACTGGCCTTCTTTTGGAGCATCTCAAATCAGGATGCCCTAGGCTGAATCTCATTCAGCAACATCTTTAATCTGCCGCTCACCAGGATGAATCTTTTGAGTGGCAGGCAATGATTTATTTCTACACTTGGCCTCAACATAGAAACATAGAAGGTTGACGGCAGAAGGAGACCATACGGTCCATCTAGTCTGCCCTTATGTGTAACAAAAATCCCTGTTACTCCAAATCTTTTTCTCATCTCTTCCATTCCGGGGCACCACCAGTAGCAACACATGGGATAATCTCAGCCATAGACAGGGACTGCAAGACAGAAAAAAACTAGCTCTTCCTGGCCTGTATGGGTCAGGCTGTGACAGGATCTTCTCATTTCTTTTCTTGCAGTTGCAAGGAACTGCGAAGATGTCTGGATTTACTTTTTCGTTGCAGTGCTGACTTGGAGCGGGGGCTTCGACTCCATCTGTCTCCCGGTTCCTAAGCCGATAGTGTGGGATCATGCAGAGTGAGGGGAGCGCGCATGGGTCCAGGTAAGCACGCCGGGGCTCATTCGACTGGGTCTGAGCCCAGAGGATCAGATCCTCGCTGCAGCAGGGTACCTGATCTCTGGGCCTTGCATGGTGGCCCTGCTTTGTGTCTCCCACTGAGCCCCGGTCCCTCTGACACCCTGCGAGAGAATGATTATAACTGCTTTTTGGAGAGGGAAGCGGCCTGTTTATTGGCAAACTCGGGAAGGGAACAGGCTGGCCACGCCTGCTACATTGGCAGGGGCATGGCTTTGGCCCATTTGGGCCTCCTTCTCCTCGCTAATGGCACAAGGCAGCGCCAACTTGTGTGGTGGCCAGAGGTCCCTGCTGCATCTCTGGATAGTCGCTTGGCAGCTCCTGCACTGCCTCCCTGTTCTCTTGGGCTGAGTATTGGATCCAGCATGGCTGCTACCCCACAGTTATCCCTGGTCAGGTAGGGCTTCCTCTGGGGGCAAAGCCTTTTGACTTGTAATGATTCCTTTAGGAATCTGGCCTTGTTATTGTTGTTGCATGGTGGGGGTCGAGAAGCTGCTGCATCCTTGGCTGGTGGGTTGATCTAAGATGCAGTGAGGTTGCTTTTCCAGTAGTGCAGGCAGGTCTGCCAGTTTGTACCCCTCTGATTGGCTACTGCTCCTGCCTGTCTTTCAGGCTTCCTGTTACACTCAAGCCTCACTTTGGTTTGTACCCCTCTGATTGGCCACTGCTCCTGTCTTTCATTTACAGGGGATAATCCTATAGTGATTCACGCAGGCAGAAGTGCCCTCCCTTTTTTTCATCTTATTGGCCGCTACTGGCCTTATTCCAGGATAGGTCTATATGCGGGGGGAATGCCGCCCTTCTTTTGCCTGCATGTGATTTAAACATTGCTGTGCTGGCCATATTTACACCCGAGTTCAAGCCGCAAGCCGGTGAAATGCGTAGGGATATTTTGTAGAATCACCCGCACCATTCGGAAATAACACTTTTTTATTAAAACGCTGCGGAGGCTGCCCGGGATGGTTGGTGCGGTGAGAGACACTTTTATTGAAGTGCTATTGTTTATGGATTGTTTGTGAGTGCATTATTTTATCTTACCTTATTAAATTGGTTTTTATGATATTGCACTAGTGCGCTCTATTTTTGTTTTGTTTTTTTCATGCCTGTTGGGACACATTCCCATTACATCTCTACTGAGTGATATATTGGAGTTGTTAAAGGAACAGCGTCATTTGGGCTCTAGGCCAATACCAGCTGGAGCATATATATCTGAGATGAAGAACATCTGACTATTTTATATGCCATCGAATCTGTTTGGTCCGGTAAGAGTTTATTCCGTCCAGTGACGGTTGAAGACACCTACCTCGAGCTATGCACTTTGGGATGCTATACTTATGAGTCTTAGCTGCACTTGAAAACTTTAAAGGAGCTCTGTGTTTTCTATAGATTTTTTACATTCAGGTCTGACCAGTAGTTGACAGGTAGGAGGGTTTGGGGACCAGCTCTCCAGCTCAATTGCTTAGTGGTTAAAGCAGCCATTTTGCCATATCTGAGGCATTGGGGTTTCGTATTTTAACAGAGAGTCCTCGGAGGATTCTAGCTCCTACGTTGAGGACCTATTTAGGGGTTCAGAATCTAGTGCGAGCCGGCCGCAGGGGGGTGTCGTCCGGCAGTGGAGAGGAGCGTATACGCCGGGGAACCCTCCGGATCACCCGACAGATTAGATTGAGGAGCATATTGAGGCAATATTGCACCAGAAGGTCAGGCAGGTTTTTTCCCAGGCTTGCCCATTTTAACAGGCTGGTGGCAAAGGAGTGGGAGAAACCGGATAACCTTCCATCTCTTCCTAAGGTCCTGGGCACCAAGTACCCCTTTCCAGATAAGGCATTCCTTCGATATGGTTAGGGCATTAGTATTACTCTGCCTCTACTTGAGAGGTACATAAGATGGATGTCTTGGTCATGTTTCCAGAATGACCAAGGAGGGGCCTGGCAGCTGCCAGGTTACGTTCTTCTTAGCAAATGGATCAGACAGGCGGTCAAGCCTACATCTGCAAAGGAAAGGAGGTGGCCTTCCGGGTCACCGCTCACTCCACCAGGGCGATTGCAGTGTCTTGGGCTTTCCAACACCAGGTGTCGGCGGAACAGGTCTGCAAGGCGGCAACCTGGTTGTCTCTCCACACCTTCACCAAATTTTTACAGACTTGATGTCAGGGCATCTGCTAATGCTGCCTTGGGGTGTAAGGTGTTGCTGAACCCCTCTCTGGGGGTTTAAGCTTCAGGTGTCCATGTCGTTGTTAAGTTGACGCTGTTGGCTATTCTTTCATCGTCCCACCTTTATTGACGGTACTGCTTTGAGACGTCCCACATGTGGCTACTTGTGGTACCCCAGAATGGAAGGGATAAGAAAAGGGACATTTGTGTACTCGCCAGTAAATTTCCTTTCTCGTCCTCTTCCAATCTGGGGCCCCACACCCACCCTTCTGTTGTGTTACCACTGCGTCTGTGGCAGTTGATGCCTTCTTTATGGTTTTAGTTTTGTTGCGTGCATTATGCGCAGGTTAGCGTTCTCCCCTCCCGGGGCTGTGGCTGAACTGCTTTTTAATTAACTGAGGAGATCCTGCCACAGCCGGCACTATATAGGCCGGGAGGAGCTAGTTTTGTTTCTATCTTGTGGTTCCCACCTACGGCTGAGATAGACCCATGCGTTGCTACTGGTGGTGCCCCGGAATGGAATAGGACGAGAAAGGAAATTTACAGCTGAGTACACAAATTTCCCTTTTTCCATTGTTTATTATATCTGTTATTTTACCTTCTGCTCTGTCGGATTGAGCATACTTGGCTGTATTCGGTCAAGAAAGGCTCCTATCATTCGCCGATCAGACCAGGCAGTCATCACACTAATGTATGTGGCATGCAGTAAAAAACAAGGCCATGACTCCTAAATGTATACATTTCATATCTGTACATATCTAGAGGAACCAGCGCAAGTATACCTTCCGGACTGCAGATATACCCAAGTCGGTGACTTCTGAGATGAGGACGGTGCTGGTGGACTGGTTGGTTCAAGTTCACGTGAGTTATTTAAGTTACCTTTTTTTTTTTTATACATTTATTTATATTCTTTAAGAGATACATGAATGTGAACCTCTCACTAAGTTTTATGAATGAGGCAAAAACACCCCTAAACTTTAAATTAGAATCTGTTAAAGGTAAAAATATCCCCCCCAAAAAAGTTTGTAGTTTATCAGCTTGTCAGATGTTCCACTGCTGGGACACAAACTGATGGCTAATTAAAGAAACCCTATTACAAAATGTGTAAATAAAAATGTTGATGTAAATGTAATCCACATAAAAGATATAGTCGCATGGTGGCTAAAAAAAAGGAAAATTGCACTTTCTTAACCCTTCTAGTGCCAGCTACGTGAGACTCACATAGCTGACTTTAGAGCCCCATAAAAAAATAAGTAAAGATACAGATTTACCTGACCCCTCGTTTGAAAGTGCCAGCGATTCTCTTCAAGTATCACCTGTTAGATTTCCACCTCCAGGCCTCTGATCTTCAGGAGGGGGCCCGGAATAGCCCCCCCCCCCCCCCGCGCCATCTGAACGGAAAAAAAAAAAGAAAAAATGTCACAAACTCACCTGACAGCCCGATCGCTCCTCCGATGTCTTCTCTTCACCAGGGGGGCTCCGATCCCCCCTTGGACTTACTACGCTTCGGGTGAGGACCCAGCAACGGGCCCTCACCATCCTCTTCGGCCGGTGCTGGCCCCGCCCACTTCTGGGAGGAGCGGGATGACGTCGTCCCGCTCCTCATAGTGTCACACCCGGCTCCGATCTGTCACTTGTCAGTAGCGATCGGAGCAGGGAGGGTGGGAGTCAGGGTGGCTCTGATCTCCCTGCCTCCCACCCTCCCTGCTCCGATCACTACCGACAACTGTCATCTGCAGCGACGCGGGATCAGAGGTAAGTATAAGTGAAAAAAGAATAAATAAAGAATTTTGTGTCTGTGTCTTTTTTTTACTTAACCCTTTGTGAACTGATAAGGGGTCCATGAGATAAGGGGTCCACTTAGTGGCTATGTGGGCTAGTTGCCTGCAGGGCCAGGGGCCACCAACGCTGGCCCCTGCGCCCTGTTCTACAAGCCCCCATAGCTGGTCCGGGTTGGTAATGCTGGGTAAGGGGGACCCTATGTAATTTTTTTTTAAGTTAACCCCTTACAACTATGCAATCATATTGCATAGTTGTATCCTATCTGAAATCTCCTAAACTCTGTACAATGGGCTCCAGATGTCGGTTTATTTTTTAGGTGACCAATAAGTTGCTATGCCTGCACTCAACAGAATACAACAGAATTGTCCTCTGTGTCTCAAGGACACTTCAAGGACATCTTTCTTTGTGGCTACTGGGTACACAGGGCACCATGGGAATTTGAGATGGTGGCTTTTGTTTTCCGTTTTCAGGCATTTCTGGGGGTGGCAGCAGATGTACCAGCGGATGGCCCATAGGTATATATATTTGGGATGCCTGATGGGGACACATCATCTCGCACCAATGTCAGTTTTAGCATTTCTTTTAAATTCCCCCATCTCGGTTCTATATAACCATCTGCTGTGTCTCACCATAGGAATATCTGGGTCTTCTGGATGAGACGCTCTATCTTGCTGTCTATTTATTAAATTCCTACATGAAGGTTCATAAGATTCACATACATCTACTTCAGCTCCTGGCTGCCACATGCCTCTTTATCGCCTGCAAGATGGAGGAGAGACTTATCCCTGAGGTAGATGAATGGATAAATGCAGCGTGCATGTGTGTGTCTAGGGGGTGAGATTATACGTTTTTACCTTTTATTGCATAAGGGTTTACTTTATGTACAGTCACGAGCATGGGCGGACTGGGACCAAAAAACAGCCCAGACATTAACAGCAAATGACCGGCCTACATGCTGCTAAGCCCCTCCCTGGAGGTGCTTTAGAACAAGTCAAAAAGTATGAGCCAGGTAGATATGGCCAGCCTTAAAATGGACCAATAACCAGAGTTTTCACTGTCCTGGAGTTTGGACCCAGCCCCGGAAACATCCTGGTTTGGGATGATGCGTGAAATCCCACAAGCGTGGGCTCTTATCCAATCAGCACTTTATGGCGTTCATATTATTGTGTGGCACAAAGACATTGTTTTGGCCTTGGGTGCGGGGGCAGCCGCATCCTTGGTTTCCCTGTGGGGTGTGTACCTCCCCCCGGCAGCCAGCCTGTATGAATGGCTGGGCTCAGGAGCATGCACAGCTGCAGGGATGCTGGGGATGAGGCCGGGTCCTGTGATCACAGCAAGCAACTCTCAGAAAGGTGGAGTTTGTAGGCGATCTGGGGGGATTTTTACAGTGGGGTATCCTGAATTGGGATGTCAGCCTACCCTGGACATGATTGGTCCACTTTAATGTGATGGTACTGAACCTTTAGTATTGTGGGGCTGATACGGTTTCAGAAGTGGACAAAATTTGGGTTGGGAGGTGCAATGGGGCCAAGTCAGGGGGCAGGGACCTGAGGGGGCGTTAGAAGAGGATAGAGTGCATTCTGGCACCAAGTTGGCCCCAAAGCAGTGCAACCCAGCAGCAATTCTCCTGGTTCTCCCTATGGCCAGTCCGCCCTTGTTCACAACCAAAAGTTTTAAGACACAAATATTAGTTTTCACAAACTGTCCTGCTTCATTGTTTTTAGATCTTTTAGTCAAATGTTTCTATCATATAATGAAGTAAAATGAAGAGCCTATGCATCCTGGTGGGTGGCCTGCAGCGAGTGATGGGAAGCCACTGTACACTTATGTGAGCCAGCTGCTACAGAATCAGTGCATACAGCTCCATTCAGTTATACAAGATGCTGTGACATTACAGCAGCTAGAGAGCTGAACACAAATGGCTGCCCCGGGTATGCATCTGGCTAAAGGTATAGCCAGGCCGTGAACTGTGCATTCGTCATTAGAATGAAGTTAGGTGAGTGGGTGCGGTGATTTAATGGGGTTTCACACAGTTGGGCATTGTTGTTTGGGATGCCACGGGGAATAGAAATTGGACAGCCATATGGGCAAATGTCCTATGCCATGGACAAACAATGCCAAAACAAATCCTGCCTGTGTGTGAAACCCTCTGGGTTCACTCACGCTACCACAGCGCATGAGCAGGTCGTAGCTTCATCCCCGAAAAGGTGCGTTTAATTTTGTATGATTTTTAGAGTGAAGCCGGATACTGCTGGCGAGAAAAAAAAGATTCTTGGCCCGATTTTCCCTCAAAAACAATTTCGTTTGGAGTACTCGCACCAAAAGAAAACTTGCTTAAAAAAAGGTTTGCTAAATCAGGTGAGGGAGGAAAATGGGTGAGAGTCGGTTTTCAAGCAAAAAAAAAAGCACGAGATTGCAATCTTGGATGGCTAAGATTAAACCCCTATAGTTGGTGTGGAGGCAGCAGGGCCGGACTAAGTGTGGTGGAGGACCCTGGGCATAAAATCTGGTGGAGACCTCAGATACAGTATTTTTTCCTATAAAATAATAGTCCAGCCAAGTAACTGATTGGTGGTTGTCTGGCACCCTCCTACTTACTGGAATGTCAGATTTGAGTCCCTTGTGCCCCCCTTGTGCGGGTGTGTGCTGCTCGGGAACTCCTGCTTTGCCATTCTGGGTGGGGGGGGTGTAGTCGCCCGGCTGGTCCAGCAGAAAACAGTTCCCTGCACTGAGCTGCCAGTGGCTGTGCTTGGTGACTTGTGTGCAGTGACAGCTCTGCACCCATCACTGTAGCTTTGCCGGCGGCGGCTTTGCTGCTCTAGACTCTCCGTCCTGCCCTGTGGTGGCTTTGGATGCAGGTTTGCAAAAAACAAAAATGGCTTGCCCAGGCGCGTGGGGCCCCCCACTGCCGCTGATAGCTTTGTCACGGGCCCCGCCCGTCAGACCAAAAACTGAAAAGCCTCCTGGACCAGACCATGACCCAAAGGTTGGTGGAGGCTCCCTTTGCAGGGAAAGTGGTGGAGCCCCCGGGGCTCGCGCGCCTTGCGCCCCTCTCATAATCCGGCCATGTTTAGTTTGAGGGGGCAAGATGACCTGAATGAAGAGATAGCTGTCGGACAGAGAGATTTGGGCCTGAGAGGTGTAACTGCGTGTATAGAAGAAATGGTGGAACATTAAACCTGTAAACCAATTCATAAGTCTGTGATGCCTGAAGTCATGTGCTGACTGTGCCTAATGGAAATCATCACTGAACCTTGGAGGTGAAGGATGACACATCCCATCTGATGATGTCACATTTGTCTAGATTCTGTTATGCCACTGATTTGTATAGATTCTGTTAGGCCACTGATTTGTCTAGATTCTGTTAGGCCACTGATTTGTCTAGATTCTGTTAGGCCACTGATTTGTCTAGATTCTGTTAGGCCACTGATTTGTCTAGATTCTGTTAGGCCACTGATTTGTCTAGATTCTGTTAGGCCACTGATTTGTCTAGATTCTGTTAGGCCACTGATTTGTCTAGATTCTGTTAGGCCACTGATTTGTCTAGATTCTGTTGTGCCACTTATTGTATCATCACTCCCAATGGCTGTGAAATCACTCTGCACAATGTCACATTGCTGTTGCGTATTAGAGATGATAGAGGTGCTGCTTTATGTTTTTGGCAGCCATCAGAGCTCTGCTTTATGATGGAGGACGCCTTTACCAAAAAAGAGCTTATGAAGATGGAGAAGAAGGTCCTGAACCGGCTGAGCTTCGAGCTGCATTACACACAGCCACTGAGCTTCTTGCGTCTCCTGGTTGTGACTGGCAAGCTTCCGGAACAGGTTTTTTTTTTTTTTTTTTTTAACTTAATCGATGCAAAATAATGACTATATTCTGGTTCTGGCCAAATCTAAAAACCATTAAAGTCTATGGGGGGCAGACAGGGACCAAGACCTGGGGTGGTCAAAATCCTGGGTTTTTTACACTTTTATTTAAACCGGACATTCACCCACCCTGTATGTTCCCCCCCATCCTGTACATACAGATTGCCCACATTTAAAATCATACTACCTGTACCTAGTGCATTTTTTAAACTTTTAACATCCAAGATGGCGGCACATGGAGGCTTTGGATCCCTGCTCACAGGAAGTGTCTTCTGACTATGCTGCTCTGCATTCTGGGATTGCTGTCCTCTTCCTGACCCCAGCTCTGCCTGTGCAAAGCACAGTTATAACCCCGCCCCCTGCACTTTCCCCCCTCTCCTCTCTTCAATATGAGATGCTTCTGAGGCAAGATAGCGACGCCCATCTTTAAAGGTTTAAAGAGGAACGTTGTAGACCCTGGAGTCTTTTCCAAGTTCCCCCCCCCAGAAGCCCCTTGTCACTCACCTTGTCCCGGAGCCTTCGCTGCATCTCTGCTCTGTGTCCGCATCCCAGCTCACCTCTAGCCGTGAATGCACACATGTCCGGCCTTTCTGAATTGGCGGCGATGGCTAGGAGGTGAGCGGGGGATGCGGTGCACTCGGCTCCCATTGGCGCTGCTTAGCTGTCCAGACTGCTTATCCGGAATCGGACCCGAGTGAAAGCGAGCGTGCTGATTGGTTGAGTGGGCCACTTGGCCCATGGTAGTGACACGAAGGTGAGTGAATGGGGCAACCTGGGAGGATACACACCGTGGGGCATCCCAATTCAGGATGCCCCCACTGAGAGAAACACCACGAATAGTGAAAATCGGGTGTGTTCCTCTTTAAGAATATAAATAAATGCCCTAATGCTGTGGTGTCAGAGAAGCTTATTTAGGCTGTACATGAATTCTGCAAGCCAAGCCATCATAGAAAATAAAATAAAATGGGGAGGGCTGTGGGGGAGATATGTCTGACTTGCCAGCACCCCGCCGTTACTTTACCCTGATGTATCCTGATCTAGGGAAATAATTGAGATCTCTTCCAATCTCAGGTTCGGTATCTTGCCATGTACTTCATGGAGCTCACTCTGCTTGAAGCTGATGGCGCCATGATTGAGCCGGCTCTCCTGGCTTTTGGGGCGCTGACCCTGGCGCAGGCCGTACTTCTAGAGTCGGGATGTTTGACTCCTGATCAGATGTCGCAAGGATTACTGTACTCCTACAGGTACGGAGAGTTTAAAAAATATGGCACGTGTGGCATGTATTTTAACTGGTGGGCCTACAGTGGATAATTTTTTGGCCCAAGGGCCACACTGTCTTATTGTTTGACTGCAAAGGGCCGCAATAAAATCTAAGCAGAGAAAATGCCAAATAGTCTTTTGTTATAAAGCTGTAACCCTAAAGCCTTATATATGCTTTTATGTATATGCATGTGGACGGGTTGAGACGGCAAAAGGTGAGGTGGGCGGAAATGATATGGGAAGCGGTGAGCAGAGGCCCGGATAGGCAGCAAGAAGTGGGCAGGGGTGGGGTGAGCTAAGGTGAGATAAGAGATGAGATTAAAAATGGTGGGCAGAGGTGTGGTGGGCTGAGCTGAGGAAAGTGAAGGTGAGGTGGTAAGCAGTGGGAAATAATCCGGCGTCAGCACCCGGCAAGCCCGGTCAGCTGCCGGGGGGCCCACTGACAGCTGGCACAATGTGGTTAAAAAGCTGCACACACTTCCTTTCTCTATCTCTCTGCTCCATCCATCCCTGTCTCTTCAGCTCTGCCCCATTGGTTGTATGTCACCTCTGCCTCATCCATCTCTATCCCCTGAGCCCTGACCTATCTATCCTTGTTCTCTTAGCTCTGTCCCATTCATCTATGTTCCCTCAGCCTCCCTCTTCCTCAATACTTCTCCATTCATGTGGGGCCAAACTAAAAAAATAGCTCCAATAGGGGGTCGAAGGGCAAGCAGCCCTTCTTAGTTTTGGCCATACAATATATAGACCCCTGACCCGCGACCATTCATCGCAAAGGGGCCCACTGAGACCATGCAGCCCGAGGGCCCACATAAACCTGGAGCCGGCCCTGTATCTGTGTGTGTGTGTATTATATATTCCATGACTGTGCTAGCGTTCCATACGTCTTCAGCTGACACCAACCCACCCACACTCCCAAAATAAAGGAGCCAACAACCACTTCTTCGGAATTGATGGAATTTTAATTGGCCACAGCCTCAACATAAAACAATAACAATTAACGATGCACTCCCGATCTCCCTGATCCAGGTCTGAGATTCCACCACACCCTACCTACCAACAGAAGGGGAGGGGAGGCGGCCCGAAGGCTCACCAACCTCCCGGAATCTGAAACAGAAGCCAATTCGTGAGCCCGGCCGCATCCCTCCTAGGCCTGGTAGCTCAACGGGGCTAACTGCCAAGATCCACCCTAACCCCTTCCCTTTGTCCCTCCCCTCCCCTTAAACTCAGTCACCTATCCTCCTGGCCCGTTTCCGCCGAAACAGCCGCTTCCTTGTAACCCACCCCCACTTTCCGTGCCATCTCAGACCCGAACCGAGCAGAGGAGACCGCCAAAGCTGTGACAAATAAAATAAAACAGTAACAATTAATGTACAACAATCCCCCGATACAAACGCATTGACACATATGCCCGATAAATTCCCCACAAATTATACATAAAATCACCACTACTTGTACCCTGTTAACTGAACAAATGTCAATAAATATATATAAATCTTCTTTATTCTTATCTTCTTTTTTTTTTTTTTTTTTTTTTTTTTTTTAATTCATATATATTAAAGTGTATATATAAGCTACTGCTGCGACCAATCGACTATTCCATCACCCCCAATAAAGGGCGGGCGGGTGGAAAAGCACGTTCCAGCGAAGAGATCAGGGGCCAAAGAGGAAGAGGAGGGGGGGGACCTGCCCCTATATACTCACCCCCCCCCCTCCCCTGAGGTCACTTCCCCCGATCTCTTCCCCCAATCCCATGGCTGGTCAGCTTCCAACAGGAAGCGCAGGCCAGTCATGGGGCTGCCAGCCCTAAAAGGGCCGGCGCCCTTTTTTCTGTGCTAGTATGAAAATGTTTGTTTCCCAATAATCTTGGCTAATATAAGCCAGTGCACCCCCTAGTGGATGAAAGTTTACAGCTACCCGCTGCTGTTAAACTGGAAAATTTTTCACAAAAGCGTGGGGTTATCCTGTTTGCCGCTGCCCCCTGTGCATTAACTCTGTTACACCGGAAAAAACTTGCCTCTCTCCACTGTCGAGTGCTGTGATTGTCATCAGGGCGGCCTCGTAGCCCGACACAACGGGCTAATAATTGCCTTGCCTGAAGTAAGAATTTTTCAAGCAGTGGCTGTACACATGCCCTAATCACGGCACCCGGAGAGCTGATGGGGAGGTTGGGTTCTTTACAAGAGCATTTCAGCCATGTCCCGTCCGGGAATTGTGCCTGCAACCCTCCGGGCTAGAGACTGATTCCTAACCACTAGGTCATAACTTTACTTTAATTATGTTTGATTTAATAGTTGTTGTAGTTTAATGTTGTAGTTTGTTCGTTTTTTATTGTTGGGATTTTGGATTATTATTTAGCACCGAGAAAAAAATCATGAAAAAAGGCATTTTTCTCAAAAAAAGTGAGTAAAAGCTGGTGCTGAATTAACCCTATTGTGTTTTAAAGGGAAACGCAACATTGGTGCCAACAGTCGCCACCCCTCTGCCCCATCTATTGCTCTTGTAGGGGTGCTGGGATGCCTAGTTCTGTGTTTCAATATCTCTGGTGGAGGACAAGACTAAGCAAAGACGCCCCATAGAAAATACTTAACCCACCTTATTCTTTTCTTCTTACAGCGATGCAGAGCTGAGTAGCCCTCAGCAGCTCATGGCCAAAGCGGCCCTCCGATCCAACCCAGAATGCAGAGCCGCCTCGCAGAAATATTCCCGGCCTTTGCGACTCGGGGTGAGCACAGGACCCGCCATGGCCAACTCCAAGCACCTTGCCCGTATGGCTCGCTCCACATTCCAGCTGAGCCCATGTCAGATGAGTGACCAGCCCGTGCCAGCGATTCGTTCAGTACGATAAAATCAAAACTAGAGAATCACAATTAGAGTGTGATGTAGAAATGTCCAGCTTGTGTGTAACCTTTTTACTGGCAGTATTAATTAGTAATTAATTAATCCCTCATAGGTGCAAGTGATCTCTGGTCTCATGGTTTACCACGTATCTGTATTATTCTGTGTTCATAGAGCGCATTGAATAGACTTGGTCATGGGGCAATACTGGGTTTCAGGAGCTTCTAGCCCTTTATGTTGTTGTTGGCTGGAGATTTTGTGAATTATTAGTCCTTGTTAAAGGCAAAAAAAAAAAAAACCTGAAAAAAAAATTAAAATGAATGAATGATTTTAATTTATTAACACATAAACAGAAACTGTCACTTAATTTAACCTTCAATATTTTTAACTTATTTTTTTTTCAAATTATGTCTGATCCAAATCGTTTATTTTTTTTTTCTTTTATGTTTATGTGGCTGTGTATTTGCATTTTAATTTTCTGTATGTTTGCAATGGTATTAATTTAATGAACGTATCAACCTTTAAATAAGAAAAGGCTTTTTCCAAGACTGAAATAATAAGGAAATAAGCAGCTTGTGTTTAATAAAGTAAATATTTTTATACTTCTAGCGTGAGGGTGGTTATTTGTGGGAAATGCCTGAACATTGCTCTCATGCAGGGGTCCTTATCCAATCCGGTGGTATGCAAGATCCAGTCAGGTGGTATGCAAGATCCAGTCAGGTGGTATGCAAGATCCAATCAAGTGGTATGCAAGATCCAATCAGGTGGTATGCAAGATCCAATCAGGTGGTATGCAAGATCCAGTCAGGTGGTATGCAAGATCCAATCAGGTGGTATGCAAGATCCAATCAGGTGGTATGCAAGATCCAGTCAGGTGGTATGCAAGATCCAGTCAGGTGGTATGCAAGATCCAGTCAGGTGGTATGCAAGATCCAGTCAGGTGGTATGCAAGATCCAGTCAGGTGGTATGCAAGATCCAGTCAGGTGGTATGCAAGATCCAGTCGGGTGGTATGCAAGATCCAATCAGGTGGTACATAGTGGGGCTGCAGACTGATCTGTACCCCAACTGATCTGCTGCCTTCTATATATTAACCAAGCATAATTTGCGCCTAGGCAAAACTGTTTTAAAATCAAAACTATGTTTCAAAAGATCAAGACAATTGATGTGCATTTTGTGCACTTTAAACCGGTAGAAAACCAACCGGCAGCCAGCCCTGGTTTTTACACAGTGGGGTTTCCTAATTCAGTACATAGCGAGGCTGCAGACTGATCTGTACCCCAACCCCATCTGCTGCCTTCAATTGATGTGCATTGCCTTCCATGCTCCAGGATGCCCCCCGGGCATGGAACAACATAGTAACAGAGTAGACTTTAGTCCATCCAGTTCAGCCCGTTTATTAGTGGTCTAGTAGCCATAGCTGGTAATATTACAAATCCAAGTCAAAACCCTGAGTTTTGTTCCATTTGAAATGGTTTTGTGTTTTTCAGTGTTTTAGGCGATCGCTCAATAAGTACCACCCAGGTAATACCTGAGATAATTATAAAAATAAAATATAAGAATAAATAAAAAAAAAAAAAAAAAAAAAGAAGGGTACTTGAAAAAATGGTTTGGAACCCCTGCTTGAAGGTTATTGAAGTCTGCCACCTAGTGGCCATGGGGAGGAGCTCAGTTCTTCTTTTCTCATGCTCTTTTTACATGACACCTATAGTATCATCCATGTTTCACAACCAGGACTGCTTCGAGGTCCCAGACAGAGGCAGACTGGGGATAGGACATACAGGAAAAATACCTAATAGGCAACCCACCTCACCTAACAGCCCCCCCGCCACTCTCTGACTACAAACCCTTCCTCAGCACCTGCCCCGAATATGTGAACTTGCAAAGAGTTGCTCCCTTCAGATAGAGAACATGAATCGCTTTTTATTCACCAGGTTCCTAATGACATACAAGGAGGTTATTTTAGCTCGAGCTTCTTATACAGATATAAGGGGAAGAATGTCTGAACGTATTTACACAGGAAAATAATATATAGAAGGAAATCACTTACAAGGAAATACACTACACAGGCCAACAATAACAATCACCTAGTTCCACTTGGAATTAATGATGTCTCAAAGGGAGTTATTGCAAGACAAATGCCTCGATTCAATAAGAGTTGAAAAAAACACTCATGGTAGTAAGAAATTCAATTCATGAGAAAAAAGCCTGAGAATGTCACTGTTACTGAATCACCAGATAAAAAGACAATGAAAGTAAATGGCAGCTTTTACTACAGTGTAGACAGGAGTAAACAGTTCTCTACTTTTCTTAGGAGTAAAAAAGTGCCAATGACTTTCATTGTTTTCCTATCGGGTGATTCAATAACAGTGAAATTCTCAGGCTTTTTTCTCATGAATTGAATTTTTTTACTACCATGAGAATTTCAACTCTTATTGAATTGTGGCCAATGTGTCCTGGGTGAGAACTGAGAAGGAAAATTTAAAGCGGACCAAAACTCTAAACCACTCTCTCTGCCCTCCCACCAAGTACCTGCAATGATGCTGTTGCCTCGGTTTAAGAAAAAGAAATCTGTAGCCACGCCCAGCCTGCAGATTTAAAGCAGGCCAAAAGCCACAAAATAACAAAAAGCCCAGAGGACTTACCTTCTGAGAGCAGGTCTGGATGTTGACTACTGTTGGCTGTGCTACTGCTTTTGCCTGCCGCTTCTGGGTTCATGTAGTGTGGTAAATCGCGCTACGTAAAAATGCGGATCATTGCGCAGCTATTCCTGGCAGGTCCCTCACTGCGCCGCCGCTTGCCTCACTGACGATCCCGGACCTCTCGCTGCTGATGCCGATGCTTGCTTAAAGCTGGACGCTCTGTATGAGAGGCCGGCCTCCAGGTGTGAGGTGAAAGGCAGCACCAGGTAGGATTGTGGGATACATAGCAAGATGGCGACGCAGAAGCAAATGGTCAGGGATCCCGGGGCCTGGTAAGGTGAGTAGGTCATTAATAAGCAAGAAGCGCTTTGCATGCTTATTAAAGTGGACCAAAACCCAGGATATTCTAAGCTTACAGTACGTCCTGCTCCATATATAATACTTACATGTGGGTTATTCTCCGCCAGATGGCGCTGTGCACTGCAGACATGCAAAAACAGGCTCCTCCCGGCCCTTCATATACCCAGGGACCTCCCACAAATCCCCAGATTTCTCTGCAGTGCTGACTGCGAAGACATGAAGTATCACTCTCACGCAGGTGAGCGGGGCTATTACAGCCCGCGGCCCTGTGGGACTATTTCCACCCTTCCTCTGTGTGATATGCCTCCCAGCCTGGGCTGCGCTGGTCGGTGAAGGTAGGCAGCACCATGTGTGCTTACGGAGCCACGCTCCACCGCAATCCCCCACCATAGGGTAGGCGGTCAAGGCTGATGGTGAGCCTTCAGGGGATGCCCCTCCCGCACATTGCCTCACGCCCCATGTAGCGGTGGACCCTATGTAACGGGTCGCCTTCCTCCCTTGTTCCCCCCTTAGCCAGGGGGAAAAGAAAGGGGGGGAGGGGTTGTGTGTATGGGGGCCTCAGTGTACCCTTACACGCTTATGGCTTGGTATTGTGTTTTACTGGGAACAGGGGTCAGAGCCGCGCTTTTATTTTATCTGTACTGTTAGCAGCAGCGCCTTTATCGTATTTTTTGCATCGCATGAACGGCGGCGGCTTTGCGGACGCCACGGCGTCTTTTTCTTTCTGTCTTTCTTTCCTTTTTTCTTCTTAGCCTGTAGTGGCTCTTCTGAGGTAATTCACGTCAATTCTTTCAGGTGTTTCTGCCTTGCTGTCCTGATTGGCTACGCGTTTTTGAGCTTCGCGCTCGCTGGGGAGGGGCGTGGTTCTGGCTTGGCGCGCTCCGCGTCGCGGTCGGCTCAGGCCCGCCCTTCGAGGTTCGCTTGGCGCCATTTTCTTTCTCACGCGCACGTGGTGAAGACCGTCCTCTCCTCTCTGTCTGTAAGTGCCCTCATGGGCGACTTTTCATTAGTTTCTATACTCCCTTGCGCATGGCTCTGACATCCTTGTTCCCCTTATGTCTTTCAGACCGTGGATTTCGGTGGCTTCTCCCGGCCCAGTGTAGCTCCCGGTCGTGACCATTAAAAATTACCACCACTTCCCCGTGGGTTATTGGAGCATCCAGGGTAGCTTACAGCAATCCCTACCGGCCTATTGCGCCGACAAAATCACCATATGGAGGCATCTCAGGATATTGTGAACGGGGTTCCTTCGGGACAAGCCCGGCTGTGTGTAGCTTGTGGGGTCCTACCTAGCAGCTGTGACAATGCACGGCTCTGTGTTCCTTGTGCACAGCAGGCGCTATCGGCGCCTCCTCTGAGGCTGGGCCTGCACCCCGCCGCACTTCACCTACTCCCCCAAGCCTGAGTCTAACCCCCAATACCAGTGGGGATTATCATCCTGATTTGGCCACTAGACTGGCCAGTGTTGAAAACTTGCTTGCTAATTCCTTAGCGCGTAAAGCCACCGCCAAGAGGCGGCATTTGAACCCTGACTCGGCTCTCTTCCCTATAGAATCTGATGATTTGTTGCATTCTTATGCCCATATCCCCTCAGACGAAGGGGAACTGTTCTCTGACTCAGGGTCATATGACGATGAGTCCAGGGGTCAGGAAGAGTCTGGCTCCGAGCATTGGTCCTCGGAGGATATTGATAGACTGCTGGTTCAGATCTTTGAGGTTTTGTCCCTCTCTCCCCCTGCTGCGGCTCCCCGGCAAAGGGGTGATCTTTTTCATACCGCTAAAGCTCGCTTGGAATTTCCCGAGCAAACCCATTTCAATAGCCTCGTGCTTAAAGAATGGGAACATCCCAGCAGACTTCATGGGGTCCCTAAGAGTGTGGATAGGAAATATCCCTTCCCTGCTGACTTGGTTAAGTGCTGGTCATCGCCCCCCCGAGGTCGATGCTCCTATTCTAGGGTTGTCCAACACCTCTATTATGCACTCCCCTGACACTACTACGCTGCGGGACTCTGAGGACCGGCGTGTTGACCAACTGGCATGTCATGTCATGCCTTTGCATTTGGGGGAGCGACTCTGCGCCTGGTTTGCGCCTTAGCCATTACGGCAGTAGCGCTCAGGGCCGTGGTTAGGAGTGCTCTCGATGGCACAGATGAGTTGCCTCCTGATACTGTCAATGCACTGTCCAGCTGTGATGCGTTTGTGAACTTTATCCTGTCTGCATCGGACGATGCTATTAAGATGTGTGCCAGGTCATCTGCCCTGGTGGTAGCTATACGCCGCGCGGTCTGGTTGCGCCAGTGGGCCGCAGACAATGCCGCCAAGAAAGCCCTTACAGGGCTTCCATTTAAGGGGCTGCGCCTGTTTGGGGATCGTTTAGACCTCTTCGCCAAGGGAGGCAAGTTACCCCAGCGCAGGCGGCAGATTCGGCCCTTTTGTGGCCAAGGCTCCCTATTGACCCCCTACCGTGGGGCTAAACAAGGCAGAGGGGTGTCCTTCGCTGGGTCCCGCGCAGATTCCTGGCACAGGAACAGAGGACGCCGCCCCGGTTCCTCCTGGGGACCCAAGTCTAAAGCCCCCCCCAAGACCCCCCAGGCATAAAGGGGCGCCCACGCCCATCAGGGTGGGGGGACGTCTGCAGCACTTCGAGCATGTCTGGAGGCGCCACGTCTCAGACCGGTGGATTCAGGAGGTAGTGTCCTCCGGCTACAAGATAGAATTTGCTGTACGGCCCCCCACCAGATTCGTTGGGTCCCGGATCCCACAGGATCCTGCCTCAGCTCAGGTCTTGTTGCTGGTGTGCAGGGCCTCCTGGACCTAGGGGTCATTTGCAAGGTCCCCTAAGGAGACAGGGGCATGGGGTTCTATTCCAACCTTTTCACAGTACCCAAGAAGGATGGGTCAGTCAGGCCCATTCTGGATTTATCCAGTAATCCTCAACAAATTTGTCAAAAACAAACACTTTCGTATGGAAACTCTGCGCTCGGCCATCGGCTCTCTGCGCCCAGGGGACTTTATGACGTCCGTAGATATAAAGGACGCTTACCTTCATGTCCCGGTGTTTCCAGGACACCAAAGGTTTCTCAGATTTGCACTGAAAGATCAGCATTACCAATTTGTGGCCTTGCCGTTCGGCATCACTTCGGCTCCCAGGGTGTTTACCAAGATGCTGGCAGGGGTGATGTCCCTGTTAAGGCTAAGGGGCATACGTGTGCTGCCCTACCTGGACGATATACTCATCACCTCTCGGTCTCTGCGACAGGCAGAGTTGGACACTCGGCTGGTAGTGTCCACCCTGGAGTCCTTCGGCTGGGTGATCAATTACCCCAAGTCCTCGCTGTCCCCCTCCTCGGTGACTCCGTTCCTAGGTATGATTCTGGATACAGTTCAGTCAAGGATATTCCTTCCTCAACAGAAGGTGGAAGTTCTGACTGCGCAGGCGAAGTTCCTGCTATCGTGCCCACAGCCCTCCATCCGGCAGGGAATGCAGCTGGTGGGCCTGATGGTGGCGAGCTTCGAGGCGGTGCCCTTTGCCCAGTTCCACTTGAGACCTCTGCAGCTTCACCTTCTGTCAGTGTGGGACAAGAACCCTGCGTCTTTGGACGGGGTCTGTGTGCTTCCCCTTCGGTCAGACGGTCCCTTGCATGGTGGCTGGACCACGGGAACTTGACAGGGGGCAGGTCCTATCTGGCCCCCTCCTGGGAGACGGTCACAACGGATGCCAGTCTGTCAGGTTGGGGGATTCTGGAAGTCCCTGCGCTTCCAGGGGAGGTGGGGCTCTCAGGAGGCCCATCTACCCATCAACATTCTGGAGTTGCGGGCAGTCAGGTTGGTACTGGAGCGGTTGACCCAACACCTGCGGGGTCTGTCGGTCCAGGTACGCTCAGACAACAGAACGGCGGTTGCCTACATCAACCATCAGGGAGGGACCCGGAGCAAGGGTGCTCTCCAGGAGGTGTCTCAGATTCTGACATGGGCGGAGGCCAATGTCCAATGCATTTCGGCTGTTTACATTCCGGGGGCGGAGAATCTGCTAGCGGACGCCCTGAGCAGGGGACGTCCCGTCAGGGGGAGTGGTCCCTCTGCAACAAGGTATTTCAGTCCCTGTGTCACCGTTGGGGCCTACCGGATGTGGATCTGTTTGCTTCCCGTCACAATCACAAGCTCCCGGCCTTCGTATCCCTGTCTCAGGATCCTCTGGCCTTGGCCACGGATGGCCTGTCCATGTCTTGGAGGGAGTTTCGACTCCTGTATGTGTTTCCACCATTCCCCCTTCTGGGCAGGGTTCTGCGCAAGATTGCTCTGGAAGGGGTACCTGTGATTCTAGTTGCCCCCAGGTGGCCAAGAAGAGTGTGGTTCGCAGACGTGGTTCAAATGGCATAGATCAGTACGATCTGCCAAGGGTGCCAGATCTGCTAACCCAAGGGTCCTTACGCCATCCCAATTTACAAACGCTGGCTTTGACGGCCTGGCTGCTGAAACCTCCATCTTGATGGAGAAGGGTTTGTCTGCCTCTGTGGTGGCTACTATGGTGCAGGCCAGGAAGAAGACTTCTTCTGCTATCTATTATAGAGTATGGCGTTCCTACATTGACTGGTGTGAGTCCAGGTCTCTTCCCTGCCGGGAATTCTCAGTCCCTAGGGTTCTGGAGTTTTTACAGCATGGTCTGGACTTAGGTCTCAAACTTAGTACTCTGAAGGGTCAGGTTTCTGCCCTGTCTATCTTCTTTCAGAAGACCTTTGCCCAAAATCACCTGATTAAGACCTTCTTTCAGGGGGTCACTCACGTGCGTCCCCCTCGAAAACCTATGGTCCCTGTCTGGGATTTATACTTGGTTTTGTCTGCCTTGCAGGGTGCTCCCTTTGAGCCTATTCAGGATGCTGCTCTGGCTGTTCTCACTCTCAAGGTTGTCTTTTTGGTGGCTATTACTTCGTTTAGGCGTGTGTCTGAGCTGGCTGCTCTATCTATTCAGTCTCCGTACTATGAGAGACACCAGGACAAGGTGGTGTTCCGCTTCAAACCGGATTTTCTGCCTAAAGTTGTGTCTGCATTTTATTTAAACCAGGATATTGTTCTTCCTTCTCTGTGTCCCAATCCTAGCAACGACAAGGAGAGGGTTCTGCATTCCTTGGACGTAGTCAGGTGCTTGAAGTATTACCTGGTTGTCACTAAGGCCTTCAGGAAACTGATGCTCTCTTCGTTGTGCCTTCTGGGCCTAGGAAAGGTTTGGCTCCCGCCAAGTCTACCATCAGCAAATGGATTCGTCAGGCTGTGATTCAAGCCTATTCTACTAATGGGAGGACTCCCCCTTTCCGTCTTACTGCCCATTCTACTCGTGCTATTAGGGCTTCTTGGTTTGCAAGGCCGCTACTTGGTCTTCTGTTCATACCTTTACAAAGTTTTACAAGGTTGATGTTAGGGCCTCAGCTGATGCTGTGTTTGGCTGCAAGGTTTTGCAGGCGGCAGTAGTTTAAACTGCTTGCTGTAGCCTTTTTTGTTGGGGATCCCACCCAACTTTATGGACACTGCTATTGGATGTCCCACGTGTAAGTATTATATATGGAGCAGGACGTACTGTATGCTTAGAATATTACAATTTTGTGAAATACTCACCTGTAGAATTGGTATTATACGCATACAGTACGTCCTGCTCCACCCCACCCTGGTTTCACTTTGTTCTGGATCCCCTGTATGGTGATTGTTATCATTGTCATTATTGCCAGTTTTGGTGGTTGGTTTCTCCCGGCTTCTTTTTCTCACTGCTTTTCAATGCTGGGGATTTGTGGGAGGTCCCTGGGTATATGAAGGGCCGGGAGGAGCCTGTTTAAGGATAACCCACGTGTAAGTATTATATATGGAGCAGGACGTACTGTATGCGTATAATACCAATTCTACAGGTGAGTATTTCACAGAATTGTATTTTTGACTATCCTGGGTTTTGGTGCTTGCCCTGGGGCACTCCAATGTGCCCCGCTGTGTGAAACCCCCCCAGGTCACCCAAACAAACTCACCATTTCCTGGTCCTATGACTTATGCGCGTCCACTCGTCCGATTAGCGCGTCCGGATCTGCTCAAGCCCCTTTGTCCAGGAGCTTGTCTAATGCAAATGGATCAGAGCTTGCTGGCAGGCGCATCCCCCGCTACCCTCTAACAGGGAGTGTACCCGCACCGGCCATTCCCAAATGCCTGGCACAGGCATCTGCTCTGCTAAAGGGATACCGGGGATGCAGCCACTGCTCCCGCATGCACTGTTGGATCTGGAACGAGTTTTTGGGAGACCTGGGGGGTTTGACACGAGGCACTTCTGATCCCTGTGCCCTAGAGGGAGCGAGTATGCCTGCCCTGGAGTCTCATAGACTCCAGTGTGGGTTTCTGGTCCACTTTTAAGGACCTTTTTTTATTTTTACATTTTAAAGTGAATTTATTTTTATAATTTAGACTTTTGGTCTGCTTTAAGATCGCCCATTGGCTGATCTCAAATGTGCTGGCTGACGTGTCAAGTCCCTCTAGACCAGTGGTGGCGAATCCATGGCACCCTTGCCGGGGGGGGGGGGGGGGGGCACTCGGAGCCTCTCTGTGGGCACCTGTCATCTTTCCAGTACATGCATTTTTCCTCTCTCCCCTGGCACCACAGCCATTGGATTTTGATTTGCAGTTTGGGCACCCAGTCCCTAAAAGGTTTGCCATCACTGCTCTAGTCTAAGGCTTCCCGGCTTCCCTTTAGCTGAGGCCCAGCCATTCAAAAAGGTTGGGGGGCGGGAGTGCTCCTCAGCTAAAGGGAAGCCAGGCATGGGCGCTCCAAAGGCGAGTGATTTCAGGCAATTGTGGGGGATTCAGACAGCAGGGTATTCCCATTTGGGATGCACTATGGGAAGGGCAGCAGTCAGAGTCTTTTAGGTTCTAGGGCCGGACGCACAGGGTTTTGTTCCACTTTAAAACATACATATGTTACACTATACAAAGTATTATGTTCTACTATAAGGACACCCGTTTATATAAAGATGTTTTAAAGTGCACCAACAACTATTTTACACAAAATGGGTGTTGGTCTATGTGCAGGGGGAATCGCTGATCCTGAGATTTTCTTACCTGCTTGGCTCTCCCCAGGTGAAATCCAGCCCCGTTATTGGCCACCAATAGTCATGTGCTCCTCCAGCAGATGGTTTCGGGGGAGAAAAACATGGACCGTGCTGCTGGATTTGGTCAGGGGGCAGGCAATAAAATCTCAGGCTGGTGGTGGTGTATGTTCAGGGGGGCATCAGCAATGGGGTGTAAAAGGGGTGTTAATCTAATTTAAAGTGGTCCAAGACCTGATAAAGGGTCCCTCAAGGGTCGTGCCATAAAGAGTTTTGGTCCACTTTAAAGAGAGATTATTCATTCACTGTGAAAATACATTATTCTTCTAAAGGGGGCCTCTAACATCACTTCCGTGAAGTGTATGAGAGTTAAAAGGGGTTTCTTCTATCTTTTTGCACTTTCAAGTGCATTTTTTAGCTAATAGTGATCTCTGTCTACTGTGCATTATTATTAGTGACCTCTGTCTGCTGTGCATTATTATTAGTGACCTCTGTCTACTGTGCATTATTATTAGTGACCTCTGTCTGCTGTGCTCTATTATTAGTGACCTCTGTCTACTGTGCATTATTATTAGTGACCTCTGTCTGCTGTGCTCTATTATTAGTGACCTCTGTCTACTGTGCATTATTATTAGTGACCTCTGTCTGCTGTGCTCTATTATTAGTGACCTCTGTCTACTGTGCTCTATTATTAGTGACCTCTGTCTACTGTGCATTATTATTAGTGACCTCTGTCTACTGTGCATTATTATTAGTGACCTCTGTCTACTGTGCATTATTATTAGTGACCTCTGTCTGCTGTGCTCTATTATTAGTGACCTCTGTCTACTGTGCATTATTATTAGTGACCTCTGTCTACTGTGCATTATTATTAGTGACCTCTGTCTACTGTGCATTATTATTAGTGACCTCTGTCTGCTGTGCTCTATTATTAGTGACCTCTGTCTGCTGTGCATTATTATTAGTGACCTCTGTCTACTGTGCTCTATTATTAGTGACCTCTGTCTACTGTGCATTATTATTAGTGACCTCTGTCTACTGTGCATTATTATTAGTGACCTCTGTCTACTGTGCATTATTATTAGTGACCTCTGTCTGCTGTGCTCTATTATTAGTGACCTCGGTCTACTGTGCATTATTATTAGTGACCTCTGTCTACTGTGCATTATTATTAGTGACCTCTGTCTACTGTGCATTATTATTAGTGACCTCTGTCTACTGTGCATTATTATTAGTGACCTCTGTCTACTGTGCATTATTATTAGTGACCTCTGTCTACTGTGCATTATTATTAGTGACCTCTGTCTGCTGTGCTCTATTATTAGTGACCTCTGTCTACTGTGCATTATTATTAGTGACCTCTGTCTACTGTGCATTATTATTATTGACCTCTGTCTGCTGTGCTCTATTATTAGTGACCTCTGTCTACTGTGCATTATTATTAGTGACCTCTGTCTACTGTGCATTATTATTAGTGACCTCTGTCTACTGTGCATTATTATTAGTGACCTCTGTCTACTGTGCATTATTATTAGTGACCTCTGTCTACTGTGCATTATTATTAGTGACCTCTGTCTGCTGTGCATTATTATTAGTGACCTCTGTCTACTGTGCTCTATTATTAGTGACCTCTGTCTACTGTGCATTATTATTAGTGACCTCTGTCTACTGTGCATTATTATTAGTGACCTCTGTCTACTGTGCATTATTATTAGTGACCTCTGTCTGCTGTGCTCTATTATTAGTGACCTCTGTCTACTGTGCATTATTATTAGTGACCTCTGTCTACTGTGCATTATTATTAGTGACCTCTGTCTACTGTGCATTATTATTAGTGACCTCTGTCTACTGTGCATTATTATTAGTGACCTCTGTCTACTGTGCTCTATTATTAGTGACCTCTGTCTACTGTGCATTATTATTAGTGGCCTCTGTCTACTGTGCATTATTATTAGTGACCTCTGTCTACTGTGCATTATTATTAGTGACCTCTGTCTACTGTGCTCTATTATTAGTGACCTCTGTCTACTGTGCATTATTATTAGTGACCTCTGTCTACTGTGCATTATTATTAGTGACCTCTGTCTACTGTGCATTATTATTAGTGGCCTCTGTCTACTGTGCATTATTATTAGTGACCTCTGTCTACTGTGCATTATTATTAGTGACCTCTGTCTACTGTGCATTATTATTAGTGACCTCTGTCTACTGTGCATTATTATTAGTGACCTCTGTCTACTGTGCATTATTATTAGTGACCTCTGTCTACTGTGCATTATTATTAGTGACCTCTGTCTGCTGTGCTCTATTATTAGTGACCTCTGTCTACTGTGCATTATTATTAGTGACCTCTGTCTACTGTGCATTATTATTAGTGACCTCTGTCTACTGTGCATTATTATTAGTGACCTCTGTCTACTGTGCATTATTATTAGTGACCTCTGTCTACTGTGCATTATTATTAGTGACCTCTGTCTGCAATATTATTATTATTTTCAGACAAATTACTGGTGTTAAAAGTCAAAGTGGCTGGTCCTGGAGTCTAAAAGACTCCAGGGCTGGCCAATGGCTAGGATGACCCAATGTGTGAAACCGTAGAGGTCATCCACAAAATGTGGGTGGCCGCATCCCCAGCATGTTTGGGCTGAGGCATGCTCCTGCACCCAGCCATTGAGAAAGGCTGAGGGCAGGCTCCAACCCAAATTTGAAGGAAAAATGGGGATGCAGCCGCTCATTCCCAGTTTCTGAGCTCTGCATCTAAACAGAGCCATATGTGGGGCATAAATATGCAGGAGAGCCCACACATGTGCCATTGGATAAGCTGTCAGATAAGAGGGCATCCAAATCGGGATGTCCCCGGGGCAAGGACAAGGACCAAACCCTAGATCAGCAGCACTCAACTGGTGGACTGGGGTCCGAATGCGGACCTTGGGCAACAGATTTATAGACCCCTGTCCTGACAGCGCTGCACTCAGTTGTTTCTGTGTTGCCGTGCTCAGAGCTGCCCCCTTTACTTGGTTGGCCTCCCTGCCAGTGTCACGACTCTACTGCCTGTCACCTAGCATTGCAATATAAAGTGCTGTACAGGGGGGAAGTGGCATTGCAAGGTACACACAAACTTTGTTTCTCTGTCTCTTTGCCCCATCCAGATCTATCCAGCTGCTCCAGCTCAACCCCATCCATCCCTGTCCCACCATCTCTGCCCCATCCATCCCTGTCCCACCATCTCTGCCCCATCCATTCCTGTCCCCCACCAGCCATTCCTATCCCCCCCAGCATTACCCCATCCATTCCTGTTCCCCACCAGCCATTCCTATCCCCCCCAGCATTGCCCTGGGCATCCCATCCCTATCCATTCCAGCCCTATGTATCCCGGCCTTTTTTAGTTTTGCCTGTGAAATCTATAGCCCCTCCCCAAGTGTGCTGATTTCTAACTATCCACCCCCCAAGACAACCTCCTGACAACCCACCTTCACCTCTTACCAGATGCCTGTACAGTATATGGACCTTTACAAGCAGTGGTTGAGTACCCCTGGCCTAGATGGTCAAAACCAGTTTTTTTCTGCTTTAAATATTTTTGTGCAAAAAACTGAGGCAGATGCAGGTCCGACGTTAGGGTAAGTGTCGCCCTGTGCAAGATGGCGCCCCCTAGAGACTCACACACAAAATGGAGAACGAGTAACAGAGGAAACACAGAAAAGAGGGAGATGGAGAAAGAAAGAAAGCAGGAATGTGTGAGAGAGATAGACAGACAGAAAGCAAAAAAGAGGGTGAGAAAGAGAGAAAAAGAAAGCGAGAGTGAGTTGAATAGGATTGCAGAGAAAGAGAGAAAGGAAAGAGAGAGAGCATAAAATGTAGAGAGTGAAATAGAATTGCAGTGACAAAGAAAGAAAGAAAGGAGAAAGAGCTAGAGAAAGGAGGAAAGAAAGTAAGAGAATAAAAGAGAGAGAGTTGAATAAGAGTTGAAAAGGATTGCAAATAAATAAAGAAAGAAAGAAGGAAAGAAAGTTAGAGAGTGAAAGAGAGAGATTTGTGTTGAATAGGATTGCAAATAAAGAAAGAGAGAAATAAATGAAGAAAGAAGGAAAGAAAGTAAGAGAAAGAAAGGTGGAAAGAGAGAGAGAGAGAGAATGAAAGAAGGGGGGAGGAGAAAGAAACTGGAAAAAAAGAGATGGAAGGTAAAAAAGGAAGAAGGTGTGAGGAGACAGAAATGTAAAAAAAGAAAGGAGAGAGATGGGTATTTTGGAAAAAAGAGACCTACTGCTTCAGTAGAGAGCTCCTGGCGCCCCCTGACAGAGAGGTTGGGCTGGCGCCCTGTACGATCGCACACCTCAAACAACCCAAAGGCCGCCCATAGACTGAAGCATTTGACCCAAATGTTGCAATTTTGTTTGGGCAGAACCAGATCAAATTGTCCAAACTGAGGCCGAATTTAGCAGTGACCTGAATCTGAAGCCCAACACTAAGGGGTTTATACATCAAGCCATAGCCAGAGGTAACGACTGGCAGCGACAGGTAGAGCGAGGTAGAGAACGGTGACCACCGGGCGCTGTACGCAATACCACATTTATCAAAGTGATTCCGGTGAGCGACTCGATTTATCATCACAGATGGCTCAGCATATACCGCCGGCGCTGTGGCTTCCAGAGCGCCTGGTATTACCTGTCGCTACCTGACGCTCTCCCATACATTTCAATGGACATTCCTTATCTTCTGTTTAAACAGGGTTTTCTTTTATTTATTTATTTATCTTTGCTATCAAATATTTGTGTGACCTCTCCTGGGCTATAAAAAAATGTTTTTGAAAACTTTTTATTTTTCATATTTTTATGCAGAATTGTCCTTACAGATCTGGTATTAAAGTGTTCATGTTACAATGTAATAACAATGTCATTCCATGTGTTTTCGCTTTGTTACTGGTGGATTTGTGTTCAAAAACAAACTTTAATCACACAGCTTCTGGCGCTCTGGGCTACAACTACCCGATTTTGAGCGCTGGCGCTATGTGAGGCTGTTTTTTTTGAGCGCTACCGTTCGCTCCCATACAGCGCTGTACTGGTGTTAGAGCGACTCACATACAACATATTCATCAATGCCGGCCAGTGCTCTGTAACAGCGACCCATAGCCCATCACAGCGACTACTGGCGGTCACTCTGAGCGCATCGCTACAGGCGCTCATCTGCCGGTACCTGGCGCTAGTAATGAATTAGCCTGTAATTCTCAGTCTGTGTAGCACATATGTTACGCCCCCATTGGCCAGATGTTATCAAACCTGTCTAATTGAATAGTTTTTTTCATCATTATAGTGAATATAAAAAAGGATGATTTTTATTTTGTAGATGTGACTGATGTGTGTTGTTTTTGGCAGGATTTCCTTGTAATCTGTCTGTAATCAGATTGCCGCTATGTCTATGGGCAGGGATGCTGCATGGGTTAAGCAGACAGTCAGCTGTGTGGTACCCAGAATGCAGCGGGGGATGGAGTGATGCTGGAGCGCTCTCCTCTTACTCCTCCTCCTCCAGCATCCTCAGCATCTCTGCCATTCATCCCTTATGCACAGAACGTACATCCAGAGAGAACAGGCGCTGGGATACCCCCAGCATGGGCCAGCAGTGAGGGCCATGGGAGACCAGAGCGGTGTGGGTGGCGGGAGGCCGCCAGCCACCCCGGACACCGAGATGGAGGGCAGAATCCTGAAAGCGGTGGAGTTCAAGACTGAGGGTAACCGATGCTACAAGGACAAAAAATTCAGGGATGCCATAGGCAAGTATCACCGGGCCCTGCTGGTGCTGAAGGGTGTCCATGAAGATGGGGAGCAGAGAAAGGCCAATGGCGGAGCTGGCACCAGGTTGACGGAGGCTCAGAAGGTGCGGGTGGAGGCCACCGAGATCGAGTGCTATGACAGCCTGACTGGTAGGTGGTGGAGGCATGAAAGAGGGGAAGGGGGAGGAGGGCTCACTGAGGTGGAAGTGACACACATTAACCCTGTGAATTGCTAGTGTTTGCTGGGGGGTTACACCAGGCCTGCTCTTTCTTTAACCCTTTGTCTTCCAGGGAAAACCAGCAAACCTATTGCTGCTGGCCATCAGCCCATCCACCAGCAGAGCAGGCCATTGTGGCTGGCTGTGCTGAGATCACACATTATGGGGTGCAGGAGATCCCCCGTGCTCATAGCTTCCTTCTGTCTATGTCACCCTGCAGTGGGAGGAGCTAACTCTCCAGGCATTGTTTATTATTAGGGCAACCGACAACATTCCGCTTCTGGGAAACCAGTCGTATCAATGGAAGATGATTTCTAATTGGTGGCTGGACATGGCTTATGTCTCACTTACCTAACTGTCTGTGGCATGTGACGTCAAATAATATAGTACATGGATAAGTTGTTTGGATGCAGTAACCCGTAGCAACCTGGTATACCAGGATGCAGTACCCAGCAGCAACCTAAGATGCTAGAATGCAATAACCCATAGCAACCTGTCATGCTAGAACAGAGTAACCTACAGCCGTCTAAGATGCTGGAATGCAGTAACCCATAGCAACCTAAAATTGTAGGATGCAGTAACCCATAGCAACCTGATGTGCCAGGATGCAGTGACCAGCAGCAACCTAAGATGCTAGACTGCAATAACCCATAGCAACCCCCCATGCTAGAACAGAGTAACCTACAGCCGTCTAAGATGCTGGAATGCAGTAACCCATAGCAATCTAAAATTGTAGGATGCAGTAACCCATAGCAACCTGATGTGCCAGCATGCAGTGACCTATGGCAACCAAGGAAGCTAGAATTCAAAAACCCATAGCAACCTGTAGCACCTGCCAGTATTCAGTAACCTACAGCTACCTAAGATGCTAGAATGCAGTAACCCATAGCAACCTGACATGCCAGTATGCAGTAACCTAAAGCTACCTAAGATGATAGAATGTAGTAACCCATAGCAACCTGACATGCCAGTATGCAGTAACCTAAAGCTACCTAAGATGATAGAATGCAGTAACCCATAGCAACCTGACATGCCAGTATGCAGTAACCTAAAGCTACCTAAGATGATAGAATGCGGTAACCCATAGCAACCTGACATGCCAGTATTCAGTAACCTACAGCTACCTAAGATGTTAGAATGCAGTAACCCATAGCAACCTGACATGCCAGTATGCAGTAACCTACAGCTACCTAAGATGCAAGAATGCAGTAACCCATAGCAACCTGCCAGTATTCAGTAACCTACAGCAACATAACATGCTAGAATGCAGTAACCCATAGCAACCAGATATGCCAGTATGCAGTAACCTATATCTACCTAAGATGCTAGAATGCAGTAACCCGTAGCAACCTGACATGCCAATATGCAGTAACCTAGAGCTACCTAAGATGCTAGAATGCAGTAACCCATAGCAACCTGTTATGCCAGTATTCAGTAACCTACAGCAACATAACATGCTAGAATGCAGTAACCTGATATGCCAGTATGCAGTAACCTACAGCTACCTAAGATGCTAGAATGCAGTAACCCGTAGCAACCTGACATGCCAATATGCAGTAACCTAGAGCTACCTAAGATGCTAGAATGCAGTAACCCATAGCAACCTGTTATGCCAGTATTCAGTAACCTACAGCAACATAACATGCTAGAATGCAGTAACCTGATATGCCAGTATGCAGTAACCTACAGCTACCTAAGATGCTAGAATGCAGTAACCCATAGCAACCTGACATGCCAGTATGCAGTAACCTAGAGCTACCTAACCTATAGAAACCCAAGATGCTAAGAGGCACTAATCCTTAGCTGCTAGGAGGCAGCAACCCATAGAAACCAAAGATGTTAGGAGGCACTAACCTATAGATGCCAGGAAGCAGTGACCTATAGAAACCCAAGATGCTAGGAGACAGTGACTTATAGAAACCAAAGATGTTAGGAGACACTAACCCATAGATGCTAGGAGGCAGTAACCTATAGAAACCCAAGATGCTAGATGGCAGTAACCTATAGAAACCAAGAATGCTAGATGGCAGTAATCTATAGAAACTAAAGATGTTAGAAGGCACTAACCTATAGATGCTAGGAGGCAGTAACCTATAGAACCCCAAGATTCTAGAAGGCAGTAACCTCTAGAAACCCAGGATGCTAGGATGCAGTAACCTCTAGAAACCCAGGATGCTAGGATGCAGTAACCTCTAGAAACCCAGGATGCTAGGATGCAGTAACCTATAGAAACCCAAGATTCTAGGGGGTAGTAACCTATAGAAACCCAAGATGTTAGGAGGCAGTAATCATTAACAATGAAGGAGGCAGTAACCCATAGAAACCTAAGATGCTGGGAAGTAATAACCAACAGAAATATAATGTGGGGAATCAATGGAATCCTAAAAGAATAGGAGAAACCTAGGAGGTTAGGAGCGCAGCAGGGACGGGCTGGCCATAGGGGGCACAGGGGGTATTCCCAGTGGGCCACACTGTTTGCGGCCAACTGGGCTGCCACCTCACCAGACCCTGTGCCAAAATTCACCCAGTCCTCATCTAAAACCTTTCTCAGCTCCCTGCCTCCTAAATCTCTCCCCATACCGGGTCCTATTGGTACCCCACCTCCTTGCAAAGACACCCCAGGTCATGTGTTGCCCCTGCAAAGCTTATAGCCCCTGCATCATCATAGTTATGGGGGCATATCCACTCCAGACACAGGACCTGTCCCTACAATATTAATGGTTCGGTACCATCACTTTAAGGATGACTATTTCCATCTCTGTCATGATATTCCCCTGCAGTGCAATAGTCTCAGATGGCGAATGTACTGCTTGACTGGCTGGGAAGAACCCTGTGGTTGGAATTCTAGTGGGCTGGCCGTGGACTGGCTGAAAGCAGCAAATTCTAATTTTCTAGGGAAAACTAAGAATGAAGCTCTTAACTGTCTGTACCTTGAAAATCCCTGGTCTCAAAGTGCTGACTCGGGGTTAGCAGTATTTCCTGCTTCACCCCCTTCTTGCTCAAAACATATCAGGATATTGTCCACATAAATGAGCACATAGATCCATCTGTCTGACAATTTCTTTGTGTATAAGTAGGGGTCAGCCTTACTTCTCTGAAAGTCCTCATGTACTTTATTTCATTTCATATTTCATGCTCTGGCGGCTATACTCTTCTGAAATTTGCATACTAGGTCTGTCCTTTGTTCATCTTTGAATCCTGGTGGTTGTTCCATGTAGATGTCTTATGTTAACTTGCCATGTAGAAACGTTTTCACATCAAAGTGTTTCACTTGCATTTTCCTTGTGGCGGCTACTGTCAGCAAAGTCCTTATTGTAGCATGTTTGATTACTGCTACATTACTATTACTAAGTCTCATCGTAGTTCACTCCATATTTTTGAGAATATCCCTTGGCTATGAGCCTTGCTTTGTATCACTCCACTGTGCCATCCGCATTGTACTTCACTTTAAAAGTCAGTTTACAACGTATGGCTATTCTCCCAGGTGGTAGTTCTGTAAGTGTCCATGTTTTAGTGTTATGCATGGATTTTATCTCTTCCTTTGCAGCCCTCATCCATTTACTGGCCTCCCCTATTTCAAGTTCAAGTCCAAAAAAATGGGTTCAATCCCTAAAAAGAAGTTGCGGCTGACACTAACTTTCATTGTTCAGAAACATGCAGGACGCTGCCGGCATGTGTTTTCAGGATGAAATAAGGCTGTTACTCATTGGAATCAGCAGTTTCCTCCACCAATTTGCTGGAGGAAATTCACTGTTTAAATTGCCACATTTGCACACACTTTGCTGCCCTCTAAACACACCATAAATCAGGCGCTGGAGCCAGTTTGGTGTGCAAAAAGGACGCTAGGGGAAAATTTCAAATGCAATGGAGAATACTAATGTGCAAATTGGCGCAAAAACAAATGAGTATCCCATTTTGAAGACCATGAAGCAGGTGGAAGCCCGATTGGGACTTGGCGCTCCAAAAAACGCATGCAAATTCATTCGTGCACGACCCTGAATCAAGCCTTATGTGCTTGTTGCCTCCAGGTGTAGATGGGTTTAGGGAACAACATATATCACTGTGAACTAGGTCAAGTGGTCCTGAAGCTCTATTCTATCTGACTGAGGTGAAGCTCTTTTAGCTTTGGATTTGATGCAACATTCACACTTAACGGTAACTGGACAAGGGAATACTGTTAGATCCTTTGTCAGATTCCTCTTTTGGAGTTCTTGTATGCATTCTGGGTGTCTGTGACCTAAACACCTGTTCCACATGTGTGTTTATGGGTGCATAGTCTCACCTTTTCCTTCACTTTGTTGAGGTGATATAGATGGTCTGCTTGCCGTCCAGGACAGAACACTTGTCACCTTGGAATTTTACAGTGAGTCCTTTGGCTGTCAGATGCTTCACAGATAAGAGTCCTCCTCCTCAGGAACATAAAGCACGTCATTCACTGGTATTGGTAAACTGTGTCCTGCATAATTGGGGGATACAAGGGTTCCATGCCCATAGCCTTCTGCATGTATTTTACTTCCATCTGCAAGGTAAACATTCTCTTTGTTATTCAGATTAAGTTCTGTGAAAAAGCTTCTATCACTTGTCATGTGACTGGTTGCGCCAGCCTTGAAATGTATAGTTGCCTGTCACTTTAAATGTGGCATTCCAGTTCCCTTCACATGGATCAGAAATTGTGGCTTCAACCACAATTTCTGTTTAGTATAAGATGGACTCTGATTTGTTCTGCCTTCCATATAGTACAATCTCTCTTTATGTGTCCCTGTTTGTGGCGGCATCTAAAGCACACCCTGGTTTCCTTCCTGTGTAACCTTGTGTCTGTAGCTTAAAGAGCTGTTCTGGTGTCTGTGGAGTCATGTGCAAGGTCATTTCTTCACTGATATTATTCTATGAGCCTGAGTCTTTATGAATGTTAGTGTCAGATCTGTCTCAGGCCTTGTCTCCAGCGCATTGATCAGTGCAGGGCATGCATCGGGTAAGCTGCACAACAACATAACTGAGGCATAACTGTCTGTTATATTCTCACTAACTGATCTGAGTTGTATGATCACTTCCAACATGGCATTCATATGCTCCTGAATGTCCCGCTCTCTGCTAAGCCTCATTTTGTAAGGCTTAGCTGGATCTCTCATGCAGACTTTTCAGTACATTCCACATGCTTTTCCCTGTATTCTCATTGCATATGTGAATAAGCTGATTATCTCTTACTAGTAAGTTTATTATGGCCCTTGCCAGTCTGTTTTTCCTGTCCCAGGCCTGATAATTAAAAATATCCTGTGGCCTCTCTGTAGTGATAACCTCTCACAAGTCATCTCTGGATAACAGCATTTCCACTTTAAACTTCCATAATTGATAATTGTCATCTGAGAGTTTAAGCTCTGAGCTGTCAGCCATTTTCCCCCCTTTGTATATAAGAACAGTCTTACTTGTATACAGGAGATGTCTCTGTGGAAGCTTTTTTATGGCGATCTCCACATCGGCCACGCTGTCTCCTGTTTGGGGTTTTGCCCTGCCTGGGCTGCATCTGGTCACTGGGCTTTAGCCGGTCTCTTTGGCTTCATTCGGTCACTGGGCCCATAACCTGTTACAGAGTGTGAGTGCTGGATGCAGCGGAGTCAAATCCAGATAGACATTAGTGGTGTACAGGACCTGGCTTTACTGGGACATGAGTGCAGTAAGAGAATGTCACCTTACATCGTGAATAACACAGACAAGAAAAAAGAATCATAGAGTGCAGCTCAAATAGAATCGAAGGGAAGAGGAGTCATGACGATCAGTAGAGAGAAATGTGGTCAAAAAGTTTAATAGTGGACACCCATACTTTATTTGTTTCCCTTTTTAAGGTAAGTGTAGATCATGAACCCAAAATAAAACTGCATATACTCATATTACCCAGGGACCAGCTAATCTAGCACTGAACTGGCTACAAACATGCTTTCCTCTTCTGTTTTGAGGTGCATTCAGAAGTGCTAGCTCTCCTGCCAGCTGCAACACTGAGATAAGAGAATTGGCTGAGCGAGATCTGAAGTTGACCCAGACATTGCCGTTGTGAAAGAACTCTTTGGCTTTCAGCTCGGTTCTGGATCAGCTGTGCAGAGTCCTGTCTTATCCCTAAGATGTGCTTCCCATACCGGCAGGATTGTTGCAGGGGAGAAGGGATTTCTGCAGTAGCTACGTCAAAGAAGAATATGTGGTGGGTGGGCAGTGTGGTAGCATAAGTGGAATGGATAGAACTCACCTGACACCCCAAAAACAGGTGCCACTGAATGCTTACCCAGTTAGCCCTGCTGCCTGTATTGTGTATGCACAGCAGAAATTATAGCATTGGTGCATGCATGCTTGCTGAATATTCCAGTCGCTCTTACTCTCAGGAGCAAGTGGTGCCCCCTAAATGATGAAAACCATCCTTGTTCCCTTTGAGGAAACCTTATGCTATGGGGGAAGGTGGCTAGTGGAAGGTCAGTTGTAGAACTGCATGGATCTCATGGGCAATCTGTATCCATGACAGGTCTAGATGGCTCTTGTGGAACTGTCAATCTGCAAATCCATATGGAAATTCTTTATGGACTCTTATGGATTTAATTCTGCGGTTGCTACTGTTGGCCTGCGTGTCAAGTCAGGGATTTACGCGCCATTGATGACAATGGAAAAGTTGACGAGACACAGGAAAAAGAGGCCATGGGATCATCTTATTTACGCCATCTGGGCATTGGGGAATGGGAAAAGAAGGAGGGAGACACCGCAGAGGAGAAGGAGGAGATCGCCTCAGCTGTGGTGATGATCATCTTAAGAGGGTTGGGGTTCAGCCTCTGGTACACACCCTTTGCTGATTGGAGAGGAAAGCTTGCACCTTCAACAACCATGTTGAATAATTTCAGATCAATATGGTTGGTCAGGAGCATGGCATGGCAGCAGTGATGTAGCTCTATGTTCCTATGACAGGGTCCTGGTGAGAATTTTAAATGAGGCCCTGTCAAGGCTCATACAGTAAACTTTTTCTTTTTTTTTTAAATACAGAAAACAGTAAACTTGTTTTCTGTATTGTAACTCAGTTGGATGCAGCTAGATAACTAAAGACTGAAACAGCAACAATGATGGGGCCCCATTACCTTTTGGGCACCAGTGAGGTCCCACCCCCTATAGTTACACCCCTGCATGACAGGGGGGAATAGGAATATATGTTTTTTTTCTTCTCAGCCAAGTCTCTTTTAAGAAGCTGTTTGCAGAACAGAAACAAAGCTATAAGTAGTCTAACAGAAGGGAAGAATCTCCCAAATAGCACTTATAATGGCAGGTAATGGCAGGCGCCAGCATACTTGCACTGTAGTTACCTTTATGTATTCTCTATGGGCTTTCACCTGTGTCTACATGCTGCTCATGTAAAGTCAGGTGACATCCTGCTGATCCCATGGGTGCCACCCTAAGCAAGTCCCACCCCACCATCTGCACCTGTGCCCGCACTGACTCCATACACTCAGATGTGAATTGTGCTTTGTCTGCTATGCCTGGCACAGGTGGTAAGGTGGAACATAACAAATAGGCATCATTTATTGAAGGGTCGGAGTTAGGGGAGGCAAACTGGACAACTGGTCACCCCTGGCTTCGGGGTTGAAAGTTTGCTATTGTCTGGTGCACATTAAATGGGGCCCTTTCAAGGCTCCATAAACTTTTTCTGCATTTTAAAGTGGAACAAAACCCAGGATTTTGACTATGCCGTGTTTTTTGCACCATGGGGTCATCCCGAATAGGGATACCTGCTATGTGAAACCCCCAGACCACTCGGAAAAACTCACCCCTGCCCAGTTCAACGGCGCACGCGCCGGCTCTCCCCCAATCAGAGCCCTTTGTCGTGCATATGTAATGCTTGATAAACAGCTATGTTTACAAGCAGAGCTTCGGAAATTGGGAGCGCAGTGGCCGCCTCCCCAGCCTGATAAATAATGTGGAGGAGCAAAAATGATGGGGCCCCCCTGGCTTCTTGGGCCCGAGGGGCGGGTAAGCCCCTATAGTTAGGCCTCTGGCCAGGAGTGTCAGGGTGCAGTGATGCCCATACACAAGATACCTGAAGTAGCAAATATACCAGCATTGGCAGACATCTTTTTTAAGGGCATGGGTGATCCTCCCTCCTGTCTCTGCAGCGTCCCTGTGTACACATGAGTTGGGGCTGAGTATGGGTTTTATTTTTTCATATATTTACTGCATACACTAATATTGTAAAACAACAATACAATATTTCAGAACTTTTATTTTTGTCCAGGGACACATTTTGTCTAAAACCAGCCCTGAATGTTGACACATGGCAAAGCTTGCATACAAATAAAACACATGGTAACACTATCTCAATGGTACTGTCTGCGGGGTGAATGATGTGTGGGATACTTGTCAAAGACATGGGTTTTGGTCCACTTTAAAGAGGATCAAATCCTTTTTTTAAGTTAAGTACTTTTTTAGGGACATCCCAATCTGGGGTGCCCCAAAAAGTAAAACTCCCTGGTTTTTTCTATATACACAGCCCATTCCTTGATCCGGCGGCATCCCTGGCCTGCGTGCTTCCCCCACCTGGCTAATGTAAATGAGCATGGAGTGTGGTGCTGTGGAGTGCGGGGAAACCAGGGAATTTCACTCTGTGGGACTTTCAAATTCGGGATGCTCTTAGGATACTCATTTGTATGATTTTTTGTCCATTAAAGTAGACCAAAACCCAGGATTTTGGCTATCCTGGGTTCTGGTCCTTGCCCCCAGGGAACCCCGGTAAAGAAACTCACCTCTTCCTGGTCCTAAGACGCATGCTTGGCCGCTCACCAATCAGCGCGCTTGGATCCGCTTGAGCCCCTTAGTCCGAGCGTGCTGACAACCACATCCCCCGCTACCCTCTAACAGGGAGCATGTCCGCATCGGCCATTCCCAACTGCCCTGGGCGGGCACGCGCCTTGCTAGAGGGACAGCGGGGATGCGGCCACGGCTCACACATGCGCTGCTGGACGGGGAAAGAAGGTGAGTTTATGGGCGACCTAGGGGGTTTCACACTCGGGGGTTTCATCCCGATTCTTGATGCCCTGGGAGGAGGGAATCAATCGGCCTGGGAATCTTATACATTCCTGGGGCAATCTTCGTGGGTTTTGGTTCACTTTAAAGACAATTTTCAGTCAAATAACAAAAAACGATATACTTACCTTTATTCCCATGCAGCCCATCGCTCCTAGTACACAGCTGCAGCTCTTACCTGATCGCTGGGTCAGGTCCATCACCACCTGCTTGTATCTGGTATCTGGTCAAGCGCACATCTCTTTCTGTCTCTCTGATGCGGAGACGCCCCCGGCCTCATCACTGTGAGCTGACACGCCCCCTCCATTCACTGCAATGGAAAGGGGCATATGAGGTCATCACACGCCCCTTTCTATTGCAGTGAATGGAGGGGGTGTGTCAGCTCACTGTGACTGATGGCAGGACCGTCGCCACGTCAGAGAAACAGGAAAAGGAGCGCGAATGACCAGGCAGCAATGGCTCTGGATCCAGCGATCAAGTGAGAGCCAAGCTGGAGCCACGGGCTGTGTGGGAAAAGAGGAGAGTATAGCGTTTCTTTGTTATTTGACTGAAAATTGACTTTAAGAAAGTGCTCCTCATCTAGCACAAACGGTGTTACCTAGCCCAACACCAGGCTCACAGTCACTGATCATTATGATTATTCATATCAGACATTCTGCACCCCCAGTCCCCCATACCCTGGACCTAACTCAACCGTCTACATTTTAATAAGCCCCTTTAAAGAGGACCAAAACCTATTTCGGCTGGCCCTGGAGTATAAAGGTTTTTAAGGTTGGCCCATTCCTTATCTCCCCACTGTGTGAAACCCCTCTAGTTGATGCCAGCTCGTGTGCTCAGCCATTCAAATAGGCAGAGCCAGAGTGAGCGACCCAATGTGCTGCTTGCCCCACTCATTGACCGGCTCTGTGGATGAAGAGAGTTCTATGCTGTGCATTAATGGTATGCTTGCATATGCGCTATGGGATCAATGGCATGGTGAGTATACCAGTGTTCCCAGGGGGTTTCACACTGGAAGGAATCCCAAATTGGGTATATGAACCGGGGATGATAAATCCTGGGTTTTGGTCTACATTACTTGTGTGAGCATGCTGCAGGGGATGCAACTACTCTCGCTCCTTTTGTCTATTTGCCGAGTATTACATATGCACATCAAATGGCACTGATTGGTGAATTGTTAGAGATAGAATATTTTAAAGCAAGTTTATGAGTGCATAGTCTTACCTTTTCCTCCACTGTGTTGAGGTGATATAGATGGTCATCCAGTTTGGCATTTGTTATGGTCTGCTTGTCATCTTGGGATTTTACAGTGAGTCCTTTGGCTGTCAGATGCTTCACAGATAAGAGTCCTCCTTCTAGATCAGGAACATAGAACACACCCTTCACAGGTATGACTGTGTCCCGCATCATTGGGACATACAAGGGTTCCATTCCCATATCTGCATGTATTTTACTTCCATCTGGTAGGAGGTAAATAGTCTCTTTGTTATTCAGATCAATTTCAATCACTTGTATGTGACTGGTTGCTCCTGAGTCAATGCTCCAGCCTTGAAATGTATGGTTGCATGTCACTTTAAATGTGGCATTCCAGTTCCCTTCACATGGTTCAAAGATTGTGGCTTTGACTTTGTTTAGTATAAGAGGGATGCTGTCTCATTTGGTCATATGCTTCCATATGGTACAGTCTCTCTTTATGTGTTCCTGCTTATTGCATCTAAAGCACACCTTGGTTTCTTTTCTGTGTATCTTTGTGTCTGTAGCCTTGAGAGCTGTTCTGGTGTTGGTTTCTGTGGAGTCATGCGCAAGCTCCTTTCTTCCCTTATATTCATCTATGAGCCTGGTATTTAAAAATGATAGCTTCAGATCTGTCCCAGGCCTGGCCTCCAGCACATTAAGCGGTGCAGTGTATGTATTGGGTAGGCTGCACAACAACATGGAGGCGACATGACCAGGGCTGTATTTAGGATTCAGGCTGCCCTAGGCACCTTTTGGTCTTGCGCCCCCTATTGTTAAAGAGGTGCCCTGGGGAGACAGATTTTGGATGCCCCGCTTTGCCAGTGTTCTTACATCTGATCTCTCATCTCTGATCAGCATACTTAGCCATGCACAGAACTCTGAATAGAAGGATGCTGCAGACATCCCTAGGGTGCTGTATCCCTTTGGCTGTGCATGCCCATGCTAGCCATTGTGATACGTGCATCAGTTAGAGAGATGAGGGGGAACCTGCCAGCAGCCTGAACATGCACCGTAGGATCGAAGGAAGAGGAATCAAAGGAAGAGGAAGGAATACTTGGGGGTTTCACAAAGCAGGGTATCCTGAATTGGCAAACCACTAGGACAAAGGAATAGCTTGGTTGGTCCTTTACTTCAGGTAGCTCAGGTACCACAGGCCCCTGGCCCTGCCTGTTTACCAGCCCCTATGCCTTTTAGTATGGATCCATTGCTCTTTCAAGAGTGGAATAAGCACAGAGCAGCTGCCCCAGCTCTCAATGCTACTAACAAGGGGTTGAGCAGGTTGCAAAGCAGCTACTTGCCCACACCAGAGCCTGGACAGTTATGAAACCAAGTTTGGAAACAGTTTAGCGCTTTCATCCCTTCCACTCAGCCCCGCCTGCATCCCTCTACCCTACGCCACTACTGGGCACCCCTTTATCACCCATCCCTAGGCGCCCCCATGCTCCAGCATCAACCTGACCCCCCCACACCACCCACACCTGCCCTCATTCTCTGGTATCATCCATCATCATCAACCACTGGAATCCTGCTGCACCCTCCACCCTATGGCATTACTCTCCATCGCTCACAATTAGGTATCCCCCCACCCTTGGGGATCACCCTTTATTCCCTCCACTGGGCACCCCCCTCCAGGACAAACCTTCATCCCTAATCACTGGACACCTCCCTGCCCCCCACCAGTGTCACCCTGAACTGGATACCCCCCCCAGCTCAACACTAATTATGAAACCCCTTGGGATCACTGTAAACTCACCTCAATTCTTGCTCTTATGTCATGGTGTCCCTGCTGTGCATGCACACTTGATCATCTGCTAGCAGGATGACAAGGTATGCTGTAAGTTGCACAGCTTCACTTAGCCACACACCCCAAGCCTTTTATGCTCCTTGTGCACTTGTGCTGTCAGCCATCAAAGTTCTGGTGTTCAAGAGAGGCCTGCATATGAACTGCAGGATCACTGGAAGGAGGTGATTATAAGGTCACCTGTGGGGTTCACACTGCAGGACATTCAAATCGGGATTGCTCATGATTCAGGGGGCACCCAGATGCAGGCAGGGGTGCATGTTTTGTAGATCGTAGTGGACAGTGGACGGTGGTGCATGTGCTTCGAGGCTTGGCAGTGGTGCACCAGAATCGGTTGGCAGTAAGCATGATCATCTGGGAAATAGGTGCTCACCGACAGAGCATGTGCAATTTAATCACTTTTCATATCAGCTAATCGATGCACATCTACCAAGCACTTATTACACATGTATTATTAGTTTTGTGATCTGGTTGGTTATGGCCTCATTGACGCTATTTGATTTACAAATGAAAAATCTGCTGAGAATGGATCTATGGAAATTCTCATCACAGGACCAAGTACAGACAGAACAGACAGAAAAAAAAATAAATAAAAACAATAAATTTGTTTTCACCTCCTTACCTTTTCCTCCGCGGTTCTCTCTCCTCAGGTCTCTGCCTCTGCTGCAGTCACGAGTGGTCACGAGTGGTGGGCGGAGCTTGATGCAGTGAGGGTGGGGGAGGGAGGGCTTTGGGTGAAGAGCAGCCGATCGGCGTGCATGCTAACCAATGGGGGCGGGAGGGGGGGGCGCAGAGCAGTCGGCCCTGCTTCATTGCCGGGCACACCCGCGAGCATCGCGCGCTGCGGGCACGCGCGCACCGCATGCTAACCAATGGGGGCGGGAGGGGGGGCGCAGAGCAGTCGGCCCTGCTTCAATGCCGGGCACACCCGCGAGCATCGCGCGCTGCGGGCACGCGCGCACATCGCGCGCTGCGGGCACGGGCACGCGCACCGCGCGGAAGGCTCTTTCCAGCCAGTGGATCCGCGGCGGGCCGGGACCCCCCCCCCCCCCCCCCCCGCTGCTCAGCTGGCTTCGTCCGGTCGCTCGTCCGGCAATCATTTTAATAATTTTTTTTTTTTTTTTGTATGTCTGCTATCGTAAAGATCCGCCCCCTTGCCAGTTTTGCCGCCCTAGGCACCGGCCTAGAATTGCCTTAAGGCAAATACGGCCCTGGACATGACTGTCTCTTATATTCTAAAGTTTCCTCAGCAGAAACAACTTGCTGTTTAAACTGGATCTCTCATGAAGACTTTTCAGTACATCCCACATGTCTTTCACTGTATTTTCACTGTGTATGTGAATACGCTGATTGTCTAGTTCGCTTATGGTGGCCTGTGCCTGTCTGTTTTTCCTGTCCCAGTCCTGATAATTATCATGTGGCCTCTCTGTAGTGATAACCCCCCACAAGTCATCTCTAGATAATAGCATTTCCACTTTAAACTTCCATAACTGATAATTGTAATTGTTCAGCTTGGAGAGTTTAAGCTGCTGACCATTCTCCCTTCTTAATATACACTATAAGAACAGTCTTACTTGTATATAGGAGAAGTCTCTGGAAAGCTTCTTTATGTCGATCTTTTCACCTACCATGTGGTCTCCTGTCCTGGGCTTTATTCTGCCTGGGCTGTGCTTAGTCACTGGATTTTATCCTGCTGCTGTGGCTTTATTTGGTCACTGGGCCCATAACCTGTTGCAGAGTGTGAGTGTTAGGTGCAGCGGAGTCAAATCCAGATAGAACCGTATTTACTGGAACATGAATGCAGTAAGAGAATGTCACCTTAACATGGTGGCTAAACCAGACAGGAAAAAAGTGATAGAGCACAGAGCAATATACAGGAAATACAACTAATCAGAAAAATACATATAGATACTACAGTTAAGCACTGGAAACAGCTCCATCTACTGTCATAACTGCAAACTACTGTTGTAACTAAGCGTCATGTAGTAGTTTTGTCTGCACAGGCAGTGCATGGTGTTGATCATCCAATCAAATGAAAGGGATTCAGCTGTTATGTGGCCCTATAGTTTGTAAATATGTCCATGTATAGTAGTGTTTGCGGTACACACAGGGCCTTGGTGGTGTTGGCCCCCTAAACATTTTAGGTTGGGGAAGAAAATGTTGTTCTGGTGCCCTGTAGATGGTAGATAATGCTCTTTGTAGTAGTTTTGTCCACACTGCCAGGGCCGGGTGGTAATGGCCCAATGAAAGTTCTGGGTTAAAGAAATCCATTAGCTAGCAGGCCATGTGGTTTGTAGATATCCCCCTGTATAGTAGTGCTGGTTGCACACACAGGGCCCGGGTGGTGATCCAGTGCAATTGCTGCTCTGGGGCCCTGTGGTTTGTAAAAAGGCCCCGATTTAGTTGTGTTGGCTGCATGGCCAGGGTGCAATGGTCCAGTAAAAATCTGGGGTTAAAAGGATCCAATTGGGTGGTGACGGGCCGTTGAAAATGTTGGGTTAAAGAAATGCATTTTCTCAGTGGCCCTGTGGTGTGTAGATAAGCCCCTATGTAGCTGTGTTGGCCACACAGCCAGGGCCAGGGTGACAACGGCCCAATGAAGATTTGGGGTTGCAATGGGGCCCTGTAGTTTGTGTATATACCCATGTATATTAGAGTTAGTGGCACACACAATGCCTAGGGTGGCGATGCCTCATAAACCTTTTAGGTTGGATCTCCAATTAAAATGTTGCTTTTGGGCCATGTGTCTGTTTGCAGATAAGACCCATATGTAGTATTGTTTGCCTCACTGCCAGGTCCGGGTGGTATTGGCCCACTGAAAATTATGGGTTAAATTGATCCAGTTGCTATGGGGCCTTTTCTGATAGTGATGACCCCCATAGGGGCTTTGCTATGGGGCCCTGTGGTTTGTAGATACTGTATCCTCCCACAGCCAAGATCCGGGTGGTGTTACCATGTAATTTTCCTTCTGTATATGAGAGCAGGGGCCCGGCCCTGGCTGAGTGTTTTTAGTCTTGTTCTATATAGCACTGTCTCATTCTCTCCTGATGCTTGCTGTCTCTTTAGCTTGCTTGTTGCAGTCAGAACTGGTGAATTACGAGCGGGTGAAGGAATACTGCCTGAAGGTGCTTGAAAAACAAAACAGCAACTTCAAAGCCACCTATCGAGCTGGCATCGCCTTCTACCACCTTGGTGACTACGGCAACGCCCTGCTCTATCTCAAGGAAGCCCGGAGCCGAGAGCCAACAGGTATTCTATATACTGTATAACCCTAGTGTGAAAGGATGAGGGGGCTATCCTATAGTGATTAGGTTAAAGGTTACAATCCAAGGCCAATGTAACATTCTATGTTCTGTTGCTGACCTTGTAAGGTAGATACTTGCTCATTCTCCCTACATATAATATAGCTGCATATAGTTGATATGAGAGAAAATCAGGATGTCAACAAGACCAAATCACCAGCAAAAAATATGTGGTTCCTATAGCAGTAACACCCCTCCGGTACCTGGCTTTCCTGTTGGATGGACTTCTTGTCTGGACATTGTAGGCAGAGCATAGGTTTTCTTCTTCACATAGGGAGAAGTCCTAGCCAAGTAGTTACATTGGGTCTAACCAGGAGAACACCCAAGGGAGTGGTCAAGTGATCTGGGACCTGGTGGAGCACAGAGCTTTGTGGCAATCTGAAGTGCATTATGGCCGCTGTTTGCATTAGGGGAAGCTTGGCAGCAATGAGCACGCAGGCAATGACTATGTAACAAATGAGAGCAACACTCGAAGGAAAGCGGAGAGTGTGTGTCTGGCTACAAATAATTCAGCAGCAGCATCCAGAAAGTTATGCGAAAAATACATCAATGTTCCTGCAGCAGTAACATCCTCATGTTTACCACTTTGGCAGCTAAGCCACTCCCCATTTGTGTCCCCCCTCCATTCCTGGGTGCCCCATTGGGTGAAATGTGAAATTTTATCCTCCAATATGTGCCCTGGCAAGTTTGCTCCAAGGGTGGAGGGTATTGCGTTGCAGAGACAGATCATGGGTGGGGGTGGATATAACCAATAGTATGGAAACTTTGGCGTTGTAGGGCAGATAAAATAGGACAGACACAGACTCCGGGCGCTCACTTCACATTGACGCAAGTATTACCGGTTTAATTTCAGGGCCAATGCACAGAAATATTTTGCCACACTGTATTGCCTGTGTGTGTGCACTTGGGATGCCACAAATAAGCTATATATAATTCAGGTTTGTTGATGAAGGCCCTCGAAGGGGCCTCTGGGAGCAGGGGCCCACCAGGTTTTTTCTGAATAACCCTGTGGGCCACTACGATCCTGGAGACTAGGTAAGCTGGCATAGAATGCCCCAAAGCTGTAAAACCTGATGAAATGATGAAAGGAGGAGAGTCAGATAATACTGGGGAATATACTGTGGGTAATTCTGTGGCATCACTAACAGTTGATTTGCTTTTCTTCGTTGATTGTCTCACATGCCAGAGGGTTTTCTGACATTTCAGACAAAGGGGCAGTCATAGCCTAGTGGTTAAGAGAGTAACCTTGTGACCAGAGGCTTTCAGGTTTGATTCCTGGATGGAAAATGACTGAAGGGATTTTGAGCAAGGCACCTAGCTCCCCGGGTACTGTTGCTAGGCACAGGCCACTGTTCTAGCCATGTATACACTCACTGTATGGATGGGTGGAAAAATTCCCATCTGTGTGCAAGAATACAGTGGCCATGAAAATGTCCAAAAATCGAAAGCAGCCATCTACCTAGAAAGGGGGTGATTAGTCTGGAAAAATACAATTCTGTGAGTACTCACCTGAAGAATTTTTTGTAGTATACAGCACTTCCTGTTTCACTTATTCCTTATGTCTGGGTTATCTGCCACAAGGTGGCGCTGTGGACTGCAGAAAGACTTGTGGCATCTCCCGGCCCTATAAAAAGCCAGAAAACTCCGACAAATTCCCAGTGTTACAAAGCAGTTAGACAAGAAGCCGGGAGAACAATAATGAAGGAAATCCCAAAAAGAGCATTTTGAACAAATCACCATACAGAGGTAACCAAGAACAACAATAACAAAGGAGGGATGAAACAGGACGTGCTGTATACTACAAAAACAATTCTGCAGGTGAGTACTCACAGAATTGTATTTTTCCAAGTATACAGCACCTCCTGTTTCACCTATTTCTTACATCTGGGACATCCAAAAGCAGTGTCCGTAAGGTAGGGTGGGATCCCCAAAAAGCAACGGCAGCCAGTTCACACCACTGCTGCCTGAAGAACCTTGCGGCCAAAAGCAGCATCGGCTGAGGCTTTAACATCAACCTTGTAAAACTTGGAAAAAGTATGAACAGAAGATCAAATTGCGGCCTTACAAACTTGTTCAACAGAAGCTTGGTGCTGAAAAGCCCAAGACACACCAATAGCACGAGTGGAATGAGCAGTAAGACGGAAGGGAGGCTCCTTCCCCTTAGCAGAATAGGCTTGCACCACCGCCTGACGGATCCACTTGCTGATAGTGGATTTAGCCGGAGACAAGCCCTTCCTAGGTCCAGAAGGGAGAACAAAAAGAGCATCAGTCTTCCTGAAGGATTCAGTAGCAACCAAATAAAACTTCAAAGCCTGACCACATCCAAGGAATGCAAAGTCCGCTCCTTAGGATTATTAGGATTAGGGCACAAAGAAGGCAAAACGATGTCCTGGTTGAGATGAAAGGCAGACACAACCTTAGGCAAGAAATCTGGCTTAAACCGAAACACCACCTTATCCTGATGTCGCTCAAAATAAGGAGGTTTGATGGAAAGTGCCGCCAACTCAGAAACACGCCTGACAGAAGTGATAGCCACCAAAAAGGCTATCTTAAGAGTCAGAATGGACAAGGCGGCCCCCGTAGAGGCTCAAAGGGAGGACCCTGCAGAGCAGATAATACCAGATTCAGATCCCAAACTGGTAACATAGGCTTACGTGGCGGACGCACGTGAGTAACCCCCTGGAAAAAGGTCCAAACCAACCGTTGATTGGCAAAGGATCTCTGGGAAAAAATTGCCAGAGCTGAGACATGACCTTTGAGGGTACTAAGTTGAAGGCCCAAATCCAAACCATGTTGCAAGAATTCCAGAATCCTGGTAAGAGAAAACACCCTACAGGGAAGAGACTTGGACTCACACCAGGCAATGTAAGCATGCCAGATCCTGTAGTAGATAAAGGACAAGGACTTCTTCCTAGCCTGAATCATAGTAGCCACCACAGAAGCCGGCAACACCTTATCCATCAAGATGGAGGTTTCAGCAGCCAAGCCGTCAAAGACAGCGTTTGTATATTGGGATGGCACAGCCGTCCCTGAGTGAGCAGGTCTGGATCCTTGGGCAGGACGTATTGATCTACTGCCAACTGCACGATGTCTGCGAACCACACCCTTCTTGGCTAACAGGGGGCCACCAGAATGGTTGGCACCCCTTCCTGGGCTATCTTGCGCAGCACCCTGCCCAGCAGAGGAAACGGAGGGAACACATAGAGAAGCCAAAACCTCGTCCAAGGCATCGCTAGCGCATCTGTGGCGAGAGCCAGAGGGTCCTGTGACAGAGAGACAAAGAATGCAAGCTTGTGATTGTGACGGACGCAAACAGGTCCACATTCGGCAGACCCGAGCAGTGGCACAGGGAGCGAAATACCCTGTTGCTGAGGGACCATTCCCCCAGCCGAGACATTCCCCTGCTCAAGGAGTCTGCCTCCAGGTTTTCCACTCCCGTAAACTGACGAGGGGACATTCTCTTCCGCCCAGGACAGTATCAGGGACACTTCCTTGAGGGCTCGCTTGCTCCGAGTCCCTCCCTGATGATTGACTGAACAGCCCGACCCCGAAGGTGCGGGGTCAACTGGGAGAGAACCAACCTTATCGCCCGCAGTTCTAGAATGTTGATGGGAGTATGGGCCTCCTGGGGGCCCCACCAACCCTGGAATTTCAGAGACTTCCAAAGCCCCCCCAACATGACAGACTGGCATCTGTGGTGACAGTCTCCCAACACGGGGGCAGAAAGGTCCTGCTCACTATAAGGTTCCTTGAGTCCAGCCACCACAAGAGGGACTGTCTGGCCAGAGGGGGACAGAGCAAATTCCCGACCCAGGGTCCCGATCCCACACTGACAAGAGGTGCAACTGAAGAGGTCTCATGTGAAACTGAGCAAAGGGGACCGCCTCGAAGCATGACACCATCAGGCCCACAAACTGCATCCCCTGCCGTATGGAGGGATGAGGACAAGAAAGTAGAAACCATGCCTGCGCCTGCAGGCTCTCCACCTTCTGCTGAGGCAGGAATACCTTGACCTGAGATATATCCAGAGTCATGCCCAGAAAGAACCTCACCAAGGACGGAGACAGTGAAGACTTGGGACGGTTGATCACCCAGCCGAAGGACTCGAGTGTGGAAACCACCACCTGGGTATCTAGCTCGGCTTGATGGAAGGACTGAGACACAATCAGAATATCGTCCAGATAAGGGAGGATGCATATGCCCTGAGACCTCAACAGAGCCATCGTACCCGTCAGCACCTTGGTGAACACCCGAGATGATACCGAATGGTAAGGCCACAAATTGGTAGTGCTGATACTCCAGAGCGAACCTGAGAAATCTCTGATGACCTGGAAAGATTGGTACATGAAGGTAAGCATCTTTGATGTCCACTGAAGTCATGAAGTCTCCCGGGTGCAGGGTACTGACCGCCGAGCGCAGAGTCTCCATGCGAAAATGCTTGAACCTGACAAACTTGTTGAGGTGTTTCAAATCCAGGATGGGTGTCAAGGATCCATCTTTTTTGGGGACCGTGAACAGATTGGAGTAGAACCCTCGACCCCTTTCCTGGGAAGGCACCGGGCAGATGACACCTGATTCCAGCAGACATTGAACCGCAAGGCGCAAACCCTGAACTGACAGAGGGTTCTGAGACATCCGGGATCTGATGAATCTTGGGGGCGGCCAGGCTGCAAACTCTATCTTGTACCCGGAGGACACCACCTCCTGAATCCACCGGTCTGAGATGCGCAGCCTCCAGACGTGAGCAAAGAGCCAAAGCCGTCCCCCCACCCGGATGGGTGAGGACGCCTCCTCATGCCTGAGGGGGCTTAGGGGAAGGTTTGGACCTGGGACCCCATGAAAGACCGGGACGTCCACGGCCTCTACCCCGGCCCCAAGAGTCTCTACGTGTCCCCTGCAAACGGTGTACCCCGGCCAGCCCTGGGAGCACGGAAGGAGGGGAGAGAAGGACCGCCCCCCCTGAAAGGGCCGCATCTGCCTCCTTCGTTGAGGCAGCCTACCATTCCTGGCAAACAGATCCAGACGCTCACCGAAGAGCCGCAGCCCCGTAAATGGGAAGCCAGTGAGAGCCTTCTTAGCAACATTATTAGCCGCCCACTGACGCAGCCAAATGGAGCGGCGTATAGCCACCAAAGGTCAGAAGTCCTACCACACATCTTGACCGCATCATCCATAGCAGAAAGAATAAATGCAACAAAATCATAGCAAAGCAGGAGGGATCTATAATCATCCCTCCTATCGGCAGCCGTGGCATTATCCAGAACACACTGGAGCAGCCCTTTAATAGCAACAGCCGTAATGGCAGCAGCGCACACCGGGCACAGCGCAGTCCCCGCACAAGCAAAGGCAAGCTGATCCACACGCCGGTCCTCACCATCCCTCAGGGTAGAAGTATCAGGGGAATGCATGATCGAGGTATTGGACAACCCGAGCATGGGAGCATCCACCTCAGGGGGACACGACCAGGGCTTAACCACATCAGCAGGGAAGGGATACCTCCTGTCCCAACTCTTGGGCACCGCAGGCAATCTACTAGGACATTCCCACTCCTTAAGCACCAAATTATTAAAGTGGTTCTGCTCAGGGAACTCCAAGCATTGTTTAACAGTGTGAAAGAGCTCATCCTGCTGTCTTTTAGCCGCCGCAGGAACTTCTCCAGAAGGAGACCCAGTACCACCATAAACCTCCTGCTGGTCTCCAGAGGATTCTGAATCAGAGAAAAGTTCTCCCTCTTCTAGGGAGTAATGGCCAGACAAAGAGTAATGTCCCTTATCCTCCTCAGGAAAAAGGGAAACAGCGGGAGTTAGATGCCGCTTCTTACCAGAAGCCGTACGGGGGGCAGGCCCAGTAATATGCCTTTCAAGGCTGGCCACCCGCATAGCCAAATCATAATGTGACTCCCCGCTAGCATGTCCCCCACTAGGGGGCAAATGCAGGCGTGGGGGAGTAGGTGATGTAGAAGGGGGCGCAGAGCTGGGGAGCGTAGCAGGCAACCCAGACTGCAGCGCAAGTACCTTTTGGGCGCAGGACAAACACACCCGGACACCATCACTCACAGGGGATACCCCGCAAGCGGCACACAGCTGGGCTTGTCCCGAAGGAACCCCAAGTACATTATCCCCGGAAGCCTCCATATAGTGATTAATACAGGCGCAAACGGCCAGTACAGGGTTAAGGCTAACAAGAGCCACCCGGGATGCCCCCCCCAGGGATGCCCAGAAGCCCGCTATGGAAGGTGGGAGAAGTAAGGGCAGTGCCGGGAGAAACCACAGTCACGGTTGTCCCGCCTGAAAGACACAATGAAGGACACGTAAATATCCCACAGCACAGCTATAATAACATTCAAAACAACCCCGAAGGGAACTCATGGACCGAGGGGGCCAATTGCGACAATCGTTAGACCACAGCAGAAGCGCGTCGCAGCTCCGGAATAGACGAGGGTCCCAGAGAGCAGTCTTTGAGGGGCGGGCCGCGGAGGTATGACGTGGAACGCGTGATCTGCAGGTCCCGCCCCCCCCCCCAAAGAGCGCGAAATCGTGGTCACATGACACTCCAATGCCATGACAGTATAGAAAGAATCACCTCAGAATATAGCGGGCAACAGAGCAGCGGCAAGGGCCCAACCTAGGGAAGATGAAGGAGGGGGAGGAGGGGGGGTGGAGGGCCCCTTATCAAAAGGGTCACAGCGTCCCACAAAAGGCTCACCATAAAAGCCTGTAACCGACTACCCTTGTGGTACAGGGTTTTGCGGTATGGAGCAGCGCTCCTCAAGCACCTGACCCTGGTGCTGTCCTACCTTCACCCGAACCAGCCAAGGCTGGGAGGCAGTGGGTCCAGAACGGGCGGAAATAGACCTGCAGGGCCGCAGGCTGGTAAGCCCTGCTCGCCTGCACAGAATAGAGATCCATCTTCTATCTTCGCAGTCCGACTGCAGAAGGAAAACTGGGAATTTGTGGGAGGTTCCTGGCTTTTTATAGGGCCGGGAGACGCCACAAGTCTTTCTGCCGTCCACAGCACCACCTTGTGGCGGATAACCCAGACGTAAAGAATAAGTGAAACAGGATGTGCTGTATACTTGGAAAAATGACTTGCTTGATTAGCTGATCCATGAGGGCTGACATACCATATGAATACTTACACGCTAGGCGATATCATCTGCATTCTCCACCAGCTATTCCTTACTAGCACAGAATGGCCTATGAAGGATTGCCAACTTTGCCATCAGTTGTCCATTAATTCTAAAAACGACTTCCATTGTGTCTCCTTCAGATACCAACGTCCTCCGTTACATCCAACTGACAGAGATGAAAGTACAGCGATCAAGCCAGCGGGAGAAAAAGAGTTTGAAGGAGGTGATCGGATAGCGCAGCACGGCCCTGCTCCCCTGTCAGACTTGTATCTCACAATACTGTGAGCAAATCAATGGTGGCCGATACTGAGCATTGCCCGGGACAAACCTCGCCGGTCCCTCTCTTACCAGGAGACGGCAATATATAAAAAAAAAAAAAAAATGAAAATGCAGCTCTGGCACTTTATATAAATTATACAAAACATTTTATATTTCTGCCTCTGAACTACCTATAATGTGTCACCGCATGCAGCATAGTATGTATATATAGATATATGTATATGTGCCTAGAACATCTCTATCTATATTTATATGTATCTATATATATGTAAAACATAACAGGAGAGTACGGGTCATGCTCAGTATTGCTCTGGATGCAGCATGTTGATTTAAACACCCCAACCTACGCCATCTTTCTTTTTAAAGGGATTGCCCCACAATGACATGTCAACCCCCTTGTTGGTACCTCTCGTACAAAGCTTCCGATTTGGTAAATCAATGTGGGGAATATCCAGTCAGCTTTCAATCCCTCTGCCAAACAACCTCTCACAACCCGTCATTGCCTAGCCAGTGCCACCCCTCCGCTCATGTCTGCTTGGAGACCCTCAACACAATATAATGCATTGTCTTCAAAGTCAAGGTTTCTTATAGGAATGACCGAGTCCCTTGCCGAAAAGTGGATGTACTTGTGATGCTTGATCCAATATATAAAGTACAAATGCCTCCGCACCTTATGACTGCCGCATCGAATGCTCTGCACTTTCAGCATCAGCGGGAACCATATTCAGACAGACATACTCCCCACGCCATACTAAGTGAAATCGTAGCTTGTTCTCCGGTCTAAGAATTATAAGGATGTTGTGTAGGACTTTCTTTTGTAAATAATAAAAAAATTACACAAACCAAAACGTCTGCATTTTATTGAGTGACATCAGAGAAAACAAGATGTGCAGCTGCCCATAGACGCCAGAAGCCAAGACACTCAAGGCCAGGTTCCACCCCTGCTATAGCATCTGCATGGCGTGTGTGGAGTGCCAAAAATCTCCATCAGAATGTTAAAGTTTTAGTATTTCCATTTAACAGTGGCCATATCCACCATGGCCATGACTGGTTTTTGCAATGCTATAGGCCTCAGCTGACAAATTCACCTATTGACTGGCTAGTAAGCACATAGCAGACAGGGATCAGCAGCTGGCTGGCCAGGGCAAGTCAATTCCCTACCTGATTTATGACCCCAGTCTGCCCCTGCACTTTAATGTTTGATTAAGGTGATCCCATTTTGGAATGACTTTAGGTGGCAAAAACTAAACCTAGGGCTTCCAATGCTACTATTCAAAGTTTAAGAAACCTCACTGCAGATAATACATCTCTGGGTGCCTTTATACACATTGAGAGGCCTGTTTAGGTCATTGCAAGTCAAGTTGAGGTAAGATGCTATTCAGTAATCTAGGCACTCTTCACTCATCCCTTGGTTACTTATTTAGGGTTCGTATGATCTATTTATGACCAGACATATTGTGCTTTGTTTTCTGGGTCATTTAAACGTAATTTAATGTAACATAACAAGTTGTAAATATAGCGGCTGCAGAGGTAGCCACCGCATACAGGCCCATAAGATGCGAAGGGTCTATCATTGTTGGTCTTTCTCTTTACTTTTCAGATTTGTACTCATATGGCATCATGTTTCAGTCTTTAGAACCCTAACTGTATCCAATTAATTGTTTATGAGCCATGACAGGGTCCCATTTGACGGCTGCACCAGGACCAGGGCACATTAATTTACGTTTTTGCTCTTTGACCTTAAAGGACCTTGTCCGTGTCTCCAGCATCCAATTAGATCATGGCTTTTGGCACCAGCCTGGTCACATCTGACAAGTATGACATCACCATTTAAATAAAGGGGTAACTGGTAGATGTTTACTTCAAGGTGTGCATTCTGGAGCATTAACCTATGAGGTGATGCAACTTTGGGTACACAAAGCACTGTTCCAGTTCTAGCCTATTTGGGAAACACACAGCATGCTGGATGATGTGTAACTGTGCTAAATGGGGGTCTCTGGGGAAGAGGAAGAGAGCCGAGGGGATGCAGCATTAAAGAGGGTGTGGGTAGGCTTTACCAAGCCCATAAGAATATGGCAAACCACTATTATTGTGTCCATGCCCTAGTAGCAGACTAGAAAACAGACAGATCAAAGAAGCCAGAAATCACTCTGATCTGAAGTAGAGGTCAACCTATTGTGACCAACAAAGGAGTAGGAATGATTAGCAGGGACACAACTTGATGTTTGAAAGAAAGGGAAGTAAGCTATATGTATATATGCAAACAAACTGTTAAGACATAAAGGACAGCCGATGCCATCCCCTTTATCAAGTTCTTCGATCATGTCAGCTTGGAAAAGACTAAATAGGTGTTGGTTCCAACATTCGCCACTGCAAGCTTGAGTTATTCGTACCTGCTGGAGGTCAATCATGGTGATGCATTTTGTGGGTGTAACGAGTAGCAGGTACGATTATCTCAGGCTGGCAGTGGTGTATACGCCAGGGAGTGATCACCAATTGGGATGCCCCTTTGCACCCAAGCAAATGCCCATTTTAAAAAATGGGTGTTGTATCGCTTTAATGCTAAAGATTGTTGTGGATTAAGGAAATTGCATCAGGTCCAAGTGATTCATTACTATATAGATATACTATAAAGTAGATGAACGAGAACCTTCACAGGCATACTGTATAGGGACTGGAGGTGGCAAAGGGCCACATGCGCTCATGGCTTCTTCAAGGAACATGTTCTTTTTTAAATTTGGATATTTGGTATATGACACAATAGTATATGTCACATCTCAGCTATCAGTGTACATGTGAGGAAAAGAGTGTAAAAGGCAGAGGAGACTCATAAAATCATTTATTAATACTTCGGTCACCATTAAGACAATGATGGAGCAGATTAGGGCAATTCAGTTACCCCTTAGTTGCCGATACTGACTAGACCCCTGTATACTTCCATGCTACATGGAGATGGTTCCAGTGACATCCCAGGATCCATCAGGGTCCTCTACTTCCCAGGATGGGGCAGGAGGTAAGGATAGACTGTAAACACGGATGGAGCAAGCAGAGGCTCAGTCCTCTTCACAGAAATAAAATTCAAATCCTCTTCTAAAAAGTGCCCGTCGGGGAACACTGTGATAAGCCGAGGTGGTCTCAAACCCTTAGTTGAGTATTTTTTCTTGAACTTACCACAACTGCTGTCCCTGACCATAGGAATAAAGCGGGGAACGTCCCCTTTCTTAATATTTTTATACCCGTTGGCTTACAACCACAAAATACATTCATAAGCATTATGCTTTTTTTAAGCAGCCTTTTATATTAGGAAACATCTGCCCCCAAATTAAAATAAGAATCAGTCTGTGATCGGAGTCCACCCCCACATAGCGGGACAGTGTTGTCCAGTCTTTGTCCTTCCACCTCCATGTCCAGCAGGGTCTCCTCAGCTCCTGCCACCTGAATACCCTCAGCCGATCCACTTGAGCTGGCATCCCCTGTGCTTCCAGGCGGAGAGGAGCTATGAGTCCGAGAAAGAGACACTAACTTCCAGGCATCTAGACGGGGGCGAGTGGCTGAGGGACGGGGCCTAGGGGCAAAATCTAAGGTGGTGGGTCGGTCAACTGATAGATCCTTGTCATGGGGTTTACGTCTTACTGGAGGGGGAAATACAAAGTGGGGGTCTGGAAGGCGAGGGAAAGGAGTGTGCAGTTTTGAACCTGTAAAAAAAATGAACACAATTAAACCAGCAAAAATAAAAATGTAATTAGACAATAGATGAGGCCACACGTGTTAATGTGATCCTTTAACACATGGAAGTTTATGTCGCCTTCTGTCTCAAGTCCAGCGCCTTAAAACAGCCTGTGTTTCATTTTTCTTTCTTTTTTTTTACTGAGGCCTTTGCCCAATATTCATAATTCAATATTGCAACATTAAACCCTAATCCAAGATATTTGGAGAGGCTAGGCTCATTTAAAGTGCCCCTTTCCATTTTTATTGGATAACGTTTGCAGGGAATATGGAAATATTTATAAATTTAAGTGAAAAAAAAACAGATACAATTTTTTTTTTACGTTTATCATTCTTACAGGTTCGGCTAAATCTGTTGGAATTTATCAAGGAAAGTGGAATCAGCAATAGGTAGTAGCTCTAATACATATCCTCCGTGTATCGTAAAAAGTATGAGGGTAAGATGTTCATTGCATAAGCATTACTGGAGCTGTGACATGTTATAAGTGCCACATGAAGGCCAATCACTGCGCTGGATCTCTCTGGGGGAACAAGAAGAAAGGTAAGATTTCTTCCATTTGCCACCAGTAATGCGACAAGGTGCATCCGCAATTGGGAGGACTCCCTGCTCCAGGACAATAGTCATTTTGTGAAAAATGGGTGTTATTCTGGTTTAATATGCCTTAGGAGGGGTCAAAGTGGACCAACACCTAGGATTTTGACTATGTGAAACCCCCTAGATCGCTAGCTTCAACTCACCTCACCCCGCCTGAGATGCGGTGTGAGATGCGCATGCGCCGTTGGACCCTGATTCAGGTAAGGTTTGCGGGCGTCCTGGTGGGTTTCCCACAGCGGGGCATCCCGATTTTGGATTCCCCGCAGGGAGGGATTGGATCAGCGATTCCCGGGCCGATCCTGCTGGGTGTTGGTCCACTTTAATGCCCCACACTATGTGGTAGACAACAGATATCTCAGCAACCTGCCCCTTTGCTGTTCTTTCTGAGCTTGATGTGGATGTATCTGCTAATGCTCAGTCTGGGCAGGATTTGGTAAGATCAAAGGAAGTGGACTTAAATAAGGGATCAAATAAAATGAGTACAAAAGGGCAGCAAGGAACAGTTACCAAGCCAACCAATAGGAAAAGGCATATTCTGGTTGGTGACTCAACAATTAGAGGTGTGGACTTTGGACAGGATAAAGATGAGCTAAAGGAAGTGAGGTGTCTCCCAGGTGCCACGGTTAATAGGGATAAGAAACGTATTCTAAATATTGTGAAGTCTGCAAACAAACATAACCGAGTGGACATTGTGCTACATCTTGGCACAAATGACTTATCCCAAAAAGATTTGTTTGTTGTACAGAGGGACTTCCAAAATTTTAGTCAGGAATTTTGCAAAATAACAGGTTCCATCACCTTTTCTGAAGTTTTGCCAGTATGTAATCAGGGAAAAAAGGCACTCAACATCGCCAAGTTTAATTTGTGGTTACGTAAGTGGTGTGAAGACAAAGGCTTTGGATGTATTAGTCATGATGTTAGAAGGTGGTTGAACAATGAGTTGTTTAAGAGGGATGGCTTGCATCCTTCGCAGAAAGGCACAGAAGAACTTGGAGAGGAACTCAGAGCATTTTTTGATTTAAACTAGAGGGACAGAGATGTAACTTCTGAGGGTGATTTCTGTCCCCTACCATTTAGGATGAAGCAGGACATTGAAGCAGGAAACCCGGTCAGTGGTAGGGTAGAGGTGGAAAAGATCAAGGACACACTAAAATACAATACCAACAACATCCACATGATGTGTACCAATGCTCGCAGCTTGGGCAACAAGCTCTGTGCATTAATGGCTATCATATCCAGAGATGAATTGGATCTTGTTGCAATAACAGAGACTTGGTTCAAGGATCACAATGACTGGGATATAGCCATACCCGGTTACACATTGTACAGAAAAGACAGATTGGATAGAAAGGGCGGTGGAGTAGCCATTTATGTCAAGACTACCCTTCAATCAACAATAATTCAGCATACACATAATGAACTAGAAACTCTCTGGGTTACCATGCAGACTAAGGAGGGAGCTGTGGTCAGAATTGGTGTGATATATAGGCCCCCGGGACAATCTGAGGATCTAGATAACCTGTTAATAGATTAAATCAGTGGAATGGCAGAGAAGGGGGACATTGCAATTACAGGTGACTTCAACATGCCTTATGTGGACTGGAAGTGCATCGACATGCAAGAGCAGGACTATATTAGAGGCACTTAATGGAGTCTCTAAAACAACTTGTGACATTGCCAACTAGAGGAGTTAACATCCTGGACTTAGTTCTGACCAATGGGGATCTGGTGTCCGAGGCCAGGGTTGAAGAAAATCTGGGTTCCAGTGACCATCAATGCTTATGGTTCAGAATAAAAACAGACATTGTGCAATCACACACCAGAACCAAAGTGCTAGACTTTAGGAAGACAAACTTCAAGGAAATGGAGTATGTAGAAAGAAAATTAGGTGAGTGGAACAGAGTAGCGGAAGTGAGTGCCCAGTGGTCACTATTAAAAATGGCCATCTTAAAGGCAACTAAGCAATATGTGAAACAAACTAGCAAGATTAAAAGGAAGAAGAAACCATTATGGTTTACTAGGGAAGTCAGCACTATCATAAAAGATAAGAAGTCTGCCTATAAGAAGTATAAAGTAAGTGGAAGTGTAGCGGACAGAGAGGCGTGTAAAATTAAACAGAGTGAAGCAAAACTGATTATAAGGACTGCTAAAGGGCAAAAGGAGGAAGAAATGGCCAAATCTATGAAGAGGGGAGATAAAACCTTTTTCCCATATATTGGTGACAGAAAGAAGAAAAACAATGCAGTCTCAAAAATTAGAAATAGGGAAAATAATTATATTGACGGAGATAAGGCTGTGGCTGACCATCTGAATAGCTACTTTTGTTCGGTATTTTCAGATAGTAGCAGGCATGGCCATAGCACAGCATCCAGCTGGGAGGGCACATCTCCTGAGTTTCTGGAGCCTGATGTCTTAGCCGAGCTGGCACATCTAAAGGTAAGTAAGGCGATGGATCCACTCCAGAGTTCTAAGGGAACTTAGGTTTGTGATTGCAGCCCCTCTGACTGATTTACTTAACCATTCCCTTTCAACTGGTGAGGTTCCAGATGATTGGAGAATGGCCAATGTCGTACCAATCCATAAAAAGGGGAGTAGAGAAGAAGCCAGTAATTACAGGCCAGTTAGTTTAACATCTGTAGTGGTCAAATTAATGGAAACACTCTCAAAAAAACAGATAATTTCCCATCTAAAAATTAATGACCTATTGGACCCAAAACAGCACGGCTTTACTGAGGGCAGATCATGTCAGACCAATCTTATTGATTTCTTTGACAATGTCACTAAAGAGTTAGATGAAGGTGGTGCTGTGGATTTTAGCAAAGCCTTTGACACTGTACCACATAAGGAGCTCATAGATAAGTTATTGAAGGTAGGACTCAATCCCTGGATAGTTCAGTGGATTTCCAGTTGGCTGAGGGATCGGTATCAGAGCGTTGTTGTAAATGGTGTGCAATCTGAACAAAGGCGAGTTACAAGTGGTGTGCCGCAAGGCTCTGTCCTGGGCCCCATTCTTTTTAATATATTTGTAAGTGACATAGGAGAAGGCTTGGTAGGAAAAGTTTGTCTGTTTGCTGATGATACAAAGGTTAGTAATAGGGTGGATATTCCTGGAGGTGTCTGCAACATGGAAAATGATTTAGCTTTACTGGATGGATGGTCAAAACTGTGGAAACTAGAGTTTAATGTCTCTAAATGTAAAATCATGCACTTGGGTAGAAGGAATCCCTGCTCTGAGTACCGTATGGGCAGTACTGTGTTAGCCAGGACCTCGGAGGAGAGAGGTTTAGGGGTACTGATTACTGATAGCTGCAAGATGAGTGGACAGTGTAGCCAGGCAGAGGGAAAAGCAAGCAGGATGCTCGGCTGCATAGCTCGAGGCATCACCAGTAGGAAGAGGGAGGTTGTGATGCCGCTGTATAGAGCCCTGGTAAGGCCACAGCTAGAATACTGTGTGCAGTTCTGGAGACCTTACCTGCAAAAAGACATTATTCAAATTGAACGGGTCCAAAGGCGGGCAACAAAAATGGTGGAAGGACTTAAACTTAAAACTCAGGAGAGACTTAAAGAACTAAATTTGGACAGTCTGGAGGAAAGAAGGGAGAGAGTGGACATGATTGAGACCTTTAAATACGTGAAAGGATTGAATAAGGTTCAGGAGGGAAGTGTTTTTAAGAAGAAACGTAATGATAGAACAAGGGGGCACAACCTGAAGCTAGTCAGGGGGAAGATCAGGAGCAATGTTAGAAAATATTATTTTACAGAAAGAGTAGTAGATGCTTGGAACAAACTTCCAGCAGAGGTAGTTGAAAATACAATTCTGTGAAGTATTCACCTGTAGAATTGGTATTATACGCATACAGCACGTCCTGCTCCAGATGTAGTAATAACATGTGGGTAATCCTCCGCCGCCGTGCACTGCAGACATGTAGAAAACAAGCTCCTCCCGGCCCTACATATACCGGAGGACCTCCCACAAATCCCCAGCATTGAAAAGCAGTGAGAATGAGAAGCCAGGAGAAACCAACCACCCAAAACTGGCAATAACAATGATGATAATAATCACCAAACAGGGGATCCAGAACAAAGTGAAACCAGGGTGGGGTGGAGCAGGACGTGCTGTATGCGTATATTACCAATTCTACAGGTGAGTACTTCACAGAATTGTATTATTCTAAGCATACAGCACGTCCTGCTCCAGATGTAGTAATAACATGTGGGACATCCAATAGCAGTGTCCGTAAAGTAGGGTGGAAAAGGCAACAGCAAGCAGTTTAAACTACTGCCGCCTGCAAAACCTTGCGGCCAAACACAGCTGAGGCCCTAACATCAACCTTGTAAAACTTTGTAAAGGTATGAACAGAAGACCAGGTAGCGGCCTTGCAAACTTGTTCCGCAGAGGCCTGGTGCTGAAAAGCACAAGAAGCCCCAACAGCTCGAGTAGAATGAGCAGTGAGACGAAAGGGGGGAGACTTCCCCTTAGTAGTATAGGCTTGAACCATAGCCTGACGAATCCATTTACTGATAGTAGACTTGGCGGGAGCCAAACCCTTCCTAGGCCCGTGAGGCACAACGAAGAGAGCATCCGTCTTCCTGAAAGCCTTAGTGATAACCAGGTAATACTTGACACACCTAACCACATCCAAGGAATGCAAAACCCTTTCCTTAGGGTTACTGGGATTAGGGCACAAGGAAGGAAGTACAATATCCTGATTCAAATGGAAAGCAGACACAACCTTAGGCAGAAAGTCTGGCTTGAAGCGAAACACCACCTTATCCTGGTGTCTCTCATAGTAGGGAGGCTGAATAGATAGAGCCGCTAACTCCGATACACGTCTAACAGAAGTCATAGCAACCAGGATTACGACCTTGAGCGTGAGAACAGCGACAGCAGCCTCCTGAATAGGCTCAAAAGGAGCACCCTGCAGGGCCGATAACACCAAGTTTAAATCCCAAACAGGAACCATAGGTTTCCGAGGAGGCCGCACATGAGTGACCCCCTGAAAGAAGGTCTTGATAAGAGGGTGCTGGGCAAAGGTTTTCTGAAAGAAGATAGACAGGGCCGAAACCTGACCCTTCAGGGTACTAAGCTTAAGACCTAAGTCTAGACCATGTTGTAAGAATTCCAGCACCCTGGAAACTAAGAATTCCCGGCAGGGAAGAGACCTGGATTCACACCAGTCAATGTAAGAACGCCAAACTCTATAGTAGATAGCAGAAGAAGTCTTTTTCCTGGCTTGCACCATAGTAGCCACTACAGATGCAGACAAACCCTTTTCCCTCAGGATGGAGGTTTCAATAGCCAAGCCGTCAAAGCCAGAGTTAGTAAATTGGGATGGCGTAGAGACCCTTGAGTTAGAAGGTCCGGCAGCGGTGGCAGATCGTACTGATCTACTGCCATTTGAACCACGTCTGCGAACCACACTCTTCTTGGCCACCTTGGGGCCACCAGAATCGCGGGTACCCCTTCCAGAGCAATCTTGCGCAGCACTCTGCCCAGAAGGGGAATTGGTGGAAACACATACAGGAGCTGAAACTCCTTCCAAGACATTGACAGGGCATCCGTGGCCAGAGCCAGAGGATCCTGAGACAGAGATACAAAGCTCGGGAGCTTGTGATTGTGACGGGACGCAAACAGATCCACGTCTGGCACTCCCCAACGGAGACACAGGGCCTGAAACACCCTGTAGCAGAGGGACCATTGCCCCTGACGAGACGATCCCCTGCTCAGAGCATCTGCCAGCAGGTTATCCGCGCCCGGAATGTATACAGCCGAGATGCATGGGACATTGGCTTCCGCCCATGCTAGAATCAGAGACACTTCCTGGAGAGCTCCCTTGCTCCGGGTCCCTCCCTGATGATTGATGTAGGCAACTGCCGTTCTGTTGTCTGAGCGTACCTGAACTGCCAGACCCTTCAGGTGCTGGGTCAATTGTTCCAGCACCAATCTGACCGCCCTGAGTTTCAGGACATTGATGGGTAGTTGGGCCTCCTGAGGGCCCCACCTCCCCTGGAAGCGCAGGGACTTCCAGAATCCCCGCCAGCCCGACAGACTGGCATCCGTTGTGACCGTCTCCCAGGAGGGAGCCAGGAAGGATCTGCCCCTTGTCAAGTTCCTGTGGTCCAGCCACCACGCAAGGGATTGTCTGACCGAGGGGGGGAGCACCCAGATCTCGTCCAAGGACGCTGGGTCCTTGTTCCAGACTGACAGAAGGTGAAGCTGCAGAGTTCTCAAATGGAACTGGGCAAAGGGCACCACCTCGAAGCTTGCCACCATCGAGCCCACCAACTGCATTCCCTGCCGGATGGAGGGATGAGAGCTCGAAAGCAGGGACCTCGCCTGCGATATCAGAGCTTCCACCTTCTGCTGGGGTAGGAATATCCTTGACTGAACTGTATCCAGAATCATCCCCAGGAACGGGGTCACTGAGGAGGGGGACAGAGAGGACTTTGGGTAATTGCCCAGCCAAATGACTCCAGGGTGGACACTACCAACCGAGTGTCCAGCTCTGCTTGCCACAGAGACCGAGAGGTGATGAGTATATCATCCAGGTAGGGCAAAACTCGTATGCCCCTTAGTCTTAACAGTGACATCACCCCTGCCAGCACCTTGGTGAACACCCTGGGAGCCGACGTGAGGCCGAATGGCAGGGCCACGAACTGATAATGCTGATCCAGCAGCGCAAATCTGAGAAACCTTTGATGTCCTGGAAACACCGGGACGTGCAGGTAAGCGTCCTTGATATCCACAGATGTCATGAAGTCCCCTGGGAGCAACAAGGCAATGGCCGAGCGCAGAGTTTCCATGCGAAAATGTTTGTTTCTGACAAATCTGTTTAGGATTTTTAGATCCAGAATGGGTCTGACTGACCCGTCCTTCTTGGGCACTGTGAAAAGGTTGGAATAGAACCCCATGCCCCTGTCTCTTAAGGGGACCTTGCAAATGACCCCTATGTCTAGAAGGTCCTGCACAGCCAGCATTAAGACCCGAGCTGAGGCAGGGTCCTGTGGGATCCGGGACCCAACGAACCTGGTAGGGGGCAGTACAGCAAACTCTATCTTGTAACCGGAGGACACTACCTCCTGAATCCACCGGTCTGGGACGTGGCGTCTCCAGACATGCTCGAAGTGCTGTAGACGTCCCCCCACCCAGACGGGCGAGGGCGCCCCTTCATGCCTGGGGAGTCTTGGGAGGGGCTTTGGGCTTGGGCCCCCATGAGGAACTGGGACAGCGTCCTCCGTTCTTGTTCCAGGGCTCTGCGCGAGACCCAGTGAAGGACACTCCTCTCCCTTGCTTAGCCCCACGGTAGGGGGTCAAGTGGGAGCTTGGGCCACGAAAGGGCCAAATCTGACGCTTGCGCTGAGGCAACTTGCCACCCTTGGCAAAAATATCTAACCTTTCTCCAAACAGGCGCAGCCCCTTAAAAGGAAGCCCCGTCAGGGCCTTCTTAGCGATGTTATCAGTGGCCCACTGGCGCAACCAGAACGCTCGGCGTATGGCTACCACCAGAGCAGAAGATCTAGTGCTTAATTTAATAGCATCGTCCGATGCGGATAGGATATAGTTCACAAAAGTTTCACAGGTGGCCAGAGCATTGGCAGCATCAGAGGGCAAGTCATCCGCCCCTTCAAGAGCAGTCTTAACCACCGTCCTGAGCGCCACCGCCGTAATGGCTAAGGCACAAACTGGGCGGAGCGACGCTCCCCCAAATGCAAAGGCATGGCATGCCAGTTGGTCAACTCGCCGATCTTCCAAATCCCGCAGCGTAGTAGTGTCGGGGGAGTGCATAATAGAGGTGTTGGACAGACTTATGTGGCGATGTCCAACACTTGACCAGGTCGGCAGGAAAGGGATATTTCTTATTCACAGCTTTAGGAACTCCATGGAGTTTGCTGGGATGTTCCCATTCTTTCAGCACAAGGCTATTGAAATGAGTTTGTTCGGGAAATGAGTTTGTTCGGGAAAACCCAACCGCGTCCTGGAGGTGTGAAACAGATCACCCCTTTGCCGGAGGGTCGCGGCAGGGGGAGAGAGGGATAACACATCAAAGATCTGGGTCAGCAGTCTATCAATGTCGTCCGAGGACCAATTATCAGAACCAGACTCTTCCTGTCCCCTGGACTCGTCGTCGTATGACCCTGAGTCAGAGAACAGTTCCCCTTCCTCTGAGGGGGAATGTGCATAGGAAAGCAATAAATCATCAAATTCTATAGGAAGTATAGAAGATTCAGGATTCAAATGACGCCTCTTGGCAGTGGCCTTGCGCGCCAAGGAGCCAGCAAGTAAGTTTTCCACACTAGCAAGTCTAGTGGCCAAATCAGTATGAGAATCCCCACTAGTATTGGGGGTTAGGCTCAGGCTTGGGGGAGTCGGGGAAGCAAGGCGAGGTGCGGGCCCAGCCTCGGAAGAGGTGGGGATACCTGCTAGCGCCTGCTGAGCACAAGGGACGCAGACCCGTGCATTGTCACCGCTGCTAGGCAATACCCCACAAGCTACACACAGACGGGCTTGTCCCGAAGGGACCCCATTCGCAATATCCTGAGATGCCTCCATATGGTGATTATTATATACAATATGCCAGTAGGGATTGATGCTATAAAGCAACCCTGGATGCCCGAATGACCCGCTGGGAAGTGGGAGTGATTTTGGCAAGGTCTGGACCGGGCTCTACACCGGGCCGGGAGAAGCCACCGAGGTTCACGGTCTGAAAGACACAAGGGGAACAGGGATGTCAGAGCCAAGCGAGGAGAAGCAAAAGCTAAAGAAAGGTCGCCCATGAGGGCACTTACAGAACAGCGAGGGGAGGACCGTCTTCACCACGCGCACGTGAGAAGGAAATGGCGGCAAGCGAACCTCGAAGGGCGGCCCAGAGCGGGAGATGACGCAGAACGCGCCAAACCAAACCACGCCCCCCCCCCGAGAGTGCGCATCTTGAAGGCGCGCAGCCAATCAGAAAAACAGTAGCTATGCAACTGACAACCGATGTAGAAAATCACCTCAGAGAGAAAACGGACAGGGTGAATACAGGACCGTAGCGCCCACGAACAGAGCCGCCGTCCGCGCCAAGTAAAAAACAATAAGGCGCTGCGGCTAACTTAAACATAAGTGAGAAGCGCAGCTCTGACACTCGGTAACCGTTAAGGCTATAAGTCTCTAGTGTAATTAGGGCAAGGTTAGGCCATCGTACACACAACCCCCCCCCTCTTTCTCCCCCCACTAACGGGGGGATCTAGGGAGGAAGGTGACCAATATTCGGGGTTCACCGTTACACGGGGCGTGGGGGCACTGATGCGGGAGGGGCATCCACTGAAGGCTCACCATTTGCCTTAACCGCCTACCCTATGGTGGGGGATTGCGGTGGAGTCTAGCTCCGTAAGCACACTAGGTGCTGCCTACCTTCACCCGACCAACGCAGCCCAGGCTGGGAGGCATATTCTTTTACAAAGAGGACGGGTGGAAATAGTCCCGCAGGGCCTCGGGCTGTAAAGCCCCGCTCGCCTGCGAGAGCGTGATACTTCATGTCTTTGCAGTTCCAGCACTGCAGAGAAATCTGGGGATTTGTGGGAGGTCCTCCGGTATATGTAGGGCCGGGAGGAGCTTGTTTTCTACATGTCTGCAGTGCACGGCGCCGGAGGCGGAGGATTACCCACATGTTATTACTAGCTTAGAATAAATCAACAGTCACTGAATTTAAACATGCCTGGGATAAGCACACATCTATCCTAAGATAAAGAGTACATACAGTATACACATAAGGGCAGACTAGATGGACCGTATGGTCTCCTTCTGCCGTCAACCTTCTATGTTTCTATGTTACTACACACAGGACACTGATTTGACGAGTCAGTTTTTTTTTGCTATGGAGGAAGATTGGTATAAAAGTAGTGAAAGACTCAATTTATATAAAAATGGAGAAGCCAAGCTTGAACAGAGGTGGGGGGCTATGACATTTATTGTCTTCCAACTCATTTTCCAGGCCAGTCTGGTGACTAGTAACCTGTTTTTAGGAAATTAAGTCCAGTTCTAGGAACTTACTTTCCCCATGACGGGGGAAATGTGCATTGCAGGCGCCTCCTGGCGGCCAGCTGGGCACCGTCAGCACCTCCTGACTGTGTGCAAGTGAGTGCACCCGCCCACATGTTCCCTTCATGTTGCCTACTGGTGGTGCACCTAAGACATTTTACTGGGTAATTAGGCTCTTAATATGGTCTGTTCTACTTGGGCATGGTTTTTGGTTGGCCAAAGGCCAGGTTCTTTTAGCCCTGTTTTCCATTGCTCACCTCTCAAATAAAAGAAGACCCATCCTGGTCCACTGTGCCCATGATAGCCATTTGCTAGGGTGCATTATAAGTGGTATAGTTCTGATTAATCGTTACCAATCCCTTGATTGTTTGCCACCTGGAACAACCTTTGCCATTATCTGTCCACAAGCGTCTGTCTTATGCCTTATGCCTTTGTAACATGAACCGTGACCTCCAGGTATCAACCTTGGCCTGAACTTGGACCTCATTTTCGACCACCCCGCTGTCACCCATACATCAGTGATCTCTGTCATCCCCCAGAGCATTCGTGCCCAGCTCCTAAGTGTGCCTTGGCAGTATGTTGGTCTCCTCAGCCTCAGGTGGCATCCTCTGCACTATATGGGGCCTGGGACTGGGTCTGGTGGAGTGTAACTGACAAATGGGGGGCCTGGATATAGGCACAAGCAGCAGCGGAGTATGGGGGTCGTCATCTGAGCAGAGACTGGCGATCTATCAGGCATCACATCTAGTTTCTTTGATTCTCTCCTACAGATAATCTAATGGCAACAAAATATCGAGTGTCCTCACCGAGTAAAAGCCCCGACTCACCAGATCTGTCTGCCTATTCTGCAACACCACATTGTATGTACGAGCACTCCTCCGGTCAGTGCTCTATGAGTTGCTACCCTCTTGCTCTATGTAACCGCACTAACCATTTAGATAGGCCTGGGTCGGGTTCGTGCTGCAGCCAGATGAATGTAGGGTATGCCACTGCAGTCCAGGCATGTGCCATGGGCTAGCTGGAAATGTAAGATTACAAGCAAACTGGTGGGGCATCACCCAAATTGGCATAACCCCTGGGGGGGGGGGACCACCGGCCTTAGATACTTATAGAGGAAAACTGATGGTTTGTAGAACTGGCTACAGAGGGGTAGAGTTTTTCAACAGAAACATATGGAAAACACAGGCATTTGGTATTGGTCTGGCATTGTGTTAACATCCGAATGAAATTCGGTTGAAATGAACTAAAAAATACCATTTTGTGAATACTCACCTGTAAAATGGGTATTATAAGTATGTCACACACCCCGCTTCAGATAGTCATTACACTTGGGTTATACTGACCTGTAGATGGCGATCTTGCAGAGATGTCAATAAAAAAAGGAAGGCCCTCCCAGTCCATAAATACCTGGTATCTCCCACTCATTCCCCAGTATTAGAACAGCAGTAAGGAAACAAACGGACCAGGAAGAGCCAAAATAACCAGTAGTAGTAAAAAGGTTCACCATATAAAGGATCCAGAATACCAAAGGGCGGGGTGAAGCGGGGTGTGTGACATACTTATAATACCTATTTTACAGGTGAGTATTCACAAAATGGTATTATTCTAAGTATGTCACACACCCCGCTTCAGATAGTCATTACACTTGGGACATCCAATAACGGTGTCACCTGTAAAATGGGTATTATAAGTATGTCACACACCCCGCTTCAGATAGTCATTACACTTGGGTTATACTGACCTGTAGATGGCGATCTTGCAGAGATGTCAATAAAAAAAGGAAGGCCCTCCCAGTCCATAAATACCTGGTATCTCCCACTCATTCCCCAGTATTAGAACAGCAGTAAGGAAACAAACGGACCAGGAAGAGCCAAAATAACCAGTAGTAGTAAAAAGGTTCACCATATAAAGGATCCAGAATACCAAAGGGCGGGGTGAAGCGGGGTGTGTGACATACTTATAATACCTATTTTACAGGTGAGTATTCACAAAATGGTATTATTCTAAGTATGTCACACACCCCGCTTCAGATAGTCATTACACTTGGGACATCCAATAACGGTGTCCATAAAGGGCGGGGATCCAAAAACAAGGCAACAATGCACAACTTAAACCACTGCAGCTTGCAGAACTTTGCGGCCAAACACAGCATCCGCTGAAGCCCGCACATCAACCTTGTAAAACTTGGAAAAAGTGTGAACAGAAGACCAAGTAGCAGCCTTACAAACTTGCTCAACAGAGGCCTGGTGCTGAAAAGCCCAGGACGCCCCAACAGCACGAGTAGAATGAGCAGTAACACGAAAAGGGGGAACCTTCCCCTTGGCAGAATAGGCCCCAACAATGGCCTGACGAATCCATTTACTAATGGAAGACTTGGCGGGAGCCAAACCTTTCCTAGGCCCAGAGGGCACCACAAAAGGGCGTCAGAAAAGAGGAAGTAGCCACCAAATAGTACTTCACACAGCGAACCACATCCAAAGAATGCAAAACCCTCTCCTTGTCATTGCTGGGCTTAGGACACAAGGAGGGTAGAACAATGTCCTGATTAAGATGAAAGGCAGAGACCACCTTAGGAAGGAAATCTGGCTTGAAGCGGAAAACAACCTTGTCCTGATGCCTCTCAAAGTAAGGGGCCTTAATGGACAAAGCCGCCAACTCCGATACACGCCTAACGGAAGTGATGGCAACCAGAAACGCAACCTTCTGAGTAAGCGTAGAAAGTGCAATATCCTGCAAAGGTTCAAAAGGAGGACCCTGCAAAGCAGAAAGAACCAAATTCAAATACCAAACTGGGAGCAAAGGCTTCCTAGGAGGCAGCACATGCGTAACCCCCTGGAAAAAGGTCTTAACCAGAGGATGAAGAGCAAAAGACTTTTGAAAGAAAACCGCCAGGGCAGAAACATGCCCTTTCAACGTACTAAGCTGCAAACCTAGGTCCAGACCATGTTGCATAAATTCCAAAACCCTAGGGATAGAAAACGCCCTGCAAGGCAAGGCCCGGACCTCACACCAATCAATATAAGACCTCCAAATCCTATAGTAGATGGCAGAGGAAGACTTCTTTCTAGCCTTAACCAGAGTCTGAATGACAGCGTCAGAAAGACCTTCCTCCTTCAAGATGGAGGTTTCAGCAGCCACGCCGTCAAAGCCAGCGTTGGTAAATTGGGGTAGAGCAGTGGGCCCTGAGTGAGCAGATCCGGCAGAAGGGGCAGATCTAACTGATCCTCTGCCAACCTTACCACATCTGCGAACCAAACCTGTCTTGGCCATCTTGGAGCCACCAGGACTGCCGATGCGCCCTCTAGGGCCAGCTTGCGCACCACTCTGCCCACCATGGGAAACGGAGGGAACAGATACAGAAACCCCAGATCCCTCCAGTTCAGAGACATGGCATCAGCCGCAAGAGCCAGCGGATCCCGCGAGAGAGACACAAATGCCGGAAGCTTGTGATTGTGACGAGAGGCAAAGAGGTCCACCTCCGGAGTCCCCCACTGGTGGCAAAGCGACCAAAACACCTTGGGGCTGAGTGACCATTCCCCCCGGCGAGACGAGCCCCTGCTCAGAGAGTCCGCCTCCGTGTTCTCCACTCCCAGAATGTACACCGCTGAGATGCATGGGACATTGCTCTCTGCCCAAGCCAGGATCAAAGACACTTCCCTGAGGGCACACCTGCTGCAAGTCCCTCCCTGTTGATTGATGTAGGTGACCGCCGTCCGATTGTCCGACCGAACTTGAACCGGTAGGCCCCGCAACTGATGAGTCAAGTAAGCCAGAACCAACCTGATAGCTCACAGCTCCAAAACATTGATGGGATCGTGAGCCTCCTGAGGCCCCCACAGTCCCTGAAACTAAAGATCCTTCCAAACCCCCCCCCCCAACCTGACAGGCTGGCATCCGTGGTGACCGTCTCCCAACGAGGGGTCAGAAAGGATCTGCCCCTCGTCAGATTGCTTGGTGTCAGCCACCACCAAAGGGAACGCCGCACCCGGGGGGACATCAGAAAAGACTGATCCAATGACAGCAGGGACCCGTCCCAGGCCGCCAAGATATGGAGCTGGAGCGTCCTTGTGTGAAACTGGGCAAAGGGAACCGCCTCGAACGATGTCTATGGACGTCATGAAGTCCCCTTGACGAAGTGAGTAGATGGCTGAGCGCAGAGTTCCCATGCGGAACTTCCGGGGACGGACGAACCTGTTGAGCAACTTCAGATCCAGAATGGGACGAACGGAACCGTCCTTCTTGGGCACCGTGAACAGATTGGAATAGTAGCCCAGACCCCGGTCCGAGGGGGGCACCGGGCAAATGACAGCCATGTCCAGAAGATTTGCTACAGCCGCCCGGAGCCCCTGCGCGGCCAGAGGATCTGAAGGCACCCGAGACCTGAAGAATCTGGGAGGGGGCCGGAACTCGAACTCCAGCTTGTAACCGGAAGACATCACTTCCCGAATCCATCTGTCCGAGACCTCTTGGTCCCAGACCCAGGAGAAGAGTTGCAGCCGTCCCCCCACCCGCAAGGGTGAGTGCGCCCCCTCATTGCTGAGCCGGCTTGGCAGCGGCCTTAGGCTTAGAGCCCCAGCTGAGTCCTGGACGGGCACGACCCCTGCCCCGGTTCCAGGAATCACCTCTGGAGGAGGAGAAGGCCCCTCCCCTGCCAACACTGGCCCTACGAGAGGAAGGAGCAAAGGAAGCTGCCCTCCGAAAGGGACGACGTTGCTTCTTACGCTGAGGTAACTTACCACCCCTTGCAACTGAATCCAATTTTTCAGAGCCGCAACCCCACAAAGGGAAGGGCCGTAAGCGACAATTTGGACACAAAATCAGCAGCCCACTGGCACAACCAAACCGACCGCCGGATAGCCACCAGCAAGGCCGAAGTCCTACTACACATTACCAAGGTCTCATCCAAGGCGGCCAGCACAAATGACAAAAACAACTCACATCGCTTAAGGGCGGTGAACTCATCACTAGCCAGGTCAAGCCTGGAAGAGGTCAACAATCCTCTAACAACCGACCTAGCAGCTACTAAAAGAAGCGCCGAGGCACAAAAAGGGCGCAAGGCCGACCCAACACTGGCAAAACCGTGACAGACCATCTGGTCAATGCGTTTATCCTCACCATCCTTGAGAGTAGTGCAGTCCGGAGAATGCAGGATTGAGGTGCTGGACAACCCCAAAAACAGGAGCATCCACCTTGGGAGGGGACGACCAGTGCTTCACCGCGTCCACTGGGAAGGGATATTTTTTGTCCCAACCTGGAGGAACACCCGGAAGCCGAGTAGGCCTCTTCCATTCCTTGAGAATAATGCTATCAAAATGCTTTTGATAAGGAAATTCCAAGCGCGGCTTGGTCACCTCAAAGAACTCCCCCTTCTGCGGAGGAGCCGCCTCAGGGGGAGAAATAGCCAGGACCTCAAACATATGAGCCAGGACCTTAGAGGTATCCAAAGAATCCCCCTGACCCGGCTCGGTATCAGCACCAACAAACTGCTGATCATCTGACCCCTCCGACTCCTCAAACAGCTCCCCTTCCTCAAGCGGGGAGCAATCAGACCAATCCAGAGAGTCAAACTCATCCAAATCAAAAGCCTGCGTGGCTGTATACAAATGTTTTCTCTTAGCCGGGGCCTTTCTGGCAACAGCACTGAAAAACAATTTTTCAAGATTGGCCAATCTGGCACACACCTCAGATTGCGACTCCACACCCGTGACCACATCACATGGAGTACGTATCAAGCGAGGGGGAGAAGGAGAAGGGACTGGCGGAGCAGAACCAGACGCCTGAGATCCGGACTGCTGCGTAATAGTCCGCTGCGCACAGGGTACATAAAGAAATACATCATCCCCCGAAAGGGATACCCCACACCCCAAACACAGCCTGGATTGCCCCGAGGGGGGCCCAAACCCAGTATCCGGGGAAGCCTCCATATGGTGATTTTTAACATTAGGCATAATGGCCAGAGGGAATTATGCAGTAAATGCTACCCGGGATGCCCCTTTAAGTCCCACGTGGGAGGAATTTACAGACCCCTAAATTTAACCAGGGACCCTAGGACCGGGAGAACCCCCCTTTTATAGCAACAATGGTCCACCTGGAACACACAAACAGACAGCAATCAGACCATAATAGCTAAGCAGCTAGGGTGCCATCTACCCTTGCCCGGACCAGCAGCCTAGGCTGGGAGGCAAGTAAAAACAATAAAAGAATCCGGGCAGAAATAGATCAAATAGAGGGCCGGGGGTCACCCCCGCTACCTTGCAAGGAGGAGACATCCATCTTCTGACTTGCTCGCAGTCTGCAGAGATGAAAGACTGGGGAATGAGTGGGAGGTACCAGGTATTTATGGACTGGGAGGGCCTTCCTTTTTTTATTGACATCTCTGCAAGATCGCCATCTACATGTCAGTATAACCGAAGTGTAATGACTATGTGAAGCGGGGTGTATGACATACTTAGAATAGTAGGGTGGGTGCAGTCTGTATATACTACCCTGGAGGAGCTTTTGCTTTGCATGCTTCCAGTCCAGCCTTCGGCTGAGAGTTAGCCCATGAGTCCCCAAAAAGAATAAGAGAGAAATAAACATAAGACCTCCATACAAATTTTTACTTTATACAGTCTGTATTTTTACCCCTGCTGCACCCCCTAAATTAAATAGCGACGGCATCATGACCGGCTTGGCGTGGGCAGTCCATATTGCTGAAGCCCTCCCATGCAATGCTCCCCCCCCCCCCGTAACAATCCCAAATTTAACCTCAATTCCCGGCGAAATGTGGTCCTCAGATTGGCCACCGGAGCGCGCGTGGGCTGTCTTTCCCAGCCACCAATCAAAGTCCACGTGAGCAATCTGGACCCCCCCCCCCCCCCGAGCCTGTTACGATGCCATCCCAATTAGTTCCACTTTAACTTGATTCCCCATTTTGTTCCTACTGTACCTCGAGACCCGACAACAACTCCCATCTTTTCCTGCCCGTAAAATACCCCATATCTCCCTAGCTGTATGACACAGTCTGCCGATTCCACTCCAAACACAGAATAGTAAAAGGAGCACAATCTTTACAAATTAGTAAAGAACGGATTAGCACAAAGAAGAGAAGTAGCAGAAAAAAATACCATTTTGTGATTACTCACCTTTAAAATGGGTATTATAAGTATGTCACACACCCCGCTTCCACTATTCATGACATATGGGTTATGGTCCAGTAGAGGGCGAACTTCTGCAGAGATGAAAGCAAAAAAGAATCCCCTCCCGGTCCATAAATACCTGGGACCTCCCACACATTCCCCAGTATATGACAGCAGTAAGGGGACCAGGAAGAGCTAATAAAACATTCTTAACCATAAAAAGGTTCACCATATAAAGGATCCAGAATACAAAAAGGGAGGGATGAAGTGAGGTGTGTGACATACTTATAATACCCATTTTACAGGTGAGTAATCACAAAATGGTATTATTCCAAGTATGTCACACACCCCGCTTCCACTATTCATGACATATGGGACATCCAATAGCAGTGTCCGTCATGGGTGGGGATCCAAATACAGCAAAAATACCATTTTGTGAGTACTCACCTGAAAAATGGATATTGTTGGTGTGCCACACACCCCGCTTCACTTCTTAAATATTCATCCATTATTGGGTTAATCCACCGCCAGGTGACGTAGTGCAGAGAGGAAGTCTTGTAACGAGCCCCCTTCCGGCCTATATATACCTGGTACCTCCCTTCAATCACCAGTATATTTAAAAAGCAGAAAGACAAGGTACCAGTATTCCACCGGTAACCTCAAAAATCAATTTTGATATAAATAAAAAAGGGCTTCACCATATAAATGCTTCGGTAATACCGAAAAGGGTGGGGGTGAAGCGGGGTGTGTGGCACACCAACAATATCCATTTTTCAGGTGAGTACTCACAAAATGGTATTATTCTTGGTGTGCCACACACCCCGCTTCACTTCTTAAATATTCATCCATTATTGGGATATCCAAAAGCAGTGTCCACAAGGGAAGGGCATCTCAAGGCCAGGTGAAGCATAACTTAAATGACTGCAGTCTGCAGAACTTTGCGGCCAAACACAGCATCCGCTGAGGCCCGCCACATCAACTTTGTAAAACATAGAAAAAGTGTGAACAGAAGACCAAGTGGCGGCCTTACAAACCTGTTCAACAGAAGCTTGGTGCTGAAAAGCCCAAGACGCCCCAACAGCGCGAGTGGAATGAGCGGTAATACGAAAAGGGGGAACTCTTCCCTTAGCAGAATAGGCCGCAGTAACGGCCTGACGTATCCACTTGCTAATGGCAGATTTGGCTGGTGCCAAACCCTTCTTAGGCCCATGGGGCACAACAAAAAAGGAATCCGTCCTACGAAAAGGAGACGTGATAATCAAGTAGTACTTAACACAGCGTACTACATCCAAACAATGCAAAACCCTCTCTTTGTCATTCTTAGGATTAGGACACAAGGAGGGAAGAACAATATCTTGGTTCAAATGAAAAGCAGAAACAACCTTAGGAAGAAAGTCTGGCTTGAACCGAAAGACCACTTTATCCTGATGCCTCTCAAAGTAAGGCGCCTGGATAGTTAAGGCCGCCAACTCTGAGACACGCCGGACAGAAGTGATTGCTACCAAGAAGACAATCTTCTGAGTCAGGGTAGACAAAGCAATATCTTGCAAAGGCTCAAAAGGAGAAGCCTGAAGAGCAGAAAGAACCAAATTCCAATCCCAAACAGGGAGTAATGGTTTCCTGGGAGGCCGCACATGCGTAACCCCCTGGAAAAAAGTCTTAACTAAAGGTTTAAGCGCAACACGCTTCTGAAAAAAGATAGATAAGGCAGAGACCTGCCCTTTCAACGTACTTAGCTGGAGACCAGAGTCCAGCCCTGATTGTAAAAACTCCAGAATCCTGGAGACCGAAAAGACCCTACAAGGAAAAGATCTTATCTCACACCAAGCGATATAGGCTTTCCAAGTCCTATAGTAGGTGATGGAAGAAGACCTCTTCCGGGCACTGATCAGAGTCTTAATGACTGAATCAGAAAGACCCTCCTCCTTCAGGATGGAGGTTTCAGCAGCCAGGCCATCAAACCCAGCGCTAGTAAATTGGGGTAACACAATTGACCCTGAGTGAGCGGATCGGGCCGAAGAGGCAGAACGAACTGGTCCACTGCCAGCCGAACGATGTCTGCGAACCTCACTCGTCTTGGCCACCTTGGGGCCACGAGAACGGCGTACACCTTTTCCAGAGCCAACTTCTGAAGAACCCTGCCCAGCATGGGCATCGGAGGAAACAGGTATAGAAATCCTAGAACTCCCCAGATCAGGGACATGGCGTCCACTGCCAGAGCCAGAGGATCCTGGGAGAGCGACACGAAGTTCGGGAACCTGTGATAGTGATGAGGGGCCAACAGGTCCACCTCCGGGGTCTCCCATTGGAGACACAGTAAGCGAACCACCCGAGGATGGAGAGCCTATTCTTCCAGACGGGGAGAGCCCTTGCTCAACCGGCCCACTACCTGTTTCATCACCTCTGGAATGTAAACCGCCGAGAGACAGGGAACATGGAACACTCCCCATGTCCGGATCAGGGACACTTCTCTGAGAGTACTCAGACTGCGCGTCCTTCCCTGAAGACCAACGTAAGCAACCGCTGATCGATTGTCTGAACACATCTGGACCAGAAGGCCCAGAACGTACTGAGTCAGGAGAGCAAGCACCTGACGGATGGTTCTCAGATTCAGAATATTGATGGGTAAGTGGGGCCTTTAAGCTCTCCACTGCCCCTGAAACCGCAGCTCCTTCCAGAATCTGCCCCATCCCGACAGACTGGCGTCCGTGGTGACAATTTTCCAAAGGGGGGTCAGGAAAAGCCTGCCCTACACAAGATTGGTCGAGACCAAGCACCACAGGAGGGACTGCCGTACACGGGAGGACAACTGGAAGGACTGATCCAGCGACTGAGGTTGCTGGTCCTAACACACTAACAGAAATAGCTGAAGGGTTCTCGTGTGAATTTGGGCAAAAGAAAGACACACTCCGTCTTGATGAGAGTTCAGGCCGGGATGAACAGACCCATGAACGGACCGTGAAGGAGGGTGAGACTCGAATTCCAGGTCGTAGCCGGGCGACACAACCTCCTGGATCCATCTGCCTGGAACCACTTGGTTCCAATGGTAGAAATGTCGCAATAGTCCCCCCACCCGCACGGGTGAGGGCAGCCCCTCATTGCTGAGTGAGCTTATCAGCAGGTTTGGGCTTGGTGCCCCAGGACTGAGTGGGCCGACCACGGCCCCTCCCCCAAGTCCAACCTGCGCCACTGGTAGCGGGAAAGGACGCACCCCTGCCCGCTCTGAATCCTCGAAAGGAAGGCCTACCGGAACTTGCCCCCCTAAAGGGGCCACGGGGCCTCTTGCGTTGTGGCATCTTACCACCCTTTGTGACAGAATCAATTTTCTCCCCGAACAGACGCAACCCCAAAAAGGGGAGAGCTGTGAGCACCTTTTTGGAAGCCGTGTCCGCTGACCACTGACGCAGCCATACTGACCTGCGAATAGCCACCAGCATAGCTGCTGCCTTGCTACTCATAGTCAGCGCATCGTCCTGAGCAGCCAGGACATAAGCCACAAAAGATTCACACTGCTTAAGCGCAGTGAACTGTTTGCAAGCGGGATTAAGATCCTCATATAGCCCCTGAATTAAGGACTTAATTGCCAATAGCAGAAGGGCTGAAGCACATACCGGGCGCAACGCTGACCCGGAATAGATAAAACCATGTCGAGCGTATTGGTCAATCCGACGATCTTCCCCATCTTTAGGGACAGTGGTCTCAGCAGATTGTACCATAGCCGAGCTGGAGAGCCCTAGTACAGGGGTATCAACGTCAGGAGGGACAGACCAAAGCTTCACCAATTCTGGTGGAAAAGGATAACGCTTTTCCCAACTGGAAGGAATTCCAGATAACCGCGTGGGATGTTCCCATTCCTTAAGAATCACCCTCTCAAAGTGGTGTTGTCTGGGAAAAACCAAACGCGGCTGAGGCTCTTTAAACAACTGACCCTTTGGCGGGGCGGCCGCCTCAGGCGTATCTAAACTCAAAATTTTAAACATTTGAGCCAGAATGGAGGGGGTGTCAAAAACAACCCCCTCTGACCAATCGCCAATCTCATCAGCCACAAGCTGACCTGTCGGCTCATCTGACTGCGACGGGAATTCATCCTCGTCCGGGGATCCATCGGACCATTCCACAGGTTCACAAAACTGGTCCTGTGGAGCCGAAGGTACCGGAGTCAGGTGCCTTCGTTTTGCAGCGGCCTTTAACGCTGCTTTAACGGGCATTACTTTCCGGGGGCTGGGCTGTGCTGCCGCCTCGGAATGCGAATCCCCACTTTTGACAGTGTCATGCGGGGTCTGGAATAGGGAGGGAGAGGTAGGAGATGATGAAGGATGCGATGGCCCCGCAGCCGAAGCAACAGACTGGCGTGCAATAGTCTGTTTTGCACAAGGGATGCAAATAAAGACATCATCAGCTGGGAGTGGAACCCCACAACCTACGCACCCCCCGAACGGCTCAGCAGAACCGTTTCCGGAAATTACGGAAGCCTCCATATGGTGATTTATGGTATTCGCAATACTGGGACTTTTAAGGCATAAGCCAACCCGGGATGCCCCTTTATTAGTAATGTCCCGGAAGGGAGGATTTTTTTTTTTTTTTTTTTTTTTTTTTTTTAAGTTAAGGTCCCCTTTAATAAACTATATTTATATATAGTCTATGTATATATACATTAAATAGATATCCCAATAATTAGCCAGGCATATAGAGCCGGAGGGCCACCATAAGCAGGGATCCCAGGATCTGCAAGGAAAAGAAAAACCATCAGATCCTCACATGTGTATAAAAAAACATATAAGCATGGCACCAAAGTGCCCTTAAATAAGAGCCGAATCACGCCCCCTTAATACAAAGTGACTCCCCACTATATTACTGCAAGAAAATGCATTCCCCATTTAACGGCCCCAACGGGTGGGGCCGCTTACCTGGTCAGCGAAGGCAGCAGCCGGAACAAGACTGCAGCCAGCAGCCAGCACGGAAGACAAAGTGCGGCCGTGCGCCCACGCGACTTCCTGCATTTGAAGGAAGCAAACGCTGCATGACGTCAGCATGCAAGACGCCGCATGACGTCAGCGCCGCGCCCCCGACGCCGCGTCAGCGGGACCCGCCCCCCCCCCCCACGCCGATCAGCTGGAAATCACTCTCAGCTGGGCCACTACACGTGCACCCAGGCGGCGGAGGGGGGAGGGTAAAGACCGCATGCGCTGCCTAATGAATACATAAAATGCCAGGCGGGAAGAGGGGAGAGGGGGTAGGGGGCCACAAAGCAACAGTCTGCAAAGAAAAGTGGCCAGCCCCTACCCAGCGCAGCCTGCCCTTCAAGCAGACCAAAAGTATACACATGCTGAATACAGTGAATGCATAATCATAAACACACACACATGTTGAAATGAAGTGATACAAGTGAAACACACATACTTAAAGCACACCCTCACACCCCCCCCCCCCCCATAGTGAAGGGAGAAGGGACCGTAACGGGAGAGTAAGGGGCTACGGGGACCCTCGGGACAGGGGCATCCCATTTCCGGATCACCATGCCGGATAGCCGCATTGCCCCACGCATGAGGTCGAGCGGTAGGAGATAAGCTCCTAGGCACTTAAAGTGCCATCTACCATTTGCCCGGTGAGCAGCCTAGGCTGGGAGGCTTCCATTTCACCATAAAGGTATACAAACTCAAACCGGGCAGAAATAGACCAAAAGGGGGGTGGCGGGGTAAGAATACCCGGCCTACCTGTAAGCAGGAGACTTCCATCTTCTGACTTGTCAGCAAGCAGAGAGAAAAAATACTGGTGATTGAAGGGAGGTACCAGGTATATATAGGCCGGAAGGGGGCTCGTTACAAGACTTCCTCTCTGCACTACGTCACCTGGCGGTGGATTAACCCAATAATGGATGAATATTTAAGAAGTGAAGCGGGGTGTGTGGCACACCAAGAATAAATGCACCAATTTAAACCACTGCAGCTTGCAGAACCTTGCGGCCAAAAACAGCATCCGCTGAGGCCCGCACATCAACCTTATAAAACTTTGAAAAAGTATGAACGGAAGACCAAGTAGCAGCCTTACAAACTTGTTCAACAGAAGCCTGGTGCTAAAAGGCCAAGGAAGCCCCAACAGCACAAGTAGAATGAGCAGGAACCCTCCCCTTAGCAGAATAGGCCCCAACAATGGCCTGACGTATCCATTGGTAGACTTGGCGGGCGCCAAACCTTTTCTGGGCCCAGAAGGCACCGCGAACAAGGCGTCCGTCTTACGAAAAGGAGAAGTAGCAACCAAATAGTACTTCACACAACGAACCACATCCAAAGAGTGCAAAACCCTCTCCTTGTCATTGCTAGGCTTAGGACACAAGGAAGGGAGAACTACATCCTGATTAAGATGGAAAGCAGAAACCACCTTAGGAAGGAAATCTGGTTTAAAACGAAAAACCACCTTGTCCTGGTGTCTCTCAAAGTAAGGGGCCTGAATAGACAGAGCAGCCAACTCAGAGACACGCCGAACAGAGGTAATAGCCACCAAAAAGGCAACCTTTTGAGTGAGCACAGAAAGAGCCACATCCTGCACGGCCAAAAACAGCATCCGCTGAGGCCCGCACATCAACCTTATAAAACTTTGAAAAAGTATGAACGGAAGACCAAGTAGCAGCCTTACAAACTTGTTCAACAGAAGCCTGGTGCTAAAAGGCCAAGGAAGCCCCAACAGCACAAGTAGAATGAGCAGGAACCCTCCCCTTAGCAGAATAGGCCCCAACAATGGCCTGACGTATCCATTGGTAGACTTGGCGGGCGCCAAACCTTTTCTGGGCCCAGAAGGCACCGCGAACAAGGCGTCCGTCTTACGAAAAGGAGAAGTAGCAACCAAATAGTACTTCACACAACGAACCACATCCAAAGAGTGCAAAACCCTCTCCTTGTCATTGCTAGGCTTAGGACACAAGGAAGGGAGAACTACATCCTGATTAAGATGGAAAGCAGAAACCACCTTAGGAAGGAAATCTGGTTTAAAACGAAAAACCACCTTGTCCTGGTGTCTCTCAAAGTAAGGGGCCTGAATAGACAGAGCAGCCAACTCAGAGACACGCCGAACAGAGGTAATAGCCACCAAAAAGGCAACCTTTTGAGTGAGCACAGAAAGAGCCACATCCTGCACGGCCAAAAACAGCATCCGCTGAGGCCCGCACATCAACCTTATAAAACTTTGAAAAAGTATGAACGGAAGACCAAGTAGCAGCCTTACAAACTTGTTCAACAGAAGCCTGGTGCTAAAAGGCCAAGGAAGCCCCAACAGCACAAGTAGAATGAGCAGGAACCCTCCCCTTAGCAGAATAGGCCCCAACAATGGCCTGACGTATCCATTGGTAGACTTGGCGGGCGCCAAACCTTTTCTGGGCCCAGAAGGCACCGCGAACAAGGCGTCCGTCTTACGAAAAGGAGAAGTAGCAACCAAATAGTACTTCACACAACGAACCACATCCAAAGAGTGCAAAACCCTCTCCTTGTCATTGCTAGGCTTAGGACACAAGGAAGGGAGAACTACATCCTGATTAAGATGGAAAGCAGAAACCACCTTAGGAAGGAAATCTGGTTTAAAACGAAAAACCACCTTGTCCTGGTGTCTCTCAAAGTAAGGGGCCTGAATAGACAGAGCAGCCAACTCAGAGACACGCCGAACAGAGGTAATAGCCACCAAAAAGGCAACCTTTTGAGTGAGCACAGAAAGAGCCACATCCTGCACCGGCTCAAAGGAAGGCCCCTGGAGGGCCGACAGAACCAAATTTAGGTCCCAAACGGGAACCAAAGGCTTTCTAGGGGGCCGAACATGAGTGACCCCTTGGAAAAAAAAGTTTTGACCAGATGATGCAAAGCAAGCGACCTTTGAAAAAAGACAGCCAGGGCAGAAACCTGACCCTTCAAAGTACTGAGCTGGAACCCCAGATCCAGGACGTGTTGTGGAAACTCCAAAATCCTAGGAATCAAAAACACCCTGCAAGGTAAGGCCCTAGCCTCACACCAGTCAATATAGGACCGCCAAGTCCTATAGTAAATGGTAGAGGAAGACCTCTTCCTAGCTCTAATCAAGGTTTGAATAACCGCCTCAGACAAACCTTCCTCCCTCAGGATAAAGGTTTCAGCAGCCACGCTGTCAAAGCAAGCGTTTGTAAATTGGGGTAACGTAGTTGACCCTGAGAGATCAGATCTGGAGACAGGGGCAGCCTGTACTGATCTACCGCCAATCTTACGACATCTGCGAACCAAACCTGTCTTGGCCACCTTGGGGCCACCAGAATTGCTGGTGCTCCCTCTAGCGCCAGCTTGCGCACTACCTTGCCCACCATGGAGAAGGGGGGAAACAGGTACAGAAACCCCAGATCCCTCCAGGCAAGGGACAAGGCATCCACTGCCAGGGCCAGAGGATCCTGAGACAGAGATACAAAGGTTGGAAGCTTGTGATTGCGCAGAGAGGCAAAGAGATCCACCTCCGGAGTCCCCCCACTTGTGACACAGGGCCCGAAACACCCTGTGGTTGAGAGACCATTCCCCTCGGTGAGAGAATCCCCTGCTCAGGGAGTCCGCCTCCGTGTTCTCCACTCCCGGAATGTATACTGCCGAGATGCAAGGAACATTGCTCTCCGCCCATGTCAGAATCAGAGAGACTTCCCTGAGGGCACCCCTGCTGTGAGTCCCTCCTTGGTGATTGATGTAAGCTACCAGAGTCCAATTGTCTGTCAAACCTGAACTGGTAAACCCTGTAGGTGAAGTGTCAGACGCGACAGAACCAAGCGGATCGCTATGAGCTCCAAGACATTGATGGGGGTGTGAGCCTCCTGAGGGCCCCACAACCCCTGTAACTGATGATCTTTCCAGAAACCTCCCCAGCCCGACAGGCTGGCATCCGTGGTAAGCGTCTCCCAACCAGAGGCCAGGAACGATCTGCCCCTCATCAGATTGCTTGATTCCAGCCACCACTGAAGGGACTGCCGAACCCTGGGAGACATCAGAAATGACTGATCCAAGGACTGTGGACATCTGTCCCATTTCAGCAATAGATGGAGTTGTAGCGACCTCATGTGGAATTGAGCAAAGGGGACTGCCTCGAAGGAGGTCACCATCAAACCCACCAGAGTCATCCCTGGGGGTTGGTCAGGAGAACAGGTATCAGATCCTGAACCCTCTGCACCTTTGGTTGGGGTAGGAACACTCTGGCCTGAATGGTATCCAGATTCATGCCCAGAAAGGAGATCTCCCTTGACGGGGAGAGAGAAGACTTGGGGTGGTTGATCACCCAATCCGAACCTTTCCAGCATCACCACCACCGTCCTGGTGTCCAACTCCGCCTGGCAGAGGGAAGAAGCTGTAATGAGTAGGTCGTCCAAATACGGCACAATGCGAATGCCCTGGGCTCTGAGCAAGGCCATTATACCCGCCAGAACCTTGGTAAACACCCTCGGTGCCGAGGTCAGCCCGAACGGGAGAGCCACAAACTGAAAAAGCTGATCTCCCACCACGAACCTGAGAAATCTCAGGTGTGTTGGGAATTGGTACATGAAGGTAAGCATCCTTGATGTCTCCATGCGGAACTTCTTGGTTCTGATGAAGCTTCAAATCTAAGATGGGTCTTATGGAGCCATCCTTTTTGGGAACCGTGAAGAGGTTGGAATAATAGCCCCGGCCTCTCTCTGAAAGAGGCACCGGGCATATGACCGCCATGTCCAGAAGATTCTTTACAGCCAACAGGAGCCCCTGCGCCGCCTGAGGATCCGATGGCACCCGAGACCTTAGGAATCTGGGAGGAGGCCGGCCTCGATCTCCAGTTTGTACCCAGACGAGACCACTCCCAATATCCACTTGTCTATGACCTCCTAGGCCCAGACCTGGAAGAAAAGCCGCAGCCGTCCCCCCACCCGCAAGGGCTTGGCAGCGAGCTTGGGCCTGGAACCCCAGGTAGAGGCCATACGGGCACGTCCTCTACCTCTGTTCCAGGAATCACCTCTAAAGCCAGAGTAGGCAAGACCTCTGCCCCCTCTGGCACAGCGAAAGGAAGGATTAAAGGAGCTTGCCCCCCGAAAGGAGCGACGCAGCTTCTTACGCTGAGGTAGCTTCCCACCCTTCGCCACAGAATCCAATTTGTCTCCAAACAGCCGCGTTCCCAAAAAGGGCAAAGCTGTAAGTGACTTCTTGACCGCAATGTCCTCCGCCCACTGGCGCAGCCAGACCGATCGGCGCATGGCCACCAACAGGGCCGAAGTTCTACTACACATGGTAATAGTGTCGTCCATAGCCGACAAAACAAAATTCATGAACAATTCACACCTCTTAAGGGTTGTGAATTCAACGCTGTCCGGGTTGAGCTGGGACCCATTTAGCTTGTCCCTGATCTCCGACCTGGTGGCCACAGCCACGAGTGCTGATGCACAGACAGGCCGCAAGGCAGAACCCACACTGGCAAAGGCATGACATGCCATCTGATCAATGCGCTTGTCCTCGCCATCCTTAAGGGTAGTGGGGTCAGGAGTATGTATAACGTAGGTGTTGGAAAATCCTAAAATGGGTGCGTCAACCTCGGGAAGGGAAGACCAACGCTTCACAGCGTCCACCGGAAAGGGATACTTCCTATCCCATCCGTGAGGAACACCGTGAAGGCGACTCGGCTTCTCCCATTCTGTAAGAATCATACTGTCAAAATGATCCTGATTTGGAAACTCCAAGCGGGGCTTAGAGAACCCAAAGAATTCCCCCTTATTCAAAGGGGCCTCCGCTGGTGGGGAAATATCCAGAACCTCTAACAGATGGGTCAGGACCTTGAGGGTATCCACAGCATCTCCCAGCGCCTGCCCGGCATCAGAATCAAAGAACTGCAATTCCTCAGTCTCAGATTCCTCAAACAATTCCCCCTCCTCAAGCGGGGAATAATCAGTCCAGTCCGGGGAGTCATAATCATCAAAATCAATTACCGGCGTAGCCAGTGACAGATGCCTTTTCTTAGCAGTGGCCTTTCTGCCCACTGAGCTAGAAATAATTTTCTCGAGGTTGGCCAGCCTGGCACATACATCCGAGTGCGACTCCCCACTAATGACCGTGTCACTTGGGGTACGGATGATGCGGGGTGGGATAGGAGAGGCGGGCGGCACTGACCCAGACGCCTGGGGTCCCGACTGTTGCGCACATGGTATGCAAATTAGTACATTCTCCCCGGAAAGGGGTACATCACAACCCACACATAACCGGGATTGTCCCGACGGGATCCCGACCCCAGTATCCTGCGGAGCCTCCATATGGTGATTTTTTGGGCAGTCGCAATGACCCGAGGGAATTACGCTGGTAAGCAACCCGGGATGCCCCTTTAAGTCCCTAGTGGGAGGATTTTTAGGATGCGCAATTTTACTTCTAGGGACCCTAGGACCGGGAGAACGAGAGAAGGAACTGGGGGAATGTGTGGGAGGTTCCAGGTATTTATGGACCGGGAGGGGCTTCTTTTTTGCTCTCATCTCTGCAGAAGTTCGCCCTCTACTGGACCATAACCCATATGTCATGAATAGTGGAAGCGGGGTGTGTGACATACTTGGAATAGAGCAAGTGCTAATAAGCACCTACACCTTCACAAAATATATATATATATATATATATATATATATATATATATATATATATATATTATATCACTAACAGCCTACTAGTTCGACCAAGGACCTAATACTGACCTGTGTCACTTAGTTGTGGTGGTGCACTGCCATCTGAAGGTGACCGGCGATGGCCCGCTGTTACCTGCCTAATAGCGCCATCTGATGGAGTCCTTCTATGGCCCCTGGTTGCTGTGGCATTAGCTCTAGTGGCAGTGACATGGGTAGGCGTTAAGGACTGTCGAGGATCCCTCTTGAAACTTTCCACCTTGTAGTCCACTAGTAGGTTTCGTCCAAAGGCACCCTCCACTGTGCTAGGATTCCGATCCACATCTTGAGCACTGGGAAAATTATTATTAGCCAATACAGCCTCATCACTGTCTGAGCATATGAGGGACCTGGTGGAGTTACAGTCTGAGATGGAAGACAATGAGATGAGTGTGACTGAGCTGGGAGGGATGACAGGTTCTTCCTTAGACATGGAGTGGCTGGGAGAGTTTGCACTACGCTTAGCGCCCCTTGCTGCCCATTGAAAAATGCCTTTTCTCTTTTCTTCATGGGGCACCAGCTCTGCCAGATCATTACCGAGTGCCACTGCAGCCAAAATAGATGCACAACCTAACAGCACCAGTTCACTCTTCCTGCGGGACTGGGAGCTGCGCTTGGGGCTATCAGATGAGGAGGTTGCCAAAGGGCTCGAGTTGTCATTGTTACTTCTGACATCGGACTGGAGGGGTAAGGCGAGGTAGGACTGTGTGGAGTATGGGGACTGGGGAATGGAGCCTTCATTGTCCGCATATTCCTCTGCAATGAGAAAAGAATACATTTAGGAAGATCATAGTATGATAAATAAATCAGCCATTTCATTGTCATCTCCCTTTAGACAATGCACGTTGCCAATCCCATGCAATGAACTGTCACTAGCAGGGACTAAGTAAATGGCTTGTAAATCCAGGACATACACTTGCTACAGAGCCACTGAAAACTTAGGTCTAACCACTACTGTACACTTACTCCTAGTAATGCAAGGCCCATACACGACAATGGGGCATGTGCCACAGGTGGCCCCTGTGGCAGTACAGTGCGGTGGTCCCAAGGTGACCCATGAACCAATGCGATCCATTAGCAAAAATCAGATTCCCAAATTGCTTTAAAGTGGACCAAAATCCACCCTGGATTCTATGAGACTCCATGGCAGACGTACTTGTTCCCCCGGGGGCATCCAGGTTTGGGATCCCTCACTGTGCCAAACCCTCCAGGTCGCCTGAAAACTCACCTTCATTCTGGGTCCAATAGTGCATGCGTGAGCAGCAGCCGCACCCACGTTATACCTTTAGCAGGGTGCGTGCCCGCACCAGGTATTTGTGAATGGCCGGTGCGGGCAGGCTCCCTGTTAAAGGGTAGGGGGGGGTGTGGCCGCCAGAGCATTCAGATCCATTCACCTTAGACGAGCTCTAGGACGAAGGGCCTCGAGCGGATCAGAGCGAGCCGACAGGCTGCGTATGCAACATAGGACCGAATGGGGGGGGGGGGGAAATCGGGCCTGGGGGGTTTCACAAAGCGGGGCACCCCCAATCGGGGTGCCCGGGGGGGCAAAGACCAAAACCCAGGATAGTCAAAATCCTGGGTTTTGGCCCACTTTAAGCATGCAAGAACCTTACAACCCTGCTCCATAACTTTTATATAACTAATCATTTTGAGCTCCATCTTTGCCATTTTGACCCGGACATTTAGTTTCAATAATTTTATTGAATGAGATAATCCAACAATTAAATCCGCCATCATCCATGCAAACAATTCATAGAACACCCTTGTTTATCAGTATACATTTTGTTACACACAGGTTATGCTCCACATTTATCGGTTCATTTAAGCTTGAGGATAGCGTAGTTTTATTATACTGTGCGGTGGGCTTATATTTAACAGCACTAGCATTCAGCCTCTTTGTGGAGCATGTAAAAACATTTAAGTTATTCATTATAGAAATGTCATAGGAAACATAGGTTTGATTAGGAGGAAAGTTAAATGGAAAAGTAAAATAAAGAAACGATAAAGAGAGAGGAGAAAGGAATTGAGAGAAAGAGAACTAATGATATTAGGCAGCTGCATGTTCATATAAACCAGCCCCCACATCAGTCACAGTGCCTGCAGTACGCCCACTCCTTTTACTGCAATGGAGGGGGCATATAAGACCTCGACACCCTGAGGGACTTGATCTTGAGAACTGGTAAATTTTACATTGCCGGACTATAAGGGATCAACTATGAGGGACAAAATGTGTTCATTTGCCTGGAGACCCTGGAAAAGGACAGTTGAATGCTTCTCTACTATCTGTACTGGTCTTCAGCAGATATCTGGCTGTTTGTGGCCTATTTGCAAAACCATTAAACATTAACATTTGGTGTCTTCTCGGCATCGAGTTCCAACAAGGGTCTCCATTTTTTACACACAATTTTTAAAAGCAGAAACATACCCATTTCTGTCAGACTAGCAAAGCCCACGCTGATGGGTGCATGCTTGGGGGACTTTCCAAGGTTGGGGGCGCTGTTGGACCATTGCTTGCTGCCTTCTCCGAGTGCTTTCAGCCTGTGTGGAGGACAAGGAGATCTTAAATACAGAGCAAAGAATTGTACCAAGGAAAGTGAACTAAGTAAAAAAAAAAATACAATTCTGTGATTACTCACCTGTAGAATTGGTATTATGAGTATACAGTACATCCTGCTCCAAATCTAATACTTACAGTTGGGATATACTCCGCCAGATGGCGCTGGACTGCAGAGACATTGAAAATAGGCTCCTCCCGGCCCCTCAAATACCCAGGGACCTCCCACAAATCCCCAGCATTGAAAAGCAGTTAATGAGAAGCCGGGAGAATTAAACAATCCAAACTATCAACTATAACAATGATAACAATCACCATACAGGGGATCCAAGAAAATGCAAACCAAGGGTGGGTTGGAGCAGGACGTACTGTATACTCATAATACCAATTCTACAGGTGAGTAATCACAGAATTGTATTATTTTTAGTATACAGTACGCCCTGTTCCAAATCTAATACTTACAGTTGGGACATCCAATAGCAGTGTCCATAAAGTAGGGTGGGATCCCCAAGAAAAATCAGCAGCAGGCAGTTTAAACCACTGCCGCCTGCAGAACCTTTCGGCCAAAAACAGCATCAGCTGAGGCCCTAACATCAACCTTGTAAAACTTTGAAAAGGTATGAACAGAAGACCAAGTAGCAGCCTTGCAAACTTGTTCTATAGAAGCCTGGCGCTGAAAAGCCCAAGAGGCACCAATAGCACGAGTGGAATGAGCAGTAAGGCGGAAGGGAGGATTCTTCCCCTTAGCAGAGTAGGCCTGAATCACAGCCTGACGAATCCACTTGCTGATAGTAGACTTGGCAGGAGCCAAACCCTTCCTAGTACCAGAAGGGACCGCAAAAAGAGCATCAGTTTTCCTGAAAGGTGCAGTAGCCACCAGATAGTACTTCAGACACCTAACCACATCCAAAGAGTGCAAAACTCTCTCCTTAGCATTGCTAGGATTAGGGCACAAAGAAGGAAGAACAATATCCTGATTCAAATGAAAAGCAGACACTACCTTAGGTAGAAAGTCAGGTTTGAAACGAAACACCACCTTGTCCTGGTGTCTCTCATAGTAGGGGGGCTGAATGGACAGCGCCGCCAACTCAGACACACGCCTGACAGAAGTGATAGCCACCAGAAATACAACCTTGAATGTAAGAATGGCCAAGGCAGCATCCTCCACAGGTTCAATGGGAGCACCCTGCAACGCTGACAGAACCAAGTTCAGATCCCAAACAGGCACCATAGGCTTACGTGGGGGACGCACATGAGTGACCCCCTGGAAAAATACAATTCTGTGAAATACTCACCTGTAGAATTGGTATTATAAGTATACAGTACGTCCTGCTCCAGATAGATTACTTACACTTGGGTTATCCTCCGCCAGATGGCGCTGCACTGCAGAGACATGCAAAAACAGGCTCCTCCCAGCCCCTCAAATACCCGGGGACCTCCCACAAATCCCCAGCATTGAAAAGCAGTGAACAAGAAGCCGGGAGAATTTAACCACCCAAAAACTGGTAACTATAACGATGATAACAATCACCATACGGGGATCCAGAATAATGCAAAAACCAGGGTGGGGCGGAGCAGGACGTACTGTATACTTATAATCCCAATTCTACAGGTGAGTATTTCACAGAATTGTATTATTCTTAGTATACAGTACGTCCTGCTCCAGATAGATTACTTACACTTGGGACATCCAATAGCAGTGTCCATAAAGTAGGGTGGGATCCCCAACAAAAAAGGTAACAGCAAACAGTTTAAACCACTGCCGCCTGCAAAACCTCACGGCCAAAAACAGCATCAGCTGAGGCCCTAACATCAACCTTGTAAAAACTTTGAAAAGGTATGAACAGAAGACCAAGTAGCGGCCTTGCAAACTTGTTCAACCTGGTGGTGGAAGGCCCAAGAGGCACCAATAGCAGGAGTAGAATAAGCAGCAAGGCGGAAGGGAGGATTCTTCCCCTTAGCAGAATAGGCCTAAATCACAGCCTGACAGTAGACTCTCTGCCCCCAGGGATGTACACAGGTGAAATGCATTGAACATTGGCCTCCACCCATGTCAGAATCCGCGACACCTCCTGGAGGGCCCCCCTGCTCCGGGTCCCTCCCTGAAGGCTGATGTATGCAACCGCCGTCCTGTTGTCTAAGCGCACCTGCACAGACAGACCCGCAGGTGGTCGGTCAGAATCCCCCCCCCCCCGACAGACTGGCATCCGTGGTGACCGTCTCTCAGGAGGGGGCCAGAAGGACCTGCCCCCCAGTAAGGTCCTGGAGTCCAGCCACCACGAAAGAGACCGTCTGACCAAGGGAGAGGGAGCACACAGACCTCATCCAAGGACGTTGGGTCCTTGTCCCAAACTGACAGAAGGTGAAGATGTAGAGGCCTCCAATGGAACTGAGCAAAAGGCACCGCCTCGAAGCACGCCACCATCACTCCCACCAACTGCATTCCCTGCCTGAGGGAGAGATGGAGACACGACAGCAGGAACCTCACCTGCGCAGTTAGAGCTCCTACCTTCTGTTGAGGAAGGAATATCCTTGACTGAACCGTATCCAGAATCATTCCCAGGAACGGGGTCACCGGGGAAGGGGACAGAGAAGACTTGGGGTGATTGATCACCCAGCCGAAGGACTCCAGAGTGGCCACCACCAGCTGAGTGTCCAACTGTGCCTGCTGTAGAGACAGAGAGGTGATGAGTATGTCGTCCAGGTAGGGCAACACGCAGATGCCCCTTGGCCTCATCAGAGACATCACCCCCGCCAGCACCTTGGTGAGCACTCTGGGAGCTGAAGAGAGGCCAGATGGCAAGGCCACAAATTGGCAGTGTTGATCTTCCAACGCGAACCTGAGGAACCTTGGTGTCCTGAAAACACAGGGATGTGAAGGTAAGCATCTTTGATATCCACAGACGTCATGAAACCCCCGGGGTGCAAGGACCTGATGGCCGAGCGCAGGGTTTCCATGTGAAAACGCCTGTTCTTGACAATTTTGTTGAAGATCTTTAAATCCAGAATGGGCCTGACTGACCCATCTTCTTTGGGAACTGTGAAAAGGTTGGAGTAGAGCCCCTTGCCTCTGTCTTTTAAGGGAAATCTGCAAATGACCCCCAGACCCAGCAGGCCTTGCACAGCCTGCGCCAACACCTGAGCAGAGGCAGGGTCCTGGAGTATCCGGGGACCTGATAAATCTTGGGGGAGGCCGCACAGCAAATTCTATCTTGTAGCCGGAGGACACTACCTCCTGAATCCACCGGTCTGAGGCGTGATGCCTCCAGACTTGAGCAAAGTGGCGCAGCCGTCCCCCCACCCTGAGGGGCGAGGGCGCCCCGTCATGCTTGAGGGGGCTTGGGAGAGGATTTGGGCTTAGCCCCCCCAGAGGAGCCAGGACGTTGTCTTCTGCTCCTGTGACAGGAATCTGCACGAGCCCCCGCGAAGGACACCCCTGTTTCTTGTTTAACACCATGGTAGGGGGTGAAGGGGGGCCCTGGCCCCGAAGGGGCCGAGACAGCCGTCTGCGCTGGGGTAACTTACCTCTCTTAGCAAAAAGGTCTAGACGGGCCCCAAACAGGCGTAGCCCCTTAAAAGCCCCTCTTTGCAGCATTGTCAGCACCCCACTGTTGCAGCCAAACCAAGCGGCGTATAGCCACCACGAGGGCAGAAGTTCTTGCACACATTCTGATGGTGTCATCCAATGCTAATAGGACATGGAAATTTACAAAAACATCACAACTGGAGAGTGCATTAAACACCTCACAAGGGAGATCATCAGGGGCACTATCAAGCATATTTCTGATAAGGGTTCTAGTGGCCACAGCAGTAATAGCAGAGGCACAGACCGGGCGCAGCGCCGTCCCTGCACATGCAAAGGCGTGGGAGGCCAGCAGGTCAATGTGCCGGTGCTCAGCATCCCGCAGGGTAGTAGAATCAGGGGAATGCATGACAGAGGAGTTAGATAGCCCTAGGATCGGGACATCCACCTCGGGGGGGGGGGGGGGGGGGGGACGATGACCAAAATTTAACCACCTCAGGGGGAAAGGGATACTTCCTATCCCAATTCCTTGGAACCCCGGGAAGTTTACTGGGGCACTCCCATTCCTTGAGCACAAGGGTATGGAAATGTGCCTGCTCTAGAAATTCCAAACGTGATGTTGCTGTATGAAAACGCTCCCCTTTTTGCCTGGGAGCCTCACCAGGGAGAGAGATAGACAGAACCTCAAAGATCTGGGTCAATAATCTGTCAGTGTCATCCGGGACCCAGGGGTCAGAGCCAGAATCGTCATGACCCCTTGGTCTCTCATCAGATGAGCCTGAATCAGAAAAGAGCTCTCTTTCATCAGATGGGGTATAGCCACACAGATTTATAAACTCCTGAGATCCCATAGGGAAAACAGTAACATTAGGCGTCAAGTGCCGCTTCTTACCAGGGCCCTTACGCGCTAAAGACCTCGCAATAATCTGTTCAGCAGTAGGCAGTCTAGAAGACACATCAGGCTGAGAATCCCCACAAGTATGCAACTCAACAGGAGTGAGATTTAAGCTGGGGGGAGTAGGTGAAGTAAAACGAGGTGCAGCCACTGGCAGGCCAGATTGCAATGCAAGCACCTGCTCATCACAGGGTACACAGACCCACGCCTTGTCAGCGTCAGCATGAAACTGTCCACACGCTACACACAGCCGGTCTTGTCCCAAGGGGACCCCGGTAACACTATCCTGGGATGCCTCCATATGGTGATTATTAGGCACAATGTGCCAGTAGGAATTGACGCTATGAAGCAACCCTGGATGCCCCAATGACCCGCTAGGGAAGGGGGAGTAATTTTACAAGGCCCAACTATCAATTACACCGGGCCGGGAGAAGCCAATGGATTCACCCGTCTGAAAGACACAATGAGAAGAAGGGATGTCAGAACCAAACACACTACAATGACTATAAGGCCGCCCGCGAGGGCACTTACAGGCCGCGGTAAGTAAGAACATCACGCGCGCGCGCGACCTGACAACATGGCGCCGAGAGTACCTCGAGCCGTGGCGCAGGGCACGCCAAGCCAGGACCCGCCCCCCCGAAGAGCGCGAAGTCCACCGACAAGCAGCCAATGAGAACGCAGAAGCATCTGAGGTAACACCGACGCCCGGCGCGGAACATCCAAATGAAGGAAAAGGCGCGCACGGCGGCGGCATTTGCAATTGTAAAAAGACAAGTCAGCGCGGCGCTGACACCACATATACTAATCAAAAAAAAACATGACAAAAGGCCATATGCACGAATCACGATACACGCTCACCCACACCCCCCCCCTTCTTCCCCCCCCCCCCCCCCGAAGGCTACAGGGAGAATGAGGGAGGATGGCGGCCCTGTGTACAGGACCCACCGCTACCGGGGCATGGGACAATAATGCGGGAGGGGCATCCCATAAAGGCTCACCATCAGCCTATACCGTCTACCCTTTGGTGGGGGACTGCGGTGGAGCTCCATAAGCACGCATGGTGCCGCCTACCTTCACCCAACCAGCGCAGCCCAGGCTGGGAGGCACATCACACGACGGACGGGTGGGAATAGTCCAACAGGGCCGCAGGCTAATAGCCCCGCTCACCTGCGAGAGAGTGATAATTTCATGTCTTCGCAGTAAGCACTGCAGAGAAATCTGGGGATTTGTGGGAGGTCCCCGGGTATTTGAGGGGCCGGGAGGAGCCTGTCTCTGCATGTCTCTGCAGTGCAGCGCCATCTGGCGGAGGATAACCCAAGTGAAAGTAATCTATCTGGAGCAGGACGTACTGTATACTAAGAATAAAGTCCTGATCAGAGGGTGCTGAGCAAAGGACTTCTTGAAGAAAATAGCCAGGGCAGAAACCTGACCCTTCAGAGTACTGAGTTGGAGCCCCATCTCCAACCCATGCTGCAGGAACTACAGAATCCTGGGAATAGAGAACACACGACAGGGAACACCAGTCAATGTAGGCACGCCAAACCCTGTAGTAAATGGAAGAGGAAGACTTCTTCCTAGCTTTAATCAAAGTATCCACAACCGAGGAAGACAGCCCCTTCTCCATCAAGATGGAGATTTCAGCAGCCAAGCCGTCAAAGCCAGAGTTTGTAAATTGGGATGGCGTAGTGAGCCCTGAGTGAGCATATCTGGCACCAAGGGCAGAGCATACTGATCTCCTGCCAGCTGTACCACGTCTGCGAACCACACTCTTCTTGGCCACCTGGGGGCCACCAGAATTGCTGGCACCCCTTCCAGAGCAATCTTGCGCAGAACCCTTCCCAGCAGGGGAATTGGAGGGAAGACATACAGGAACTGAAAGTCCTTCCATGACATTGCTAGCGCATCCGAGGTCAGGGCCAGAGGATCCCTGGACAGAGAGACAAAAGCTGGGAGCTTGTGATTGTGGCGGGACGCAAACAGATCCACATCTGGTTGGCCCCAACAGTGACACAGAGATTGAAACACCCTGCTGCATAGGGACCATTCTCCCTGGCGAGAGGTCCCCCTGCTCAGAGAGTCCGCCAGGTGATTTTCCTCCCCCGGGATGTACACAGCTGAAATGCAGGGGACATTGGCCTCCGCCCAAGTCAAGATCAGAGACGCTTCCTGGAGGGCCCCCTGCTCCGGGTCCCTCCCTGATGATTGATGTAGGCAACTGCCGTCTGGTTGTCCGAGTGCACCTGAACAGGCAGGCCCCGAAGATGAGTAGTCAAGCGAGCCAGAACTAACCTGATCGCCCGCAGCTCCAAGACATTGATAGGTGTGTGGGCCTCCTGAGGGCCCCACCTCCCCTGGAACCGCAGGGACTTCCAGAAATCCCCCCAACCTGACAGACTGGCATCCGTGGTGACCGTCTCCCAGGAAGGGGCAAGAAAGGATCTGCCTCCCAACAAGTTCCTTGAGTCCATCCACCACAAGAGGGACCTCCTGACCAGGGGGGAGAGCACACAGATCCTGTCCAGGGACGCTGGGTCCTTGTCCCATACAGACAATAGGTGAAGTTGCAGAGGCCTCAAGTGGAACTGAGCATAAGGGACCGCTTCGAAGCACACCACCATCAGGCCCACCAGCTGCATCCCCTGCCTGATGGAGGGATGAGGACAAGCTAGGAGGGACTGAGCCTGTGCAATCAGACTGTCCACCTTCTGCTGAGGAAGAAAGATCCTTGCCTGAACTGTATCCAGATTCATACCTATGGAGTTACCAAGGAAGGGGACAGTCAGGACTTGGGGTGGTTGATCACCCATCCAAATGGCTCCAGAGTGGACACCACCAGCTGAGTATCCAACTCTGCCTGATGTAGAGACTGGGAAGTGATGAGGATGTCGTCCAGATAGGGAAGCACGCGGACGCCCTGACATCTCAGTAGAGACATCACGCCAGCCAGCACCTTGGTGAACACCCTGAGAGCTGAAGTGAGGCCGAAGGGCAAGGCCACAAATTGGTAGTGTTGATCCATCAGAGCGAACCTGAGGAACCTTTGATGACCTGGGAACACAGGAATATGAAAGTAAGCATCTTTGATGTCCACAGAAGTCATGAAATCCCCTTGGCGTAGGGAACTGATGGCAGAGCGCAGAGTCTCCATGCGAAAGCGCCTGCCCCTGACAAACTTGTTGAGAATCTTTAAGTCCAGGATGGGCCTGACAGAACCATCCTTTTTGGGTACTGTGAATAGGTTGGAATAAAAGCCCTTGCCTTTTTCTCTTAAAGGGACCTGGCAGATGACCCCCAGCTCCAGGAGGCCTTGCACTACTTGCACTAGCTCCTGAGCTGACACAGGGTCCTGAGGAATCCGGGATCTGATGAATCTTGAAGGGGGATCGGCAGCAAACTCCAACTTGTAACCGGAGGACACTACCTCCTGAATCCACCGGTCTGAGACATGAAGCCTCCAGACGTGAGCGAAGTGCTGCAGCCGTCCCCCCACCCGGATGGGTGAGGGCGCCCCATCATGCCTGAGGGGGCTTGGGAGAGGATTTAGCTTTAGGACCCCAGGAGGAGCCAGGACGCCCACGTCCTCTGCCTCTACCCCAGAAATCTCCCCGGGCCCCAGGGAAAGAAACCCCCCTTCCCTGTCTTGCACCACGGTAAGGGGAGGAGAAGGAACCCTGACCCCGAAAGGGCCGAGATTGCCGCCTGCGCTGGGGTAACCTGCCTCCCTTAGCAAAAAGGTCCAAGCGGTCTCCAAACAGACGCAGTCCTTTAAAGGGAAAACCAGTGAAGGCCTTCTTGGCAGCGTTGTCAGCAGCCCACTGGCGCAGCCAAACCGAGCGGCGTATAGCCACCACGAGGGCAGAAGTTCTGGCACACATTCTGATGGTGTCATCCAATGCTGATAGGACAAAATTTACAAAAAACATCACAACTGGAGAGCGCATTAAACACCTCGCAAGGGAGATCATCAGGGGCACTATCAAGCATATTTCTGATAAGGGTTCTAGTGGCCACAGTAGTAATGGCAGAGGCACAGACCGGGCGCAGCGCCGTCCCCGCACATGCAAAGGCGTGGGATGCCAGCTGGTCAATACGCCGGTCTTCGGCATCCCGCAGGGTAGTAGAATCAGGGGAATGCATGACAGAGGTGTTAGATAGCCCTAGGATCGGTGCATCCACCCCGGGGGGGGGGGGGGAATGACCAACATTTAACCACCTCAGCAGGAAAGGGATAATTCATATCCCAACCCTTTGGAACCCCGGGAAGTTTACTGGGGCGCTCCCATTCCTTGAGCACAAGGTTATGGAAATGTGCCTGCTCTGGAAATTCCAAACGTGATTTTGCTGTATGGAAAAGCTCCCCTCTTTGCCTGGGAGCCTCAACAGGGAGAGAGATAGACAGAACCTCAAAAATCTGGGTCAATAATCTGTCAGTGTCATCCGGGGGCCCAGGGCTCAGAGCCAGAATCGTCATGACCCCTTGGTCTCTCATCAGATGAGCCTGAATCAGAAAAGAGCTCCCCTTCATCAGACGGGGTATAGCCACACAGATTCATAAACTCCTCAGTTCCCATAGGGAAAACAGTAACATTAGGCGTCAAGTGCCGTTTCTTAGCAGGGGCCTTACGCGCTAAAAACGTCGCAATAATCTGTTCAACAGTAGCCAGTCTAGAAGACACATCAGGCTGAGAATCCCCACTAGTATGCGACTCAGCAGGAGTGAGATTTAAGCTTGGGGGAGTAGGTGAAGTGAAACGAGGTGCAGCCACTGGCAGGCCAGGTTGCAATGCAAGCACCTGCTCATCACAGGGTACACAGACCCGCGCCTTGTCAGTGTCAGCATGAGGCTGCCCACACGCTACACACAACCGGTCTTGTCCCAAAGGGACCCCGGTCACATTATACTGGGATGCCTCCATATGGTGATTATAGCGGCGCTATACGCCGATAGGAAATAACGCTATGTAGCAACCCTGGATGCCCCAATAGCCCGCTAGGGAAGTGGGAGTATAATTTTTACAAGGCCTACAAGTAATATACTAAAAACAGGCCCGGGAGAAGCCAAGAAGGGTTTGTCCCGCCTGAAAGACATAAGCAGACAAGACCTTAAGTACATCGTAACAAAAGTGAAGGAGATAAAGCCGCCCGCGAGGGCACTTACGGACCGCGGTAGGTATCGTCGTGCATAAGCCAACCAAGCAGAAAATATGGCGTCGGTATACCTCGGCGGGCCAGTAACAGCGATGATGCGAAACGCGCCAAAGACGGGCCCCGCCCCCGCCCCCCCCCCCCTCCCCCCCCCCCCCCGAAGAGCGCGAAGCCAGAAAGGCCAACAACCAATGATGGCGCACCAGCGCCTGAGGCAATGCCGCCGCCAAGCGCGGAACCAAGTCAGCGCGCAGCAGCGGTAAAGACAAGTCAGCGCGGCGGCTGACACAAGCATAAAGGCATGTGAAAAGAGAAAGCACAGACTGCATAACATACATATCTATACACATACACACCCCCCCCCCTTTCCCCCCGAAGACTACAAGGAGGATGAGGGAGGACGGCTGCCACTTAAATAGGGCCCACCGATAGGCAGGGGCAATAGTGCGGGAGGGGCTCACCATAAGCCTGAACCGCCTACCCTTTGGTGGGGGATTGCGGTGGAGCAGCGCTCCTAAGCACCAACGGAGGTGCTGCCTACCTTCACCCGACCAGCGCAGCCAAGGCTGGGAGGCATATTACTAGTGGAACGGGTGGGAATAGTCCTACAGGGCCGCAGGTTAATAACCCCGCTCACCTGGGAGTAGAGAGCCAATTTCTCGTCCTTCACAGCCAGACTGCAGAGAAATTCTGGGGATTTGTGGGAGGTCCCTGGGTATTTGAGGGGTCGGGAGGAGCCTATTTTCGATGTCTCTGCAGTCCAGCGCCATCTGGCGGAGTATATCCCAACTGTAAGTATTAGATTTGGAGCAGGACGTACTGTATACTAAGAATAGTTCTGCTTTAAGCTCAGCTGCCAGTTCTGGCAATTAAAATCAGCTACACATTAGTAACTCGACTCTAGATATAAATGTTTTCCCAAAACCCAAACCCAAATTGCTGCTGTAAGATTCCATTATCTGCAGCCTTCTTGAAATGAAGACGCACTGTCTATGTCTATTGAAGTTATCTGCAAGTTTATGGCCCACTACCACCTCCAGGATGGCTGGGCCTCACTTTGATGAAGAAGCGATAAAGGCATCTCACAGGAAAACAATGGAGAATACACCTCTGCCTTGGGGGCAATCAGCATTTGGCATAGAAATGCTATCTCCTTCCAGGTGGATTTTAATGGATTTTCCAAAGGGCACAGGGTGGTAGCCTGGGAACATGTATGAATGGATGTAAGAACAAGACTTAGGCACTTGCATATCGGATCTCTCCTCGCCTCCATCCCCACTCTCTCACCCCTTTCCTCCATGTCCCCCTCTTCTTCCCCTTATTGTCCTTTATATAGCATAGTTTAATGTAGATGCTGCCCTTGTAAATAAACAGCATATCCTTATAATGGATGGTATACCATTATTTATTGAGTACCTCAAAAACCAAGCAGATGGCTGTCCTATTTGGAATACTTACCTTTTCCATGCTGTGAAACCATTCCAAACAAACAACCCTACTGACTGCACAGAACAAGAACAGCTGACCCGAAACCTATTTGCAGCCAGCTTCTAGTCTATAAATAAAAATAGTCACTTAGTAGGGACAGTTATACAAGTTTACTGGGATTTTTTCTTCCTGAAGAAGCCACTGTCTTGGTGAAACATGTACAGTAGGAGGATCCATCAAGCCCTAAAATAAAATTTTCAGCCAAAAAACAAAAAAGCTATACTCAGCTTTGCTGCCACGCAGACCATTTAGCTGTAGTGCTTACCTAAAGGGCTGGATGCAGGTCCCGTGCCGCCCGGACCAATACACAGTGCTGCTCTCTTGTCGCAAGTCTCTTACTTACACCCTCCGATGTGGTGACACCCCCATCATCAGTCACTGTGAGCTGCCTGCCCCCCTATTCACTGCAATGGAACTAATTGATGGCGCGGGTGTCCCCACGTCAGAGGGAGTCAGGAAGAGACATACATACAGTGAAAAGCAGCTGAATTTCGAGTTGAGCATACAGATTGGCTGCCATCCACATCTGCACCATAAGTACCAACGATCTGCAGGGATTTACATAGTGGGGCACGCAAAACCAAGATTCCTCTGTTAAGTGAACGAAACCCCAGGCGAGTTAAAAACCTTGGATGTGGTCCACTGTAATACTTAAAGCGGACCTTCACCCTGAATAAGAGCCTATCTTGCATGTTTCCCCCACCCTGTACATACAGATTGCTCACATTAAAAAAATCATCCTACCTGCACCTATTACGTTTTTTTAACCTTTTAACATCGAAGATGGCGGCCCATGGAGCATCAGGCTGCCTGCAGACAGGAAGTGTCTTCTGTCTGTGCCACTTTGCATTCTGGGATTGCTGTCCTTTTCCTGACCCTAGCTCTGCTCTGTCTGTGCAATGCACAGCTATAACCTACCCTCCTGTACTTTGCCCCCCTCTCCTCAGTATGTGATGCTTCTGAGGCAAGATGGTGGGGTCCGTATCCTAGAGTCCTGAAAAGAGTTAAAGCCCAGCGTGGGAAAGAATAATAAGTAATGGACTAAAAACTTAAAATGTATTAATTTTAGATAGGGGAATTGTTTTTTTAAGGGTTTGGGTTTTTTTCATTAAAATGATGCTGAGGGTCCAGTTTAAAGAAAGACATTCATGACATTGAAAAGACATTCCAGGTAAAAGGTTAGGCTGCTTTCTGCTTGCCCCATGCTGGCTGTCAGGGATGCCAACTTTCATTCGCCAGCACTTTGCATTCCCTGATAAACCCTATAGAACTTGCACCTACTGATTTGCTTTTCTCAGTTCCCAAAAATACCATTTTGTGATTACTCACCTGAAAAATGGGTATTATAAGTATGTCACACACCCCGCTTCAGAATAGGGGGTGCCCCGCTGTGTGAAACCCCCCAGAAACCCCAAAAAACTCACCTCTCAACGCTCCCACGTGAACGCTGCAGCCAATCCACGCCAACGTCCAGGCGGGGGACAGGAACGTCCAAGCCGCTTCCGCCGCCTCCCGCGCGTCACTCTCGGCGCGCGCGCGCCCCCGCCGGCCATTCACAGAGGGCCGGCGCGGGTGCGCGCACGTCTGGAGGGGCGCGTGGGAGGCAGCGGCGGCGGAAGCGTCGGCGGATCAGGTAAGATATTTTTGGGGTTTCTGGGGGGTTTCACTAGATCTCGGATGTCCCGCGGGGTGGGAGGTGATCGGCCCGGGAATCTTATAGATTTCCGGGCCGATCACCCCTGGGTGTTGGTCCACTTTAACAAGAGTCTGAATCACAGCATCAGAAAGACCTTCCTCCCTTAAGATGGAGGTTTCAGCAGCCACGCCGTCAAAGCCAGCGTTGGCAAATTGGGGTAAAGTAGTTGACCCGGAGTGAGCAGATCCGGCAGAAGGGGCAGATCGAACTGATCCAACGCCAGCCGAACGACGTCTGCGAACCAAACCTGGCTTGGCCATCTTGGAGCCACCAGAATTGCTGGCGCCCATTCTAGTGACAACCTGCGCACCACCATGCCCACCATAGGGAACGGAGGGAACAGGTACAGGAACCCCAGATCCCTCCAGCAAAAAAAACAAATGCATGGGAAATTGCTCTCCGCCCAGGCAAGAATCAAGGACACTTCCCTGAGGGCACTCCTGCTGCGAGTCCCTCCCTGGTGATTGATGTAGGCGACCGCCGTCCCATTGTCCGACCGAACTTGAACCGGTAAGCCCTGCAACTGAAGAGTCAAGTGAGACAGAACCAACCTGACGGCTCTCAGCTCCAAAACACTGATGGGATCGTGAGCCTCCTGAGGCCCCCACAGTCCTTGAAACTGAAGATCCTTCCAGAAACCCCCCCAACCTGACAGGCTGGCATCCGTGGTGACTGTCTCCCAACGAGGGGTCAGAAAGCACTTGCCCCTCATCAGATTGCTTGGTTCCAGCCACCACCAAAGGGAATGCCGAACCCGGGGGGACATCAGAAAAGACTGATCCAATGACAGCGGACACCAGTCCCAAGCCACTAAAAGATGGAGCTGGAGCGTCCTTGTGTGAAACTGAGCAAAGAGAACCGCCTCGAAGGAAGCCACCATCAATCCCACCAGTCTCATCCCCAGCCAGATGGACGGGCGAGGGTTGGACAGAAGAAGCTGAATCAACTCCTGAATCAAAAGAACTTTGGGTCGAGGGAGGAACACCCTGGTCTGAGAAGTATCCAGAGACATTCCCAGAAAAGATACCACCCTGGACGGGGAGAGGGACGGGGAGAGGGAGGACTTGGGATATGGAATCTCTCCAGAGTGGATACCACAGCTCTGGTGTCTAGCTCCGCTTGACTGTGAGAGGATGCCATAATGAGAAGGTCGTCCAGATATGGCACAATGCGAATACCCTGGGCTCTGAGGAGGGCCATCACCCCTGCCAGCACCTTGGTGAAAACCCTTGGAGCCGAGGTAAGGCCGAACGGAAGGGCCACAAACTGAAAATGCCGATTTTCCACCACAAACCTGAGAAATCTCTGGTGTGCCGGGAAGATAGGAACATGCAGATAAGTATCCTTGATGTCTATGGACGTCATGAAGTCCCCCTGACGAAGAGAAAACACAATTCTGTGAGCTACTCACCTGTAGAATTGTTTTTTCTGGGAATCCATTCCAGGTACTCCTTACGCTTGGGATTACCCCTTGCTGATCACGTGACTGCAAGAAAGAAAACAGGTGTGGCCACTCCCGGCCCATAAGTAGCAGCTGCCTCCTCACCAAGATCAGTTTACTTAAAAAGCAGTAAAAAACAGAACAGAGGCAGGCCAGGAGGGCCTATATAGGAGTCCATGTTACTTTACATCGAACTCCGTGAAAATAGTCTCAGAAATTAAGTTTTGTTCTTTTCACTTTCTCTTACACTTTTTCTATTTTCTCTTTTTTTTTTGTTTTTTTTTTTTAAATGCTAATGAAATAAATGGACTAAACACCATCAAAAAAGCATCAAAAGATAGATCATGACCCAAAACGGGTGGGCCGGAGTGCCTGGAATGGATTCCCAGAAAAACCAATTCTACAGGTGAGTAGCTCACAGAATTGTGTTTTTTCTTCCAATCCATTCCAGGCACTCCTTACGCTTGGGATCTCCAAAAGCAGTGCCATCTATGGGCGGGATCCCCTAACGCAGAACAGCAGGTAGTTCATTTCACTACTGCCTGAAGAATCTTTCGACCAACCACAGTGTCAGCTGAGGCTCTAACATCCACCTTGCGCCCGGCACGCAAGAGGGGTGCCCGGCAATCCCTTACAGTATAACGGGCCACTGTAAGGGATTGCCGGATGCCCCCAGGTCTTACTGGCGCAAAGATTGCAGGCTTATGGTGAAGAAGGATGAACCGCGGGGTATCCCAAATTGGTAGTTTGAGCGGGCTCAGTCCGAAACGTTGAGTCCAGCAGGTTAGACAAGAATGGTCGAGACGAGCAGGGGTCAAAGCCGGGTGGTCACAGGGGCACGGTATCCAAGGGATTAGACGGAGCAGGGTCGAGACAGGCAGGGGTCAAAAGCCGGGTGGTCACCATAACGCGGTATCAAAGGGGCAAGGCAAAGACGTGGTCAGACAGGCAGATGGTCGGTGCGGGCAGCGGGCAGGGATGGTCAAAGACAGAGCCGGATCAGTAAACACTAAACGCAATCCAAAAGCACACCCAAACTACTAAAGGCTATAACGGGCACTGGTGGTCGAGGCAAGGACACTTTTAAAAGGGAAACTGGCAAATGGGAAGAGGGAATGTCTGATTGGTGCAACTTGATTGTGATTGGTGCAAACTATGATCCTGCTCCTGATAGGAGCAGCTTCCAGGGACTGGACTGCCCTGGCTAGTCAGGCTGTCCAGTCCCTGGGTCCATCCCCTCCCAGAACCAGGACCTAACTGGCCTATTTAAACTTGCCCCGCCGAATGCGCTGGGAGCAGCACCGCCGGGGGGCATATAGAGGACGTGCTTGCACGCGAGCACGTGACTGGCCGGGCGCGCTCCCCGACAGGAGAGGAGACGCCGCGCCACCGACCCGGGCCGCCGAGGCAGAGGAGGCGGTGGAGACCGAAGCCCCAGCGCGGGAGGGGGAGGCGGCCGCCGGAAGACCGGGGCCAGACACCGCCGGGAAGAGGCGCCGCGGGACAGAAGCCGGGGAGCAGGTAGGGACCTTCCACTTACGGCTCTGACTACATCTAAAGAATGAAGCGCCCTTTCCTTAGCATTAGCCGGAACTGGGCATAAAGAAGGTAAGTTACCTCTTGATTAAGGTGAAAGGGAGAGACGACCTTAGGTAAAAAATCAGGCTTAAACCGAAAACCTACTTGGTCTCTGTGTAACTCAAAATAAGGAGACTTCATACATAAGGCGGCTAACTTAGAAACACGCCGCACATAGGGGATTGCCACCAAAAATAACCCCTTAAGCGTCAAAATGCCCAATGGAGTGTCAATCATAGGATCAAAGGGAGCACTCTGCAGAGCCGTCAACACCAGATCCAACACCAGATCCAAAGCCAGATTAGGGGGCAGTTGTGGCCTAGAGGCAAGGGGAGCGCACTTGCGACCGGAGGGCTGCAGGTTCGAATCCCGGTCCTGGGACAAGACCAAAGTGCTCTTGAGCAAGGCACCCAACCCCGCAACTGCTCCCCGGGTGCCACAATTAGGGAGGCCCACCGCTCCGAGCATGTGCACACTCACTGCACGGATGGGTCAAATGCGTGGGTCAAAAGCATACAATGGCCATCTATGCATTAAAAATTTAAAAATTAAAATTAAGTCCTACACTGGTAAAATAGACTTGTGCAGTGGTCGGACATGAGAGACACCCTGAAAAAAAGTCTTAATGAGCTTAATGAAAAAAATAGACAAGGCCGATACATGCCGTTTTAGGGTGCTTAACTGTAGGCCCATTTCTAAGCCATCTTGTAGGAATTCTAGAACTCTAGAAATTGAATACTTTCTGCACGAAAAATTCCTAGCCTCACACCAGGATATGAACGACCGCCAGACCCTGTAGTAAATCATGGAAGAAGACTTCTTCCGGGCCTGAATCATGGTATGAATAACCTTGGCCAATAAACCCTTCTCTGCTAAGATCGAGGTTTCAATAGCCAAGCCGTTAAAGCCAGTATCTGTAAATTCGGGCGCCGAAGCGCCCCCCTGAGTGAGAAGATCTGGCTCGACCGGTAGGCGCCGATGGTCTACCGACCTCCTTGTTATGTCTGAAAATCAACTTCTTCTTGGCCAATGAGGAGCTACTAGAATGGTAGGTACCCCCTCCTGAGCTATCTTTCCTAATACACGGCTCAGTAGCGGAAGCGGGGGAAAATGTACAGAAACTTGAACCTTGCCCAAGAGACTGACAGAGAGTCCCTTGATAGGGACATGAAATTCGTCCGTTTGTGATTGTGTCTGGATGCAAAAGATCCACTTCCAGACATCCCCAGCGAAGACAAAGGGCTTGAAGACCTTCCAACTGAGGGACCATTGTCCCCAACGCAGAACCTTCCTGCTCAGAGCGTCGGCCTCCTGGTTTTCTACCCTGGGATATAAACTGCTGAGATGCAGGGAACATTCTCCTCTGCCCAAGTCAGAATCTGGCTTACTTCCTCTAGAGCACTCTTGCTCCGGATACCCCCCTGATGACTGATATAGGCTACTGCCGTCCGATTGTCCGACTGGACCTGGACTGCCTGCCCCTTTAAACTGGGGGTCAGATACTGAAGCACTAGTCGGATTGCTCTTAATTCCAATATATTTATGAGAAGCCGATACTCCTTCTGCCCCCATTGAGACCCTTTAAGTCTAAAATGGGATGCATCGACCCGTCCTTTTTGGGGATTGCGAACAGGTTGGAGTAAAACCCCTGACCTTCCTCCTGAAAGGGTACCCAACAAATTACCCCTTTTTGAAGGAGATGCTGAACTGCGGGTCTCAGGGCATCTATCTTTGACTAGTTCCGGGATGCCCCTGACCGAAGGAACCTTGCGGGTGGTCTGGCTGCAACTCGATCTTGTAGCCTGATGACACCACCTCTAGGATCCAAAGATCCGCCACGTGGTGCCTCCAGATATGCGCAAAATGCAAAAGCCGCCCCCCCCACCCGCTCGGGTGAGGGCGCCCCCTCATGCTGGAGTGGGCTTGGCCGGAGGATTAGGCCCACTTCTCCAGGCCCCTCCTGCCCTATTATGTGCTCTGCCTCTACCTCAAAAATCTCTACAGGAGCAAGGACGAAAGGTCCCTCTGCCAGTCCAAAAGAGTCGATATGATAAAGTCCTCTGAAAAGGCCGAGTCGTCCTCTTCCTCTGAGGCAGTTTGCCATCCTTCACCATACCGTCCAGTTTTTCTCCAAAAATCTGCTCCCTAAAAAAGGTAGATCTATAAGAGCTTTCTTAGTGGCGGCAACTGCCAGCCATTGTCTTAGCTATAAGGAGCGGCGCAAGGCCACAAGCAGAGCAGAAGTTCTAGCAGCTAGCCTGACTGCATCATCCATCGCAGTGATAGCGAACGAGTTAAAGTCCAAACAATCCTTAAAATCTTTGGACTCTTGAATAAGCTTGCGAGACTTAGCCCTGGCTAAACTTCTTCTTCATCTTCTTCCTTGAAGCCAGGGACACAATGGCCATGGCACAAACAGGACGTAGAAAGGATCCTTTCATAGCAAAAGCATGGTGGGCCAATTGATCCATTCGTCTCTCCGTGGGATCTCTTAAAGATCCCATAGTAGCAGACGGCATGATGAAAGTATTAGACAAGCCTGCTACTGGAGAATCCACCTCAGGTGGGTAAGACCAAAGCCTAATCATGTCCGCCGGAAAGGGATACCTAGAGTCTAGTATCCTAGGAACAGCCGGTAATTTGTTAGGATTTTCCCATTCCTTTAACGCCATTTTAGAAAAGTGCGGCTGCTCCGGGAACACCTGCTTTTGCCTTACAGATCATCCTTCCCTCTTTTTGCCACCTTAGGAGGGGTGATATTATTATTATTATTGTTCATTTATATAGCGCCATCATCCAAAGTAGTAATTACAGACAGGGTAGAACATACAGTACATACAGTACAAGATACAATATGGGAGACAAAAGAGGCAAATAAATCTCTTTCCTCCACAACAGGTTCCAATGCCTCCTCTTATAGGTGGCCTTCTTTGGAATAACCAAGGATAACTGTCTCTCCAGGTTATCCAACCTGTGCACCACATCTGACTGCGCCTCGCTGCCTTCCCCCTCTCCAGGGGAAGGAAGGGATGGGTGAGCCGTTGTGCTCACACCAGCAATAACTGGACTAAAGACCTGAGCCGCCGCTCTATTATGGTCTAACCAATTCTCATGGCGCAAGCGGAACAGACCGTGCTGAAACTACCCCGGGGATCCTGCTTACATAAGGGGCAGAGCCTGCCCTGCTCAAATGGGATGCCCGAATCACTATCCCCTGATGCCTCCCTCATGGTGTTTTTTTTTTTTTTTTAGACCTAAAAGGCCCTAAGCCTAAAACCAATCCCAAAAGGGACTGGGAGGAACCACAACCCTTTTCTATCCTTCTTCCAAATTCTAAAAACTAAAACAGGAGAAAAAAGAGCATTATTAATCTCCCTCTCTTTTTTTTCTTTTTAACTGATAAAAAGATAAAACTGACAATCATTATAATAATAAAATATATTCATACAGATAGTAAAATATAATATATATATATATATATATATATATATATATATATATATATATATATATAAACAAAATAAATAATATAACTAACTGAAATATGAAATTGATAATGCAATAAATCAAAAAAATTGATATAAAAATTGATAATGGCAATGTCCACTCACCACCACCGGTCTTCTCTTTACCGCTATACAAAAGAAATGATCAAACACATAATATATATATCATAGCTTAGTGAAACAACGGCAAAATTAGCTCTCTAGCAATATGCAATTTCCTCGCCCGGGGGGGAGAGACAACTGAATACACGGCCTTGCGGTTCCGGGTTAAACTCTGCCCCTTGCGAGACGTCAGCCACATCCCTTGAAGGCATACATACATTTTTTTTTTATTATTTTCTTTTTTAAGATAAAAACCTACCTAACTGGAAGAAGGAAGGGTTGGGTAAAAAATAAAAAAAACATTCCTCAGCAGGTACACCAGAGAAAAACCTGCGGCTGACTTGCTTTTCAAAAAAGCCTGCAGCCCAGAGCATATACACTCTGTAAGCGCCCCAAGACCCCGGCGCTTCCACCTTACCTTCACGGACCCAAAAAACAGCCAACGCTGTGGAGGCATAAACTTGGGTCTTGAGGGATCCATGGGAATAAGGCTACGCAGAGAGCCGACAGGGTTCAGTCCCCCGCTTGCTGCCAATCCTTGAGAGCTAGTTTCTTGAACAACCTTTACAGTCACTTGCCACTGCAAGAAAGAAAAACTGATCTTGGTGAGTAGGCCACACCTGTTTTCTTTCTTGCAGTCACGTGATCAGCAAGGAGGTAATCCCAAGCGTAAGGAGTACCTGGAATGGATTGGAAGTAAAATGATGGCTGAGCGCAGTGTTTCCATGCGGAACTTCCGGGGACGACCTGTTGAGGAGCTTCAGATCCAAGATGGGACGAACGGAGCCGTCCTTCTTGGGCACCGTGAACAGATTGGAGTAGTAGCCCAGGCCCCTTTCCAAGGAAGGCACCGGACAAATTACAGCCATGTCCAGAAGATTATTTTCTGCCGCCTGGAGCCCCTGCGCGGCCAGAGGGTCCGAAGGCACCCGAGACCTGAAGATTCTGGCAGGAGGCCGGATCTCAAACTCCAGCTTGTAACCGGAAGACACCACTTCCAGAATCCATCTGTCTGAGACCTCCTGGTCCCAGACCTGGAAGAAGTGTCGCAGCCGTCCCCCACCCGCAAGGGTGAGGGCGCCCCCTCACTGCTGAGCTGGCTTGGCAGCTGACTTGGGTTTGGAACCCCAGGCGTGACCTGGACGGGCACGTCCTCTGCCCCTGTTCCAGGAATCACCTCTGGAGGAAGAGAAGGCAAATCCCCTGCCAGCTGTGGCGACACGAAAGGAAGGGTTAAAGGAGGCCGCCCCCCGAAAGAGATGACGCTGCTTCTTTCGCTGAGGTAACTTGCCTCCTTTCGCGACCGAATCCAATTTTTCTCCAAAAAGCCGCAACCCCACGAAGGGAAGAGCCGTAAGCGACTTCTTAGCCACAAAATCATCTGCCCACTGGCGCAACCAAACCGACCGCCGAATAGCCACAAGCAAGGCCGAAGTTCTACTACACATCACCATGGTGTCATCCAGGGTGGCTAACACAAAGGACATGAACCACTCGCACCTCTTAAGGGCGGTGAACTCATCACTAGCCTGGTCAAGCCTGGAAGTAGTCAACAGGTCCTTAACAACCAACCTGGTAGCTACCGCCAAAAGTGCCGAAGCACAAACAGGCCACAAGGCCGAACCGACACTGGCAAAGCCGTGAAAAGCCATCTGATCAATGCGCTTGTCCTCGCCATCTTTTAAGGTGGTGAAGTCAGGAGAATGCAAAACAGAAGAATTAGACAACCCCAACACGGGGGCATCAACCTCGGGAGGGAACGACCAGCGCTTCACCGCGTCCACCGGGAAGGGATATTTCTTATCCCAGCCCTGAGGAACACCCGGAAGCCGAGTAGGCCTCTCCCATTCCTTAAGAATAATGCCATCAAAATGCTTTTGATTTCAGAATTCCAAGCGCGGCTTAGAAGTCCCAAAGAACTTCTGCGGAGGAGTCTCCTCTGGGGGAGAAATAGCCAGAACTTCGAAAAGATGAGCCAGGACCTTAGGGGTATCCATGGTAACCCCCTGTCCCTGCTCAGAATCAGCGCCCACAAATTGCTGATCATCAGAACCATCGGACTCCTCAAATAACTCCCCTTCCTCTAGCGGGGAATAATCAGACCAGTCCAGTGAATCAAACTCATCAAAATCCAAGGCCGGCGCGGCTGGAGACAAGTGCTTCCTCTTAGCCGGGGGCCTTTCTGGCCACAGCGCTAGAAAATAATTTCTCAAGATTGGCCAATATGGCACACACAGCAGATTGCGACTCCCCATCCGTGACAACATCACCTGGGGTACGGATCAGACGGGGAGGGGTAGGCGATGAGGCCGGCGGCGCTGACCCAGACGCCTGGGACCCGGACTGCCGCGTTATAGCCTGCTGCGCACATGGTATACAAAGAAATACATCATCCCCCGTAAGGGATACCCCATACACTGCCGGGAATGCCCCGAGTGGAGCCCAAGCCCGGTATCCTGGGAAGCCTCCATATGGTGATTTTATTGGTAGTCGCAATGACCAAGGGAATTACGCAATATAAGCAACCCGGGATGCCCCTACTATGTCCCGAGTGGGAGGATTTATTGGGAGCCCAAACCAAAAAACCCAGGGACCCAGGACCAGGAGGACCCCTTCAACATCAAATAAAGGTCCACCTGAAAGACATAAGGCAAGGGATGATCAACACACACGCACACAATCAGGCCCACCAAATAATATATATATATATAATATACACATCCATAACAAGCAGATAAAATGAAAAAATTTAAAATATGGAGCCCACAGGGCGCTTACTATAATGGCGCCGACAGCAGAGCACGATGCGAAGCAGAGAGCAGATGAGGGAAAAAAAGGAGGGCGGGCCAGCGCGGTTCGTGCGGCTCACCCGGCCCCGCCCCCTCCCCTGACAGAACGTGGCTCCCGGCCAGTGGCCGGGCTCCGCAGCGGCGCCAGCAGCACAGGGGGCGGGCCGGCCCCGCCCCCCCCACACGCAGCCTGAGGGGAAGAAGCTCCCACAAGAAAACGCTGCCAGAAACGGCCGGCGCCGCAGACACAGCCGGCGCCGGCCAACAGTGAACAGAAAAGCATGCAACAGTAAATAACACACACACCTCAATAACATCCACAGACATAATTCACAAGGGAGAAGGTGTGCACTCCCCCCCCCCCCTCAATAAGGGAGCAATGGGTGACCGGGAGAGGGGGAAACCCACTTAGAAGTGGAGGGGCCAGGGAATCCCACTCCGGGATCACCAACCCGGACAGCCGCCTGTATGGGGTCTCACGGCGGAGCAGAGCTCCTGAGCACCGTAAGGTGCCGTCTACCTGTGCCCGGACCGGCAGCCTAGGCTGGGAGGCAAGGGACCCTTAAATAAAAGTGGGTCCAGGCAGGAATAGACCAACAAGAGGGCCGGGAGTTACCCCGGCTACCTGCAAGGAGGAGACATCCATCTTCTGACTTGCTCGCCGACTGCAGAGATGAAAGACTGGGGAATGAGTGGGAGGTCCCAGGTATTTATGGATCGGGAGAGGCTCCCTTTTTTTCCATTACATCTCTGCAAGATCGCCCTCTACAGGTCAGTATAACCCAAGTGTAATGACTATTCTGAAGTGGGGTGTGTGACATACTTAGAATATATACTTTTACATTGAAACATGCATGGATGAGTCATCCTCTGTTGCTGAGGAGGCCCAGAAGAAGAGAGAGAGTTGTCTTGGACCTATTAAAATGGACCAACACCCAGCTGGATTGGCCCGGGAATCTATAAGATTCCCAGGTCAATCTGATCCCTCCCCACGGGGCATCCAAAATCGGGATGCTGCGCTGTGTGAAACCCCCCAGGACGCCCGCTAATGTTACCTTTCTCCCGGTCCAACGGCGCATGCGCAGGCCGCGGCTGCATCTCGTGCTTCTGTCTAGCAGGGCGCGTGCCCGCACCGGCCATTTGTGAATGGCTGGCGCGGGTGCGCTCCCTGTTAGAGGGAAGCGCGATATGCGGCCGCCAGCGTGCTTTGAGCCGCTGTGGTTTGACGCCGCTTTGACGCGCATACCACAGCGGCTCCGAGCACGATGATTGAACGAGCGGCAGCGCATGCGCCGTAGTAGCAGGGTGAGGTGAGTTTTATCCGGCAATCTGGGGGGGTTTCACATATCACATAGCGGGGCACCCCGATCGGACCAAAACCCAGGATAGTCAAAATTCTGGGTGTTGGTTTAAGAAATATATATAGCCAAGCTGAATGATGGTTGAATGAATGAATGAATGAATGAAAGGTGCAGCCACCCCCCCCCCCCCCCCCGACAGCCAGTATGGGGAGAGCAGAAAGCAGGATAATTTAACCCTTTGCCTGGAATATCCCTTTAATTGTCATGATAGTCCTCCTGGGTTCCTACACACACAGAAAAAGTGATGTATATATAGTTACCTCCCTGTATGGGAAGAGAGAACACAAAAAAAGCTAAAGTCATAATTACAGTCCAATCCAGGCACAGCTGCAGGTTCGCGCTCTGAAGGGAGGATGCCATTTCCACCACCCACCGCATCCTGTGTCTCCAAAAAGGGCTCAATTTTCTCCCTGGGAAGTAATAGCTAAATGGCTGCCGGCCACACACATCATCACACGAGATGCTCTGGGCTTAAAACAGCAGCCAGTAATTCACTCATTCTGGGGACGCTTCTGTGTGCACAAGAGGATGCTGCTAGTTTTTTGTACAAGGGGACTTTATATAAAGCACAAAACCCTGTTTAGATTCATTTTGAATTATATTTGATTGGGTGAAAGATTACTGGGTTATTAGCTAAAGTTTATTTAATTGTATGACTGAACATTTAATTTAACACTAATGTATTACTAATGGCATTTCTAATAAGATTGTGCAACAGCTGTTTTTACAATGAATTGGACTTGGGGATCCAATGAGATACAGTGGATTCAGGGCAGGCTGGGGTTAAAAATAAAATCAATCAACTTGATGCACAGATATAATTTATTGTGATATATACATTTATATCATATTTTAGATTTTTTCTATTTCATTTTTATTAATATTTATTATAATAGTTTTTTTAAATACCGTACATGTCTTGTCAGTGGGGGTCATGCTATTTATTTTGTGAAGTAGGTTTTACTTAGAGTGCACTTTTTATGTGAACTGAAACTTACATCTTGGTGAGCTTTTTTACTTTAACAGACAAAAAAGTGCAATAAAATATATTTGGGCTAATTATTCCCCCCCCAAAAAAAATCACTTGCCCTGCGAGGGTATTTTTACTTGATTTTTTACTTACTATTTGAGGTACAAAATCTTTTCAAGGACGTAAGGATAATTTCTTTTAGAAACAGCACCCTATGGGGTATGCTAACAAAACTGCCTTTTTTTGTTTGCATACTCCATGAGGTGCTGCTTCCAAACTTTTCAAAAAATCCTTACCTGGAAAAATGATATAATTGCCTGCAAAAATGCCCCATCACCGATGCAAGTGATTTCTTTTTTTTTAGAAAGTTTAGAACAAACATTTTTTGGTACATATATCCGACTGTGTTCCCCATATTGCCTCTTTGGTCCATTTAATTTCTTTTTTAGGTAATTTTTGTTATCAGGGTTGCCAACAGTCACATGGCTGGCTGCCATTTGCTGCCATACCAGTGAATGATGAAGTGGTAGCTTGACTATAGCTCCACTTCATAATACTGGGTCCAAATATTTTAGGACTGCAAAGTTTTGCCATTAGCTTAACTTTATCACACCCCAAATTAAACAAATATCAGAGAGTTGAAGACCCCTTTTGGGTTTGGTATAATCACAGTTATAACGGCTTTGGGAAGCACATCAAACTTAATGTTGCTCATATATGACGTTAGTATTGTGCCGAGTCCAATGAACAATCAATCACCTCTCCTCCCCTCCAACTCTCTCCTTTGGTTGTGTGGAACTAGGGCCCCATGTCCTCCCTTTCTTCTTTGTAGAGGTCACTTCCTCCTTCTTCAGTACAGAGCTTCGTCCCCAGGTTTTGCTGGCATCTCCAGGGGTCACTGCAATAGGAGACACAAAAAAATTGTACTTCTGATTAACTTCCAATGAGCAGTCCCAGCCCTTCTTTACTATCGGCAACACTGGTTTCCATATCATTTGCATGCTATATTGCCAAAATTAAGCCAACAGAATTCAATGACAAACCACTGGATTTCTTTTAGCAAGAATTAATTGGCTCTAGTGGTGTTGGTGGGGGTGGTTCCTCTGTTCTGGCATTGTTGTATTATTATCTAATTATGTCTGGGCCAAGAAGCTAATTACTGGCTATACTTGACCACCTCTGCTGATACACCATTTATAAAAGGACAGTTCAGGCAATGGCTATATAAATGCAGCAAGGAACTCATCTGAATTTTGTCCAACCACATGTTTTAGGGGACCAGATTGCTCTACCTCCTAACTGTTTTACCCCTTAAATATCTTTTAACCAAACCCACTCCACCCCCCATCTTGCCCCCATAAATACCCGCAGAAACATAGCTCTCGTTGGAATTGAAAAACTCAGCCACAGCTAACAACTTTCAAAACATACAATTGTATAATGATATCTTCTTCAAATGAACGTATTAACCAAACATTTTTCCCCCAGCTCCCTTTGCAGTATTTATCATGAGGGGCAACCACCGACCCCATGCAGGCCAATAACCACATGAGTAAGCCGTCCACTGCTCCAGCCGTAGCCCAGCCAGGAGCTAGCATGGCTTCTCCACTTAACCATCAACCAACATGTCCAATCATGATGATCCCACCTGCCGACTTTCAACTTAAAAAACATGCTCCAAAGAACCCACCAAGAAACAACTGCCACCCCACAAAATGCAAAGGGACCTGCCCACTGTGACACCCAACATTTGGATAGTCCAAATACTAGCATTTTTTTTTTAATTACCAACACAGTTTTTACTAAAACCAAAAACCATGCGTGTAGTACCGACAGGACCCCTTAATAGAAAAAAAAATGGGGGGGGGGGGTGGGAGGAACAACTCACCCTTGATCCCACAAGATCACAAAAGGACCTCGATGGCATTTTTAAACGTTTCCAATCTAGTGTGGCAATATGATGTGCTCGAGGTTCTGAGTTTATCTATGAATTTTTAACTTTTCTATGTTTTTCCAGTTCCCCATAGCAACAATGTGTTTACCTTAGAAACATACATCAAAGTGGTGTTCAGATGTAAATTTCAGAAGCTCCCTCAATCTGGCTTACTAATCCTCTGATTGGCCGAGGCAGACATAATACCGTTTTGTGAGTACTCACCTTTAAAACGGGTATTATGAGTGTGCCATACACTCCACTTCGATCTTCATGACATGTGGGTAATGTCCAATAGAGGGCGAACTTCTGCAGAGATGAATATGCAAAAAAAAAAAGCCCGTCCCGGCCCATATATACCTGGGACCTCCCACCAATTTCCCAGTGTAAAAAAGCAGTAAGGGGACCAGGAAGAACCAATTATAACCTTAACAATCAAAACCAATGGTTCACCAAATAAACTCCAGAATACATGAAAAAAAGGGGTGGGGCGAAGTGGAGTGTATGGCACACTCATAATACCCGTTTTAAAGGTGAGTACTCACAAAACGGTATTATTCTAAGTATGCCACACACTCCACTTCGATCTTCATGACATGTGGGACATCCAATAGCAGTATCCGTCATGGATGGGAACCAGAAACAGTAAAGAATGTACCAACTCAAATCACTGCAGCTTGCAGAACCTTGTGGTCAAAAACAGCATCCGCTGAAGCCCGCACATCAACCTTGTAAAACTTGGAAAAAGTATGAATGGAAGACCAAGTAGCAGCCTTACAAACTTGTTCAACCGAAGCCTGGTGCTGAAAAGCCCAGGATGCACCAACAGCACGAGTAGAGTGCGCCGTGACCCTAAAAGGGGGAGTCCTCCCCTTTGCAGAATAGGCCCCAACAACGGCCTGATGAATCCATTTACTAATGGTAGACTTGGCGGACGCCAATCCCTTCCTGGGCCCGCAGGGCACCACGAAAAAATAAATAAATAAATAATCCGGCTTGCGGAAAAAAGAAGTAGTCACCAAATAGAACTTCACGCAGCGAACGACATCCAAATTGTGCAGAACCCACTCCTTGTCATTGTTAGGCTTAGGACACTAGGAAGGGAGAACAATGTCCTGATTGAGGTGGAAGGCAGACACCACCTTAGGAAGGAAATCTGGCTTAAAGCGAAAAACCACCTTATCCTGGTGTCTCTCAAAGTAAGGGGCCTGAATCGACAGAGCCGCCAACTCAGAGACACGCCGAACAGAGGTAATAGCCACCAAGAAGGCAACCATCTGAGTGAGAACCGAAAGAGCAATATCCTGTAGCGGCTCAAAAGGAGGACCCTGGAGAGCCGAAAGAACCAAATTCCAATCCCAAACAGGAACCACAGCTTTCCGAGGAGGCCGCACATGCGCAACCCCTTGGAAAAAAGGTCTTAACCAGCGGGTGTAAGGCAAAAGACCTCTGGAAGAAAACCGACAGAGCAAAAACCTGTCCTTTCAAAGTACTAAGCTGGAACCCAAGATCCAGATGATGCTGAAGAAACTCCAAAATCCTAGGAATCGAAAACACCCTACAAGGCAAGGCCCTAGCCTCACACCAATCAATATAGGAACTCCAAGTCCTATAGAAAATGGGCCGCTCTAATCAAAGTCTGAACAATGGCCGCAGACAAACCTTCCTCCTTCAGAATGAAGGTTTCAGAAGCCAAGCTGTCAAAGCCAGCGTATGTAAATTGGGGTAAAGTAGTAGACCCTGAGATAACAGATCCGGCAACATGGGAAGCCGGTACTGATCTACGGCCAGCCTTACAACGTCTGCGTACCAAACCCTTCTTGGCCACCTTGGAGCCACCAGAATTGCTGGTGCCCCTTCTAGAACCAGTTTGCGAACTACCTTGCCCAGCATGGAGACGGGCGGAAACAGGTACATAAAACCCAGATCCTACCAAGCAAGGGACAAGGCATCCACTGCCAGAGATGGAGGATCCTGAGAAAGAGACACAAAGGCCGGAAGTTTGTGATTGTGCCTCGAGGCAAAGAGATCCACCTCCGGAGTCCCCCACTTGCGGCAAAGATCCAGAAAAACCTCGGGGTTGAGAGACCACTCTCCTTGGCAAGAGGATCCCCTGCTCAGGGAATCCGCCTCCGTGTTCTCCACTCCCGGAAAGTAGACTGCCGAAATGCAAGGAACATTGCTCTCCGCCCAGTGCAGGATCAGAGAGACTTCCCTGAGGGCACTCCTGCTGCGAGTCCCTCCTTAGTGATTGATGGAAGCTACCGACGTTCGGTTGTCTGAACGAACCTGAACCGGCAGACCCTGTAAATGTGAGGTCAGCCGTGCCAGTCGGATGGCTCTGAGCTCCAAGACATTGATGGGGGTGTGAGCCTCCTGAGGACCCCACACCCTGCTGAACTCATGACTTTTCCAATAACCTCCCCAGCCCGACAGGCTGGCATCCGTGGTAAACATCTCCCAGCAAGGGACCAGAAAAGATCTGCCCTTCAACAGGTTGCTCGCGTCCAGCCACCACCGAAGGGACTGCCGAACCCTGAGAGACATCCTGAAAGGTTGATCCAATGACTGTGGACACCAGTCCAAATGCGTCAATAGGTGAAGTTGAAGAGATCTCATGCGAAACTGTGCAAACGGTACCGCCTCGAAGGAGGACACCATCAAGCCCACCAGTTTCATCCCCTGTCGGATAGAGGGACAAGGACTGGCCCAAAGAAGGATGATCAGATCCTGAATCCCCTGCACCTTGGTCTGGGGCAGAAACACACTGGCCTGAATGGTATCCAGATTCATGCCCAGAAATGAAATCACTCGTGACGGAGAGAGAGAAGACTTGGGGCGGTTGATCACCCACCTGAACCTCTCCAGAGTCGACACCACCTGGTGGGTGTCCAGCTCCGTCTGACGGAGGGAAGAAGCTGAGATCAACAGTTCGTCCAGATAAGGCACAATGCGAATGCCCTGAGCTCTGAGCAGAGCCATTATTCCCGCCAAGACCTTGGTGAAGACCCTTGGCGCCGAGGTCAGTCCGAAGGGAAGGGCTACAAACTGAAAAAGTTGATCCTCCACCGCAAACCGGAGGAATCTCTGATGTGCCAGCAAAATCGGAACATGCAGATACACATCCTTGATGTCTATGGATGTCAAAATCCCCTTGGCGAAGGGAATTGATAGCCGAGCGCAGAGTCTCCAAGCTGAACTTTTTGGCTCTGATAAACCTGTTGAGAACCTTGAGATTTAGAATGGGTCTCACCGAACCCTCCTTTTTGGGAACCGTGAAAAGGTTGGAGTAGTAACTCTCCAACTGAGGCACCGGGCAAATAACTCCCATGTCCAGAAGGTTTTTTACTGCTAACAGGAGCCCCTGTGCAGCCTGAGGGTCCGAGGGCACCCGAGACATTAAGAATCTTGGAGGCAGCCAGTACTGGAACTGCAGTTTGTACCCGGAGGAGACTACTTCCAAAATCCAAATGTCTGTGACCTCCCAGGCCCAGACCTGGAAGAAGAGCCGCAGCCGTCCCCCCACCCGTGCGGGTGAGGGCGCCCCTTCATTGCTGAGCCGGTTTAACGCCGGGCTTGGGCTTGGAACCCCAGGCAGCCGTGGTACGTGCCCGACCTCTGCCCCAGTTCCAGGCCGAGCTCCTGACACCCGAGAAGGCCAAACCTCTAGCCGCTCTGGCCCCTCGAAAGGAAGGAGTGAACAAGCCAGCCCCCCGAAAGGGACGGCGCTGTTTCTTCCGCAGAGGTAACTTACCTCCCTTAGCAACAGCATCCAATTTATCTCCAAACAGCCACGCACCCAGGAAGGGAAGAGCTGTAAACGACTTTTTGGCCCCAAAATCCGCCGTCCACTGACGGAGCCAGACCAATCTGCGCATAGCCACCAATAGGGCTGAAGGCCTGCTACACATGACAATAGAATCTTCCATAGCAGCCAAGACAAACCCCATGAACAATTCACATCTCTTAAGGGTAGCGAACTCAGCACTAGCCGGATAAAACTGAGCGTCATTCAGCCAGTCCCTGATAAGAGACCTGGTAGCAAGCGACACTAGGGCAGATGCACAAACAGGCCGCAGGGCTGAGCCCACGCTGGCAAATGCGTGACACGCCATCTGATCAAGGCGCTTGTCCTCGCCATCCTTAAGGGAAGTGGCGTCAGGGGTGTTCAGCACAGAAGAGTTGGTCAAAACCAAAACTGGCGCATCGACCTCGGGAGGAGAAGACCATTGCTTAACCGCCTCCACCGGGAAAGGATACTTCTTATCCCATCCCTGAGGAACACCAGGAAGCCGACTGGGCCTTTCCCATTCTTTCAGGATCAGCGCATCAAAGTGACCCTGGGTAGGGAATTCCAGACGGGGCTTGCGGGCCCCAAAAAATTCCCCCTTTTTGAGAGGAGTTGCCTCAGGCGGGTTAATATCCAACACCTCTAATATATGTGACAAAACAGTGGCCGTATCGACGCCATCCCCCAGCGCCTGCCCGACATCAGCATCACCAGACAGTCTCCGTTTCCTCATACAATTCCCCCTCCACTAACGGGGAATAATCCGACAAATCAATGGAATTGTCGCCAACATCCCACAAGGGCTGGGCCGACGACAAATGTCTCCTTTTAGCCTGGACCTTCTTGCCCACCATGCTACCAATAAATTTCTCGATGCTGGCCAACCTAGCCCAAACATCAGAGTGCGACTCCCCGCTGGCACCAATGTCACTTGGGGTACGGATAAGGCGGGGAGGGGAAGGCGATGAAGCGGGAGGAGCCGACCCAGACCCGCGTTATGGCCTTTTGTGCACATGGTATACAGATCAGCACATTCTCCCCCGCAAGGGATACCCCACACATGGCCCGGATTGTCCCAGAGGGAGCCCGAGCCCAGTATCCTGTGTAACCTCCATATGGTGATTTTTATGGTCAGTTGCAAGACTGCAGGGAATTTACGCCTAAGCAACCCTGGATACCCCTTAAAAGTCCCGGTGGGAGGATTTGAGGTGATCAAATTTACACTAGGAACCCCAGGACCAGGAGGAACCCCTTAACATGCACAATAATGAAGCAATCTGCAACACACAATAAGGCATATCAATTACTATACAGTAAATATATAATTTTAATTAAATAATTAAATGGCAAAACCTGCAAGAAACCAGCACCACAGGGGGCTCCCCCACAAGAGAGGGACCCCCAAGTGACAAAGAGGTGGCCAACAGGCCCCTACCTGTCCCCAAGAACGGCAGCAGCAACCGCAGCAAGGCAGCAAAAATGGCCCCCGATCTGAGGAGAAGCCAAGAGAATGGGGGCGGGCCAGCGCCGAAGGCGCGCTTTTCCGGCCCCACCCCCCTCCCAGCAGAGCGGATCTGGCCAGTGAATCCCCCGCAAAACGCGCCAAACGAGGAGGCGGGGCTACCGCGGCCGAGCCGAGCGCCCGCCCCCTTTTCTTAACACAGGCTGAGGGAGAGAAGCTCCCCAGGCTAACAGGAAAGCCACCACGGGCTAGTAAAGCACCATGCACCAGTTCATCCAGGGATACTTCCAGGAGATCCACACTCACACACAACACAAAGTAAAGTGAAACACCAACACACACCTACACTCATATATAAATCTTAATAAATGAAAAGGGAGAGACCGAGGATGACGGCCCGCCAGCCCCCCCCCCCCCCCCTAGAGGGAAGTAAGGGACCCGGAAGGGGGGGTGGGAGGGAACCCGGCCATAATAAGGCCACAGGCATGTAGGGATGGGCATCCCGCACCAGGATCACCAAAAACCTGGATAACCGCCTACCCCATAATGAGGTCTCACGGTGGAGCAAGGCTCCTTCCGCACCCATAGGGTGCTCCTACCCTCACCAGGACCCGCAGCCTAAGCTGGGAGGCTCAAATAGGGGCAATTCAAAAAGGGTCCTGGCAGTAATAGGGATAATAAACGGCCGGGCGCGGGCACGGCTTACCTGCAAGTAAAAGAAGTCTTCATCTTCTGTCTTGTCGCCTTCCCTGCATAGAAGGAACTGGGAAATTGGTGGGAGGTCCCAGGTATATATGGGCCGGGAGGGGCTTTCTTTGTTTGCATATTCATCTCTGCAGAAGATTACCCAAATGTTATGAAGATCGAAGTGGAGTGTATGGCACACTTAGAATAAAAAATGTAATTCCATCTACATTATTTCAATCTCTTCAGATCTCAGGTGGAATGGCGATTGCTTCTGCTTTATTTAGCCAAAGCTGCTAGAAAACACACCTATTAAAGTTGGAGGACTCTAGTAAGGATACTTAGGATCTTTACTGAAGGGCAAGAAAGCCACCCCTACTTTACCAAGACAAATCCACAGGTAGAAGTAAATCACATGTCGGGGGGCACAATCCTAACACAAATGTTTTACATCCCAGATGAGGAAAACAATAAGGTAGAACACCAAAAACCTGACAAAAATGGAGTGTTCCTTTAAATTTCCCTACTCCACAGTCCTTCAAGGACGTACAGCCCCAGTCAAGCCCTACTCACCCGGGGGCCCTAGCACAACCCCTCAGCCAGTCATGTCACTCAGCCTATTAAAGCGCCTCGTTGCCACAGATGGCTTCAGACTTCCCTGGGCACAACCCTGGTAGCGCCGGCATTCCAACCTCTCCTCCCTTGCCGGGGGCTCGAGAGAAGACCAGGCCTTTTCTGTAGATTCAGGACCTGTGAGCTGGCTGCTCACCCTAGGCCAGGCTTCATCCTGAATTGTTGCCATCCAGGAGCTGTTCCATTTAACTTCCAGCCTTGCATATCCCCCCCCCCTCCCCGTCGAGGTACCTGGCCACCAGCTCACCCTGGGCAGCCATCCTGACAACTACCACCACATTGAGTGTTTGGCAGAATCTCCAGGACTAGTCAGTTTAAATCTCCCCAATGCATTCTGAGAGCAACACATGCACCAAACTTTACTCAATGTACTAAAAAGTGTAATAGTTTAACTGGAGTTTAGAATTTAGGTTTTGGGATTCTTGGGTTAATACTTCTAGAAAGCAATGCAGAAAATGTATCAGCACTATGCAAACACACACACAATAAATAACTTTTCTGGGTAAAATTAGGGACTCACATCGGATAGCTCGAAGCCTGGGGATAATCAGAGGGCTTCCAGGCGGGCTGTAGCTGCTCGATCCCTGACCTTTGCATTTGTCCAAAGTTGGTGATGCCTGTACAGTGATCTTGTGTTCAAAGCCTGCAGAGGGGAAAGGTAGAATTATTGTAATATTTACCAGCTATGTATGTTACATTTCAAATTGCACTGCAATTGGGGAATAGAAGGAATTAATATTCCATAAAGAGCAACATCAGCCCAACCTAACAATTAAGCTAGATGGAGTCATTATTCCAAGGCAATAGAGAAGGAGTTGGTGAACCCAAACCATAGGTAAAGGGTAGGAAAAAATAGATAGTTATCATATCAGGAGCTAGTCCGAGCCCGTCCTCTGTTTGTTGGTGTACCACTAGGCTCTGCCATAGGACACATTACTTTTTTCAATATTAAGCAGATAATACTTGGCCGAAATCTCTCTTCTCTACTCTCTCACCTCTCTGACTGTCATTTCTTGCTCTATGTCATCTTACTCCCTTAAACTGAACATGGACAAAACAGGACTGCTCATCTTCCCACCATCTCACTCCCCTCCCCTCTCTAACACCACAATCTCTTTAAATAATCTTACAATAACTGCATCACAAAAACGATCACTGATGCAATGGCTCATGTCACTCACATAGCAAAACACATTGTTTTGAGGGCGACTTCTGTTTACAGCCAAAACGATTTTGCGGTCGAACGATTAACCAATTCTCGTTCATCGCAGAAGCTGTTTCCACTGAGCAATTATCGCTAAATTGTGGTCACTTTAGCGATTTATTGCTTGATAATCACTTCGTGTAAACAGGCCATAAGTAGGAGATTGTGTCACAATACACATGACTTTACCCCCAGCAGGTTTCTTATGCAAACAGACTTCTATGGACAGTATTGCAGTTGAGTAGCGAGCTAAGGCTGCGTAGGTAAGGCCCGGTGCTGTTTTTGGATGCTAATGCCATTAATGAATGGCTGTGTGCACACATCATTGTAACATGTACAAGTGTTTTCCAACTGGCCCTTCCTATCGCTTAACCCTGGCCAATCTAGAAAATGCTGGCGACATGAGCCATCACATTAGTGACCGTTCTTGTGCCACTGAGCGAAAAGCCATTTGAACTGCTCGTGTAAACCCAAAATCAGTCCTTGTACGTGATGACTGGGAACAGTTGCTCCCAAGTTTACAGTCCAACTCCGACCATTCTTGTGGCACTTAAGTGACACTATACTCAGTCAAGGAGAAGGCTTGGTTGGAAAAGTTTGCCTGTTTGCTGATGATACAAAGGTTAGTAATAGGGTGGATATTCCTGGAGGTGTCTGCAACATGGAAATGATTTAACTTTACTTGATAAAAACTGTGGAAACTAGAGTTTAATGTCTCTGAATGTAAAATCCTGCACTTGGGTAGAAGGAATCCCTGCTCTGAGTACCGTATGGGCAGCACTGTGTTAGCCAGGACCTCGGAGGAGAGAGATTTAGGGACACTGATTACTGATAGCTACAAGATGAGTGGACAGTGTAGCCAGGCAGTGGGAAAAGCAAGCAGGATGCTCGGCTGCATAGCTCGAGGCATCGCCAGTAGGAAGAGGGAGGTTGTGATGCCGCTGTATAGAGCCCTGATAAGGCCACAGCTAGAATACTGTGTACAGTTCTGGAGACCTTACCTGCAAAAAGACATTATTCATATAGAACGTGTCCAAAGGCAGCAGCAAAAATGGTGGAAGGACTTAAACTTAAAAGTTATCAGGAGAGTCTTAAAGAACTTAATATGTACAGTATGGAGGAAAGAAGGGAGAGGGGGACATGATTGAGACCTTTAAATATGTGAAAGGATTGAATAAGGTTCAGGAGGGAAGTGTTTTTAAGAAGAAGCTTAATGATAGAACAAGTGGCCCAACCTGAAGCTAGTCGGGGGGAAGATCAGGAGCAATGTTAGAAAATATTATGTTACAGAAAGAGTAGTAGATGCTTGGAACAAACTTCCAGCAGAGGTAGTTGAAAAATCGTCAGTCACAGAATTTAAACATGCCTGGGATAAGCATCCATCTATCCTAAGATAAAGAGAACATACAGTATACACATAAGGGCAGACTAGATGGAGCGTATGGTCTCCTTCTGCCGTCACCTTTCTATGTTTCTAAGTCACCACTTCCTCATTCATGGTGTATGCCACCAAATGGCAGTTAATCAGGCGACTAATAGAAACCTTTCAGGTTTGATGTGCAAGCCCAGTGAGAAACCCAGATTGGTCACCGGCAGTCATGCGATTGCCAATCGCTCGTGAATGAGGAAATGGTTAACATAGGAGTATATTATATATTTTGTATTGTATGTATATTGTATATAAATGATTGTACAGGCTGCAGAACCTGCATTTGAAAAAAAGATTTTGCGTGATTAAGAAAAAGGGTGTTGCCTAGAGGCCAGGATTACAACTATTTAATCAATTTGTAACAGAATTTACATGAAGTGAAAAGAGATAGGATTCAGAATTTCAATAACGAGGTCCAGCATTCTCAGAAACTGTGTTATAAGAAATATTGAGCCATGACGGTGTCAGTTTGATATGTCACAGTATTGATATCTTGATATCTCCATGGTATCTACCTGCAGGGCTTAGTGCAAGTTTAGGCTACGACATATGAGATACCTACTTTGGGCACATTAAAATATAAATTAAAGAGGAACTTCTAGTCTAAGAGACTTGAGGGCCGGCCAAGTTCCACTCGTTGAATTGCATCCTGAATTGCCTCCCCCAGATCCCCCATTCCACTCATCTTCTCCTGGAACCATGACCGCGTCTTGCCACCGCAGACGTATCCTTACTCACCTCTAGCCCTTCAGATGGCTTGGCCGCTGACAGAGCCAAGTGAAAACAAGCAATTAACACTGTGGGAACAGCAGGAAGGTGCGTTTTTACAGTGACCGACACACAGCGGGTCATCCCAATCCCCTCCTTCCCCCGAGAGGAACAACACACTGAAATTCCTGTGTGTTGTTCCTCTTTAAGGGAGTAGAACGATCCACAACCAATATTGAATTGGTAAAAGTGCTGGGAGATCACACTAGTGAAACTTTACTAGTGAAACTTTACAGCTTGTCAGCACTCCAATGAACGGTATTGTTTTGGGGACTTCTGGCAAGGAAAGTAAATAACACCCTCCAGTGGAGCACTACATCTGCCGGACCACATTCAGGACTACCTACCTGAGGGTAAGCTAATCCGATTGCCATCCTTATGCTTCAAGCGACTCTTTTTAAAGTTACCCTTCCTTTTATTGACCTTAGGCTTTTCCTGGTACATTTGATACATGATGATGTTCAGTTCCCGCTCTACAATGTCAAACTCTCGCTCTGTCAGTTCCTGCTCTCTTCTCCGAAGCATTTCCTCCAAGTTCCTCTGCTCCTCGGCTGCACGCACCAGCTCCTCCTCGCGGCTTCGAAGTTCCTGAAAAGGAAGCGACGTTGGATGAAAAAATAAAAGGCTTGTGACAGCTCAGAAAGAATGGATACTTAAAGGGATACACGAGGCCAAGGCAATCGTTAGACTATTGTGTCAGGCTCTGTTTGACGCCTTCCTAAACTGTTGTCCATTTTAAATTGAAGAAGAAATGGCCGATAAATTTACAGTTTCACTTTATGATTTATCTTTTGAAATATTTAGGCGTGGCCCTTGGCTGTGTGATGCCGATGCTGTGTGACGTGATGATTTCCTGAAAGTGCTGTAGATGCTGTAGCAGGTCTCCAAGTTGATTCCATCTTAGCTTTCCATTTTATCTGAGGCTACTCTCCAAATGTAGTTGTGCTTCTGCCCCATCCCTCAGTGCACTCAGCATGAGCAAACCCGGCAAGCCTGGAAGCACTGAGGGACAGGGGTGTTGCGAATGAGGGAAAACTTTGGAGACCTGCTACAGCATCTACAGCGCTCTGCAGGAAATTGAGAAATAGGCATCTGCTGAGCTAATCTCTGTCTTATTCCCTGTATTGTCCACCTTGTATCTTTATTGAAGAATTTCTGTGAGTAAGAGACTAGGTCCATGGTTGCATTGCAACTTGACCACCTGCTGGTGGCACTGTCCTATCAAGATCTTAGGACTATTCAGCATAACCAGCAGGTGGCTCTGCTGGCTGCTACATCGGGGGTAATTAGCTGCAGGTAAAACCATTTACTGACCCATAACAAGGCTCTGCAGACAAGGAGGGGTGCTCCAATATTAGATTTACTTCCACTGCTTCCTGATGCACCATTCCAGCTCCTGTTATCCTGAACTCTATCCAGCCCTGTTCTTTTTGTAATCACAATCCTCCAGCTTCACCATGATGTTACCTGCTCCAGAGGTCATCCTGGTCCTCCAGTTTCAATCCCTCCAGCCATTAATTTATCCTCCAGGTTCTATTTCCTAATTTAGGTAACTGTCCCCCCTTCTTGCCTCGGATCCTTATATTTGTATAAAGTACAAGTATATTTTGTATATAGTTTATGATCTTAAAGTGGACCAACACCCAGGATTTTGACTATCCTGGGTTTTGGTCCACTTCGGTGGGGCACCCCGATCGGGGGTGCCCAGCTGTGTGAAACCCCCCAGAAACCCCAAAAACTCACCTCTCCCTGCTCCCACGTGAACGCCGCAGCCAATCCCCACCAACATCTAGGCGGGGGACAGGAACGTACAAGCCTCTTCCGCCGCCGCCTCCCGCGCGTCACTCTCGGCGCCCGCGCACGTCTGGAGGGGCGCGCGGGAGGCGGCGGATCAGGTAAGGTCTTTTTGGGGTTTCTGGGGGGTTTCACCCCGCGGGACATCCCGATCTCGGATGTCCCGCGGGGTGGGAGGTGATCGGCCCGGGAATCTTATAGATTTCCGGGCCGATCACCCCTGGGTGTTGGTCCACTTTAATGTGTCATAAATATAGTTTTGTTTGTAGTGGGAGGTTTATTGTGTATTATTACGGTAGTTTCTAAGGTGGCTGCTGTGTAAACTGTCCCACTTTGAGGACCCCAAAAAATGGTCAGTCAAACCAGTTTGTGGGCAATGAATGTGGTGGGGTTTGGTTTAGCGCATGGCTTAATTACGGGTCACATGGTCTAGGAACATGGTGATTGATCCAGTGCTCAGAAGTCCATGCATTCCACTACCATCATTCAACCAGAGACAGAGCAGTTGTAAACCACCCAGATATCCTGCGTAGTGCATTTGGTGGGACTTCCCCATGTCAGAAAAGTGGGACATTTAGGTATTTCCAGAGTGTGCCTCAAAGTGGGATGGTCCCTTCAAAAGTGGGACATCTGGTCAGTTTATAGCTGTGTCTTGTAGGGGTTGGTATAGTTTTCACAGTGTTTGTTTTTCACAAATTCAGCATTTATCCACATCACATTGGGGTCCATTCAGAGCCAGGTGATAATTCTCACTCCTTTTTTAGGAGAGAAAACTGCCATTCAGTGCCTAACATCTTGCTCTAAATCAGCCCCAAGATAGACAATAGCAGTGAATGGCAATTTTCACTCCTAAAATGGAATCAACCCCAATGTGCAGTCGGCTAAATCTGGCCTTATCCATAATTACAGCCTAAGTGATTGTGACAATTTCAAATATTTTGCCTTTTGTTTTTTGTTTTTTTTTGCTAAAGGTTTGAGTGTTCAAGGCAATGACAGATTTAACCAAAATACACAGTAACAATGTCTCCAGCTGCAGATTCGCAGTTACCTTCTCTTTAGTTCGGAGTTCATCAAACATCTGTTGGATTTCCAGCCTCCAGTCTTCTTGCAGGGAATGGAAGGATTCCAGAGGCATCTGAAACATGGCTGACTGTTCAATGGTGGTCAGCTGCTCCAAAATGCAGGAGAACGAAGGGCGGCTGTGAGGATCTGGGTTCCAACAAGCTAATTCAAAAGAACACAATATAAGAGATCTGTCAGAAAGTCATAATACAAGACAACACAAACTAGACAACACAAACTATGTGCTGAAAAACAAAAGGCTCAAACATTAAAGCCGAATAAAAACCAAGTGGTCTGACCCTGGAATCTAAAAGATTCCGGGGATGGCTCTTCCCTGGGGCTTCCCAAATCAGGATACCCTGCTGTGTGCCCCCCCCCCCCCCGGTAATCACTCACCTTTCCCTGGTCCAACGGTGCATACACAGGCTCTCATCCGATGAGAGCCATTTGCCGTTTTAATGGGGAGCTTGCGCTGCCCCATCCCCTGTATCCTCAGGCTGTGCAGGCGCTCCCGCCCAGCCATTCCAATAGGATGCATCTGCTTGCGCTCCCCATTGAAATCATAGTCGCGGCAAGCGGCTCTCGTTGGACAAGAGCCCACGCATGTGATGTTGGACCAGGAAAAAGTGATTGAATAGCAGCGTTCTGAGGGGCACACAGGAGAACAGAATAAAACCCGGGAAAGTCAAATATCCAGGTTTTGTTCCACTTTAAAGGGGAACGCCAAGCTTTTTGTAACCATGCAGTCCACTCCTCCCTCCCTCTGTGCCAAACCCAATTTTGGCATTAAAATAATAAAACTACTCGCCAATCACTTCAATCCTCCCTGATTCCGGCACAGGACTCTGAATGGCAGCCGTAGACTTGAATGACAGTTGGACTTGAGTGAGTGATCAGCACCGTCACACTGCTGCACAGGATTGGGTTACAGGCCTATGACTCTTCACTTCTCTCCAAGATGGCTGCACCCAGGACCCACCGTTAGCTAAAGACTGGAATACCACTTTAAAGAGGAACAATGGTCTGGTTTTAGTAAGGAATAAATAAACAGAGGTCAAGGGCCCGCGCATTCGTCTTAGATTCACCGGCATACACAGCGTCAAGGGGGCTTCACACAGTGGGCATCCCAATTTAGGATGCCCCGGAGCTGATCTTAAAGTGGACTAACACCCTAAATTAAAGAAACCCAGAGGACTTGCTCCCCTTTCCAGTGCAGGTCCGGATGTTTTGGAGCTAGGCCTTTGGCTTTTGGAGCTGGGGGAATTGAGGTTTCCTCATGTGAGGAAAGTATTTTATTAGACGGGGGATATGCATGCACCCCAATATTTATTTTTGGGGGGTGTCTTCCAATCACTTCTTAATGATGAATGTGGGTCTCATGGAAAGAATGGTTGGGGACCCACATCCTAATCTAATGTCAGAGACGAAAGACACCGATTACCTTCCAAGATCCGAACAAAAGGATCCGGACATGTTGACGGAATGGGCAGAGTCAGTTTGTTCATTGCCACGCCATACGCCACAGCAAGGGCATCGATTTCCCGGTATGGAACTTCTCCGGTAAGCAGCTCCCAGAGGAGAACACCAAAACTGAAACATAAGGAAACATGTTCAGTGAGTGATACAGTCACACCACAGAGGAGGCAAATTGGTTTTATAGAGGAGGCTAGAGTTTTGGGGATAAGTACATAATAAAACCTCTATGCAAAAAGAGTTTTAAAAAAAGACAATTCTGTGAGTACTCACCTGTAGAATTGCTTTTACCATGCATGGCACGGCCTGCTTCCAAAAATCCTTACATATGGGTAATCCCGCCACAAGGTGGCGCAGTGTACTGCAGAAGAGTTGTGGCTCCTCCTGGTACCATATAAAAACGGAATCACCATAGACTTATCCAGTGTTGTCAAGCAGTTATTCAAGAAACCGGGAGCTAAGAAAGGTAAAAAAGGTAACAAAACCCCAACTAACTTGGAACAATCACCATAAAGAGGCAACCAAGAATAACAATAACAAGGGTGGGGTGAAGCAGGCCGTGCCATGCATGGTAAGAGCAATTCTACAGGTGAGCACTCACAGAATTGTCTTTTTCCCATTGCATGGTACAGCCTGCTTCCAAAAATCCTTACGTATGGAACGTCTAACAGCAGTGTCCGTAAGGTATGAACAGAAGACCAAGTTGCGGCCTTACAAACGTGTTCAACAGAAGCTTGGTGCTGAAAAGCCCAAGACGCGCCAATAGCACAAGTGGAATGAGCAGTAACCCTAAAAGGAGGAACCTTCCCCCTGGCAGAATAGGCCTGCTCCACCGCCTGACGGATCCACTTGCTGATAGTCGGAGGCAAACCCTTCCTAGGTCCAGCAGGAAGAACAAAAAGAGCGTCAGATTTCCTGAAAGACTCGGTAGCAACCAAATAAAACTTCAGAGCCCTGACAACATCCAAAGAGTGAAGGGTCTGCTCCTTGGAATTAGCAGGGTTAGGACACAAAGAAGGCAAAACAATGTCCTGATTGAGATGAAAAGCAACGCAACCTTAGGTAAGAAATCCGGCTTAAGCCGAAACACCACCTTATTCTGATGCCTTTCAAGGGGAGGTTTGATGGAAAAAAAAAGGAGGTTTGATGGAAAGCGCCGCCAGCTCAGAAACTCACCTGACAGAAGTAATGGCCACCAAAAAGGCCACCTTAAGAGTCAGAATGGACAAAGCAGCCCCACGGATAGGCTTAAAGGAAGGACCCTGCAGAGCAGACAACACCAGATTCAGGTCTCAAACCGGTAGCATAGGCTTACGTGGCGGATGCACGAGTAACTCCCTGGAAAAAAGTCTTAACCAGCCGGTGATTGGCAAAGGATCTTTGGAAAAAAATTGCCAGAGCTGACACCTGTCCCTTTAGGGTACTAAGTTGAAGGCCCGAATCCAAACCATGTTGCAAAAATTCCAGAATCCTGGGAATAGAAAACACCCGACAAGAAAGAGACTTGGACTCACACCAGGCAATGTAAGCATGCCAGATCCTGTAGCAGATAAAGGACGAGGACTTCTTCCTAGCCCTAATCATGGTATCAACAACAGAAACCGGCAACTCCTTATCCATCAAGATGGAGGTTTCAGCAGCCAAGCCGTTAAAGCCAGCGTTTGTAAATTGGGATGGCACAGTTGTCCCTGAGTGAGCAGATCTGGATCCTTGGGCAGGGCATACTGATCTACCGCCAACTGCACGACGTCTGCGAACCACACCCTCCTTGGCCAACAGGGGGCCACCAGAATGGCTGGTACCCCTTCCTGGGCTATCTTGCGCAGCACCCTGTCCAGCAGAGGGAAGGGAGGAAACACATAGAGGAGCCGAAACTCCGTCCAAGGCATTGCTAGCACATCCGTGGCGAAGGCCAGAGGGTCCTGTGACAGGGAGACAAACTTGGGAAGCTTGTGGTTGTGGCGGGACGCAAAGAGGTCCACATCCGACTGACGCCAGCAGTGACACAGGGAGTGAAATACCTTGTTGTTGAGGGACCATTCCCCCAGACGAGACGTCCCCTGCTCAGGGAGTCTGCCTCCTGGTTCTCCACCCCCAGAATGTAAACCGCCGAGATGCAGGGAACATTCTCTTCCGTCCAAGACAGTATCAGAGACACTTCCTTGAGGGCTCGCTTGCTTCGAGTCCCTCCCTGATGATTGATGTAGGCAACCACCGTCTGATTGTCCGAGCGGATCTGAACAGCTCGACCCCAAAGGTGCGTGGTCAGCTGAGAAAGAACCAACCTGATCGCCCTCAGTTCCAGGACATTGATGGGAGAATGGGCCTCCTGGGGGCCCCACCGATCCTGGAACTTCAGAGACTTCCAAAAGCCCCCCCAACCTGTCAGACTGTCATCTGTGGTGAAAGTCTCCCAGCACGGGGGCAGAAAGGTCCTGCCCACTAGAAGATTCCCTTAGTCCAGCCACCACGAGAGGGACTGTCTGGCCAGGGGGGGACAGAGCAAATTCATGGTCCAGGGACACAGGGTCCCGATCCCAAACTGACAAGAGGTGCAACTGAAGAGGCCTCATGTGAAACTGAGCAAAAGGGACCGCCTCGAAGCAGGACACCATCAGACCCACTAACTGCATCCCTTGCCGGATGGAGGGATGGGGCACAAGAGCAGAGTCTGTGCCTGCTTCTGAAGGCCCTCCACTTTCTGCTGAGGCGGGAATACCTTGACCTGAGAGGTATCCAGAGACATGCCCAGAAAGGACGCAACCAAAGACGGAGACAGTGAAGACTTGGGATAGTTGATCACCCAGCCAAAAGACTCGAGAGTGGAGGTCACCACCAGAGTATCCTTCTCGGCCTGATGAAGAGACTGAGCCGCAATCAGAATGTCGTCCAGGTAAGGAAGGATGTGAATGCCCTGATTCCACAGCAGAGCCATCACGCCCGCCAGCACCTTGGTGAACACCCGAGGCGCCGAGGTGATACAGAACGGTAAAGCCACAAACTGTTAATGCTGATCCTCTAGAGCGAACCTGAGAAATCTCTGATGACCTGGAAAGATTGGCACGTGAAGGTATGCATCCTTGATGTCCACGGAGGTCATGAAGTCGCCCGGGCGCAGGGTACTGACCGCCGAGCGTAGAGTCTCTATGCGAAAGTGCTTGATCCTGACAAATTGGTGAGACCCTTCAAGTCCAGGATGGGCCTCAGGGACCCGTCGTTTTTGGGGACCGTGAACAGATTGGAGTAGAACCCTCAACCCCGTTCCTGGGAAGGCACCAGGCAAATGACTCCTGATTCCAACAGACGTTGAACCGCAAGGCGCAAACCCTGAGCTGACAGAGGGTTTTGAGACATCCGGGATCTGATGAATCATGGGGGCGGCCAGGCTGCAAACTCTATCTTGTAAACGGAGGACACCACCTCCTGAATCCACCGCTCTGAGACGCGTAGCCTCCAGACGTGAGTAAAGACATCAAACACCTAGACACTGGATAAGAGCACATAGACTGTGAAGCACCCAGCCTAACAGCCACAGTGCTGTTACAGTGCACTGCCAATATAACGCTTTAACTGTCTGCCAACCAGAGATCCTGGGGGGTGGTCTGGACCCTGAGTCCAGTAGCGTGGGTGGGCCCTTATGCGTAAAAGCTATTTTCAGTGACTACTTTTATTAGGGGCTTTCAGTTGAGCTTTAAAGCATCCATGTACCTGTGTGCCCTGAAAGACTTGATGGGGTCCTAAGCCAGCTGAACAACCAGAAAACAGACATGGCAGACTCTCAGCCAAAAGTGAGGGCAAAGCCCAAGTGGGCCTAGACCTAGATTTTGCTCACTAAACTAAGGCACTGCAAAGGTACCCAGTTTAAAACAAGGCTGAAATGTGCCTTGAAGCTGTAGTGTAGGCAGCCACCAAATAAGCTCCCACTGCCACCAATCATTATTACGAAACAGGTCGCGCAGCTGTCCTACCAAAATCTAACACCCCTACAGGGCTTACCGATTTATGCTTCATGTCTCCATTAATTTAACTTGCTTGGGCTGATGAGCGCCCAGAAAGATCTCCCACTCCTATTAATGAGTGCAGCGTCTGGTTACCTAGGGGCCCAGTTCAAACTACGGGTCCAGCCGTCCATAGGGATTATAGGAGCCCAGACATTATGGCTGCATGAGATCCAAAAACATCTGATGGCTGCCCAGGCCAAGTATAGGCCATGTGTTGTTTTTTTATGAAGTACATTTTCAAATATCACTGTGTTGTAAAGTGAGAGTCGCTTTTATTCTAGTATTTAAAATAGCTACCAGCAGCCCAGGGCACATTACACACATTATTCCTGCAGACGTTTCTGTAGAAGTACAAACTATGCTTATTTGAAAATGCTCTGCGGCAAGAGATGTCAACCGAAAGAGCCAACGGCCACTTAAATTGTGATTATGTAGGAAAATCTGTAAATCTAACAACACCCTGTTTCCCTGAAAATAAGGAAAGCTTATTTTTTTCCATAAAGACAAATAGATAGGCAAAGGAATAGATAGATGATAGCTAGGCAGAGGGACAGATAGACAGCCACCACCATCCTGATGGGGGGGCAGTGGCAGCTCAGCTGCCCCTATCCCTTCGCAGCAAGTGTCCCTGATTGGGGGGGGGGGGGCAGCAGTCCAGCCGCCCCAATCCCTCTGCAGCGGTTGGCACAGATTGGTGGGACAGCACACCCACCCCCAACCCTCTGTAACTAGGGCTTATTTTCGTGGTAAGGCTTAATTTCGGAGCTTATAATTTAGAGCATTTGTGAAAACGCTATAAAAAAAAAAACACTAGAGCTTATTTTTAGGGAAACACGGTACATCTTCTTCAGTGCCTTTTTAAAACCAGACCTTCACCCTGCATAAGAGCTTATCTTGTAGGTTTCCCCCACCCTGTACATACATTGCCCACAATAAAAATCATCCTACTGCTTTTTACGAGCCTTTAACCATCCAAGATGGAGGCACATGGAGTTTCAGTCTGCCTGCAAACAGGAGGTGTCTTCTGACTGTGCCGCTCTGCATTCTGGGATTGCTGTCTTTCTCCTGACCCCAGCTCAGCTCTGTCTGTGCAAAGCACAGCTATAACCCGTCCCTGCACTTTTAACCCACCCTCTCCACAGTATGAGATGCTTCTGAAGCAAGATGGCGTCGCCCATATCTTAAAGGTCCTGAACAGAAATGAAGCCCAGCAGGAATAATAAGTAAGTGACTAAAAACGTCAAATGTATTAATTTTAGATGCTGTGGAAAAATTGTAAGGGTTTGGGCTTTTCGTTAAATGATGCTGAAGGTCCACTTTAATAAGCCTGTACAGTATATAAGCATAAAGAAGCAGGAGGACAGCAAACTACTGGTTCTCTTGGGCCACTAAGCAGCACTGTAGACCAGCCACGATCATCTTACCTCCATACATCGCTGCTTTTGGAAAAGAGGGACAGTCGAATGACTTCGGGGGCCATCCAGGCGTAGGTCCCGGCAGCACTCATCTTGGTGGTCTTCTGCCATTCCCTGGCCAGACCGAAGTCTGTGATCATCAAGGTCTTATTAAACAAGTCATTGTTCTCAATCTTCTCAAGTATAAGGACTGCACAAAAAGGAAAACATGGACATTGGTCATGAATAGGCCTGCTAAAATGTCACAATTTTTTTATGGAAGAGGTAAGCAGAGGTGAGATGGGAAGAGGGAAGCAGAGATTTGATGGGAAGGGTTAAGCAGAGGTGAGGTGAAAAGAGGCCAAGATGGGAAGAGGTAGGCAGAGAAGAGGCGAGATAGGAAAAGGAAAGCAGGAGTGAGGGGAGAAGAGGTGAAATAGAAAGAGGTAAGCAGAGAAGAGGCGAGATAAAAAGAGGTAAGCAGAGAAGAGGCGAGATAAAAAGAGGGAAGCAGAGAAGAGGTGAGATAAAAAGAGGTAGGCAGAGAAGAGGTGAGATAAAAAGAGGTAGGCGGAGAAGAGGCGAGATAGGAAAAGAAAAGCAGGAGTGAGGGGAGAAGAGGTGAGATAGAAAGAGGTAAGCAGAGAAGAGGTGAGATAAAAAGAGGTAAGCAGAGAAGAGGTGAGATTAAAAAGAGGTAAGCAGAAGTGAGCAGAAATAGAGGTGAGGTGAGCAGAGGTGGGCAGGAGTGCGACAGACAGAGGTGAGATGGGAAGAGGAAAGCAGAGGTGAGGTGAGAAGAGATGAGATAGAAAGGGATAAGCAGAGAAGAGGTGAGATAGGAAGAGTTAAGCATAGGTGAGGTGAGAAGAGGTGAGATATGAAGAGTTAAGCATACAGTAGGTGAGGTGAGAAGAGGTGAGATAGGCAGAGTTAAGCAGAGGTGAGGTGAGAATAGGAAGAGGTGAGCAGAGGTGGGCAGAAGTGAGGTGGGCAAAGGTGTGACAGACATAGGTGAGATGGGAAGGGTTGGGGTGAGCAGAATCAGGGATAGGTATGATGGGACAGCTAGCAATAGAATAATGTACTCTGCTCATTGTATAGATGGTTTGTTTGCAGCAATGCTTATGTAATGCCCATGAACACGCAAAATACAATGTCTGCTCCAACTAGGGCTGCCACCTTTCCCAACAAAAAACACCGGCCTTTTTACAGGTACGTGGGCGTGGTTTTGTGGGGGTGTGGTCTTGTGGGGGCATGGTCTTGTAAAATTAAAATGTAACCATACTTTTTCACTTAAAATACCTTGTTTTCCACTTTCCAAAGTGCAACAGCCAACACACACACATCACGCTTCCCCGCTTCCCGAGTGCTCTAAAATAACGGACGGGCCGGGATGCAACCCCTTGCCCTGCTAACAGTAACAATAATACTGGCAAATACCAAAAAATTACCAAAAATACCGCCTGTGCCAGTGAAATACCGACAAGGTGGCAACCTTACCTGCAACCAGGGGTGGGATTCAGCAGATTCTCCCTGGTTCTGCAGAATCAGTTGTTACAATTGTAGCAGTTCTCAGTACAGCCACAAATAAGTTATACAATCCCTTAGACACATTTTATTAGTATTACACAGTTTGCTGTTTATTAATTTGTATGCAAAAAAAAATTATAAAAATATAAATGTCTGCAGCACTTGAAAACTTAATGTATAGGGAACAGGTAATAAAAATGTGAATCCCCCCCCCACTGCCTGCAACCCACTTTTATAGAGAAGTTCATTGGTGCCTCACTTGCTATTTCAGGAATTAGCACTGCACTGCCTCTGGTGGCCAGCGATGTGCGCTGCAAGCAAAACACGTTGAGCTTGCCAACTCCCTAATATTTAGAACTAGGCATGCCAGGGGATGCGGGTTGTTGAGTAACATCAACTAACCCTCTTAGAAAACATCCTGCCTTCCACACTACCCACCCACCCTCCCTATTTCTTTTTCTATGCTTGCTTTATTATTATCATAATTAATTATTTTTAATACCGATTTTTATCTGATTGAAATTGTTGGTTATCATTAGTGATGAGCGAGTAGTATTCGACCGAGCCGGTATTCGATCGAATACTACGCTGTTCGTCATACTCGATTTCGATCGAGTACAGCGGCGATGGCGCACTCACAATTCGTTTCCCCTCCCACCTTCCCTGGCGCGTTTTTTACACCAATCACCATGCAGGGGGGGTGGGACAGGTCCTGGGAGGACGCTGGCATCGCGAAAACGGCGTCTACACGCATTGGCTGGAAAAACCATGTGACCTCGAATATACAAAACTCAGCACTTCCTCTTCGTCAGCATTAGCAGCTTGAACTTAGTGAGGGACAGACGCTCACAGCAGGGAAAGACAGGCTGTCGCTGGCAGGGCCCCAGAAGCTCGGAATATCGCTTTTACCACCATCTATACCAGCTACCAGAAGACAAGACAGTCCTTAATAGCCCTTATTAGGGCTGCTACGCTGAACAGTATATAGCTCATATTCTATGTAGTCAGGCAGGGCCCCAGAAGCTCAGAATATACCTTTTACCACCATATATACCAGCTACCAGAAGACAAGACAGTCCTTAATAGCCCTTATTAGGGCTGCTACGCTGAACAGTATATAGCTCATTTTCTATTTAGTCAGGCAGGGCCCCAGAAGCTCAGAATATACCTTTTACCACCATATATACCAGCTACCAGAAGACAAGACAGTCCTTAATAGCCCTTATTAGGGCTGCTACGCTGAACAGTATATAGCTCATTTTCTATTTAGTCAGGCAGGGCCCCAGAAGCTCAGAATATACCTTTTACCACCATATATACCAGCTACCAGAAGACAAGACAGTCCTTAATAGCCCTTATTAGGGCTGCTACGCTGAACAGTATATAGCTCATTTTCTATTTAGTCGGGCAGGGCCCCAGAAGCTCAGAATATACCTTTTACCACCATATATACCAGCTACCAGAAGACAAGACAGTCCTTAAGAGCCCTTATTAGGGCTGCTACGCTGAACAGTATATAGCTCATTTTCTATGTAGTCAGGCAGGGCCCCAGAAGCTCAGAATATACCTTTTACCACCATATATACCAGCTACCAGAAGACAAGACAGCCCTTAAGAGCCCTTATTAGGGCTGCTACGCTGAACAGTATATAGCTCATTTTCTATTTAGTCAGGCAGGGCGCCCCAGAAGCTCAGAATATACCTTTTACCACCATATATACCAGCTACCAGAAGACAAGACAGTCCTTAATAGCCCTTATTAGGGCTGCTACGCTGAACAGTATATAGCTCATTTTCTATTTAGTCAGGCAGGGCCCCAGAAGCTCAGAATATACCTTTTACCACCATATATACCAGCTACCAGAAGACAAGACAGTCCTTAAGAGCCCTTATTAGGGCTGCTACGCTGAACAGTATATAGCTCATTTTCTATGTAGTCAGGCAGGGCCCCAGAAGCTCAGAATATACCTTTTACCACCATATATACCAGCTACCAGAAGACAAGACAGTCCTTAAGAGCCCTTATTAGGGCTGCTACGCTGAACAGTATATAGCTCATTTTCTATTTAGTCAGGCAGGGCCCCAGAAGCTCAGAATATACCTTTTACCACCATATATACCAGCTACCAGAAGACAAGACAGTCCTTAAGAGCCCTTATTAGGGCTACTATGTTGAACAGTATATAGCTCATATCCTATGTAGTCAGGCAGGGCCCCAGAAGCTCAGAATATACCTTTTACCACCATATATACCAGCTACCAGAAGACAAGAGAGTCCTTAAGAGCCCTTATTAGGGCTGCTACGTTGAACAGTATATAGCTCATATTCTATGTAGTCAGGCAGGGCCCCAGAAGCTCAGAATATACCTTTTACCACCATATATACCAGCTACCAGAAGACAAGACAGTCCTTAAGAGCCCTTATTAGGGCTGCTACGCTGAACAGTATATAGCTCATTTTCTATGTAGTCAGGCAGGGCCCCAGAAGCTCAGAATATACCTTTTACCACCATATATACCAGCTACCAGAAGACAAGAGAGTCCTTAAGAGCCCTTATTAGGGCTGCTATGTTGTACAGTATATAGCTCATTTTCTATGTAGTCAGGCAGGGCCCCAGAAGCTCAGAATATACCTTTTACCACCATATATACCAGCTACCAGAAGACAAGACAGTCCTTAAGAGCCCTTATTAGGGCTACTATGTTGAACAGTATATAGCTCATATACTATGTAGTCAGGCAGGGCCCCAGAAGCTCAGAATATACCTTTTACCACCATATATACCAGCTACCAGAAGACAAGAGAGTCCTTAAGAGCCCTTATTAGGGCTGCTATGTTGAACAGTATATAGCTCATTTTCTATGTAGTCAGGCAGGGCCCCAGAAGCTCAGAATATACCTTTTACCACCATATATACCAGCTACCAGAAGACAAGACAGTCCTTAATCCCTTATTAGTGCTGCTATGTTGAACAGTATATAGCTCATTTTCTATGTAGTCAGGCAGGGCCCCAGAAGCTCAGAATATACCTTTTACCACCATATATACCAGCTACCAGAAGACAAGAGAGTCCTTAAGAGCCCTTATTAGGGCTGCTACGTTGAACAGTATATAGCTCATATCCTATGTAGTCAGGCAGGGCCCCAGAAGCTCAGAATATACCTTTTACCACCATATATACCAGCTACCAGAAGACAAGACAGTCCTTAAGAGCCCTTATTAGGGCTACTATGTTGAACAGTATATAGCTCATATCCTATGTAGTCAGGCAGGGCCCCAGAAGCTCAGAATATACCTTTTACCACCATATATACCAGCTACCAGAAGACAAGACAGTCCTTAATCCCTTATTAGTGCTGCTATGTTGAACAGTATATATCTCATATCCTATGTAGTCAGGCAGGGCCCCAGAAGCTCAGAATATCGCATTTACCACCATATATACCAGCTACCAGAAGACAAGAGAGTCATTGAGAGCCCTTATTAGGGCTGCTATGTTTTAAAAATTGTGTGGAGGCCCAAGAGCTGAGACCTTTTAAAAATTGTGTGGAGGCCCAAGAGCTGAGACCTTTTAAAAATTGTGTGGAGGCCCACGAGCTGAGACCTCTCAAACATTGTGTGGAGGCCCAAGAGCTGAGACCTTTTAAAAATTGTGTGGAGGCCCAAGAGCTGAGACCTTTTAAAAATTGTGTGGAGGCCCAAGAGCTGAGACCTTTTAAAAATTGTGTGGAGGCCCAAGAGCTGAGACCTCTTAAAAATTGTGTGGAGGCCCAAGAGCTGAGACCTCTTAAAAATTGTGTGGAGGCCCAAGAGCTGAGACCTTTTAAAAATTGTGTGGAGGCCCAAGAGTTGAGACCTCTTAAAAATTGATTGTATTAAGCCTAAGAGGTGAGCCATAATTTTTTTCATTAATACAGCAATTCTACGGCGGTTAAGGAGGAGGAGGAGGAGGAGGAGGAGGAGGAGGAGGAGGAGGAAATGGCACTTCATACAGATGGCACTTCACTCTTGGCTGCTTTCCACTGTTGTACAAGCAAAGTCCGGGTCAATCCACTTGCTGTTCATTTTGATTAGCGTCAGCCTGTCAGCACTGTCGGTTGACAGGCGGCTGCGCTTATCGGTTATAATGCCCCCGGCTGCGCTGAACACACCCTTTCTGATAGCACGCTGGCGGCAGGGCAGGCAAGCACCTCCAAGGCGTACAGGGACAGTTCCAGCCACGTGTCCAACTTGGAGACCCAGTAAGTGTAGGTCGCCGAGGGATCGGGGAGGACAGGGGTGTGGTCTGCCAGGTAGTCCCGCAACATCCGCCGATACTTGTCCCTCCTGCTGATAGCGGGCCCCGCAGTGATGGAAGTTGCACGAGGGGGTGACATGAACGTGTCCCACACCTTGGAGAGTGTTCCCCTGGTGGCTGTGGGCCTGATCGATGTTGTCAGACTCTGGGAGACACTCTCCTCTCTGCCGCCAGCGATGCTGGGTGGGAAAATCTGCATCATGTTCTGCAAGAGTTCCCTCTGGTATTCCAGTAATCGATTCGTCCTCTCCTCTACCGGAATAAAAGAGGAGAAGTTATCTTTATACCGGGGGTCCAGGAGTGCGAAGACCCAGTATAGTTTGTTCTCCAATATCCGGACAACACGTATGTCCCGGGAAAAGCAGCCCAGCATGAAGTCAGCCATGTGTGCCAGACTCTGAGTAGGCATGACGTCACTGCCCCCACCAGAAGGATCATTTTCCATTTCCTCCTCTTCCTCCTCCTCTCTGCCCCATCCGCGCTGAACCAATGGGACGCACACAGCCTGACTGCTACCCTCGCCGCCAGCATCCTCTTCCACAGCCACCTCCACGTTGTCCTCCTCCTCCTCATCCTCCTCCTGCAACTGCCACCGAGCAGCAGACAAAAGTGTGGCCTGACTGTCTACCTGCGTTGCGTCTCCTCCTACCCCCATCTCCTCTGTGTGCAATGCGTCCTCCCTTATTGCGATGAGCGATTCTTTAAGGACGCCTAGGAGCGGGATGGTTACGCTCACTATAGCGTCCTCGCTGCTGACCTTCTTAGTGGACTCCTCAAAGATACGCAATACATCGCATATGTCTGCCATCCATGGCCACTCGTGGTTGGCAAACTGAGGGAGCTGAGTTGGAGGCACGCGTGGATGCATCATCTGGTACTCCATCAATGCTTTCTGCTGCTCACACACCCTGGCCAACATGCAATAGGTGGAATTCCAGCGAGTGGGCAGGTCGCACAACAGCCGATGTTGAGGCAAATGGAGGCGTTGCTGGATTTTTTTTTAAGCTAGCAGCAGCTACAGTTGACTTCCGAAAGTGAGTGCACAAGCGCCGCACTTTGACCAGTAGCTCTGCCAGGTTGGGGTAAGTCTTTAGAAACTTTTGTACTACCAAATTAAAAACGTGGGCCAGGCATGGTACGTGATTGAGTTCTGCAAGCTCCAGAGCCGCCACCAGGTTACGGCCGTTATCGCACACGACCATGCCTGGTCCTAGCTGCAGCGGCGACAGCCACATCTCTGTCTGCTGCAATATGGCGTGCCTCACCTCTGCGGCGCTGTGCTTCCTGTCGCCCAAGCTGATGAGCTTAAGCACCGCCTGCTGACGTCTCCCCGTGCCAGTGCTGCAACGCTTCCAGCTAGGGGCTGAGGGCGATGTTAAGGCGGAGGAGGAGGAGGAGGAGGAGGAAGAGGAGGGGGGTCTATCAGAACCTGTGCTGGCAATCTTGGGCGGGGGTGGTATGTAGGCCGTCCCTGTTTGCGACCCCGTCCCCGCTTCCACAACATTCACCCAGTGTGCCGTCAAAGAGATGTAGCGTCCTTGGCCGCAAGCGCTTGTCCATGAGTCGGTGGTCAAGTGGACCTTTGCGCTGACTGCGTACCTCAGGGTCCGCCTGATGTTACGCGACACGTGCTGGTGCAGGGCGGGGACGCCACACCGGGAAAAATAGTGGCGGCTAGGGACGGAATAGCGAGGTGCGGCAGCCGCCATCAGGTCGCGGAAGGCCTGCGTCTCCACAAGCCAAAACGGCAACATCTCCAGGGCCAGCAGTTTGGAGATGAGGCAGGTTAAGGCTTGGGCTTGGGGGTGACTGGAGGCGTACTTCCGCCTGCGGTTGAACGCCTGCGAGATGGACAGTTGATGGGACGAGGAGATGGAAGGTGCAGACGAAGATGCGGGGGAAGGGGGGGCTGAAGGAGAAGGCCCCAAAGTAGCCGAGGCAGAGGCAGATGTGGAGGTGTCCTGGCTGGAGGTCTGGACCGCAGTGGCAGCACACAACAAAGGGGAAGAGGCAGTGGCAGCAAGACCGGGCGCAGGTTGTATTGCGTTTGCTCTCTCCCACTCAGCCCAGTGCTTGAATTCCAAGTGACGGCGCATGCCTGAGGTGGTCAGATTGCTCTTCTCAGAGCCCCTACTCAGTTTTGAGTGGCAGATTGCGCAAACCGCGCTCAGTTTGTCATCCGCGCAAACATTAAAAAATCTCCACACCACAGAAGTACGAGGTCTCGATGGGGGAGCTTCGCGCGACTGCCTGCTGCCGGGAAGAGCTTCGGCCCTGCTGGCTGTGGCCTGCCTTCTCTGTCTGGACTGTCCTCTGCCTCTGGACTGTCCTCTGCCTCTGGACTGTCCTCTGCCTCTGGACTGTCCTCTGCCTCTTGCTGCCTTATTCGGTGATGCGCAGATCGCATCTCCACTGCTTTCCCCGCTGGACATCACCCCTGTCCAAGTGGGGTCGGTCATTTCGTCGTCCACCACCTCCTCTTCCACTTCCTCTCTCTGCTCCTCCTCCTGCCCACTGGACATTCCAACAGCCTCCCTTGATGGCAACTGCGTCTCATCATCATCGCTCATGATAGCAGATGCTGGTTCCGGGTCCACATCACTAGCAGATGGCGGATACTCAAGTGTTTGGGCATCACTACAAACAAATTCCTCTGCTAGCTCCTGGGATTCTTGCAGCACATCTGGAAAAGGACCCGAAAAGAGGTCCTGGGAGGGGTCAAGGGTGGGCTGACTCTGTTGGCCAGGTTGGGAGGAAGGAGGGTCAGAGTGAGACTGTGTGGATGACTGGGTGGTGGACAAGTGACTGGAAGCGTTATCGGCCATCCATTGCACCACCTGTTCACGCTGCTCAGGCTTTAACAGAGGTGTACCCCGCCCCCCGCATAACTGTCCCATAAAGGCAGGGAAGCTGGATGAGCGTAATGCTGGCTGCCCCTCACCAGCACGCATTGTATCCCCACTGGCTTCAACGCGGTTTGTGCCCCCACCAGCATTTCCGCGCCCCCGTCCTCGTCCCTTTGCGCTAGCCCTCCGCATTTCAGACGTTTTACTTTTTTGGCCACGCGTTATGCCAAATATAAAAATATTTTTAAGAAGAACACCTGGCTATACAGCCGTATACTGCCAGAAGGTGAAATGGTGCCTATACGCACCGGGTATATAACAAGGTTTTGTTGGTAAAGAGGACACAAAACAGTAGTGCCAAATATAAAAAATATTTTTAAAAAAAAACACCTGGCTATACAGCCGTATACTGCCAGAAGGTGAAATGGTGCCTATACGCACCGTGTATAAAACAGTGTTTTGTTGGCACAGAGGACACAAAACAGTAGTGCAAAATATAGTTTTGTATATAGGTGCTAATACACCACTGAAGTCTTTCTGTCCCTATTCCAGCATCAGCAGCTACCCCTCACTAAAGCAGCCGTTTTGAGCAGAGTGTATATAGTTTTGTATATAGGTGGTAATACACCACTGAAGTCTTTCCGTCCCTATTCCAGCAGCAGCAGCTACCCCTCACTAAAGCAGCCGTAGCTGCAGCACTAATAAGTGCTCAGCTCTTGGGCCTCCACACAATGTTTGAGAGGTCTCAGCTCTTGGGCCTCCACACAATTTTTAAAAGGTCTCAGCTCTTGGGCCTCCACACAATGTTTGAGAGGTCTCAGCTCTTGGGCCTCCACACAATGTTTGAGAGGTCTCAGCTCTTGGGCCTCCACACAATGTTTGAGAGGTCTCAGCTCTAGGGCCTCCACACAATTTTTAAAAGGTCTCAGCTCTTGGGCCTCCACACAATGTTTGAGAGGTCTCAGCTCTTGGGCCTCCACACAATTTTTAAAAGGTCTCAGCTCTTGGGCCTCCACACAATGTTTGAGAGGTCTCAGCTCTTGGGCCTCCACACAATGTTTGAGAGGTCTCAGCTCGTGGGACTCCACACAATGTTTGAGAGGTCTCAGCTCTTGGGCCTCCACACAATTTTTAAAAGGTCTCAGCTCTTGGGCCTCCACACAATTTTTAAGAGGTCTCAGATCTTGGGCCTCCACACAATTTTTAAGAGGTCTCAGCTCTAAGCTTCCCTTACCTCTGGGGTGACACACTGTAACAAACCTCCTCCTGTAAGCTTCCCTGACTGCTGGGGTGACACACTGTAACAAACCTCCTCCTGTAAGCTTCCCTGACTGCTGGGGTGACACACTGTAACAAACCTCCTCCTGTAAGCTTCCCTTACCGCTGGGGTGACACACTGTAACAAACCTCCTCCTTTAAGCTTCCCTTACTGCTGGGGCGACACAATGACACAAGAGGACATGTCTGACCACATCTCTCACACACACACACACACACACACACACACACACACACACACACACAATGACAATTAGGGGTGGGGTCTATTTATTTTCCCCCTTGCCTATGCCATCTGTGGTTGTCATTAGGCAACGTGATTTTAAGGGGTGCAGAATTTTGTTCTTTTTTGTACAGTTTGGCTTGGGGTCCATGGCAATGTAGAGGAAAGAAGGTTTCCTTGTCTTGTCTCACTTTACGTAGAAGTAATATTGTGTTTGGAGTGTATTATTGAGAGGCTGTGATAGTGGCGTAATAGTGCGACTTGGGCGCGTTATATGCACCCAGACATGCTTCCCCTGCTGTCCCAGTTGCATTCCAGCAGTGTTGGCATCATTTTCTGATGTTTCAGGGTGGACTTGGTGACCTCCAAGTGGTCGAATTGAGATTTCCAAGTGTCGAGCATTTTTTTCCCATAGACTATAATGGGATTCGATATTCGGTCGAGTAGTCGAGTAACGCGGTCTATTAGAATCGAAATTCAAAATTTCGAATATTTCACTACTCGCTCATCTCTAGTTATCATATGTTTGATAGAACTATAATCTCATTGTGGGTCTGACCACCTGTTTGGCAATTTGCTTGTGTATAAAGCTTAAAAAAGCGAAACCTAAAAAAACGGCAGTGGTTAGGTTTTCCTGTTTGAACTTATTGTTAAGGATTAAGCTTTAAAGTGGACCAACACCCTGAGGTGATCGGCCCGGGAATCTATAAGATTCCCGGGCCGATCACCTCACACACCGCGGGACATCCGAGATCGGGATGTCCCGCGGGGTGTAAACCCCCGAAAAGCCTTACCTCTCCAGCCGCTGCCGCCTCACTCGCGCTCCTCTAGACGTGCGTGTGCCCGCGCCGGCCGTCTCTGAATGGCCGGCGTGGGCGCGCACACGTCAAGAGTGACGCGCGGGAGGCGTCGACGGGCAAGCTGCTTGTACGTTGCTGTCAATCAGCTTGTACGTCGGCGCCGATTGGACGGCGCGGCCACGTGGGCGCGGGGAGAGGTGAGTTTTGGGGGCTTTCTGGGGGGTTTCACACAGCGGGGCACCCCCGATCGGGGTGCCCCGGGGAAGTGGACCAATACCCAGGATAGTCAAAATCCAGGTTCCAGGGCCAACTATTGGCCTTCCCCTGGGGCATCCCAAATTGTGATGACACGCTGTGCGAGCCCCTCCCCCATGGGCGCCGCTAAACTCACCTTCTTCCTTGCTCCCTCCCTCAATGTAAACATCAGCGGCTGCATCACCAGCATCTTGGGGCCGGGCACACGATGTCATGATGAAAAACTTTTTTCATGTTTAAATTTAAGAAGAAATGGCCGAGATATTGAGGTATACAGGTTCACCATACAATTTCGCTTCTAAAGCAAGTGGACATGGCCCTGGATCTGTGATGCTGCATAATAATCAGTATAACGGGTGGGCTCTGTGCTGATAGCAATAGGCGGAGGAAGGGACCAGCAACCCTGTCCCACACTGCTGAGCTGATTGGGGGATGGGATGAGAAAAAGAGAATGTCATTGGCTGAACCTGTAAACCCTGATATCTCGGGAAAATAGTTTAGGACAGACCCAAATGTAGCCTGGCGCAATGATGTAACGATTACCTTTGCCTGCAGAAAGTGTAGCAAAGGTTTTTTATAGTTCGGGAGGAATGGGGCTTTCACTTGCAATATGGTTAACATTTGTTACCCAAAAATATTATAAACAAGACATTTTATGTTAAAGCTTAAACTCTGTCAAAAGAAAAAATATATATATAATTTTCCTGGAAATCCTGACAAAAATCACAGTTAAACATAGCACAAAAAGGTAAAAAATGATCTGGCAACAGAGGGTGACAACATTTTTTAGTTAGGCTGATTAGGAAGGAATTCAGAGGCACCCTCAGTAAAACTAATTTCATCAAGATCTTTTAAACCAGAACAGCCTTGCATGGTTAAAAAAACTCCCCAAAAAACTGCCCCATCTGCATGCATAATTGTGAATCATCGTCAGCACTTAGATTTGCTCCTGCATTCACTCAAAGCTGAAACACTGATTTTCTCTTGGTCGCGGACATACTGGTGCACTTTTGATTGGGGCGTTTTGCTGCCCCTGGCCTATCTGCATGTCTGGGTGCAGGAGCACGCCTCAACCCAGAGATGCTGGGGATGCGGCTGCAATTGTTTATGCAACCCGGGGAGGGGGGGGGAGAGAAGGGGGTTCACACTGCGGAGCATCCCGATTTTGGATACCCCAGGGGCCAGCCCTGGAGGCTAAAAGCCACCAGGGTTTTGTTCCGCTAAGTCATGACAGTCACTAAGATCTATAAACTGACATTTTGGCTGGTGTGTGTTTTGCTGACAGACACACACTGCAGAACATTCATGCAAAACATTGAGCCACATACACAAATGGCAGGAAAACCATTAACCCTTTCCTAATGCCGTCACAGTGGAGATTTCTCTGCTGTACCAGTTTCGGCCCCCTCGCTGGGCTACTGATTAACCAGCAAAGGTCACCCCGCCTGCACTCAGGGACAATAGAGAAGAAAGCGGCCACAGAGGAGCCAGGGAAATACAGAAAGGAGCAGCAGGGAAGGGGTTAATGCTCCACAACTACAAAGGAGAAAGTCAAACAGGTTTCAGGAGAGACTAGTGAGTGTGTAAAAGGTCAGTGTGTACTGATACACCTCCCTCCCCACCACACTACTACACCTTCCTGCAAATGCACAAAGCCCACGGAAAACAGTTATACTATAGATCTGCAGGGATCGGATCACAGGCCTGGGAAGCAACCAGTGTGGCCCACATGCAAGGGCGGGCTTATCATTTCTGGGGCCCCATCCAAAGTTATGTCTGCGGGCCCTAAGCAAAGGCAAATACAATATTAAAGTGGACCAAAACCCAGGATTTGGACTATTCTGGGTTTTGGTCCTTTCCCCTGATTGGGGTGCCCCGCTGTGTGAAACCTCCCCCCCGGATCGCCCCGAAGAAACTCACCTCTTCCCGGCATGCGCAGCTGCTCGTCCAATCAGCCGCTGACCATCTAAGACCAGCGACTCAGAGCGAGCTGACGGCAGCATCCCCTGCTTCCCTCTAACAGGGAGCATGCCCGCGCCGGCCAGTCACAAATGGCTGGAGTGGGCACGCGTCCTGCTAGAGAGATAGCGGGGATGCAGCCGCAGCCCGTGCACGCGTGTTAGACCGGGAAGCGAGGTAAGTGAAAGGGGCGACCTGGGGGTGGGGGGTTCAAACATGGGGGAGGGAATTGATCAGCCCAGGAATCTTATAGATTGAGTTGTGTTTTGGTCCACTTTATAGAGAAACAGATGACGGGAGAAAATGTTCTCATGTAGCCTCGGCACATGACACCAGTATTATAGTAAGACGCTTCCAGTGTTCACTCAGCAGAGTCCTGGGGGGCCTCTGGGAGGTGGGGGCCCCATGCAATTGAGTGGGTAACGTGGTGGCAAAGCACGCCACTGTGCTTTAGTGAACTAGTTAAAGAGTAACAAAAGCCTCTTTGGGCTCCAGGGCTAGCTGAATCCCTTTCTCTCCGGTATCCGGACTTGTGATCCTCAGCTGTGTAAAATCCCCCTGGTCACCCATACACTTGCAGACGATCCCGCAGCACATGCACGGGCACATGGCGGCATCCCCAGTTTCCCTCCGGCTAGGGAAAAGCTAGTGGCCAGCCCTGGAATTTTTTCCAGACCAGCCGCTGCTGGGTTTTGTTCTGCTTTAAAGTGTTACCATGAAGGCTCAAAATGACGGGCAGGCCAATTCATTACTAGCGGCAGGTAACGGCAGATGAGCGTCTGTAGCGAGGCGCTCAGAGCGACCGCTAGTAGTCGCTGTGATGGGCTATGGGTGGCTGTTACAGAGCGCCTCAGTCACTGGCCGGCATTGATGAAATTGATGTGCGAGTCGTTATAACACCAGTAACAGTGCTATATGGGAGCGAACAGTAGTGACTGGTCAGTGTGATCGACTCAAACCATATTCATCAAAAAAACAGCCTCACACAGCGCCGGAGGTCAAAATTGTGTCGCTGGAGTCCAGAGCGCCAGAAGCTGTGTGATTAGTCCGTTTTTGAACACATATCCACCAGTAAGAAAGTGAAAACATATGGAATTGCATTGTTATTACATTGTGACATTAACACTTTAATACCAGCCCTGTAATGACAATTCTGCATAAAAATCTAAAAAATCTAAAAAGTTTTCAAAAAGGACTTTAAATAGGCCAGGAGAGGTGACACTGATTTGCTAAATAAAACTCTGTTTAAAGAGAAGAAAGGTAACGTCCTGTCAGGACTGTACCGAACACCCGTCTGTCTTGAGCTGGTAACCCCCAATCTCCGCCGCCTCTTCTGCCTATAGACAAGCCCCCGCTTGTAGGAGACGCGGGTAATGCCTCTCCCAGTCGGTTGCCCCCAGGACTTATAGGGCGCAAAGGATACCGGCTTAAGGTGCAGACAGATGAATGGCAGGGAATCCCGAATGAGGATGCCGGATGGCAGAAGTCCAAATACAGGCCGAGGTCAAACCAGGAGGTCACGGGGCGTGGTATCCGAAGAAGGTAACAAAGGGGTAGTCAAACGAGCCGAGGTCAAATCCAGGAGGTCACGGTGCGAGGTATCAGAGGGGTCAGGCAGAATCGTGGTCAGGCAAAGCGAAAGGTCAGGGCAGGCAGCAAGCAAGGGAAGTCGAGGTCCAAAAGCCGAATAATAACAGGAGACACTGCAACGCACATCCAGAACCCAGAGGCTATAACGGGCACTGGGATGATGGAGCAGTAAAACTTTATAGGGAATACTGGCCAGTAGGGAAGGGGGCAATTGGAGGGAAGGACAGTGATTGGTGCATACAAAATAATGGGATCGGTCCCAGGAGCTGGACGGCCCAGGCCAGACAGGCCGACCAGTCCCTGGGTCCGATCCCAGGATCCAGCCGCAGATTGGCCACTTTAAACTCGCCCCCGGCGGGCGCGCTGGGGAAAACGCCGCCAGGAGGCATAAGAGAGACGTGCTCGATGCAAGACAGGCGCGCCCCCGCCTGGAGGAGGCAGCGTCACGCCACCCGGAAGACCAGCAGGCCGGCGCAGCCGCGCGGAGCGGGCTGTGACGCGGCCATCAGCCGCGTCCTGCGCCGCCAGCCCCTGGACCCCACGGCGGTGCCGAGGGGACGGAAGACCCGGGGACCGCCGAGCAGCAGCCCGCTGGGGCCCACCCGACAGCGCGCCGCGGGACCCGGAACGGCGACAAGGTAAGTGTCTAACACGTCCATTGAAATGTATGGGAGAGCGACAGGTAGCGACAGGTCATACCAGGCGCCTGGAAGCCAGAGCGCCGGTGGTATACACTGAGCCGTCTGTGATGATGAATCGGACGCTAGATGGCGCTGTTAGAGTCACTCACCAGAATTGCTTTGATAAATGTGGTATTGCGTACAGTGTTCACCACCTGCCACTATCCCTTGATGAATAAACCCCACAGTCTTCATTGCATGTGACAACAAGTAAGCTCCTATTGGAACCAATAGGCTTGTGTGACTTTTTCCGCAGCCGCACTGGGGCATTCAATGCAATACCAGTGGACAAGTGGGTTTGCGGTGGTGGAGAAAAAAACCCTTAAAGCAGACCTTCACCCTGAAGAGTCTATCTTATATGTTTCCCACACCCTGTACATACAGATTGCCCACAATAAAAATCCTACTTGCATCTACTGCATGTTATAAGCCTTTAAACATCCAAGAGGGCGGCTCATGGGGGTCACAGGCTGCCTGCAAACAGGAAGTGTCTTCTGACTGTGCTGCTCTACATTCTGGGATTGCTGTCCTTTCCCTGACCCCAGCTCTGCTTGGTCTGTGCAAAGCACAGCTATAACCCCACCCCCTGCACTTTATCCCGCTCTCCTCTCCTCAGTATGTGTGATGCTTCTGAGGCAAGATGGCGGCGCCCGTATCCTAGAGTCCTAAACAGAGTTGCAGCCCAGTGGGGGAAAGAATAATAAAAACTTAAAATATATTAATTTTTGGATGCTGGGGAATAGTTTTTTAAGGATTTGGGCTTTTCAATAAATCGTGGTGAAGGTCCGGTTTAAGGAAAACTGGCTGAAGGTCCACTTTAGGATGAGCAATCTATTCCCTGATCTTTAGATTGAGAAAACATGGGCACTATGGAATTTATGAGCATACGCCCACACTTAGAAAATCTCAAAGGCTTCAGGTGATGCACAGACAAGGCCACACCAAGGCATGCGATCCATGTATACACTGTACACACACTTGATAAAACTCATAAAGGTCACAGGGAAGAGCTGGCGCGGGGCCCGCGGCTGCAATAACTAAATACTCAATCTGTGTCCTCCAGTTGTGTATAAGAAATAATCAACAATTACTTGGCTACAGGCCGAAGCCTGTAATACACAGGCTGCTCATTTTATGATCATCATAATCAGTTGGCTGAGGGATCGGTATCAGAGCGTTGTTGTAAATGGCGTGCAATCTGAATAAAGGCGAGTTACAAGTGGTGTGCCGCAAGGCTCTGTCCTGGGCCCCATTCTTTTTAATATATTTGTAAGTGACATAGGAGAAGGCTTGGTAGGAAAAGTTTGTCTGTTTGCTGATGATACAAAGGTTAGTAATAGGGTGGATATTCCTGGAGGTGTCTGCAACATGGAAAATGATTTAGCTTTACTGGATAGATGGTCAAAACAGTGGAAACTAGAGTTTATGTCTCTAAATGTAAAATCCTGCACTTGGGTAGAAGGAATCCCTGCTCTGAGTACCGTATGGGCAGCACTGTGTTATCCAGGACCTCGGAGGAGAGAGATTTAGGGGTACTGATTACTGATAGCTGCAAGATGAGTGGACAGTGTAGCCAGGCAGTGGGAAAAGCAAGCAGGATGCTCGGCTGCATAGCTCGAGGCATCACCAGTAGGAAGAGGGAGGTTGTGATGCCGCTGTATAGAGCCCTGGTAAGGCCACAGCTAGAATACTGTGTGCAGTTCTGGAGACCTCACCTGCAAAAAGACATTATTCAAATAGAACGGGTCCAAAGGCCGGCAACAAAAATGGTGGAAGGACTTAAACTTAAAACTTATCAGGAGAGACTTAAAGAACTTAATTTGTACAGTCTGGAGGAAAGAAGGGAGAGGGGGGACATGATTGACACCTTTAAATATGTGAAAGGATTGAATAAGGTTCAGGAGGGAAGTGTTTTTAAGAAGAAGCTTAATGACAGAACAAGGGGGCACAACCTGAAGCTAGTCGGGGGGAAGATCAGGAGCAATGTTAGAAAATATTATTTTACAGGAAGAGTAGTAGATGCTTGGAACAAACTTCCAGCAGAGGTAGTTGAAAAATCAACAGTCACTGAATGTAAACATGCCTGGGATAAGCCTCCATCTATCCTAAGATAAAGAGAACATACAGTATACACATAAGATAAAGAGAACATACAGTATACACATAAGATAAAGAGAACATACAGTATACACATAAGGGCAGACTAGATGGACCGTATGGTCTCCTTCTGCCATCAACCTTCTATGTTTCTATAATCAACAAGCAATAATGTTTTTTTCTTTATGTGGTGGGGTGGTGTGTATGTTGTAGATAGTGTGCGTCTGCCTGTATGCTTGTCATTACAAAGACAGCATGGCTGCCTGCCTGGACGCTCACTGCACGGATGCGTTACATATGCATTAAAAATCCTTACAGAGATCAGGCGGCCATTTTGAAGGTTTATTTCAATTTCCAGAGAAGATGAAACAGCTTTGGGGGGGGTAGTTACGGGGCTGCGGCTGCATTAGGGCCCATGAGGTCAGGGGGAGCCCCCATCATTGTTGCCCTCCTCAATTTTACTCCAGGTCTGCACTTCACACCAACCATTTACCTCAACATACCTGGGCTCAGCCAATTGACTGGGTCGAATAGGAGTTCTAAAGTAGGCCGACAGTCAAAAATGACTTAAACCGGACCTTCAGCGTGATTTAATGAAAAGCCCAAACTCTTAAAAAACGGTTCCCCAGCATCTAAGATTAATATATTTTACGTTTTTAGTCACTAACTTATTATTCGTTCCCCCACTGGGCTGCAACTCTGTTCAGGAATTTAGGATACGGGCACCGCCATCTTGACTCAGAAGCATCACACTTACTGAGGAGAGGAGAGTGGGATAAGGTACAGGGGGGCGGGTTATAGCTGTGCTTTGCTCAGACAGAGCAGAGCTGGGGTCAGGTAAATGTCAGCAATCCCAGGATTCAGAGCAGCACAGTCAGGAGTTCCTGTTTGCAGGCTGCCTGATAAGATGGCGGCTTCCATAAGCTGCCATCTTGGATGTTTAAAGGCTCATAACATGCAGTAGATGCAGGTAGGATGATATTTAATGTGAGCAATCTGTATGTACAGGGTGTGGGAAACATATAAGATAGACTCTTATTCAGAGTGAAGGTCCGCTTTAAACCAAACCAGCACAACCAACAGTGCTCATATGCCTCCCTCCCCAGGGCAATTTAGATTGCTGCACATAAAAAGTCATTTACCTTTTTCTAACTTTTGCTGAGGTAAATTTTAGAAACATGATGGCGTCTCAGGCGTTTGCAGGCCACTCGCAAACAGGAAGTGCTGCTGGGCTTCCTGTTACTGTGTATTGTCAGTTATGTCAGTTGAATCCAGGCAGCAGTGTGGCTGAGGTGCTAGGAGAGGAAGATCCAAAATGGCCGCTACGTTTCTTTTCTAACTGTGCCAGGCTGTTGGTCCGGTTTTAAGCAGCGCTGTGGCGTCTCTAAATGTGACTGGGCCCTGAGGCAGACACATATAACTGGGGCCCCATTGTTGCTCATACAGTAACCCATCTCCTGTCACATTCACAGAGACTCGGTTCTGGACTTCACTATGACCATTTACCAACCGGACCAACAGCCCGGCACAGTTGGAAAAGAAAGGTAGCGGCCATTTTGGATCTTCCTCTCCCAGCATCTCAGCCATGCTGCTGCCTGGATTCAAGTGACATAACTGACAATGCACAGTAACAGGAAACCCAGCAGTACTTCCTGTTTGCAGATGGCCAGCAGATCCATGAACCACCATTTTGGTTTAAAAATTTACAACGGCATGAGTTAGAAAAAGGTAAATTCATTTTTATGTGCAGCAATCCAAATTGCCCTGGGGAGCGGGCATATGAGCGCTGTTTGTTGTGTTGGTCTGGTTAAGACGTTGGTCCGAAGAAATTGAAACGGATGGTTGTCCTTATGGACAGTGAGTGAGACATTTTCATTCATTTTGAAGGCTTAGTTTGATCTGTGGAGAATGCAGCCAGTCAGCTTATTGGGAATGTCAGTAATGTGTTAATAAACACTCCGGGGGCGTGGAGCTAAAGATAAGAATACAGCTCGGTCTATAGGAATTAATACTACACTATCATCTGCACACGTTGCAAGTACACGACCGCATTCATTAGACATAATTGTACTTAAGTAGCCAGCCTCTGCTAAGGAGCAGGAGGGCAGGACACGGGGGTTAAATGAAAACTTGTCATAAAAGAAATATGGCCGCTGTCATGGTTGCTGGCTGCAGAGCCTCTGATGTACATACACCGCTGTTCCGGGTCAGGGCCCGGCTACTGCAGACATGACATGGAGCCATTGTGCTCATGTGTAGAAGAAAGCCAGCAATGACAGGGCCATTCCTTTTATTTTAGGTTTCCGTACAATATTAAAAAGTCTTTATCAAATATCTGAAATATAATGGAGCATCAGTACACATGGGGTCCAAATATGGTATATTATGAGTAATAACACAAAAAAATGCCAGAGGACCCCAGAATGTTGGGAAAAAAAAGGAGGGTCACACATGGGGTATTAATGTTGTGTAACAGAAGTGCAACAAATACTCATTGATACGGGAGCACAATGAAAGAAATTAACCTGCCCTTATTACCTTACAATCGGAAGGATACAGGTGGACAGGGCCAGCTCCAGGTTTGTGGGAGCCCTTGGGCAAAAAGAGTCTTAGTGTGCCCCAAAGTAGTATATCACATTCTGGTTGAACTTGATGGACATATGTCTTTTTTAAACTTTTTTTTGTAACATGATGTCCTCTTTCAGCTCCGCTGCCACTAATGGATCATCTTCTGCTGCTGATCGCCCTCCAGTCCTTATTGCCTTCCCTATAGCCACCAATCATTTTCTAGTCCTTGTTGCTTTCTCTATAGCCACCAATCATTTTCTAGTCCTTGTTGCTTTCTCTATAGCCACCAATCATTTTCTAGTCCTTGTTGCTTTCTCTATAGCCACCAATCATTTTCTAGTCCTTGTTGCTTTCTCTATAGCCACCAATCATTTTCTAGTCCTTATTGCCTTCCCTATAGCCACCAATCATTTTCTAGTCCTTGTTGCTTTCTCTATAGCCACCAATCATTTTCTAGTCCTTGTTGCTTTCTCTATAGCCACCAATCATTTTCTAGTCCTTATTGCCTTCCCTATAGCCACCAATCATTTTCTAGTCCTTGTTGCTTTCTCTATAGCCACCAATCATTTTCTAGTCCTTGTTGCTTTCTCTATAGCCACCAATCATTTTCTAGTCCTTGTTGCTTTCTCTATAGCCACCAATCATTTTCTAGTCCTTATTGCCTTCCCTATAGCCACCAATCATTTTCTAGTCCTTGTTGCATTCTCTATATCTACCAAGCACCCATCAGCCCTTACTGCTTGCTCCACCGCCACTAAAGGCTCCATCATTGCTGTCAGTTGTCACCTGGTTCTCACCACCTTCTGAGCTTCCATCAATTACCCTCCATTCCATGCCACCTTCTCCAATGTTGCTGATCACCCCCTGTTGCTGAGGCCAGCCATGAGCAGGTCTGCACACAACACCCGACATTCAGTGGTTCAGGTCCTCTGTAAAATAATACCATGGCCAAGTGTGAGCCTGAGTGGGCCCCTGAAGAGGCCCTGGCAATTTCCCAGGTTTGCCCTGTGCTGGCGCTGGCCCTGCAGGTGGAGATGAGAGGTTTGGGTCACATGTAGCATATACTAAGCTTAGTGGGGTCTTCTCTGAAGGGTGACAGGACTGTAGAGTGGCTTGGTTAAGCTAGATGATAGGGTGTTCTGAATAGGTGCACATATTTAAAGCGGACCTTCAGCATCATCAGGAGGCGATTGAGGGGGGACATGATTAACTTGTATAAATATATATTCATATAGTATGACACAGTTTTGGGACTCCTGCGCTGGAATTATATTTAGAATCTCTATTTGTATTTTGTTATTAACAATATTTGGAGTTATAATTTGTCACCTTAAATTTACAGCGCGGCTAATATTCAGTGTTAGATTTGGGTACATCTCCAGCCCATATTCTATTCACTATTTGTTTCTTTCATCCACATGTATAAATATATAAATGGACCATACAAAAAATATAGGGGAACACTATTTCATGTAAAATCCTCTCTAAGGACAAGGGGGCACTGCCTTCGATTGGGAAAAAAGAAATTTAGTCTCCGGAGGCGACAATCGTTTTTTTACCATAAGAACTATAAATCTATGGAATAGCCTCCCACAGAAGCTTGTTACAGCATCAACCGCTGACAGCTTCAAAAAAGGATTAGATGCTTATTTCGAAGAAAATAACATTAACAGTTACTATTAGCGGTTATCAGTAAAAAAATAAAAAACAAAAAATAAAATAAATAGCTTCCCCTATAAAATAAAAAATAACTTCCCCGACCCCAACACCCTTGGTTGAACTTGATGGACATATGTCTGTCTTTCTTCAACCGTATTAACTATGTAATTTAATGAAAAGCCCAAACCCCTAAAAAACTATTCCCCAGCATCTAAAATTAAAATATTTAAAAATTTTTGTCACTTCCACTATATTCTTTCCCTCACTGGCCTGCAACTCTGTTCAGCACTCTAGGATACGGGCGCCACCATCTTGGTTCAGTAGCATCACATACTGAGGAGAGGATTCAAAAGTGCAGGGGAGCAGGGATATAGCTAGGCTTTGCACAAACAGAGCAGAGCTGGGGTTAGGAAAAGGTCAGCTATCCCAGTATGCAGTGTGGCACAGTCAGAACACACTTCCTGTTTGCAGGCAGCCTGCACCTCCATGGGCCGCCATCTTGGATGTTTAAAGTCTCAGAAAATGCAGTAGATGCAGGTAGGATGATTTTTAATCTGTGCAATCTGTATGTACGGCGTGGGGGGAACACATAAGATAGACTCTTATTTAGGGTGAAGGTCCGGTTTAAGGGCACATTTGAAAGCTACAAAGGTTGGAGAGTGGTGAATTGTATGGGAAGCAGCATTCCAGAGGAGTGGAGCGGCACATGTGAATCCTGGAGACAAATGTAAGAGGACCAGGGATGAGGACAAGAGGAGCAGGGCAGAGACTGCGTGGGTAGGAAGAAACTAGGCCGTAGAGGGCCTTGTTCTTGAGAAAACCAAGGATTTTTACTATCCTCGGTCTTGTTCCGTCGTGCCCCGGGGGCATTATCGCAAAATCATATAAACACGTCGGCTAATGAGAGGAGTACACCCGAACTGAATAAAACTCCTGCCAAGCTTGTGCTTTATTCTCTCCTGGTAGGAATAAAATCCAGGGGTGACAGGTTTAGTGTATTAGGGGTGACAGAGCCCATCACCCCTGACTTCCTCTTCCTTCCATCCAGCATATTTATATGGATTTTTTTGCGATAGTGCTCCTTTAAGGTGCATCACTGTGTGAAACCCCCCAGATTGCCCAGTTCAACTCACCTCTTCCCAGTCCAATGGCACATGTGAGGACTTTCGTCCAATCAGAACGGCCACATCCTCAGCCTATCTTAATGGCACAGCCCTAGGTTGCCGGGGTAGTGGCAGCTCTCTCTCCCCATTATAAACAAGCAGAGCCATTTGCTGAATTATCTAGGCACAGCATGTGCTGCTGGACCGGGGAAAGGTGAGTGAATACTGGCAACATGGGGGGGGTTCACACATCGGGGCATCCCAGTTCGGACATGGCCAATGGCTGGCCCTGTAAACTTTTAGATTCCAAGGACGGCCATCCTGGGTTTTGGTTTGCTTTAAAGTTCAGTCTGGGGAGCACATTCCAGGCTGCACCAAGACATCCTCTATTGCACTTCCCTACGGGACACATAGGCCCTGTAAATTTTAGATTCCAAGGACGGCCATCCTGGATTTTGGTTCGCTTTAAAGTTAAGTCTGGGGAGCACATTCCAGGCTGCACCACGACATCCTCTATTGCACTTCCCTACAGGACACATAGGTGCTAAAGAGGAAGAGGCTGTGCGGAATAAAACAGGTTCCCCAGCCTAATTGTATCTGCTTCTTTCTCAAGAATGTTAACACAACAAGATAAGTGGTGCAAATGTTACCTTGTCAAAGGCTTGTTTACCTGCGAAAGATCTTAGAATTTCCCTTTAAAGTGGACCAAATTCCAGGATTTTCACTATCCCGGGTTTTGGTACAGAGCACTGGTGTGAGCGAGGTTTACATACTCTAACCCAGGGATGGCATCAAAACTTCCTGGGCCCCATACAGTCCAAATGGCTGGACCCATGAGCTTCCCTATTATATAAATCCAGTGATGTTTCTCTTATCTGCCACAGCATTGTAAAGCGCTCCACCTATGCAGAATAGGATAGTCCTTAAAAGGGGACCACCATTTAACAATGACTTAAACCGGACCAACAGCCTGGTACAGTTGGAAAAGAAAGGTAGCGGCCAACTGGCATAACAGACAATGCACAGTAACAGGAGGCCCAGCAGAACTTCCTGTTTGCAGGTTGCCTGCAAATGTATGAGCTGCCATCTTGTTTGTAACATGTACCACAGCAAGAGTTAGAAAAGGGTAAATGAATTTTTTCATGAAGCAATCTAAATTGCCCTGGGGAGGGATGCATATGAGCACTGTTTGTTGTGTTGGTCTAGTTTAAGTCATTTTTGCCTGTTGATCCGCTTTAAACCAGACCAGCTTTAAATGCATTCCTCCCCAGGTCAATTTAGATTGCTGCATGAAAAAAACTCTTGCTGTAGTTATTTTAGAACCAAAATGGCAGCTCATGCATTTGCAGGTCCCCTGCAAACAGGAAGTGCTGCTGGGCTTCCTGTTACTGTGCATGGTCAGTTATGTCAGTTTGAATCCAGGCAGCAGCATGGCTGAGATGTTGGGAGAGGAAGCTCCAAAATGGCTGCTACATTGCTTTTCCAACTGTGGCAGGCTGTTTCATGCACCTGGGAGTCAGGGCACTGTGGGTTCCTCTAGATGGAAAAATCCATGTAAAGTGTAAAACCTGGTTAAAAGGTATTGAAACAATGGGTCCCTATGCTTAGAACTCTACATGATAACCCTTTGATTCCAGGTGTTAATGGTCTCAAATCCAGTAGGGTCTATAGATTGAGATTTGCACTTTGTTACTGTGAGAAAGCTATGCTTGATGGGGTCCCTGGTTAAGGGGGGGGTACTACAGTGGGGAGGAAATACAGGAAGCCTGGAGGTCTGCTTTAAAGGGATACAGAAGGCAAAGGCAATTGTTAGACCATTGTGTCGAGCTGCATTGGACACTGTCCTAAACCGTTTTCCATTTTTAAATTGAAAAAAATGGATGAGATATCAAGGTTTACAGTTTCACCTTACGAATCATCTTCTGAAATATCTGGGCGTTGCCCTTGGCTCTGTGATGCCGCATAATAATCATCATAATGGGCGGAGTCTGTAAGACAGGCATTCCCATCACCCTGGCTGTTCTCCCTCTCTCCCAGTGTCCACAGTGTGATGATTCAGAGCTTTAGACCACCAGCTTATCCCTATTATTGGTGGTCTATGGCAAAGGAATTCAGTAGTTCCACTACTCTTTGCTTTGTTTTTACATTCAGAAGCATTTGTGTTCAGAGAGGGAAAGGGAGAGCGCAGCCATGATGAGGTGAGATGCTGAATGAAAGTTTATGCACTTTGCCTACAGAGTCCCTTTAAAGTGGACCAACACCCAGGATTTTGACTATCCTGGGTCTTGGTGGGGCACCCCCGATCGGGGTGCCCCGCTGTGTGAAACCCCCCCGAACCCTCCGAAAAACTCACCTCTCCCCGCGCCGACGGACAAGGAATCTGACAGTCCCGGACAAGCGGCTCCTCCGCCGCCGCCTCCTGCGCGTCCCTCTTGACGCACGCGCGCCCACGCCGGCCATTCACAAACGGCCGGCGCGGGCACGCCTAGAGGGGCGCGAGGGAGGCGGCGGCGGGCGGTAAGATAAGGTAAGGGGGTTTGGGGTGTTTGGGGGGGTTTCACCCCGCGGGACATCCCGATCTCGGATGTCCCGCGGGGAGGGAGGTGATCGGCCCGGGAATCTTATAGATTCCCGGGCCGATCACCCGTGGGTGTTGGTCCACTTTAACCTTTTTTGGACTGCAGGATCCACTCCTGTACAGCAAGGGGATGGATCTACATGCACGCTGTATGTTAAGTGTTTGGTGGATCAACATGCACACTGACCGCATTATTTGCTACCATTCCTAGGTATTTTCTGTTCTATAAGCAATACACGACATGGCTTCTTCTATCTACTTATATGTCTAGTTAGGTGGCTCCTGATCACCTCTCTATGCCGAATGTAGCTCTCATGCTAAGAAAGGTTTGGGATGCCTGCCCCAACCCAAACGGTATATTTGTATTTTTTGTTTGTGCATCTATTGTGGAAATTTCATACAATTGTGGATTATATGATTAAGTTGAGCTCACAACAAAATAGGTCTAATATCTAGAACCATTATCTAGAACCATATATGACCACACCTGGGACAGTTTCCCCACTTGCTGTCCATGTTTCTACTTGTGGTCTTGTGGGCGTGGTCTTCAATCAATGCAGAGGAGTGGAGGTCGGTGCAAACAGATGAGGGAGAAGAGGGAGGGCATAGGGGTGACATGGCAGACGTCACAAGGAGGGAGGCAAGGAAGGGAAGCATCAAAGGCACATGCAGCACCCTTCCCCAGCATTCTGCAATGAAGGACTAGCTGGGGAGCCACCCCCGGCCTTGGCCGCACCCAGCGCCCTGTCCTCGCTCGTGGTACGGGGCATTAATATATAAAATACCCGCCCAGCGTGAGTGAAAATACGTTGGTGAAATACCGGCTAGGTGGCAACCCTACCTAGGCCACTGGTTCTCAACCTGCGATACGTGCACCCTAGGGGGTATGCGGGAATGTTTGAAGGGCACCTTCACATTAACAGGGGTATTATGGGTGTATTTTATTATTTTAATAGTAAAACATTATTCTTTTTTGCTTTAAAAGTGCTATGAGGCCTGGGGCCTACTTACTGTGGTCACATTTAAAATGGATTGCCTCTTTGGGGGAACTTCTTGTGTGTAGGTTTAGGTCTAGTTTGAGAACCACTGTCCTAGGGCCCAACCTCACTCTTGCGGACCCTCAGGTAAGTCACAGTTACTGCGCGCCCAATGAGTGAATGAAGTACGCATGCACAGATGCTGTGGCTGACACGGGGCCAGATAAACAAAGCAAAGATAAACAGCAAGTACGGATCGGGCTGAAGTGCGTGATCGCCCTGGGACTTTTCCCAATTTCCAGAAACCACCTGGGACTTTTCCCAATTTTCAGAAACCAGGAAGTTTCAGAGCACTGAACTGTGAGGGCTGCGGTGGGGAGAAAATGGGAGTATTGCTTTTTTTCACTATCCCACAGCAGATGAACAGGCTACAGTACTATCAGAGTTGATGGCCAGCAATGAGATAACCCCCCTTCTTGGGTGCTGACTCAAACTACTCACCTTACCCCCCTCCCTAGCCACTGACATGTCAACCCTCACCTAACCCCCCCTCCCCAACCAATAACTCAAAACACTCAAATGACCCCCTACCCTGCCACGGACCGTTCACCCCTGCTCTAACCCCTTCCCCAGCCAATGATCCAAAATCTTTTTCTGACCTGTCACCCCTCACTTACCACTCCCCCAGCCTTTATATGGCACTCTAGGTGGTTTTGGGTGGCGTTTTGCGTCAGGTGACAGGATTTGGTTTTGGTCTGAATATTAATGCACTCTTTGTATTAATCTTTGAGTCTGGGGGCAGGATCTATTGGCTCTCTGCATATTAATTTTTGTGTCAGAGGACAGAATGCACTGGTGCTCTCTGTGTATTAGTGTTTGGGTCTGGAGGTAGGATCCATTGGTGCTCTGCATATTAATGTTTGGGTCAGAGGACAGAATGCACTGGTGCTCTCTGTGTATCAATGTTTGGGCCTGGGGGCAGGATCCACTGGCTCTCTGAATATTAATATTTGGGTCTGGGGGTAGGATCCATTGGTGCTCTGCATATTAATGTTTGGGTCAGAGGACAGAATGCACTAGTGCTCTCTGTGTATCAATGTTTGGGTCTAGGGGTAGGATCCATTGGTGCTCTGCATATTAATGTTTGGGTCAGAGGACAGAATGCACTAGTGCTCTCTGTGTATCAATGTTTGGGTCTGGGGGTAGGATCCATTGGTGCTCTGCATATTAATGTTTGGGTCAGAGGACGTAATGCACTGGTGCTCTCTGTGTATCAATGTTTGGGCCTGGGGGTAGGATCCATTGGTGCTCTGCATATTAATGTTTGGGTCAGAGGACAGAATGCACTAGTGCTCTCTGTGTATCAATGTTTGGGCCTGGGGGTAGGATCCATTGGTGCTCTGCATATTAATGTTTGGGTCAGAGGACAGAATGCACTAGTGCTCTCTGTGTATCAATGTTTGGGTCTAGGGGTAGGATCCATTGGTGCTCTGCATATTAATGGTTGGGTCAGAGGACGTAATGCACTGGTGCTCTCTGTGTATCAATGTTTGGGCCTGGGGGTAGGATCCATTGGTGCTCTGCATATTAATGTTTGGGTCAGAGGACAGAATGCACTAGTGCTCTCTGTGTATCAATGTTTGGGTCTAGGGGTAGGATCCATTGGTGCTCTGCATATTAATGTTTGGGTCAGAGGACGTAATGCACTGGTGCTCTCTGTGTATCAATGTTTGGGCCTGGGGGTAGGATCCATTGGTGCTCTGCATATTAATGTTTGGGTCAGAGGACAGAATGCACTAGTGCTCTCTGTGTATCAATGTTGGGCCTGGGGGCAGGATCCACTGGCTCTCTGAATATTAATGTTTGGGTCTGGGGGTAGGATCCATTGGTGCTCTGCATATTAATGTTTGGGTCAGAGGACAGAATGCACTGGTGCTCTTTGTGTATCAATGTTTGGGTCTGGGGGTAGGATCCATTGGTGCTCTGCATATTATTGTTTGGGTCAGAGGACAGAATGCACTGGTGTCAATGTTTGGATCTGGGGGTAGGATCCATTTGTGCTCTACATATTATTGTTTGGGTCAGAAAACAGAATGCACTGGTGCTCTCTGTGTATCAATGTTTGGGTCTGGGGGCAGGATCCACTGGCTCTCTGCATATTAATGTTTGGGTCAGGGGGTGCTCTCTGTGTACCAATGTTTGGGTCTGGGGGTAGGATCCATTGGTGCGCTACATATTATTGTTTGGGTCAGAGGACAGAATGCACTGGTGCTCTCCGTGTATCAATGTTTGGGTAAGGGGACAGGACCCACTGGTGCTCTGTGAATTCATTTTTGTATAACTTTTTAAATTGAATTTCCATGGTGATAAAAATATATTTTTCCTCAAAAACCTGTGAATAACCCCACCCCTAAACCACGCCCCTGCCATTCCCAGTGTCCCACTTTGAGTCTCTACAAAAAATGGTCAGTTTACCGAAGGGAGGGCTTTCTGGCCCAGGAGTCTTTCAGATTCTAGGGCCAGGTGTGCAGGATTTTGGTGGTTATCTTTAAGGACAACCCAGCTTCACAACATGAAGTAAAGAAAGCAAGACCTAGAGATAAGCATTATGGATGGGTTTGTGTGGATAAAACAAACCCATAGAATTTCGATAGATAGATAGATAGATAGATAGATAGATAGATAGATAGATAGATAGTCTGTCACTAGAGCTAGTTCCATCCATAGCTTTCCTGTTAGAAGATCTTCTTCATAGCTGCAAAGGGAAAAATTTGCCTTAATTTTTTTTAATTTCAACCTGTACAATTGCCCTGCTCACCCTACCCTAGAAACAGCCCAGTGTATGGGGAGGCAGTCTGATGACGTAGGGATGAAATACCAAAAACTGGAATTATAATAGGTTATATATGTAAATATGCATTTAAAGTGGCCCAAACCCCACCCTGGAGTCCATGAGACTGCATGGCAGGCTTACTTTCTACCAAACTGGGATGCCCCGTTCTGTGTACCCCCCAAGCTTTAAAGTGGACCAAAACCCTGAATTTTGGCTATCCCAGGTTTTGGTCCTCACTGTGTGAAACCCCCCAGGGTCATCCATAAAAACAGACCTTTCCAGAGCGGACGCTCCCGCCTCCCCAGCTCTCTCCTGTTGCGGACTGAGCTACTACCTTGGGAGTTGGTTCAGTCGCGGTCCTGGTTGGACTGTTATCAGTTGCTCGGTCCGCAACGGACTGCTGGAGAGCTCCAACCCAACCGGTCATGAGTGTGGGGGCCCCTCCCCCCCTTCCTTCCCTTCTTGTACTTTTCATCAATGTTAATGGTCATTACGGTGGAGACAGTCAATAGGTCTCCCTTTATTAATATGCAACAAGTTTGAACTTTTTGACATTGTATGCCTTATTGTAAATCGCATGTTGGAATTGTTTTAAGAATCTGTTTTCTTTGTTCTTCTGAAAATCTTCAATAAACATAGAATTATAAAAAAAAAAAAAAAAAAAAAAAAAAAAAAAGAATGGGGAGAAAAATAGACCTTTCCACCGTTCTACGGTGCATGCACGCAGCCATTTGCATGCTCATCTTCATTCGCCCCTTTCGGTTAAGCATCAGCTAAGGGCCGAATGGAGCAGAGTGCCCCGATGGTCCTATCCTTGCTAGCCTCTAGCAGGGGGCATGCGCTTCTGCCGCCCATTCACATGCATATGCCGTGGCCAGCGCATGCACAGTTGGATCGGGGATAAGGTATGTTTTACTGGAGATTCGGGGGGTTTCACACAGCGGGAAGAGGGACTCTGGCCGGCATTTTTGTCCATTTTAAACCCTCCATTGCAACCCCAGGCCCACAAGGAGCATAATCTACTTCCGCTGCCCACGAGGCGAAAAATTAGGAGATATCCATTCCTCACTGGGTTCTTTATTTTAAGGGGGCCGCATACATCTTCAGCAGTTTCCTTAACCCAGCTGAATGTAGCTTGGAGAGGAAATGTTTTATTTTTTTTTTTTATACAGGGCTCACTGATGGCAACACAAAAAGCCCATGATGGATTATTAGCTTGCAGCGCTTTAGACTAGACGAAAGCTACTGGCAGCAGATATCCCCCAGGAGCTGGCCGCCAGCCAAATGACTTCTGGGAAGGGAAGAAATAGGTATCAGTCTTTGTATCTGTCTTTCCTACCTGCAATAACATGGCTGGTGGCCTACTTTTGAAGCACCTGATCACCAGCAAAGGTTTTATGTAGCAAGCGAGTAAGCCATTGTGTGAATGCGTGGGGGTAAGGGGTAGATGGATGAGCAGAAATACAATCTAGGGTATGGATCCACTTAAACCGGACCTTCAGCATCATTTTAATGAAAAGCCCAAACCTTTAAAGTGGACCAACACCCACCGGTGATCGGCCCGGGAATCTATAAGATTCCCGGGCCGATCACCTCCCTCCCCGCGGGACATCCGAGATCGGGATGTCCCGCGGGGTGAAACCCCCCCAAACTCCTTACCTCAGTTTCGGCGGCGGCCGGCCGCCGCCGCCTCCCTCGCGCCCCTGTAGACGTGCCCGCGCCGGCCGTCTGTGAATGGCCGGTGCGGGCACGCGCGCGTCAAGAGGGACGCGCGGGAGGCGGTGGCGGAGGAGCCGCTTGTCCGCGGCTTGTCCGTCGGCTCGGGGAGAGGTGAGTTCGGGGGGTTCGGGGGGGTTTCACACAGCGGGGCACCCCGATCGGGGGTGCCCCACCGAAGTGGACCAAGACCCAGGATAGTCAAAATCCTGGGTGTTGGTCCACTTTAAAAACTATTCCCCAGCATCTAAAATTATTTTTTACATTTCTGGTCACTTAGTTATTCTTTCTCCCACTGGGCTGCAACTGTGTTCAGGACTATAGGATACGGGCGCTGCCATCTTGCCTCAGAAGCATCACATACTGAGGAGAGGAAAGTGGGGCAAAAGAACAGGGGGTGGGGTTATAGCTGTGCTTTGCACAGACAGAGCAGAGCTGGGGTTAGGAAAAAGACAGCAATCCCAGAATGCAGAGCGGCACAGTAGGAAGACACCTCCTGTTTGCAGGCAGCCTGAGACTCCATGAGCCGCCATAAAATGCAGTAGATGCAGGTAGGATGATTTTTAATGTGAGCAATCTGTATGTGCAGGGTGGGGGAGACATATATTATTCAGGGTGAAGGTCCGGTTAAAATAGCTCAGCATCATGCCTTTTTTCAGCCTCCCTTCTAACTCCAGGATTTGGATGCACTTGGTAGCAGTGTAGAATAATACAATTCTGTGAAATACTCACCTGTAGAATTGGTATTATACGCATACAGTACGTCCTGCTCCAATATAATCCTTACACGTGGGTAATCCTCCACCAGAGGGCGCTGTTCACCGCAGACATGCAAAAACAGGCTCCTCCCGGCCCTTCATATACCCAGGGACCTCCCACAAATCCCCAGTATTGAAAAGAAGTGAGAAGAGAAGCCGGGAGAAACCAACCACCAACTGGTAACAATAGTAATGAAAACAATCACCATACAGGGGATCCAGAAAAATGTAAAACCAGGGTGGGGTGGAGCAGGACGTACTGTATGCGTATAATACCAATTCTACAGGTGAGTATTTCACAGAATTGTATTATTCTAAGCATACAGTACGTCCTGCTCCAATATAATCCTTACACGTGGGACATCCAATAGCAGTGTCCATAAAGTAGGGTGGGATCCCCAACAAAAAAGGCACAGCAGACAGTAAAGGCGCTGTCACCTGCAAAACTTTGCTACCAAGTGCGACATGAACAAAGGCTCTAACGTCAATCCTATAACAAAACCTTTGAAAAGGTATGAACAGAAAAAAAAGCAGCTGTCTAGCAACTTACTCAACAGAAAACCTGGTGCTGAAGGGCCAAAGGTACCCAAACACCAATAGAACGGAATAAAGGGAGAGAGGGAGAATCTTCCCCCTTAAAGTGGACCAACACCCAGGATTTTGACTATCCTGGGTCTTGGTCCACTTCGGTGGGGCACCCCCGATCGGGGTGCCCCGCTGTGTGAAACCCCCCCTAACCCCCCGAAAAACTCACCTCTCCCCGCTCCCAGCGCCGACGTACAAGCCAGGTCCAGGAACGTCTAAGCGGCTGCCGCCGCCGCCGCCTCCCGCGCGTCCCTTTTGACGCGCGCGCGCGCCCGCGTCGGCCATTCGCAGACGGCCGGCGCGGGCACGGCTACAGGGGCGCGAGGGAGGCGGCGGCGGCCGGCCGCCGCCGAAGATCAGGTAAGGTTTTTCGGGGGTTTTGGGGGGGTTACACCCCGCGGGACATCCCGATCTCGGATGTCCCGCGGGGTGGGGGGTGATCGGCCCGGGAATCTTATAGATTCCCGGGCCGATCACCCGTGGGTGTTGGTCCACTTTAAAGGAGTAGGCCAGCTTAACGGCCTAACCAGCCCAAAGGCAACGGAAGCCTTGGTAAAACTTAGAACTCTCCCCAACGGGGAATGAAAACTGATCTCCCGCCAGACAGGCGGGGATACTGACCCCTTCACTTAACAAGGATCAGCAAGAAGCCGAAATCTTTACTCAGGACCCAGAAGGCAAGGCATCCAAGTAAGATCAGTCCAAAGGGCGCATAGGCCCTGGAAGCAAACGAGGTCAGGTGCATACTTATGGAGGCGCCCGCAGACTCCAAAGGGCATCAGTCCCCCTAAGGGACAAGAAACAACCAGGAAAAGTTCAACACCTGTTGAGGGAATGTAGACCCCTTACTTCAGCATTACTAAGAATAAGGCCCATAGGCAGACTAAAATGACTTAAATAATGATCATAAAACACCACCTTGGACAAAAGGGTCCGGCGTAAGGCAGAATACCACCACATCATGGTGTGTATATATATATATATTTATAATGAACGAGGGCTAAGTAATCAGAGCCACCTTCTCAGGCACACGTCTGACTGAAGGAACAGCCCCCGGAGGGGCGACTGGACTACAAAACAGCTCAGACAGCATCCAGAATAAGACCCAAAGGAACAATCCGCAGGGCAAACCGAATGAAAATTGATCCCAACAGGGACCATAGAACTACTTGGGAGATGCCCCTGAGCAATCCCCAAGAGAACTCCTAACAAGGAAGACTGAACCAGACTTCTACAGGAAGGCAGACAGGACAGAACCTGAACCTTCAGAGTACCTAGATGGGGAGCCAACCCCAACATATGCTGTAACAACTCTAGAACCCCGGGAACCGAGAACGTCCAACAGGGGAGAGACCAAGACTCATGCCAATCAATATGGGTACACCATAACCCACAATGGACGGAGGAAGAGGAAGCTTGCTCCTAGCCCCCCATATCCCAAGTCACCCAGAAGATAAGCCTGTCTCCAAGGGGTGAATGAATCAGCTGTCAAGCCCCAGACTAGAGTCTGTAGATTGGGACGACATAAGAAGGAGCCTGACAAGGGCAGAACCGCACTCCTGAGAGAGCGTACAGGTCAGCTGACCTTAGCAGAAGCATCTGTGAACCACAGTTCACTAGGCCACCCGGGGGTCATCAACTCACGGGTCTCTTTATCAGCATGACCGTGCGCAGAACCCCACATAGCAGGGTGAATGAAGAGAAGACATATAAAATAGAAAGTCTATACACAAATTTACTAAGCCCCCATGACCAGAGTCAGAATATTCTGGGACAGTAAAAACAAGGGCAGAGCCCCTGTGAAATAAGCGAGCCCCAACAGAGCCACCCTAGTTGGCTCTCAGAGGGACACCAGGATAGCACAACCTGCCACTGAAAGACATCCATTGGAGCGAATACCACTGAGGAGCAGGGGACGTAGACCGGCACCCAGATCAGGATCAGGAACCTTCCAGGAGAATCATCCTGCTTCAAGCTCCAGACCAATAATAAAACAGGCCATTGTCTTCCAACAGGCCAAGAATCCCCAAATAGACAGGTCCTAAAGAGGAGAACTCCAGCAGTATAGGGTCAACTGAAGGCTCATTGTTTTAACAAAGCCAGTAGGTAAGATGGACCCTCTAAGGGACCCTACCCAGGAACCACGGGGGGTTTTGGAAGAAATCCCCCCCCACCAACCTGCGAGACTTGGTACCCAAGGTGACCATTCACAGGAAGATGCAAGCAAAGAAGGGGGTGCCCCCTGACAGGGTCCTTGAATATAATCAGCTCAAGAGGAACCACCGCACCAAGGGGGAATGAGCACAGACCTAGCTCCAGGGGTGCTGGAACCCCATGTAGGATCAATAGCCTACTGTGCCGAAGAGCCCAAGGGCTCGGTATATAAGGGACATCATCTGATACGCCACCAACGGGCCCACCAGCTGCAATCCTGCCTGGTGAAAGTAAGATGTCAGCAAAGGGGGACAGAGCCCCCGTAACCAGGAGTCCACTTGTTGCCAAGGAAGAAGGCTCAAGCCGGACCCGAAGCCAAGGAATAGAGATAGCGAATAAGGGACCATGAGGGATTGAGGTGACTGAGCACCCATCCAGTAACTCCCAGGGGACACTGCCGGCCGACTAACCCACTCGGCCTGACGTAGAGATTGGGGAGTAAGGAAAGACGACCCGGTAGGTCCTAGTGCGGACGCCCCACAGGCATGTCCGAGACATCACCCCCATTCGCGCCATGGCGAGTAGCCTGGGAGCGGAAGAGAGGCCAAAAACAAGGCCTCAATCCGCAGGGTTGGTCCTGCAAAACTGACTAGTAACGGTCTTGGTGTCCAGAAGACACAGGGGGAACTAACAGGATCTAGAACTCCTCAGGAGGCCGGAAGCCCCCCTTGCACAGGGCGCCTGTGTCCCAAGACAGAGATATCATATAGGGACTACCTGAGAGTGTAGAATTGCCAGGCATACCATAGGCCAGCATGGCCCAGACTGCCTCATCATTTTGAGGGAAGGAGGGAGGTTAATATAGAGGCCATAGCCCCATTCTGTTAAGGGCAACCTGTAAGTAAGCCCAGACTCTGTAGGCCTAGTACGGCCTGCACCAATTCCTGAGGGGAAAACAGGGGCTAGAAGCACCCTGACAACCTCTGAGAGGGACCGCCCAGCAAATGCTATCCTGTGTCCAGGGGAACTACCTCCTGGAACCACCAGAAGGAGAAGATACATTCCTAGATAGGAGTCAGGTGCTGTAGCAGTCCCCTCGCCCCCTTCATGCTTGGGAAGTCTTGGCAGATTTGGACTTAGTCCTGCCAGAGGGCCCAGGGCGTTGCCTGCCCACCCCGTGGTGGAAATCCACACCGAAAAGTTGGAAGCACACCTCAGGTTCGCGTTTGACACTAACGTAGGGAGGGGGAGGGGTGTCCCTGCCCCGAGGAGGCCGGGACGGCCTTCTGCGTAGGGGTGCCTTAGCCTTTTTTCCAAAAAGGTCCAAACGGGCCCCAAATAGAAGCCGTCCTCTGAAGGGAAGGCCAGTGAGAGCCTTTTTTGTAGCATCATCAGCACCCCACTGTCGCAGCCAGACCAGGCGGCGAATAGCTACCACAAGGGCAGAGGTTCTAGCACACATCTTAATGGTGTCATCCAGCACTGAGAGGATAAACCTCACAAACACATCACAGTCTGAGAGCGCATTAAATACCCCCCAGGGGAGGTCCTCAGGTCGGTGGTCAAGTACTTTTCTAATGAGAGTCCTGGCGGCCACCGCAGTGATGGCCGCGGCACAGACCGGGCGCAGAGCTGTCCCTGCACACGAAAAGGCGTGGGAAGCCAGTCTGTCAATGCGCCGGTCCTCAGCATCCCGAAGGGTACGGTAATAAGGAGCCCTCATGAAGGGGGGTTAGTAACCCCTATAATCGGTGCATCCACCACAGGAGGTGCTGACCAAAAGTTAACCACATCAGGAGGGAAAGGGTACTTCCAATCCCAGACCCCCGGGACCCCTTTAAGTTTACAAGGCGATTCCCATTCTTGGGATATAAGATTCTGGAAATGCTCCTGTTCCAGGAATTCCAAGCGCAGCGGCGCTGTGTGGAAACTCTCCTTCTTAGGCTTGGAAGCCTCTCCAGGAGGGGAGATAGACAAAACCTCAAAGATCTTAATAAGCAGTTCATCTGTGTCACACAGGCCCCAAGAACCGGGCCCAGAATCATCACGGCTCCCGGGCATCTCATCCGAGGAGCCCGAATCGGAGAATAGCTCACCTTCCTCAGAAGGATCAAGGTCCTGCATAGCAGCAGAGTCATCAGTATCGTTAGGAACCGGAGAGCCAGGAGGCGCCAGGGACCGCTTCTTTCCAGGCGAACCTCGAGGGGCGGGCCTGATCTGGCTGTGGGGCGAGTCATGCCGAGTCCCCGCCTCCCACAAAGAGCGCAAAGCTCTAACCAGCGCAACGTGAATGACAGTAGTGGATAGTACACACATACATAACGTAATTAAGGAGATTGCTCTCACACTAGAGAATGATGCTGCCGCCCGGGCTGCACACTAATGTAATGAAAGGACAAACACGCGCGCAACCAGAAGGCTTATGTGGAGCAAGGAGCGCGGCACTGACACCAAAGTTCAAATGAAAGATCAACGGCCTTAAACGTGTTACATTACACTTGGACTGCCACACATACCCCCACCCTTTCTTTTCCCCCGAGCTACGGGAGGAAGCGAGGGAGAAGCGGACCTGCACCCAGGGATTATCGCTATGAGGGGCACGGGCAACAATGCGGGAGGGGCATCTAATGGAGGCTCACCATCGGCCTAAACCGCCTACCCTATGGTGGGGGATTGCGGTGGAGCGTAGCTCCGTGAGCACATGAGGTGCTGCCTACCTTCACCCGACCAGCGCAGCCCAGGCTGGGAGGCACATCTATATCGAAGAGGACGGGCGGAAATAGTCCCGCAGGGCCGCAGGCTGTAATAGCCCCGCTCACCTGCGAGAGCGTGATACTTCATGTCTTCGCAGTCAGCACTGCAGAGAAATCTGGGGATTTGTGGGAGGTCCCTGGGTATATGAAGGGCCGGGAGGAGCCTGTTTTTGCATGTCTGCAGTGAACAGCACCCTATGGCGGAGGATTACCCACGTGTAAGGATTATATTGGAGCAGGACGTACTGTATGCTTAGAATATATTGGCAGGGAGTTAAAGTGGACCTAAACCCTCCCTGGTAACTCTGTGCCAGATGATCTTAGTCCACAGGAACACTGAAAAAAAACTCACCTACCCCGTCACACCTTCCTTTCATTTGTATGCACGGCATAGGAGTGTGAGCCCTACACTAGGCAGACATTCTTTCTACAACCGGGGGGTAGGCATGTCAATGCGACAGCCACACTTTCTCCAATGGGAGATGTGTGACACTGCAGTTTGTAGCTATTTCTAGTCCTGTCATACAGAGCTTCATGTCTGATCTTAGCCTTTCTAGGGATCCTTAGTTTGTAGGACTTGCCAAATTGGGACGCTCAGGGGAGATCTAAAATCTGGACAGGATGAGCGGAGTTCAATAGGTCAACTAGTAGTGGATCTGTTGCACAGGAACTGGTTTCAGGAATTGAATACCTCTGATCAGGGAACTAAAAGCTTTATTATACTACAGGTACAGGCCTACTTTAAAAACCATTTTATCATGGCCTGGTTTGGGATGCTCTACTGAGTGAAAGACCACTGCATATACTTACACATCTGTTGATACCATGGCACATGCACAAGTTGTTGCGGAACCCCCGGCATCCCTCTGGCTCTGCATCAGGAGGAGGGGATCAGCCTAAGGAATACCTGTTGCTCTCTATGCCAGACTCGGTGTACATTGAACAGCATAGAATGTTGATTGGATGAGAGCCCGCTCATATGCCTGTGTTTACAGTGGGTTTCACAAAATCGCGATGCCCTGGGGACAGGGACCAAAACCCAGGATAGTCATAATGCTTGTTTCAACTTTATAAGGACTGTCCGGGCAGAAAACATGCACCTGTCACCTGCAGCAGCCAGCTACAGGTCCTATCCTCTAAAACTTTTCTGGTTCAGATATCTGCAGAGTTCATGTACTTGGGTAATTAATTATTCTGGTGCAAGTCTACAAATCACAAGCACACAGGTGGGGGGAGATCCTCTTTGTGGTGAAGAGTCACGTCAAATCAATGAGGAACGTACCAAATCTGGATGCCCCCTTAAGGATCATGCTATTTGGACCCAAACTTTAGTTTTGGTCTACTTTGAAGTGCACCAAACCCCTTCAACCCTTTAAGTGCACCAAACCCCTTCAACCCTTTAAGTGCCAGCCTACTTAGATTTTTTGTCACACTGTTGCCAGACTACTTTTCACATTTTTGCGCTACACATGTTCAACCTTGATTTTTGAAGGGATTTTCCAGGAAAATTATATATTGTTTTTTCAGCAGAGTCTGGGCTTCAACATGAAATGTCTTGTTTGGCCTTTTTTTTAATGTATACTCAATACTTTTGGGTGAAATATGTGCAAAAAAATAAAAAATATATATTTTTACAATTTGTAGTGTCTTTTTGTAATAAAAAATGTAAGTTTGTTCATAAAATATTATTGCGTGTGAAAGCCCTATTTCTCCCGGTTACAACGGTACCACATATGTATTGGTAGACACCCTTTCCTGCCCAGGAGACTCCCCCAAACTGAAACAGCAGTTTAGGAGATTTCAGATAGGATACAACTGTGCAATATGATTGCATAGTTGTAAGGGGTTAACTTAAAAAAAAAAATTAAATAGGGTCCCCCCCTCCCGGGGGGGGGGGGGGGGCCTCATTTTTTTTTTTAATTTTAAGGGTTAAAAAATTATGTAGGGTCCCCCTTACCCAGCATTACCGACCAGGACCAGCTATGGGGGCTTGTAGAACAGGGCGCAGAGGCCAGCGTTGGTGGCCCCTGGCCCTGCAGGCTACTAACCCACATAGCCACTAAGTGGCCCGGGACCTTCTGCCCCCCCCCGGCCATTGGGGAGGCAGGTAATGGGGGGCTGGGGGTTATGGCAAGTCACCCGCTAGCCGCAGGTGATTGCCAGCCCCAGAGCCTTGTGAACTGGTATAAGGGGCCTCATGGACCCCTTACCAGTTCACAAAGGGTTAAGTGAAAAAAAAAAAAAAAAAGACACCAGACAAAAAATTCTTTATTTATTCTTTTTTCCACTTATACTTACCTCTGATCCCGTGACACTTGTCGGTAGTGATCGGAGCAGGGAGGGTGGCAGGCAGGGAGATCAGAGCCACCCTGGCTCCCACCCTCCCTGCTCCGATCGCCACCGAGGGGTCAGGTAAGTCTGTATAGGTAAGTCTGTATCTTTTTTACTTTTTTTTTCATGGGGCTCTAAATTCAGCTACTGAGACTCACGTAGCTGGCACTTAACGGTTGGAGAGGCAGCTACGTGAGACTCACGTAGCTGGCACTAGAAGGGTTAAACCTGAACTGAGAAAAGAAAAAATAACCTTCTTAAAAGATAAAAAAATATAAACTTACCTAAACAGTACTTTCCCTCCTGGCTTGCACTCCTGGTCTCCTTGTTTCCACCTGATGCTTTATTTCCTGCAGCCCGCCGGCGCACCTGTCACATGGTGTGGAGGCCCCTTCCTCTCCCCCGGTGGGGACAGCACAGGCAGCAGAACCCTATTGCTGCATAGGAAAAGAATTTGCACCGTCCTCCCAGTCTGCCGCTGGTCAAGTGCCGTCGCACACCCCAAAGGCCGGACCTCTCAGTGGGCCCCCCGGACAGTTGCCCTTTCTTGCCGGGTGCTGAAGCCGGCCCTGATACAGTGTGTACAGCATACAGCTTTATTCAGAGGCAAACATGCCAAGCATTATCCTCCTTTACTTGTTCTGTATAATACAGTGGGGGCGAGCTTTGGTGCATTCTCAAAAAACAATATGTTTCTGAGCACCAGTGGCTACTGATGCAGGACAAGAGGCAAGTAAATGTGTTTTTTGTTTTCTGCCTAAAGAGGAACTTTAAACTAGATTTCCTGTCCTTAAGGGGGTCTCAGACAGATAAACAGATCATTAAAATGGTTGACACGCTTCTGCCACTCATATAAAAAAAAATTGTCTGGAGTTCAGCTTGGAATGAATGTGTTGCAAACGCAATGCAAATTTAGGCAAATAAGTTTATATGCTGTGGTCCTGAATAAAATAGAATGTTTATAATGTGTATGAATGCACCACTGCGCACTGACACAAAAGCCAGCAGGTTCTCCTTGGACTTGATGGGCCCAAACAGTTGCCGAAATGCTAAAAATATCAGAAGGGCAGAACTGGTGATGGGAAGTTGAGGAATAGAGTAGACTTTTAATCACATTGACATTTAAAGATGGAGTAGGATAGGAACACCTTCTGCAGGAATGACCCTTGGTCACCATCTTGTCACAAGACACGAACAGGTGAAAACCTCTTCCTGGGGGTGTGAGCAGGCAAGACATGCTAAGGAGCTTTCTTTTACCTTTGGAGATCTGCATAGATATGTGTCTGTGTCTACTGAGAACATGATTCTTGGGTTTACCTGAAACCCTACAGGTCATAAGGGGGGTTTTAACTTGAAGCTGGACCAGTTGGTCACAAAAAGGCAGTCAGAAAATTTAAGGTGCCCCCTATATCAGAGAACTGTCACAGGCCTTTCTCTTGAGACCTGATTGGGAAGGGGGTGTGTAAGCTTTCCTATTAAATAACTGGTTCAACCTGCTCTAACCTGGCTGTAAAGCTGGGCTGTAACTAGTGGGCAACCCCTCAGTGAGGCATGTAGCCTGACTGATAATGTCATGGTACATATTTAATCAGTTTTAAGCCATGGGCTAGGTTTATCCTTCAAGTAAAGTACTGGACTTAAGCAAGACCCTGTAGGATACCTGGAAAAATGACGGTAATTAGAACATTGTTATCTATGGTAAAAAGTGAATACTTACTGTTGCTGGACTTCAGGTCTCGGTGTATGATGGGTACAATGGTCTCATCGTGAAGATACTGCATGCCTCGAGCAATCTGCACAGCCCAGTTGACCAGTACATGAGCCGGAACCTTTTTGCCAGCCAAAGCCCTGTTTAGTGGTCCACCACGAGCATACTCCATCACCAGGCAGAGATGAGGAGGGGAGAGGCATACTCCTTTCAAGGCTATAATATTAGGATGGTGCAGCATGCAAAACAGTTTGGCCTCCTGTCTAACATTTTCAGTTGTAACACTGATATCGTCATCGGGGTCATGACGTACAGCTTTCACCGCCACCTCCTCTTCTCTCCAAACCCCCTTGTAGACCTTTCCGAAACCTCCTACACCGATAATCTCCTCCAACTCTAGCTCATCAAACTTAATCTGCAGTGGGTGGGGAAAGTCTTTCGGGGCATTCCTTAGGGTGGTGTATTTAAGGTTGCTGACCACATAGTTACTAGGAAATATCCCCACTTTGTCTCTAACCTTTCCTGTCCACCAACCTTCATCCCCAGAGACTGTTGAATCTTTAGAGAGGATCTCCACTAAGTCCCCTCTCCGTAACGTCAATTCCTCTTCTGCTGTGGCCTCGTAGTCAAAAACGGCTGTCCACAAGGGAAAGGATGCCCCATAGTTCTGAGAATCGTGCCACATCCCATTTTCCTTTGGGTCTTTAGAGTTTTGCCACAACATGGTCTCGGGTTTTTGAGGACCATCCATACCTCCTGTGCAAGGTGGGATAGTCATAAATTTACTCCATGTTTATCCCAAATGTGGGATGTCTATAAGTCTGCTTTTTCTTTATGAAGACGTCCAGAGGCAGGTGTCCATGAAGCAGTCCCAGCCTAAACCAAGAATGTCCTCCATTAGTCATCTTGCTGTCCAGTGTCGCCTAGACACATTCTCCCTCTTGAAGACAGGTGATTCCAGGGCAGTTGCTTGTGCAATTTTTTTTTTTAGGTGGGGCAGGGTGGGGACAGGCAGCTTAATTCATCAGTAGTTTATAAATCCTGGAACAGCAATCCTTGGAGATCTTCAGACAGCAACTGTGAGGGATTAAGTAAATTGTATAGTGAATCCACGTTACAACTATTAAATACACCTTGCAATATAACCTGCACGGAGGAGCTCTGTTCTCCTACCTGTGCTTGCTCATGTTAGAAGGGCCCATGTTTACCTGAAAACTTGCTGGTATGCCGTTTCTAAGTAAGGTGTGACTTTTGTGTTAGGAAAGAGTTAACGGCAAGTCTGTGTTTACTTGATCTATAGAAATAGGATGCTGGTGTGTGACACTGACAGTCTACTTGTCACTGTGCTGTGAGCCTGGGATTAAGGTTACCTGTGTAAGATACTGACCATGCACAGATCAACCCTGTCTTACTATATCCAACTACCAGGCCTCCTGACTGTCAGGACACCTGGAATGGCAGTGCCGGACTAAATATAATAAGCAGTGAGGTAACCTGACTACGTACTATTATCAGGGCCCAAAGGGGCAATTCCGTCTTTAATAAGTACCATTGTAAGTGTGACCAAACTGGCAAGATTTAGAGCTTTGGCCATAAATATCAAGAAGGTATTATGCAGCATAAATATCATATACGGCTATAATACAGATTGATCTGTGTGGATTGTAGATAGAATTACAATCAGGATGGGGCTGAATTCTTTATCTAAAACAGAGAGCTGTCAGGATATTTCTATTAGGGCAGAATCATTAATTGCTGGTTTCTATATATAATACAAAGGAATCTGTCAGTATAATTCAGGAAAGGGTAATAGAAAGCGAGTTACTATATCTAATATAGATACAGAGACATCTGTCAGGATATTAGCATACCTCCCAACTGTCCCTGATTTGGAGGGACTGTCCCTCTTTTGTGTCCATTCTTATTTGTCACCCTTTGAGGTGTAACATGCAAATCTGCATCAATTAATTATTCATTTGCCTATTAATAGTGTTTATATTGTAACTCCCTATCTCCTATCTGTCCATCAATGAGAATGCATGGCTTAATTTAACAATTATCCCTCTTTCCCACCCTGAAAGGTTGGGAGGTATGTATTAGTATCAGGATGGGATCATACAGGGTTGGTTTCTATATCTAATACAGAGAGATCTGTCAGGACATTTCTGCCATGACATGATCATACAGGGCTAGCTCCTATAGCTAATACAGAGAGACCTGTCAGGTTATTACTATCAGGACAGGATGATATATGGCTGGTTCCTATATGTTATAAAGAGGTAGATGTCAGTATATTAAAGAGGAACAATATACAAGCCTTTCACTTCCGTACATGGCTCCTCTGAGCAGCAGCATCCCGAATTGGGATTCCCCGCCGTGTGTACCCCACCAGGTCACACGGTTTACTTTCCACTCCCTCGGAGCAGACTCAGACGAGTGTGCCGATTGGCTGAGCGTCACGCCAGCCATATCCCCGGTCCACATTTCTGCGTGGTATGCCTACGCCGCCCATTCAGAAAGGCCAGGGGTGTGCGCATGGCTAGAGGTGAGCGGGGAGCGCACCAACGCAGCAAGGGCTCCAGGAGGTGATTGAAACCGGCAATGGGTGGGAGGGTCACACAGCAGGGCATCCCAATTCAGATGTCTCAAAGAGTGGAACTCAGGCGGCCCTGGAATCTTTTAGACTCCAGGGCCTACGATGTTCCTCTTTAAACTGGACCAAAACCCACGGCGGGATGCCCCGCTGTGTGAAACCCCCCAGGTTGCCCTATACACTTACCTTGAATCCCGGTCCATCCCCACTATCCCTTTAGCAGGGCACATGCCTGAGCCAGGCATTTGTGAATGGCATGCTCCCTGTTAGAGGGAAGTGGGGGATGCGGCCGCCAGTGCACTCGGAGCCGCTGGCCTTAGACGAAGGCTTAGACGACGTGATGTCAGCTGCTCCGAGCGTGCTGACTGGACGAGTGGCCGCGCAAGCGCCATAGGACCGGGAAGAGGTGAGTTGGCTTTGGCGATCTGGGGGGTTGAACACAGCGGGGATACACCAAATCGGGGTGCCCCAGGGTAAAGGGCTAAAACCCAGAATAGTCGAAATCCTGGGTTTTGGTCCACTTTAATATCAGGACAGGATCATACAGGGCTGGTTTCTATATCTTATACAGAAAGATCTGTCAGGATATTACTATGAGAACAGGATCATACAAGGCTGGATCCTACATCTAATACAGAGAGAGCTGTCAGGATATTACTATAAGGACAGGATCATACAGGGCTGGCCCTATATCTATTATAAAGAGAGCTGTCAGGATATAACTATTAGGACAGGATCATACAGGACTGGCCCTATATCTATTATAAAGAGAGCTGTCAGGATATTACTATTAGGACAGGATCATACAGGACTGGCCCTATATCTATTATAAAGAGAGCTGTCAGGATATTACTATTAGGACAGGATCATACAGGACTGGCCCTATATCTATTGTAAAGAGAGCTGTCAAGATATTACTATTAGGACAGGATCATACAGGGCTGGATCCTATATCTAATACAGAGAGAGCTGTCAGGATATTACTATAAGGACAGGATCATACAGGGCTGGCCCTATATCTATTATAAAGACAGCTGTCAGGATATTACTATTAGGACAGGATCATACAGGACTGGCCCTATATCTATTGAAAAGAGAGCTGTCAAGATATTACTATTAGGACAGGATCATACAGGGCTGGATCCTATATCTAATACAGAGAGAGCTGTCAGGATATTACTATAAGGACAGGATCATACAGGGTTGGCCCTATATCTATTGTAAAGAGAGCTGTCAGGATATTACTATTAGGACAGGATCATGCAGGGTTGGCCCTATATCTATTGTAAAGAGAGCTGTCAGGATATTACTATTAGGACAGGATCATGCAGGGCTGGATCCTATATCTAATACAGAGAGAGCTGTCAGGATATTACTATAAGGACAGGATCATACAGGGCTGGCCCTATATCTATTATAAAGAGAGCTGTCAGGATATAACTATTAGGACAGGATCATGCAGGGCTGGCCCTATATCTATTGTAAAGAGAGCTGTCAAGATATTACTATTAGGACAGGATCATGCAGGGCTGGCCCTATATCTATTGAAAAGAGAGCTGTCAAGATATTACTATTAGGACAGGATCATACAGGGCTGGATCCTATATCTAATACAGAGAGAGCTGTCAGGATATTACTATCAGGACAGATTAATGTAGGGCAGGAGAGAACGGTATCAGGACAAGATGGGACAGGGACAGTCTTTTTTTACCAAACACAGATCTGTCAGTAAACACCAGGACAGGATTATACAGGAATGGATTCTATATGTAATACAGAGAGAGCTGCCCTAGTAATAAGGACAGGATCACGTGAATCCAGCTCTGGTCTGCCCTGTTTTTTGCGGCCAGTCTTTGCTATAAATAAATGGTAAAAATCGGGAAAAAAACTATCCATATACTGACCTGTGCAGTGCCCTCCGAGAGCCCTGCGCCCCAGCTTAGGAAGAGATGCAGCATGTAAGAAGCCAGTGTAGCAATAGCAGCCGGTATGTATCCTGTATCATGACTCTCATCCTTTCCCAGCAGGCATCACAGACTGTCCCTGGTCCAAGTCAAGGTGCGGATGAAATCCCTCCGGCCCATCACCTGCAGAAATTCAGCCTCTTTCCCTGGGAGTAATGGTTCCCATTCACCTTACACAGGCTGTCAGCTGTTCCAGGCAGAGCAGATACACAGCCACCCCCCTCACCTCCCTGCCTCTGCCCTTCTGCATTGTGGGAGTTGTAGTCTTTTCATCGCTACAAGGAGACAATTGCACATTGTGACCAGCAGGCTGTGCCGTGCCGTCTCTGCGCAGCCACAAGCCGCGCGTCAACCTCATATAGAATGTGTCTTGTTATTGTGGCCAGCAGTTTATATCTTCTAAATACCATCCATGTTTATTTTATATACTGCATTATAGGAAATATATATAGTGATTTTTTTTTTATTTTTATTTTTTTAAATATGGCAAAATAAATAATAATTGGCAGGTTAACAGGTGTCTAGATCATCCAGAGCGTGTGTGTGGGCGTGTAGGGAACATATTGTGAGCTGCTTAAAAGTCGTGACGTCAATGTTTCTATGCACTGCGTAAAGTGCCACTAAATGTGTTGGCGCCAACTTAAAACGAACCGATGGTGTGCCAACTAATATATATATATATATATATATATATATATATATATATATATATATATATATATATATATACAGTACCTTCATCACAAGCCTAATGCAGTAGTAAAGGTACATTGTGGTCTACTAGTATAACAAAATCCCACACCCCTGGCACACATTTCAGCGTGGGTATGGACTACCCCCCAACATAAATATGCAGCGTATCTACACCCACCACTCAAAAAATAACCTGTGCTTTGTAATGTCCCAAAATGAATATGCACAGTGCATGTCTAACCCTGAAAATAGCTGCCCCCCCCCCCAGCAAATCCCCCTCAGTCCACCCAATATGTATTAAAGCGGACCTTCACCCTCAATAAGAGTCTATCTTGTATGTTTCCCCCACCCTGTACATAGAGATTGCTCACATTAAAAATAATCCTACCTACATCTACTGCCCGTCGTGAGCCTTTAGACATCCAAGATGGCGGCTCATGGAGCATCAGGCAGCCTGCAAACAGGAAGTGTCTTCTGAATGTGTCGATCTGCAATCTGGGATTGCTGTCCTTTCCCTGACCCCAGCCCTGCTCTGTCTGTCCCCTGCATTTTATCCCACTCTTCTCTCCTCAGTATGTGATGCTTCTGAGTCAAGATGGCGGCGCCCGTCCTGAGTTCTGAACAGAGTTGCAGCCCAGTGGGGGAAAGAATAAAAAGTGACTAGAAACTTAAAATATATTAATTGTAGATGCTGGGGAAATTTTAAGGGTTTGGGCTTTTCATTAAGGTCCGGTTTAAGCAGCATACATGTGGATCCCCCCGATCAGTCCCAAATATGAATATGTATGTTCATCAATCCCTCAGCCCCCCAAGATTAATATGCAGAGTGTACATGGATCTGCCCATTAGCACCCAAAAATAGAATATCCAGAGAGCAGGCAAAACCCCACTCCCAGCCCCCCAAACCATGAAAAGACCCTCAGAGGTACAGAAGGAGAGGGCAGAGGGGGCTACGTGCTGAGGGAAGGGCACAAGGGGTTTTAAATGGACAAAAACCCAGGATTTTCACTATCCTATGTTTTGGTCTGTCCCCCAGGCGAAGCCCGGGTTGGGGTGCCCCTCTGTGAGAAACCCCGCCATTCTGCCAGGAACAAAGGAGGGGTGGCAGCCGCTCAGACCATTTTATAACTAACCTGGGAGGTGCACGTTAGCAGGGCAATTAGTATACAAAAGTCTTAAAGGAGCCACAGCACTCAACCCTGTTAGCTTGCAGGCCAGCCTATAATCTGTCTCTAAACTTGGTTAAAAACAGGGGGCTCGGTCACACACATCTGCAGAAGTATGCTTAAGCTGCACCACCAGCGCCAAAGTGCCTCTGTGGGGTGCAGTCCTAACTCTAATCTCTGAGAGCCCATTTGGGACATACAGTGCAATAGATAAATTGGGAGCAGGCTTAGGGTTTAGGGCAACCTCAGGTAAGCCTGCTCCCAATTTATCTATTGCACTGTATGTCCCAGATGGGCTCTCATAGATTAGAGTTAGGGCTGCACCCCACAGAGGCACTTTGGCGTAGTGGTGCAGCTTAAGCTACTTCTGCAGATGTGTGTGACCGAGTCCTCTGTTTTTAACCAAGTTTAGAGACAGATTATAGGCTGGCCTGCAAGCTAACAGGGTTGAGTGCTGTGGCTCCTTTAAGACTTTTTTATTCTGCCAGGAACCTTACCCGCTCGTCCAATCAGCTTCTTCTGCCATGCATATTAATGTGTGGCTGGAGAAGCTGAATGGAATCCCAGCCACACATTTGCGCCGCGTGGCATCGCTCGCATCCTTCGGCTGTGATGGCCACACATAGCCATTCTATTGCGACCATCATGGCCATGCACAGCCAAGAAGGGATTGGCATGTGCCTTTGGCATGTCGGAAAGGTAAGATTTTCAGGCAACTCGGGGAAGGGGAGTTTCACAGAGCCAAAACCAGTATGGGATGCCCCGTGGGGGGGGGGGTCAGCTACCCCTAGAGTCCCACAAGGAGTAATAGTCTTGGTATGTTTAAGGTTCAATGGGTTAAATGCAAAGTGTGGGGGGGGGGGATAGGAGTAGGCAGGTTTTTTGGGATCCAGCTCCTGACGAGTGGGTATCACATGACCACAGGGAGGGAGACACTTTGGCTATGGGCTTCCCCCTACACACACACACACACACACACACAGAGTATGTATCATTCTATGGCTGGGAATGTATGCAGGCGATTGGCCTAATAGCCATGTATCGCTGGCAATCTCACAAGGCAGGCATGTCTCTGCTCCAATCAGCTTCTTCTGCCATGCATATAAATGAGCGCTTAAAGAAGATGAATGGGAGCTTAGTTAATCTTGCTATTGCTGGTGGCTCCCCTGCTTCCCTTTATAGCTGGATAGGCACACGGGAGATGCTGCTGGTGGCAACCTCATGCGCCATAGGATTACTATCAAGTATATTGGCAACCAGAAAAGTTTCACACAGGGGGCATCCCAAATCTGGATGCCCCGGGGGGGGGGGGGGGGGGTATTTAAAGTAATTCAGCAGGGGAAAAAAAACAAAGGGTATTTACCTTTTGTCCTACATTTCTGGCCACTACAGATTTGATGCTCCAGACCTCACCTAATCGCTTTATTTGGGCCCCTACCACCACCTTCCGGGGGCCTGACCAGGACTAATGGTGGGATGGAATTGCAATTCACCATCAATCACCAGGGTGTGACCCTGGTGAGGAGAAACAGTGGGTGTGGCAGTAGTGATGTGATGTAAGCACACTGTGATGAGTGTGGGAGGAGAGAGGAGGGAACTTTTCACTTGCTGAACACTTTAAAAGTAAATGTGTTCAGGATGCGCTGGAGGAGGGAGTAAGCCTGCCTTAGAGTCTCAGACTACAGGGTAGGTTTTGGTCCACTTCAAACTGCAGCTGCATCTGTACTTACCTGATCAACAGGCTTTAGTGAGAGGGAAGATGCAAGTAGGTCCAACTAGTGTTGGGGGGCTCAGTTGTGTTAGGTCAGGTGCAAGACAGGGTGAGTAATTCAGCCCGTTTTCAGGCTTCCCAGCACTAGCACTCATATTAGGATGTACACAGGGAGACCGATGTGGGACATCCCAAATTAGGAAGGATTTAAACCGGACCTTCAGCATGATATAATAAAAAGCCCAAACCCTTAAAAAAACTATTCCCCAGCATCCCCAGTTTTTACTCACTTATTATTCTTTCCCCCACTGGGCTGCAACTTTTTTTCTGGATATGGGCGCCGCCATCTTGCCTCAGAAGCATCCCACATACTGAGGAGAGGAGAGCAGGAAAAAGTGCAGGGGGCGGGTTATAGCTGTGCTTTGCTCAGACAGAGCAGAGCTGAGAAAGGACAGCTCTGTCCCCCCGGAACGTTATGTCTCGCTGTGTAAAACCTCACAGTTCACTGAGGAAACTCACCTCTCCTCATTCCTACAGCGTAGGAATCAACTTCTCAACCACCGCTGGCCTTGCATGCACTGTTGGGACAGGGAACAGGCAAGTTTTCATCAAGGGGTTTCACAGAGAGAGGCATCCCAGTTCAGGATGCTCCGGGGAGAGGAAATCATCCAGCCATGGAGTCTCAGACTCCAGGACAGGCTTTGGTCCACTTTAAAGCGGACCTTCACTCTGAATAAGAGTCTATCTTATATGTTTCCCACACCCTGTACATACAGATTGCTCACATTAAAAATCATCCTACCTGCATCTACTGCGTGTTATGAGCCTTTAAACATCCAAGATGGCGGCTTATGGAAGCCGCCATTTTATCAGGCAGCCTGCAAACAGGAAGTGCCTGCAAACAGGAAATGACTGTGCTGCTCTGCATTCTGGGACTGCTGACCTTTCCCTGACCCCAGCTCTGCTCTGTCTGAGCAAAGCACAGCTATAACCTGCCCCCCTGTACCTTATCCCACTCTCCTCTCCTCAGTAAGTGTGATGCTTCTGAGTCAAGATGGCGGCGCCCGTATCCTAAATTCCTGAACAGAGTTGCAGCCCAGTGAGGGAAAGAATAATAAGTTAGTGATTAAAAATGTAAAATATATTAATTTTAGATGCTGGGGAATCGTTTTTTAAGAGTTTGGGCTTTTCATTAAATCATGGTGAAGGTCCGGTTTAAGTCTCCTTTAAAGTGGACCAAACGTGGCTCTGGAGTCTATAGGACTCCAGGGGAGCCTGAGTCCTTGCTCCCGGGGTACCTCGATTCAGGATGTCCCGCCGTGACCCCTCCTCCACAACCTACCTTCTTACCCCCTTCATGGGGCGCAGGCAATATAAGCTAAAACTTCAGCTGGGTGCATGCCCGCACAATGCATTTGTGAATGGCCGGAGCAGGCACGCACCCTGTTAGACAGTAGCGGGGATGTGGCCGCCAACGTGCTCAGTTACTTTCGGTTACATTTTGCCCCCTAAGGATCATGCTATTTGGATCACCAGTTTGAGTTAGCAGCCAAACCAGGGGGGGTTCTTATAAAAACAGAGGCATCCCAAATTGAGATGCCCCTGTAAAGCGGACCAAAATTCAGGGGTGGAATTGCTTGCATAGTGGGTATGTCATCGATCCCAGGGGGTATCACAGATTGGGATACTCCAGGGATAGGGAATCAGCTGAGGGGGGGGGGCAACTTAAGAGCAGAACAAATCCCAGCACTTCCTCTCCTGGAATCTAAATCGAGACGCCCTGTTGTGTGGAACCCGCCATTCCAGGAGATGTGGGCACCAGCTGTGGCAGTGCCCTCCCAGTCTGCCGCCGGTCAAGCAGAGGTTGGGGGCCTCTGGCAGCTTCTGACGCTTGGCCTGCCTGGGGGGGGGGGGGGTGACACAGCAGGGCATACTAAATTGGGATGCCCCAGCGCAAGAACCAAAACCCAAGATGGTCAAAATCACAGGTTTTGGCCCACTTTAATAACAAGCCATGCACCCAAACTTAGGCTTTGCTCATTAGGCTTCATGCTTGTTATCACAGCCATTGCCAGCCGCCATGTTTTTCTTTCACTAAACAGATGTAATGTATCAGGGAGGGTCCGGGTCCTTGGTATCCCAAAAAGCCATTAAAGCGGACCTTCACCCTGAATAAGAGCCTCTTATGTTTCCCACACCCTATACATACAGATTGCCTGCATTAAAAATCATCCTACCTGCATCTACTGCATGTTATGAGCCTTTAAACATCCAAGATGGCGGCTCATGGAACATCAGGCAGCCTGCAAACAGGAAGTGCCTCCTGACTGTGCTGCTCTGCATTCTGGGATTGCTGACCTTTTCCAGACCCCAACTCTGCTCTGTCTCAGCAAAGCACAGCTATAACCCCCCCCCCCTGTACTTTATCCCCCTCTCCTCAATAAGTGTGATGCTTCTGAGTCAAGATGGTGGTGCCCATATCCTAATGTCCTGAACAGAGTTGCAGCCTGGTGGGGGAAAGAATAAGTAACTAAAAACTTAAAATATATTCATTTTAGATGCTGGAGAATAATTTTTTAAGGGTTTGGGCTTTTCAATAAATCATGGTGAAGGTAAGAAATACTGGCCCCCCATCAGAAAATGCTGCAGGTAAGCACATTCTGAATGTGGGTTTACTGCCATGGGTCAGGGGGCCACAGACCAGGACCCACCTTGGCACAAGGTTGCCAGGCAACCCCCTAAATAATGGCTTGTCCCCCTGAACAGCCCTATTATCCTGCTAGCTAAGGGGGCGCCCTGCAATGGAGGAGCAGGCAGAGGAGGCCCCTCCATGCTGCGCTCTGTCACCCTGCAAATACACCACACAAACCTGCTGCACAACCTTTGCTCAGGAACAGCCCGCGAGCTCCCTCCCCTGTCACTGCAAAGGCTTCTGGGTGATGTAGTCCGGCCTGGGAATGCTGAGTGCGGTGGGTGGGGATGGACAGGCCGACCAATCACACGCTTTTATTCGCTGTCACTCAATCTAAGGCAGGTGAATGCAGCGCGCGACGATCGTGCAGCTCAGACAGGTGTCACAGCGCCGCCAGCTGGGGGAGCGCCCTCTGCTGGATCATGCGGGAGCTGCAGTACTACACTCAGCGCTCACTTGTACTACTAAAGATGATCATATTGTAACATAATAGAGGGAAAGATATGTTCATAATTCAATTGACGTTATTAAAGTGGACCAAAACCCAGGATTTTGACTATCCTGGGTTTTGGTCTTGACCCTGGGGGTGCCCCACTGTGTGAAACTCCCCAGGACACAGGGCCAGCTCACTTCTTACCAGTCCCACGGCGTGCTTAAAGTGGACCGAAACCCAGGATTTTGACTATCCTGAGTTTTGGTCCACTTCGGTGGGCCACCCCGATGTCCCCGCTGTCTGAAACCCCCCCGAAAGCCCAGAAACACTCACCTCACCACGCTCCCACGTGACCGCTCCAGCCAATCACAGCACTCAGAGCCGCTGTGGTATGCGCGTCCAAGGCCGCTTGGACGCGCATAGCAGCTCAGCGGCTCTGAGCGCTGGAGGCCGCGTCTCGCGCTTCCCTCTAACAGGGAGCGCGCCTGCACCGGCCATTCACAAACGGCCGGCGCGGGTGCGCGCCCTGCTAGAGGGAAGCGCGAGACGCGGCCGCGGCTCACGCATGCGCCGATGGAACAGGGCTGAGGTAAGGTTTGTGGGCCTCCTGGGGGGTTCCTCCCCGTGGGACATCCCGATTTCGGATGCCCTGCGGGGAGGGATCTGATCGGTCCGGTAATCTTATAGATTCCCGGGCCGATCCCCCCTGGGTTTCAAGCCACTTTAAAGCGGTCCTTCACCCTAAATAAGAGTCTATCTTATATGTTTCCCACACCCTGTACATACAGATTGCTCACATTACAAATCATCCTACCTGCATCTACTGCAATTTCTGAGACATTAAACATTCAAGATGGTGGCTCATTGAACATCAGGCAGCCTGCAAACAGGAAGTGCCTTCTGACTGTGCTGCTCTACATTCTGGGATTGCTGACCTTTTCCTGACCCCAGCTCTTCTCTGTCTGAGCAAAGCACAGCTATAACCCCACCCCCTGCACTTTATCCCAGTGGGGGAAAGAATAATAAGTAAGTGACTAAAAACATAAAATATATTAACTTTAGATGCTGGGGAACCGTTTTATAAGGGTTTGGGCTTTTCAATAAATCATGGTGAAGGTCCGGTTTAAGAGCAGCGACTCTAACGGCCGCATCCTCCGCTTCCCTCTAACAGGGAGCGTGCCCGCAGCGGGCATGCACAAATGGGTGGCGCGGGCACGCGCCCTGCTAGAGGTAGACCGGGATGCGACCTCTGCTTTTAGATGCGCTGTGGGCCCGGGAAAAGAGGTAAGTGAGTGGGGTGACCTGGGGGGTTCACACAGCAGGACATCCCGATTTTGGATACCCAGGGGGGATAGAAGATTCCCAGGAGCTGGGTTTTGGTCCACTTTAATAGCTGAACTTCAGGCTCTTTTTTTTACTTTAAAGTGGACCACAACTTAGCTTGATCGGCCTGGTAATCTTATCGATTACCTCCCCCCCAGGACATCCAAAATCGCTGTGCGAACCCCCCCCCCGCCCCATATCAACTTTCCTGGTCCAAAGGCGCATGCGTGGGCCACAGTCGCATCCTCGCTATCCCTAGTTAGATGCCGTCTTAGATGGCGTGACGTCAACGGCTCCGAGTACGCTGATTGGAGGAGCGGCTGCGCCGTAGGACTGGGGTGAGGTGAGTTTCTTCGGGTGATCTGGGGGGTTTTAGGCAGTGAGGCACCCGGGGGGAAAGGACCAAAACACAGGATAGTCAAAATGGGTTTTGGCCAACTTTAAAGCGGAATACCAGCTGTGATTTTTACTCTCCCAGGTATTGTTCCTCTCCAGCAGGGCATCCCACTGTATGAGATACCCAGGATCACTTACAATACACACCTCCCCTCTGATCCTGTGGCGCATGCTTGGGCCACCAGCTGCTTAGGCTCATTTGACTAGCTGCTGTGAGGTCAGATCAGTGTAGTAAATGGAGTGTTTGGGGTTGTGGTATTCGGACTTACTGGGGGGTTCGTATAGAGTTCATCACCAATCAGGATTCCCCCCCCCACATGAGCAGTGTAGGACCACTATTTTCTCCCTATTTTCCTGTTTCCTTCCTGTAATTCTTATCTGTGGCATCACAATTTGGTATGCCCCGCTGTGTGAAACCCCCAGATTGCCCTCAAAAATCACCTTTCCTATGGTCCCATGGCGCATGTGCGGGCTCTCATGCCATCTGTGGCATGCATATTAGTGCACAGCGTACAGCTCTGTTTGGAATAGAGCTTCAGCATGGCAGGGCCGGATTATGAGAGGGGCGCAAGGAGCTCGGGCCCCGGGGCCTCCACCACTTGCCCTGCAAATGGGGCCTCCACCAACCTTTGGTTTAAGGTCTGGTACAGAAGGCTTTTCAGTTTTTGGTCTGACGGCCCGTGGGGCTGGCAACAAAGCTATTGGTGGCAGTGGGGGTGTGCCGGGGCAGCCAAAACCACCCCAGGGCAGGACGGAGAGTCTAGAGCAGCAAAGCCGATGTCAGCAATGCTACAGTGATGGGTGTGTGCAGAGCTGTCACTGCACATAAGCCACCAAGCACAGCCGCTGGCAGCTCAATGCCGGGAACTGTTTTCTGCTGGACCAGCCGGGCGACTACACTACCCCCACCCAGAATGGCAAAGCAGGAGTTCTCGAGCAGCACCCACCGCACAAGGGACTCGATCTGATGTTCCAGTAAGTAGGCGGGTGCCAGACAACCACCAATCAGTTACTTGGCTGGACTATTATCTTAAAGAGAAAAAAATACTGTATCTGGGGCCTCCACCATATTTTGTGCCCAGGAGCCTCCACCACACTTAATCCGGCCCTGCAGCATGGTGAAAGAGGAATGGCCGCATCCCTGGGATCTGTGGTGCGCTCCCTCCTACAGCTGAACGCTGGCGCCAGGGGGCACCTCAGTCGCAGGATGTAAGTGTTGTGTCCGCAGCCTGCAAATGCTCCCCAGGATCGCCATCATTGCTGCTCCTCCAACTTGTTTATCATATTTGTGCTTACTTGGCATCATTATAAAAATGAAGCAGCCTATATCTCTGCTTTTTCAGTCTTTAGTTGTCTAGCTGCATCCAACTGAGTTAAAAGACAGAAAAAAGTTTACTGTATTAGCCGTGAAAGGGCCCCATTTAAAATTCGCACCAGGGCCCCGTCACATTTAGTTATGGCACTGTGCAGCAGGGTGCCACCAAACTGTAAGGATGCCACCTAGGTAGGCTTCTCAGTTGATTAAGAGAAGACCAGGACTGCGTGGAGTAGTCCCAAGTCCCAAGCGGTGGAGTAGTCCCAAGCGACGGGGGCGGTTACAGAGCAAGAAGGACCTTCCCTGAACGTAGTCAGGCTTCTTGGACTGGCATTGCGCTGTTAGCTGCTTCAGGATCTATCCTGGACCATTCGGTGGTGCAGCCCTGGTTTCTTTTTACTCCTATGCAGGCCTTCTTGCTTCTGTGTTCCTTTCCCTTGTGGTTGCAGTAACCATCCACTAGCTGTCTGGAATTTTATTGGTCCTACAAGTCTTCCATTTGTCTGAGTGTGAATGAGAGTAAATATGTGTCTGGGGGGGAACCATCCTGAAAGCTTGCACAAAGGGACAGTGGCAGTGAATGGAGGAGGCGGAGCTTTACAGCTAAAACAGGCGCCATTATCTGCAATTAGAATGAAACAGGAGCTGTGAAAATTAGCTAAAGTTAAAAATGTGGGTTTTGGTCCGCTTTAAAGTGATTGGCAAGTAAAAAATAATCAGTAGCATACATTTCATTTCATTGAGTGGCTCCAGAGCTGTCCTTCCTCTCCTGTCTGCCTCATTAGTGAGGAAAATCACTTCCTAATTCTGGTTTCCTTCCCCATGTGGTCCACCAATCAACCTTCAGGGGACTAAGAACAGAAACACACCCCCAGATCGGGGTGCCCCGCAGTCAGGGAGCTGATCGGTCCGGGAATCTTATAGATTCCCGGGCCGATCATGGGAGGGTGTTGGTCCACTTTAATTATAATAGAATAAGTAAGTAAGTAAGAGACAGAGAGAGAGAGAAAGAAATACAGAATAGGAAAATGGAGAGGGAGAAAGTAGAAGAAAGAAGAGGAAGAAGAGAGGAAAGTCCTCCCTAGGGTTGGCCCCATGTCCCACCCCCCCCCCCCCCACCCACACACACAGAGACACTGAAGGCATGACCCTGCCTCTGCACTGCATCCTCAAGTGAAATGAATGGCTTGGGTGTGCTACATGGTGAAAACTAGACTCAACCACGGCCACCATATTGGACCAGAAAAGACGTTTTACACCAGTGGGCCTGGGCAGGAGAAGTGTTGCTAGACAAAAGACTATGGGGGTTATTTAAGAACGGATAGCGCCAGGTAGTGTGACTCGTAGCGGCAGGCAGCGTCTGGTGAATGCCGGGCAGTGTAGGCAAAACCACATTTATGAAAGCGAATCTGGTGAGCGCCATGTAGCATCACATGTATTATTACAGGCTGCTCAGTGTATAGCACCGGCGCTCTAGCTTCCAGAGCGCCAGGTATTACCTTTCGCTCAGTGTCGCTCTCCCATACATTTCAATGGCCCTTCATTTGCTTGTGTTTAAACAGCGTTTTTTACAAATTTTTTTTGGTTTTTTTTTTTTTTTGCTCAAATCATTGTGTGACCTCTCTTGGCTGCAAACAAACACTTTTAGAAATGTTTTTATATTTTTATGCAGAATTGTCATTATGTAAATATTAGTGGGCACAGCCTTACTCAAATCAAAACCAATCAATCAAGCGTGCTCCGGGGAGGTCTGTGCCAATATTGGAAACACATATAGACAATAGGCACATAAAACCCAAGTAGACGGGCACAGCTTATTTATAAATATTAATAATTTATTAAGGTTCCAAAAAGAAAAAAACTCATTAAAAAACATGTACAGACAATATTAAAACAGGCTCCTAAGACCATCCCATATCTCTAAGCCACGGGTACAGTACTAAACCAGACAGAACAACATAATAGTTGTGAATCTAATAAATAATCCTATCAATAATAATCCCTATTCACCTATAAATATACAAGTAATTTGCCAAGATAAAAAAAGTGCTTGTGCTAATTTAAATTGCAATCAATATATAAATAAATCTTGTACATATGTGATGAAAAATCCTAATAAATGCTGTGAACTATAAATAAAATCAAATCAAAATTCACCCATAAGCTGTAAACGAACTCTATATATAAAGTGCGTGCTGTGATATTACCACCTTCAGTCAGTCTTGGTGGTATAAGATGGCTTGCACATAAGAACAAGGGTCTACACTACGTGGTGGATGGACCCCTCAGCGACCAACCCAGTGACTGCCCTGGAGGCTTCCTTGTTGGGACCAGTGACCCCTCCGCAGACTCTGGTATATAGGGGAGCTAAGGGCCTCCCACATGCTACTACGTGTATGAGAACCACCCTGCATGTCTGGCATAAAAGTGCATAATTTGGGGGGATCTCCCCACTCTCCTTTAGAATGGTTCCCCAATACACCTCTATGGGACAACCCTAAGTTGCCTGAACTGATGTCCCTTCCAGACACTGTCTTTTGGAAGCGCCGAGGAATTACGTCGCTGAAACAGATACTGTCTGGAGGGGCGTTGATGTCATATGAGCAACTATGTCATGAGTTTGCGTTATCTCCAAGGGATTTCTTTAGATACCTGCAGCTTCGGCATGCTCTCAGATCTCAGATCCCTTTGGAGGGACTGCAATTACTGGAGTCAGCAGTTGAGACTATTGTAGGATCCAAGGACCTCAGTAAGCCCACCTCAACATTATACTCTGCCATCCTCTTAAGTCTCCCCTCCCCTCTGGATAGAGCACTGGAAAACTGGAAAACACTTATCCCAGACCTTGATCAGGAAGACTGGGAGGAGGCAATAGACAATATGTACTCATTAGTTATAGATTCAAGGGATAGATTATTCCAGGCTAAATGGCTCCATCAGGCTTATTTGACCCCGGTTAGGCTTAAAGTGGACCAACACCCAGGATTTTGACTATCCTGGGTCTTGGTCCACTTCGGTGGGGCACCCCCGATCGGGGTGCCCCGCTGTGTGAAACCCCCCTGAACCCCCCGAAAAACTCACCTCTCCCCACTCCCAGCGCCGACGGACAAGCCGCGGACAAGCGGCTCCTCCGCCACCGCCTCCCGCACGTCACTCTTGACGCGCGCGCGCACGTCTAGAGGGGCGCGAGCGAGGGAAGATAAGGTAAGGAGTTTGGGGGGGTTTCACCCCGCGGGACATCCCGATCTCGGATGTCCCGCGGGGAGGGAGGTGATCAGCCCAGGAATCTTATAGATTCCCGGGCCGATCACCCGTGGGTGTTGGTCCACTTTAAGAGAATGGGCCTGTTGGAGTCAGACCTGTGTCCCAGATGCAATACCAGTGTGGGCACCTTAAAACACATGATTTGGGAATGCCAGGTGATCTCTACCTTCTGGGATGGGGTATCTAGCATCATATATACTTCTGTAGGCCTACCAGTTACGAAGTCAGCTGCCTTCTGCGTACTAAGTATTGTGGAGTCTATGTTGGATGGGGGGCCGCAGAGAGTTCTTCTACGTTTGTTAGCTTTTTACGCACGCAAATGTATTTTACTGAACTGGAAACATCCAAATGAAAACTCTGTCGGGCTGGAAAAGCCTGATAAACGGGAAACTAGTCTTATATAAGATGACTTATCAGGCAAGGGGGATGTCCTAACAAATTTGAGCGGGTGTGGGAAGCTTGGCTCAATGCCTCTGACTCTGTCACGGATTTGATGTAATCTTTTTTCCCTCTCGCGCTTCCTTCTTGGACCTCAGAATACCCAACTTTTATACTGACAATCGTAGGCGATAGCAGGCGAGGATGAATGTGTGTGACAGTTGTGTGTGTGTGTGTGTACTGTTTTGATTTTGATTGTATTTTTTTTTTGTTTTTGTTTTTTTTTGCCTTTGTGTAACTTTTTCTATGTCTGTAATGGTAAGTTGTTGTAACCTAACTTGAAAGCATAAATAAAAATGTATAAAAAAAAATAAAAAGAACAAGGAGTGTATCAAGCAAACAAAGGAAAAAGCAAAAAGTATAATTACTGTCCCTTTATGGGCATCTCTGCAATAACCGGGGGTCTGTTCCAATCCAACAATCTCACGCGTTCCGCTTTTGCAAGCTTCCTCAGAGGTAACAGGTGGTAATATTACAGCACGCACTTTATTGTTTTAATATTGTCTGTACATGTTTTTTAATGAGTATTTTTTCATTTTGGAACCTTAATAAATTATTAATATTTATAAATAAGCTGTGCCCGTCTACTTGGGTTTTATGTGCCTATTGTCTATATGTGTTTCCAGAATTGTCATTACAGGTCTGGCACTAAAGTGTTAATGTCACAGTGTTAAAACAATGTTATTCCATGTGTTTTCACTTTGTTACAGGTGTATATGTGTTCAAAAACAACACTTTAATCACACAGCGTCTGGCGCTCTGTGCTACAGCGACCAGATTTAGAGCACCGACCCTGTGTGTGTCCTTATGGTGTGGAGCGCCGAGAGTCGGTCGCACTGAACTGGCGCTACCTTTCACTCGCTGCAGCTCTGTACTGGTGTTAGAGTGCCCAACATACATGACATTCATCAATGCGGGCCAGGTTACTACAGCGACTGCCCGATACCTGTTTACAGCATCTACTAGTGGTCGCTCTAAGCGCCGCTATACAGACGCTCATCTGCCGATACCTGGCGTTAGTAATGAATCAGCCTCAAAAATTAAAATGCTTGAAATGTTCCCTTTAATCAAAAAGTCATTTTCTGTGTCAACAGAAAAGCATAGTACAAAATGCAATATAAAGTGGAGGAAAACATTATACATTAGTAGTAGCACTCTACAGACAATACTATAAATCTGTGTTGGTATGTAAACATGGCCATAGAAAAATAAGAGCAGGATGATGCTTAGTATTGGAACTGTGGGGGAGTAATGTGCTATAAAGCAGTGCAATGCATAAGGTGTGAAAGCACCAGCTACAACCTCCGCCAGATTGGACTGTAAATGATTGACTGTAGAAGTAGAAAAAGAATAAGGCTTATTATTCACATCTAGAGCATAGAGAGATATATGAGTCTCACTGGAGCTTGCTCTACAGTGTAAGGAAAGCCATCTTCACTGATTGCATTTACATAGCTATCTATCAGTGCCACAATGAGCCCTTTCTTGGTGGGACAATAAGAACTTTAGAGTATTCTCACACACTGAACATGATCTGTAGAACTGAATAGCAAGAGGAGAGAACCGGCTGCCTCATATATCAACATGTCTGAAATATGAACTGGTAGCGACTATTCCTCTTTCTATAGTTACTGCTCATGCGCCAATCCACCCATCAGTTCAGTCGTACAAAAGATCAAGGAATGATCGAGCAGAACAAAACCCAATGTGGCCTGCTCCTGGTGCATCCCAAATCGGGATGCCCCAGTGTGAAAATTCACCTCTTTTGGAGGCTTCCTTGGTGCTGTAAATGATGGTGAGCAAGAGCCGTTGCATCCCCAGCATCTTTGCGCTGTGTGCGTGCTCCAGTCTCCAGCATTTGACATAGGAAAAAAAAATAAAATGAGGGAATACAGAATGGGAAATGGAGGGATTACATTAAAAAGAGGCAGAGAGAGAGAGAGAAAAGAAGAAGGAAAAATAGAATAGAGTGAGAGGAAAAAAAATGTTGGTGGAGAGAACCAGAGCTAGAAGAACTGTGGAAAAGTAAATAAGGAGGAGGCATTGAGGAGAGAGGGCGAAAAGAGAGGGAGATGGAGAGAAGGTATAGACAATATAAAAAAAATAAGAGGAAGATTTAGGGAATGTGGCAAAGAAATGAAAAAGTTGAGTATAAGGAGAAGGGGAAATCTAGTGTAGAGCCCTCGCAAATAAGTCTCTGCTATTTCAAATTTATCCTGGCAGCGGAGAAGCCAGGTGCAAGTTGCTACTATTTTGCTTATGTTAAAGTCATATTTCAGGTAATTGTTAGCACATTGCGTAGGGCTACATTTGGCACTAGAGTGCTCATTCTTGTTGATCTGACTAATGGGGCAGAGCTATAGACCACCAGTTGAGCCATATGATTGGTGGTCTATAGCAAACAGAATTCAGGAGTTGTGCCACTATTCTTTGCTTCTCTTTACAGGAACATCTGTGAGCTGACAGGAAAGCAGAGGGCAGACATTAGGAAGTGAGCTGCTGAAGGATTTTGACTATCCCGGGGTTTGGTTCTTGCCTCCGGGGCACCCCGATGTGTGATGCCCTGTAGTGTGAAACCTCTCAGGTTGCCCACTCAGATTCACCTTTCCCTTGTCCTACAGCACATGCGTGGCCTCATGTCCAATCAGTGAGCTCGACTGCGCTTACATAACCTCTTCTAGGCTCATCTAATACTTGGCTGCAGCTGAGTCTAGTCGAGTGAACTTGACCACGCCTGTAGCTGCTAACTTGCTACCCTCTATCAGGGTACCTGGGGGTTTTTACACAGAGGGTATCTCAAATCTGGATGCTTCAGAGGGAGGAAGTATACCTGCCCAGGAATCTGACTCCATGGTGGGTTTTGGACTTCTTTAAACCATGTATACATGAGTTACTTAATAGGCAAGTTATGTCACACATATTTAGGTAACCTAATGTGAGTATCAATATAATATCATAGGATGAACTCATCATAAAAAAATGAAGTTAAAATATTTAGGTCAGGAGTTGCAGGAGGGGTGATTGAGTTTGAGATACAATACACAGTATCATGATTCTATTCCTGGCCAAGTCACTGTATCAGTGTTATATAATGAATGGGTAGCTGATGACACCCTGTCACCTGTCAGTCTCTGCAATGTCATGAATGCTATGCAGCGTTGCCAGGTTGTGCGCTGCTGTGTTGTGGAAGGAAGGTGTGACAGTGGTGTGAATAAAGTCACGTCTTGGATTGGGTTGAGATAGGAATTTTGAGACTGCAACCTAGCCAGATTTAGCAATTTCATCTTATGAAAAGGGACTTTTTTTTAACAGTTTCACCACCAATGACACCAATGGGTGTAAAAAAGCAAGACATGACGTGTAGCATGTAGCACTTTCAGATTCTCTAGCAGAACATGGATTTTGGTTCTTCAACTGGACCTCCAGTCTAAAATCAAGGTTGTTGTATTCCCCACCCCAAGACATGCTGAACTGGGATGCCTACTGGTTGGAAGTCTACTAGAATCAGTGGCGTGCTTAACGGCCACGCATACCATGAAAATGCATGGGGCCTCCACCTGCCAGGGGACCCCCAGAGGCAGGGTGATATCAGTGGCAACCTTTTGTAAGAAAAATAAATGTAATATAATCATGTTTAAACTCAATCTCAGTCTCTTTAGCTTTAGACAATGGCATCTCAAATCAAGATGTTCCCCATTGTTGGACTGGGATGCCTGGGGCCCAACAGTAAGACTGACTCTGGGGGCTTACATTTAGATGCAAGTATTATTGGCTTACATTAATATGGACCAAAACCCAGGATTTTGACTATCCTGGGTTTTGGTCCTTTCCCTGGGGGCACCCCGATTGGGGGTGCCCCGCTGTGTGAAAACCCCCAGATCACTGCAGCCAACTCACCTCTTCCTGGTCCTACTGCACGTCTAAGAGCAGCAGCTGGCATTTGGCATGCTCCCTATTAATAGGAGGTTGTATTATAAGTTGGTCTTTAAGAGCTTTAATTTTTAAACACTTGCCCCAGACGGAGCCAGTTGCCATCTTTTTGTAGCCCCTTCTGGGGCAAAATACAAAGGCTGTTGCCACCCCTGCCACCCCTGACAGAAGAGGATCGGGCAGAGGTGAGTCACAGCAGCGTACTGCTGTTTCAACCGTAGGTGAGGAGGGTTGATGGGCATTAACCAGCTTTTCCATGTTTGGCCGGATACCAAACTCGAACATGGACTTCTGGTTGAACTCACAAAGTTTGGTACAAACCCAAACTTTGTGGCTCACCCATCTTTAGTGATCTCTAGGAGATTCTATTATCAGACAAACTGATAATTTGTCTCCAAGACCGCCTCAACCGAATGGTTTGCTGTCTTCCTGGTGCCAGAGTTCGGCATGTGGTGGAAAGGGTGGATAAATTACTGGGAGGGGCTGAGGAAGACCCAGCTGTTGTGGTCCACATGGGGACCAATGACAGAATTAATGGGATCCTTAAGAATACATTTAAGGAAAAGACAAACTAAATTGGAACAGGTAGCAAGTATGCCCAAATTAATGATGACGGGGCATTAGTCACTGGAGATGAAGAAAAGATGGAGCTGTTAAATGGGTTCTTTAGATCTGCGTACACAAGAGAGGAGCAAGGACACAATTCAGATGCCACGGACAGTAATACCCCAAGTATAATACTCAACAAGCTAAACATGGACGTCATCCAGAAAAGACTAAATAATTTAAACGTGAATAAGACCACAGGACCAGATGGACTTCATCCAAGAGTTCTTAAAGAACTCAGCTCACTAAAAACTGGTATAGTGCCAAGGGATTGGCACAAGGTAAATGTGGTGCCCATTTTTAAAAAGGGCTATAGGTCTTCTCTGGGCAGTTACAGACCTGTAAGTTTAACATCCATTGTGGGAAAATTACTTGAGGGGCTATTAAGGGACAACATACACAAATTTGTAACTATGCATAATATTATAAGTGACAGCCAGCACGGTTTTACTAAGGACAGAAGCTGCCAAACTAACCTGATTGGCTTCTATGAGGAGGTGAGTAGAAGCCTGGACAGAGGGGCGGCTATAGAAATAGTTTTTCTGGATTTTACAAAAGCATTTGACACTGTCCCCCATAGACGCTTATTTGGGAAATTGAGATCTTCAGGATTAGAAAATACAGTTTTTAACTGGATTGAAAATTGGTTGAAGGATCGTGTGCAGACAAATGTGGTTAATGATACCTACTCTGAATGGTCCCCGGTTGTAAGTGGTGTACCCCAGGGCCAACAGTTATGTTTGTAAATGACATAGAAGATGGAATTCATTGCACTGTATGACAAAAAGATATGTAGCACAGTGCAGTCTATTGAAGATGTTCACAAGCTTCAGGCTGACTTGGACACTTTGAGAGTCTGGGCATCCACTTGGCAAATGAAGTTCACTGTGGAGAAATGTGAAGTCATGCACTTGGGATCTAATAACCTGAAGGTCGTATATATCCTCGTGGGAGTAAGACTGGGAGAATCACTTGTTGAGAAGGATCTGGGGGTACTGGTAGACCACAGGCTAAATAACAGTATGCGATGTCAAGCAGCTGCTTCCAAGGCTATCATGTGTTAAAATAGGCATGGGATCACGGGATAAGTATGTAATTTTGCCTCTTCACAAAGCACTGGTGTGCCCTCATCTGGAATATGCTGCCCAATTCTGGGCACCAGTTCATTTTTTACCATAAAAACTATAAATATGTGGAATGGCCTCCCACAGAAGCTTCTTACAGCATCAACAACTGACAGCTTCAAAAAAGGATTAGATGCTTATTTAGAAGAAAATAAAATTAACAGTTACTGTTAGCTGCTCTCAGTAACAATAAATAAAATAAAAAATAATGTTCCCCAACTGAGCCCCTTGGTTGAACTTGATGGACATATGTTTTTTTCAACAGTATTAACTATGAAACTGTATATATATATATATATATATATATATATATATATATATATATACACACACACTAGTGTATATATAAGGTTAGGTGCCTCTTTATTTCCATAGCCTGTGTAGTGATGTTTTTGATTAGAAAAAGCTGACGTAGACGAAGTTGGTACATTCAAGGTACGTGCACTGATCCATGACACTGATACACTGTGCTGTCACAGTGTGCTCCTCATTACTACAGTCTACCGAAACTCAATCATTAAGAAAAGCAAGTTACAAAGTAATCCATAAAGTGTGCTTATAGTAGAACTCCGGACATTGCAGACAACAGAATCACACCAAGGTCATTGGCCAGCAGTGTATTACATTTAAATTACCTGAAATGACGTGTCCTTTTTTAGCAAATCAGAGCCAGCACAGAGCGTTTCGGGCACAGGCTGGTTCCACTGGCATCTTCAACAATCAATTGCCCCATTGAGCCTGGTGTCCCATGTGATGACCTATTCATGGTTGGCCCCAGGACCAGAGGACAGTGGCGCAGAATAAAGGGCAATTTCTGGCAGCTCAGAAGGTGGTGTGGTGCTTGCCCAGCTAAAAGTACTGCTTATGGCAGAGGAGAAGGTAGGTTTTACAGGGGACTCAGGAGGTTTCATACAGTGGGGCATCACAAATCTGGATGCTCTGGAGAGAGGGAATCAGACGGCTCTGGACTCTTATAGACTCCAGTATTATAGATTACAGGGCCACATTTGGTCCACTTTAAAGGGAACCAAAACCAGACCTAGAGAATAAAAAACTCTAGGTCCAGCTAAAGCTCCTCCCTAGGAGGAATCACAAATTGGTGGAAAAGTCACTTAGTCCCAGGATCCTGTGGTGGCCATATTTGGCAATTGTAAGAGAGCTCTGATATGCTGCAGGATCCCTGCTCCCTCTGCTCTGCATCAACCTGCCAACAGATCATCAGGCCCACCAGGTGGCCATCACTGAATCTCAGGACCAAGAAGGTTTTACTCCTATGGAAGGTTTCAGCTGTACCTAGAGTCTTTTAGTATCTAGATCCAATTGTGTCAGCTTTAAGTCTAAAGTCTAGACCCTGGCTAGAGCCCAGTACAGGTATGATATGATCTGTTCTGAAAAAACATGGAGACACTCATTAGGGTTGATTCAGAGCCCCTTTCTCACCTTTTTTTGGCGTGAATATTTCCATTCTCGTGATTCAGCAAAACTTTAGTGTGAAATGTTTTCATTTTTGCATGCTTTTTCGTTTGGTAGCAAGACCTCCATAAAAATGATGAGAAAGGGGCTCTGAATCAACCCTATTGTGTCCTCCTCCCCAGTAGCTTATTACATAGTTACAGGCAGGACTGATTTGTCTTTTTTATACATTTTCAGACAGAAATTCCTAGGACTTGTCAATAAGTGGGGCAACCCAAATTGGACTGAAAGTCCAACTAAAACCCTTCCGTAGAGCAGGGACACTATTAAGAATTTTTAGGTTCCATACAACCGCAATGTCTGGGCCCCTGTAACCTACAGTATATGTTATGGCTGGGCCCCTAATTTGAACGGAGCCCTGGCCCCAAAATGACAAGGTTCACCTTAAGATCCAGACTATATAGAAAAATGAAGTTCAAACAAGGGGATAAGGATCACATTATAGGTTTTAGGGGGTCTAGACATAATATAGGCTGTATAGAGAGAGGATGGGTGATCTTGTAATCTCTACGTGGTGGCTGGACCTCTAGTTTGAACTGGACCTCGGGGTAAACCAGCCTTGTTGCATTGGGGCCCAGTCATCACATACAGAATACTGATGGGAAAACCCTCTCTCATCAGCTACACCGGTAGAAAAAGCAAGGCTGCCAGCCAGGGCCGACTCCAGGTTTGTGGGGGCCCTTGGGCGAGGGAGTCTTAGCGAGCCCCAAAGTAGTGAGTCACATGACGTCGCCTTTCAGCTCCGCTGCCACAAATGGGTCATCTCCTGCTGCTGCTCCAGTCCTTGTCAGTCGTCACCTGGTTCCCGCCACCTTCTGAACTTCCATCAGTTACCCTCCATTCCAGGCCACCTCCTCCATTGTTGCTGACCATCCCCTGTTGCTGAGGCCGGCCATGAGCAGGTCTGCACATAACACCTGGCATTCGGTGGTTTGGGTCCCCTATAAAATAATACCATGGCCAAGTATGAGCCCGAGTGGGCCCCTGAAGATGCCAGGGCCCTGGCAATTGCCCAGGTATGCCCTGTGCTGGCGCCGGCCCTGCTGCCAGCAAGACTTGAGGCAAGACTGCCATCAGAGCCACCTGGCTGGGGCTCTGGGCCCCCCCTTCACTGCTCAGCCCCTCGGGCTCCATACTGGAATCTTGGTTGTCTTACCCTGATTGCAGGCCTGCCATAGGAGGCATCCCAAATTGGAATGCCCCAAAACTCACCTAATCCTGTGGCAGTTATCAGAGCACTCTGCTTTGCTTGTACTGAACTAGACTTAAAGTGGACCAACACTCAGGATTTTCACTATCTTGGGTGTTGGTTCACTTCCGCGGGGCACCCCGCTGTGTAAAACCCCCCAGAAAGCCCCTAAAAATCTTACCTTATCGGCGACGGACAAGCGACGGATAAGCCGCTGCCACCTCTCGCGCATCCCTCTTACAGGGCGCATGCTAGAGGGACGCACAGGAGGCGGCGGCGGCTTATCCGTCGCTTGTCCATCACCGATAAGGTACGTTTTTAGGGGGGTTCACACAGCGGGGCATTCCGATTTCGGATGCCCCGCGGGGAGGGAGCTGATCGGCCCGGGAATCTTATAGATTCCTGGGCCGATCAGGGGTGGGTGTTGGTCCACTTTAAGGACTGCTAAAGAGTCTAAAAGATCCTACATGCAACAAAAACCTTCCCAAATTAGGATGCCCCCCCAGTTTAAAACTCGCTTAGTCCCCGGATCCTGGGGCAGTCATTTTTAGTAATACACTGCAGTACACTGCTTTGCTGCAGCATCTCGCTGTGCCTGCCTGGCAGACCTAATGGGAGCAGGCATGCCTAACATGACTGTCATGGGATCCTGAGACTAAGCCCACTGGGGGCATCCAGATTCAGGAAGGTTTTAGCCGGACCTAGAGTCTTTTATTTTCTAGATCCATTTTGGTCCAATGTAAGCAGGCCCAAAGTCCAGTACAAGCACGGAGACGTTCATGGCCTCCTCCTAGTAGCTTATTACCTAATTACAGGCAGGACTTGTTTGCCTTCTTTCTAAATATAGCTGGCCATGGAAAATTGGGAGAGCATTGTCATGTGGCTGTGCAATCAGGATGGGGTTAACAGTATTCAGAGCTGTTTGGGTGTAGCGATATACAGTAGCGACCTTACGCATGACAGAATGCGGTGGAACCTGCTCCTCCACCTAGTGACAGTATAACTTGTGTTCCAGTCTGACCGAAACTAGGTCTCTGCAATGTGGAACTGAGCATAACTAAACATAACATACGGGGCCAGACGGAGGAGGCTGGAGATGTGACTCTTGCCTTTTTCTGGACACCTGATAAATTCCAAGAAGGTCAGGCCCAGGTGGAACATGATTTTGTTTAGTTATGGGTGTAAAATTAGATCAAATCATCTTGTTGTATTATATTTAAACCCTTTCCCATCAATTCTTGGAAGGGTGTGAAAAGGTCAAGATTCAGGTGCAATTCCTTGAGTAGGGAAATGATCCCTATAAGTCAGGGATCCCCGTGCAGTGGTATGCAAGATTAGGTGGCACAAGAGGAGGCTGCCATCTATATTTACCCTTTAAAGTAGTCCCACACCCATTTTCAAACGGGTTTGGGGCAGCATCATGGCTCTGGGGGATCCAGATTGCTGGTGCTCACGTGGGCCTGCCTTGATTGGCAGCCAGGAAAGATGGCCCACATGACCTCAGGTGGTGAGAATCGAGGTTAAAGTGAACCAATAACCCCCAATGCTGGCCCTGAAGTCTAAAAAACCGACTAGGTGTCCCCAGGGCATGCTGATTTGCGATATCCCACTGTTAGAGCCCCCCCAGATCATTCCGCAAGCCCCCTTGTCCTGGGCCCTAGCCCCGATCGCCTGCCGCCACATCCGTGCAGCTGTGCACGCTCCAGTGCCCAGCCGTTCAGATAGGTTAGGTGCATGGGAGCATGCACGTCAGGCATGTGCCTGCCACCACTCCCTATGCTGGAGTGGTCTTCAAAACAATGTGCATTAGAATGCATGGCATAAAGTGGTAATTGAACGAAGAATTCAATCCGTAGGAATGGTGGAAAGTCGAGTGGGCAATCTGGGGGGTTTCACGCAGCGGGCCATCCCAAAGTGAAAACCCCTGGTTTTGGTCCACTTTAATGTAAGGATTTTGGGGTGTTATGGTGGGCATTGCGTAGGGGGGTCCACCAATCTGGATCGCCCTTGAGCCTGTCACGATGCCACCTCAGTGAGTGTGGGACAGCTTTAAGCTTGATTTGCTCCAAGTACATACAGGCAATGACAATCACATTTATATGCATTTTTGAGCACTCTAAATTTTTGTTTTGTGACTTAACATAGTTTTAAGTCACTGACAGTCCATACTGAACACACAGGTGGTACTTAGATAAATAGAAAATGGCATGTACCTGTACATGTCTCAAAGTATTTCCACACCCATTTTCTACTTAGTGGGTGTAGGGCCGCATTGTGACAGGTTCGAGGGGAACATCCAGATTGCTGGTACCTCTCCCCCGCATATACCCCTGCACCCCCCTCCCCCCCACAATCCTTATCTGAACCTCGATCCAACAAAATGCGGGCCCGTCGGCGGTCATGCGGGCCCGGCTGGACCAATCGCAGCAGATTTTTTTTATGCATGCCATATAATTAAGCTGATCATTTTTTGTGGTTCTCAAAGTGGGACAGTTTTTAACAGTTTGTGGGTGATGGGCGTGGTATGGTTGTGGTTTAATTACAGGTCAGGTGCTCTAGGAATATTTGGTCCATAAAAGGTGTTGGTGATTGAGCCAATGCTTAGAAACTGCCACCACCCAATCAAAGAGTCAGAGCAGCTGTAACCCACCCAGACATCCATCATTCTGCATTTGGTAGGTCAGTCTTCTCCATGTCAGCAAAGTAGTACATTTAGGTGTTTCCAAGGTTTTCGGAGAGACAGAGAGCCTCAAAGTGGGACTGACCCACCCAAAGTGGGAAATCTGTTCAGTTTATGTATAACTGACCCCCCATCTTAACATCAAGCATATTTTTTTTTTATTATTAGGCCAATTTGTTCACCACAGGCCTCCTTTAATTTAATTGGATTACAGTAATAAACTGTCCAATTAGAACAGGAACAAAACTCATCGTGGCCTAGATTCCAGGGACAGCCCCTGTCCTTTTCCCTGGGACATCCCAAATTGGGATGCTGTGCTGTTCGCTTGTAACAGCTTATCTTTTCTCGGTCCAACGGCACATGCGCAGGCTTTTGTCCAATCACAATCATTTGCAGTGCCTATATCATTTGGCAAACATCTCTGATGTTTTGTAATGGGGAGCTCAAGGGGGCGCATCCTCAGCAGCGCATGCGCAAAGCCCAAAGATGCAGGGATGCGGCTGCTCTCACTCCGCATTGCAAACAGTCACAGCCATTTGCCTAATGACATAGGCACGGAAAATGGCTCTGATTGGTCTGGGAAGAGGTGAGTTTTACTGGGGGAACTGGGGGAGGTTCACACAGCGTGGCATCCTAAATCGGGATGCTCCAGAGCATGTAACAAAACCCTGGATAGTCAAATTCACGGGTTATGTTCCACTTCTAATCAGAGACCAGGTGCATTAAAGTGGAAGTCTATGGTGTAGGTAACCCCACTGTCCTCCTCCTCTGGTGCATGTGACGATTGCACGGGTTGATCAGACCTATTGATTGTTTATTTGACCAGACCGGCCAATCGTACCCCACGTGTGTCACCGCAATTCTTCAATTGGCAACACACGTGGCTAAAAACTGCCACCAGAGCACAAACAGTGCTCAACTCTATAATATAATACAGGCCACACACAATAGAATCCGATCGAACGGATCGATCGACCCACAACCACTTCCAGGCGGGGGCGATCGAGCGTCCTAGGCAAGTAAGGTAGCCAGGCTCTTCAGAAATAGCGTGAGCTTTTTAGATCCTTAATTAGAAGCATAAGTGACCCTCTGCTGTATTTTTAGAATTTATTTAAACAAGCAGAAAAACACAAAAACAACAAGAAACACGATGCAAGCTGATAAAAACAGAATTAACTATAAAACGCGGTAAATAAGATAAATAGCAAGTGATATAACAAAAAAATGGCAAAATACTTAGTTGTCTGTCTGGGCTTGTGGTCCGATCAAATAAAGTCCTTACACGCTTTCTGGTCTTATTGGATGTTAAAAGCCCGCGTGTGTCACTCTTGATGGTCAGATCGAGTCTCTTGTCCCCCTTCTGCAGCTCACCTTATTCCCTCTAACTAGGGGTCAGCTTCTGACCCCTCCTATGGGCAGAGCGATTGGAGTCACCCACTGATTGGTGCATCTGGGATTCTCCATTTTTGGGGACCTAAAAATTGGTTAATATGACATCCCCCATCTATTCTGGAATTCCACAGGGAGGGGGGACACTTTGGGACTTTGTGATCTGTTGTTTATTTGGTTTCCACACTGGTGGGGTTTATTACCCCCAACCACTCTCGTATTTATTACTAGGTGGGAGGGGGGAGGAAGCGGGTTGGAGAGGGTTAGATAAAGGTTAGAACCAAGTGGGAGGGGGGACAAGAAATGAAGGGTTTACACCAAAGGCCAGCTAAAGTCTCTATCTATCTATCTATCTATCTATCTATCTATCTATCTATCTATCTACACACATATATAGTACACCATCCTACACATAGAGAAATAAAATACTCCTAGGATGTTCTGCCACAAGGCAGAATGGGTTTAAAAATAAACTTCTTTTCTCGTCCATAATCCAGCGACGTTCCCCCAGATTTTCTGGCTTTAGGTGCAGCCATGTTTCTGTAAATAGCATAATTTGTCTCCCATGTTTTTGTGCAACACATTTGCAAGGCTTTCGTCTATCAGTGTCACGCTGACACCTAGTGTCTATTTTCCATACTGCGCCATTACCAAAGGATCCTGTAGAAAAAAGAATGAAAGTGGACCAAAAGCGACCATGGAGTCTATAAGACCCCAGCGCTGCCTGATTACCTCCCCCCCAGTGCATCAAGATTCGGGACGCCCCACTGTGCGAAACTCCCCGAGTCTTCTGTAAAGCTTACCTTTTCCCCGTTGCATATGTGAGCCGCTGTGCGAAACTCCCCGAGTCTTCTGTAAAGCTTACCTTTTCCACGTTGCATATGTGAGCTGCTGTGCGAAACTCCCCAAGTCTTCTGTAAAGCTTACCTTTTCCCCGTTGCATATGTGAGCTGCTGTTGTGCGAAACTCCCCGAGTCTTCTGTAAAACTTACCTTTTCCCCGTTGCATATGTGAGCTGCTGTGCGAAAATCCCCGAGTCTTCTGTAAAGCTTACTTTTTCCCCGTTGCATATGCAAGCTTCCATCAGCTATACCTTTAGTGCCAGGCATTTGTGGATGGCCAGCATGGGCACGCACTCTCTTAGAGGGTAACAGGGATGTGGCCGTCGGCGTGCTCAGATCTGTTTGGCTCATTTCGGCTAGACTCGGGAGTATCCAAATCTTAGCCGGTTTTGACAAATGTAGTCGAGCACGCTGATTGGACGAAAGCATGCACATGCGTCGTAGGACTGGGGAAAGGTGAGTTTTACCGGGAGACCTGGGGAGTTTTACACACTATTCGGGATGCCCTGGGACAAGTGCAAAAAACCAGGATAGGCAAAATCCCTGGGTTTTGGTCCACTATAAGATTCCTGGACCGCTCAGCCCCCTGACTGCGGGGCACCCCGATCTGTGTGAAACCCCCCAGAAACCCCTAAATCCCTACCTGATTCTCGATCCAGCGGGGCTCGCCGCCGCCTCCCGCGCGTCCCTCTAGCGTCTGAATGGCCGGCGCAGGCGCGCGCCCTGTAAGAGTGACGCGTGGGAGGCGGCGGCGGGCGCGCTCTCTTGTCCTGATCGGGGGTGCCCCGCTGTGTGAAACCCCCCAGAAAGCCAGAAAAACTCACCTCTCCTCGCTCCCACGTGACCGCCGCTGCCAATCCCCACCGACGGACAAGCGGGGGCAGCGACGGTCACGTGGGAGCGAGGAGAGGTGAGTTTTTCTGGCTTTCTGGGGGGTTTCACACAGCGGGGCACCCCCGATCAGGGTGCCCCGCCGGAGTGGACCAAAACCCAGGATAGTCAAAATCCTGGGTGTTGGTCCACTTTAACAGGAATCTCTTGCCTAGGTTCCATCTTGGATTCCGATTCAAAGATGCCATTGGAACAAGCATCAGGTGTGTATTGCAAACACACATTTGCTATAAGATACTATCTAACAGCAAGATAAGACAAGAAAGAACAGGGTTATATATGTAACAATGGAAAATGTCATATAGATAAAATTATGCAATTTCAAACACTTATCTGGCTAATTTCCATCAAAAATGTTTTAAAAACATTGGGCCTGGACTCTCTCCCTTCTATCCAGAATTTCAATTTACCTATCAGACATTCAATGTTTGTCTGGATGCACTGCAATGTGTCTGCATAGTAAATGGAAATCTTTGGTCCCCCTTTTGGGAAAGTGGCCATTGGTGATAACTAGGATCTCTGAATGACAAATAGGTATAGATCCCTTTGTAATGTATTGACAGAGGTTATCCTATTTATTTATGGAGATAGGGTAGCAGGAATTAAGGGAGTTATAAGCAGCAGCTCAATTGGCACTGGCACTGGTGGACCCGATCTTGGTATTAGGTGAGTTTTACAGAACCAGGCAGCGGCTGTAGAGTAGAACATGCAGGTATCTTTTTTTTAAATTTTAGCCCAGTTGGACATAGAGGAACTACATTCTCCTTTCACTCTCCCAAATGTTGTTCCTCTCTAGCGGGACATCATGATTTGGGATGCCCCTGCTGGACACTCACCTTACTGGCGATCCCACGGTGCAGGAGTTGTCGGACAGGCAATTAGTGCGCTCAGCTACATGCACTTCTTGTAGCCACTCTGACATTGGAGCAGTGAGCAAACTACGGGGGTTATTTAAGAAGGGATAGCGGCAGGTAGCGCCTCGTAGCGGCAGACAACGTCTGGTGAACGCCGGGCGCTGTACACAAAACCACATTTATGAAAGCGAATCTGGTGAACGTCTCTAACAGCGCCATGTAGCATCACATGTATTATTACAGGCGGCTCAGTGTATAGCGCTGGCTCTCTAGCTTCCAGAGCGCCAGGTATTACCTTTCGCTCAGTGTCACTCTCCCATACATTTCAGTAGCCATTCATTTGCTTGTGTTTAAACAGCGTGTTTGACTTTTTATTTATTTATTGCTCCAATCATTGTGTCACTTCTCCCGGCTGCAAACAAACAATTTTAGAAACTTTGTTTGACTTTTTATATTTTTATGCAAAATTGTCATTACAGGTCTGGCATTAAAGTGTCATTGTCCCAGTGTTAAAACAATGTCATTCCATGTGCTTTCGCTTTGTTACAGATGGATATGTGTTCAAAAACAGACTTTAATCACACAGCGTCTGGCGCTCTATGCTACAGCGCCTAGCTTTAGAGTACCGACGCTGGGTGTGTCCTTTTTTGATAAGTATGGTGTGGAGCGCCGAGAGTCGGTCGCACTGAGCTGGCGCTACCTTTCGCTCCCTGCAGCGCTGTACTGGTGTTAAAGTGCCCAACAAACATCACATTCATCAATGCGGGCCAGGCTACTACAGCGACTGAGGCGCTCGGTTACAGCGCCCGATACATGTTTACAGCGTTCACTAGCGGTAGCTCTAAGCGCTGCTATACAGACACTCATCTGCCGATACCTGGCGTTAGTAATGAATCAGCCTCCACATGGAGCTGAGAATGCAGCGGCACACATCCCCACTCACATCCAGCTGGAGGATACACAGGTAAAGGTGTGGTGGAGATGTGGGCACGCTCCATGCATGTGCCGTTGGACTGCCAGCTTGGTGACTTGGTTAGGCAAATACTGGGTTTCACACAGCAGCAGGGAAAAAGAGAATGCCCCAGGGAAAGGGAATTGGCTGGCCCTGGAGTATTGGAGAGTATTGTGGTAATAGCTTTGAACTGGACCTTCAGCATCATTTAATGAAAATCTAAAGAAAAAAACTGTTCTACAGCATCTTAAAGTGGACCAACACCCAGGATTTTCACTATCCTGGGTGTTGGTCCACTTCAGCGGGGCATCCAAGATCAGGATGCCCCACTGTGTGAAACCCCCCCAAAAGCCCCCAAAAAACGTACCTTTTCGGCGATGGACAAGTGACGGACAAGCCGCTGGCCCCCTCCTGCGCGTCCCTCTTACAGGGCGCGCGCCCGCGCCGGCCATTCACAAACGGCCAGCGCGCGCACTGCTAGAGGGGGAGTCGGCTGATCTGTCGCCGATAAGGTAAGGTTTTTTGGGGCTTTTGGGGGGGTTTCACCCCGCGGGACATCCCGATCTCGGATGCCCCGCAGTGAAGGAGGTGATCGGCCCGGGAATCTTATAGATTCCCGGGCCAATCACCCCTGGGTGTTGGTCCACTTTAAATTAATATATTTTACATTTTCAGTCACTTAGTTATTATTCTTTCCCCCCGCTGGGCTGAAATTCTGTTCAGGACTCTGTTCAGGATATGGGCGCCGTCATCTTGCCTCAGAAGCATCATATACTGAGGAGAGGAGGGGTGAAAAGTGCAGGAGGCTGGGTTATAGCTGTGCTCTGGACAGACAGAGCAGAGCTGGGGTCAGGAAAAGGTCAGCAATCCCAGAATGCAGAGCAGCATAGTCAGACACTTCCTGTTTGCAGACAGCCTGAGACTCCACGGGCCGCCATCTTGGATGTTTAAAGGCTCATAACATGCAGTAGGTGCAGGTAGGATGATTTTTAACATGAGCAATCTGTATGTACAGAATGGGGGAAACATATAAGATAGACTGTTACTCAGGGTGAAGGTCCGGTTTAATAACGTCCACATGACAAATGAGACTTCTAACATAGCTAGATTTTAACTGAGAACAAATGCCCCCTACTGGACAGCTTACATAATACTAAACCCAAAAGTAATGCTTTCTATTAGATAACTCAACAAGTTGAAAAGGAAAGCTTTCAAAGCCCCGGGGGCTTCTTCTTCAGGCAGAGAAGTAGTTATTCTATCTGGCACCCAGCACAAAGATTTGAAATAGTGCCCCCACCTATGCTCAGGCCTCCCTTTGGTGCCCGCCCAGCATGCTGCACCCGAACCCCCTCAGCTACGCCCCTGCTTCATGCTTAAAGCGGACCTTCACTCTGAATAAGACTCTATCTTATATGTTTCCCACACCCTGTACATACAGATTGCTCACATTAAAAATCATCCTACCTGCATCTACTGCATGTTATGAGCCTTTAAACATCCAAGATGGCGCCTTATGGAAGCCGTCATCTTATCAGGCAGCCTGCAAACAGGAAGTGCCTCCTGACTGTGCTGCTCTGCATTCTGGGACTGCTGACCTTTTCTTGACCCCAGCTCTGCTCTGTCTGAGCAAAGCACAGCTATAACCCGCCCCCTGTACCTTATCCCACTCTCCTCTCCTCAGTAAGTGTGATGCTTCTGAGTCAAGATGGCGGCGCCCGTATCCTAAATTCCTGAACAGAGTTGCAGCCCAGTGGGGGAACGAATAATAAGTTAGTGGCTAAAAACGTAAAATATATTAATCTTAGATGCTGGGGAACCGTTTTTTAAGAGTTTGGGCTTTTCATTAAATCGCGCTGAAGGTCCGGTTTAATACAAATCTGTAACATACAGCCACACATTTCTACACATTTCTACAATAGAGGCACAGCTGCATTTCTACGGACACATCAATAATGATAAACATAACCTTTGTATGTTACAGTTTTCTATTATGCCTGAAGAAGAAGCCTAGGGTGCTTCAAAAGCTCACCTTTTCGAACCGTTAAAGTGGACCAACACCCAGGATTTTGACTATCCTGGGTCTTGGTCCACTTCGGTGGGGCACCCCCGATCGGGGTGCCCCGCTGTGTGAAACCCCCCCGAACCCCCCGAACTCACCTCTATCAGCGGCGACGGACAAGCCGCGGACAAGCGGCTCCTCCGCCGCCGCCTCCCGCGCGTCCCTGTTGACGCGCGCGTGCCCGCGCCGGCCATTCACAGACGGCCGGCGCGGGCGCGCGCGCGACTAGAGGGGCGTAAGGAGTTTGGGGGGTTTGGGGGGGTTTCACCCCGCGGGACATCCCGATCTCGGATGTCCCGCGGGGAGGGAGGTGATCGGCCCGGGAATCTTATAGATTCCCGGGCCGATCACGGGTGGGTGTTGGTCCACTTTAAGCTAACTAACTAATGGTATTACTTTAACTTTGGGTTAAAACATAACATTTCCGATTCAACGCTTTACCACCGGCATGTGGAAACAGAAACAGGACCCGACGCACACATCATGAGCAATCTCACGAATGATCGCCCCTAATGAACAATTACCTGATATCTTCCATGTCCGAATGCAAGCTGTACCAGTTGTTTGCCTGTTTGCTCACTCAAAAACACAGTCGATTTAACTGTTTGTGGAAATGGCCCATAACACGGTACAACAACTTACAGAACATAAAAAAATGTAACATACAATAAATAGGTGTAAACCTTTAAAGTTGACCAACAGTCAAAAACAAAAAAAAACCCATAGGACTTCCCTTTCTGGCACAGGTCCAGAGGGCCCTGCAGCCAGTTGTGCAGCTGCTTCTGCATGCTGCTTAAAGTGGACCAAAACCCAGCCCGATCTATAAGATTCCTGGGCCCATTGATTCCATTCCCCAGGGAATCCAAAATCGGGATGCCCCGTTGTGTGAAACCCCCCCCCAGGTCGCCCCATTCAATAACCTTGCTTCCCAGTCCAACGGCGCATGCGCGTGCCGCAGCCACATCCCCGCTAGCCCTCTAGTAGGACGTGTGCCTGAGCCAGGCATTTGTGAATGAACGGCGCAGGTACGCTCCCTGTTAGTGGGAAGCGGGGGATGCGGCGCTAGCTCGCTCGGAGATGCTGGCTGATTGGTCAAGCCCCCGCACATGCACCGTAGGACCGGGAAGAGGTGAGTTGCACTCGGCAATCTGGGGGGTTTCACACATCGGGATGCCCCAGGGGAAAGGACCAAGACCCAGGATAGTCAAAATCCTGAGTTTTGGTCCACTTTAAGTCCATTAATGAACAGCAAGCTGCAGATTACTGGCCGGTGACACCGGGCAGCAGCTCTCTATGAGGGACCGGCTCACCGGCACGGCCAAAGGCTGCACCTGGGAGACTGCTGGTCCATTTTAAAGTAGACCAAAACCCATGATTTTGACTATCCTGGGTTTTGGTCCTTTCCCCTGGAAAAGGGGGAAACCCCTCCAGGGTGCTGTGACTGACTCACCTCTTCCTGGTCCTATAGCGCGTCCAAGGTCAGCGGCTCCAAGCATGCTGACGGCCACATCCTCCGCTTCCCTCTAACAGGGAGCACGGGCACACCCTCTGCTAGAGGGATAGTGGGGATGCGTTGTGGCTCGCGCATGCGTCGTCGGACTGGGAAATAAGGTAAGTGAATGGGGCGACCTGGGGGGCTTCACACAGCGGGGCATCCTAATTTCGGATGCCCTGAGGGGAGGGAATCGATCAGCCCAGGAATCTTATAGATCAGTGTGGGTTTTGGTCCACTTTAAATGCCAAGCCTGTAGTTTCTATGTAATTGCTTCGTCCCGGCATTTTTCACGCAATAGTTAAAGTGGACCAACACCCAATGCTGATCTAGATTCCCGGGCCGATCAGCATCGGGCCTGCGGGGCACCCCTCCATTTGTAAATGCCCAGTGCGGGCGCGCTCCCTGTAAGAGTGACACGTGGGAGGCGGCGACGAGCACGCTCGCTTGTCCGGCCACGGACCTCGCTTGTCCGTTGGCGGGGATTGGCTGCAGCGGTCACGTGGGAGCGGGGACAGGTGAGTTTTTGGGGCTTTCTGGGGGGTTTCACACAGCGGGGCATCCCCGATCGGGGTGCCCCACCGAAGTGGACCAAAACCCAGGATAGTCAAAATCCTGTTGTTGTGTTGGTCCACTTTAAAAAAAAATGCCTACCCCCAGTCTGGATCTAACAATGGAAGTCTCCTCTTCCCCTGAGCATCATCCGTTCCCTCCCCGGCCCTTCTCTGCCCCATGCGCCAGCTTCTATTGCCTTGCTGACCGCCACAGGGAGAGGCCTATATGAGAGGCCTATATAGAGGAATGGTGTCATTCACTCCTCCAAGTATAAAAGCCGCTCCTGGCAGCGCCCAGCAGGATGCCGGTAGTGAACGCTGGAGGGCCGGCTTGCAGTGACAGCAGAGCAATGATGGGTGTGGGACACAGAGCGATGTGCCATCAGAGGTAAGTAAAAAAGAAAAAACAATGCAGCGTTTTAGTAAATAACATTTTGTTTGTGGTGTATGTGTGTTTTTCTTTTTACATTTATCTCTTTGTGAATTGGTAAGGTCCAGTTCACAATGTTTGAAGGGCTGGCAAGTCACCTGCGGCAAGTGGGTGATTTTCCATTAACCCCCGGCCCCTGCCTCCCCAAAGTCTGCAAGGGCTATGTGGACTTGTAGCCCTCAGGGCTGGGGGCCACCGAGGCTGAGCTCCATGCCCTGGTCTACAACCCCACATAGCTGGTGCCTAGGCTGGTTTTACCATGAAGGGGGACCCCACACCATTTTTTTACATTTTTTAAGGGTTTTTTAAGGCCATTTTTTATTTAACTCTTGAGTGGTCCAGATAGTAGTTGTATTACATTTAAAAATGTCATAAAGTGCTCTTTTCAATTTGGGCTCCTGAGCAGGAAAGGGGGGCTACCGATAAATACGTGGTACTGTTGTAATTGAGGGGAATTGGGCTTTCACACACACAATATGTTTTATTATTTTAAAAAGCAACATTTATAAAATTTTCTCATTTTTTACCCAAAAATATGGAAGCACTAAAAAATTACAAACAAGACATTTCTTGTTAAAGCCCAAACGCTGATGCAAAAAAAAAAAAAATATATATATATATATATATACTTTTACTGTAAATTCCTGCAAAAATCACAGTTAAACATAATGCAAAATGGTGAAAATGGCCTGGCAACAAAGGGCATTTATGCTAGAACATATAACTTAAAGTGGAACTCCCCTCATAGATTGACTCCCCAGCCTGCCGCCCTCCCCTGAAGGAATGAAGGGGTTACAAGGAAAAAATCCTTAACTTACCTGCGATCCAGCGCCATTCTCCTGCATTCTGGGTCCTGGGCACCAACATCTTGGGAGAAAACACAAAGCAGAGCCCCCGGCTCTGTGCGGCCATTCACTTAAATAAGCAGATGAGAGCGCACACGGAGCCAGGGGATGCCGACTTTGCCGTGTCTTTCTGCATGGCGCCCGCACAGATCCAGTGGAACGGTGCTGGACTATGGGCAAGGAACCCGACCCCCCCCCAAATAGCCCTAGAATCTATAAGACATCCAGGACATCCAGATTTTCTGCCCTGTAAAGCTTACCTTCTCCCAAATCATATGCATGTGCAAGCCAGGACCACTGTCAGCTATAAAAGTACACTATGTGGGATGCCCCACAAAAAAATGCTGCACCACAAGTTATTTTTTATATCAAAGACATACAACTTTTATTTGAGAAGTCAGAGAAATACACAGACATATTAAAAACAATTTAAAATACAATTTTGTAATACCTATCTAGTGACTGCTCACAAAACAGCCCATATCCAACCTTAGTAATACCAATCTCTAACAATTGATTGGGATCAATCAACACAATACTAATACTATGGGGGTAATTCATGAAGGGATAGTGGCAGGTAGCGCTTCGTAGCGGCAGGTAACGTCTGGTGAACGCTGAGAGTCAGTCGCACTGAGCTGGCGCTACCTTTCGCTCCCTGCAGCGCTGTACTGGTGTTATAACGCCCAACATACGTCATATTCATCAATGTCAGGCAGGTTACTAGAGCGACCAAGATGCTCTGTTAAAGCGCCCGATACACGCACTACAGAGGCTCATCTGCTGATACCTAGCGTTAGTAATGAATTAGCCTCCACGTCAGTCAACAAGTGAATAAACTCCTAATGCCACATAATAAATATTGCAAGTGAGACTGTGATAGTGATAAACCATACAAATAAACACAAAAATGAGAACATATAAAACAAAAATTGAAGCAATGAAAGGCCGATCAAATCATCATCTCCGGATCAACACAACACGCCATCCAGTACCCTGAAAATGGCTCCGGGCGCCACGTGGCCCTGCTACACCTTTAACGGGGGGGGGGGGGGGGGGGCGAGCCCATGACAGGCATTTGTGAATGGACGGGTGGGTGTACACCCTGCTAGAGGCTCGGCTCTTCAGCTCGGGGAAAGGTGAGTTTTACTGGGCGACCCAGGGGGTTTCATACAGTGGGGCATCCCAAATCAGGGTGCTCTGGGGGCAAGGACAAAAACTCTGCTTTAAAAACAATATTTCATCTTTTAATTAGTTTGACCTCATTGGGTTCCTCTTAACGAAAATAAAAAGCCAAGATAACAACAAAACATAGGAGCTGAGTTATTTTTTTTTTTGGTATATTGTTTCATTCACAGCTGTTATATAGTTCTTCCTCAAATGTAAAAATACTTTAATTAGACCATCCTTCACAATAGATTTAATAAATTATTCAAATGAGGCAGAAAGCACAGCTGCCAAGTTTGGTTGCCAAATGCTGGGTATGTTTTTTCAGTTTTTATTCTGATGGAAAGTCTATAAAAGGCCACTGAGTACTCGCCTCCACAATATACTTCCTTTCCAAGATTTTAAACTAGTTTCCAGGGACATTGTGCGAGCATGATTTTCAGTCATAAAAGGATATGTTTCATTATATATTCAATTAATAAGCGTTTCTACATTGCATGCATGAAATATATATTTTTCACTAGCCTTTGGGATGCCCTGCTGTGTGAAACCCCCCAGGTCATTGAGCTCACTTACCTCTCCCCGAGCCCCTGCTGCAGCTATAGCAGCCTACTGGAATCCTAGCCACACTTCTGTTTCCATACAGCTGTGCACGGCCCCTCACAGCCATTCGGCCTAAAAAACATGAAATACTTGACAGCCTACAGGTTTGATTCCATGGAACCATGCTGGCTACAATGATCCCATCTTAGAGCTATCAGCCCTAAAGCAGAGAGTTCATTTCTACCAAAATTGGTACACTTTTTACCAAGGTTTTGTTCCATTCCCTGGGCGCATCCCGATTGGACAGCAAACAGACAATAGCAAGTGCCAAGCTGGATGACCATCTATATCACTTCAACATAGTGAAGAAAAAGGTGAAACGCTGCACCATAAACACAATGATTGTATTCACATGTGGCACATGCGTTTAAAGCGGACCTTCACTCTGAATAAGAGTCTATCTTATATGTTTCCCCCACACTGTACATACAGATTGCTCACATTAAAAATCATCCTACCTGCATCTACTGCATGTTATGAGCCTTTAAACATCCAAGATTATGCTTATGGAAGCCGCCATTTTATCAGGCAGCCTGCAAACAGGAAGTGCCTGCAAACAGGAAGTGACTGTGCTGCTCTGCATTCTGGGGCTGCTGACCTTTCCCTGACCCCAGCTCTGCTCTGTCTGAGCAAAGCACAGCTATAACCTGCCCCCCTGTACCTTATCCCACTCTCCTCTCCTCAGTAAGTGTGATGCTTCTGAGTCAAGATGGCGGCGCCCGTATCCTAAATTCCTGAACAGAGTTGCAGCCCAGTGGGGGAAAGAATAATAAGTTAGTGACTAAAAATGTAAAATATATTAATTTTAGATGCTGGGGAATCGTTTTTTAAGAGTTTGGGCTTTTCATTAAATCATGGTGAAGGTCCGGTTTAAGTCACAGACACTCAGAATGCATAGAAGAACTACAAAAGAGGAATCTGACAAAGGATCTAACAGTTATTGTTAAGTGCGAATGTTGCATCAAATCCAAAGCTACAAGAACAACACTTACAAAGGCAGTCAGAATAGATTTTAAAGACCACTTGACCTGGTTCAGCTTCAAGACCACTTGACCTAGTTCACAGTGATGTTTATGGTCACTTAAACCCACCAATATCTGGAGGTAACAGGTAAACAGTGACCTTCATAGATAACTATTCAAGATGCACAGTCACTTACCTGATGCAATACAAGAGTGACAAGGGCGCTGGACAAATATAAGGCGGCGACCGAGCAGACGGGATATGCCTGCCTGTCGCCGCTACTGCTGCTGGTCCCGCTGGCTGCTGGCCACTGCTCCTGGTTGCTAAGGAGGTAGTTTCCGTGGCCAGTGGGTGTGGCTTATGGCTATGGGTGGTGTCCATTGATTTCATTGGATGCCGCCCATATGTGACACAACCACGGGCCACTGGGAACTATGATATCGGCATCCAGAGAGCAAGGTAAGCTTGCGTGTGTGAGTGTGTGTGTGTGTGGGGGGGGGGGCGGCGGGAACGGCAGCGGCAGCGGTGGGCAGGCATGAATCGTTTACCCTGCCCGCCAGCTTTGTCCAGCTTTCGGGAGGTGCACACTGCCTGTAATTGGGGATGCCCCTTACAGCCTATAATGAGAGATGCCACACACGGCCTGTAATGAGGATTGCCCCTCGCTGCCTGTAATGGGGGATGCCCCACACTGGCTGTAATGAGGCATGCTGCTCACTGTCCCTGTCCAGGAGAAAACAAAAACTTAACTTACTGATTGCCAGATCTAGTCATGCGCCATCCTTTGACTTTCTCTATTCACAGACAAGTTCTATACGAGCGCCCACATCCTTCAAGATGGACATCTGCCCCCCTGCGTCACTCACAGTAGCTTGAGCACACCCACTCTAAGCTGTGCACCCCTGCTCCATTGCAATGAATGGAGTGGGCGTACTCTGGACACTGTGACTGACACAGAGGGGTGGCTGTCCATTGCGGGGGGAGGGGCACATACCTACCGTACTACTTACTTGATCTCTGCATTCGATAGTATGCTGGACAGAACAGCTACAGGTACAAAAGTTGAGTATTTTTATTTATTTGTTTGTGCCTCAACTGCCCCTTGAAATGTGCCTGATGGTTTTAGCAGATTTGGTGATTGATGTACTGTAACTGCCAGTAAAAGTCTGAGTGAAGTGAATGACCAATCAATATAAAAAAGGGGGTACTCACCTTTAGTCCCCTGCAGCTGATAGGCCTGAGTCCGGCAATCAGAAACTCACCTGATTACTGGATCCGAGCCTGAACTGCAGCCCGTGCTTCCCACGCTGCCGAAGGCCCCAACGGCAGTCACCGATGCTTCCGTGTCTGGCTCGTGCTTCCTGCCATCGGTTTAAAGGGGCTTGCCCACTCCCTCTCCACTCTCTACAATGGAGGGGGCGTTGTTGCGTTTCTGTGCCTCATGGCAGGTTGCAAACCCGACACACCATCGATTCCGACCCCATGTCTGTGCTTTGGTTGGCAAAGGATGTGCAGGCTGTGGTACAGGCTCAGATCTAGCGATCAAGTGAGTGGAACTCATCAGCTGTGCAGGACAAAAGGTGAGTACCCTTTATTTTATTTTTTTGGGTAGTCAATCACTTTAAGGATCAATTTTTCAAATAAAACATTGCTTACATATATCTACACACAACAAAAATATTGCGGGTGACAAGGCCTGGCAGTAAACCAGCTCCAATCTTAAAACAACAACCCAGATAACCATTATCCTTATCCCTCATTATGCCACGAGTTCTCACGACTGGCGGGGTGGGATGGGATGCCCTGATGGGGTTAGATGGGATGCACTGATGATTTTATCCTGGCAGTGGCAGTTTGGTGTGTACACATCCAAAAAGAAATACAAATATACAGCAGTTATAGATCTACATTCAGAATCTCATTAAGACACTTGAAAGAACTGATGTGTCAATAAAATAAAAAATAAAATTCCCCAGAGAGACTGACAGAATGGTGACGGGCAGGCTGATTCATTACTAACGCCAGCTATCGGCAGATGAGCGTCTGTACAGAGGCGCTAAGAGCGACTGCTAGTATACGCTGTGATTGGCTATCGGGCACTGTAACAGAGTGTCTCATTCGCTGTAGTAACCTGGCTGGCATTGATAAATGAGATGTTTGTTGGGCGTTCTAACACCAGTACAGCGCTGCAGGGAGCGAAAGATAGCGCCAGCTGATTGCGACTGACTCTTAGCGACTCACACCATATTCAACAAAAAAACAGACACACACAGCGTAGGCACTCTGGATCTGGTCGCTATAGCATAGAGCGCTAGATGCTGTGTGATTAATGTCTGTTTTTGAACACATATCCACCAGTAAAGCAAAACCACATGGAATGACATTGTTGCAACATTGTGACATTATTACTTTAAAAGAGCACTATCGCGAAATTGCGTAATTTCAAAAATCCATATAAACACCTTGGCTAATGAGAGTAGGGGTCACTTATACACCTGAACTGAATAAAACTCCCACCAAGCTTGTGGTTTTCTTCTCCTGGTAGAAATAAAATCCAGGGGTTACAGGTTTAGTCAATGAGGGGTGACAGAGCCTGTCACCCGTGATTTCCTCTTTCTATTATTAAAATGAAAAAAACAAACATGGCTGGATATTTCCTGATTCTGAGTGTATAAGTGATCTGTCCTTCTGCCACCCAGCATATTTATATGGATTTTTTTTATTGGGCCATTTTTTCACGATAGTGCTTCTATAATTTCTAGGCTAGGAGAGCCACAATGATTTGAGAGGAAAAAAATAAATAAAAAAACATAAAAACTCTGTTTAAACAGAAGAAAAGGAACGTCCATTGAAATGTATGGGAGAGCGACAAGTAATACCTGGCGCTATACGCTGAGCCGCCTGTAATGATGAATCATATGCTACCTGGCGCTGTTAGAGTCGCTTACCAAAATCGCCTTCATAAATCTGCTATTGCGTACAGCGCCCTGCGATCACCAGATGCTGCCTGCCGCTAGAGGCACTACCTGTCGCTATGCCTTGATGAATAAACCCCTTACTCTAAAAGCTGAAGGTTTGTGGAAGAGGTTTGAGAGCTTTTAGTAAAGGTACCTTTTGCAGATGTTGACATATATTAGTACTGGGCAGGTTAAGCACAGGGGAAAGCGTTCATCTTTTTGTACACTCAATCATGTATCTAAAAAAATAGACTTTGATTGTAGACATGTGATTTAAAGGGAGCACACTCCCCGTCAAATGCACTTTCTTTAGTAAATATGTCAGGAAATGCTGACGTTCCCTGTTATTAGAGAACCAGCCTATCCCTGTTGTCTATGGAATGTCTTTTAGGCTCATTATGGCTGCTGGAAGTGAAATCCATGACACCGTGAATAGGCCCTTTATAGTCCTCCCAGACCGCAGCACTCTCTGCCTTTATGCTTAGAGCATGTGGTTTCATGCTTTGAACGCTTTTAATGTCATAAGTAACTGGTCCACAAACTCATTTCCTTCCAGCACTGAGACTAAGGCTCTCCAGTAGATGTATTCCACAGTTGTCTGCTGTTGTGTTTGGGGGGGGGGGTATGGGGAGCAGTGAAATGTCCAACTAAAGATGAGGCATGGCACAAAGCTTCTAAAACAGCTGATAACAGTCAGAAGAGGTGTGGGCATGGGGTCTGGAGCTTTCCCCTAGACCTGGTAGAGCTCAGTGAGGCTGCTTTTTTGCATAGCTGATATCTGCATTCAAATGGATTAACTAAATTCAATAATGTTGCAGTCCTCCTGGGGCATCCTAATTTAATCCTGTACATGTACCGTGGGAATGTTGGTAGGTAAGTTATTAGGGGCAACCTGGGGGTTTCACCCACATCAGGTTGCCCCAGGTGTAAGGATCAAAACCCGGGATAGTGAAAAACCCGGGTTTTGGTCCTCTTCCTCAGGGAGATGACCACAATGGCCTTGATTAAATAAAGGTAGAAAAAAATTCTCATGGTAGTAAAAAATTCAATTCATGAGAAAAAAGTCTGAGAATGTCACTGTTACTGAATCACTAGATAAAAAGACAATGAAAGTCAATGGCAGCTTTTACTACAGTGTAGAAAGGAGTAAACAGTTCTCTACTTTTCTTAGGAGTAAAAAAGTGCCATTGACTTTCATTGTTTTCCTATCAGGTGATTCAGTGACATTCTCTGGCTTTTTTTTTTTCATGAATTGAATCTTTTACTACCATGGGATTTTTTTTCTACCTTTATTGAATCGAGGCCAATATGTGCAACCTTCTTCTGACAGTTGCATGCAGTTGCTTGGCCATGTCTTTCCTCTTGCTTCTTCTCATGTGTCCAATGGAAGGCTGTAAAGAAGGTGCTGCAGGGACTGAGGCTGAGAATGTCATCTAATACAGCGGTTCCCATCCTCTTTATGCCAAGTACCCCCTAGCGACAAGCAGTTGCAACCAAGTACCCCAAAAAGGGAAGTCTGGGATTGATTACTAATGTTACCAAAATAAGTAGGTCACTGGCCTTGAAGCACTTTTTGAAGCAAGAAAGAATAAAGTTTTACTGTTAAAATAATATACCAGACCTATCAGACTGACTCTGTTAGTGTACTCTTGAAAACTGCTGAGTACTCCCAGGGGTATGCCTATCGCAGGTTAGGAAACAGTGATAGACAATACAAGGAACATAGATAGAAGGTAGGTGAGGTAGGGAGACATTCAAAGCATAAGAAACAGGTCTGAAATACACAGGAAAGATCTCCTGGAAAAAAATACCTAAAGCCGGACTTCAGTCTATAATAACCCCCCACCCTGCCACCTTACCCTGGCACTAAGGCAGGATTGGGGAGTTACAAAGAAAAAAACCCTTACCTGACCCTGGGGCCACCGCTGCTCCTCCAATGCTCCGGATCCTCGGCACCGCCGAGGCACACTCTCTTCTGCCTTCTACCTATTCAAATGAATGAGCGGTGGGAGCGCACACGGACCCGGGGGATGTGGGTCATCTTCAGCATCAGCTGCACAGAGATAAGGTAAGGGTTTTTCTTAACCCCCCCGTCCTGTCTCAGCATCAGGTAGGGTGGCAAGGCGGGAGGGCAGTTTTAGACTGACGTTCCACTTTAAAACATTTCACATATCAATCAAAGTGGTTATAATAACTACAATGTGCTGTACCCATCATTAAAATCACAGTTATGTCACATTATATTTAACTTTTTGCAAGCTTTCGAAAATGCAATCCATGCTCCATATGCCAGTTCTATTGAGCTCCATACTGCCATATCACCTAGGAGACATACAACTCAGTCTGCCTTTATTTATTTTATCATATCCCTCCCTGCTCATTCAAGCAGACAGATTGCGGGAAGCTGCCATAAATACCTTCATTACATCACATAACGTTAATGTGTATACTGTATATTACACCACACTTTTGTTCTGCCTCAATTAAATATATCCTTAATATCCCGCTTTCTGACACCAATTAGCACAACCTTCCATAAGACATCCCTGGAATGGCCAATATTATGGGCACTGGGGATCAGACAAGCTATCTCTGTGATCAAAACCAAAGTTACCTCTATTTTTAATGTCCGACATCACCAAAAATGTAAATTTTGAATAGAGTGAGGAATAGATATAGCTAATTTAATATGAATTTATTGTCCATAGTCACATTGTCCTTACATCCTGCTTGGGGTGCCAAACATGAGGTGTATCTAGCAAAAGGTGCCACAAGGTAGCTGGTACATATTTTCTGTTAAAGGGGACCAAAACCCAGGATTTTGACTATCCTGGGTTTTGGTCCTTTCCCCCGATCGGGGGTGCCCCGCTGTGTGAAACCCCCCAGATCGCCCAAAGAAACTCACCTCTTCCCAGTCCTACGACGCATGCGCAGCCGCTCATCCAATCAGCGCGCTCAGAGCCGCTGACGTCAAGTCAGCTAAGCCTTTGTCTAAGGCCAGCGGCTCCAAGCGCGCTGGGGGCCGCATCCTTCTCTTCCCTCTAACAGGGAGCATGCCCGAGGAGGCCATTCACAAATGGCTGGCACGAGCCCTGCTAGAGGGATAGTGGGGATGTGGCCTCAGCCTGCGCATGCGCCGTTGGACCGGGAAGTAAGGTAAGTGACGGGGTGACCAGTGGGGGTTTCAAACAGTCGGGCATCCGGATTCTGGATGCCCCAGAGGAGAGGAATTGATCAGCCCGGGAATCTTATAGAATATAGATTGATTATAGATCTTATAGACTGATCCTATACCAAGAACCATATACCAAGGTGTCACATTCTGTCGTCACCTTCTATCCCCAGCCCTGTGTCCCAAAACAGCCCGTGTTTCTTTTTTTTTTTTTACAAAAGCCTTTGCCCAATATTCATAACAACACAAACTGCACGTAGTCAGCCATATTGCTCCCTGTGCCGTTTAGCACAATGCAGAGTGTGCAGCACTGTACACTTACCCGGACCAACAGCCTGTCACAATTGGAAAAGAAAGGTAGCTGCCATTTTGGAGTTTCCTCTCGCAGCCTCTCAATCATGCTGCTGCCTGGATTTACTGACAATGCACAGTAACAGGAAGCCCAGAAGTGACCTGCAAATGCATGAGCCGCCATTTTCTTTCTAAAATTTACTACAGCAGGCGTTAGAAAAAGGTAAATGAATTTGTATGTGCAGCAATCTAAATTGCCCTGGGGAGGGATACATATAAGCACTCTTTGTTGTGTTGGGTTGGTTTAATTCATTTTTGACTGTTGGTCTGACTGTTGGTCTACTTTACGTGATCCAGCTGCTGTCTGATCAGTGCGCTCAGTTTCATTCAGCAGGATGCTGTAACATCACAGCAGATAAAGAACTGAATGGTGCAGAGCAGGCCATTGGTTGCATCCCCACTCACCTCTAGCTGGAGGCACTCCTGGGCCGGCAAATCACAAATAGCTGACCGTGGTATGGGTCTAGCTAAAGTTATATAGCAAGACTGTAACTTGTGCATGGGTCATTGGAATGAGGTTAGGTGAGTGGGTGCCGTGATTAATGGGGTTTCACACAGTGAGGCATCCTAGGAGTAGAAATTGGAAGGCCATATAGGAAATTCCAAGACCGTTCCCTATGCCTTGGACGGACAATGCCAGGACGCCCCTCTGTGTGAAACCCTCTGGGTTCGCTTTCGTGCTCCCACAGCACATTAGCAGGCCGAGGCTACACCCCGACAAGGTTTGTATTTCCCTATACAAAATGTATCTTTGATTGGGCCCCCCCGTCACAACTTTACATGGGGCCACTAGCTGGGAAATCCTGGTGATTGTTTTTATTTATTTTGGATGAACCACTGTGTATATCTCTGGGGTTTGCTAGTTATCCTCACCTCTCCAGCGATCCCACGGCACATGCGCTGGCTCTCCTCTAATTAGCTTTCTAAGTTGCCCATAAGTATGAGTGGCTTAGTAAAGTGTAAGCTATCTGTGTCTGCATGCACCGCTGCTGACCCGCTCCCACACAGCAGCTGGAGGGATGCCGGCTTTGTGGCGAGGTAAGCTTTAAAGTGGACCAACATCCAGGATTTTCACTATCCTGGGTTTTGGTCCGCTTCCGCGGGGCACCCTGATCGGGGGTGCCCCGCTGCGTGAAACCCCCCAGATCGCCCTAAAAAACTCACCTCACCCCGCTCCTATGCAAGCGCTTGTCCAATCAGAGCGCTCAGAGCCGCTGTGGTATGTACGGACAAGCGACGGACAACCACAGCGGCTCTGAGCACGCTGGAGGCCGCATCTCGCGCTTCCCTCTAACAGCACCCTGCTGGACAGAAGCGCGAGATGCGGCCGCAGCTACCGCATGCGCCGTGGGAACGGGGATAAGGTAAGGTTTCTGGGCGTCCTGCGGGGTTTCACACAGGGGGGCATCCCGATTTTGGATGCCCCACGGGGAGGGATCTGATCGCCCCCTGGGTGTTGGTCCACTTTAAAGTGACCCTGGGGGCTTTCACAATGTGGGCTATCCTGAACTTGGATACCTCCGAAGAGGGCTTTCACATGGCCCTGTAATCCTTGCGACTCTTGGGGGGGGGGGTAGGTAGGTGCCTGTTCTTATTTAAAGTAGACCAAAACCCAGCTTGATCGTCCCGGGAATCATAGATTCCCGGGCGGATCGATTCCCTCCCCGGGATGCCCAGCTGTGTGAAACCCCCCAGGTCACCCAGTTCACTCCCGCTCCAATGCGGCCACATCTCCCCTTCCCCTCTAGCAGTGCGCCTGCTCACGCCAGCCATTTGTGAATGGCTGGTGCGGGCACGCTCCCTGTTAGAGGAAAGCGGGGGATACGGCGGCCAGTGCGCAGGGACTTAGACGGCGTCTTAGATGGCGTGATGTCAGCGGCTCCAAGCGCGCTGATTGGACAAGAGGTGAGTTACCTTCGGCAATCTGGGGGTTTTCATGCATGCCCCGGGGGAAAGGACCAAAACCCAGGATAGTCAAAATCTTGGGTTTTGGTCCACTTTAAAGAGGACTAAAACCTACCATGGAGTCTATGAGACACCAGGGCAGGTATACTCGCTTCCCCTGGAGCACCCCGCTGTGTGAAACCAGATCGGCCTAAAACTCACCTTTCTTTCCCAGTCCAACGGCGCATGCGTGAGCAGTGGCCTCATCCCTGATATCCCTTTAGCATTTGTGAATGGCTGGCACAGGCACACTCCCTGTTAAAGGGTAGCAGGGGATGCAGCCACCAGCGCATTCGGATCCGCTCCCGTTAAGACGAGCTCCTGGAAGAAGGTGATCGAGCGGATCCGAGTGCTGTGATTGGGCGGGCAATGACCAAAGCCCAGGATAGTCAAAATCCTGGATTTTGGTCCACTTCGAGTAATACATTTGTTATTTTCACCTTGTGTGGACCTTTCAGTACGCCCTTGTTCTCCTTTGATAAGGAGGAATGTACAGTTTCCCAGGACAGACACTGACCTGGCAACTGTTCCCGTCTGTAGACAGTGTAGAGCAGCACTGAGCCTCTCCCTCTAGAGACCTGATCTCTTCATGATTCTTGGGTTACCGCAAGCGGAACAAAGAGAGGAAATGGAACCTAGCGTGTTTTATTCATGAGCTCTGGGTCCTGTCACAAAGCAGCCACAATTTGCTTTACTGTTACCTTTCTAGGGAGAAACAGAATCCCTTCATACTAGAGGTGGCCTTTTTCATACATTCTATAAGAGTGTTTTGTTTAAAGGAATCCGGTTATTATAGAAGCAGTGGGCTACTTACTTTGACCTCCTTCCTCCTTACAATTGCTCCTTGCTTTGCTTGGAAGTCATGCAGCTCCAAAAAATCTTCATAGTGATTTACTCAGCAGGCAATGAGAATCACATGTGGACACATCTTGATTAGTGATTCTCATTGGCTCCCGGCATCTCGAATCTATGAGTACATCACTGCAGGGCCGGATTATGAGGGAGGCGCAAGCCCTGGGTCCTCCACCACTTTCCCTGCAAAGGGGGCCTCCACCAACATTTGGGTTATGGTCTGGTCCAGGAGGCTTTTCAGTCTTTGGCTTGATGGGCCGCAGGGCCAGCAACAAAGCTATCAGTGGTACTGGGGAAGCCTGCAGCCAAAGCCACCACAGGGCAGGACAGAGAGCCTAGAGCAGCAAAGCCGCCATCAGCAACGCTACAGTGATGAGTGCGTGCAGAGGTGTCATTCGGCGGCTGCTCACTGCACATAAGCCACCAAGCACAGCCGCTGGCAGCTCAATGCAGGGAACTGTCTTCTGCAGGACCAGCTGGGCGACTACACTACCCCCCACCCAGAATGGCAAAGCAGGAGTTGCCCAGCAGCACGCACCCACCCACACAAGGGTGGCACAAGGGACTTTCCAGTAAGCAGGCGGGTGCCAGACAACCACCAATCAGTTACTTGGCTGGACTATTATTTTAAAGGAAAAAAAAATACTATATCTGGGGCCTCCAACAGATTTTGTGCCCAGGGGCCTCCACCACACTTAATCTGGCCCTGCATCACTGTGAAGATTTTTAACCTTCTCAAAGGTGTCCATGGGAGAAGGCAGGCACTCCTTATAAAGGCTCCTACAGGCAGGGGCAGACTGGCAACAGAGAGATTTCCTAGTGGGCTGCACTGCTTTATACAGGCATTATGGGCAATTGTTTATGGCGTGGGGGGAGTAGGGTTAGGTTATACCCACCAATGCCACAGTATTGCTTTAGTGCTATTGCTTAAAGTGAAACAAAGCCTGGAATTTTCACTATCCCAGGTTATGGTCTTCCCCCTGGGGCACCCTGGTTTAGGGTGTGAAACCCTCCCAGGTCACTCACCACTCTTCGAGCCCATGGCACAGGCGCGGATGCGTGACCAATCAGCTTCCGGGGCTGCGCATATTAATTTGCAGCAAGAGAAGCTGAATGGAATCCCTAGTGCGCACACCGGCATGCACAGCCATTCAGTTGATGTGGCGCCAGTCAAGCATGCACCGTGGGCTCGGGGAAAGGTAAGAATTTCAGGTGACTGGGGGGGTTTATACAGGGGGCACTCCAGTTTGGGATGCACCCGGGGGAAAGGACATAGTGCTCACATAGCAATCAGCTCTCATCTGCTTTAAAGCAGACCTGGGTAGCAAGATCCCCAGGGGACATAATCATGGGATGATCAGGGATGTCGTGCTGTGTGATCAATGCTGCATTTTAGAGCTGTGCTGGAACATGGAATGGGGTGAGTACTGACTTAAAAGTCTATTGCAGTATATTAAAAAATAGAGATCAGGGAGCTAAAAGCATCCCCAGTTTCCCTCCGGCTGACGTGTGTGCTCCCACGCCCATGTCTGATTGTCTGGGTGCATAAGCGCCCATCAGCCTAGGGAAGGCAGGGATGCAGACGCACCTCGCACAAGCACTGTGTGATCAAAAGCAAGGTGAGTATACAGGTGATCCCTGTGGGTGATACACAGCGGGATGCCATGGGGATAGGGAATTGGCTGGCGTTGGAGATTTTTTGGACCCGATTCGGGATGCCCCACTGTGTGAAGCCTGCACAGTGGCCCACAAATCGTGATGTGACCACCGAAGCACCTTTTGCCAATTCTCAGTGCAAACAACGGCTGTTGTTTAAAAGCGCTGATAGGACCAGGCTTGGGCTATGGGAAAGGTTGAAAGGTGTGTTCAATGGCTGAACACACAGCAGGGCATTCCAAATTGGGATCACCAGGGACAAGGCCCAATCATCAAGATAGTGAAGATCCTGGTGTTTGGTCCACTTTAAAGAGGAACACCGACCTCTGTGGCCTTCCCTGGAGTCTAAGAAATCCCTTAAAAGCCAGTCAGCAAACTTACGAACCCTGAGACATCCCAATTTACAGTAGGATTCCCAACCGTGTGAGCCTACCCAGGTACTCCCACAAACACTCACCTTTCTGGGGTACCTCAGTTGCAGAGATGTTTTGGAAGCACTGAAGATGCAGTATAGGACCCCAGAAAGGTAAGGTGAGTTTTGGGGGGTTCAACGGGGGGTTCACACAGCGGGGAATCCCAAATCGGGATTGGGAGGTTAAGTAATTTAATGTTTCTAGAGAGGTAAGAAGAAGGTAAGAGACATTTTTTTTTAAAGGTCACAACTTGCTGAGCAAACTGCTGTCCTTGATGTCTTCTCATACTCAAATGGCAGCTCATAACTGTGCTGATGACTTACTGTGTAAAGTGTATGTGTTAGCGAAGGCTTCCCGGTAGTCATAGTGACTTTGACTGATGGGCTGGGGGAGAAGGGGTAAATGCATCCGGGCCTAGCCTGTCTAAATACACCCTAGCTGAAACAGAAATGAGTGGGAGATGTGGTTGTCATGACGATATCCACAGCTACACAGCTCGATGCTCTACCCTGAGCCATTACAGCATGATGCTATCAAACTGATATTTACAGTGTGATGTAGTAAATGGCGATTTTTTTTTTTAAGCACAGCTGCTATTTACTCAGACTCTCTCAAACAGCACATACCACAAAGTGCACCAAAACTAAAATCTGAGTTGAATCCTTTCCTATGGGCATCCTGATTTGGGACTCAATGTAGTGTGAAACTCTGGTCTATGGAGGCATTCCTGTTCTGTACGCTTGCAGCGCCCAGCAGCCTCTGTAGGGTGTGGCTAAGCTTAAAGCGGACCAAAAGTCACAAAAAGAAAGTTTAGTAAATTGCTTTCATAAAGTCCCCCCTCCGGCTAAACCTATTTGAAAGGGCTTAAAGTGGACATAAACCCGGGGGTGCCCTGCTGTGTGAAACCCCCCAGATCCCTGAAGCCAACTCACCTCTTTCCAGTCCTACGGCGCATGTGCGGCCGCTTATCCAACCAGTGCGCTCTGAGCCGCTGACGTCATGTCGTCTAAGCCTTCGTCTAAGGCCAGCAGCTCCTCTACTCTCTAATAGAGATCGTGTCCGCGCCGGCCATTCACAAATGCCTGGCATGTGCCTTGCTAAAGGCATAGCCGGGATCCGGCCGCTGCTCGCACATGCGCCGTTGACCGGGAAAGAAGCTTCCAAGCGACTTTGTGGGTTTCACACAGCGGAGCATAATTCGGATGCCCCTGGGGTTGTCAGGGCGTGGGTTCCATTCCACTTTTACATTGGTCATCTGCTCCATTCCTTAGTTGGTAGCCCGAGCTAGCTTATGGGGAGCAGTAGCATTAACCACTATGTCCAAAGCATTGCATGTTGGGTAAAACCATCTACACAGATCAGAACAACTGCAATAGCAAGATTATCCCAGCACAGGCTAATTTGGTGGACTAGCTGTTTGAGTTAAGCAGTCCTCCTTTATAAAAGCAGGATGGTAAAATCAAAACCTGTCTCCCTAGATTCTTCTTTTAGAAACATGCTTGGTGGATTGTAGCATATTTATGTGATTTTTTTTTATTGCTGGCCTCATTTTTGACGATAGCTCTCCTTTAATTACATTCAACAAATAAATTGTTTTTTTATTTTGATTCTAAATCATTTTGTATCCAATAAACTTTTTATTCGGTCCTATAAAACTCAAACTTTAAAACTGATTCAATAATATTTCCTTAAAAAAGGTTTGTATTCTTCGTTCTGTATAAGGCATCAATATCAATAAAGTGTTGTTCAAAGAAAGAACATCACAGGAGTTTATTACCAATGCTTGAAGTGCTGACATGGTAACGCACACTTAAAACAATCACTTTGCACAGGAAAAAGATCCTGTCACTAACACTTAAAGTGGACTAAAACCCGTGATTTTCACTGTCCCAGACTTTGGTTCTTGCCCTGGGAGCATTCCAGTGTGACACCCCCCCCCCACCCATTTTGCCCCAAAGACTCACCATTCCCCTTTTCCATGCTACATGTGCCAGCTCTTGTCCAATCAGTGCCAGACTTCCACTTTCTTGTGTTTTGTCCCTCCTGGTGGGGGCATCCCTCCTGGTGCCCTTCTTTGTGTATCCTCCAGGACCGCTCATAAACCATTTCTTTGTTCCCACAGCACATGCGCTGGACCATCAGCCAATCAGTGGCGCTCGTTCCATTAAGATTTTATTTTGCCACACTTTAAAGTCATTCAACAGGCAAACAAAAAACAAACGGGTGCTTACCTTTTGTCCCGCACAATTGATCATCACTAGTCTGGCGATCAGCAACTCACCTGATCGCTGGATCCGAGCCCTTGCGCATCTCTTGCTTTCTGCTTCTAGCCTAAACCCGAAGCTTGCGGGCCGGGGCCGTGCCACCCTAAGCCATCAGTCACAGGGGCACGGCCACTATACTAGCCCCTGTGCCCCCATGTAAAATATCCCAGTTACTGTGTCCCTCATGACTTGTATACCAGTACCTGTTCCAGTAGTTGTCCCCATATCCCCTCTTTCACAGTGCCAGCAGGTGCCCCCATGATAAATATACCAATTACCATTACCAATTACCATTACAATGGAGGGGACAGTCAGACCTTGGCACACTCCCTCTATTGCAATTAATGGGTATGGTAGAGCTCTGTGACTGGTGGCAGGTCGCGAACAATACGCACCATCAATCCTGACCCCATGTGTGGACAGCATGAGCTCGGATCCAGCAATCAGATGCGTTACCGATTACCGGACTCATGGTAAGTGCCCTTTTTTAAAATTTGGCTGCTGAATTAAAGTGCACCAAAAGCAGCCCTATAGGCTATAAGATTCGGGATGCTCCAGGTCACCCAGTAAATTCACCTTTTCCCCAACTCAATGGTGCGTGCTCGAGTCACGGCCGCTGTCTGCTATACCTTTAACAGACATTTCTGAATGGAAGGCCCGGGCATGGCCCCTGTTAGAGGGTAGCGGGGATGATCGCGCTGATTGGATGAGGAGCCGCACATATGCTGTAGGACAGGGGAAAGGTGATTTTACTGAGCAACCTGGGGGGATTCACACATCAGGGCAATCCAAATAGGGGAACGCCAGGGGAAAACCCGGGTTAAAATAATTTTAGTTAAAATCCCTGGGTTTTGGTCCACTTTAATACTTCCCATTTTTGAGGTGAATCTCCATCCGACGAGGGAACCTGTGGAGGTTTATATCATGCAGGACTCCTGGTCACATACATTTGCTTAGTATCCCTTCTTTCCTTTTCTTTCAGCTCGGCTTGCTGTTTTGAGCCATGGATGTCAATTCAATAGGACACAGGCAGGCTGATTTATTACCAGAGCCAGCTATCGGCAGATGTGCGTCTGTACAGAGGCACTAAGAGCGACCGCTAGTTGACGCTGTGATCGGCTATTGGTCGCTGTAGTAACCTGGTCGGCATTGATGAATGAGATGTATGTTGGGCGTTCTAATACCAGTAAAGCGTTGCAGGGAGCGAAAGGTAGCGCCAGCTCAGTGCGACCGACTCTCAGCGACTCACACCATATTCAACAAAAAAACAGATCTGGTCTCTATAGCATAGAGCGCCAGACGGTGTGTGATACATATCCACCAGTAACAAAGCGAAAACACATGGAATTACATTGTTGTAACTTTAAAGTGGATCAAAACCTAGGATTTTGACTATCCTGGGTTTTGGACCACTCCTCCGTGGCACCCCCAATCGCTATGTGAAACCCCCCAGATCAACTCACCTCACTGCGGTCCTATGGCAAATGCATGGCCACTCGTCCAATCAGCGCGCTCGGAGACGCTGAGCTATGCACGTCTTAGCGGCGTCTTATCTCAGCGGCTCCGAATGTGCTAGCAGCCGCATCTTGCGCTTCCCATTCACAAATGGCCAATTCAGGCATGCGCCCTGCTAGAGGGATAGTGGGGATGCGGCCCGCGCATGTGCCGTTGGACCGGGATTAAGATAAGTGTAGAGGACATCCTGGGGGTTTCACACAGCAGGGCATTTTTGGATGCCCCACGGGGAGGGAATGGATCGGCCCGGGAATCTTATAGAATGACTTTTTCTAGGCCAGGAGAGGTGACACAATAATCTGAGAGAAAAAACAAACAAAACCTGTTTAAACAGAAGAAAAGGAACAGCCATTGAAATGTATGGGAGAGCGACAGGTAATACCTGGCGCTCCGGAAGCTAGAGCGCCGGCACTATACGCTGAGCCACCTGTAATGATGAATCAGACGCTACATGGCGCTGTTAGAGTCGCTCACCAGAATCGCCCTCATAAATGTGGATTTGCGTACAGCGCCCAGCGTTCACCAGACACTGCCTGCCGCTATCCCTTGATGAATAAACACCAAAGTGAGTGAAAGCCTGTATAGAGGACAGACACTGCAATGACAACCAGCCCGAACTGCTCCTCTTACACCTGAAAAAAAAAAAGGTTCAAGTTCAGCAGCAATGTTCAGATGGAGGACGTCTCAATAAAGCTTTTCGTGAAAAAAAAAAAAGGTCTGTGGTTGGCTTGACGTCTCTCGGCTGGCAGTGTGCGGGCGGCCATATTAGTCTGGTGGGCGGAGTTAGGGCGGTGAGCGCAGAGGCGGGGGGCGTGGCCAGTAGTGGCGCTGTGGGAAGCGCTGGGAGCGGAGGAGAGAGGCACGGAGTGGGGGATTCCGGGAGCTTCAGCCGGTAAGTGCCGGAAACCGGGGAAAGTCGGGGGGAAAGTGTGGCGGGGGGAGACCGGCTGGCAGGTGTGCCGGGTGTGTTATATTTGGCCCCGACTGACGGTAGCCAGCCGCAGAGCACACCGAATGCCTTGCCTGAGGAGCTGCGCGACCGCCCGAACAGCAATGACCGAGGCGCCTGCAGGAGGCAGCACTTGGGGTAACAGCTGGCACAGGCTATTACCTGCCCCAGTCACCCCCCCTCCCCATAGCTTGCACCCAGGACATCTGTTACAGCTATTACTGGAGCCCAGCTGAGTGAGAGTCATGGGGTGGAAGGCTTCTGATACCCCCCACACTGTGCTCTGCCCCATGTGAAATACCCCAGTCACTGCGCCCACTCATGGCCAGGATGCCAGTCCCTGTGCCAACAGGTGCCCACATGGAAAATGCCCCAGTCATTGTGCCCCCCATGACTTGTATGCCAGTCCCTGTGCCAACAGGTGCCCACATAGAAAATACCCCAGTCATTGTGCCCCCCATGACTTGTATGCCAGTCCCTGTGCCAACAGGTGCCCACATAGAAAATACCCCAGTCATTGTGCCTCCTATGACTTGTATGCCAGTCCCTGTGCCAACAGGTGCCCACATGGAAAATACCCCAGTCATTGTGCCTCCTATGACTTGTATGCCAGTCCCTGTGCCAACAGGTGCCCACATGGAAAATACCCCAGTCATTGTGCCTCCTATGACTTGTATGGCAGTCCCTGTGCCAACAGGTGCCCACATGGAAAATACCCCAGTCATTGTGCCTCCTATGACTTGTATGGCAGTCCCTGTGCCAACAGGTGCCCCCATGAAAAATACCCCAGTCGTTGTGCCCCCTATGACTTGTATGCCAGTCCCTGTGCCAACAGGTGCCCCCATGGAATTTACCCCAGTCATTGTGCCTCCTATGACTTTTATGCCAGTCCCTGTGCCAACAGGTGCCCCCATGGAAAATACCTCAGTCATTGTGCCCCCTATGACTTGTATGCCAGTCCCTGTGCCAACAGGTGCCCCCATGGAATTTACCCCAGTCATTGTGCCCCCTATGACTTGTATGCCAGTCCCTGTGCCAACAGGTGCCCCCATGGAATTTACCCCAGTCATTGTGCCCCCTATGACTTGTATGCCAGTCCCTGTGCCAACACAGGTGCCCCCCATGGAGAATACCCCAGTCACTGCGCCCCCAATGACTTGTATACCAGTCACTGTGCCAACAGGTGCCCCCATGGAAAATACCACAGTCATTGTGCCCCCCATGAATTGTATGCCAGTCCCTGTGCCAACAGGGGCCCCCATGGAAAATACCCCAGTCATTGTGCCTCCTATGACTTGTATGCCAGTCCCTGTGTCAACAGGTGCCCCCCATGGAAAATACCACAGTCATTGTGCCCCCTATGACTTGTATGCCAGTTCCTGTGCCAACAGGTGCCCCCATAGAATTTACCCCAGATATTGTGCCCCCTATGAATTGTATGCCAGTCCCTGTGCCAACAGGTGCCCCCATGGAAAATACCCCAGTCATTGTGCCTCCTATGACTTGTATGTCAGTCCCTGTGCCAACAGGTGCCCCCATGGAAAATAACCCAGTCATTGTGCCTCCTATGACTTGTATGTCAGTCCCTGTGCCAACAGGTGCCCCCCATGGAGAATACCCCAGTCACTGCTCCCCCAATGACTTGTATACCAGTCCCTGTGCCAACAGGTGCCCCCATGGAAAATACCACAGTCATTGTGCCCCCCATGACTTGTATGCCAGTCCCTGTGTCAACAGGTGCCCCCCATGGAGAATACCCCAGTCACTGCGCCCCCTATGACTTGTATGCCATTCCCTGTGCCGACAGGTGCCCCCCATGGAGAATACCCCAGTCATTGTGCCCCCTATGACTTGTATGCCATTCCCTGTGCCAACAGGTGCCCCCAATGACTTGTATACCAGTCACTGCGCCCCCTATGACTTGTATACAAGTCATTGTGCCTCCCATGACTTGTATGCCAGTCCCTGTGCCAACAGGTGCCCCCCATGGAGAATACCCCAGTCACTGCGCCCCCTATGACTTGTATGCCAGTCCCTGTGCCAACAGATGCCCCATGTGAAATACCTCAGTCATTGTGCCTCCCATGACTTGTATGCCAATCATTGTGCCCCCCATGACATGAGCTTCTGGTTTTTGGACGTGTTATGTCGTTTTCTGACAGGAGGCTGATCTGTCAGACGAGTGACAGTGTGAATGCTGAATCAAAGGTTCAACCAAAAGTTTACAGGTCTTCTGAGGACTCCATATTAATATGAATGCCTGAGACATTGCATGTTTGGGATAGTCTGAGGCTTATGGGGTAAAAATCATAATGCTGAATTGTTTGTATGCAAGCTTTCTGCGAATGAGTTATATTTGAGCTTTTATTTTTCTTTTAACTGGAGGTTGACAAGTAAGTGAATGTTTTTGACTGGTGCTCTGCCCAGTTTTCCTGCTGGGTTTTGGAATTCGTACCAGGACCATCCTGATTTGAGATACCCCTATATGTAAAACTCTTTCCACGCTCCCATGACGCATGAATAGATTGGTGTGAATGTTAATTTATTTTTAGAATTTATTCTAAATGAATGGATTGCTGGCATCCGTCTGTGCCTGTGCTGCCCATTCACATTTGCTATGTGTGGGAGGGCACATTAGCTGGGGGGGATGCTGGCGTGACCTGCACATGTGCTGAGGGATTGCCAGAAAGGTACATTTTCCAGGCAAACTAGGGAATTTATCACAGTAAGATATCTCAAATCCAGGTGACCCGGGGAGAGGAGATCTGACGGCCTCGGAATCTTTTTAGTCTACCTATGGTTTCGGCCTGCTTTGAAGGGACTGCTCAGGCTATAATAATAAACGATACATGCTCACAATGGTCCCACGCAGATGTTTGCCCATATTCTGGGAGTGTAAAATTTGCTACCGCTGTAGGTCCAGTGCATGCCATCCCCCTCATCCCCCTCATCCCCTGTCGCTGCCTCCTCGCGTCACTCACAGTGACTGGCCACACTCACTCCATTAATTCCAATGGAGGGGGTGTGCCGAGGACTGGCACATAGTGTCTGACGCTAGGGGGGCAACTGCTCAGTTCCCAGGATAGCAAGGGCAAGATCACAGATGTGGGTAAGTTTCAAAATACCAGTATCGGGCAAATCAGCAGTGTGGGACTATAGGTGAGTATGTGTGTTTTTTTTTTTTTTCCCTTCGGGACGGCCACTTGAGAGAAGGCTCCTCCTCAAAGACAGGAAACACAAACTGGGACAAGTATAAAAGCCCCAGCCCTCAGTATTTTGTTTCCTCTCCAAGGAAAAGGCTGGGACTTCGGACTTCGTCCACTTTATTTTCTTATGTTTCACCCCCAGGAAACACAAACACCACCCCGGGCGCTACTTCCGCAGGATAGTCTTCCTGCGTCCCAAGGGGTCCCCCTCTTTCCCACCTGTCTGCTGCTGCCAGAGGGTGCTGAGGATTGTAGTGTCGCCAGCGGGCCATCTGGTCTGACCCTGGAAATTTGCATGGCGGCTCTGTGGGCCAGGACAGCCACCCCAGTAGCCACGTTTCCTCCCAAGATTTTTCTTTGGTAGAAGAATTCATCTTTCTGTGTCCTGTCCTTAACCTAGATTACTTGTTTATCCTCTCAAGTGGCCGTCCTGAAGGAGGAAGGGAGAAAATCCCTGCTACTCTTACTGGTACTTGTTAATATACTGAGGGCTGGGAGGAAGAGGTGGGGCTTTTAAAGTGGACCAACACCCAGGATTTTGACTATCCTGGGTTTTGGTCCACTTCGGCGGGGCACCCCGATCGGGGGTGCCCCGCTGTGTGAAACCCCCCAGAAAGCCCCAAAATCTTACCTGTCCCCGCTGCCACGTGACAGGACGGTCCAATCCCCGCCAACGTCCAGGCGGGGATCAGGAACGTCCAAGCGGCTGCCGCCGCCGCCGCCTCCCTCGCGTCACTTTCGGCGTGCGCGCGCCCCCGCCGGCCATTCGCAGACGGCTGGCGCGGGTGCGCGCACGTCTACAGGGGCGCGAGGGAGGCGGCGGCGGCGGCGGCCGGCGATTTGGGGTGTCTGGGGGGGTTTCAACCCTCGGGACATCCCGATCTTGGATGTCCCGCGGGGTGGGAGGTGATCGGCCCGGGAATCTTATAGATTTCCGGGCCGATCACCTCTCGGTGTTGGTCCACTTTAAACATGTCAGTGTGTGCTTCCTCTTTAGGGGGAGGAGCCTCCTATCTCAAGTGGGCGTCCTGAAGCACTTTACGTTACCAATAAGACTAACGGATTATTTTTGCCTAACCTGGCGCAAAACACTCTCCACTGACCCTCCCTCCCCCGTGCCCCTTTCCTGTCCCCGGGGTATAGCAAAAGGTACCAGCTAATGACAAAATCCAGTAGCAGAGAGACCTTTACAAGCAAACTTACAAATTCCTGTCTGACTCAGGCGGACCCCATAGTGACATATGTGCGGCTATAGGTTTAGTCATTCTTATGTTAGGTTGTGGGAGGAATACTGCAGCACCTGCAGGAAACCACTCGCCATACAATGAATGCACTGGTGATACAATTGTTGGCTGACACTGCTGATGGTTGGCGTTAGATAAACTATCCCAGTGAGGGGGAAAAAAGGAGTTACCTTTTGTAGACTAACTAAATATATTTTTAGGTGAGCTTTTAAGGATTTTTAGTCAGACGTGAGGTTACTTGTAACGTAATGTCTTGTGAGGACTAAGTATCGATGTGTAAGCACTGCTCATAGTAACCTATGGGCACTTTTAAATAGCTGCGCTGCAAATTCATGATGTTCCTGGTGTGAATGTAACCTTAGAGATAAGCTGGTGCTTCCGGTAACCTTATTGGTACAGGAGTTGGGGAGGTTCATCTCATTCATTCTATAGTTAATGGCTTTATTGAACACATGTTACTTAAACAGGGTCCTGATTGTTCTTCAACAATCGAATTCCAAGTGGACGGCCAGCTGTAGCTACTTCTCTGACTTTTGTTTTCTCCTCTAATGCTTTAGATAACCTAATGAATAGTAAAAATTGAAAAATAAAAAGCCTTTTAGTGAATATTTATGAAGCTATAGCGTTTTATATCCAACAAGCCCTTACCATTGATGATATTTGTGGAGACTAGTGTGAAGATTTGGGGGTCCTCCTTTTTTTCTCTTTTTTTTTTTTTTTTTGTTATATATGAATGTAGGGGTGTGGTGGAAGGACATAAAACTGGAGTTTGTGGAGATAGTGACTGTTTGCTGTAGAAAATCTACATATTCCTACTACTATATCAGTGTCCCTGATCCTGTCCTGGGTGTTGGACAATGTTCCCTGCATCTCAGCTGTGTACATCCCGGGGGTGGAGAATCTGCTGGCTGACTCTCTGAGCAGGGGGACCTCTCGCCTGGGAGAATGGTCCCTCAGTGACAGGGTGTTTCACTCTCTGTGTCACCGTTGGGGTCAGCCAGACGTGGATCTGTTTGCGTCCCGTCACAATCGCAAGCTCCCAGCCTTTGTCTCCCTGTCTTCCCCCATTCCCCCTGTTGGGCAGGGTTCTGCGCAAGATAGCTCTGGAAGGGGTGCCAGCAATCCTGGTGGCTCCCCGGTGGCCATGAAGAGTGTGGTTCGCAGACATAGTGCAGCTGGCAGTAGATCAGTACGCTCTTCTCAGGGCTCCAAACCTACTCACTCAGGGACATTTATGCCATCCCAATTTACAAACACTGGCTTTGACGGCCTGGCTGCTGAAACCTCCATCTTGATGGAAAAGGGGCTGTCTGCCTCTGTTGTTAACACCTTGATTAGGGCTAGGAAGAAATCTTCTTCTTCCATTTACTATAGGGTTTGGCGTTAAAGGGTTTTGGTGTGCTTGAGGGGGGTTCACCTAGGGTGTAGACCTTGGTTTTTCCCTCTCACACTTTTCCACAGGTGCGCTACTTGTTTAGAAGCCCGAGAAGGATGGTATCTCAATGAGTATGTGATTCCTCCTTCTCTTCTTCTAGTGCAAACAATTAATATATGCTGCAAGATTGTTGATGAACAAAGGTTGCTGCCAGTTTGGTACAAAATTGCAAAGTATTGGCTCAGGAAAGTATGTTGAGACACTTACCCGCCTGGCCCGGGGGTGCAAGACCTGCCCTGGGCGACTGAGTGTGATGCGCTGAGTGATGAAATGTTGCACTGCTTGCGGAGCGTCTGGAGGTTGGTTGCTTCTTTAATAAATTCCAGTCGGATAAAATAAATCCAAAGCTTTATTAATAGGAAAAATGGGGGGGTAAATCCAAAAGGGTAGGAGTTAAAATAGGGGGTCAGGCAGTCCGTGCTTAGTGCTGCCTAGAGGGTTACTCCTCGCTGTAAAAGAGTGCCGTATTGTGGTAAGAAAGGGGTACTCTGTACTGGTTACCGATGTTGAAGCAGCTGCTGGAGCGGTCCGGGTCAGGAAAGGTTTGTTCCGTGCTGCTACTGTAGTGTCTTCACCAATTAAGTGTGCTGCTGCGACTTCTGGCGGGGTCCGACGCGCGTTTCGTTGTTTAACGTTTTCAAGGTCCCTGTATAGGGTTTGGCGTGCCTACATTGATAAGTCTCTTCCCTGTCGTGTGTTCTCTATTCCCAGGATTCTGGAGTTCCTTCAACATGGTTTGGATCTGGGGCTTCAACTCAGTACGCTGAAGGGTCATGTTTCTGCCCTGACTGTTTTCTTCCAAAGATCTTTTGCTCAGCATTCTCTGGTCAAGACTTTTTCCAGGGGGTTACTCATGTGCGTCCTCCACGTAAGCCTATGTTGCCTGTCTGGGACTTGAACTTGGTCCTTTTTGCCTTGCAGGGTGCTCCGTTTGAACCTGTGCAGGAGGCTGCCTTGGCCATTCTTACTCTCAAGGTTGTCTTTTTGGTGGCTATCACCTCTGTTAGGCATGTGTCTGAGTTGGCGGCGCTTTCCATCCAGCCCCCCTACTTTGAGAGACACTAGGACAAGGTGGTGTTTCGCTTCAAGCCAAATTTTCTGCCTAAGGTTGTGTCTGCCTTTCATCTTAATCAGGACATTGTTCTACCTTCCTTGTGCTCTAATCCTAGTAACACTAAGGAGAGGGTTTTGCATTCCTTGGATGTGGTCAGGAATCTGAAGTACTATCTTGTGGCTACTGCACCTTTCAGGAAAACTGATGCTCTTTTTGTGGTCCCTTCTGGTCCTAGGAAGGGTTTGGCTCCTGCCAAATCTACTATCAGCAAATGGATCCGTCAGACTGTGATTCAGGCCTACACTGCTAAGGGGAAGAATCCTCTCTTCCACCTTACTGCTCATTCTACCCGTGCTATTGGTGCCTCTTGGGCTTTTCAGCACCAGGCTTCTGTTGAACAAGTTTGCAAGGCCGCTACGTAGTCTTCTGTTCATACCTTTTCCAAGTTTTACAAGGTTGATGTTAGGGCCTCAGCTGATGCTGCTTTTGGCCGCAAAGTTCTGCTGGCTGCAGTGGGCTAAACTGTCTGCTGTTACCTTTGGGGCTCCCACCCTACTTTACGGACACTGCTATTGGATGTCCCAGACGTAAAGAATCTTATCTGGAGCAGGACGTACTGTATACTAAGAATAATACAATTCTGTGATTACTCACCTGTAGAATTGGTATTATGAGTATACAGTACGTCCTGCTCCACCCCACCCTTGGATTTCATTATTCTTGGATCCCCTGTATGGTGATTGTTATTGTTGGTTTAGTTAATGGTTGGTTATGTTATCATTCTCCCGGCTTCTTGTTAACTGCTTTTCAATACTGGGGAATTGTGGGAGGTCCCGGGTATTTGAGGAGCCGGGAGGAGCCAATTTCGCTGTCTCTGTAGTCCAGCGCCATCTGGCGGAGTAATACCCAGATGTAAAGAATCTTATCTGGAGCAGGACGTACTGTATACTCATAATACCAATTCTACAGGTGAGTAATCACAGAATTGTATTTTTGCTATTCCAAATGAAAAATGCGGAACCTATTCATTGTGGCCCTTGCTTGTCTAAAGATTGATCACCCTTACATAGGAGCATGTGTTTTTTGGCCAGGCAGAGTATATATCTAAGGAGGTTAGCTAGATAGCGACTGGTGCACCAATGATGCATTGAGGGGAAAAAAATGGAGCTTACACAAATGACCAAGGTACATGGGGTGCAGAACTGGCAACCACACTGGGACCTATCGTGTGAGCTGGTTCACATTTTCATGATTTGTTTTTAATCGGTGTCTAAATTGACATTTTATCTAGCAAAAAGATAGGACAAATCGGGTTAAAAACTGTCCAACGCATTTTGTAAAAGTGGAAGGACAGTGGAGAAACATAATTTTCAAGGAAGGAATAAACTTGAATAATCCTGCTCATTAAAAATTGTGCCCGGTGGGTTGCTGGGACCACTATTGTGCCACAGGATCTGCTGTTTCACCTTTGGCATGTTGTCTACCTGCAACTATTAGCAGGAACTGCCCTTAGGGTGTGCTGTATGTCTAAGGAGGTGATGCTGGGCCGTCCTCGGGATAAGTTGTATTTAAAAGTGTGCTAATTTATTAATCTGTATTAAAGCGGAAGTACAGTCATCTAATAAATAAGAAGATCATACAGAGTGGCATCCCCCACACATTTTTTTTCTCCCTTGATAAAATGGGTGGGTGGTCGTGCTGGGGAAGCCACTCTTTGCAGCCTCTTCAAAATTGCAGCATCCTGGGCAAGAAACACATTCCCCAGAAATAGTCACCTTTCTGGCGATTCCAGGTAGCCAATCAGTGCGCTTGGCTCCATTCAGTTCTGCTGGCCACTCTGAGGTCCGAGCGGGTAGTGAGTTGAATAGAGCTGAGCACACTACTGGCTGCATCCCTGCTCACCTCTGGCTGTGGGGTGGGGCCATGCCAGCCATTCACAAAAGGTATAGTGGGGATGCGGTCGAGGCCTGCACATATGCCATTGGATTGCTGGCTAGGTGAGTTTGTTCGGTCATCCAAAATCTGGATGCCCCACAGAGAGGCAATCGGGTGGTCTTTCGGATTCCTGAGCTGACGAAAGGGCCATTGTCCTTTTAAAGCGGACCTTCACCCTGAATAAGAGCATATCTTGTATGTTTCCCACACCCTCTACATACAGTTTGCTCACATTAAAAATCATCCTACCTGCATTTAATGCATGTTATGCGCCTTTAAACATCTAAGATGGCGGCTCATGGAGCAGGCAGCCCGCAAACAGGAAGTGTCTTCTGACTGTGCTGCTCTGCATTCTGGGATCGTATCCTTGAGTCCTGAACAGAGTTGCAGCCCAGTGGGGGAAAGAATAAGTGACTAAAGACGCAAAAAAATATTAATTTTAGATGCTGAGGAATAGTTTTTAAGGGTTTGGGCTTTTCAATAAATCATGCTGAAGGTCCAGTTTAATTTCTGAGGGACCTTTACATTGACACAGCAGAAGAGCCAATGATTTTGCAGGCATAAAAAGGGCAGCAAAAGCGGGAGAGTTCACTAGAGCTTATCAAGTTGTATAAAGCAGGATGAATGAAAGATGCAGCCTCTCACAGCCAGCATGGGGAGAGCTGAAAGCAGGCCAAATTAACCTTTTTGCCTGGAATGCCACTTTAATTGTTGTATATTTGTATATGAAACTGGAACAGATTTGTGCACTGTAATAGGGTGCCTCATAATGGTTTTGCAGGGGTTAATACATCTCAGACTGGAACTTTTTTAGATAGTGGTCCAGGCCAGACAAAGCACTTCCTAGGTGGTCCTCCTGAAAGGTGACGGAGTTGGGGGCAGTTGGCTGGGGGACAAGCTGTGACGGGTGGTTAAGTCATGGGAGGAAGTGGGATTGTGACTACAGGCAGCAGCCATTGAGAATGAAGCACAGCTGCTGGAGATGAAAGGAAATGTGAGGACTCAATCTGGGGAAGAGGGTTCATGTTATGGCTGCAGATGAGAACAGCTTCTACAGGGAACATTATATTTTAAGTAGCGTTAATGAGCTGTCACTGGTGCAGTGCTCAGGATGTGCGGGGTATTAATGATGTGTGGCTGGTGCAGGGCCCGTGACATGCCTGCAAGGCTGCTGGCTATCGTGTAACGGCCATTCCGAGAGAAATAGATGGTTTCACATACACGTTGACTTTTTGTTTCTGATTAACACAGCCTTGTGATAAATAAACGATTAAGACTAAATGTTGATGTCAGCCCAATGCTGTATTTTCTTGACTCATTGTAGTAGATAATATTCTTAGTATACAGTACGTCCTGCTCCAGATATAGTACTTACTATGGGGTATTACTCTGCCAGATGGCGCTGGACTGCAGAGACATCGAAAATAGGCTCCTCCAGCCCCTCAAATACCTAGGGACCTCCCACAAATCCCCAGATTTTCTCTGCAGTCTGGACTGTGAAGGACGAGAAATGGCTCTCTACTCGCAGGTGAGCGGGGCTATTAGCCTGCGGCCCTGTAGGACTATTCCCACCCGTTCCATTATTAATGTGCCTCCCAGCCTTGGCTGTGCTGGTCGGGTGATGGTAGGCAGTACCGCTGTCAGGTGCTTAGGAGCGCTGCTCCACCGCAATCCCCCACCAAAGGGTAGGCGGTTCAGGCTTATGGTGAGCCTCTATGGGATGCCCCTCCCGCACTATTGCCCCTTGCCCCTGTCTATCGGTGGGCCCTATTTAAGTGGCCGCTGTTCTCCCTCATTCTCCACGTAGCCTTTGGGGGGAAAAGAGGGGGGGGGTTGTGTCTGTGTGTATGCTATGTATTCACGTGTATTGGCCTTATGATTTATTTCACTCTGCTTGTGTCAGCGGGCACGCTGACTTGCCTTACTATATCTATATTTAAAACTGCCGCCGCGCACCTTTTTTTGTCACATATGTAATCCGCGCTTGGCGGCGGCGGCGTTACCTCAGGCGCCGGCGCGCTGTCATTGGCTGTTTGTCACTTGTTGGCTTCGCGCTCTTCGGAGGGGTGGGACTCGTCCCTGGCGCGTTCCGCGTCATTGCTGTTGCCGGCCTGCTCCTCGAGGTATACCGACGCCATTTGTCTGCTTGGTTGGCTTATGTGTGACGGACCTCTACCTACCGCGGTCCGTAAGTGCCCTCGCGGGCGGCTTTATTACCACCATTTTATTACTGTCTGCTTATGGCCCCTTTTATTATGTCTTTCAGACGGGCGAATCCATTGGCTTCTTCCGGCCCTCTATTAGTTGGTTAACTTGTGAGGCCTAGTGTAATTACTCCCACTTCCCTAGTGGGTTATTGGGGCATCCAGGGTTGCTGTATAGCGTTAATCCCTATCGGCATATAGTGCTGCTATAATCACCATATGGAGGCATCTCAGGATAATGTGACCAGGGTTACTTCGGGACAAGCCCGGCTGTGTGTAGCGTGTGGGGAGTCTCATGTTGACGCCGACAATGCGCGGGTCTGCGTACCCTGCGCTGAGCAAGTGCTTGCGTTGCAATCTGTCCTTCCAGTGACTGGCCCTGCACCTCGTTTCACCTCACCTACTTCCCCATGCTTAAATCTCACTCCTACTGAGTTGCATACCAGTGGGGATTCTCAGCCTGATGTGTCTTCTAGACTGGCTACTGTTGAGAAGCTGATTGCTAATACCTTGGCGCGTAAGGCCCCTGCTAAAAAGCGGCACTTAACGCCTAATGTCACTTTTTCCCTATGGAAACGGAGGAGTTTTGGAATCTTTGTGGCTATACCCCTTCGGATGAAGGAGAGCTTTTCTCTGACTCAGGGTCATCTGATGAGAGGCCAAGGGGCCATGACGGTTCTGGCTCTGACCCCTGGGCCCCGGATGACACTGACAGATTGCTGACCTAGATTTTTGAGGTTCTGTCCATTTCTTCCCCTGTTGCAGCTCCCAGGCAAAGGGGGGAGCTTTTCCATACCGCTAAGTCTCGTTTGGAATTTCCTGAGCAAGCACATTTCAATAACCTGGTGCTCAAGGAATGGGAGCGCCCCAGTAGACTTCCCAGTTGTGATGTTTTTGTAAATTTTGTACTCTCTGCCTTGGATGACACCATTAGAATGTGTGCCAGAACATCTGCCCTTGTGGTGGCTATACTCCGCTCGGTTTGGCTATGCCAGTGGGCTGCTGACAACGCTGCAAAGAAGGCCCTCACTGGTTTTCCCTTCAAAGGACTACGCCTGTTTGGGGACCGCCTGGACCTTTTTGCTAAGGGAGGCAGGTTACCCCAGCGCAGGCGGCAGTCTCGGCCCTTTCGGGGTCAGGGCTCATTCTCCTCCCCCTACCGTGGTGCTAGACAAGGGAGGGGGGATTTCCTTTACTGGGGCCCGGGGAGATTTCTGGGTAGGGGCAGAGGACGCGGACGTCCTGGCTCCTCCTGAGGTCCCAAGGCTAAATCCTCTCTCAAGCCCCCTCAGGCATGATGGGGCGCCCTCACCCATCCGGGTGGGGGGACCGCTTCAGAACTTCGCTCATGTCTGGAGGCTTTATGTCTCAGACCGGTGGATTCAGGAGGTAGTGTCCTCCGGTTACAAGATAGAGTTTGCTGCCTGTCCCCCTCCAAGATTCATCAGATCCCGGATTCCTCAGGACCCTGTGTCAGCTCAGGAGCTAGTGCAGGCAGTGCAAGGCCTCCTGGAGATGGGGGTCATCTGCAAGGTCCCTTTAAGAGAAATAGGCAAGGGCTTTTATTCCAACCTATTTACAGTCCCCAAAAAAGATGGTTCAGTCACGCCCATCCTGGACTTAAAGATCCTCAACAGATTTGTAAGGAGCAGGCGCTTTCACATGGAAACTCTGCGCTCTGCCATCAGTTCCCTGCGCCCAGGGGATTTCATTACTTCTGTGGACATCAAGGATGCTTACCTTCATATTCCTGTATTTCCAGGTCATCAAAGGTTCCTCAGGTTCGCTCTGGAGGATCAACACTACCAGTTTGTGGCATTGCCCTTTGGTCTTACCTCAGCTCCCAGGGTGTTCACCAAGGTGCTGGCTGGCGTGATGTCTCTGCTCAGGTATCAGGGTGTCCGCGTGCTGCCTTATCTGGACGACATTCTCATCACCTCCCAATCTCTACATCAGGCAGAGTTCGATAACTCAGCTGGTGGTGTCCACCCTGGAGTCATTTGGAGTCCTCACTGTCTCCCTCCTTGGTTACTTCATTCCTAGGAATGAATCTGGATACAGTTCAGGCAAGGATTTCCTCAACAGAAGGTGGACGGTCTGATTGCACAGGGCTAGCTTGTCCCCATCCCTCCATCAGGCAGAGAATGCAGCTGGTGGGCCTGATGGTGGCGTGCTTCGAGGCGGTCCCTGCCTCAGTTCCACTTGAGGCCTCTGCAACTCCACCTCTTCTCCGTATGGGACAAGGATCCAGCGTCCCTGGACAGGATCTGTGTGCTCTCCCCCCTGGTCAGGAGGTCCCTCTCGTGGTGGATGGACTCAAGGAACCTGTTGGGGGGCAGATGCTTTCTTACCCCTTCCTGGGAGACGGTCACCACGCATGCCAGTCTGTCAGGTTGGGGGGGTTTCTGAAAGTCCCTGCGGTTCCAGGGGAGGTGGGGCCCTCAGGAGGCCCACACACCTATCAATGTCTTGGAACTGCGGGCGATCAGGTTATTTCTGGCTCAGTTGACTACTCACCTTCGGGGCCTGCCTGTTCAGGTGCGCTTGGACAACCAGACGGCAGTTGCCTACATCAATCATCAGGGAGGGACCCGGAGCAAGAGAGCCCTCCAGGAAGTGTCTCTGATCCTGACCTGGGCGGAGGCCAATGTTCCCTGCATATCAGCTGTGTACATCCCGGGGGTGGAAAATCTCCTGGCAGACTCTCTGAGCAGGGGGACCTCTCGCCAGGGAGAATGGTCCCTCTGCAACAGGGTGTTCCAATCTCTGTGTCACCGTTGGGGCCAACCAGATGTGAATCTGTTTGTGTCCCGTCACAATCACAAGCTCCCGGCCTTTGTCTCCCTGTCCCAGGATCCCCTGGCCTTGACCACGGATGCTCTTGCAATGTCATGGCAGGACTTTCAGTTTCTGTATGTCTTCCCTCCATTCCCCCTGCTGGGCAGGGTTCTGCGCAAGATTGCTCTGGAGGGGGTGCCAGCAATTCTGGTGGCCCCCAGGTGGACAAGAAGAGTGTGGTTCGCAGACGTGGTACAGCTGGCAGTAGGTCAGTACGCCCTGCCTGTGGTGCCAGATCTGCTCACTCAGGGCTCACTACGCCATCCCAATTTACAAACTCTGGCTTTGATGGCCTGGCTGCTGAAACCTCCATCTTGATGGAGAAGGGGCTGTCTTCCTCTGTTGTTACCTTGATAAAGGCTAGGAAGAAGTCGTCTTCTTCTATTTTCTACAGGGTTTGGCGTGCCTACATTGACTGGTATGAGTCTAAGTCTCTTCCCTGTCGTGTGTTCTCTATTCCCAGGATTCTGGAGTTCCTGCAGCATGGGTTGGAGATGGGGCTCCAACTTGGTACTCTAAAAGGTCAGGTTTCTGCCCTGGCTGTTTTCTTCCAGAAGTCCTTTGCTCAGCATTCTCTGATTAGGACTTTTTCCAGGGGGTGACTCATGTACGTCCCCCATGTAAGGCAATACAAGGTACAAGCAATACAAATGTTAAAATCTTTGTTCGTAAGGGTGATGGTAAATAAACTGATGATCCTAAAGATTCTTGTGATTAACATAACGCTTGCTAAGCTAAGGTCTACTCACAGGTATTTATTTGACCATCTGATATCAATCTCATCAGACGGAGAGAGACTGAATTAGGGCTGAAATCAATGGAAATGTCTTTAATCTTTTAACCTTTTATGATTGATTCATACTGGTTGCTAATAGAAGTATACTGACCCATGTATATTTACACACCATAAAAGAAGATGGCTGCTGCCAGGATGGACACATGTCTTGTTTCTGTCAGTCAGATATCCTTCCGTTAATAATAATTTTCATAATATTCTAATCTAAGGTGGGTAAAGACATCTGGTGGTTTGTTGGGTCAGCTCGATCCTACTCCTGGTGTTTGTTACGGTTGTACAACACTGATCTTGTATATTTGGATCTTTTGAGTAGAGAGTGCAGAAGTGGAAACCAGCCACATCAGCAGGTTGTTATAACTCTTTATTGCAAGGCGGCTCAACATTTTTTTGTTTAATCCTTAAAGAGGACCAATCCCCAGTATTGTGAATACCCTGGTGATTGGTCCCTGCCCCGGGGGCATCCCGATGTGAACCCCCAGACGACCCACTTTCTCTAACCTTTCCGCTGTTCCTACAATGCATGTGGCTCATACTAATGCTTGGCACAAAGCCGCTGGTATAAATCTGGTCCTGGCATAAACACGCCGGCAGCTGCATCCCCGGGCTTCCACGTAACCGATCTATCTGAATGGCTGGACGCAGGGAGCACATACAGCTACTATGAAGCTGGGGAGGACAGCATTGCAGAACCCACTGGATTCGGGTGAGAATACAGGCGCCCCGGGGTGTTTCACACAGTGGGGCATCCGTTATAGAATGCCCCAGGGGCAGGCTACTGGACGGCCCTAGAATCTTTTAGATTCCAGGCCTGCTGCAGGGGGTAATTGGACCACTTTAAAGAGGAAGTGCATATTAATGTGCGGCTGGAAAAGCTGAATGGAATCACAGCCGCACACATTGGCTATGCACAGCCATCTAGTTTCGGTGGGCATGGGCGCGCACAGACAAAATGGTATGCTAGTGATGCCGCCACCAGTCGTGCATGCACCGTGGGTTTGTGGGACAGATAAGAATTCCCGGTGAACAGCGGGGTTTCACGCAGCAGGGCATTCCAGTTCGGCATGCCCTGGGTAGAGGGAATCCGCTGGCCTTGGAAGCCTCATAGACTTCAGGGATGTTTTTACTCCATTTTAAAGGGATTGCAAACTCAATGGCAATAAGGCAGCAAGTAGCTCACCTGGTGGCTTTCCCATGTGCCTCTCCTTCATTTCCTGCAGTGGTGCAGTACTCCATGTTTTGCCCTCCTTTTCAGTTTCATTCCTCTGGGACTATGCATAAAGGTCTAACAGCCACCCTGTCCCTTGGTGTTCTCAGCGTGAGCGAGCAGGACAAGTCACAGTGGTCCTGCAGCTGCCTCTGACCACAGCCGAGTGCACATATGACTCATTAAGCTGCACCATGACACACTCTTCCCAGCTCAACCAGAACACCAAAATTAAAGCAACGTGACTTTGCTTACAATATGTGAGGTATTTACATATAATCAGAGATTTTGAGATGTTGCCAAGGGGATAGGGTGGGAGGAAGTTAGTGTGTTCCTGGACAGGGACTTTAAATATTTAGATTGGCACCCAATGGTGGGGGCATCAGCAGTGGAGACTGGATATTAACAAACCACGAGTCTTTAAGACTTTTGAGGGGGTCGATTCAGAACCTGGTGAAAGAACGCATTCTTTTCTTAGGAGAGAAAACTACCATTTTCTTTGTTTACCGGGTGTAAATTTTCACCTTGGCTCTGAATCAGCCCCAAAGTAAACGATGAAACTGAATGGCAAGTTTCTTTCTTAAACCGGACCTTCAGCGTGATTTAATGAAAAGCCCAAACTCTTAAAAAAACAGTTCCCCAGCATCTAAAATTAATATATTTTATGTTTTTAGTCACTAACTTATTATTATTTCCCCCACTGGGCTGCAACTCTGTTCAGGAATTTAGGATACGGGCGCCGCCATCTTGACTCAGAAGCATCACACTTACTGAGGAGAGGAGAGTGGGATAAGGTAAAGGGGGGCGGGTTATAGCTGTGCTTTGCTCAGACAGAGCAGAGCTGGGGTCAGGTAAAGGTCAGCAGTCCCAGAATGCAGAGCAGCACAGTCAGGAGGCACTTCCTGTTTGCAGGCTGCCTGATAAGATGGCGGCTTCCATAAGCCGCCATCTTGGATGTTTAAAGGCTCATAACATGAAGTAGATGCAGGTAGGATGATATTTAATGTGGACAATCTGTATGTACAGGGTGTGGGAAACATATAAGATAAACTCTTATTCAGAGTGAAGGTCCGCTTTAAAGTGGACCAAAACCCAGGATTTTGACTATCCTAGGTTTTGGCCTTGCCCCCTGTGTGAAATCCCCCAGGTCGCCCGATCTCAATCACCCTTCCCAGGTCCTACGGCCCTCTCATCCAATCAGCACAAGCGCGCTGGCCGCATCCCCTGCTACCCTCTAACAGGGAGCTTGCCCTCTCCAGCCATTCATACATGTCTGGGGCGGGCACACGCCCTGCTAAAGGGCCGCAGCTCGCAGGTGCAGGTGGACCAGGAAAGAAGGTGAGTTTTGGGGCGACCTGGGGGTTTCACAGAGCGGGGCATCCCGATTCTGGATGCCGGGGGAAGGGAATTCAGCGGGCCTGGAATCTTATAGATTTCAGGAGCCTGGGTTTTGAGCCACTTTAAGTGAGGTGCGAATTCTCACCTGGCTCTGAATCGACCCCTTTATGAGGCATAATTCCCCCAGATCTCCCAATCTACTCACCAGTCCGTCGTGCTCTTGCCGCGGGCCACATCCCTGGCATACCTCTAGCTGTGTGTGCTCCTGCTCCAGGCCTTTCTAAATAGAATGAGCGCTGCTGATTGGCTGAGCGCCCCACATGGGAACCAGGAAGAGGTGAGTTTCCTGGCAATCTGTGGGATACACACAGCGGGGCATTTCAAATCGCTATGCCCTGCCAAGCAGCAACACCACCCAAAAAGTAATCTTGGGTGTTAGGATCTGCCACCCTGTTAAAAATCAGAACCAGCTCCACGCAATATCTGAAGCCAAATGCAGGTGACGGTGCCAGGCTCTAGTTCAGGTGATCTGCAATGGTCTTGACTGTTCTGAAGTAGCTAATGGTGAGTAGTTGGCTAGCAGGCCGAAGAAAGATACTAACTAAATAAGCAACAGATGAAACCAATTTGGAGCAGCCCAGCAGAGTTTGGCTCGTGCCAGTTTCTGCCATAGGCCGGTAAGGGGGTTAGTTGGTGAATTTCTGTGGCACTTGTTTCCAAGCTGCATGTAATGTATTTGTGCAGCTCGCTAGCTTCTCCCCCGGACGCGTCTTCCCGATCCTGTCTGTGTGTGGGTGAGGATCTGCACAGTGACGTCCGTGGGACTAATTGTAGGTTTTGTGTTTAGGGCTCTGTGCATAAATGACACTCGAATGCTTTGTGTTACTTTTCACAGAAGGGCAGCGCTCTCTGCAAGGCAGAATATCTTCCCACGTCACAGCTGTCCCTGTGTCAGTCTCTACAGATAATCAGGTTGTTAATTGATACAAATGTAGTGGTTTGGAATCTTAAGATCTGTCAAGTGATCAGGAAGTCAAGCTGCCCTGACAGCTTTCAGCTTCACCTGCCTGCCCCGCTCATGTCTCTCCCTTTGGGGTTTGTGGAAGTTGTGTTTTATAGCCCTGCCAGATGTCCTGGTCACGGATTCCCCCCCCCCCCCCAACACCTTTTTGTTTAGTTTTACATTGTCTTCTACTGAATCTGATTAAAGATGCAAATTATGGGCTTATAGAGGCTCTTCAGCCTCACTGACCAGCAGGACGGAGGGCTATGGAGGCCACTCTTCTTTCCCTTCACTAGGGGTCAGTCTAGTATGTACTATTAAAGCGGACCTTCACCCCGAATAAGAGTCTATCTTATATGTTTCCCCCACCCTGTACATACAGATTGCCCACATTAAAAATCATCCTACCTGCATCTACTGCTTTTTATGAGCCTTTAAAGTGGACCAACACCCAGGATTTTGACTATCCTGGGTCTTGGTCCACTTCGGTGGGGCACCCCCGATCGGGGTGCCCCGCTGTGTGAAACCCCCCCGAACCCCCCGAAAAACTCGCCTCTCCCCGCTCCCAGCACCGACGGACAAGCCGCGGACAAGCGGCTCCTCCTCCGCCGCCGCCTCCCGCGCGTGACTCTTGACGCGCGCGTGCCCGCGCTGGCCATTCACAGACGGCCGGCGCGGGCGCGCGCACGTCTAGAGGGGCGCGAGGGAGGCGGCAGCGGCCAGCCGCCGACGAAGATAGGGTAAGGAGTTTGGAGTGTTTGGGGGGGTTTCACCCCGCAGGACATCCCGATCTCGGATGTCCCGCGGGGAGGGAGGTGATCGGCCCGGGAATCTTATAGATTCCCGGGCCGATCACCCGTGGGTGTTGGTCCACTTTAACCATCCAAGATGGCAGCATATGGAGTTTCAGGCAGCCTGCAAATGGGAAGTGTCTTCTGACTACGGCTCTGTGCATTCTGGGATTGCTGTCCTTTCCCTGACCCCGGCTCTGCTCTATCTGAGCAAAGCACAGTTATAACCCCGCCCCCCTTAGGTTTTCCCTCCTCTCCTCAGTATGTGATGCTTCTGAGGCAAGATGGCGGTGCCCATATCCTGGAGTCCTGAACAGAGTTGCAGCCCAGCGAGAAAAAGAATAAGTAAGTGTTTAAAAACCTTAAATATAATAATTTTAGATGCTGGGGAATAATTTAGGGTGTTTCGGCTTTTAATTAAATAATGCTGATTATCTGGTTTAAAAAGAGGAACTTTGGAGGCTTTGGCGTCTGAAAGACTCCATGGCAGTCAGGGTCCAAATCCCAAATTGGGATGATCCACTGTGTGAAACCCCTGGCTCGCTCAATTTCCTTAGTGCTTCCTGGAGCCCAGCATCCCCAGCATGCCTTTATGTTTGGACACTACCGATAGAGGTAAGTGGGGGTTACAATGTGGCACGCTTGGCTCTATTCCACTCACTAGCTGCTGTAACGACTCCCTGGCATATGGTGATTGGTGAATGGCCTGAACAGTGGAAAGATTAGGTTCCTGGTTGATCAGTGAGATTAGACACTGCGGGGCACCCCAAATAGAGACACCCCGTCTGAAAGAAACAACTCCCTGGTGTAGTTCCTCTTTAACCTTTTCATGTTTTACTTGGTGCAGCTTAGTCACATAGGTTTGTTACGCCCCCCCCTCCTTTGCAATGAATGGAGGGGGTGTGCCACGGAAGCATAAACTAGACATTACAGCAGCTGCCATTCTAGACTGGATAGGACTGAGTGGGGGGAGGGGTGTGTCTTCTGTGCTCTTACTAAGTTTAAAGTGGACCAAAACTCAGGATGGTCAATAGTTTTGACTATCCTGGGTTTTGATCCTTTCCCCGGGGGCACCGGCTGGCGCGGGCACGCTCCCTGATAGAGGGAGGCGGAGGATGCGGCCGTCAGAGCCGCTGTTCTTAGATGCTCCATGGGACCGCGAAGAGGTGAGCTGGGTTCAGGTGATCTGGGGGGTTTCACACAGCAGGGCACCCCTGAGAAAAGGACCATAACCCAGGATAGTCAAAATCCTGGGTTTTGGTCCACTTTAACAACAGCTGGTTCATGCAGTGGTGCTGTGCTGGACAAAATGGTCACCTGTAAACTCTGACAAACTTTCACCCATTCCCACAGTGCAGTCACAGGCCGCTCAGCTTCTAGCTGTTGGTGTGCTTGCATCCCCCATTCCAAAAGTCTTTGCTACCTACCGGGTATGCTGGGGATGGAGGTGAGTGGAGTGGGTGATCCTGGAGGTTTTTGTAAATAGAAAGTTATACCAATTTGGGATACCCCATAAGGAGGTAGACCACCCCCCAAGAGTCTTATAGACTCGAGGGGGGTGTTTGTCCCCCAGACAGCAAGCTCTCAGGAGGGACAATCGGAAGTGGCAGTGGTGGCTGGTTTAATTCTCGTCTATGGGACATGATTCAAGCGGTCCTTCACTCTGAATAAGAGTCTATCTTATATGTTTCCCACACCCTGTACATACAGATTGCTCACATTAAAAATCATCCTACCTGAATCTAACGCATGTTATGAGCCTTTAAACATCCAAGATGGCGGCTTATGGAAGCCGCCATTTTATCAGGCAGCCTGCAAACAGGAAGTGCCTCCTGACTGTGCTGCTCTGCATTCTGGGACTGCTGACCTTTACCTGACCCCAGCTCTGCTCTGTCTGAGCAAAGCACAGCTATAACCCGCCCCCCTGTACCTTATCCCACTCTCCTCTCCTCAGTAAGTGTGATGCTTCTGAGTCAAGATGGCGGCGCCCGTATCCTAAATTCCTGAACAGAGTTGCAGCCCAGTGGGGGAAAGAATAATAAGTTAGTGACTAAAAACGTAAAATATATTAATTTTAGATGCTGGGGAACCGTTTTTTAAGAGTTTGGGCTTTTCATTAAATCACGGTGAAGGTCCGGTTTAAACCGGACCTTCAGCATGATTTAATGAAAAGACCAAACCCTTAAAAACTATTCCCCAGCATCTAAAATTAAAATATATTTTTTTGTTTTTAGTCACTTACTTACTTATTCTTTCTCCCACTGGGCTGCAACTCTGTTCAGGACTCTAGGATACGGGCGCCGCCATCTTGATGCAAAAGCATCACATAATGAGGAGAGGAGAGCAGGATAAGGTACATGGGGTGGGTTATAGCTGTGCTTGGCACAGACAGAGCAATGTTGGTGTCAGGGAAAGGACAGCAATCCCAGAATGCAGAGCGACACAGTCAGAAGACACTTCCTGTTTGCAGGCTGCCTGATGTCCCATGAGCCGCCATCTTACAATGGTCATGTAAAATCCTCTTTATCAATACTACCAGGCTGGATGGACTAAACACACACTGTTGCGCTGCTGGTTGTCCTAGTGCTTTGCTGCAGTGCATAGGTGGAAGCATTTCCCTGGTAAAGGACTCGGCTGAGCATTGTTATGCTGTAAACCTATTAGTGTTCTCGCTACTGATAGGCTGCCTACCTGGGTGTAAAGAAAATACGTTATTACAGATATTTCATGCTTTTTCACAAAGTCGTCATTACAAACAAACCTAGTACTGACAACATAAATACGCCGACCACTCCAATCCCTGCAATACGCAATTGTAGTGCTAACGCCTGCCCGGCAGTTACTAAGTACACAGCAGAGAGAGCCCGGCCAGTACAAGCTTACTGCCTAAACGGGTAAGGAGGGTGTTGTGGTTAAAGACATCGGAATTTCACTTTTCTGTGTGTTGATCCTCTGTGGTGGCATTGGCATCCTGAATTAGGATGTCCCGCTGTGTGTATCGCCCTGTTTCACTTACCTACCTTCCGCTCCCACGGCGCAAACTCGGACGAGAGCGCTGATTGGCTGAGCGGCACACTCGCTGTCACTCGGATCCTTTCAACACCGATGACAGCAGCCAAGCGGCGTCGCCAGCCGCATCCCGCTCCGGTCATTCAGGAAGGCCACGCGCGGCTAGAGGTGTGCAGGGATGCGTCCGGAACGCACAGTGAGGGCACCAGGAGAGGGTGAGTTTTCCAGGGGATTCGTGGGGGTTTCACAAGCAGGGCATCCCAATTCGGGACCCCCCAAGGACCGGAATTCGGGGGGGGGTGGATGGGTGGCAGTCTTTTAGACTCCAGGGCCTATGATGTTCCTCTTTATTTGGCCCCGGTGGGCCTTGGATCCCCCCCCCCCCCCGGGGAACTCCCTTGTTCTCTGCCCTGTGCAGTGGCTTCTAACCAACCGCTGGCCGCCACAGATAGAGACCCTCCCTGGGGAGGGGGTTACCCACGCCAAACTTTCAACACTTTTAAGGGTTTAACTCTTGATAGTGCGCATAGTAGGTGTATTTCATTTGAAAATATCATAAACGCTGCTTTCGGTTTGGTGGGTCTCCAGGGCAGGAAAGGGTGTCCTATACATATGTGGTACCATTGTTAGTGTGAGGAATGGGGCTTTTTACACGCAATATGCTTATCTTGCTAAATATTGATAAAACTCTGAAAAAATTACAGACATTTCATGGCCAAACTTTTCTGAATATATATAGATAGATAGATATAGATAATTTTCCAGGAAACTCCTGCTAAAATCTCAGATATATAGCGCAAAATGGTGAAAAATTATCTTGCAACAGAGGGTTACAAAATCTCTAGGTATACAAACAATTGACTTTCTCGGGTTTCTGCCTCTGTCTGGGTATCCCAATTTAATTTAAACTCATCTTTTTATCTCGTTCCCACAAATCAGCCAATCAAATCAACTTCCATAAAGAGGAAGACCAACCCCCCTAAAGTCGTACAGTGTTTAGTCTCTTTTAAGGTAAGATTTAGTGGGTTTGCATGGGGTTAATAGAGGAGCAGACCCCAGAAATCAGGATGCCCCCCCCCCCTAAAAAAAGCAGACCATCACCCATTTTATGTACACAAGTTATTTAATTTACAGACAAAATGGAACCAATAAAATCTGCACTGCAGTTGCATCTGTGCAGTTGTGAACTTGGCCTATGTATTGATGGAGTGTCTGAGTAAAAGGCAAAATATTGGTGAAAGTAGGAGTCCTGTGCAGAGTCTAGCTATAGGATGGAAGTACCGGTGCAGGCTATTCCTGTCCCCCGTGTTGCGTTAGTTCTTGTTGCATGGTTGGCACGGGCACTCCCACAGCTACGGATGCGGCTGGTGGAGCTCACTCCTTTCAGATTTCCATGCCGCATGGAATGTGCCACAGATTAGCTGAGTGGGACCGCGCATGCCCCGGGCAAAGGGGAGGTAGTTCCCTGGGATACACACAGTGCAGCGCTCCTATTGATTTCAATGGGTGCCTACATACACAGAAGTTCCCTGTGTATACAGTTTTGAGTTGGGTTAAACCGATCCTTCAGCATGATTTAATGAAAAGCCCAAACCCTTAAACTGTTTTCCCAGCATCTAAAATTAATATATACGTTTTTAGTTGCTCACTTATTATTCTTTCCTCCACTGGGCTGCAACTCTGTTCAGGACGGGCGCCACCATCTTGCCTCAGAAGCATCACATACTGAGGAGAGGAAGGGGAGTGGGCAAGTGCAGGGGGGCAGGTTACAGTGCAGAGCTGAGGTCAGGAAAAGGTCAGCAATCCCAGAATGCAGATCGGCATATCCAGAAGTCACTTCCTGTCTGCAGGCAGCCTGAAACTCCACGGGCTGCCATCTTGGATGTTAAAAAAAAAAGTGCAGGTAGGATGATTTTCAATGTGGGCAATCTGTATGTAGGGGGTGAGGGAAATGTACAAAATAGACTCTTATTCAGGGTGAAGGTCCGCTTTAAGCCTGGTGCGCTAGACCCATTGTATTATTTATTTTTGTTATTTACAAACGCAATGGCAATTTTTTTGCCACGAAACAGGGACAATAAAATTTGCACTACAACTGCTTCTGGGTAGGTGTGAACTTCTTTATCTATAGTGATTCAAGGACAAAATATTTGTGAAAATTGTAGTCCTGTGCCGAATGTATCTATAAAATGGAAGTAGCGGTGCCGGCTATTCCTGCTCCCCCCCCCCCCCCAGTGTGGTGTTAATTCTTGTTTCTGTTTCCTGTTGCATAGAACCTGTCATGAAAAGACCTTGCCGCCACCTCCACGATCTGTTGACTTGAGAATTTTGCCCTCGTCTCCTTTCAGAGTGTGAACAGACTTGTCTTTGTCCAGGTGCTGATCCTTTTTTCTTTTGCCGTGTCTGGCCCCCTCTTTCAGATCACCTTTCACACGGGTCTCCCTGTCATCTCTCCTTCCTCCACTTCTAACCTTGCCACCCCTCTGCCCCCTTACTCACTTGTTCTCCTCTACCCTCTTCTTGAATGTTTCTGTTCAGCTGTCAGGCTGCACCTACACACCCGAATGCGCCTAGCATTGGCACACAAGTCTTGTAGCTGCACACTGAAGATTCCACAGGGGGCAAATCTGGACTTTGGCATAAGTTACATTTTGAAGTTGGATATCTGTGGGTGAATATTTAACCGGTTTTCCTGCCTGGACACCTGCTTCCACTTTCACAATTGCTGCATTGTTGGAGCTGCAGGAGTGGCCGATGTCCTTGTGATGGTGAGCGTTTGTGAGCGTTTGGGACATGGGATTCTAGTTAGGGGACATGATTCGCATGGCAGCATGCTAAGCAAATCGCTTTTGTTTGGTGCTGTGTAACCTTTGCTCGTTGTGGTGCCGGAACACACATTTGGCATCCGGGGTGTTAAGATTTATTATCTGGAACTTTGTGTGATTCACAGTCCCCGGCTTCTATGGCTGTTAGAGGAGTGTTCTTTAGTCTACTTTCTAGCTCCTATTACTGTATTCATTTTTTTTTAGCCTCATCCTGTTTCTTACTGATTTATAAAGAAATAATGACACACAGAATGGAAAAGAACCCCCCCCCCCCCAGATTACCCAGTAAAACTCGCCTTTGCCCTGTCCTATGCCGCATTCGCAGGCTCTTATCCAGTCAGAGCCATTTGTCATGTATATGTAATGTTCGGCAAATGGCTCAGTTTATGGCAATCAAGAGCGAAAGCGCACAGGCCAAGAATGCTGGGGATGCTGTGTGAACCCCCCCCTGCCCCGAGTCACCACAAAATTCACTTATTCCAAATATGTCACACACCCCACCAATATTCATGACATCTGGGTTATAGCCAGTAGAGGGCGAACTTCTGCAGAGATGACAGGAAAAAAAGAAGCCCCTCCCGGTCCATAAATACCTGGGACCTCCCACACATTCCCCAGTTCCTTCTCTGCAGGACGGCAAGCAAGTCAGAAGATGTATGCTGCTCTTCCTTGCAGGTAAGCCGGGTTTACTCCCGGCCATTTTGTCTCTATTTCTGTCCGGACCTTGTTTGTTTTAGCCCCCATGCCTCCCAGCCTTTAGAGGTGTATTAGGGAGCCATGCTCCCCCGTGACACCCCATCTTAAGGGGTAGGCAGTATCCGAGTTGGTGATCCCGGTTTGGGATGCCCCGTCCCTAATTTATCCCGTCCACCCTGTAGTGCGGGATTCCCCCCCTTCCGGGTCTCCCTGTTCCCCTCTATTGGGGGGGGCTGACTGTTTTCCAACACTTCTTTAGCATGTGTGTGTGTGCGGGTTTGTGCGTGCTTCTACACTTGTCGCATGGGGGGTGTGGGCTTTTGGCGCATGTGGAGGCCCATTTTTTACATGGGGAGCTTCTTCCCCTTAGGTTGCGTGGAAAGGGGCGGAGCCAGGCGCTCGACGCGCTCTCGCGGCCCGCCCCCTTTGCTTGTGGTGCATTGCGGAGCCCAGCTAATTGCTGGGATCCGCGTCCTTCAGATGGGGGCGGGGCCAGGCGCGGCGCGGTCCGCGCTGGCCCGCCCTTTCTTCTCCCTCTCTCCCAGGAGTTACTGGCTGGCAGGACGCCATTTATCCTCCGTGAGTGCCCTGCTGGGCCCCTCTTTTTTTCTTTATCTGTGCGCTGCGTGTTCATTCTAGTGCGTTGGGGCTGCCTGGCAATTTGTCCTTCCATATGTTTATTGTTATATATATATATATATATATATATATATATATATATATATATATTCTGTCATATTTTTTGTGCTTGATTGCATGTGTGTGTGCCTGCTCATGGGTCCCATTATGTCTTTCAGGAGGACTCCCTATCAATATATTAAAAGGGGGTTCTCCCGGTCCTAGGGTCCCGTGCAGAAAAAATTGGGGTCCTATAAATCCTGCCACTAGGGACTTAAAGGGGCATCCCAGGTTGCTCAAGCAGCGTAATTCCCTCGGGTCATTGCGACTACCTTAAAACACTTTTTCCAGGTTTGGGCCTGGGAGGTCACAGACAAATGGATCTTGGAAGTGGTCTCTTCCGGGTACAAACTGGAGTTCGAGTACCGGCCTCCTCACAGATTTCTCAGATCTCGGGTGCCCTCGGATCCCCGGGCTGCGCAGGGGCTCCTGTTGGCAGTACAAAATCTTCTGGAAATGGAAGTCATAGGCCCGGTGCCTTTCTCGGAGAGAGGCCGGGGCTATTATTCCAACCACTTCACGGTCCCCAAAAAGGATGGATCCATAAGACCCATTCTGGATCTGAAGCTTCTCAACAGGTTCATCAGAACCAAGAAATTCCGCATGGAGACTCTGCGCTCAGCCATCAATTCCCTTCGTCAGGGGGATTTCATGACGTCCATAGACATCAAGGATGCTTACATTCATGTACCAATCTTCCTGGCACATCAGAGATTTCTCAGGTTTGTGGTGGGAGATCAGCACTTTCAGTTTGTGGCCCTCCCTTTTGGGCTGACTTCGGCACCAAGGGTGTTCACCAAGGTGCTGGCTGGCATAATGGCCCTTCTCAGAGCCCAGGGCATTCGCATCGTGCCGTATTTGGACGACCTTCTCATTACGGCATCCTCTCTGTCAGGCGGAGCTGGACACCAGGTTGGTGGTGACGACGCTGGAGAGGTTCAACTGGGTGATCAACCATCCCAAGTCTTTTCTCTCTCCCTCAAAGGAGAACTCGTTTCTGGGCATGAATCTGGACACCATTCGGACCAGGGTGTTCCTACCTCAGTCCAAGGTGCAGATAGTTCAGGATCTGGTACGTCTTCCCCTGTCCAAACCTCGTCCTTCTATCCGTCTAGGGATGAAACTGGTGGGATTGATGTTGGCTTCCTTCGAGGCAGTTCCCTTTGCTCAGTTTCACATGAGGTCGCTCCAGCTCCATCTATTGTTGGCCTGGGACAGATGTCCCCAGTCATTGGATCAGTCATTCCTGGTGTCTCCCCGGGTTTGGCAGTCCCTTCAGTGGCGGCTGGAACCAAGCAATCTGATGAGGGGCAGATCTTTTCTGACCCCTTGTTGGGAGATGGTTACCACGGATGCCAGCCTGTCAGGCTGGGGAGGTTTTTGGAAGACACATCAGTTCAAGGGGCTGTGGGGTCCTCTGGAGGATCACACCCCCATCAATGTCTTGGAGCTGAGAGCTATTCGGTTGGTTCTGTCATGCTTGACGCATCACCTACAGAGCTTACCGGTTCAGGTTCGATCAGACAATCGAACTGCGGTAGCTTATATCAGTCGCCAAGGAGGGACTCACAGCAGGAGTGCCCTCAGGGAAGTTTCTCTGATTCTTGCATGGGCGGAGAGCAATGTTCCATGCATCTTAGCAGTGTACATTCTGGGAGTGGAAAACACGGAGGCGGACTCCCTGAGCAGGGGATCCTCTCGTCAAGGGGAATGGTCTCTCAACCACAAGGTATTCCGGTCCCTCTGTCACAGGTGGGGGTTTCCGGAGGTGGATCTCTTTGCCTCACGTCACAATCACAAGCTCCCAAAGTTTTTGTCTCTATCTCAGGATCCTCTGGCCCTGGCAGTGGACGCCATGCCTGGAGGGATCTGGGGTTCCTGTATCTGTTTCCCCCCTTCTCCATGGTAGGGATGGTGGTGCGCAAGCTGGCTCTAGAGGGTGCACCAGCAATTCTGGTGGCCCCAAGGTGGCCAAGATGGGTTTGGTTCGCAGACGTCGTAAGGCTGGCGGTAGATCAGTACAGGCTGCCACTGTTTCCGGGTCTGATCTCTCAAGGTCCACTACGTTACCCCAATTTACAAACGCTGGCTTTGATGGTGTGGCTGCTGAAACCTCCATCTTAAGGGAGGAAGGTTTGTCTGAGGCTGTGATTCAGACTCTTGTTAGAGCTAGGAAGAAATCTTCCTCTAACATATACTACAGGACTTGGACTACATTGACTGGTGTGAGGCTAGGGCTTTGGCTTGCAGGGTGTTTTCGATTCCTAGGATCTTGGAGTTTCTTCAACACGGTCTGGACCTGGGGTTCCAGCTTAGTACCTTGAAAGGGCAGGTCTCTGCCCTGGCGATCTTTTTTCAAAGGTCTTTTGCTCTGCATCCTCTGGTTAAGACCTTTTTCCAGGGGGTCACTCATGTACGGCCCCCTAGAATGCCTTTGGTGCCCGTTTGGGATTTGAATTTGGTTCTGTCGGCCCTCCAGGGGCCTCCTTTTTGAGCCGATGCAGGATGTGGCTCTTTCTGTGCTCACTCAAAAGGTTGCCTTTTTGGTGGCTATTACCTCTGTTCGGAGTGTCTTTGAGTTGGCGGCTCTGTCCATTCAGGCCCCTTACTTTGAGAGACACCAGGACAAGGTGGTTTTTCGCTTTAAGCCAGATTTTCTTCCTAAGGTGGTTTCTGCCCTCCACCTTAATCAGGATGTAGTTCTCCCTTCCTTGTGTCCTAAGCCTAGCAATGACGAGGAGAGGGTTTTGCATTCTTTGGATGTGGTTCGTTGTGTGAAGTACTATTTGGTGTGGCTACTTCTCCCTTTCGTAAGACGGACGCCTTGTTCGTGGTGCCCTCCGGGCCTAGGAAGGGTTTGGTGCCCGCCAAGTCTACCATTAGCAAATGGATTCGTCAGGCCATTGTTGGGGCCTATTCTGCCAAGGGGAAGGTTCCCCATTTTCATATCACTGCTCATTCTACTCGTGCTGTTGGAGCTTCTTGGGCTTTTCAGCACCAGGCCTCTGTTGAACAAGTTTGTAAGGCTGCTACTTGGTCTTCTGTTCATACTTTTTCCAAGTTTTATAAGGTTGATGTGCAGGCCTCAGCGGATGCTGTTTTTGGCCGCAAGGTTCTGCAAGCTGCAGTGGTTTAAGTTTGTGCATTGTTGCCTTGTTTGGATCCCCACCCTGGTTGGACACTGCTATTGGATGTCTCAGATGTCATGAATATTGGAAGAGGGGTGTGTGACATACTTGGAATAATACCATTTTGTGATTACTCACCTGTAAAATGGGTATTATAAGTATGTCACACACCCCGCTTCATCCCACCCTTTTTGTATTCTGGATCCTTTATATGGGGAACCTTTTGTTGTTAAGATTTTTGGATTTGGCTCTTCCTGGTCCCCTTACTGCTTTCCTATACTGGGTAATGTGTGGGGGGTCCCAGGTATTTATGGACCGGGAGGGGCTTCTTTTTTTCCTGTCATCTCTGCAGAAGTTCGCCCTCTACTGGCTATAACCCAGATATGAACATTGGAAGCGGGGTGTGTGACATACTTGTAATACCCATTTTACAGGTGAGTAATCACAAAATGGTATTTTTGCCCTGGTGATGTCAACATTACACCGACCCATCGCCAGCATCTCTGCCCAGCCATTCAGATAACGTCAAAAGAGAAACTGGGATTGTGTCTGCTTCCTATTGCCTGTGACTAAACAAAGCAGAATGCTGATCATTCATATGAACGGAATATGGCGCTGACTGGATTAGAGCTTACACATGTGCCAAAAAGATAACATTTTTATGGGTGATCTGGGGGTTTTCACATAGCGGGACATCCCAAATTGGGGTGCCTGTAATGGGACATGCTGTCCACTGGGCTGGGGCATGCCACCCACTGCCTGAGATGGGGCATGCCACCCACTGCCTGAGATGGGGCATGCCACCCACTGCTTGAGATGGGGCACGCCGAATATCAGAATATTTTTTTCTTTTTCTCCTCCTTCAAACCATGGGTGGTGTGTCTTATGGGGCGAAAAATATGGAATTTGAATCCTGCTCCTGTATGGCGTACTGAACATTTTGCAAATGCATGGTTATTTAATATTAATAATATTTAGATATGCATTTTCAATTTGCTCTTTTTACTTGCATTCAAAATAAGATATCTGGTTTGCATTTTTCCAAATCATGTATGTTGAAGAATAGAATGAAGTGAAATGAAGAATAAATCCCTGGTTGGGTTATCCACCACCTGTTCCCGCCTGAAGTATTCAAGCTGAAAATGTATCTTCAGGGCCCTAAAAGAGGGTTTACAATATATCAGGGTCAGCTGAAATAGAGATTTATTTTCCTACTCCCGGGGAGAGGACTATTAACAAGGAGATTGGCTGTTTCTTTTGGTCTGCTTAAAAAAACTCCACCACCATGGTGTGAGCCATGCCCCATAGATAATGTCACCAACGCTACTTTATTTTTTTCCAGTAGTTCTTTGTGGTGCCTGTTGCTCTTTTGCATTTATCTCTGTTGCCTGAAATCAGATTTTCTATGAAAAATAGCACATTTCTCTCTTTATGGCTTTATGGCAATCAAACGTTGATGCTTTTACATGATTTCCCTGACTAGTAACCTGCACATTTCTAGCTAGCGACCAATCACTGATGCAGAGTTGAAAGCAGAGTCACGGTGTAACCTTCCAGCGGCCTTGTCCTCAGCAGTTATTTCACACCTAGCTGCTTTGCTGCAGTCATGATTTGCGATGCTGTGCTCCTCACCTGCAAGTTTGTTTCCTTGCGTGTGTCAGTCTATGGGCCCTTCAGGCTCGTACTGACCCCCCGATGGGCCCCTGGACCTTTTTGAGGGCCTTCATAGCCAAAACCTAGCCTGTGTATAGCTTATTTGTGGCACCTCAAGTGTGTACACACAGACAATAAAGTTTGCATAATGTTTCTTTGCACCTGAATTTAAGCTGGTGGTACTTGATTGTAAATGTGGGGTGGATCTCCAGAGTCAGTTCTACTGGTGAGCCCCAGACATTCTAGTACGACACTGGGACCTTGTGGCCAGGGGAGCCATTTTGCTGTAATTTGCCTGGAATTGCTACAAGCAAGAAACATGGTAGTAGGAAGTAATGGAGACAATGTGCAAAAGAGAACGAGAGAAAAGAGAAATGTGGAAAAGGATTCAATAAGGTTGAGGAGGGAAGTGTTTTTAAGAAGAAACTAATGATAGAACAAGAGGGCACAACCTGAAGCTAATCGTAAGGAAGATCAGGAGCAATGTTATAAAATATTATTTAACATAAAGAGTAGTAGATGCTTGGAACAAACTTCCAGCAGAGGTAGTTGATAAACCAATAGTCAGTAAATTTAAACATGCCTGGGAAGTATACATCTATCCTAAGATAAAGAGTACATAAAGTTACATAAGAGCAAACTAGATGGGCTGTATGGTCTCCTTCTGCCGTCAACCTTCTCTGTTTCTATGTTAGAATGTAGCTGTCTAAGGTTTGGGTTTCAGGTCCCGTATTGATAAGTTGTAGGTTTCCATCCTGTCTCCAGGAGGGCAGGGCCAGCCTGGCCTCTGTTTGCTATACACATATGCCGGATTTGCTCCTCTGGTATAGGGTGTGTGCTGTGGGAAATGACAACACTGTGTTTTTGTTGTATTATTACATGTTTCTATATATATCATATATGTGTAGTGTAGACTGTAAATAAGTAATGGTATCATTAGGATTGTAAATTCACAGCTGCCTAGTAATAAGTGCCTTTCAAGCCATTTAACACTTCTCCGTGAAGACGCTGACACCCCGGTGTGAATGTGCTCCTATCTCGCAGCTAAACAGATGGCATCAGAACGCGCTGTGCTGGTGTACGGTGGGGCCGCTATCCCAGATGCACTGGAGTCGGGAGGTCCCCTCACTCTGCCTTCAATCTCGGTTTTATATATTTTCCAAGTATACAGCACGTCCTGTTCCAGTAAATTCCTTACACTTGGGTTATTCCGCCACAAGGTGGCGCAGTGGACTGCAGAAAGACTTGTGGCCACTCCCGGCCTCATAAATAGCCAGGTACCTCCCACCAATTTCCAGTGTTTCTCTGCAGTCTGGACTGCGAAGATAGAAGATGGCTCTCTATTGCGCAGGGAGTGGGGCTTTTCAAGCCTAGGGCCCTGCAGGCTTATTCTAAGTATGTCACACACCCCGCTTCAAGACATTCATTACACTTGGGTATACTGACCTGTAGATGGCGATCTTGCAGAGATGATATCAAAAAAAGATAAGACCCTCCCGGCCCATAAATACCTGGGACCTCCCACTTATTACCGAGTCTTACATCTCTGCAGTGGCGAGCAAGTCAGAATTGAGGTCCTCTTCTTCTCCTCTGGGCAGGGGGGGGCGGGGCCAGGCGCTCGCGCGAGCCCACGGCCCACCCCTGTGCTGCGGGTGCGTTTGTCATGTCCCGGCTTCTGGTCGGGAGGGGTGGGGCCGGGTGCGACGCGCAGTGCCCTTGCGGGTGGGGGGACAGATGCAACTCTTCTCACAGGTCTGGGTCCAAGAGGTCTCGGACAGGTGGATTCAGGAAGTGGTGTCTTCCGGTTACAAGCTGGAGTTCGAGTTCCGGCCCCCTCCCAGATTCTTCAGGTCTTGGGTGCCGTCAGATCCTCTGGCCGCCCAGGGGCTTCGGGCGGCAGTAGCAAGTCTCGCGGACATGGCTGTCATCTGTCCGGTGCCCCTCTCAGACCGGGGCCTGTGCTTCTATTCCAATTTGTTCACGGTGCCCAAGAAGGACGGTTCCGTTCGTCCTATTCTGGATCTGAAGTTGCTCAACAGGTTTGTCCGTCCCCGGAAGTTCCGTATGCAAACTCTGCGCTCAGCCATCCATTCACTTCGTCAGGGGGACTTCATGACGTCCATAGACATCAAGGATGCTTACCTGCATATTCCAATATTTCTGGCACACCTCGGCTCCAAGGGTTTTTACCAAGGTGTTGGCAGGAGTGATGGCCATTCTCAGAGCCAGGGGTATCCGCATCGTGCCCTATCTGGACGATCTTCTCATCATGGCGTCTTTCCTAAGTCAGGCGCAGCTGGATACCAGGACTGTGGTGTCCACTCTGGAGAGTTTCGGTTGGGTGATCAACTATCCCAAGTCCTGCCTCACTCCCTCCAGGGTGGTGGAGTTTCTGGGAATGTCACTGGATACTTCTCAGGCCAGGGTGTTTCTCCCCCGTGCCAAGGTTCTTCTGATTCAGAAATTGACTCAGCGTCTCCTATCCATCCCCCGCCCGTCCATCCGGCTAGGGATGCGACTGGTGGGATTGATGGTGGCGTCGTTCTAGGCGGTTCCCTTTGCCCAGTTTCACACAAGGACGCTCCAGCTCCATCTCTTGGCTGCCTGGGACGGGTCCCCGCTGTCATTGGATCAGTCTTTTCTGATGTCCCCCCGGGTGCGGCATTCCCTTCGGTGGTGGCTGAAACCAAGCAATCTGACGAGGGGCAGATCCTTTCTGACCCCTCGTTGGGAGACGGTCACTACGGATGCCAGCCTGTCAGGTTGGGGGGGATTTTGGAAGCATCTTCAGTTTCAGGGCCTGTGGGGGCCTCTGGAGGCTCACGATCCCATCAATGTTCTGGAGTTGAGAGCCATCAGGTTGGTTCTGGCTCACTTGACTCATCAGTTGCGGGGCCTACCGGTTCAAGTTCGGTCGGACAATCGGACGGCAGTCGCCTACATCAATAACCAGGGAGGGACTCGCAGCAGGCGTGCCCTCAGGGAAGTGTCTTTGATCCTGGTTTGGGCAGAGAGCATCTCGGCGGTGTACATTCCGGAGGGTTTGGCTCCTGCCAAGTCTTCCATTAGTAAATGGATTCGCCAAGCCATTGTTGTTGGCCTATTCTGCCAAGGGGAAGGTTCCCCCTTTTCGTGTTACTGCTCATTCTACTCATGCTGTTGGGGCGTCCTGGGCCTTCCAGCACCAGGCTTCTGTTGAGCAGGCTTGTAAGGCTGCTACTTGGTCTTCGGTTCACACTTTTTCCAAGTTTTACAAGGTTGATGTTCGGGCCTCAGCGGATGCTGTTTTTGGCCGCAAGGTTCTGCAAGCTGCAGTGGTTTAAGTTTGTGCCTTGTTTTTTGGATCCCCGCCCTTTATGGACACTGCTATTGGATGTCCCAAGTGTAATGAATGTCTTGAAGCGGGGTGTGTGACATACTTGGAATAATACCATTTTGTGATTACTCACCTGTAAAATGGGTATTATAAGTATGTCACACACCCCGCTTCACCCTGCCCTTTTGTATTCTGGATCCTTTATATGGTGAACCTTTGTTAGTTTTAACTGACTTTCCTGGTCCCTTGATCTTACTGCTATCTTTATACTGGGTAATGAGTGGGAGGTCCCAGGTATTTATGGGCCGGGAGGGTCTTATCTTTTTTTGATATCATCTCTGCAAGATCGCCATCTACAGGTCAGAATACCCAAGTGTAATGAATGTCTTGAAGCTGGGTGTGTGACATACGTATAATACCCATTTTACAGGTGAGTATTCACAAAATTGTATTATTTCCACTCGTTCTGGACCCACTGCCTCCTGGCCTCGGCTGACGGTTCAGGTGAAGGTAGGACAGCACTAGGGTCAGGTGCTGAAGGAGCACTGCTCTGGGCCGCAAGACCCTGTACCAAAGGGTAGCCGGCGACAGGCTTTCTATGGTGAGCCTCATTGGGATGCCCCAGCCTCTAATCTTGGGTCCTTGTTCCCTTCACCCTTCTCCCCTCTAGCAGGTTGTGCGTGACCCCTTTGTTGTGGCCCGCTCGGCTGGCAGGGGGCGCCCAGGGGGTCTGTGATTTGTGTGTGCTATTTTTATTATTGCTGTGTGTGCGGGCCGTTGTACGGCGCTCCGCGGTGGTTGGCGCTATGTATATTCCAAGTGTGACATACACTCCTCTTGAATTCTTCATGACAGTTGGGTTATTCTCCAGTAGAGGGCGAACTTCTGCAGAGATGAATGCAAAAAAGGAGCTCCTCCCAGTCCATAAATACCTGGGACCTCCCACCAATTCCCCAGTTTCTTCTCTGCAGAGAAGGTGACAAGACAGAAGATGAAGACTTCTTTACTTACAGGTAAGCCGGGCTCGTGCCCGGCCTTCTATTATCCCTATTACTGCCAGGACCCTTCTAAATTGCCCTATATTGAGCCTCCCAGCTTAGGCTGCGGGTCCTGGTGAAGGTAGGTGCTATGGGTGCAGCAGGAGCACTGCTCCACCGTGAGACCTCACTATGGGGTAGGCGGTTTCCAGGTTTCTTGGTGATCCTGGTGTGGGATGCCCCGTCCCGTTAGGCTTATGGCTGGCTCCTGGCTGCGTTCCGGAAGGGGGGCGCGATTACTGTGCTCGTTGTATAGAGGTCCGCGTTGCTGGGGGGGGGCGTGGCCTCGGCAAATGCGCTTTCTGCGCTGGCCCGCCCTCCCCCTGCTCTCCCTCCTCAGGCACGAGGCTGCGCGGGGGCCATCTTCCCTGGCAGGCCGCATAGCAATCAGTGTGGTAAGGGCCCGTTGGCCATCTTCTTAGATTGTGTGTGGGGGCCCCTATTTACCGGGGTGGCTGCAAGATCAATTGCCATTTTTATACAGCTCGGCGCTTATGTTGCTTGTTTTTTGTGTGTTAGAGGTTGCCCTGTATATGTGCATATTAAGGGGTCCCTCCTGGTCCTGGGGTCCCTAGTATAAAAATTATCAACCTAAAATCCTCCCACCGGGACTTTTAAGGGGCATCCCGGGTTGCTTATGCGTAATTCCCTGCGGTCTTGCGACTGACCAAAAAATTCACCATATGGAGGCTCCGCAGGATACCGGGCCCGGGATCCCTTTGGGACAATCCGGGCCATGTGTGGGGTGCGGGGCATCCCTTACGGGGGAGAATGTGCTGATCTGTATACCATGCGCACAAAATGCCATAACGAGGCAGTCTGGTACCCAGCCTTTTGGGTTGGCTCCTTCCGCTTCATCGCCTTCCCCTCCCCACCTTAGCCGTACCCCAAGTAACATTGGTACCAGTGGGGAGTCGCTTTCTCATGTTTGGGCTCGGTTGGCCAGCATCGAGAAAATGATTGCTAGCACGGTGGGCAAGAAGGCCCAGGCTAAAAAGGAGACATTTGTCGTCGGCCCAGCCATTGTGGGATATTGACGAGGAGTCCGCTGATTTGTCCGATTATTCCCCATTAGAGGAGGGGGAATTGTATCAGGATTCAGAGGCTGACTATGTTCAGCCTGGGAATTCCAGTGTCGGGCAGGCGTTGGGTGATGCCGTAGATACGGCCACTGTTTTGTCACATTTATTGGAGGTGTTGGATATTGAATCACCTGCGGCGCCCCCTCTTAAAAAGGGGGAATTTTTGGGGGCCTGCAAGCCCCATCTGGAATTCCCTACCCAGGGTCATTTTGATGCGCTGATCCTTAGAGAATGGGAGAGGCCCAGTCGGCTTCCTGGTGTGCCTCAGGGATGGTATAAGAAATATCCTTTTCCGGTGGAGGTGGTTAAGCGCTGGTCTTCTCCTCCCGAGGTCGACGTGCCTGTTTTAGGTTTGACCAATTCTTCTGTGCTGAACACCCCTGACGCCACCGCCCTTAAGGATGGTGAGGATAAGCGCCTCGATCAGAGGGCGTGCCACGCATTTGCCAATGTGGGCTCGGCCCTGCGGCCTGTTAGTGCATCTGCCCTGGTGTCGTTTGCTACCAGGTCTCTTATCAGGGACTGGCTGAATAACGTTCAGTTTGATCCAGCTGGCGCTGAGTTCGCTATACTTAAGAAATGCGAATTGTTCATGGATTTTTTCATGGTTGCGATGGAAGACTCTATTGTCGTGTGTAGTAGGACGTCAGCCTTACTGGTGGCTATGCGCAGATTGGTCTGGCTCCGCCAGTGGACAGCGGACGTTGGAGCCAAGAAGTCGTTCACAGCTCTTCCCTTCTTGGGTTCGCGGCTGTTTGGAGATAAATTGGATGCTGTTGCCAAGGGAGGTAAGTTACCTCAGTGGAGGAAACAGCGCCGCCCCTTTCGGCGGGCGGGCTCGTTCACTCCTTCCTTTCGAGGGGCCAGAGTTACTAGGGGTTTGGCCTTCTCAGGTGTCAGGGGCTCGTCCTGGAACAGAGGGAGAGGTCTGGCATGTCCCGCGCCTGCCTGGGGTTCCAAGCCCAAGCCTACCATTAAACCGGCTCAGCAATGAAGGGGCGCCCTCACCCGCAAGGGTGGGGGGACGGCTTCGGCTCTTCTTCCAGGTCTGGGCCCGGGAGGTCACAGACAATTGGATCTTGGAAGTGGTCTCCTCTGGGTACAAACTGGAGTTCGAGTTCTGGCCACCCCCAAGATTCTTGAGGTCTCGGGTGCCCTCGGACCCTCAGGCTGCACAGGGGCTCCTGTTAGCAGTAGAAAACCTTCTGGACATGGGGGTTATATGCCCGGTGCCTCTGTCGGAGAGAGGCAGGGGTTTCTACTCCAACCTTTTCACGGTTCCCAAAAAGGAGGGTTCGGTGAGACCCATTCTAGATCTTAAGGTTCTCAACAGATTTCTCACAGCCAAAAAGTTCCACATGGAGACTCTGTGCTCGGCTATCAATTCCCTTCGCCAAGGGGATTTTATGACATCCATAGACATCAAGGATGCGTATCTGCATGTTCCAATTTTTCAGGCACATCAGAGATTCCTCCGATTGTGGAGGATCAACATTATCAGTTTGTAGCTCTTCCCTTCGGTCTGACCTCTGCACCGAGGGTCTTCACCAAGGTTTTGGCGTGCATAATGGCTCTGCTCAGATCTCAGGGCTTTCGCATTGTGCCTTATCTGGACGATCTGTTGAGATCAGCTTCTTCCCTCCATCAGGCGGAGCTGGACACCCACCAGGTGGTGTCGACCCTGGAGAGGTTCGGGTGGGTGATCAACCGCACCAAGTCTTCTCTCTCCCCGTCTCGTGTGATTTCATTTCTAGGCATGAATCTGGATACCATTCGGGCCAGAGTGTTTCTGCCCCAGGCCAAGCTGCAGGGGATTCAGGGCCTGATCCGCCTTCTTCTGGCCAGTCCTTGTCCCTCTATCCGACAGGGGATGAAACTGGTGGGTTTGATGGTATCCTCCTTCGAGGCGGTACCGTTTGTACAGTTTCACATGAGATCTCTTCAACTTCACCTATGCCGTCTTGGGACAGGTGCCCACAGTCATTGGATCAACCTTTCAGGATGTCTCCCAGGGTTCGGCAGTCCTTTCGGTGGTGGTTGGACTCGAGCAATCTGGTGAAGGGCAGATCCTTCCTGGTCCCTTGTTGGGAGACGGTTACCACGGATGCCATTCAGGTTCGTTCGGACAACCGAACGGCTGTAGCTTACATAAATCACCAAGGAGGGACTCGCAGCAGGAGTGCCCTCAGGGAAGTCTCTCTGATCCTGCACTGGGCAGAGAGCAATGTTCCTTGCCTTTCGGCAGTCTACATTCCGGGAGTGGAGAACACGACGGCGGATTCCCTGAGCAGGGGATCCTCTCGCCACGGAGAGTGGTCTCTCAACCCCAAGGTTTTTCTGGATCTTTACGCAAGTGGGGGACTCCGGAGGTGGATCTCTTTGCCTCGAGGCACAATCACAAACTTCCGGCCTTTGTGTCTCTTTCTCAGGATCCTCTGTCTCTGGCAGTGGATGCCTTGTCACTGGCTTGGAAGGACCTGGGTTTTCTGTACCTGTTTCCACCTGTCTCCATGCTGGGCAAGGTATTTCGCAAACTGGTTCTAGAAGGGCCGGCAGCGATTCTGGTGGCTCCAAGGTGGCCAAGAAGGGTTTGGTACGCAGACGTCGTAAGGATGGCCGTAGACCAGTACCGGCTTCCCTTGCTGCCGGACCTGCTATCTCAGGTTCATCTACTTTACCCCAATTTACAAACGCTAGCTTTGACGGCTTGGCTGCTGAAACCTTCATCTTGAAAGAGGAAGGTTTGTCTGGGGCTGTTGTTCAGACCCTGATTAGGGCTAGGAAGTGGTCCTCCTCAGCAATTATTATAGGACTTGGAGGTCCTATATTGATTGGTGTGAGGCTAGGGCCTTGCCTTGCAGGGTGTTTTCGATACCCAGGATTTTGGAGTTTCTTCAGCATAATCTGGATCTTGGGTTCCAGCTTAGTACTTTGAAAGGACAGGTTTCTGCTCTGTCAGTTTTCTTCCAGAGGTCTTTTGCTTTACACCCTCTGGTTAAGACCTTTTTCCAAGGGGTGGAGCATGTGCGGCCCCCTCGGAAGGCTGTAGTTACTGTTTGGGATTTGAATTTGGTTCTTTCGGCTCTGCAGGGTACTCCTTTTGAGCCACTACAGGATATTGCTCTTTCGGTTCTCACTCAGAAGTTGCCTTCTTGGTGGCGATTACCTCTGTTCGGCGTGTCTCTGAGTTGGCGGCTCTGTCGATTCAGGCCCCTTATTTTGAGAGACACCAGGATAAGGTGGTTTTTCGTTTTAAGCCGGATTTCCTTCCTAAGGTGGTGTCTGCTTTCCACCTCAATCAGGATATTGTTCTCCCTTCCTTGTGTCCTAAGCCTAACAATGACAAGGAGAGGGTTCTGCACAATTTGGACGTTGTTCGCTGTGTGAAGTACTATTTGGTGACTACTTCTTCCTTCCGTAGGACGGATGCTTTTTTCGTGGTGCCATGCGGGCCCAGGAAAGGTTTGGCACCTGCTAAGTCTACGATTAGCAAATGGATTCGTCAGGCCATTGTTGGGGCCTATTCTGCTAAGGGGAGGACTCCCCCTTTTTAGGGTCACTGCGCACTCTACTCGTGCTATTGGTGCATCCTGGGCTTTTCAGCACCGGGCTTCTGTTGAACAGGTTTGTAAGGCTGCTACTTGGTCTTCTGTTCATACTTTTTCCAAGTTTTACAAGGTTGATGTGCGGGCTTCAGCGGAAGCAGTTTTTTGGCCGCAAGGTTCTGCAAGCTGCAGTGGTTTGAGTTGGTGCATTCTTTACTGTTTATGGTTCCCACCCATGACGGGCACTGCTATTGGATGTCCCAACTGTCATGAAGAATTGAAGCGGAGTGTATGTCACACTTGGAATAATACCGTTTTGTGATTACTCACCTTTAAAACGGATATTGTAAGTGTGACATACACTCTGCTTCACCCACCCTGTTTGGTATTCTGGATCCTTTATATGGTGAACCATTGTTTCTTGGTTGTTAGTATTGTTATATTTGGTTCTTCCTGGTCCCCTTACTGCTTTCTTACACTAGGGAATTGGTGGGAGGTCCCAGGTATTTATGGACTGGGAGGAGCTTCTTTTTTGCATTCATCTCTGCAGAAGTTCGCCCTCTACTGGAGAATAACCCAACTGTCATGAAGAATTGAAGCGGAGTGTATGTCACACTTACAATATCCGTTTTAAAGGTGAGTAATCACAAAACGGTATTTTTTTGGTTACGGTCATGGCGCCGGCGTATTGCATGATCACAGTTTCGCACTCTTCGGGGGGGGGGGGGCGGGAACCGCAGTTTGACACGTTCTGCGTCATACTCTCGCGGTCCGCCCCTCTAGGTACTGATGCCGGGGCCATTTTGTGGCCTCGTCCTTGCGGTGCTGCGACGCGGTCTGTGTGTGATTTACTTCTTTGGGCAATCTGTCTGCTTGGTCCGTGAGTCCCTTACGGGGTTTTTATATTGCCTTACTCTGTATGCGCTGGGGATGTTTATTTTGTACTTATTGTGTCTTGCAGGCGGGTCCCCTTTGACTGTGGTTCTCCCGGCCCTGCCCCTTACCATTCTCCCACCTTCCCTAGTGGGCTTTGGGGGGCATCCCAAAAAGGGTGGCTATTACTAGCTGTGTCCCTGTACGCCTGTATCTAAATCACCATATGGAGGCTTCCGGGGACAATGTGCTTGGGGTTCCTTCGGGACAAGCCCAGCTGTTTGTTGCGTGTGGGGTATCCCTTGTTAGTGACGGTGTCAGGGTGTTTTGACCTGCGCCCAGCATGTACTTGCGCTGCACCCTGGGTCATCTGCTACGGGTCCCGGTACTGCGCTCCTTTCTGCTTTGCCTACCCCCCACGTTTGCATCTGACTCCCAGTGAGGGGCACACTAGCGGGGAGTCTCGGTATGACTTGGCTTCACGGGTGGCCAGCATTGAAAAGCATATTGCTGGGTCAGCCCCGCGTAAGGCTTCTGCTAAGAAGCGGCATTTATCTCCCGCTGCTTCCCTCTTTCCTGTGGAGGATGAGGGACTTTACCAATTTTCTGGCTTTTACCCCCTCGAGGAGGGGGAATTATTCTCTGATTCAGAATCCTCTGAGGAACATTCTAAGTTATATGGTGGTACCGTGTCTCCTTTTGGAGAAGATCTATGGTCCTCAGATGATGCCGATATAGGTTATTGACTCACATTTTTGAAGTGCTTTGTATTTTTCGTCCTGCCGTGGCTCCGCAGCAGCAGGGTGAGCTTTTCCATTCTGTTAAACCATGCTTGGAGTTTCCTGAGCAGAATCACTTTAATAATCTGGTGCTCAAAGAGTGGGAACGGCCTAGTAAGCTACCTGGGGTGCTCAAAAGTTGGGACAGGAGGTATCCTTTTCCCTCTAATGTGATTAAGCGTTGGTCATGTCCTCCCGAGGTGGACGCGCCCGTCCTAGGGTTGTCTAATACATCAGTCATGCATTCACCTGACACGACTACCCTGCGGGATGGTAAGGACCGGCGCATGGACCAGCTGTCCTGTCATGCTTTTGCCTGTGTGGGGACTGCACTTCGCCCGGTTTGTGCCTCTGCCATGACGGCTATTGCTATTAAAGGGCTGCTTAAGTGTCTCTTAGATGGGGCCTCTGATGACCCGGGAGGTGAGGATTTTAGATCTCTCCTACTTTGCTATGAATTTATTACATATATTCTTTCTGTCATGGATGATGCCATTAGAATGTGTTGTAGGATTTCTGCCCTTTTGGTGGCTATACAACGCTTTGTCTGGCTACGTCAGTGGGTGGCTGATAATGCTAAAACGGCCCTCACTGGTTTTCCCTTTAAGGGGCTGCGGCTCTTTCGTGAACGCTTGGACCTATTTGCCAGGGGCGGTAGGCTGCCTCAACGTAGGAGGTCGTCATGGCCCTTTTGGGGGGCTGGTGCCTCTCTCCCCTCCTTCCGCTCTTCCAGGGCTGGTCGAGGAGTTTTCTTTGCTGGGGTACGCAGAGACTATTGGGGCAGGGGTAGAGGACGAGGCCGTCCCAGGCTCTCATGGGGTCCCAAGCCCAAATCCTCCCCCAAGCCCCCTCAGGCATGAGGAGGCACCCTCACCCATCTGGGTGGGGGGACGGCTTCAGCTCTTTGCTCACGTCTGGAGGCGACGTGTAGCAGACAGATGGATTCAGGAGGTGGTGTCCTCCGGATACAAGATAGTTTGCAGCCTGGCCACCCCCAAGATTTATCAGGTCCCGGATGGCTCAAAACCCCCTGTCAGCTCAGGGCTTGCAGTCCGAAACCTTCTGGAGTTGGGGGTCATCTGCCCTGTGCCTCTCAGGGAAAGGGACAGAGGTTTCTACTCCAATCTATTCACGGTTCCCAAAAGGGATGGGTCCATCCCATCCTGGATTTAAAGCTCCTCAACAGGTTTGTCAGATTCAAGCATTTTCGCATGGAGACCCTACGCTCAGCAGTCAATACTCTGCGCCCGGGCGACTTCATGACATCCGTAGACATCAAGGACGCTTACCTTCATGTACCAATCTTCCCAGGTCATCAGAAAATTCTCAGGTTCGCTCTGGAGGATCAGCACTACCAATTTTTGGCCTTACCTTTCGGTATCACCTCGGCTCCCAGGGTATTCACCAAGGTGCTGGCGGGTGTGATGGCTCTGTTGAGATCTCAGGGCATTCGCATCCTTCCTTATTTGGACGACATTCTGATCTTGTCTCCGTCCTTCCATCAGGCAGAACTGGATACCCAGATGGTGGTGTCCACAGCTGGGTGATCAACCATCCCAAGTCTTTTCTGTCCACGTCACTGGTGAGGTCCTTTCTGGGCATGACTCTGGATACATCTCAGGTCAAGATTTTCTGCCTCAACAGAAGGTGGAGAGTCTTCAAGCTCAGGCCCAGTTTCTTCTTGTCCTCATCCCTCCATCTGGCAGGGGATGCAACTGGTGGGCCTGATGGTGTCTTGCTTCGAAGCGGTACCCTATGCTCAGTTTCACATGAGACCTCTGCAGCTACACCTCTTATCAGTGTGGGATCGGGGCCCTGTGTCCCAGGATCAGGTGTTTGCTCTGTCCCCCCTGGCCAGACGGTCCCTCTCGTGGTGGCTGGACTCGAGGAACCTCTTGGTGGGCAGAACCTTTCTGTCCCCTTGCTGGGAGACTGTCACCACAGATGCCAGTCTGACAGGTTGGGGGGGGGGGGCTTCTAAAAGTCCTTGAAATTCCAGGGTCAGTGGGGCCCACAGGAGGCCCATACTCCTATCAACATTCTGGAACTGAGGTCGGTAAGGTTGGTTCTCGCCCAATTGACCCCACACCTTCGGGGTCGGGCTGTTCAGATCCGCTCAGACAACCAGACGGCGGTTGCCTACATCAATCATCAAAGAGGGACCCGGAGCAAGAGGGCCCTCAAGGAAGTGTCTCTGATACTGTCATGGGCGGAGGAGAATGTTCCCTGCATCTCGGCAGTGTACATCCCGGGGGGTGGAAAATCTGGAGGCGGACTCTCTGAGCAGGGGGACTTCTCGGAGAATGGTCCCTCAGCAGCAGGGTGTTTCGCTCCCTGTGCCACTGCTGGGGTCAGCCGGATGTGGATCTGTTTGCGTCCCGTCACAATCACAAGCTTCCAGTCTTTGTCTCTCTGTCCCAGGACCATCTGGCCTTAGCCATGGATGTACTAGCAATGTCTAGGAAGAGCTTTCGGCTCCTCTATGTGTTCCCTTCGTTTCCTCTGCTGGGCAGGGTGCTGCGCAAGGTAGCCCAGGAAGGGGTGCCAACCATCCTTGTGGCCCCCTGTTTGCTAAGAAAGGTGTGGTTCGCAGACATCGTGCAGTTGGCAGTAGATCAATACGTCCTGCCCAAGGTTCCAGACCTGCTCACTCGGGCAGCTGCGCCATCCGGCTTTACCGGCCTGGCTGCTGAGACCTTCATTTTGATGGAAACGGGGCTGCCTGCCTCTGTTGTTACTACCATGATTCGGGCTAGGAAGAAGTCCTCGTCCTTTATCTATTACAGGGTATGGCATGCTTACATTGCCTGGTGTGAGTCTAAGCCTCTTCCCTGTCGGGTGTTTTCTATTCCCAGGATCCTGGATTTCTTGCAGCATGGTTTGGATTTGGGCCTTCAGCTTAGTACTCTCAAGGGATATGTTTCAGCCTTGGCCATTTTTTTCCAAAGATCTTTTGCCAACCACCTTTTGGTTAAGACTTTTTTCCAGGGGGTTACTCACGTGCACCCGCCACGTAAGCCTATGTTACCAGTCTGGGATTTGAATTTGGTTTTATCTGCCTTGCAGGGTCCTTAATCAAGACATTGTTTTGCCTTCATTGTGTCCTAATCCTGCTAATTCCAAGGAGCGGACTCTGCATACCTTGGATGTGGTCAGGGTTCTGAAGTTTTATTTGGTTGCTACTGAATCATTCAGGAAGACTGATGCTATTTTTGTTCTCCCTTCTGGACCTAGGTAGGGTTTGCCTCCGGCTAAATCCACTATCAGCAAATGAATCTGTCAGGCAGTGGTGCAAGCCTATTCTGCTAAGGAGAAGGAACCTCCCTTCCGCCTTACTGCCCATTCCACTCGTGCTATTGGTGCCTCCCGGGCCTTCCAGCACCAGGCTTCTGTTGAACAAGTTTGTAAGGCCGCTACTTGGTCTTCTGTTCATACTTTTTCTAAGTTTTACAAGGTTGATGTTAGGGCCTCAGCTGATGCTGCTTTTGGCCGCAAAGTTCTTCAGGCGGCAGTGGTTTAAACTGCCCGCCGTTGCTCTTTGGGGATCCCACCCTACCTTACGGACACCGCTTTTGGATGTACCAAGTGTAAGGAATTTACTGGAACAGGATGTGCTGTATAATTGGAAAAATACAATTCTGTGAGTACTCACCTGTAGAATTGATATTATAGTATACAGCACGTTCTGTTCCATCCCTCCCTTGTTATCATTTTTCTTGGTTACCTCTGTATGGTGATTGTTCAAAAGTTCTTTTTGGGTTCTTATCCATTTTTTGATTCTCCCGGCTTCTTGTATAACTGCTTGTGAACACTGGAAATTGGTGGGAGGTACCTGGCTATTTATGGGGCCGGGAGTGGCCACAAGTCTTTCTGCAGTCCACTGCACCACCTTGTGGTGGAATAGCCCAAGTGTAAGGAATTTGCTGGAACAGGACGTGCTGTATACTATAAAATCAATTCTACAGGTGAGTACTCACAGAATTGTATTTTTGTTGCCGTCGCATTTGGCAAACTTTTAATGCTTTGTACAAGTGCTAAAGGAACCGCTTTCTGTGTGGGTAACGGCTTACATCACTAAAGACCAAAAGGAGACAAACCTATGGCTCGGTATGTGCGCTGTTAAAATGATAGGGACTTTAAGTTGCAAGTCACCATGTGGAGAGACCCATGTTGGGCTTAATATGGGGGGGGGGGGTAAAGACTCCAAAAGACCATCTACTCAAAGGTAAAGGAAAAGAACTGTTTTCCTAGAATGGAAAGTATTTGCACTGCGCTCAACACAAGGAACCCTAGAATTACCCATCACTCCTTGCAGTGGTCGGATCATCTCTTTACATATCTGAACAATCCAAGGCACTTGGAGCTGCTGAGTGTGCAATGCCAAGGTTTAGCTTTAAATTTACACAGCCTAACACATCTACTAGTGGACACGTTTAGCGCTTTATGTTTGGAACTGGAGAACGTTCTCCTGACCGCCCCCCAGCATCCATAACCGTGTCCACCATGGTGCATATCCCTGGTGCTCCCACTGCAGCCAATCCCACCCTGACTGGCAACAGGGATGTGTACCAAGGTTTTTTTGCCTGTGGGAGCCAGGGCAAAGGTGAGTTTACTGGCGACCTGGGGGAAGGGCTTTTATACAGCGGGGGTGAGAGAAAGAGATTGAAGCCCTGGGCCACTACACTGCTTGCACACCCCAAATGCCGGCCATGATAGTGAATCGACCAGATGATACAAAGGTTATTAATTGTGTGGATATTCCTGGAGGTGTCTGCAACATGGAAAATGATTTAGCTTTACTAGATAAATGGTCAAAACTGTGGAAAGTAGAGTTTAATATCTCTAAATGTGAAACCATGCACTTGGGTAGAAGGGATCCCTGCTCTGAGTACCGTATGGGCAGTACTGTGTTATCCAGGGTCTCGGAGGAAAGAGATTTAGGGATACTGATTACTAAAAGCTGCAAAATGGACAGTGTAGCCAGGCAGTGGGAAAAGCAAGAAGGATACTCGACTGCATAGCCTGAGGCATCACCAGTAGGAAGAGGGAGGTTGTGATCTGAACAATCCAAGGCACTCGGAGCTGCTGAGTGTGCAATGCCAAGGTTTAGTTTTAAATTTACACAGCTTAACACATCCACTAGTGGACACACGTTTTTCCGTTTTGGGCTGCTCTGTTATCTGGATCCCAAACCCACTAGTCTGCACGTCTTGGTTTTAGTACGCACTACTGGGCTGGCTTCTGGCCCTGTATAACCCCTTTAAACAGAGCTGGTGGCATTCCTACAGTGCTGACAGGGCTTTTTTCACTGGTGGTAGTGAAAGGGTCTTACAGCCTGTCAGGGGGCTTAAATGGCTTGTATCAAGGGACTGTACTGCATAATCTAGGTCAGGGGTACTCAACCACTTCTTGATGGATGATGGAGAGTGAGGACTGTCTCCCCTGTAGTTATTTAGTCCCGAATTAGATCCATTTAAAGGCATCCAGTGAGAGGTGGGCTAAGCTGAGGCCAGGCGAAAGGACATAGAGACAGAGAAACAAAGTTGTGTGGACCTTGCAATGCCACTTTCCGCCCCGTGTAGTACTTTATATTGCAATGTTAGGTGCCAGGAAGCCATGACACTGGCAGGGTTCTGAAAATCTGGCTCCAAGGTTTGCATTTGGACCCCGGTTCTCCAGTTGAGTATGGCTGATCTAGGTATTGCAGTTGGGCTATGAGGTAAGATACCCCACTAGGAGATGGGAGCAGAATTGAATGGTGGGCAAACAAGCTATTGGTCTCACTGCTATGGCTGAATAGTGCAACAGTGGAGTGTGGACAGACCCTTAATCACAGGGTAATGCTTAGTGTGTTTCTGGCTCCAGGTCCCTCCACCTCCGGATACTACACTTGATGTAAGAGGCAGCGCTGTGATCTGACTCTTATCATCTCCAGTGGCCAGACATGCTGCACTTTGTTCCTACATGACAGCGATCCTGCAGACATTCAGCCCTGCTGGGTTTTTGAACATGTCAGGCTGCATCTCCGGGGATGTGCTGCACAGCCATGCCTGACACGTAACATGTAGTGCCATAATGCTGATAATCGTAATGACCAAGCAAAGCCCTTTCTGTATCATCTTAAAAAAAAAAAAAACATACACAATTTCTCAGCTGTTTAATAAAGCAGTATTACAATCAATAAAAATCTATATAGAGGGGAACTTTCATTGATATCCCTGGAAGTCGCAAAGGGGATTCATAACCTCTTGTGACCGCTCGTTACAACTCAACTTGCTCCCCCCAAATACATATTGATCAATTGTCTGGTTATGGGAATGTTAGACCATTGTTGGATTTGAGATAATCAAGCATGTGTAACATTGGATGTGTATCCCTTCACTGTTTCTCTTTTCTTTTCTGTACCCCTCATTATATTTTTATTTTCTTTTGAAAAACCAATAAACTTGATTATACTAAAAATCTATATTAGAAAGCAGCAAGATAGGGCAGAAGTTAGGTAGAGTAGGAAGTTGAAAGTATTGAATACCTAGCTGTTTTGGATTCTGGGCCTGTGTCAATATGAGTGAAGCGAAATATGTCTGTTTAGCGGTTGAGCTGTCAGTTCGGAGTTCCTGAAGGCCTTGCATATATACCTAAAAGTCCTCCTTGGTTTTGTTTTTCCTCCATGGCTGTTCAGCAACTCTAGACAACCATTTCATGCCGTGTATCTTGAAATCTGTGTTGAGCCATAGTTTTTGGGGGTGCGGGAAGAATTAGTTGAGAGGGGCAACAGAGTCAAGGGCAGAAGTTAGTGTATAGTTGTAGGGTGTGGTCAGTGAAAGAGAATGGAGTCCGAGAAGGTTGGAGAAAGATTAAAGTTTCTTAGGTTCCTGCGTAAGTACTTATTTTTGTGTGTAGTGGGAAGGGAGGAGGAGAGTGTCCGTGTAAGGAGGTTGTTGTCGGAGAGGGGGCGTGGAGATGAGAAGCAGTTCGATAATCAGCAGAGATTTGTGAACCGGAGGTCGAGGGTGTCGCTGTCTTTGGGGGGGTTGAGTAGATTATTGTTGGGTGAGAGGAATAGTAATCTTATGGCAGTTGGTCTGGTGGTGGCAGCAGGACTGTCAGACACATTAACAGCACAGCTGCTAAAATGCCATTACAAAACAGCAAACGGGTATTTGAAGCCGCCGGTACCTCTGGAGTCCTGCGAACCTCAAGGTATAGGACGCTCTATAGCAGGGGTCCTCAACCCTTTCCTGCAAGGCCCACCAAAAGGTTAGGATTTGCAGATCTCCACACAGATGCACAGGTGGAGTAAATATTGCAGAGCTATGGAGGTAGCTTTGTTGAGTTGGGGACCACTTCTGTAGAGGCTTGCAGTTAGAAACATAGAAGGTTGACGGCAGAAGGAGACCATACAGTCCATCTCGTCTGCCCTTACGTAACTTTATGTACTCTTTATCTTAGAATAGATGTGTGCTAATCCCAGGTGTTTTTAAATTCAGTGACTGTTGATTTACTTCTGCTGGAAGTTTGTTCCAAGCTTCTACTACTCTTTCTGTAAATTAATATTTTCTAACATTGCTCCTGATCTTCCCTCTGACTAACTTTAGCTTGTGCCCCCTTGTTCTATCATTAAGTTTCTTCTTAAAAGCACCTCAACCCCGCTCTCCCTTCTTTCCTCCAGACTGTACAAATTAAGTTCTTTAAAGTGGACTAAAACCCAGGATAGTCAAAAGTTTTGACTATCCTGGCTTTTGTTCCTGGGTGCCCCGCAGTGTCACCCCCCTGATCGCCACAGCAACTCACCTTATCCCTGCCGCTTTCTCCGCCTCCCTCTAACAGGGAATGTGCCCACACCGGTCATGCACAAATGCCTGGCGCGGGCATGTGCACTGCAACAGGGAAGCGGGCGTTGGGGCAGTCGGAGCCGCTGCTCTTAGACGCGACGTGGGACCGTGATAAGGTGAGTTGGCTGCGGTGATCTGGGGGGTTTCACACAGCGGGGTGCCCCTGGGGAAAGGACCAAAACCCAGGATAGTCAAAATCCTGGGTTTTGGTCCACTTTAAGTCTTTCCTGATAAGTTTTAATTTTGAGCCCTTCTACCATTTTTGTTGCCGGCCTTTGGACACGTTCTATTTGAATAATGTCTTTTTGCAGGCAAGGTCTCCAGAACTGCACACAGTATTCTAGCTGTGGCCTCACCAGGGCTCTGTACAGCTGCATCACAACCTCCGTCTTCTACTGGTGATGCCTCGAGCTATGCAGCCGAGCATCCTGCTTGCTTTTCCGACTGCCTGGCTACACTTTCCACTCATCTTGCAGCTATCCGTAATCGGTATCCCTAAATCTCTCTCCTCCGAGGTCCTGGATAACACAGTACTGCCCATATGAGAGCAGGGATTCCTTCTACCCAAGCGCAGGATTTTACATTTAGAGACATTAAACTCTAGTTTCCACAGTTCTGACCATTTATACAGTAAGGCTAAACCATTTTCCATGTGGCAGACACCTCCAGGAATATCCACCCTATTACTAACTCACTAAGTTGTGCATAAACTTCCTATTCAGTTCCACCCCTAACCAGTGCTCACAAGCAGAAACGATTACAGTGGGGACTGACATACATGAAGACACTCAATCTTAAACCCTCCTGTTTACTGATGAGTGCCGTGCAACCCTGGAGGGTCCAGATGGATGGATGGAGAAGTGGTTGATGACTTGAAAATTATACTGACATTTGCATTGACCAACTAGGAAAATCAGAGAAAAATATAATTTCCATAATAACTTGGAATGCAGCTCCAGTCTTGCATTTGTTTGAAAAAAAAAACTCCTGTCAGATCTTTAACCCTTCTAGTGCCAGCTACGTGAGTCTCACGTAGCAGCCTCTACTCCACTTAAGTGCCAGCTACGTGAGACTCACGTAGCTGACTTTAAACCCCCACAGTAAAAAAAATATAAAAGTAAAATACTCACCTGACCCCTCGTTGGATTCAGCCGGGTCTCCAGTTGGATGGCTCCAGGAGAGCCCCCGGAATAGCACCCCCCCCCCCCGTTTGGCAGCAGCAGCTGCTAACTGTAAAAAAAAAAAAAAATACAAATGACATTTACTTACCTGCAGTCGCGCTGCCTCCCTCCGGGTCTCCTCTTCACTGGGGGGGCCTCCGATCGCCCCCCCCAGCCTCTTCAGCTTCAGGGGAGAGCCTGAAAGGGCTCTCCCCTTCCTCTCCCGACGGGCGCCGCCATCTTGCTGTTAAGCCCCGCCCCTCCGCCGGGTGTCATCGGGGCACCCGGCAGTTCTCTTCTCAGATGCTGGTGATGGCTGGGCGGAGAAGGAGGGAGGTAGGCGATCCTCCGATCGCCTGCCTCCCCCCTTCTCTGCCCAGCTGTCACCTGCATCAGATCGCCGCGGGACAATGCATATGAAGATCGGAGGTGAGTAAAGGTAAAATGTTTTTTTTTTTTTAATAAACATATTTCAAAACCTGTGTCTGTCTTTTCTTATACTGTTAACCCTTTGTGAACTGGTAAGGGGTCCATGACCCCTATACCAGTTCACAAGGCTGGGGGGATGGCAAGCCACCTGCGCTAGCGGGTGGCTTGCCATTACCCCCGGCACCCCCATTATCTGCCTCCCCAAAGGCCAGGGGGGGGCAGAAGAGCCCGGGCCCACATAGGCTATGTGGGCTCGTAGGCTGCAGGGTGGGGGGGCCACAAAAGCTGGCCCCCCCCACTCTGTGCCTACAAGCCCCCATAGCTGGTCCCGGGCTGGTTACTTTGGGTAAGGGGGACCCCACGTCAATTATTTTTTTGATTTTTAAGGGTTTTTAACCCTTAAAAATCAAAAAAAAAAAAATGGGGTCCCCCTCCCCTGGGAGGGGGGACCCTATGTCATTTTTTTTCTCGATTTAACCCTTTGTAGTGTGGATGGTATTTGTATTTTTTTTGTGAATGTTATAAAATACTTGTTTCAGTTAGAGGGGTCTCCTGGGCAGGAACAGGGGGCTACCGATAAATATGTGGTACCGTTCTAATCGGTAGAAATGGGGCTTTCACATGCAATATGATTTTCCTTAATAAAATACATTTTTTATTTAAAATAAAGGAGTCAATTTTCAAAAAAAATTTTTTATTTATTTATTTTTTTTACTTAATAATATTGTAAAAAAAAAAAAAAAAATGTACAAACAAGACGTTTCATGTTAAAGCCTAAACTCTGCTGCAAAAAATATATATATATAATTTTCCTGAAAGTTCCAGCAAAAATGGCGCAAAACATGGCGAAAACATGACGCAAAATGGGGAAAAATGGCCTGTCAACAGAGGGTGACAAAATCTCAAGTAGGCTGGCAATTAAAAGGGTTAATAGTACCTATGCATGTTGGGTATTGTTCTGTTCGGGAGACCTTGCGCTTTCAGACTTAGCTTGTTTTTTCTGGTTTGCATATTTAAATTTTAGGAAAAGGTGTTTTTTATTCAGCTTTTTTATAAATTTTTTAGGGAAACCCTGCGCAACCAAAGAATTCTTTGAGGTAATAATTCCAGAAAGATGAGCCCACTAGAACAAGTTGGGTACCCTTAGAAAGCTTAACGTGTGTACTTTCAGGGAATATATGGTTTATGGGGGATATTCTAAATGTCAAGGGTTGTTTTGGTTGAAAAATCGCAAGGTGCGCACTTTGTCTGCAGAGCTGAAATTTTCAAGTAAAATTACCGTTACGCACATGCTTTACTTTGGGGTGTTTGGCAGCTCTTCCCTTGACAGTAGCTATGCATGTTGGGTATCGTTCTGTTCGGAGGTTGTTGCGTTTTCAGATTAAACTTGTTTTTTCTTGTTTGTATGTAGTTTTTTAGGAAAATGTGGCTTTGATTCTGCTTTTTTATCCTTTTTTTAGGGAAACTCTTTGCAACCAAAGAATCCATTGAGGGATTACTTCCAGAAAACTATGGCCACATCAACAAGCCTGGTACGCCTAGAAAGCCTGAGGTGTGTACTTCCAGAGAATATATAGTTTGTTGGGGGTATTTCAAATGTAAAGGGTTGTTTTTCTGGAAAAACTGCAAGGTGCGCATATTGCGTAGCATAGTTGTATTTTATCTGAAAATCCCCTAAAGCGCTGTTTCAGTTTGGGGGAGTCTCCTGGGCAGGAAAGGGTGTCTACCTATACATATGTGGTACCGCTGTAACCGGGAGAAATTGGGATTTCACACGCAATAAGATTTCATTGACAAACTTACATTTTTTATTACAAAAAAAACTACAATATGTAAAAATTTTTTTTTTTTTTTATTTTTTTTGCACATATTTCACCCAAAAATATTAAGAATACACCTAACAAATGACAAACAAGACATTTCATGTTAAAGCCCAGAAAAAACAATATATCATTTTCCTGGGAAATCCCTGGAAATCCCTTCCAAAATCACATTTAAACATGGGGAGCGCAAAATAGTGCAAAATGGTCTGGCAACAGAATGTGACAAAAACTCCAGGTAGGCTGGCACTTAAAGGGTTAAAGAGGACCAACACCCAGGGGTGATCGGCCCGGAAATCTATAAGATTCCCGGGCCGATCACCTCCCACCCCGCGGGACATCCGAGATCGGGATGTCCCGCGAGGTGAAACCCCACAGAAACCCCAAAAAGACCCTACCTGATCCGCCGCCTCTTCCGCCGCCGCCGCCTCCCGCGCGCCCCTCCAGACGTGCCCGCGTCGGCCCTCTGTGAATGGCCGGCGGGGGGGTGACCCCGATCGGGGTGCCCCGCCGAAGTGGACCAAAACCCAGGATAGTCAAAATCCTGGGTGTTGGTCCACTTTAAATCGGTGCAATCTATAGGTGGTCAGGCTTTGAAATATTTTTTCCTTAAAGTGCATTATGAAAAAAAAGGTTGCCTGAAGTTTGGAGCTTTGTTGTGTATCGATGTAAACTGTAGCCGGCAGGTATAAATCATTTAGGTGCTGGAAGCGACAACGATTTCTCATTAACCTGATGGTAACAGCTGCTCTAATGGCTGTTCCACATAACTGCTGTGACAAATGTGGGAAGGTTGGTGAAGGTTGTGTGACTTAAGGACAGGCCGGGTAGGTTCTGAATGTCACGTGCGCGCTCACGTTGACTTGTTGTGGAACTGAAATGGCACAAATGTGAGAAGAGCAATGCTGGGAGGTTCGGCCTCTCGCGGCAGTGAAGGGGTTAGGTGTCCTGCTCTCTGCTTGCAATGTCTATTAGAGCGGAATGAAGGCAGATGACAGGAGGATATTAACAGTTTTGGCCTGAAGGTGGGGAATGGGAACGCGAACAGCTGCTGTTTGGATAGAGCGCAGCTCTGCCGGGCAGCCCTCAAGCTGGAGATATGGAAATTATGGGTCATGGGGTCCCATCAACTGACATCAGGCTTGTTAGCCCAGTCGGTGAAGACTGGATCACTTCTGTGTGCTACAGCCTTGGAAACCATGTCACTTAAAGTGGTTGTTACATGAGTGGTGGGTTCTCATTTTGTTGTACCAGATTGATCTGATGTGACCCCCGCCTACCTGTTTGCTGCAGTTTTGCCCCTTGCTTTCTTTTGCTGGACTAATACTACCTCTTAAGTTTCTTGTGGGACCTTTTAGCTTTCTACTGCTAGAGTGTGATGCCTTCATTTTAGCTTTCTGCTAAATTATTCTGCCCTCTCTCTGCTTTTGGCCCAAGGATCTGCTTCTCACATTTCAATCCCCCCTCCTTGCTTTCAATGCCCCTTTCTGCTTTTTGATGTGATTAGAGGGTGCCGCTACTCAATTTCTCGTGCAAAAGTCTCCAGCCTGCTTTCTGGTGCAAGAATCTGCTGCCCCTTCCTTGCTACTTGATGCAAAAATCTGCTGCCCCCTCCTTGCTATTTGATGCAAGAATCTGCTTGCCCCCTCCTTGCTACTTGATGCAAGAATCTGCTGCCCCCTCCTTGCTACTTGATGCAAGAATCTGCTGCCCCCTCCTTGCTACTTGATGCAAGAATCTGCTGCCCCCTCCTTGCTACAAGAATCTGCTGCCCCCTCCTTGCTACTTGATGCAAGAATCTGCTGCCCCCTCCTTGCTATTTGATGCAAGAATCTGCTGCCCCCTCCTTGCTACTTGATGCAAGAATCTGCTGCCCCCTCCTTGCTATTTGATGCAAGAATCTGCTGCCCCCTCCTTGCTACTTGATGCAAGAATCTGCTGCCCCCTCCTTTTTTCTTGGTGCAAGAATCTGCTGCCCCCTCCTTGCTACTTGATGCAAGAATCTGCTGCCCTCTCCTTTTTTCTTGGTGCAAGAATCTGCTGCCCCTCCTTGCTACTTGATGCAATAATCTGCTGCCCCCTCCTTTTTTCTTGGTGCAAGAATCTGCTGCCCCCTCCTTTTTTCTTGGTGCAAGAATCTGCTGCCCCCTCCTTCCTCCAAGAATCTGCTGCCCCTCCATCCTTGTTCATACAAAAATCTGCTGCCCCCTCCATCCTTGTTGATGCAAGAACCTGCTGCACCCTCCATCCTTGTTGATGCAAGAACCTGCTGCCCCCCTCATCTGTTTTGATGCAAGAATCTGCTACCCCTCCATCCTGGTTGATGCAAGAATATGCTGCCTTGCTTCTTGGTGAAGGAATCTGCTTCCCCCTCCTAGCTTCTTGGTGCAAGAATCTGCTGTTCCCGTCTTGCTTTTTGTTGCAGAAATCTACTGATCCCTCCTTTCTTCTTGGTGCAAGAATCTTCTGCTCCCATCTTGCTTTTTGTTGCAAGAATCTGTTGCCCCTCCTTGCTTTCTGGTGCAAGAATCTGTTCCTACCATCTTTCTTTTTGTCGCAAGTATCTGCTGCTCCCCCCGTCTTGGTGCAAGAATCTGCTGCCCCCTCTGTGCTTCTTGGTGCAAGAATCTGATGACCCCCCTCTGTGCTTCTTGGTGTAAGAATCTGATGACCCCCCTTCGTGCTTCTTGGTGCAAGAATCTGATGACCCCCTTCGTGCTTCTTGGTGCAAGAATCTGATGACCCCCCTCCGTGCTTCTTTGTGCAAGAATCTGATGACCCCCCTCCGTGCTTCTTGGTGCAAGAATCTGATGACCCCCCTCCGTGCTTCTTTGTGCAAGAATCTGATGACCCCCCTCCGTGCTTCTTGGTGCAAGAATCTGTTGACCCCCCTCCGTGCTTCTTGGTGCAAGAATCTGATGACCCCCCTCCGTGCTTCTTGGTGCAAGAATCTGATGACCCCCCTCCGTGCTTTTTGGTGCAAGAATCTGATGGCTCCTCCGTGCTTCTTGGTGCAAGAATCTGATGGCTCCTCCGTGCTTCTTGGTGCAAGAATCTGATGACCCCCCTCCATGCTTTTTGGTGCAAGAATCTGATGGCTCCTCCGTGCTTCTTGGTGCAAGAATCTGATGGCTCCTCCGTGCTTCTTGGTGCAAGAATCTGATGGCTCCTCCGTGCTTCTTGGTGCAAGAATCTGATGGCTCCTCCGTGCTTCTTGGTGCAAGAATCTGATGGCTCCTCCGTGCTTCTTGGTGCAAGAATCTGATGGCTCCTCCGTGCTTCTTGGTGCAAGAATCTAATGGCTCCTCCGTGCTTCTTGGTGCAAGAATCTGATGGCTCCTCCGTGCTTCTTGGTGCAAGAATCTGATGGCTCCTCCTTGCTTCTTGGTGCAAGAATCTGATGACCCCCCTCCGTGCTTCTTGGTGTAAGAATCTGATGACCCCCCTTCGTGCTTCTTGGTGTAAGAATCTGATGACCCCCCTTCGTGCTTCTTGGTGCAAGAATCTGATGACCCCCCTTCGTGCTTCTTGGTGTAAGAATCTGATGACCCCCCTTCGTGCTTCTTGGTGCAAGAATCTGATGACCCCCCTCCGTGCTTCTTGGTGCAAGAATCTGATGACCCCCCTCCGTGCTTCTGGGTTCAAGAATCTGATGACCCCCCTCCGTGCTTCTTGGTGCAAGAATCTGATGACCCCCCTCCGTGCTTCTTGGTGCAAGAATCTGATGGTTCCTCCGTGCTTCTTGGTGCAAGAATCTGATGGCTCCTCCGTGCTTCTTGGTGCAAGAATCTGATGGCTCCTCCGTGCTTCTTGGTGCAAGAATCTGATGGCTCCTCCGTGCTTCTTGGTGCAAGAATCTGATGGCTCCTCCGTGCTTCTTGGTGCAAGAATCTGATGGCTCCTCCGTGCTTCTTGGGGCAAGAATCTGATGGCTCCTCCGTGCTTCTTGGGGCAAGAATCTGATGGCTCCTCCGTGCTTCTTGGGGCAAGAATCTGATGGCTCCTCCGTGCTTCTTGGGGCAAGAATCTGATGGCTCCTCCGTGCTTCTTGGGGCAAGAATCTGATGGCTCCTCCGTGCTTCTTGGGGCAAGAATCTGATGGCTCCTCCGTGCTTCTTGGGGCAAGAATCTGATGGCTCCTCCGTGCTTCTTGGGGCAAGAATCTGATGGCTCCTCCGTGCTTCTTGGGGCAAGAATCTGATGGCTCCTCCGTGCTTCTTGGGGCAAGAATCTGATGGCTCCTCCGTGCTTCTTGGGGCAAGAATCTGATGGCTCCTCCGTGCTTCTTGGGGCAAGAATCTGATGGCTCCTCCGTGCTTCTTGGGGCAAGAATCTGATGGCTCCTCCGTGCTTCTTGGTGCAAGAATCTGATGGCTCCTCCGTGCTTCTTGGTGCAAGAATCTGATGGCTCCTCCGTGCTTCTTGGTGCAAGAATCTGATGGCTCCTCCGTGCTTCTTGGTGCAAGAATCTGATGGCTCCTCCGTGCTTCTTGGTGCAAGAATCTGATGGCTCCTCCGTGCTTCTTGGTGCAAGAATCTGATGGCTCCTCCGTGCTTCTTGGTGCAAGAATCTGATGGCTCCTCTGTGCTTCTTGGTGCAAGAATCTGATGGCTCCTCCGTGCTTCTTGGTGCAAGAATCTGATGGCTCCTCCGTGCTTCTTGGTGCAAGAATCTGATGGCTCCTCCGTGCTTCTTGGTGCAAGAATCTGATGGCTCCTCCGTGCTTCTTGGTGCAAGAATCTGATGGCTCCTCTGTGCTTCTTGGTGCAAGAATCTGATGGCTCCTCTGTGCTTCTTGGTGCAAGAATCTGATGGCTCCTCTGTGCTTCTTGGTGCAAGAATCTGATGGCTCCTCCGTGCTTCTTGGTGCAAGAATCTGATGGCTCCTCCGTGCTTCTTGGTGCAAGAATCTGATGGCTCCTCCGTGCTTCTTGGTGCAAGAATCTGATGGCTCCTCCGTGCTTCTTGGTGCAAGAATCTGATGGCTCCTTCGTGCTTCTTGGTGCAAGAATCTGATGGCTCCTCCGTGCTTCTTGGTGCAAGAATCTGGCCCCTCCTTGCTTTTCGGTGCAAGAATTGGATGATCCTACTAGTGTTTTGGCACAAGTATGTCCCCCCCCCCCCCCAGCAACATATCGGGGGACCCCAGTGTTATTTTCTTGCATTCTGAAGCATCCTCTTAACTCTCTAATTCAAATATTTGAGTATTTTAAAGAGATGTATTAGAAGAGCACATCATATGTGAGCGTCCTGTTTTAGAGACATCCCTGGTTTTCCTGTTACATGAATTTGGTCAGTCTCCTGAATGTACAAAGCAAGACTTTATTGGTTCCAGCCCTTTCCAACTTTTTTGAAAGATACATTTTTCCCAGCTAAAGTTAGGCTTTGGTCTGTGCTATGCAGTAAACGTGGTAAAGTAATAAATCCGGTAGCTATCTGCTTATGATTATTTATGTCTCGCTGTGTCTCCAGGCATATAACGTCTTGCTTCAAGCTCTCTTATGAATATTTCCCGCAGTTAAATATTTCTTTTTTCCTGGAGGTTGTAAACCTGACTAGCGAGGGCTGTATACAAGCTCTTTATCTGTTATTAGCATGTAGACAAAATAAATGAACTCCATGTAAGCTGATTAGTTCTGTCTGGCATCTGGGAGGCTTTTGGTTAGCAAATGGGATCTCCACTTTAATTTTAATTAGCTGGAGAACGGATCTGAGCAGAATCCTTTGAGCTCAAAGAAGAGAAGACTTTGAGGTTTTCGTCAGTTTTCTGGATGTGGACAGACGCTCCATCACCCGCTAACCAGAGGATAAGGTAAAGAGGAGCAGAAATGTTCCTATGATCTCTGTCTGGTAGCCCCCCCCCTCCCTTTCTGTATTTGGGGAGAGCGTATTATTTTTGCCAGAGCCTGGTACTGGCAGTATCTGCGTGCACCGGTGGTGAGCACATTTGGTGGGCAGTGGAGCGTGGCCGTGTTTGAGCTAGGAAGTGTCACAGTGACTTCTTGTTAGGCCGGTTGCTGCCTTTGTTCCATTAGTCCCTCTTTGTTCTTCCAGTCATGGCCCAGCCCTTATCTTGTCCCAACAAGCTTGTGTCAAACAAAACACTTCTTCAAAGTCTGTATTGATGTCTGGCCTGTGATTACACTTTTATTTGAATGTCACTAGGTCATCTGAAGTTTGGGGCCACATAGGAGTTATTGGGATGCTTCTGTAGACATTCTACCCCCCAAAAAAGTGTGGTGGGAGGATTTAAAGGGTAATTCCCTTTTATGTTTATTCTTATTTTATTGAAATTGTTTCTAATACAACGGAATAATAAACAAGCACGTTACATAAACATATACAACATGCAACCTCCTAGTAAACAGGATACATTCAGCCATTGTCACGGTCCTTTGATCAATGATAAATAACCTTCCTACAGCTGCTCCCACCGCTAATTCTCGCCCTTTCGTGCAGCCACTTGTCCTATTAACGTTTTGATCTGCATCCTAAGCGTCCACTCGGTCCACACACACGAACTACAGGGGGCGTGGCAAAACATCTCATACACACCACAACACTACGGTAAAGGTCTATAGCAGCGGTACTCAACTAGTAGACTGGGGTCTGAATGCGGACCTTGGCGCCAGATTTCTGGACCCCTGCCCCGAAAGCCCTGCACACAGTTGCTTCTGTCTTGCCATGCTCAGCGCTGACGCCTTTACTTGATCGGCGATGTAGTGCTTAGACTCTGCTGCCTGGCATCTGGAGCCTGTCCCCCATCTTTGCCCTATCCATTGCTGTCCCCCCAGCTTCAACCCCATCCCCACCGGTCTCCCGTATCTCTGCCCCATCCAGCCCAACCTTTTTTAGTTTTGTCTGTGGAATCTATGGCCCGCCCCACTTCCAGTGATATGATTTCTAACTATCCACCCCCGCGACAGCGTCCCGCCTGGACCGTCACCTCTCACCAGATGCCTGTATATGAATCTTTACACTAAGTGGTTGAGTACCCCTGGTTTATAGTAAAGAAGAGGAAAAAAGGGGGGAGGAGTAGTGTCTCCTGCCAGTCACACTATCTACCCAGCATCCTCCCCACACCCTCATCTGAACTCCTGAACCCCATCCAGGCCGCCCATGCCGCCTAAAGGCCTCCTGTTCCCCCCTCTGATCCGGGCTAATTCCACTTTAAATGGCATTTTTAAAAGGTTCCATTGTTGTGTGACAAAATTAGCTCTTCAATATGCTAAACTTATCTGTTATCTTTTTTAATCTTCTATTTGTTTGCAACTCTGTTTTCAATAACAACAATGTATTTACTTTAGTATGTACACCAAAGTGCTGATTTTGATTGGCTAGGGCATGGGTGCTGGTTTAACCCATTTTGCCGAAATCCTACACTGGGGGAATGTTGGGATATGTCGTCATACCAATAGCAGGTATGCTAAAAAAGCTGCTTATTTGGTATGCCCTGCTGTGTTAAACCCCCAGGATTGGCCGGTATACTCGCCGACATTCCCACACCACAGCGCTTTCATGGGACTAGCATTTCCTGAATGGCTGGCAGGTGTACGCTAAGGAGTGGTGGAGTGGCTCGGGCTCTATTCATATTGGTTTGGCTGGCGGCTCACCCATGTGCTGTGCGACTGCTGGAAAGGTGAGTTTTCACAGCAATCTGGTTGATTTCGCACAGTGGGGCATTCCAATACCTGGGAGTGTGAAATTCCTGGGTTTTCTTCCTTTTAAAGTGTACCTATGCTCACTTGCTTTGGATAAGGAAGATCGAGATGGTTTCTCTGCCGCCTCAGGAGTTTGAGGGGATGCAGTGCCCGGATTTGTCGATGCGAGGGCTGGTAATGGAGCTGACTCCCTTAGTGGGAGCTTGCGGGACAGCTGGTTGAATGCAATACCACTAGATGGAAGGGTGACCGGCAGCAGTATAAAGCTTGCTTAGTGACCCAGGGGCAGAATGCCACTCGATCTGTAGAGACAAAGGCCTTGATTCATTAAGAGTTAAAAAAAAAATTCTCATGGTAGTAAAATATTCAATTCATGAGAAATAAGCCTGAGAATTGTAACTGTTAATGAATCACCAGATAGGAAAACAATGAAAGTCAATGGCACATTTTTACTCCTGAAAAAAGTATTGAACTTTTTACCCCTTTTTACCTGTAGTAAAAAGTACCATTGCCTTTCATTGTCTTCCTATTTGGTGATTCAGTAACAGTGACATTTTCAGGCTTTTTTTCTCATGAATTGAATTTTTTAATACCATGAGAATTGTTTTCAACTCTTATTGAATCAAGGCCAAAGTGTCTATATTTGCTGCATTGCCATTGACTTGTATTGGCATGGAGGATTTTTAGTGTGGTCCAAACGCAGATCACAGGGCGCCAATGTGAAAGGGCCTTTGTGTTATATGCTGTTTTTATATAAATGTGAAACTGCATTTGTGATGTTACAGCGTCTAGTTTGGTTAAGCACAGGAAAAAATAAAATAAAAAGTCAGGCAGACTCGGATTCCTGTGTTTTGCAAACAATGGCCTCTCTGTTTATCTTTCTGTGTCTCCTCCTCACACCCAATATGCTCCCTATAGAATAAACCAGCGTTGCGCCCAAGCGCCCGTAGTAATTATCCTAACAAAAAATTGTCTATGGGAGGAGGATGAGTTAGGCTGGGGTCTAAAGAGCTCTGAATATAACCGAAAAAGGTGATGAGGTGGCAGCTACAACTTCATGAATCTGATCATCACATTGCGCCAGACTTCCTCTGCCAGAATTCCCAGTTTGTTGGAGGTCGTGGCCCCTTTAATTGCCGCACAGAAGATTGTACACCTGATCTGGGCTGTAATATGTGCGCTGTGACCAAAGCGGCGTAATATAAGCGCAGGTTCTTGTAGCGATTACCGCAAGGTGGAACAATAAATGGAAGCTCAGAGGGGAAGCATAGAAAGGCGGCCTGGGAATTTATTGGCTTGCACATCTGGCGCTGGCGGCTCAATTTCATTTATGAAGCCGAGCTGCTCGGGGAAACTTTCCCTTCCCGCAGGAAGGAACAATATACCTTTTTTTAACTATCCCCATTTTCCTTTCAAAAGAAGCAAAGTTACTTTCTTGAAGCTTTCCTAGAACTTCAAAGTAACGCGATGAAACAATCGGGGCTCAGCACTTTTCAGACTATTGTGACCCCATAAAACTGGAATGATGGGGCAGAGCCGACTCATCAGCAGGGATGTTTAATGGGCTAGAAAACACTGAATACTCTGGAATACTCCTCTTTGCTAGGGGCGAGGTAAGGGGTAAGTGTGCATTTGGGGCACAGTAGTTCTTTTTATTGCTGAACTTTGCAGAATTATTTTCAAACTCCAGAACCTTTTTTTATTTTTATATTTTTTTGTTAGACTACAGTTTAGAAAGAAAGGGTTAGGAGTACTTGTATTTCCAGTCTGTGGTGAGCACACTAGGGAAATCATGGGTGTCACTGGCACAAGGGAGCCCATATAGAAACATAGGTGATGGCAGAAGGAGACCATGCAGTCCATCTAGTCTGCCCTTATGTGTATACTGTATGTCTCTTCATCTTAGGATAGATAGATATATGCTTATCCCAGGCATTTTTAAATTCAGTGACTGTCAATTTTTCAACTACCTCTGCTGGAAGTTTGTTCCAAGCATCTACTACTCTTTCTGTAAAATAATATTTTCTAACATTGCTCCTGATCTTCCCCCCGACTAGCTTTAGGTTGGGCCACTTGTTCTATCATTAAGTTTCGTCTTAAAAACACTTCCCTCCTAAACCTTATTGAATCCTGTCACGTATATAAAGGTTTCCATCATGTCCCCTCTCTCCCTTCTTTCCTCCAGACTGTACAAATTAAGTTCTTTAAGTCTCTCCTGATAAGTTTTACGTTTAAGTCCTTCCACCATTTCTGTTGCCGGCCTTTGGACACGTTCTATTTGAATAATGTCTTTTTGCAGGTGAGGTCTCCAGAGCTGCACACAGTATTCTAGCTGTGGCCTCACCAGGGCTCTATACAGAAGCTTTACAACCTCCTTCTTCCTGCAGCACCTCTATGTCCAAATGACACTCATTTCTTGTTAAAGCTGGCTACAACCCGGACTAAAGTCCCTCAGCTGGGAAAAACCTTTCTATTAAGGGGCATCCGGATTTGGGATTCCGCACAGGCGGAATAGGGGGTGCAGCAGAGTTTGGCTAAGCTTAGCTGCAGCCGGGGGATTAAGTTTTAAGGACGGTTTACAAAGAATATTATTTTTTTATAGCATTATACTTGAAATATACGAACAGTTTTCCTTCTTTTAACAGAGAGCCAAAAATATTGGATACAGTGGAGAATTGCCCATTTTGGATGATTCTGCTACAGAAAACCTCAGTGGTAAGTAGATGTCTATTAAAATGTGAAAGGATGCATGTAAAAAGGACAATGTGGATACATATAATGGTATCCCGTATATTTCCTGAGGCATCTGATGTGGGCATAACACGGTGGAAGTGAAAAGTGGAACCTCCCTCTTTTTTCTTTTTTTCAAGGTGAAGACGTCTTTGGGGAAGGAACTACAGCCCATTTACATGAGCAAATAAATTGATCGATCTGATCATTATGTTTCTCCTCTTCTATAAGTTATAAATATTGCTTATAGCCTGAAATGAAAACTTTCCAAGTTTATCGTTTAACATTTAAACCGGACCAACACCAAAACAGAGCTCATATGCACCCCTCCCCAATTCAGATTGCTGCACATAGAAAATATATTTACCTTTTTGTAACAAACAAAACTGCATCTTATGGCCACTTATTCCCCCTGCAAAGACGAAGCGGTCCTGCTATGCATTCTGGGTTATGTCAGTTGAATCCAGGCAGCAGCACGACTTGGATGCTGGAAATGGAAGCTCCAAAATGGCTGCTACCAGAAGATATTCAGTGAGGTGGCTTTTCAGCCTTTGTTGAATGTAGGAGGAAATATAAGTTCAAAGTGGACCAAAACCCAGGATTTTGACTATCCTGGGTTTTGGTCCTTTCCTCACGGGCACCCCGATCCGTGGTGCCCCACTGTGTGAAACCCTCCCAGATAGCCGCAGCCAACTCACCTCTTCCTGGTCGCACGGCGCGTCTAAGAGCAGCGGCTCTGGCGGCTGCATCCTTCGCTTCTCTCTTGCAGTGCGCATGCTCCCTGTTAGACGGAGGCGGGGGATGCGGCTGTCAGAGCCGCTTCTCTTAGACGCGCCATGCGACCAGGAAGAGGTTAGTCCGTTCGGGCGTCCTGGGGGGTTTTACACAGCGAGGCACCCCTGATCGGGGTGCCCCCGGGGAAAGGACCAAAACCCAGGATAGTCAAAACTTTTGACTATCCTGGGTTTTGGTCCACTTTAAGGACTTCTCATCACAGCAAAGAGATCAGTGTGCCCCCCCCCCCCCCAAGACCTAATTTTCAGGAATCGCTTTGAGGTTCCTCCTTTGTGAGGAATGTATCAAGGGACAAGGGCAGACTAGACTAAGACTAGATGAACCGTATGGTCTCCTTCTGTCGTCAACCTTCTATGTTTCTATGACAAAGTTCTGATTCCCTCACATTCTTTGTAGACCCCCACAGAGTAAATAAACGCCTATATAGTAATATTGGAACTATTTAAAAAAAATATGTATTCCTGCGTATATATAATAGGTATTAACTCATGGAAGCAGAGTGGAGCATCATGGGGGTCCGCTTTACTGGGGCATTCTGATTTGGGATGCCCGTGTGTGTGAAACCCCCAGGAAAGCATGGTATTCTTACCTCTGCAGCGATTCCACGGCTCATGCCTGGCCTCTCCTCCAGTGAGAAAAGATTGCTTGGTGACTGCTGCCAATGAGAAAAGATTGCTTGGTGACTGCTGCCAATCAGAAAAGATTGCTTGGTGACTGCTGCCAATCAGAAAAGATTGCTGGGTGACGGCAGCCAATCAAAAAAGATTGCTGGGGGATGGCAGTCAAACAGAAAAGATTGCTGGGCAATGGCTGCCAATCAGAAAAGATTGCTTGGTGACTGCTGCCAATCAGAAAAGATTGCTGGGTGACGGCAGCCAATCAGAAAAGATTGCTGGGGGATGGCAGCCAAACAGAAAAGATTTTTAAGAAAAAACCTGTGCTTGAACCTTTTCAATAAATTAGTACCTTGAAAATAGCTAAACTGCTCAACGTGTGAAATCCAGTTATCCCAATAGATTAGACAAACTATAACCAATAAACACAGAGCATACAATTTAAACAAAAAGTCCAGGAGGTATTAAATAACCACAACTAATTTTTTGTATAGTTCAGGCTTTAACCGACTTGCCCCAACCGCACATTATAAAAAGCAGCGCTCACTGCCGCGCCACCAGTCTTGAGAAAGTTGCGCATAGCAACAAAACACGTTGACGGCGGCAGGGCAGACCAGAGGCTATAGCGACCATTTGTATTGGGTGACATCAGTGGACATCCTCCCCTCTCTGGACAGCACCATTGGCCAAGGAGCAGTGAGTGGCAGTAGGGTGAAGGCCCCGCCTGATACTTTTACAAGCTGTTTTCATTTATTCTAAATGTGAGTGCACATTTTTAACCATCTTTTAAAAAGAGTTATTATTAAAATGGTATTACACTAGATTTTTCTATTGGCTTTTAGCTTTTTTATGATTTTGAGATACTCTCTTTAAAATTACAACTGCGAGTCCTATTGACTAATAAGGATCATATGACCTGAGAGAACGTGACCTAAATAGCAACAAAAAGGCCCAATTTGGAGCGCAATATTGGTGCACCATCTGGTAAGAGTAATTAATACAGGTGGCGGGCACAAGGTGGATATTGGAAGTGGATCACCATCATGATGCCACTCTAACATGTATCTTGGGACAACCACTTGGAAACTTTAAAGAAGTCGGTTAAAGCCTGAACTATACCAAAAATTAGTTGTCGTTATTTAACACCTCCTGGACTTTTTGTTTAAATTGTATGCGTTTATTGGTTATGATCAGAAAAGAAAGATTGCTGGGCGACGGCTGCCAATCAGAAAAGATTGCTGGGCGACGGCTGCCAATCAGAAAAGATTGCTGGGTGACAGCTGCCAATCAGAAAAGATTGCTGGGTGACGGCTGCCAATCAGAAAAGATTGCTGGGTGACGGCTGCCAATCAGAAAAGATTGCTGGGTGACGGCTGCCAATCAGAAAAGATTGCTGGGTGACGGCTGCCAATCAGAAAAAGATTGCTGGGTGACGGCAGCCAAACAGAAAAGATTGCTGGGTGACGGCAGCCAAACAGAAAAGATTGCTGGGTGACGGCAGCCAAACAGAAAAGATTGCTGGGTGACGGCAGCCAAACAGAAAAGATTGCTGGGTGACGGCTGCCAATCAGAAAAGATTGCTGGGTGACGGCTGCCAATCAGAAAAGATTGCTGGGTGACGGCAGCCAATTAGAAAAGATTGCTGGGTGACGGCAGCCAATTAGAAAAGATTGCTGGGTGACGGCAGCCAATTAGAAAAGATTGCTGGGTGACGGCAGCCAATTAGAAAAGATTGCTGGGTGACGGCAGCCAATTAGAAAAGATTGCTGGGTGACGGCAGCCAATTAGAAAAGATTGCTGGGTGACGGCAGCCAATCAGACAAGATTGCTGGGGGATGGCAGCCAAACAGAAAAGATAGCTGGGTGACAGCTGCCAGTCAAAAAAGATTGCTGGCTGATGGCAACCAATCAGAATGGATTGTGTCACCAGACAATATGTTCTGAATGAATGGGGTTGTTGAATGTTCGTTACTGGCTTAACCGTGCCCACACCAGCCATTCAGAGGAGCTTGGCATGAGAGTGCTCATCAACTGGGCTGCCAGTGCTGCCCGTGCATGGAATCGCCAAAGAGGTAAGAAGCTTGTACCAGGGGAGTTAACACAATAGGACATCCCAAATCGTGAACTGTTTATTCTCCAGGGCCCACCAATATGGGTTTTAAACCGCTTTGTAACTGACAGCAGTCTGTTCATTGTCTTTTCTGGGCAGGCTGGTTCAGAGCATCCCTAAGTCATAAGACATGCATCAGCCCTCTTCCCGCAAGTTATGATTGAAGGGATGATTTCCTGCATCTTTTATCCTTGCATAGTTTTAGCTTTGAACCATCTATGAACAAAACCCGGATTTACCTTTGCTGGGCCTATGGCCCATACGCGGGCTCTTGTCCAATCAACTGTGTATGTTTTTTAATGTCGTGCATTTTAATGGTTGGCATACAGTTCTGTATAGACACACAATTGGGTAATCGGGAAGTTGCTGCACCTAGTTTCCCTTTAGAAGAGTGCGCGCTCCCCCAGCCTGTCTGAGCGGGGGTGTGCCTCAGCCTAAAGATGCCTGGGGATGTAGACGACATTATTTACATTGTCAGGGGAGCCAGGTCAAAGGTGAGTTTTGCGCCGACCCTGTGGGTTTCACACAGCAGGGTATCCTACTTTGAGATGTCCCAGGTGAAGCCTGGGGTATTGACAGTTAGATAAGGTAAGCATTTTGCTAAGGGAAGATTTCGAATGTTGCCTTTTACTTTTGCTTTAAAATGTCTACAATTATCTTTCCACTGTGTCAATGTCATTTTCTTAATTTTTTTCTGTTCCTTTCCCATCATGCTTTGCAGTGTAGAAATTAGATTGCGAGTGGGAGGTTATGCTATAATGCTGAGCGCCGTGCTGTCATGCTGAAGGTGAATACACATATAGGATGACTCATGTCAGTGTGGTTAGCAGGCCTGAGCCCATTAGGCACATCTCTGGTCAGCCTGTAAAGGGGCCCCTGTCGGCCACACTTAGCCCGGCCTCTGATCTTGTCAAAAGCAGGGCAGATGAAAAAAATAAACCTCTAGCCTTTATGATAAGAATTTGTGGTTAAAACCTATTCCAATCCATGAAAAGCCCCCTAGACCATAATTTTTCCGCCACCAGTAGCATTATGCACACAGACAAATCAGTTGGTCTATCATTGTAAGAAATTTACCTGTGTCCGGGGGCCCCTTCCAGGGACGTTTTCGGGGGACCGGAGTAAATTTGCCAATTTCCGGGATGGCTGTAAGCTCTAAAGTCCTCTTAAACCCAGGAGTGGCGGGGGGGGGGGGGGGTAGTAATGTAAGAAACGTACCTGTGTCCGGGGGCCCGCGGCGAGTGTCTGCTGCTCGGCGTGGCGCTTCTTCTGCTGAGTGCAGCCGCCACTCCAGAATGATGGGGCCACTCTGACAGCCTCCCCCGTCCCTCTCTAGCCGCGCGGGCGTGCGCCGACGGACAAGCCACGGACAAGCGGCTCCTCCGCCACCGCCTCCCGCGCGTCCCTCTTGACGCGCGCGTGCCCGCGCCGGCCATTCACAGATAAGGTAAGGAGTTTGGGGGGGCCGATCACCAGTGGGTGTTGGTCCACTTTAAAACTGTTGACATGTGTTGTGTCTTGTCACTTTATTAAAAACGCGCCGCCACGCGTTTGTACTGCGCTCCGCGGCTGGCAGCCCCATTCACCTCAGAGCTGCCGGGCCGCTACTGGCCGGCTGGATCACGTGGGCGCGCTTCGCGCTCTTCGGGGGGGCCGGCTCTGTGGATGATGCATTTTACCTCATGTCTCCACGGCCCCTCGAGGTTGCGGACGCCATTTTGTCTTCTTGCTGTTGCTGCTGGCTCCTTGCGGTCTGTGAGTATCACCGGTGGGGTGATCTTTGTCTGTTTGTTTCTTATGCCTTATTCTCTTGGGAATGTTTGATTATGTCTTTCAGGCGGGTTAAAGCTTCGGTCCTGTGGTTTCTCCCGGCCTTCCCCCCTCATTATCTCCCACTTCCCTAGCTGTTTATTTGGGCATCCCGGGTAGCTACTTAGCGTTAACCCTTACTTACCCAGCCTGATTTGGTGGCCAGCATTAAAAAACATATTGCTGGGTCTGCCTCGCATAAGGCTTCTGCTAAGAAGCGGGATTTATCTCCCACCGTTTCCCTCTTTCCTATGGAAGCTGAGGAAATTTTTGACCCTACTGGTTATTCCCCCCTAGAGGAGGGGGAATTGTTCTCTGATTCAGAATCATCTGAGGGGCAGCCTAGGGTTTATGGTGGTACAGGGTCTCTTCGGGGAAGATCCTTGGTCCTCAGATGACACTGACAGGCTTTTGGCTCATATTTTTGAAGTGCTCTGTATCTCCCCTCCTGCCGTGGCTCCGCAGCAGCAGGGTGAGCTTTTTCATACAGTTAAGCCACGTTTGGAATTCCCGGAGCAGTCTCACTTTAATAATCTGGTGCTCAAAGAATGGGGGCGGCCTAGCAAGCTGCCAGGGGTGCCCAAGGGGTTGGGACAAGAGGTATCCCTTTCCTGCTGATGTGATTAAGCGTTGGTCAAGTCCTCCCGAGGTGAACGCGCCCGTTCTGGGGCTGTCCAAACCATCTGCCATGCATTCTCCTGACACTACTACCCTGAGGGATGTGAGGACCGGCGCATTGAACCAACTGGCTTGCCATGCTTTCGCCTGTGTGGGGTCTGCACTACGCCCAGTTTGTGCCTCTGCCATTACAGCTATTGCTATTAAGGGTTTGCTTGAGTCTCCTAGAGGGACGCCGGAGGAGAAGAGTGTAGATCTCTCCTGCTTTGCTATTAGTTTGTTGCATATGTTCTGTCTGCCATGGATGATGCCATCAGAATGTGTGGTAGGACTTCTGCCCTGTTGGCGGCTATACGCCGCTCTGTCTGGCTAAGTCAGTGGGTAGCCGATAATGCTGCTAAGAAGGCTCTCACTGGTTTCCCTTTCAAGGGCCTGCGCCTCTTTGGTGAACGCTTGGATTTGTTTGCCAGGGGCGGTAGGTTGCCTCAATGTAGGAGGCCGTCCCGGTCCTTTCGGGGGATGGGTGCATTTCTCCCATCCTTCCGCGGTTCCAGAACTAGCCGAGGAGTCTCCTTTACTGGGGCCCGCGGAGATCACTGGGGAAGGGGCAGAGGACGTGGCCGTCCTGGCCTCTCCTGGGGTCCCAAGCCAAAATCCTCACCCAAGCCTCCTCAGACATGAAGGGGCGCCCTCACCCATCCGGGTGGGGGGACGGCATCTGCTCTTTGCTCACGTCTGGAGGCTTCACGTCTCAGACCGGTGGATTCAGGAGGTAGTGTCCTCCGGTTACAAGATAGTTTGCAGCCTGGCTGCCCCCAAGATTCATCAAATCCCGGATGCCTCAAAACCCCCTGTTAGCTCGGGGTCTGTGCCTTGCTGTCCAAAACCTTCTGGAGTTGGGGGTCATCTGCCAGGTGCCTTTGAGGGAAAGGGGCAGAGGCTACTATTCCAATCTTTTCACTGTTCCCAAAAAAGATGGGTCCATCAAACCTATCCTGGATTTAAAGTGCCTCAACAGATTTGTCAGATTCAAACACTTTTGCGTGGAGACTTTGTGCTCCGCTGTCAATTCACTACGCCCAGGGGACTTCTTGACCTCTGTAGACATCAAGGATGCTTACCTTCATGTACCAATCTTTCAAGGTCATCAGAGATTCCTCAGGTTCGCTCTGGAGGATCAGCACTATCAATTTGTGGCCTTGCCTTTCGGTATCACCTCGGCTCCCAGGATATTCACCAAGGTGCTGGCGGGCGTACTGGCTCTGCTGAGATCTCAGGACATTCGCATCCTTTTTTACTTAGACGACATTCTCATCACGTCTCAGTCCCTCCAGCAGGCCGAGCTGGATACTCAGCTGGAGGTGTCCACACTGGAGTCCTTCGGCTGGGTGATCAATCATCCCAAGTCGCTCCTGTCACCGTCAATGGTGAGGTCCTTTCCGGGTATGATTCTGGATACATCTCAGGTCAAGATTTTTCTCCCTCAGCAGAAGGTGGAGAGTCTTCAGGCCCAAGCCAGGTTCCTTATGTCTTGCTGTCATCCCTCCATCCGGCAGGGGATGCAGCTGGTGGGCCTGATGGTGTCCTGCTTCGAGGCAGTTCCATACACTCAGTTTCACATGAGACCTCTTCAACTTCACCTCTTGTCAGTTTGGGATCGGGACCCTCTGTCCCTGGATCAGGTGTTGGTTCTGTCCCTTCTGGCCAGACAGTCTCTCTCGTGGTGGCTGGATTCAAGAAACCTGTTGGTGGGCAGATCCTTTCTGACCCCGTGCTGGGAGACAGTCACCACAGAAGCTAGTCTGACAGTTTGGGGGGCTTCTGGAAATTCCTGAAATTCCAGGGTCAGTGGGGCCCTCAGGAGGCCCACACCCCTATCAACATTCTGGAATTGAGGGCGATAAGTTTGGTTCTCGCCCAATTGACTCCACACCTTTGGGGTCGGTCGGTTCAGGTCCGCTCGGACAACCAGGCGGCGATTGCCTACATCAATCATCAGGGAGGGACCCGGAGCAAGAGGGCCCTCAAGGAAGTTTCCCTGATACTGTCTTGGGCAGAGGAGAATGTTCCCTGCATCTCAGCTGTGTACATCCCGGGCGTTGAGAATCTGGGGGCAGACTCCCTCAGTAGGGGGACCTCTCGTCTGGGAGAATGGTCCCTCAGCAGCAGGGTGTTTCGCTCTCTGTGCCACGGCTGGGGTCAGCCAGATGTGGATCTGTTTTGCGTCCCGTCACAATCACAAGCTTCCAGTCTTTGTCTCTCTGTCCCAGGACCCTCTGGCCTTGGCCATGGATGCACTAGCAAGGTCTTGGAAGAGCTTTCAGCTTCTCTATGTGTTCCCTCCTCTTCCTCTGCTGGGCAAGGTGCTGCACAAGATTGCTCAGGAAGGAGTGCCAACCATTCTGGTGGCCCCCTGTTGGCCAAGAAGGGTGTGGTTCGCAGACGTCGTGCAGTTGTCAGTAGATCAGTATGCTCTGCCCAAAGATCCAGACCTGCTCACTCAGGGGCAGCTACGCCATCCCAATTTACAAACGCTGGCTTTAACGGCCTGGCTGCTGAAACCTCCATCTTGATGGAAAAGGGGCTGCCTGCCTCTGTTGTTGATACCATGATTCGGGCTAGGAAGAAGTCCTCGTCAGCCATCTACTATAGGGTCTGGCATGCTTACATTGACTGTTGTGAGTCTAAGTCGCTTCCCTGTCGGGTGTATTCTTAGTATACAGTACGTCCTGCTCCAAATATAATACTTACAAGTGGGTTATACTCCGCCAGATGGCGCTGGACTGCAGAGACATCGAAAATAGGCTCCTCCCGGCCCCTCAAATACCCGGGGACCTCCCACAAATCCCCAGAATTTCTCTGCAGTCTGGCTGCGAAGGACGAGAAATGGCTCTCTACTCGCAGGTGAGCGGGGCTATTAGCCTGCGGCCCTGTAGGACTATTCCCACCCGTTCCATTATTAATGTGCCTCCCAGCCTTGGCTGTGCTGGTCGGCTGATGGTAGGCAGCACCGCTGTCAGGTGCTTAGGAGCGCTGCTCCACCGCAATCCCCCACCAAAGGGTAGGCTGTTCAGGCTTATGGTGAGCCTCTATGGGATGCCCCTCCCGCCCTATTGCCCCTTGCCCCTGTCTTATCGGTGGGCCCTATGTTAAGTGGCCGCTGCCCTCCCTCGCTCTCGGGGGGGGGGGGGGTGTAAATGCCTTGGTGCTTCACTCTATTATGTGCTTCTTGTTGGTGTCAGTCTCCGCGCTGACTTGGTTGCACTGGTTGCGTTTTTTTGAAAATGCAGACACCGCCGCGCGCGCTTCCTCTGTGTTCCGCGGTTGGCGGCAGCATTACCTCAGGCGCTGATGCGCTGTTGTTGGCTGCTTGTCACGTGTGCTGCTTCGCCCTCTTCGGGGGGGGGGGGCCCGCTGCCCGCCCCTCGAGGTATACCCGTTTTTTCTCTGGATTCGGCTGCTGCGTGGCTGGCATCTACCTACCGCGGTCCGTGAGCGCCCTCGCGGGCGGCTTTATTTACCCTATGTCATTATACATGTCACTTATGGGGCTGTCTTCGCATATGTCTTTCAGGCGGGTCAAACTCTATTGGTTTCTCCCGGCCCTACTCCCTCTATTTAGTTATTAAACTTGTGAGGACTAGTGTGTAAATTACTCCCACTTCCCTAGCGGGCTATTGGGGCATCCCGGGTTGCTTTTATAGCGTGAATCCCTATCGGCCTATTGTGCCGCTATAATCACCATATGGAGGCGTCTCAGGATAATGTGCTTGGGGTTCCTTCGGGACAAGCCCGGCTGTGTGTAGCTTGTGGGGTGTCCTCTACTACCACGTATGGCTTCACCTACTCCCCCAAGCTTAAATTTGACTCCCATTGAGTTGCATACCAGTGGGGATTCTCAGCCTGATGTGTCTTCCAGACTGGCTAGTGTTGAGAAGTTGCTTGCTAATACCTTGGCGTGTATGGTCTCTGCTAAAAACCGGCACTTGACGCCTGATGTCACTTTTTTCCCTATGGAGGCTGATGAGTTCTTGGAACTGTCTGGTTATATACCCCAGACAGTATACCCCAGGGGAGTTATTCTCTGACTCGGAGCCATCTGATGAGAGGCCCAGGGGTCATGATGATTCTGTCTCTGACCCCTGGGCCCCAGATGATACTGATAGGCTGTTGCCTCAGATTTTTGAGGTACTGTCTATCTCTCCCCCGGTTGCGACCCCCAGGCAACAGGGGGAATTGTTTCATACTGCTAAGCCATGTTTAGAGTTTCCTGAGCAAGCCCATTTTAATAATCTCGTGCTCAAGGAATGGGAGCGTCCCAGCAGGCTCCCCGGAGTCCCTAAGAGTTGGGATAAGAGGTATCCCTTTCCTGTTGATGTGGTGAAGCGTTGGTCATCCCCTCCAGAGGTGGATGCCCCGGTCCTAGGGTTATTTAACACCTCTGTCATGCATTCCCCTGACTCTACTACGCTGCGGGATAGTGAGGACCGGTGTATTGATCAGCTGGCGTCCCATGCCTTTGCCTGTGTGGGGACGGCGCTGCGCCCGGTCTGTGCCTCTGCCATTACAGCGGTGGCCATTAGGATTCTGCGTAGAAGTGTCTTAGAAGGTGCTCCTGATGATGTCTAGTGAGCAGTTTAATGCACTCTCTCATTGTGAAGTTTTTGTGAGTTATGTCTTCTCTGCCTTGGATGTTACCATTAGGATGTGTGGCAGAGCCTCTGCCCTAGTGGTGGCTATACGCCGCTCGGTTTGGCTGCGCCAGTGGACTGCTGACAACGCTGCCAAGTAAGCTCTCACTGTGTTTCCCTTCAAAGGACTATGCCTGTTTGGGGACCGCCTGGACCTGTTTGCTAAGGGAGGCAGGTTACCCCAGCGCAGGCGGCAGTCTCGGCCCCTTTGGGGCCAGGGCTCCTTTTCTTCCCCCTACCGTGGAGCCAGACAGGGGAGGGGGGTCTCCCTTACCGGGGCCCGAGGAGATTTCTGGGGTAGGGGCAGAGGACGTAGATGCCCTGGCTCATCCTGGGGCTCCAAGCCTAAGTCTTCTCCCAAGCCCCCTCAGGCATGAAGGGGCGCCCTCACCCATCCGGGTGGGGGGACGGCTTCAGCATTTTGCTCACGTCTGGAGGCTTCATGTCTCAGACCGGTGGATTCAGGAGGTAGTGTCCTCCGGTTACAAGATAGTTTGCTGCCTGGCCCGCCCCCAAGATTCATCAGATCCCGGATGTCTCAGGACCCCATGTCAGCTCAGGCTCTAATTCTGGTGGTGCAAAGCCTTCTGGAGCTGGGGGTCATTTGTCAGGTCCCCTTACGAGAAAGGGGCCAAGGGGTTCTATTCCAAACTTTTCACCGTGCCCAAAAGAGATGGGTCAGTCAGGCCCATCCTGGACTTGAAGATCCTCAGCAAATTTGTCAGGTGCAGGCGTTTTCGCATGGAAACTCTGCGCTCTGTTATCAGTTCCCTGCGTCCAGGGGATTTCATGACCTCTGTGGACATCAAGGATGCTTACCTTCATATTCCTGTTTTTCCAGGTCATCAAAGATTCCTCAGGTTCACTCTGGAGGATCAACACTACCAATTTGTGGCATTGCCCTTCGGTCTCACCTTGGCTCAATGATGCAGCACGCTCCACACACTGTAATGACATGGGAGCGGAGGTTCGTCCACCAGTTCTCCTGTGAACGGTGGATGAAATCGCCAAGCTCATGCACAGCTTGGGAACAGATATCCATAATAGTTACATTTTAGGTTGCTGGAGACTGTGTGGGCTGCTATTGGGAGATGAGGAGGTTTTGTATTTTTTATTAAAGGCCATGAAAACGATTTTTTCCCTTTTCTTTCCCTGTAGCCATTAAAGAGGCCACACACCCTACAGGGTGGTGTTGGGACGGCTGCTTGTATCTAGAGGGGGCATCCTGTTTCCCCCCCAGTGCATCGCCCCTCGCAAGACGGAAACCCAGACCCCCAAATACTTCTTCTGGGACTACTTCCACATACAGACTGTCCTGGACCTATGTAACTACCAGTGGGCAATTGAATGGCCCAACAGGGGACAGCAGTTGGCGACCGGCCAACACTTTGGTCCGGAACCTAATAATAGGTGTGCTGGCATCACCAATTGGGATTACCCCTCCACCGACACGAGCAATGGCAATGTCGCTGATTTAATAATGAAATGAGCTGTGCTGTGGGTACCTAAGCAGATCAGCTACAGGGAATGTAAGGCAAATCTACCGTATATATATATATATATATATATATATATATATATATATATATATATTTTTTTTTTTAACTTTAATGGCCTTAACGTGCCCTTTAAGGATAGAAATGAAAAGGCAGGTTGTAATATATGTTTCCAGCTGATTGAGTTGCCCTCTTTATACTGGGTCAGGAGACGCCATCCTATTTACCCACAGAGTTTGCTGTTAGCATAATTTCAGCCCCGGCATATGGGGGGGGGGGGGGGGGAGTGTAAATATTTTCCTCTCTTAGAGGGGTGAAGGTGTACGCGGTGCTTTTACTAATGACAGCAGAAATTGGTGCGCTCTGTAGTGGTGGCGGCGCTGGTATTAGAGTGCATTGTGGGGATGATGGGGAAGCAGATGGCTTGTCAGTAAATGATTATTGCTTTTTTTTTTCCTCCTCCTGCTCATGTCCTCCCCACTGAGCCTCTATTGAGCATCTTGTGAATGATGATCTCCATAAACCAAACTGACATTCACGGAAAGGCAATACTGAACAGATCTGCTTGCTCTCCGACATTTCAAAGCACATTTACCATTATCGGCCTCTTTTATGTTGAGGCATGGAAGTGTGAAGGTGGAGGAGTAAAGCGTTTGCGAAAGGCCAAGGGTGGCTGTAGCTATTCAAGGAAATTTCCATATTTATTTAACCAAGCCTACCTTGTATGTTCACTCTTTTTATAAAGGGAGCCATGTAAACCCCCACACAGGGGTCCCCAACTGCTTACCTTGACAGGCTAATTCAGCAATGAGAGAAGGTTGCAAGCCACATTCAAGGGTGATGCTTGTATGCAGTCTCCATGTACAAACATACTGTCTTTCTGATTAATATGAGGGGGGCTCAGTAAGTTGTCTACCCCAATATGTTCTGTCAGAGTATGTTAGAGAGCTGAGCTTGTCTGCACAGGTTGCGGCACATGAAACACACGCAGTAGCAGTTCAAGCACTGAAAGTGACAGGATGGAAAGTGCAGTACAGTGCAGTTCTACAAAGAATGTGAGGGACTCAGAGCTTTGTCCCATGATGCATTCCTCACAAAGGAAGAGGTAGGGAAGGGAATCATTTGTGTTGGACACCTGTTCAAGGCCACCTGGTAAAGCATCTTCAGAGGAAGTAGAGACCATCATTGGAAGATCATCATAGATGGTGTAAGCTCATGAATTTAGTATTTCAGTTGAATTTCTAGTATCATTGATGTCGCCAGCAATTTAGCCATGAGAATTTAGACATGATTAGAGAAAATCCAGGAGACTGTTTTTGAATAGTTTCGAAAGATAAAACGTGGGTCATCCACCACCAAACTGGGACCAAACAGGAGTCCGTTGAATGGAAGTACAAGGGATCATTAACTACAAAGAAACTTTTGTGTGCAGCAACCAGCTGGAAAGATCATGGCAACAGTTTTTGGAATAAAGAAGGTGTTTTTTTTGCTAGAATTCACTCACTGGAGACTCCTATGCCTCAACAATGAAGGCATAAGTTGTCAGGTGTGTTGCTTCTTCACAAAAATACCATTTTGTGATTACTCACCTTTAAAATGGGTATTATAAGTATGTCACACACCCCGCTTCCACTATTCATGACATATGGGTTATGGTCCAGTAGAGGGCGAACTTCTACAGAGATGAAAGCAAAAAAGAAGCCCCTCCCGGGCCATAAATACCTGGGACCTCCCACACATTCCCCACTATATGACAGCAGTAAGGGGACCAGGAAGAGCTAATAAAACATTCTTAACCATAAAAAGGTTCACCATATAAAGGATCCAGAATACAAAAGGGCGGGATGAAGCGGGTGTGTGACTTACTTATAATAACCATTTTAATGATGAGTAATCACAAAATGGTATTATTCCAATAATAATATTATTCCACACCCCGCTTCCACTATTCATGACATATGGGACATCCAATAGCAGTGTCCGTCATGGGTGGGGATCCAAATACTGCAAAAAAAATGCACCAATTTAAACCACTGCAGCTTGCAGAACCTTGCGGCCAAAAACGGCATCCGCTGAGGCCCGCACATCAACCTTATAAAACTTTGAAAAAGTATGAACGGAAGACCAAGTAGCAGCCTTACAAACTTGTTCAACAGAAGCCTGGTGCTGAAAAGCCCAGGATGCCCCAACAGCACGAGTAGAATGAGCAGTGATCTTAAAAGGAGGAACCCTCCCCTTAGCGGAATAAGCCCCAACAATGGCCTCACTTATCCATTTACTAATGGTAGACCTGGCTGGCGCCAAACCTTTCCTGGGCCCGGAGGACACCATGAACAAGGCGTCCATCTTACGAAAAGGAGAAGTAGCGACCAAATAGTACTTCACACAACGAACCACATGCAAAGAGTGCAAAACCCTCTCCTTGTCATTGCTAGGCCTAGGACACAAGAAAGGGAGAACTACATCCTGATTGAGATGGAAGGCAGAAACCACCTTAGGAAGGAAATCTGGTTTAAAGCGAAAAACCACCTTATCCTGGTGTCTCTCAAAGTAAGGGGCCTGAATAGACAGAGCCGCCAACTCAGAGACACGCCGAACAGAGGTAATAGCCACCAAAAAGGCAACCTTTTGAGTGAGCACAGAAAGAGCCACATCCTGCATCGGTTCAAAGGGAGGCCCCTGGAGGGGCAAAAGAACCAAATTTAGGTCCCAAACTGGAACCAAAGGCTTTCTAGGGGGCCGAACATGAGTGACCCCTTGGAAAAAAGTCTTGACCAGATCGTCTTGTAGAAACTCTAAAATCCTAGGAATCGAAAACACCCTGCAAGGTAAGGCCCTAGCCTCACACCAGTCAATATAGGACCGCCAAGTCCTATAGTAAATGTTAGAGGAAGACCTCTTCCTAGCTCTTATCAAGGTTTGAATAACCGCCTCAGACAAACTTTCCTCCCTCAGGATGAAGGTTTCAGCAGCCAAGCCGTCAAAGCAAGCGTTTGTAAATTGGGGTAAAGTAGTTGACCCTGAGAGATCAGATCCGGAAACGGGCAGCCTGTACTGATCTACCGCCAAACCTACGAGGTCTGCGAACCAAACCTGTCTTTGCCACCTTGGGGCCACCAGAATTGCTGGTGCCCCCTCTAGAGCCAGCTTGCGCACTACCTTGCTCCCCATGGAGAATGGGGGAAACAGGTACAGAAACCCCAGATCCCTCCAGGCAAGGGACAAGGCATCCAATGCCAGGGCCAGAGGATCCTGAGACAGAGATACAAAGGTTGGGAGCATGTGATTGTGCCGAGAGGCAAAGAGATCCACCTCCGGAGTCCCCCACTTGTGACACAGGCCCGAAACACCCTGTGGTTGAGAGACCATTCCCCTCGGCGAGAGAATCCCCCTGCTCAGGGAGTCCGCCTCCGTGTTCTCCACTCCCGGAATGTATACTGCCGAGATGCAAGGAACATTGCTTTCCGCCCATGTCAGGATCAGAGAGACTTCCCTGAGGGCACTCCTGCTGCGAGTCCCTCCTTGGTGATTGATGTAAGCTACCGCAGTAAGATTGTCTGATCGAGCCTGAACCGGTAAACCCTGTAGGTGAAGTGTCAGACGCGACAGAACCAAGCGGATAGCTCTGAGCTCCAAGACATTGATGGGGTTGTGAGCCTCCTGAGGACCCCACAACCCCTGGAACTGATGATCTTTCCAGAAACCTCCCCAGCCCGACAGGCTGGCATCCGTGGTAACCGTCTCCCAACGAGGGGCCTGGAACGATCTGCCCCTCATCAGATTGCTTGATTCCAGCCACCACTGAAGGGACTGCCGAACCCTGGGAGACATCAGAAATGACTGATCCAAGGACTGTGGACATCTGTCCCATTTCAGCAATAGATGGAGTTGTAGCGACCTCATGTGGAATTGAGCAAAGGGGACTGCCTCGAAGTAGGCCACCATCAAACCCACCAGAGTCATCCCTAGCTGAATGGAAGGGCGAGGGTTGGTCAGGAGAACACATATCAGATCATGAACACCTTGGCTGAGGTAGGAACACTCTGGCCTGACTGGTATCCAGATTCATGCCCAGAAAGGAAATCTCCCTTGATGGGGAGAGAGAAGGCCTGGGGTGGTTGATCACCCATCCGAACCTCTCCAGCGTCGTCACCACCATCCTTGTGTCCAGCTCCGCCTGGCAGAGGGAGGAAGCTGTAATGAGCAGGTCGTCCAGATATGGCACAATGCGAATGCCCTGGGCTCTGAGCAGGGCCATAATGCCCGCCAGAACCTTGGTAAACACCCTCGGTGCCGAGGTCAGCCCGAACGGGAGGGCCACAAACTGAAAATGCTGATCTCCGACCACAAACCTCAGAAATCTCTGGTGTGCTGAGAAAATTGGTACATGAAGGTAAGCATCCTTGATGTCTATGGATGTCATGAAATCCCCCTGATGAAGGAAACCGATGGCTGAGCACAGAGTCTCCATGCAGAACCTCTAGGTTCTGATGAACCTGTTGAGAAGCTTCAAATCCAGAATGGGTCTTATGGAGCCATCCCTTTTGGGAACCGTGAAAAGGTTGGAATAATAGCCCCGGCCTCTCTCTGAAAGAGGCACCGGGCATATGACCGCCATGTCCAGGAGGTTCTTTACAGCCGACAGGAGCCCCTGCGCCGCCCGAGGATCCGAAGGCACCCGAGACCTAGGAATCTGGGAGGAGGCCAGTACTCGAACTCCAGTTTGTACCCAGACAAGACCACTTCCAATATCCACTTGTCCGTAACCTCCCGGGCCCAGACCTGGAAGAAGAGCCGCAGCCATCCCCCCACCCATAAGGGTGAGGGCACCTCCTCATTGCTGAGCTGGCTTGGCAGCGGGCTTGTGCTTGGAACCCTGGGTAGAGGCTGGATGGGCACGTCCTCTGCCCCTGTTCCAGGAATCACCTCTGAAGCCAGAGTAGGCAAGACCTCTGCCCCCTCTAGCACCGCGAAAGGAAGGATTGAAGGAGCTTGCCCCCCGAAAGGAGCGACGCTGTCTCTTAGCTGAGGTAGCCTTCCACCTTTCGCCACAGAATCCAATTTGTCTCCAAACAGCTGCGTACCCAGGAAGGGCAAGGCAATAAGTGACTTCTTGGCCGCAATGTCAGCCGCCCACTGGCATAGCCAGATCGATCGGCGCATGGGCACAAGAAGAGCCGAGGTTCTGCTACACATGGTAATAGTGTCGTCCATAGCCGACAAAACAAAATTCATGAACAATTCACACCTCCTAAGGTTTGTGAATTCAACGCTGTCTGGGTTGAGCTGGGACCCATTTAACATGTCTTTAATCTCAGACCTGGTAGCCACAGCCATGAGTGCAGATACACAGACAGGCCGCAAGGCTGAACCCACACTGGCAAAGGCATGACATGCCATTTGATCAATGCGCTTGTCCTCGCCATCCTTAAGGGTAGTGGCATCAGGAGTATGAACAACGGAGGTGTTGGCCAATCCTAAAACGGGCCTAAAACCTCGGGAGGGGAAGACCAGCGCTTCACCGCATCCACCGGAAAGGGATACTTTCTATCCCATCCCTGAGGAACACCGTGAGGCCTCTCCCATTCTCTAAGAATCATGCAGTCAAAATGATTCTGATTTGGAAACTCCAAGTGGGGCTTAGAGAACCCAAAGAATTCCCCCTTCTTAGGAGGGCCCTCCGCTGGAGGGGAAATATCCAGAACCTCTAAGAGATGGGCCAGGACCTTGGGGGTATCAACAGCATCCCCCAGCGCCTGCCCGGCATCCGAATCAAAGAACTGCAGTTCCTCAGTCTCAGATTCCTCAAACAATTCCCCCTCCTCAAGCGGGGAATAATCAGCCCAGTCAGGGGAGTCATAATCATCAAAATCAATTACCGGCGTAGCCAGTGACAGATGCCTTCTCTTAGCAGGGGCCTTTTTGCCCACTTAGCTAGAATTAATTTTCTCGAGGTTGGCCAGCCTAGCACAGACCTCCGAGTGCGACTCCCCACTAATGACAGGGTCACTTAGGGTACAGATAATGCGGGATGGGGTAGGCGATGAGGCGGACGGCCCTGATCCAGACGCCTGGGAACCAGACTGCCGAGTTACGGCCTGTTGCGCACAAGGTATGCAAATCAGTACATTTTCCCCCTTAAGGGGTACCCCACAACCCACACACATCCGGGATTGTCCCGAAGGGAGCCCGAGCCCGGTATCCTGTGGAGCGTCCATATGGTGATTTTTTAAGGTAGTCGCAATGACCAGAGGGAATTACGCTGGTAAGCAACCCGGGATGCCCCTTTTTGTGTGGGAGAATTTATAAGTACTATAAATACTGCAAGGGACCCTAGGACCGGGAGAACCCCCTTTTAAGCAATGCACAGAGAGTCCTCCTGAAAGACACAAAATATGGCAATAAGCACATGCACAACACAGAATAATAATATACATGTAATGAAACACAGTGGCAGAGGGGGGCCAGCGCTGCCCCAAGCGCGACTGGGACATACTGGCCAAGCAATTAGAAGGGGAAGCCCGGCAGGGCACTCACACACACCGCAAAATGGCGTCCAGTGCAGCAGCAGCAGCCTTTGTGACAGAGAGAGAGAGAGAGGGAGAAGAAGGGGCGGGCCAGCGCGGATCGTGCGAGCACCCGACCCCGCCCCCTCACAACTCAGCCTGAGGGGGAGAAGCTCCCCGGCCGGCAGCAGAGCGCAAAGCGCGAAACATGCAGCAAAGACGCACAGACACACTCACACTCACATGTAACAATGTGAAAAATATAAGCACAATGCCTTAACCCCCCCCCCCACTGGAGGGTATCCAAGGGGACCCTAAAGCGCCAGGGAAGTGAATGGGGACAGGGCATCCCAAACCAGGATCACCAACCCGGAAGCCTCCTACCCCCATGTATGGGGTCTCACGGGGGAGCATGGCTCCCTAACGCCTATAAGGTGAAGCCTACCATCACCCAGACCTGCAGCCAAGGCTGGGAGGCTATACTGGAATTAAAAAATAAAGCTCCGGGCAGAAATAAGGCACCGCATGGCCGGGCGTAAGCCCGGCTTACCTGCAAGGAAGAGCAGCCCACATCTTCTTACTTGCTCGCCGTCCTGCAGAGAAGGAACTGGGGAATGTGTGGGAGTTCCCAGGTATTTATGGACAGGGAGGGGCTTCTTTTTTGCTTTCATCTCTGCAGAGGTTCGCCCTCTACTGGACAATAACCCATATGTCATGAATAGTGGAAGCGGGGTGTGTGACATACTTGGAATAATGCACCAGCTCACAAAACTCTAAAATTTTAAGCTACTTTTGGGGAATATAACTTCAGAGCTTCATGTTTTGGCAAGTCAAAAAAATACCAGTAGCTTACCTTTCATTACGCTCCTCCAGCATTGTCCTTTCTGCTCTCTCCATCGCTAAGAAATCACTTCCTCATTCAGCTGTCAATCGTCAGCCCACTGACCTGGTCCTTATATCGACCTTCAGTGGATAGAGAACGGAAACACCCCCCACTCTCTGCCAAGACATCCTGATTGTCTGCCTCTCTCTGCAGCTCTGAAACCCTGTCCCCTCTCTTTTTTCTTCCTCAGCGTCCGTCTCTAGTCTTTGATCAGGCTGTCAGCAATCAACAGCCTGCCCCCTCCTGCCATCCCTGTATTCCAGCCTTGCCACAGGTCAGACAACAAGCAACACCCCCCCCCCTTTCATCCGGCAAACTAGTTGCTAACAGGTTGGAGTAAATATCTCTGCCTGCAACAGGTCTCTCACCGTCATGATCTGGTCACACTGAGCCTACAGGCTTCAATCTCTGCCTAGAGACCGTCCATTATGAATGTGTGCTTACATCACATCGCTGTTGCCACGCTCACTGTTTATCTTATTTCTTTTTTCTATGAATCTCCAGTGCTCTAATACCTTTAACCCTTTAACTGCCAGCCTATCTGGAGATTTTGTCACTTTGTTGCCAGACCATTTTGCACTATTTTGCGCTCCACATGTTCAACTTTGATTTTTGAAGGGATTTCCCAGGGAAATTATATATTGTTATTTCAGCCTGGGCTTTAACATGAACATGTCTTGTTTCTAATTTTTTAGGTGTATTCCCAATATTTTTGGGTGAAATGTGCGCAAAGAAAAAAAAAAAAATCTATTTTTACAATTTGTAGTGTTTGTTAATAAAATCTTATTGTGTGTGAAATCCCAATCTCCCGATTACAACGGTACCACATGTGTATTGGTAGACACCCTTTCCTGCCCAGGAGACTGTGCTAGGCGCTATGCGCACCTTGCAGTTTTTCAAGAAAAACAACCCTTTACATTTGAAACACCCCAAACAAACTATATATTCCCTGGAAGTACACACCTTAAGCTTTCTAGGCATACCAGGCTTGTTGACATGGGCGCAGTTTTCTGGACGTAATCCCTCAATGAATTCTTTGGTTGCACAAGGTTTTCCTCAGAAAATAGAAAAGCAGAATCAAAGCCATATTTTCCTAAACAAACTATAAGCAAACAAGAAAAAACAAGTTAAATCTGAAAGCAACATCCCCCGAACAGAATAATACCCAACTTGCATAGGTACTGTCAAGGGAAGAGTTGGCAAACACCCCAAAGTAAAGCATGCACATAACGGTAATTTTGCTTGACAATGTCATCTCTGCAGACAAAGTGCACACCTTGTACTTTTTGTACCAAAACAGCCCTTTACAGTTGGAATACCCCCAACAAACCATATATTCCCTGAAAGTACACGTTAAGCTTTCTAGGCATACCTGGCATTTTTTTAGTGGGCTCATCTTTCTGGAAGTAATCCCTTGAAGAATTCTTAGGTTGCACAGGGTTTCCCTAAAAAATGTATAAAAAAGCAGTATAAAAAACACCTTTTGCTTAACTATCAATATGCAAACAAGAAAACTAACTAAATCTGAAAGCGCAAGGTCCCCCGAGCAGAACAATACCCAACATGCATAGCTAATTTTAACCCTTTTAATTGCCACCCTACTTGAAATTTTGTCACCCTCTGTTGACAGCTCATTTTTCACCATTTTGTTCCATGTTTAACTGTGATTTTTGCAGGAATTTCCAGGAAAATTCTATATATATATTTTTGCGGTAGAGTTTAGGCTTTAACATGAAATGTCTTTATTGTAATTTTTCTACAGTTTTTTAAAATATTTAAAAAAAAAATAAAAATAAAAAATAAAAAATTGTCTCATTTAATTTAAATAAACCATTTATTTTATTAAAGAAACCCATATTGCATGTGAAAGCCCAATTTCTCTCGATTACAACGGTACCACATATGTATTGGTAGACACCCTTTCCTGTCCAGGAGACTCCCCAAACTGAAAAGAGCACTTTATAACATTTACAAATAAAATACAACTAATATCCACACTATAAAGGGTTAATTGAAAAAAAAAGAAATTGGTGTGAGGTCCAGCATAGCCTATGGCCCTGGGCTCTACTGCCAGACCCCCCCACCCGGGGATTGGGGAGGCAGGCAATTGGGGGGGCTTAGGGTTAATAGCAAGTCACCCGCTAGATGCAGGTGACTTGCAAGACCCAGGGCATTGCGAACTGGTATAGGGGTCTCATAGATCCCTTACCAGTTCACAAAGGGTTAAATGTGAAAAAAAACACACAGAGAAAAAATGTTATTATAATTTTTTTAATACTTACCTTCCATCCATCCCAGAGCACTGTGTCCCACGCTGATCAATTTGGCTTCTTCTCACCTGCTGATGCTGTAAGCTTTTTATACCTGCTGGGTGACAGGTAACATAGGGTTAATTAAAAAAAAAGACATATGGTCCCCCCTCCCAGGGAGGGGGACCCCATTTTTTGGGGAATTGCGTGAGGACCCAGCTTAACCAACCCGGGACCAGCTATGGGGGCTTGTAGAACAGGGTGCAGGGGCCAGCTTTGGTGGCCCCTGGCCCTGCAGGCTACAAGCCCACATAGCCTCTGTGGGCCCGGGCCTTCTGCCCCCCCCTGGCCTTTGGGGAGGCAGGTAATTTGGGGGGCCAGGGGTTAATGGCAAGTCATCCGCTAGCCGCAGGTGACTTGCCAGCCCCCAGCCTTGTCTCATGGACCCCTTACCAGTTCACAAAGGGTTAACAGTAAAAGAAAACACACAAACACCTAATAAAAATTATTTTTAAAAAAAAAAAAATATATAGACAATGATTGGACCTGGGTGCCGCATGCCCCCCCTTCAGCTTTTAATCGTGTGCTAGACCTCCACAAATGTTCTGACTGCATGCAAGCCAAACAGCAGGGTCCCACCAGCCACATGTGGTTACCAAGCTTATGTAGTTTGGACACCCACCATCTGAAGAGAGTAGCCTTTCCCATACATGATCTCAAATACCCCTAGTTCTTCATCAGCGCGTTACCCAGGAACACCTACTGGCCACTTGCTTTTTTGTTCAGCTGATGCTTCAATGTTCTGAATTGTCTATATGTGTTTCAATTTGACCTGAAACTACCTCTGATTTTTAACACTAGTCCTAAAAGTAGACTCAGAAATGACCCAATATATTATTTGTAAAGAGAATAAGTATGTAAACCTTTGTTTTCACTAACTGGTTATGACCCTCTCTTGCAGCAATTATGGTCTTTAAATGTTTCCAGGAATTGTTCATCAGTCCTGCACATCAGCTTGCAGGGATTTTAGGCTATTCCTCCATACTAAACGGCTTCAACTCTGTTATGTTGGTGGGTTCCTCCCATGAACTGCTTGCTTCAGGGCCCTTCAAAACATTTCTATTGGATTAAGGTCTGAAATTTGGCAATTCCAAGATTTTAACTGTATTCTTCTTCAGCCATTCCTTGGTTCTTGTAAGGGGTTCTTGGTTCCTTTTAAGATGCTTTTAAAACTTGTGAGAAAATCTGTAGCTGTATCTGGATGTCAAGTTTGATTTGGGCCTCTAGTCAGGTTTGGGGGCAGTACAGCTCATGCATGTAAAAGAGGTAATTTGGTCAAACTACTGCTGCAAACTCGGGGAGGCAACTTTCATTCAGCCTGCCTTATATATTCCAAGTGTGACATACACTCCGCTTCCACAGTCATGACATCTGGGTAATCTCCAGTAGAGGACGAACTTCTGCAGAGATTAATGCAAAAAAGGAGCTCCTCCCGGTCCATAAATACCTGGGACCTCCCACTAATTCCCAGTTCCTTCTCTGCAGGAAGGCGAGCAAGACAGAAGATGAAAACTTCTCTTACTTGCAGGTAAGCCAGGCCCGTGCCCGGCCCCTTTTTTTGTCCCTATTGCTGCCAGGACCTTTTCTAAATTAACCCTATTTGAGCCTCCCAGCCTTGGCTGCAGGTCCTGGTGAGGGTAGTCAGCACCTTGTGGTGTTGAAGGAGCTTTGCTCCCCCGTGAGACCCCATTACAAGGGGTAGGCGGTAGTCCGGGTTGGTGATCCCGGTTTGGGATGCCCTGTCCCTTACATTTCCTATGCCAAGATTCTGGCTTGGGCTATCTCCCTTCCTTACCCTCCTGGGGGGTGGGCTTTTCCCACGGTTGGCTGTTTTTTTCTCATTTATTGTACAGGCAGTGTGAGTGTTGTGTGTGCACAGGAGTGTTTGGTGCTGACTGTTTTTTGTGTGCCTTGTGCTGACAGTCGTTTTTTCTTATTGATGGTTCAGCCTGGGGAGCTTCTCCCCCTCAGGCCGCCTCGGGGGGCCGGGCCCTCGGCGCGGCCGCGGTCACCCCTCCCCCTCTTTTTGGCGCTCTGGGATCCGCATTGCCTATCGTTCTGGGAGGGCGCGTTCTGCCCTGGCCTTATTCACATGAGGCTCGGCACCGGCGGCCATTTTGGCGCTCTGCTGTTGCTGCGGCTGCGGTTTTCCCCGGTCTGTAAGTGCCTGATGGCCCCTTCCTTAGCTTACGTGGGGGCCCCCCTTGCCATGGGGGGCCCCCTTGTTATACTTATTTTGCTTGTATATATGCAATTCTTCCGGTATAGGTGTAGATATATATATATATAATTATAATTAGTCATTTCTTTGTGACTGTTATCCCTTCATTATGTTTTTCAGGTTGTTTTGGTGTGTGTGCATTTTAAGGGGTTTTCTCCTGGTCCTTGAGTCCCTAGACTTAAATTGCTCACTAAAAATCCTCCCACTGGGACTTTAAAGGGGCATCCCGGGTTGCTTACAGCATAAATCCCCTACGGTCTTGCGACTGTCCCTAAAAAATCACCATATGGAGGCTCCGCAGGATACCGGGTTCGGGCTCCCTTTGGGACATTCCCGGCCATGTGTGGGTTGTGGGGTATCCCTTACGGGTGAGGATGTGCTTATTTGTATTCCATGTGCACAAAAGGCCATAATGCGGCAGTCTGGTACCCAGCCTTCTGGGTCGGCTCCCCCCGCTTCTTCCCCTTCCCCTCCACGCCTTATCCGTACCCCAAGTGACATGGTTGTTAGCGGGGAGTCCTCTGATGTTTGCGCTAGGTTGGCCAGCATCGAGAAATTTATTGCTAGCGCGGTGGACAAGAAGGCCCAGGCTAAAAAGAGACATTTGTCACCGGCCCAGGCGGCTTGGGATGTTGATGATGATTCCCTTGATTGGTCGGATTATTACCCGCTAGAGGAGGGGGAGTTGTATGAGGAGTCTGAGGCTGACGATGTACAGTTTTGTGATGCTGATGTTGGGCAGGCGCAGGGGGATGCCGTTGACACTACCAAGGTTTTGACACATCTCTTGGAGGTTTTGGATATTGCCCCGCCTGAGGCGCCCCCTCTCAAAAAAGGGGAATTTTTTGGTTCCCACACACCTCGTTTGGAGTTCCCTACCCAAGGTCACTTTGATGCATTGATCCTTAGGGAATGGGAGAAACCTAGTTGGCTTCCGGGTGTTCCTCAGGGATGGGATAAGAAGTATCCTTTTCCGGTGGAAGCGGTTAAGCGCTGGTCTTCTCCTCCCGAGGTCGATGCGCCAGTTTTGGGATTGACTAACACCTCGGTGATTCACACCCCAGACGCCACTACCCTTAAGGATGGCGAGGATAAGCGCCTTGATCAGATGGCATGCCATGCTTTTGCCAGTGTGGGTTCGGCCTTGCGTCCTCTGTGTGCATCTGCACTAGTGTCGGTGGCTGCTAGGTCTCTGGTCAGGGACTGGTTAAGGGACGCTCACCTTGATCCTGCCAGCGCTGAGTTTGCTACTCTTAAAAGGTGTGAATTGTTCATGGATTTTGTCTTGGCTGCTATGGAAGACACTATTGTCATGTGTAGTAGGACTTCGTCCTTATTGGTGGCCATGCGCCGATCGGTCTGGCTCCGCCAGTGGACGGCGGACTTTGTGGCCAAGAAATCGCTCACAGCTCTCTCCTTCTTGGGTTCGCGGCTGTTTGGAGACAAGTTGGATGCTGTGGCAAAGGGAGGTAAGTTACCTCAGCGTAAGAAGCAGCGTCGCTCCTTTCGGGGGGCAGGCTCCTTCAATCCTTCCTTTCGAGGTGCCAGAGCTTTCAGAGGTTTGGCCTTTTCGGGTGTTAGAGGTTCTTCCTGGAACAGAGGCAGAGGTCGGGCCCGACCCGGGGTTCCAAGCCTAAGCCCGCGGTTAAACCAGCTCAACAATGAAGGGGTGCCCTCACCCGTTCGGGTGGGGGGACGGCTGTGGCTCTTCTTCCAGGTCTGGGCCCGGGAGGTCACAGACAATTGGATCTTGGAAGTGGTTTTCTCCAGGTACAAACTGGAGTTCGAGTACTGGCCTCCTCCAAGATTTTTAAGGTCTCGGGTGCCCTCGGACCCCCAGGCTGTACAGGGGCTCGTGTTAGCAGTACAGAATCTTCTGGACATGGGAGTCGTATGCCCGGTGCCTCCCTCGGAGAGAGGCAGGGGTTACTACTCCAATCTTTTCACGGTTCCCAAAAAGGATGGCTCCGTGAGACCCATTCTGGACCTAAAGATCCTCAACAGATTCATCAGAACCAAGAAGTTCCGCATGGAGACTCTGCGCTCGGCCATCAATTCCCTTCGTCAAGGGGACTTTGACATCCATAGACATCAAGGATGCGTATCTGCATGTTCCTATTTTTCCAGCGCATCAGAGATTCCTCAGGTTCGCGGTGGAGGATCAACATTTTCAGTTTGTAGCCCTTCCCTTCGGGTTGACCTCTGCGCCGAGGGTCTTCACCAAGGTTCTGGCGGGCATAATGGCACTGCACAGAGCTCAGGGCATTCGCATTGTGCCGTACCTCCAGCAGGAGGAGCTGGACACACACCAGGTCGTGTTGACCCTGGAGAGGTTCGGGTGGGTGATCAACCACCCCAAGTCCTCTCTCCCCATCAATGGAGATTTCCTTTCTGGGCATGAGTCTGGATACCATTCTGGCCAGAGTGTTTCTGCCTCAGTCCAAGGTGCAGGGGATTCAGGATCTCATCCGCCTTCTTCTGGCCATTCCTTGCCCTTCTATCCGACTGGGGATGAAACTGGTGGGATTAATGGTGGCCTCCTTTGAGGCAGTCCCGTTTGCTCAGTTTCACATGAGATCTCTCCAACTTCACCTATTGACGCGTTGGGACAGGTGTCCGCAGTCCTTGGATCAACTGTTCAGGATGTCTCCCAGGGTTCGGCAGTCCCTTCGGGGGTGGCTGGAGTCGAGCAACCTGTTGAGGGGCAGATCCTTTCTGGTTCCTCGTTGGGAGACTGTTACCACGGATGCCAGCCTGTCGGGTTGGGGAGGTTTCTGGAAAAGTCATCAGTTCAGCGGGGTGTGGCGTCCTCAGGAGGCTCACAACCCCATCAATGTATTAGAGCTCAGAGCGATCCGGCTTGTCCTGTCACGGCTGACGTCACATTTACAGGGTCTTCCGGTTCAGATTCGATCAGACAATCGGACGGCGGTAGCCTACATCAATCACCAAGGAGGAACTCGCAGCAGGAGTGCCCTCAGGGAAGTCTCTCTGATCCGGCACTGGGCGGAGAGCAATGTTCCTTGCATTTCGGCAGTCTACATTCCGGGAGTGGAAAACACGGAGACGGATTCCCTGAGCAGGGGGTCCTCTCGCCAAGGGGAGTGGTCTCTCAATCCCGGGGTTTTTCAGTCCCTTTGTCACAAGTGGGGGACTCCGGAGGTGGATCTCTTTGCCTCACAGCACAATTACAAACTCCCGGCCTTTGTGTCTCTATCTCAGGATCCTCTATCTCTGGCAGTGGATGCCTTGTCCCTTGCCTGGAAGGATCTGGGGTTTCTGTACCTGTTTCCTCCCATCTCCATGGTGGGCAAGGTGTTTCGCAAACTGGTCCTGGAAGGGGCACCAGCAATTCTGGTGGCTCCAAGGTGGCCAAGAAGGGTTTGGTACGCAGACGTTGTAAGGTTGGCGGTAGATCAGTACCGGCTTCCCATGTTTCCGGATCTGATTTCTCAGGGGCATCTTCTTTACCCCAATTTACAAATGCTGGCTTTGAGGGCTTGGCTGCTGAAACCTTCATTCTGAAGGAGGAAGGTTTGTCTGAGGCTGTTGTTCAGACCTTGCTTAGAGCTAGGAAGCGGTCCTCTTCTGGCATTTACTATAGGACTTGGCGGTCCTATATTGACTGGTGTGAGGCTAGGGCCTTGCCTTGCAGGGTGTTTTCGATTCCTAGGATTTTGGAGTTTCTTCAGCACGGTCTGGATCTTGGGTTCCAGCTTAGTACCTTAAAAGGGCAGGTCTTGGCTCTGTCTGTTTTCTTCCAAAGATCTTTTGCCTTACACCCCCTGGTTAAGACTTTATTTTCCAGGGGGTTACTCATGTTCGGCCCCCTCAGAAGGCTTTGGTTCCTGTTTGGGATTTGAATTTGGTTCTTTCGGCTCTCCAGGGTCCTCCTTTTGAGCCGTTACAGGATATTGCTCTTTCTGTTTTCACTCAAAAGGTTGCCTTCTTGGTGGCTATTACCTCTGTTCGGCGTGTCTCTGAGTTGGCGGCTCTGTCAATTCAGGCCCCTTACTTTGAGAGACACCAGGTCAAGGTGGTCTTTCGCTTTAAGCCAAATTTCCTTCCTAAGGTGGTATCTGCCTTCCATCTCAATCAGGATATTGTTCTCCCTTCCTTGTGCCCGCCAAGTCTACCATTAGCAAACGGATTTGTCAGGCCATTGTTGGGGCCTATTCTGCTAAGGGGAGGACTCCCCCTTTTAAGGTCACTGCGCATTCTACTCGTGCTGTTGGTGCGTCCTGGGCTTTTCAGCACCAGGCTTCTGTTGAACAAGTTTGTAAGGCTGCTACTTGGTCTTCCGTTGATACTTTTTCCAAGTTTTACAAGGTTGATGTGCGGGCTTCAGCAGATGCTGTTTTTGGCCGCAAGGTTCTGCAAGCTGCAGTGGTTTAAATTGGTGCATTCTTTTACTGTTTTTGGTTCCCACCCATGACGGACACTGCTATTGGATGTCCCAGATGTCATGACTGTGGAAGCGGAGTGTATGTCACACTTGGAATAATACCGTTTTGTGAGTACTCACCTGTAAAACGGATATTATGAGTGTGACATACACTCCGCTTCACCCCACCCTTCTGGTATTCCGGATCCTTTATATGGTGAACCATTGTTTATGTTGTTAGTATTGTTATAATTGGTTCTTCCTGGTCCCCTTACTGCTATGCTGGGGAATTAGTGGGAGGTCCCAGGTATTTATGGACCGGGAGGAGCTCCTTTTTTTGCATTCATCTCTGCAGAAGTTCGCCCTCTACTGGAGATTACCCAGATGTCATGACTGTGGAAGCGAAGTGTATGTCACACTCATAATATCTGTTTTACAGGTGAGTACTCACAAAACGGTATTTTTTTACTTACTCTGTGAGCGCTCTCCCTTCTGCATGGCCTCCTCGGCAGCAAAGGAATGACTCATTTGCATGTTTCAATGTCCCCTTGGTTCATTTGCGAGAACCTAAAAAATGAGTCAGCAGAAGGGAGCAAGTTAATCAGGGAAAGCAAAGTGCTGGTGAATGAAAGATGCCTACCATGACGGCAAGCAGAAAGCAGGATAATGTTACACTTGGCTTGGAGTGTCAATTATACAACATGTTTTAGAGTAACCTTCCTAATGTGGAATGCCCTGCTGCTTAGTAAGGCAAAGGGAGCTAAGCATCAGCCCTCCAATACTAACTTTTTCAGTATCCAGTGGTGGCCTTTCTTCTGGCTACCAATTGAGTGTACAGGAAGGATATGCATGCTCACCAGGCAAACCCAATTGCCCTCCAGTGGTCACATGGGCCATGTATGCAATCTCGGTGAGTAATTAAGCCCTTTTTAAGGACTTTTTAGGTCTCTCATTGAGACACCCCTTGGGGAGGCTTCCAGGAGGACCTAATATACCATTTGATTCAAAGCAAATTCAAGCTCTTCTCTGCAACTCTGTGTCAAGGTCCCTAACACACCTACTCCTGCTGTCCATGAGCCCCCAAATCAGAAGACACTCACCTGTTCAGCATGAAACTCTTGACTGGTGGCATTGCATTTTATATGCCCTAAACTGAAGGTGGGTGTGTAAGGTAGTTTCTAGGCAAAATAGCGCTTCATGCGGGAAGGAAAAAAATTCTGCCCCCTCCTCACTCATCCTGTGGTGCTGCTGCTGTCTCACCGGTAGCAGCAGATAGTGCCCCCTTCCCATGACCGAGACCAATATGGATTGTTAAGGAGCCTGGTTTGTGGCCTGCACCAATAACATTGGCCCTGACTCATCTGCATACATTGTAAAGCGCTATGGAAGATGATGGGGCTGTATATAAATAAACTGAAAGAAAGAAATGACAAGCTGCTCTGTGAATTAAATAGTGTGGGAGGCCCTATATGGCCCTAACTGTCAGCCTCATTTAAGTATTAAGCAACAAACATATCTAACAACAATTAGAAAAAAACAGAGGTTTAGTCTCATATATATATCTAAATAAACATTAATAATAATATTCAGAAAACAGGATTGCTGGCATAAAGGTGCCCCCAATGGCCTTGACGCCCAAGGTGATCGCCCTTCCCTAAAAAACATCCCAGGAGGTGTGGCTGTTGTATGCGTGTGCAGCTGATTTCTTTCTCCTCTAATGCAGGAATCGCTAAAGGAAAATAGGTCAGGTTAGTTTAGTGTCCCTTTGCTCCAGGACCCTCCCTGGCACAGCGTTACTAGGTAGGGTCCTTGTAACCCTCTGACTCTGGAAGGACAAAGTGAATGGAAAAAAAACAGACTATTAACAGCAATGGCCGCCCTTGTATCTTCAGAAGCGAGGATTTTTCTTTTTTTTTTTTTATATTAGTGGTTCCAAGTGCCTTAGGTGTGACATCATTAGTTGTGTTGTTGCTGGTAGTGGTGTTAATCATTACTACATGATTATCTGGGTTTCAGTGGAGTTATTTATTAACTGTATTATACAGCTGTGGTGTGGAGTTACCTGAATGTTGACATCCGGGCCTCAAATAAGCATCTCCTTCCCAGTTCTGACAGTGGATGACTTAATAATAACAAAAAGCTTGGCTGACTTATCTTATATAATATATATATATATATATATATATATATATATATATATATATAACTTCGGGCTATTGTTTCGAAGCACCTTGCCCATTATGGGCACAATGATTGTAAATACTGGCCCAGCTCTGTGTTAGCACAGCGACAACGGATCCCTCAGCACTTAGTTCAGTAGCCAGCATGTGAGTTGTTACTAAAGGACTACCTGACCAATGTCATTTGCTAATCTAGGTACAATGTTAACCACCTGGGCAGAAAAGACTGGTGCTTCCATTGAGGAAATTTGCAGAACAGCAACCTGGTCTTCGCCCCACGCCTTTCTCAGACGCTATAGACTTTGTCTTCTCACAGCTAAGCACCAGGCTTTTGGAAGGAAGGTCTTAAAAGCAGTTCCCCCACCCATGAGGTATTTTCTTGCTTATCCTCTCCAAGTATCATACTGAAGGACGAAGGGAGAAGATCCCTGTTAGTCTTACCAATAACAGTATCTCTACAAGTCCTTGAGGAGGACCCTGTATTTGCTCCCCCCGTGCTTAAATACTGAATTGGTGGGGAAGGGGTGAGGCTTTTAAATTCTGTTCAGTTTGTGTTTCCACCTAGGGGAATTGGTCTCCTTCAGGATGAACTTTTTTGAAGTACCTTGCTTGAGCCGTCCCTGTAAGGTTGGAAAACTTGCTTTGTTTTTCTATATATGACTAACTGATTTAAAAAAGATCAAGACTACAAACCCGGCATAGTATCTGATGGATTCTATTGAATAACTTTAGCTCCCATCCTTCGTCTTTAGCAATTTCTGGATAGATTGGATCAAACCTAATTCGATTACTTGAATGAAAAATTCGATGCAAACTGGAGCATGTCTTTTATTTCTGCAGAGCAGAAGCAGGAGACTATTTGAGATAACATTACCTGTCGACCTTCTATAGAATGAGTCTGTCCCTCTTAGCAGCCATATGCACAAACCTTTCATTCTGTGCTAGCAAGGACATGTCATTCTAGTTCCTCATTTTTTTTCCTGGTAATCTCAGCTAGTGCTCCCCCTAGTGGCCAAATTCTGGCCACAGCTCCTGCTACAGTGTGGCCTAGATATGGAGTTCTTTGCCTTTTTTCAAGTTCCACTTTCCATTTTCTAATAATTCCAAGTACTGCCAGAGTTATCCATACTGTTTGTCGATCTATGGTATTAAAAATGCACAAAAGAGCTATTTAAAGTGGACCAACACCCTGAGGTGATCGGCCCGGGAATCTATAAGATTCCCGGTCCGATCACCTCACACACCGCGGGACATCCGAGATCGGGATGTCCCGCGGGGTGAAACCCCCCCCCAAACACCCCAAATCACCTTACCTTGTCGTTGGCGGCGGCGGACACCCCCCTCCCAGTCTTAGGGCACATACACAGACTCTCGTCCAATCAGAGCAGTTTGCCTTGCACATGTAATTCTCTTAAAACGGCTCTGTTTACATGCAGTCCTTTGGCAATCTGCAGCACAGCAGCCGCATCCCCAGCAGTGTGCGTGCTCCCACCCCAGCCTATCTGAATGGCCGTCGGATGGGAGGGCACTTACAGCCCGAAGATGCCGGCATGTGACCGCTGGATGTTTACATCGGCAAGGGAGCCGCAAAAGCAGGTTAGTGTTGTGGCGGGGCAATCTGGGATGCCCTGGGAGAAATGTCAGCCACCGGCTTTGGACTGTTTTAGATTCCAGGGCTGTTCCGCAAGTTTTTGGTTCTGCTTTAAAGTGCATGAAATGCAAAAAAAAATACCTTCCACCACCTTTTGGAGCAGATTTGTACTCATGGAGCAAAATGGGAGTGCGTATAGTATAGGTCAGGGGTGGGCAATTATTTTTTCCATGGGGTCACATGAGAAACTAAAAATAATGTGGAGGGCCGGGCCAAAAAGCTGAACTCAATTCTGCATAATATTAATTGTATTTCCCGCCCCTCCACCCAGGCAAGATGGTGCCAGGGCCTACCTCCTTCTCCTCCCCTGGTTGTGCTCTTCTTCACTGTCGGACGCCCGTCTGCCCCTCTTCGCAGCGGGTCGGCGCCTCCCGCACTGTACACAGACGATTACTTAAGCAGCAGCTGATCGGCCGCTCAGCTCGTCAGATCTGGCACATTCTCCCTTCCTCACTGAGTTAGAAACGGAGAACACGCCAGACGCTGCTTAAATGATCACCTGTGTACAGTGCGGGAGGTTGGAGGCGCCGACCCACTTCGAAGAGGGACGGGTGGGCTCGCACGTCGCAGGCAGCATGATCAGAGGGACGCCGAATCACGAGCGGAGGGACTCCGCCAGCCAGCTCAGCTGGGGCCGGTCAGAGCAAATCAAAGGGCAGTATACAGCCCACGGGCCATACAATGCCCAGGTCTGGTATAGGTGGTGGCAGATCAGATTGGGGTACAGATCAGTTTGCAGCCACCATTGTATTTCCACAATGGTTCAACCAGGAGAGGCTCACACATTGTAAATTATGTAAGAAATGTAATATTTTAAAGGGACAGTGTAGGCTCTTATGTTTTTGGCTGGACAGCTAATTCAATCCAGTGCTCTGATTTGCCTGGTGCGATGATTGGTTTCTAATTCCACAAGCCCCCCCCCCCCCTCTACAGTTTTATTGGGGTGTGAATTGGCTGTTGTATACATTTCCTTCGTGAAGTGACAGATGTGTGGACTGGAGTGCCCCTGGTTCCTTGTCTTATGCCGCAAAGGCTGGCCCTGTTTTGTCAATGTGACTGAGAAAACAAAGGTGTTGGTGGCCTAATTTGCTTCCTGTTCACCAGCCTCTTGTTCCCATTCAGCAAAGGGTTGCTCATGTAGATGCCATGTTTTGTGCTATCAACGCCAAGGGAAGAAAAGGTCTTGAGGAGATCTGTCACTGGGCTGAAAGCCTGAAAAGACCCCCTGACTCAGGCTTTTTTATTTCCTGGGCTTTGTGTAGCTGCTGGTGTGTACTAACAAACGAGAGTGTGAATAACCCCAAATATCTACTACTTGGCAGCGATGTATGAAAAGAGCTCATGTCTCTATATTATATATCTCCCTAACAGGCAAGAGTCTGACCATGTGATACACGTATGACGATACGATGTATCCCGATATATCCCCAATTTGTCTCAAAGACGATATATTGCAATTTTTTCAAATTGAATTTTAACTTAAAAAAATCATATAGGGCCCACCTTCCTGGGGGGGGGGGGGGGGGGGGGTGGTACCCCATTTGTTTTTTGAATTTTAAGGGTTAAAAAACTTTTAAAATCCCCCCCCCCAAAAATGGCGTGAGGTCCCCCTTACCCAGGATAACCAGCACGTACCAGCTATGGGAGCTTGTAGAACAGGGTGCAGGGGCCATCTTTGGCTCTACAAGCCAGCATAGCCTGTGGCTCTTCTGCCCCCCCCCCCCGGTAATGGGGGGCTCGGGGTTAGTGGCAAGTCACCCGCTAGCCGCAGGTGACTTGCCAGACCCAGAGCCTTGTGAACTGGTATAGGGGTCACATAGATCCTTTACCAGTTCACAAAGGGTTAACAGTAAAAAAAAAAAAACCAAAAAACGCCACACATAAAGAAAATGTCTTTATTAAAAAAAATGTAAAAACATTTTTTTTACTCACCTCCGATTGTCAGCTCCTGTGTCCCTCACCGATGCGGTGATCGCTGGACGAGGAGCGAGGCTACTCGTGAAGATGGTGGCACCCGTCGGGAAGTCAGGGGGAGAGGGCCTGTTGGGCGCTCTCCTGAAGACTGAAGAACCCGGGGGGCGGGGGGGCGATCGGAGGCCCCAATTCGGGATGCCCCAAGGACTGGCGCTCCAGGGCTTTCGATGTTCCTCTTTACCTTCCATAAGACGTAGTTGGTCTGTTTTAATGTAACAGAGCTAGCAAGGAAGCAGACTGGGTTTAGCAGTCCTCCCCTGTAAAAGTGGAATAGTATGCTCCAAACCCCCTGTGTTTTCTTTCAAGTAATGGAAAACAACGAGATCAAGTAGCCTTTTGACACGGGCTGTGTACGTGACAACTTACTATATAGTATGTATATCTTTCTTTTTTTTTTTTTTTTAAACAATTTTGCAATAGAGCTTCTTGTAGCCACTGACCACCAACAGCAGCAGTAAAATTGATTCCAGGGGAAAATGACAGGTTCAGGCTTTGAGCTGATGGTGGTGAATTACTGACAAATCGGAGGTGCAATTACGTGGTGTATGGCCGGCAGTTGTCTGGGTAAACACTCATTATACTGTTTGGTTTCTGGAGAGCCGCTGCCGTTTGATCGTCAGTGCAGGCCAGTGTATTGTGAAAACAGGGCGAGAGCACGAGCATGCCAACTAATTGCTTTCATCACTGGATCAAGGGAGATTTGTTATAATCAGTTTTAGTATATGTCTGTGTATTATACTATATAATACATATATATCACACGTTTACTAAAACCAATAGGTACGGTTTGAAATCTATATATAATAGCTATTGGCTGTGGTAAGCATTGTAGGCAAGGTGAACTGAAGACTCCTGTAAATGCATGCTTCACTTACTTTACAGAAGTACCCTGGGCATCGTAATGCATGAAGCATGGTCCTGTTTTACCTGGAAACCTGACTTTAAAGCGGACCAAAACCCACATTTTTAACTATTCCCCCGAATTGTTTCTCCATCAAGAGTACCTTTTACCAACTTTTACTGCTCCAGCTTCACTTTAATCCCAGGTAATGTCGCCTGTTTTAGCTGTAAAGCCCCGCCTCCTCCATTCATTGCCACTGCTGTGTCTGGCAGTGATGTCATTGCTGCACCTATGCAATGACTGATCATCTGCTATCTTACATAGACACAAAAAAAGGCGAAAATATAAATTTCTAGTTTTACGCCCTAATAAAGGAATATAGGCAGGGGCTTTGGCCAAATGTATTTCACAAGTTCATTGAGTTTTGTTCCACTTTAATGATTGATCTGCCGGCTTCTGGGTGTGTGGGCAATTGTGCAGACGGTATCACCAGGTCGCACACAAGCGCGCAGTTAATCTTGGAACTATTATAGGGTTCCTGTGGACCTTTTTACCAGTTCACAAGTAGAAAAAAGTAGGTAAAAAAATACCCCAGACCTTACAAAAAGTCCTTTTAATAAACACAGATTCCGTCCTCCTTAGTCTAGATGCCCTGATTGTCTGAAACCCCCGGTGTAGTGTCGTCTTTATCGCTGGCTTACACACATTGGTCATTTCCAGTGGCCCCATCACCGGCTTCCCTGTGGCAGTGGCATTCTCACACGCGACAGGGAGTCACATTCTGATTTGGCTCTGCGGGTGGCTAACATTGAAAAGCAGCTTGCCAGGACTGTTCCTAGGAAGGCCTCTGGCAAGAAGAGACACCTGGATCCCAGGCCGCTCCCCTTACTGAGGTGTATGTGGGGATTGATGATCTTGGTGGCTGTCGCCCCCTTGAGATGGGGGAGCTCTCCCAGGATTCTGACTCCTCTGGGAACCAGCAGGAGGGTTGCGATAGTGACCCCGTCCGGAGAGGAATCATGGTACCCTGAGGACACTGATAATCTGCTGTCACATATTTTTGAAAGTTTGCACATTGCTGCCCCTGAGGTAGCTAAGAGAAAGCAGGGGGAGCTTTTTCGCCCTGGTAAACGGCGTCTAGAGTTCCCTGAGCAGGAACATTTGACCATCTTGGTGCTTAAAGAATGGGAACGTCCTAACAAGCTGCCTGCTGTGTCCAAGGGTTTGGATAAAAGGTATCCCTTTCCTGCTGATCTTGTTAGGAGGTGGTCATTTCCCCCTGAAGTGGACGCTCCCGTGCTAGGCTTGTCCAATACTTCGGTCATGCCTTCCCCTGACACTACCACTCTGAGGGACGGTGAGGACCGGCGCATGGATCAATTGGCCTGCCATGCTTTTACCTGTGTGGGGGCTGGCTTGCACCCGGTATGTGCTGCCGCCATTACTGCTATTGCTCTTAAGAAGCTGCTCAAGCGTCTCATTGATGGCGCAACAGCTGGTAGTGTGGGGGAGGAATATAGGACTCTCTTACTTGGCTCTGATTTTGTGGCCTTTATCCTTACAGCTATGGATGATGCTGTGCGGATGTGTGGTTGGGTCCTCTGCGCTCTTGGTGGCTATTCGCCGCTCTGTCTGGTTGCGCCAGTGGGCAGCTGACGCTGCGGCTAAGAAAGCTCTCACTGGCCTCCCCTTTGTGGGGCTGCGGCTATTTGGGGAGCCTCTTGATGTTCTAGCCAAGGATGGAAGGCTGCCTCAGCTTAGGAGGCAGTCTCGGCCCTTTCGGGGGTCCTCTGCCCCCCTCCCTTCCTTCCGCATTCCCAGAGGCGGCCGTGGCTCCCTCCTCTTCAGTGGTCGCAGAGATTCTTGGGGCCATGGCAGACCCCGTGGTCGTCCCGGTCTCTCCTGGAAGCCTAAGCCCAAACCTTCTCCCAAGCCCCCTCAGGCATGAAGGGGCGCCCTCACCCATCCGGGTGGGGGGACGGCTTCGGCTCTTTGCTCACGTCTGGAGGCTTCATGTCTCAGACCGGTGGATTCAGGAGGTAGTGTCCTCCGGTTACAAGATAGTTTGCAGCCTGCCCCCCCCCCCCAAGATTCATCAGATCCCCGGATGTCTTTAAACCCCCTGTCTGCTCAAGGGTTGCTTCTGGCGGTTCATTGCCTGTTAGTCCAGAGTCATTTGTGCCCCATCAAGAAAGAGGTCAGGGGTACTATTCCAATCTTTTCACGGTCCCCAAAAAGGACGGCTCTCTGAGGCCCATTCTGGATCTGAAGTCAGATTCAAGCATTTTCGCTTATCTTATCTTCATGTGCCTATCTTCCCAGGTCATCAGAGATTTCTAAGGTTCAAGCTGCAGGATCAGCATTACCAGTTTATGGCTCTATCCTTCGGTATCACCTCGGCACCTCGGGTGTTCACCAAGGTGCTGGCGGGAGTGATGGCTCTGCTAAGGAACCAGGGCATCCGCATCATTCCTTACCTGGACGACATCCTGATTGTGGCCGAGTCTTTTCCTCAGGCCGAGCAGGACACTCAAATGGTAACATCCACTCTAGAGTCTTTCGGCTGGGTGATCAACTATCCCAAGTCTTCTCTGTCTCCGTCATTGGTGAGGTCCTTTCTGGGCATGACTCTGGATACCTCTCAGGTCAAGGTGTTCCTTCCTCAGCAGAAGGTGGAGGGTCTTCAGCTGCAGGCTCGGGCTCTGCTGTCGTGTCCTCATCCCTCCATCCGTCAGGGGGATGCAGTTGGTGGGCCTGATGGTGTCCTGCTTCGAGGCAGTCCCCTTTGCTCAGTTTCACATGAGACCTCTTCAGTTGCACCTCTTGTCAGTTTGGGATCGGGACCCTGCTTCCCTGGATCAGGAATTTGCTCTGTCTCCCCTGGCCGGACAGTCTCTTTCGTAGTGGCTGGATTCAAGGAGCCTTCTGGGGGGCAGGACCTTCCTGCCCCTGTGCTGGGAAACGGTCACCACGGATGCCAGTCTGACCGGTTGGGGAGACTTCTGGATGTCCCTGAGGTTCCAGGGTAGGTGGGGCCCACAAGAGGCCCATGCTTCCATCAACGTCCTGGAACTGAGGGCGATCAGGTTGGTTCTTTCTCGCCTATCCACTCACCTTCGGGATCGGGCTGTTCAGATCCGCTCAGACAACCAGACGGCGGTGGCCTACATCAATCATCAGGGAGGGACTCAGCAAGCGAGCCTTCAAGGAAGTGTCTCTGATTCTGTCTTAGGCGGAACAGGATGTTCCCTGCATCTCAGCGGTCTACATCCCAGGGGTGAAGAACCAGGTGGCGGACTCCCTGAGCAGGGGGTCGTCTCGTCTGGGATAGTGGTCTCTCAACAACCAGGTGTTTCCCTCTGTCACCGCTGGTGTCAGCCAGATGTGTACCTGTTTGCGTCCCATCGCAATCACAAACTTCCCAGATTTGTCTCTGTCTCAGGATCCTCTGGCATTCGCCACGGATGCCCTGGCAATACCTTGGATGGAGTTTCAGCTTCTCTGTGTTCCCTCAGTTTCCTCTCCTGGGCAGGGTCATGCGCCAGATAGCCCAGGAGCGGGTACCAGCGGCACGTCTTGCCCAAGGATCTTCTGACTCAGGGACAACTGTGCCATCCCAATTTACAAACTCTGACTTTAACGGCTTGGCTGCTGAAACCTCCATATTGATGGAAAAGGGGTTGCCTGCCTCTGTTGTTGATACCATGATTCGGGCTAGGAAGAAGTCCTCGTCCTTTATCTATTACAGGGTCTGGCATGCTTACATTTCCTGGTGTGAGTCCAAGTCTCTTCCCTGTCGGTAGTGACTTGAACTACTGGCCGTTACTCCCACCCTAGTAGGATCCCACCCTACTTTGGACACTGCTTTTGGATGTCCCAACTGTTATGAATACCGAAGCGGGCCGTGCCATGCAATGAAGAAAAAGCAATTCTGTGAGTACTCGCCTGTAGAATTGTTTTTGTGATTGTTCCAAGTTAATTGGGGTTTTTTTTACCTTCTTCACATTTTTTACTTTATTCTCTCTCGGCTTCTTGTCTCATTGCTTGTCTACGCTGGGAACTCTATGGTTAATCCCGTTTTTATAGGGAGCTGGGAGATGCCACAGCTTTCTGCTGTACCACTGCGCCACCCTGTGGCGGAATAACCCAACTGTTGTGAATACCGAAGCGGGCCGTGCCATGCAAGAACAAAAACAATTCTACAGGTGAGTACTCACAGAATTGCTTTTTTTGCACATTCTTCCATTATTCCCCTTTGCTTTCTGTGGCTCCTGCATTTTCATTTCTTCTTTTACTCTTCCTTTCTTTTGTGACCTCTATCCGTACTTTCTTTTTCTTTCCCCACTCATCTCTGTTTCCATATTTTCTGTGTCTCCTTTTCCAATGTCCCCTCCATCTCTCTCTTGTCTCTTTTGTTCCATAATATGTAGTAGGAATGTCTTATTTTTCCCATAAACAATCTACATTTGTTCTGCATTTTCATTCCAGAATTGATAGAGCCACTGTAATATAGCAGCCCCCCTCCCCTTCCTGGTTGGTACAACTCAGTAAAAATGTTTGCCTTGGGGGTGGGCAGGAGCTGCTGCAGACTGAGGATTGCGGCTCCAACATGCAGCTCCCCCGCTTCTGCACAGCGGCAATCATCCTAGGGCTTATTTTCACGGTAGGTGCTTATTTAAAGCGGACCTTCACCCTAAATAAGAGCATATCTTATATGTTTCCCACACCCTGTACATACAGATTGCTCACATTAAAAATCTTCCTACCTGCATTTACTGCATGTCTTTAAACATCCAAGATGGCGGCTCATGGAGCATCAGGCAGCCTGCAAACAGGAAGTGTCTTCTGACTGTGTCGCTCTGCATTCTGGGATTGCTGTCCTTTCCCTGACCTCAGCTCTGCTCTGTCTGTGCAAAGCACAGCTGTAACCTCACCCCCTGCTCTTTATCCCGCTCTCCTTAGTATGTGATGCTTCTGAGGCAAGATGGCAGCACTCGTATCCTAGAGTCCTGAACGGAGTTGCAGCCCGGTGGTGGAAAGAATAATAAGCAAGCAACTAATAACTTAAAATATATTAATTTTAGATTATGGGGAATAGTTTAAGGGTTTGGGCTTTTCATTAAATCACGCTGAAGGTCCGGTTAAGTTTTTTATTTAGTCTTTTGTGGGATCACAAGCTGGATTTTTTTCTTCAAGCATTTTTCACAATCCTTCCATTAGAAACATGTCCCCCTTTTCCTCAGGCCAGTGCCATCCAGGAATCAGCTGTACACGCATGCGTCAGCCAGTAGGAGATGTGTGGCACTGCATTGTGCAACCATCCTATGCCCCATCTTTCTGAAAAAAGAAAGGGGTGTATCTCCTAAACTTGGGGCTTACAGGCAGTGGGAGGTGCTTGTGGACCTGAGCCTGCCTGCCACACAGTTGCCAGAGAGGTCTTTTCCACTTGAAGAGATAAACCATAAGAGGCCAAGTAGGGCTGCAATATGCATCTGTGTTTTCTCGCCATTATAGATGTGTTTGGGGTGGCAGAAGATATTTGAACTTGGCGATGGCGTTGACAGATTTCAGTACCGGTGAATGAGACCTGTTACTTGCCTAGTGCACAGTCCCTCCTACCTGTGCGTGTGGAAACACTCTGTGCCCGCCTGTGTGTGGGCTTCCCTCTGCCGGGTGATGGCATCCTGGCATCTCTATCAGCTCCTTATCAGCTGCTGCATTTCTCGCCCTGGGAAGGGCCATCAACATTCTTACAGCCCTGATGATAAATCAGCAGAGCGTGCCTGTTTATTTCACTGATTCATCGCCCTGGAGCCTCCTTGGCACCCCTTATATCCATCATGGAGATTGCATTCAAAAGTCTTTATCTCAGGCAGGGTATATAGTGGCTCTGACTTCATTGGCTTGTTGTGCCTGGGAGTGTTATGTACTGGGATGAACAGGGAAAGGCTAATTGGTTATATAATGTGAACATTTAGAATTAAACCAAGTCATGTTTTAAAAAGATTTAAAGTTAAAGCTGTAAACTGGCATTAAAATGGACCAAAACCCACCCTGGAGTCTGAGACTCCAGGACAGGCTTACTCCCTCCTCCCTGTGCGAAAAACCCCAGGACGCCCTATATTTTTACCTTTCCCCTGAGCCCACAGCGCATGCGCAGCTGGCATCCCTTCTCGGCTGTGCGCGGCCATGCCCGTCGCATCTGAATGGTTGTGTGTGGCTGCGAAGGGAGAAAGTGATGCCGTGCACCACCGATGTGTGAAGCTAGAGATTCCGTTCAGCTTCTCCAGTCGCACATTAATATGCGGAGCGAGCTATTGATTGGAGGAGCGGTTGCGTTGTGGATTGGGAGTCCGCACCTGTGCTGCTTAGATCAATTAAGCAAACAGGCAATCATTAGGGTTTCACACATAGGGACATTCCAAATCGTGAATTTTGTTCTGCTTTAACTTTGTGGCGTCCCTTGCTACTTTCACCATTCGTGCCTGGCAGACCCTGGCAGCATGCAGAGCAAAGATGCTGGCTGGGTGGGGGGCTAAACTGGGGGCAAGTATGGCGGGAGCCCTCCGACTGCGCTCACCCGCTGTCGGTTATTCGGACATGCCTGTTGAATTTTAAAGCAGCGCAAAACCTGGGTATTTGACTATCCCGGGGATTTTTGGGGGGCGGGCACAGAATCTACATCTCTGGTCCATGGCACACTGCTTTTAACCCCATGTGCATTTTGTGCAGGCCATGTACAGGGTCCAACATGTTACTGCCAATAAGGTCTGGTAACAAGGATGGATAGATAGGGCCTGGGGGAGAGACATGAATGGAAGAGTATCTGTAAGAAAGAGGGATGGATAGACAGAACAGGAAGGGAGGGATGAAGAGAAAGCCAGGAGAAGGGATGGATGAGCACAACTAGGACAGTAATGGATGGGGGGTAAATGGCCAGAGCTGGAGGAAAGAGTAATAGATTGGCAAAGCTGGGGATGAGATGGATGGGGCCGAGCTGTGGGTACATGAATGGATGGGGCTGAGCTAGGGAGACGGGGATCTATAGGGCACAGATGGTGGTAGAGGAATGGATGGGGCAGAGCTGTGGGGACATGAATGGATGGGGCTGAGCTAGGGAGACAGGGATCTATAGGGCACAGATGGTGGGGCAGGAATGGATGGGGCAGAGCTGTGGGGGCATGAATAGATGGGGCTAAGCTAGGGCGACAGGGATCTATAGGGCACAGATGGTGGGACAGGAATGGATGGGGCAGAGCTGTGGGGACATGAATGGATGGGGCTGAGCTAGGGAGACAGGGATCTATAGGGCACAGATGGTGGGGCAGGAATGGATGGGGCAGAGCTGTGGGGGCATGAATAGATGGGGCTAAGCTAGGGCGACAGGGATCTATAGGGCACAGATGGTGGGACAGGAATGGATGGGGCAGAGCTGTGGGGGCATGAATGGATGGGGCTGAGCTAGGGAGACAGGGATCTATAGGGCACAGATGGTGGGACAGGAATGGATGGGGCAGAGCTGTGGGGGCATGAATGAATGGGGCTAAGCTAGGGAGACGGGGATCTATAGGGCACAGATGGTGGGACAGGAATGGATGGGGCAGAGCTGTGGGGACATGAATGGATGGGGCTAAGCTAGGGAGACAGGGATCTATAGGGCACAGATGGTGGTACAGGAATGGATGGGGCAGAGCTGGGGCGGAGGGAGGGGGGGGGCAGAATTGGAGACCAAGAAACGTAGTTTGTGTGTAACTTGCAATGCCGCCTGCAGTACTTCATATTGCAATGCTAGGTGCCAGCGAGCAAATCATGACACTGGCAGGGAAACTAAGCACTACATCGCCAATCAAGTAAAGGGGGGCACAGCGGAGCACGGCAACACAGAAGCAATTGAGTGCAGGACTGTGAAGGCAGGGATCCAGAAATCCGGCGCCGAGGGCCGCATTTGGACCCCGGTCCACCAGTTGAGTACTGCTGTTCTAGGTCTTTGGCATTCTAAAGTAATTTTTTTGGCTTTAGGTCAGCTTTAAGCTTCCACAGAGCCGCAAGGTAGAGTCTGCGCTTGTTGTTCCAGCATTACATTGAAACATGTTCCTGTCACTAGATCAGCGGCTTGGCGCATGACGCCGTCTCCGGCAAGCCATGACATCATGGTGCGGAGCGTGTCTCTGCAGTGGCATGGCCCGAGGGGGGGGGGGGATACACACGCTTCAGCGACTGGAAGTCATGGCCGGTCCAGGCATTGTCTGTGGTGCTGGGAGCTGCGAGTGTGTGGGAGGGGGATGTAATCCCACTTAGTATTCAGTGGACGAGTATGGTAGTATTACTAGGCAGCCCACGGCTCGGCTTCCTCCTATCATTCACCAGACTGGAGAGAGCCAGAGCCAGCGAGCGGACGCGTCCTGTGACATGGGGAGCACAGACAGCAGGTGATGGGGTGTTTATTCTCCATGGTGGGGGGGGGGGGGGGGTGACAGCTGTGTATCTGTGTGTGTATGTGTAGTTCTATAGTCCCCACTGAAGCAGAAGCGCTCTTTAGCATGCACGCTGTGTGTAATGCATTGAGCACACAGTGTATGGTGCGTGTGGGCGTCCATCCGGATTGCATCGGCTTACTCGCGTTTCACATTTAATCGTTTGCATTGAGCTCTTAGAAACTGCAGCCTCTGGAGTTTTTTTTTTTTTACAGAGGGAATAAAATTGGGATTACACAGGTAGTGGCTGCGCCCAATCCCTGGGTGTTGTGATTACGGTCAGCATGAAGATGCAATTTAGTGCATGTGCTTGGGGCTGGGGTAGCGTCTGTGTGACAACATGCTCATTAACTGTCCAGATGACACCATATATTTAAAGGGGGCGGGTGACAGCGCTGCAAGTCGTAATGTCACACCTCGCACTGCCCTTTTAATTTATGTCCATTGTGAGGACTGCACTCCTTCAATGTATCCGCATGCTGCTGGGGTGGAGCCTGAGGAATGATGTCATACACCATTAAATGATGTTATGGCTGACTGGCGCCTGGTGTAGATCATGAGGCTACACCTGTCTCTGTCAAGCAGAGCGCGAGAAAAATGAGCATTATTGAAGTTTGCTATAGAAGAGACAGTCATTTCTGTTTTGTATTTGGGGGGGGGGGGGGGGGGGGGGGACCGAACTTTGCATTTGTTGTGTTGAATAATGAGAGCATTTCTGTGACAGGTAATATATACGCACATTACTGCAGGCGCTTAAAGCGGACCTTCACCCTGAATAAGAGCATATCTTATGTTTCCCATACCCTGTACATACAGATTGCTCACATTAAAAATGATCCTTCCTGCATCTGCTGAATGTTATGAGCCTTTAAACATCCAAGATGGTGGCTCATGGAGCATCAGGCAGCCTGCAAACAGGAAGTGTCTTCTGACTGTGGCACTCTGCATTATGGGATTGCTGTCCTTTCCCTGATGCCAGCTATGCTCTGTCTGTGCAAAGCACAGCTATAACCCAGCCTCCTGTACTTTATCCTGCTCTCCTCTCCTCTTTATCTTTGATGCTTCTGAGTCAAGATGGCGGCGCCCGTATCCTGGAGTCCTGGACAGAGTTGCAGCCCAGTGGGGGAAAGAATAATAAGTGACTAAAAACTTAAAATATATTCATTTTAGATGCTGGGGAATTGTTTTTTTTAAGGGTTTGGGCTTTTCATTAATTGATGCTGAAGGTTCGGTTTAAAGAAGAACAAAACCAAGGATTTTGACTATCCCCTGTTTCGTTCCCAACCCAGTTTGGGATGCCCCGCTTTGTGAACCCCCTCCCCGATTGCTCAGAAAAACTCGCCCTTCCCCAGTCCTACGGCAGATGTGCGGGCTTTCATCCAATAAGAGACGCTTGGCGTGCATATGTAATGCTCTGTTTATGGCAGTTGGGAGCAAGAGCTGGCGCGATCCTGAGCCCCCCCATTCTATCTAACTGGCTGGAAAACACTCTGCCCAAAGGTGCAGTGGTAACGCAGTAGGGCATCCAGATTTGGGATGTCCCAGATGAAGGCCACTGGGTTCCACTTTAAACCGGACCTTCAGCATTATTTACTGAAAAGCCCAAACCCTTAAACTATTCCCCAGCATCTAAAATTAATGTATTATAAGTTTTAGTCACTTATTATATAAAGTGTATATTTGTATATGTTTTGTATGTCAAAATGATGTCCTCAGGGTGCTGAGCTGATCTATCATATTTTTCTTATCTTGGAAAATAGCTTTTACTGCAATCTGTTGCTATTCCCAACTGTACACCAAGATCTACAAGACGAGAGAAGGGAGCTCTACACACAAAACACTGCTACTATGGCATCTGCTGAGGTGAGGGAGTATACTCAGCCTTACACATGGTCAGCAGCGGTGTTCTGGGTGTACACGGCTCACACCTTTCTTCTTGTAGGTCTTGGTGAACAGTTGCCAATAGCAACAAATTAGAGGTAGTGAAAACTGCTTCCATGAATCACATTTGCTGAAGTAAGAAGAAATACTAGATCAGCTCAGCACCTTGAGGACATCATTTTGGCACACAAAAATATATACTTCCATCAAAAGTGGACTTTCCATTTAAATCAGGCCCCCTCCCATTTGTTAATCAAGGGGTTGTCTGTCCATATAGGACTGGCTTTCTCTCTGCACCCCCGCCCACCTTCCAGCAGGCTGCCTTATTTGTCTCAATACTTCAGGTAACGGGCTTCACCTATAGAAGGTGTTGGTGGTCGGCAACATTGTTTTGCAGAGTTTTAAGTTAATTCAGTTAATTTCTTAATTTCACTTACTTGCAAAAGGGCCCATTGGGTCTCTATCACCCAGTGGCTCACATAGACCTGGAGCTGGCCCTGTGGAGAACCAGCAATGAAAAGGCTTAGCTTGTGATATCAGATAGAGGGTCAGCTTTAATGCCTAGGTCCAGCAAATTTTTTTTTAAAGCAGAGATCTAGTGGATAAAAAAATTATAATCATAGCAAGTATAGCTCTGAAGCTGAAATGTTACACCTGTAAAATATTTCAAAATAAATGCCAGTTTAGAAAACATCTGATACATTCAAAGAGTGGACCAAAACCCAGCTAAATGGGCCTGGGAATCTATAAGATTGCTGGGCCGATCCATTCCCACCAGGGATGCCCCGCTGTGTGAACCCCCCCCCGGACACCCGCTACACTTACCTTAATCATGGTCCAACGGCGCATGCACGGGCCTCGGCCGTATATCGGGCTTCTCTCCAGCAGGGTGCAGCCGCGCTTTACTTTAACAGAGAGATGCGCCCGCCAGTGCGCTCAGACGCTGAGCTAAGACGCTGCTAAACGCGGCTCACAGCGCGCTGATTGGATGAGCGGCCGAGCATGCACCGTGAGGTGAGTTGATCCGGGCGATATGGGGGGTTTCACATAGCGGGGTGCCCCGGGGGAGTGGACCAAAACCCAGATTAGTCAAAATCCTGGGTTTTGGTCCACTTTAAAAAAGGTAAACCACATATGTAACTCTGGGAAGACCTTGTTTAAACCTGACCTTCACCCTGAATTAGAGCTTATCTTATATGTTTCCCCCACCCTGTACATACAGATTAAAAAAATCATCCTACCTGCATCTACTGAATTTTATGAGCATTTTAACATCCAAGATGGCAGCCTGTGGATCCTGTGGAATGAATTAAAAGTGACTAAAAACACTGAGCTCACCTTTAGCCAGTCCCATGTGTCTCCTCTTTTTGGTGCTGTTGCAGGGCTCAAAGTTTGGCCCGCTTTTGCTTTCCATTCCTTCACGACCACCTCCACATGTGGTTGCAGAGACTCCCCTGTGCCTCAGTGCTCGCAGCAGTGGCTTGCTGGGCTCACTAGTGGTGCTGAAGGAAGGGTGGCCATTCAACCACATTTGGAACATCCATGCAACCACATCTTTCCTGGAAGTCCAGTAAAAACATGACTTGTACTTAGGCAGCAGGGGGACTTCCCAAATCTGAATCTCCCTCTGTTAATGAGTACAACATAATCGGGGGGAGGGGCTGGGCTGATGATACCAATTTGTGAGTGCCTATGTACCATGGTGGGCAACAATTGATTGTGAGCATTTTTTGATTAGCAGAGGCTAGGTTAGTGTTCCTGCCAGTTTGGGAGTACTACCATACAGGATTACTATGCTTAACAGTACATTCCCTGCTATAGCAATAATGGGGAAGCAAGGAGCTTGCTTGAAGCCTGTCTAATGTGCCTCTCCTCCATTTCTTGCAGTGTGCTGTAGATGTTGTAGGTCTCCAAAGTTTGCCTAGTCTTTCAATTTCATTCCTCCATGGCCACCTGCAAATGTGGTTGCAAGGCCATCTTTGTCTGTCAAAGCTCCCAGCATGCCACAGTTGTCACCCCCCTCATGCTAGAAGCACTATGGGACATGTGGGCGTGTGACCACATTTAAGACAGGGTCATGAAAAAAATGGAAAGCAAAGTATAGTTCAAGCTCAAGCTTCTACAGTGCACTGCTGGAAATGGAAGAAGCGGCACATGGGACAGGCCTTAGGTGAGCTCATTGCTATTGCCTGGACTGTCCCTTCTAAAGAATATCAACTAAGGTAAATGCGGATGTCACACCCCTGTGGGCATTGCCATTTCAATACTTCCTAAACACACCATGACAGTTGCAGTTGTTGTTTTCTTGGACTCCACACAGACTAAGTAAGCTGGTCCAGTGAGCAGCCGCTTCCACAGCTTTTTACCACCCCTTATGCTGGAGGAGTTCTGAATTACCTATGACGTCCTTCTTTAATTTCCTTTAGCTTTGCTCTTGAGATCCTGTCTGTCTCTCCACTTTGTGTTGCCCACACAATATTGTGTTGTGAAAGTTTGTAGTGACAGGTTAAACCTTTGCTCTATATTTCTTTGTTTTTCCACAGACCAAAAAATACTTGCGTGGCCTTTTCAATTGCCGCATACTTCTGGCCGGAGTTTTGGGAACATTTCCGCATGAACGACGTGCCTAATGGTGCCTGCAACTATGTGGGGGCCCTGAATAATCCTTGAGGTGAGTTCTTGACAGGGCTGTTTTTAAACCGCTTGAATTATAAATGTGTAACTATAACTGATGTCTTAATCAAAAGGACAACCTGTATGCAAGGCACCTGCCAAGATACTCGCCTTGCTCCAGTGCCAGATCTCAAAACTCCTGCCTTACCTAAGGAATGACTGAGAAGATGTGTGCAAGGATTTTGACACTGGGGTGACAATTTCCAATTTTGGCCTTATGGTGTAGGGACTCTAGCACAGCCAGGTTGTCTTAGTGGACCGGCAGCTTCAGTCCTTCAGTAGATGGAGTGATCAGCGCTAGAGCATCTCACTGAGCCATATAAACCTGCTTCATACTTGTCTCCAAAGCCACACCTTGCACCACATAGGTCACTTTTGTTTTGTGGGGCCTCTCTAGCTGAAAGCGGTAGGAAGAGCAACCACTTCAGTCCCAGAGCAGAATGAGGGCCTGGTGTAGGAATAAGGTACATTTATAGGCCAACCTTGCAGAACATGCATTTTTAAGGCACATTCCAAGAAGGTGCCACAAAGTTCCATTGTTATGTGTTTACCCACACATTGTCACTTAGACTACCACCTCCACCTACTGCCAGGATCTGGGAATGGCTCTCAACTAACCTCAGCCATTAAAACCTACCTACTCCTTGACTCCTCCCACTGCAGTATTGGGTTGATACTCACTGGGGTCGATTCAGAGCCTGGTTAAAAACCTTGCTTCTTTTTTTAGGAGAGCATTCACTTTTATTGTCCACCTTGGGGCTTATTCAGAGCCAGGTGAAAGTTTGCACCCGGTAGACAATGAAATTGTATGGCAGTTCAGGCTCTGAAGCGATGTCCGTGTCTCTACAAACCCTGTTAGAGAGATTTACACGTGTATATCTTTCCACAACCCTCACCCATTACCCCATTCATATTCTATTTAACAGTCCCCATATTCTACCAATACACATGCTGATTTCCTTACCTCCACAAATATATGGGTCCCGTATTTGAAGTGGACCAAAAGCGGAGCTAGAGTCTTAGACTCCAGGTTCACCTAATTCCCTTCCCCCGAGGCATACACATTCGGGATGCTCTGCTTTGTGAAAACCTCCAACTTCCCTGTATAACCTACCTTCTCCCCAATCTTATGTTGCATGTGTGAGCTGCGGCCGCCATAAGCTGACCCTTTACCCGGGTGTGCGCCTGCGCCAGACGTTTGTGATTTTCCGGCACAGGCTCTCACTCGGTTAGAGGATAGCAGAGATGTGGCTGCCGACGTGCTTGGCTGCTTTCGACTAGATTTGTCCTCTAGCTGATCCTTAGCTGAAATCTCAGAGCGTGCTGATTGGACGATAGCCCCCCCCAATCAGAACCATATTCCCATTACTCAACCCATCTAAACTCCAACCAATGCTAGACAAACAATTACTATAGAACATAACTGTTATGTTATTGTGCCAAAGATCTCATCCAGATTTGGTGTACTTTCAATGTCATCCATAAGATTCCTGGGCTGATCGATTCCCTCCCCCCGTGGTATCCAAAATCGGGATGCCCCGCTGTGTGATTCCCCCCCCCCCAGGTCGCCCCATACATGAGTGCGCTGATTGGACGAGAGGCCCGCATGCGCTGTTGGACCGGGAAGAGGTGAGTTGACTTTGGCGATCTGGGGGGTTTTACGCAGCGGGGCACCCCCGGATGCTCACTTTAAAGGATTAGTCTGTGTACTGCCCATAATTAGTAGGATTCACTCTGGTGTGCTGCTGAATGAAGTTATTGAAGATCAAAACCTCTTCTGAAACCCAGCCTCCTTATTTTTTTTTTTTGGTGCACGACCAGCTTTTTCTTCACTTAGAGGTGGTCCTATCTCCAAGCCTGTTACATCAGTCTGAGTGGCAATAGAGAAAAATAGATTCTGCACTCATCCATAATGCAATTTAAACCAATAATGCCTATACCCGAGGACTGATTGTATTAACACTATTTTCATCATAATTAGCAGCTGCGATGACAAGTTCCCATTAATGTGCCAACAGAAATGTGAAACTGTACATCATTCTATCATTCGTTTGGCAGAACCTCTTACTGCTTTTGGCCCCTTTGGGTAATCCTCCGATTCCCTTTAAATTGAATCATAAGAAATAGAAATATTTCAGTTTCCTCAGAACCATACACATATGTACAGTTGAATCGAATCCTGTGGTTAAAAGAACTAACCTTTGGTAAATTTGCATTTTTTTAGCATGCAGAGTAAATCTGCTTTCATCAGGGTTTTAATTAGAGACTGTAATTTCCAACAGCGGAAATCCAAGCTTTCAATCTATAAAAATGGCGTCATTAAAACATGATATTTGCCAGAGTCAGATTTTCCATGCTGCTCGCTCTATTCAATGTGTTCTTCACTTTGTAAATAAGATTTAAAATTTTTTGTGTGTGGGTTTATTTTATCTCCTCTGATGGAAAATAACACCTTTCTGCATGTGAGTTTTAAATAAAGTTATATAATGTTTGTTTTGTGCTTGGCGGGCATTAGATAGTTGGGATAATCCACCATTGGGATTAAAGGATCATTTCTAGTGGGATTGAGGAGCTTCGTGCGAGCACCAGCATTAGGGCGCCTGAAGAGCTTTCATATTCATGCTGCTGATAAGAGTAGCTGGGGGTAGGGCAGAGAGGCTTATTTTCTCGAATGTCACATCATGACTCCATAATGATGGTTTTTCAGTGTTCATGGTTTAATGCTAAATCTTTACGCCTACCTCTGAGGCATCCTACATTGGATGCCCTGCTGTGCGAGACCCCCCGGGTGCCGGTGATCTTACCTGATCCTGCGACGCAATTCTGCATCCCCAGCTTTTGTCCGGCCAAACGCTCCCAGCCTTTCTGAATGGCTGGGCGCGGGAAAGTGCACACGCTCAAACAACATGCCAAGGATACAGCCTGTGGGGCATGGCTTTGGCGCTGGAAAAGCCTGGCCCACCTATTGGGACTATATGGCCCAGCAAGGCCGCAGACACACAGATTCTTGGCTAAGGCAAAGAGATTGTTCAAGTTAAATAAAGGTTTTAATGCAATGAGCACACTAGGCAGTGATAACAAACATTTGATTATGGTGGAATGAATACAAATGTAGTTCTGAGAAGTGGTTTACAGTCAAAGTTTCCTTAGTAGTGAGTAGTGATGCTGGGCTTCCACATGGAGGTGAGTAGAGAGCTGATAGATTGTTCGAGCACCTCCCGCACGCTGCAGCATGACCTTCCAAGAAGTGACATAAGCCTGGCCCAGGGTCATCTCCTTTATGCCTCGGGACCCTTTCACCCCCTCCCTTCTGTGGGGGGGACTGTTTCCTCCTTCTGTTCTGGATCCAGCTTTAGAACCTAAAACCCTTTAGGGGTTATAACTTTGGGCAGGGGGGTCATATGACTCTGTATATGGCACGAAACGACTGGGCTGGATGCCGGGCATCCAATGAGCCCAAAGATGGAGTCCCTAAATGGGTCAGAACCCGAGATCTCCATTTCTTTAGGTTCCTCTGTTTGCATGGCCATGAGAATCGTACCTCTATGTGCAGTTTTGTATGCCTGGTCTGTATCTGACTTGGTGCTGAGACACACAATGGCCCAGCTATGGCTCAATTTGTGTTGGTGCCAGTTGTCTGAGGTTCTTGTGCTTGATGTGAGGAAGCTCACAGCCAGGGATCACCTTTGCTTCAGAACCATCGGGGCCTTCCCGGCCCAGAGGTGTGAGAGAATCAGCAGGGTGTCTGTGATCTGCGCTTGGCTCAACTCACAGATGCTAATTCTTTTTCCTGGGAAGATTAGGTCCTGTGCATGTTTATGGCTAGAAAGCCTTAATGCTACAGGCAGAAATAAAGAGGGAACTCCGGACTTGTATCAGTGGGTTTTTACACATTTAAACTGGATTTTTTCCTTCACAGGGGGCCCAAACAATGACTGGTGGACCCAAAATTGGGTTTCCACCCGCTTTCAAGAAGACACGATGCACCAGTGCACCAAGTGTGTTTTAAAGAAAGCTGCATCTGTACCTTGTGTCCTGCTCCTGCAGGTCCGGTGCTCCACAACTCACCTGATCACAATCACCAGGGTGTGGTCAGGTCCTTTCCATTCATTGCAGTGGAGGTAGTGGGTGAAGCCTTACATGCCCTCCTCTCCATTGTAGTGAATGGAGGGGTGTGGCCACCCCGTGACTGATGGCGGGGTTTGGTCTGGCATGGAAGTGCCAGAGAATAGAGCTCCAGGCCTTGGGTGATGTGGGAGACAGCTGCTGCAGCGGGGGCCCGATAAAGCCATTGGGTGAGGTCTAGAGTGCCAGACCTGCAGTGACCAGCAGGGCAGGACAAAAGTTAGTTAGCGTTAATATGTGGTTTTCTTCTGAGAGATAGTCAGAAATATTTCAGCTAAGACACTGATATATGGTGATTTTGGGCCCAGCCTTTACTATTTCTTTAAACATGGCGGCAGTTACACATACAAGTTAAACACATTTAAAGAGGTTTTTGGTTTGTGCCCCCACTGGGAAGCTTTACTGTATGACCCCCCCCCAATTCACCAGTAATTTTACCTCCACAACCAGACATCACATCAGAAAGGTTTCAGATCAATTCATCAATTTTACTTTGAAAAACGTCATTACATACAAAGCATTGATAATACACTTTTCTGCACATAATACATTACACAAGTGTACAGTTATACATTTAGGCTGGTTTGGTTAGGATTTAAAATGCCCTTATCATGTCTTCATGTTGAAGCAGTTCAGTAGTTGAGAGCAGATCATCGACCTAGACAACAAGGAGATATCAACAGATAGCAAGAACATCAGCTGAATACACAAGGGCTGTTTATCCTGATTCTGCAGCGAGACTCCATATAATAGAGAGGCATGACATTTGTAAAACATGAAGATGACATATAATCTCAAAAGTTATAAAATGATATGGAATTACATTAAGACTGGAATATAATCCTCCCTGAGGAAGCCGTTTGGGTGAAACATGTTGGAGGAATCCGACACTATAAGAGCATTTTAAAGCCTAACCAAACCAGCCTAAATTTATAATTGTACACTTGTGTAATGCATTTTGTGGAGAAAAGTGCAATTTTAATGCTTTGTATGTAATGAAGTTTTTCAGATTAAAATTGATGAATTGATCTGAAACCTTTCTGATGTGATGTTTGGTTGAGGGGGTCATTCTGACTAGTGAGGTAAAAGTGGCTTACCCAGGCTTTTGAGATATTTGATTTTTACCCATATGGTCAGAGGTCAACCCCTCCCTGAAAAGCAAGTGTCCCCCTAGGCTGGAGTCAGTAAATTTGGTAAGAAGGGGGCATCTCCCTTTTACCTGTAAAAGGACTTACAGCCTAGGGCCATTTTCTTTTTTTTTTTATCCACAGTGACTTTTGGTATTGTGCTAGTAAAATCTGTTTACAAGTAGGGTTAGGACAGTCCTTGTTGGTCAGTTTGGGTTTTGGCTTTAAAGCAGGACAAAACCCATGATATTTGACTATCCTGGGTTTTGTGTCCTGCTGTGTGACACCCCCTAGATCGCCCAGAAAACTCACCTGTCCCTGGTTCTGTGGCACATGTGCGGGCTCTCGTCCAATCAGTGCCGTTTGCTGTGCATATTAATGCTCTGCAATCGGGAGTGAGAGCAGCCGTATCCCCATATGCAGAAGCACTCCCACCCCCAGCCTATCTGAATCCCAAAGTTAGGCTGGGTTTTTATTTTTGATGTTCATAAGTATCATCTTCCTTTCTATCATATTTTGAAGGATTTTTAATACTCTGTCATTATAGGCATAAAAATCGGGACGCCAATGGGGTGAAGTAGAATTTGCTCTTTGTCTTGTTCACCCTTCCACTTCCATTTAGCATTTTTGTTTGCTTTCCTACTATAGTCTTTTTTTCACCACAAGAATAGGGTTTGTGAAACAGTCAATTATTTGACACCAATTGACTTCCTTCCCCCACAACCCCCACACAATGGATCATTGTCTTGACATTCCCGACTCGAAGCTTTCCAAGCAGGCCTCAAATAACATGGACATGCTAGAAAATGGCTTGTTCATTTTTTTTGTTTTTTTTTACAGCTCTAGTCACCCCTTATCCCTTTCCAGAGAATATCACGGTGACAGGGTTTCATACGCTACATTAATAGCTCTTTGTCCCCGTAATCCCTATGTCTGTCTTTCAAGACCGTATTTCAAAGTGCTTGTTTTTATTGCACCGAGACGCTGAGTGTTCCCGCCCGGGGCAGCTGCGCATGAGCTGACATATATAGTACACTGTTCCATTCAGTATCTGTTTACAATGTTGTATACAAGCTTGGCGTCCCTCTCTTGTTTGGCGGCTGTTAATGACCAATTGGCGACAGATTTCATTTTTTCATCAGGAGTATCCGGTGTTATAATCCATAATTCAGCCTGTCCAGCCAACAAAATAAAAAAAAACTATATACGCTTTTTGTGATCCACCACCCGTCTTGCTCTGGTATAATGTTGAGGTCATGCACCCTGCTGGTTTCCCTTCTCTGCCTTCTCCATGACTGGATGACTGTCCTTTCGCATGTCGACTCCATTCATTGCAGGGAGGTTTTCTTTTGCCCTGATTCCTTTAAAGGGGAACTTCAGAGGCCCTGGACCATCCGAGTTCAACTTCTTGGGGCATTCCAATTTGGGATTCCCCGCTGTGTAACCTCCCCCTATCCACTCACCTGATCCCAGAGCCGTTGTTGCATCCCTGTGCCGCGGCCACATCCCTGCTCACCTCTAGCCATGCATGCACCCACGTCCAGCCTTTCTGAATGGGTGCCGCGGGCACGCCACAGCTAGAGGAAAAACAGTGGAGGGTCCGCACTCCTTAAGAGGCCAAACTTTTATTAAAGCCGGCAAACAGTCAAACATTATTTCAACCAGACCAACACAACAAACAGTGTTCATTATGCATCCTTCCCGCAGGGCAATTAAGATTGCTGCACATAAAAATAAATGTACCTTTTTTTTGCTGGGGTCAGTTTTAAAAACAAGATGGCGGCTCATGCATTTGCAGGCCACCCTGCAAACAGGAAGTGCTGCTGGGCTTCCTGTTACTATGCATTGTCCATTATGTCAGTTGGGAGTGGAAGCTCCAAAATGGCCACTACCTCTCTTTTCCAATTTTGCCAGGCTGTTGGTCCGGTTTTAGGTAAATTTAAAAGCATTTCTATATAATAATGATCATGTTGAAGCCTTCAGACCCAGGCAAGTGCAAAAATGCAGAGTTCTTTGACGCGTTTCGGACACTTTGTCATAGTCATAGATAGGAATCTGCGATTGCGCCATGTTTATATAGTAAAAATAAAATGAAATTACCTTAGCCTATGACACCCGCCTCCTCATCACCATCCAGGTCCCTAGAGCGTGGGAGAGCCAGCGACGTCACTGCCGGGGCCCTCCATGACCGGCATTCAGGTGCTGGCCCCACAAACCAATCAGAAGAGAGAGAACTTTCACCTGACATGGCTGGGCCGGCCTGAGGGAGAAGTGGTCGCCCAGCAACGTCGAGGATGCCAGGACGGTACTCGCAGCTAGAAACTGAACAGGGGATGGTGCACTCAGCTGCCTTCAGCTTTGCTCAGCTGCTTAGCTGTCCAGGTGGGGCGGGGGGGGGCATTTGTGAAATCGAGCTTGCTGATTGGTTGAGCTCAACCAATAAGCACACTCTGTTTAGCTGAGCCTATGTTGTGGGAATGGCAGAAAGGTGAGTAGAATAGGTGACCTGAGGGAATACATATGGCAGGACATCCTAGTTTAGGATGCCCTGTCTGAGAGGAACAACACACGGGAAAGTTAAATTCTTGTGTTTTTCCTCTTTAACGAATTGCTTAAAGTGCAGACAGAAAACACTAGATGCTTGCTCATTCCCCCCTCCTGCGAGCCCCAGAAATTCAACTTAATTCTTATTCTTAATTAAATTATTCAATTCTTAATAGTCCTAGACTTTCACTTGACAAAAAAATGGATCTCCTGCTTGCACACATCCGCCTTGTATATAAGCTAAAGTGAACAAGCGACCCACAATCCCCCAGCCCGGGGATTTGAAAAAAAAAAAAAAACTACTTACAGGCTCAGCTCTACTCTACCGCTCTTGCTCCCATTGTGATGCAGCCACAGCAAGTAATGGTACTAGGAACTGGTGAACTGATTTTAGTGTTAGTGTGTGGCGGTGCTGTGGAGTGTGGCTAAGATTAGCCGCAGCCATGGAGGGGAGGTATGTATATGTGGGTACCAAGGATGTTTTACAGTGCAGGCCATACCACTTGGTATTCCCATAGGGAAATCTCTTACACAGGGCTATCTCATCTACTTAAGTTTTAGTCCACTTTAATTTCTTGATTAGGCACTACAGTAAAAAAGACTATATTCACCTTTTATCTCTGCAGACTATTGCTCCTAGTCTGGCATTCTGACATGATAGGCCAAGTCTCGCACCACTCAGCTCCATTGGCCGCCACTTCTGTAGTATCAATGACAGACTGCCCCTCTCCAATTACTGCTATGAAGGGAGTGTGTCAAGTCTTGCCCCCCCCCCCCCCCCCGCTTCTTTCAGTTAATGTAGGAGACATGCCATATTCCCAGTGACGGATGGGGGGAGGTAGCAGTCCACCCTCAATACCACGGAGGTGATCATGACGGGAAGCACAGGTCTAGGTTCTGCCAATAAGGCAAGTGTCAGATAACTGAACTAGGAGCCATTGTGTTCGGAGGGTATATGAGTATAGACATTTTTTTCTGTGTGCACAAAGACTTTGACTATCCTGGGATTTTGTTTCCTACTTTGGGGGCATCCCCACTGTGTGGAGCCCCTCAGATGGAGCCCCCCAGATGGAACCAGCCTGGAACAACTCACCTCTTTCCGGCCCTGCGGCTCATGTGTGGGCTCTTGTCCAATAAAAGCCATTTGTGGTGCATATTAAATGTCCGGTAATCAGCTCTTGTTTTGTCGGGGGGAAATGGCGGCATCCTCTGCAGCACGCTACAGGCTCCAGCCTATCTGAACCCTGTCACAGCCCAAAGATACGGGGAGCCCCAGAATTAGGTTATTGTGCTGCCTTGGGGGTGGGTTATACATTCAGCATGTCATCCTGATCTGGCATGTCCTGGGGGCGGCCCATTGGCCAGCCGTGAGATCTTTTAGGTTCCAGGAGTGTGCCGCGAAGGTTTAAGTTAACTCCTTTTGATACATAGACATAATAAAACACACTGTAGTGAGTCCCAGGCGAGTATGCAGCATGGAATATCTTATTTAATTAGCAGAGTTTGTTTTAGTTTGACCCTGTGAAAATGTCATTGTGAGGGGTTTCTTTATGAGCCAGGCGACTTTCATTATAAGGACAAGGTCAGGTAGTGCTAGATTTTTCTCTAACAATAGCTTCATTTCAAATGTAGCTGTTGGTTTATGCCTTTGACATTGACATACCCCCTCGGAGGTGTTGTGCGGCACTCTGAGAAGGTGTTGCAGAACAGCTGGCCGCAGCTCTTTCTTGCATATGAAATGTACCCATGTGTGCCTTTAACCAGGCCTCACAGTAAAATGGTAAAGTGATTTACATTGGCTGCCGCTGCTGTATCACTGGCTGGTGGAAACTATGTGGGCAGGGTGTCTGCAGTGTTTCCTATGAACAGAGCGCTCCTATTTAAAGGCCAAGCCAACTACACAAGGAGGCCAAGAGGATCCTATATCCTCCCTTTCCCGACCGTAATGTGGTTTAGCCATGAAGCAGTCTCAAAATCTGAAGAATAAATGTAGAGGAGTTCAGCCTAGAACCACTTTTGTGCTTGAGTTGTATTTTATATATTGGGGCTAAGGATGGCAGGTAGTTTTTGGTGGTATTTTTGCAATGTACAGAGCTTAAAGGAGCACTATCGCCAAATTGTGTAATATTAAAAATCTATATAAACACATTGGCTAATGGGAGTTTGGGTTATTTAAACACCTGAACTGAATAAAACTCCCACCAAGCTTGTGATTTATTCTCTCATGGTAGGAATAAAATCCAGGGGAATTGGTTTTAGTCTATCAGAGGTGACAGGTTCTGTCACCCCTGATGTCCTCTACCTTATATTAAAATAAAAAATACAAGCCTGGCTGGATATTTCTGGATGCCGGGTGTATAAGTGACCCTTTCTCCCACCATCCAGCATATTTATATGGATTTTTATCATTGGGCCGTTTTTTCGCGATAGTCCTCCTTTAACCTCCACAAAAAAGAAACAAAAACCCTTTCACATGAGCTTGGTTTTAGTGATGGGGTCCTGGTTCACAGGAATGCTAAATTAACCTAACCTACCCCCTCACTCCATAAGTGAGCCCTGTGTTGGAGTGTCAGATCTCCATCCAGTGGAGCTCAGTAAATATGCCGTAGCCACACTTCCTACAATAGGAGATTCACATCATTGCAGTGCATAGCTGTTTCCCATTATACAGCATTTCATGCCTGATTTTGGCTTCCTGATGACCTCTAACTGTATGGGCATTCCAAATCGGGATCCTCCTGGGGCCATTGTTTCAAGTGGAGGTCTAGTTTAAAATTAGGATTTACTACACTTGTGAGACAGCCAGAGCATTACAACATGCCACAAAACCACTGGCCTATCACTGCAGCTGTAACTGGCTTACAAGGATTATTTTTTCAGGCAGACACTGATTGGAATAGACATGTAAAATGAAATAAAACAGACAAAATGGGGCTTGTCCCCCTTTTAGGGAAAGGACTGAGAAACCCTGGGGATCACAGGTAAACATACGTTGTTCTCCTCTCACTGTGCCACTGGCAGCATCCCTCCATCTGCTCTGCATGCTCACCCCAGTCATATGTGAATGGCTAGGACATGTTCATTCAGCTGTAGGTGGACAGCATAGAAAGCTTACTGGAGAAGTGTGCGCTTGTGCCATGGAATGGCTGGTGATGTAAGCATAGCAGGCGATCCTTTCACACAGCACCAGGGAGGAGGTACAAAACCTGTGATTGATGAAAACATAGGTTTTCACTACATCCAGTCCAGGTCGTCCCAGATTCATTACCTTCAAGATTCCGCCACCAGGTGGCGCTACTGCGAGATCAAAAGATGTTGCTCTCCCGGCCCCTATAAAAACAGGTGGTCCTCTATCATCCTCAGTTTGTCATCTTGCAGCTGCTGCATGAAGATCGTAGATGTTACTCTCTCTCTAGTTGCACTGACTGGTGGGATTACACTTCTACAACCGGGTTGTGGTCCCCTTGCCCCACTGTGTGCTGCGCTGTCTGCTGGTCTTAACAGTGTGTGTTTGTGTATGTGTGTGTGCGCTTTTTCCTATTGCATGGCACGACCTGCTTCCAGAAGTCGTTACGTATGGGTTAATCCGCCACAAGGTGGCGCAGTGTACTGCAGAAGAGTTGTGGCTCCTCCCGGTACCATATAAAAACGGAATCACCATAGACTTATCCAGTGTTCTCTCTGCAGTGATTCTGCGAAGATAGAAGATGGCTCTCTATATTGCGCAGGTGAGCGGGGCAACCAAGCCTGCGGCCCTGCATGGCTATTTCCACTCGTTTCCGGACCCTCTGTGCCTCCCAGCCTCGGCTGACGGATCGGGTGACGGTAGAGGAGCACTAGGGTCAAGTGCTCAAGGAGCACTGCTCCAAGCCGCAGACCCTGTACCACAAAGGGTAGCCGGCCATAGGCTTTATGGTGAGCCTGCTAGGGATGCGGAGTTCCTGTCCTAGCTTCTGAGGGGGTGATTGTTTTTGGGGACGGTTTACTTGTTCTGGCGTTTTGGGGTCTCCGCCGCCCTCCTCCCCCCCCCCCCCGCCCGGTCCCTGGCCTGGGCTATCGCCGCTGCTCGCTTTTTTGCTGTTTTCAATCTGTTTTTTACTATGTGTTTAACTGTTTTTGATCCCTGTCTGTTGTCTGGGTGGGGGGACGGCTGCAACTGGATGCTCAGGTCTGGAGACTGCGTGTCTCGAACCGGTGGGTTCAGGAGGTAGTATCCTCCGGGTACAAGATAGAGCTGGCAGCCTGGCCTCCCCCGAGGTTCATCCGCTCAAGGATGCCCCAAAACCGTCAAAGGCTCAGGCCTTGAAGTTGGCTGTTCTGCATCTGCGTTTAGGGGTGAATTGTCCGGTTCCTTGGCTGGAGCAAGGTCAGGGGTTCTACCCCAATCTGTTCACGGTCCCCAAAAAGGACGGAACTCTACGTCCCATTCTGGACCTGAAAGGTCTCCACAGATATGTCAGGGTCAAGCATTTTCGCATGGAAACTCTTCGACCTGGCAACTTCATGACCATGGTGGGCATCAGGGACGCTTACCTGCACATCCCGATATACCAGGGACATCAGAGGTTCCTGAGGTTTGCTGTAGAGGATCAGCACTACCAGTTTGTGGCTCTTCCTCAGCCCCTCCTGTATTAACCAAGGTGCTAGCGGGTCTTATAGCCCTTCTGCGGTGTCAGGGCATCATGATACCCTACCTGGTTGACTTACTGATATCGGCATGGTCGTGTGTCCAGGCCGAGATCGACACGCTGACACTACTGTCCACTCTGGAGGAGTTGGTTGGGTGATCAACTACCCCAAGTCCTTTCTCTCCCCTTCCACGGTGAGGTCATTTCTGGGAATGACAACAGACACTTGTTCAGACCAGGGTTTTTTCTGCCTTAGAAGGTCTTAGGTCTTCAGATGCAGGTGCAGGCATTGCTGGCTTGTCCGCAGCCATTGGTGCGCCTGGGGATGGGATTGGTGGGCCTTATTGTGTCGTACTTCGAGGCAGTGCCCTTTGCCCATTTTCATATGAGGCCGTTACAGTGGAACCTGCTATCCGTTTGGGATCGGAGCCAGGAAATCCTGGATCAAGAGTTTGCGCTGTCCCCCCGGTCAGACAGTCCCTCGGGTGGTGGATGGACTCCCGGAACCTGTTGGTCGGCAAGTCCTTTCTGACTCCCTGCTGGGAGATTGTCACCATGGATGCCAGCCTAACGGGCTGGGGTGATGTTTGGTGGACCCGCAAGATCCAGGGCCAGTGGGGGGCCACAGGAAAACCGGTTATCCATAAGCGTGTTGGAGCTGAGGGCGATTCGGTTGGTACTGCTACGCTTGTCCTCCCAGCTAAGGGGGAGTTCGGTGCAGGTCCGCTCGGACAATCAAACGGCTGTCGCCTACATTAATCCCCAAGGCGGGACTCTGAGAAAGAGATCCCTCCTGGAGGTGACCCAGATTCTGACTTGGGCAGAGGAGAATGTTCCTGCATCTCTGCGGTCTACTTCCCCGGGGTGGAGAATCAGGAGGCGGACGCTCTGAGCTGGAGCTTCAGGCACCTAGGAGAGTAGTCTCTCAACAGCGAGCTCTTTCAGTCTGTGTGGCCGCTGGGGTCGACCGGACGTGGACCTTTTTGCGTCCAGACACAATCACAAGCTCCCAAGGTTCGTATCCTTACCACAGGATCCTCTGGCAATCGCTATAGACGCCCTGTCAATTCCTTGGACGGAGTTCAAGTTCCTGTATGTCTTCCCTCCGTTTCCACTGCTGGGCAGAGTGCTGCTCAAGATTGCCCAGGAGGGGGTACCAACAATTCTAGTGGCCCCTCGTTGGCCGAGAAGGAGTTGGTTTGCAGTCATAGTTCAAATGTCGGTGGATCACTTCATCATGCTCGACGATCCAGATCTGCTTATGCAAGGGTCGCTGCGGCACCCCAATTTACAAATGCTGGCCTTGACGGCCTGGCTGTTGACACCTCAATCCTGACAGAAAAAGGTTTGTCCTCTACGGTGGTACGAACTATGTTTCAGGCACGGAAGAAGGCCTCTTCCATGATCTAATACAGAGTTTGGAAGGCCTACATTGCTTAGTGAGAGGCCAAGAGCCTTCACTGTCGGAAATTTCCATTTCTAAGATTCTGGAATTTTTGCAGCACGAATTAGACCTGGGTCTGCAGCTGAGCACCCTAAAGGGTCAGGTCTCAGCTTTAGCCATCTTCTTTCAGAGGTCCATTGCCACCAATAGGTTGGTCAGGACCTTCCTTCAAGGAGTTATACATGTTCGTACACTGCGCAAGTCAGTTTTGCCGGTGTGGGACCTGAATTGGTGCCATCTGCTCTCCAGGGCCCTCCCTTCAAGCCCTTGAGCGATGCTAGCTTGCTCATTTTGATTCTCAAGGTAGTCTTTCTGGTTGCCATCACTTCGGTGAGGTGTGTGTCTGAGCTGGCTGCGCTGTGTATGAAACCACCGTACTTTGAGCGTCACAAGCATAAGGTGGTATTCCTTTTTAGGACGGATTTTTTGCCTAAGGTTGTGTCCCCCTTTTCACATTGAGGAGGTTGTCTTGCCCTCTTTGTGCCCATCTCCGGCTAACCCCAAGGAAAGGGCGCTCCATGCTCTGGATGTGGTCAGAGCCTTTAAGTATTATTTGTGTGCTACTGAATCTTTCAGAAAATCGGATTTCCTATTTGAACTACCAGATGGTCCTAGGAAAGGGTTGCCACCGGCCGAGTCCACGCTCAGTAGGTGGATCAGACAGGCGGTGGCGCAGGCGTATTCTGCCAGGGGGAAGAAAAACCCCTTTTCGGATCACAGCTCACTCTACTAGTTATTGGTGCCTCCTGGGTTTTCAGCACCAGGCTTCTGTTGAACAAGTTTGTAAGGCCGCAGCTTGGTCTTCTGTTCATACTTTTACTAAGTTTTACAGGGTGGATGTCAGGGCCTCAGCTGACGCTGTTTTTGGCCGAGAGGTGCTTCATGCCATAGTGCAATGAACTACATGCTGTTCCGCACTGGGGATCCCGCCCATATGAGACTGCTTTTGGATGTCTCGAAGGTAATGAATCTGGGACGGCCTGGACTGGATGTAGTGAAAAATACAATTCTGTGAAACTCACCTGTAGAATTGTTTTTGAATGCATCCAGTCCAGGCCGTCCCACCCCGCCCTGGGGTTCGTTATGGCCTGTTGCCTGTTATGGTGATTCATAAAAATTGTTGTCTACGGACTTTGTTATGATTGTTAAAGAGAGTACAAGCTGAAGCTGTGTGATGTAACATGGTTTCTGGGACTCCCGGCCGGTCCTCTTGTCTAGAGACTGCTTTTGGACTTACTGAGGATGATAGAGTACCACTTGATTTTATAGGGGCCGGGAGAGCAACGTCTTTTGATCTTGCAGTAGCGCTACCTGGTGGCGGAATCTCGAATGTAATGAATCTGGGACGGCCTGGACTGGATGTATTCAAAAACAATTCTACAGGTGAGTTTCACAGAATTGTATTTTTGTTGCTCTTTAAATAAAACTGCCAGACCATTAAAGATGAATAATGGCCTCCCTTGAGTCTAGAAGGCAATCTCCTCATCTCTGGGGCATGCTGGCTTGGGATGCTGCGCTGTGTGAAATGACGGCATTGCCTGTATAAGCTCTGCTCCGGTGATCCCACTGCTCCTCTATCTGGGATGTGTACCCTTGTTAGGCCTTTTTGAATGACATATTTCTCCCTTTAGCATTAAGGCTTTCTAGCCATAAACATGCACAGGACCTAATCTCCCCAGGAAAGAGAATTGGCATCTGTGAGTTGAGCCAAGTGCAGATCACAGACTCCCTGCTGATTCTCTCACACCTCTGGGCCGGGAAGGCCCCGATGGTTCTGAAGCAAAGGTGATCCCTGGCTGTGAGCTTCCTCACATCAAACACAAGCACCTCAGACTGTGTGTCTGTGTGTCACTGCCACTGTGTGTCCCAGCACCAAGCCAGATACAGAACGAGAACGGGCTCACAAAACTGCACAAAGAGGTATGATTCTCAGGGCCATGCGACCAGGGGAACCTAAAGAAACTGAGATCTCTGGTTCTGACCCATTTAGGGACTCCATCTTTGGGCTCATTGGTTGCAGCATTCACCACAATCTTTTGGTGCCATATCCAGAGCCATATTACCCCCCTTCTGCCCAAAGTTATAACCCCTAAAGGGTTTAGGTTCTAGAGCAGGTTCCACAACGGGGGGGGGGGGGACTGTCTTTCAAATAGCGGGGAATCCCACATCATGATGCCTCTGCTACCCAGATGTGTGAGTAAAGATCCTGTGTGGTCCCGCGTCCCTCCTTTAAATTTGCTACTTGCCTGACCCAGACATTGCTTCTTGTATAGAGCAAGATATTTTCTCTACAATGGAGCCCATCTGATGGCATTGTGCAAAGCAGGCAAAAAACGCTATTGCACCAAGGGGTCTTTGTTCTGTCAGCTGGGAGATCTTCCTTTGACTGTATGTGAGTCAGTGTATGTTGTACCTCCACCCAGCCGGCTCTTCCACCCTTTCATGGCTAGCAAAGGTCTGACTCGTTGAAATAAAGCACCCAGCAGACACAGAACTGCAGCAGTGACTTGCTGCCAATGCTGTGATCACATCCTGACACTGGAGGCATCCCACAGCGTTCGCTGGGGATGGAGCTGCAATGCAGTTTACTGCTGCTGTGACCAGCCAGTCTAGAAAGCATGCCAGGCTCCTTAAATCATCTCCGGCCCGGCAGTTTATGATGTTCAGTCTGGCAGGAGCCAGCTGTCTGTGCGCAGAATTATCCTCTGATAAAATGCGTTTTTGTCGGTCTGCCCAGGACCTGTACTAAGAAGAGCTGGGAGGCTGGGGACAGAAATATTGTTTGGCAGCCGTACTGCTTCTCCATCAGCAGCACTTGGTGGGGTCACCGAGCTTGGGACAGATCTGCGAATTAGAAGTGGGTCCTTGCCTCTGTAAGTTATTCGGCTGCATGATCACAATGTCGGCCGGGGAGCTAGCTTGTCCAGCCTAATGGGGAGAAAAAACACACTTGCCTCATTGTCGGAAGGCTGGAGTCCTGCAGGCTGCAATCGTCCTGTTAAGATTTCTTTTGCCAGGTATATACATTACATACATACTAGGAAATCAGGGAGGCTCAGTGCAACAAACTATTTCAGCATGTGTCTTGGAACTATCCAAGGCACTCAGAAAGCAGCTTGTGTGCGCAATGCCAAGGATTAGCTTAAATTGTATGCAGTCAAACACCTTTCTCCTGTGAACACATGTTTTGAGTATTTGGCTCTCATCAGCAAAGGACGTGAAGTGGGGTCTTTTGGTCTCTTTAGCCCCTATATTAAAGTGGACCAAAACCCAGGATAGTCAAAAGTTTTGACTATCCTGGGTTTTGGTCCTTTCCCCGGGGGCACCCCGATCAGGGGTGCCCTGCTGTGTAAAACCCCCCAGGATGCCCGAACGGACTCGCCTCTTCCTGGTCGCACGGCGCGTCTAAGAGCAGCGGCTCTGACAGCCGCATCCTCCGCCTCCGTCTAACAGGGAGCATGCCCGCGCCGTCCTTTCACAAAAGCCTACCAAAAACAACCAATGTACTCCGCACCAACACAATATAATATATGTGTGTGCAAGCCTCCAACTGGACCTATCCACTGAGAATTAGTGGTACCTAAGGAACAAGACAGAAATAGGGGCCGCCAGACTAAGCCCCCATTGATCCAGGGAAAAGATAGTGCCGCACCACCTCAAATATAAAATATATGTCACCTTTATTAAATTATTTGCAAAATATACACCACAAAAGGACAAACACACTACACAAGATTAAAATACATTACTAAAACCATGAGATATCGGGATGTTAAGGCTGGCTACCTATGCCGTAAAGTACAATTTTAATTGACATAATATAAAGGGTTCCCCAATGCTATCCCCAAGTGCTGATGCAAGGCTAAAGATTAAAAATTAATATACTCAACAGTGCTACAAAATACAACAGTGTGAATAAGTAAATACGTGGTATCAAATACAATTACAAAGAGTGTTATAAGGGATATGTGTAAACAATCAGATGTGCAATAATGTATCAACAAAGTGCTAAGTGCTGTAAACCAGGATCTGAGCACAGATCCATTAAATAAAGTGCAAAGTGCTAAGCATTTGAATAGGAACTAATCTATCACAAATACAAAAACAGATACAAAGAGTTTTACATCACCCTATTTGTATGGCCAGCATCTAGTGATATCCAGACCGAGAGCAACGACGCGTTGCGTGGTTAAAACCTTACCACTTCGTCAGGCTGCTGTGTGCTTTCATCTCCTGCCGCCTTATATGTGTGGTAATTGTGTCCACGCTAGTCGGCGAGACGCAGGCCGCGCCGCCAGAGGCCCCGCCCGCACACCCCGTAGGGTCGGGTAAGGGCCACATGACTCCGCCGCCGCCCCCGTCGCTCGGGACACACCTCACCAGGAAGCGCCACGCAGGGGGTGCGCGCGCACCCGGCGTCCGACGCGCAGGCGCACTCCCCTGCAGTAGGAGGCGCCCGCCCGTCAGAACCCTGGCGCATCCCCTGAGCACAGCCTCCCCGCCAGCCTACTGGGAGATGCAAATAGCGGCTCCCGCTGGATAGACAGCAGCAGAGAGAAGAAAACACATCGGTCACCAAGATCAATACTTAAAAAATATATACAGACAAGATACATGGTGCGTGTGTAATAAACTATTGTACAAAATAAATTCACTATTATATTTATTCCATCTATTTACAAGTATGTATATATAAATTATATTGTGTGGGTTGGTCCATTATACATAATTTGGACAATTACATTACTCTCAATATAGAGATTACATACATGGTTATGGGGCGCGAACTCATGGGGCGCAGGTCCATATACATGATTGACATTAGGCAGTCCATAAAATTGAAGTCAAAATCATCAGGGAGTATGTTATATCATTGTCTCTTTGCCAAAATGAGCAAGAGCAAATCCCATATGCGTACATTCCAAATTCCAGTAGGTAATTACCCGAGAAATAGTCCCACCATTATGTGTGTACCCCAGAACCCTGCACAAATTGTATATAAACTTAATGCAGGGCAATGACTGGGGGTCAAACCCAAAGGCTAGTATATGGTGGGTTAAATGGTATTTGACTTCAACATCATCACTAGCAATATCATACATAGGTGTACACACTAGGAATCTGTAGTACCAAACGATAATGGCCCATAAATAGTCCTCCCAAATAAGGGCAAAGAAGGGGGGGGGGGAGGGATGGAAAGGGGAAAAGAAGAAGAGGAGGAGAGGGGGGGGGGGAAGGAGGAAGGGAGGAGAGGGATATGCTCAAATCAGAAAGTCCGGACATCATGCTTTTTCATGCTTCTTCAAATCATTGTCCCAAAACGGCACTTATCCAAAGCCGCCCTCCTTCTTATATCTCCCTACTTGCTGTGTGGATGTCTCGGGGGGGGGGAAATGTAGATGGTCTCCGCAACACCATCTTTCGTTCCTCCGTTTCTTGCTCATCCAATAAACTCAGCAGGTCATCTAAGGCCATTCCCTCAGCTTCGCCCCAATTGGGGTCATGGACCTGTTGGCCCGGATTGTAAAAAAATCTCTTTAAGGAGAGTCGCCTACAAAACATGAACAGATCTTTTATGACATTGAACGTATTGATTGTATGGGTTGGTGAAAAATTCAGTCCCCTAACTAGAACAGATCTTTGTAGATCAGTTATGGGACTGCCCTATAGGTTGATCACCTCTAATTCTGTATTGGTCGTCTGCGTGTGTAGGGCCTTTGGTTGGGTGGGGTTCGTCCCCGTCTCCCCTCCCTGGGCCGTAACCGCTTGTGTTCCCATGTATTCGATTCCCTTACCTCGGTTCCTTTCATTCCTCTTCTTGTTGTGATGGTTACTTGAGACTCTGTTATGGGGGTACAATAACAGAGGATGGATCAGAAGTAAGAGTAGATCTCCCTAACCGGGGGCCATTAACTCGGGCAGCCACCCACTGTCCCACTGTGTGAACTCCAACCCCCCCCCCCAGCTCGCCCCATTTTAGTCACCTTACTTCTGCTCCCACTGCAAGAAGTCTCCAGGAGAAGGTGAGTGAAAACAGGCGATCGGGGGGGGGGGGGGGTTACACAGCGGGGCATCCCTATTCCCCTATTCCTCTTTTCCCTATTCCTCTTTAAATAGTAGGTGAGCAACATGAGAAAAGTGAGTGGGTGGTAGGGAATCCCCTTTGGATTGGGGGTTGAGAAATTGGGACATAGGAGTGGAGGGAACCATGGAATCCCCTTCAGATTAGGCGAGGGGAACTTGCAAGAGCTGGGGCATTGGGGGGAAGCTGTAGCTGTTGCTGGGTCCAAAGATGGACAAGCAACGCCTTTGGGAGCCTTACGTGAGCATGTTCCCAGCTTTATACTGTTGTCTCTGAAACAGGATCACTGTAGCCAATAGGACTTTGGGGTTGACTAAGAGCCAGGTAGGAATTCTCACTTCTTTTTAGGAGACAAAACTGCCAAACGTTCATGGTCTTTCACCTGGCTCTGAATCAGCCCCAAGGTAGACAATGAAAGTCCTCCTTAAAAAGGAGTGAGAATTCTCATCAGGCTCGACCTCCTATGATGGATGGAGTGGGTTTTTCCCTTTGAAGGGCCAGTGTAGCTGTTCTCTTTAGTTCTCCGCAGTAGATTGTGTCTGGTCTTGGCCTTCCATTTGCCAAAGAGAGGTGGGAGAAATAGTTTTGCCTGGAAAACCTAGTTGATTTTGATGGTATTGCTAGAGGTATGGGCTTTAAGTCCTCTTTCCGTCCGTTCATTTTATACACTAGTCATTTTTTTATTTAATTTTATACAATGTCTCAAAACACCACTGGAGATACAGCTGCTGGAGCCCTATCTGCACTGGCTTTTGTGTCGCTGCATGTGAACAACTTGGGTATTGTCAGGGGCACCTACACTTCCAGCCTACATTTGTAGCCTACATAATGTCACAGGTTCATAAGCTCAGTTTTATTGTATAGTAAATCATTTCATTTTTTCAGAAGGGAAGAGAGTTCCCTGGGGGTTATTAAGGCGAAACAAAAAAAATACCGGTAAGTTAAATAAAAAAAAAGCTTAAATACTTTTTATTATTGAGCTGTAAAGGAGAGGTGGTGGATGGGGTGTGTTGTCTTGTTAACAGCCAAATTTCTGCCCATAATTGTCCTTTAAATTAGAAACATTTCAGCTACCACCACATTGTCAGAAAGCAGGGTTACACCCCTTTAGAAAAAAAATAGGCAAAGGTTCCTAAAGAAGCCATCTGGGGGTTTGGTGTGGAGAAGGCTGCAATCCAGACAATATAGGCAAAGTAATGTCTACACACAAAGCAAACCGCACAGTTATACTTCGGTCCCATCCCTATACTTCTCACATGAAGATCATGAAGATGAACGTATGGAATTTATCTGTGACCCGCAGAATATTTCAAGAATTTCAATGTTTTTATTAAAATTCTGCCTTTAGGGGAACACATTGCAAAACTTCATTCCCCCAAGATCCATAGCACATCATTTCACAGTGATGCATGCTGCCGACCACACCTTACAGAGACTGCTGCTTCTTTTTTTTCTTTTTAGCAGTGAACCTTGTACTGCCTGTTTTATAACTTAAAGGAAATGCAGTTCCCTCATGTTTAAAAGCATTAGTCACTTTCAGAAAAATTGTAAAATTGAAACACTTTTAGTTTAGCACTTTTATAGGGACATTTCAGGCTAAGGGTTACATTTGGCCCGCTCTCTGCTCCCTTAAAGCATAATAAAACTTAGGGATTTGACTCTCCTGGGTTTTGTTTTGTTCCCACCAGGGACATCCAAATTCGGGAAAGACTGTAATCGCCTTTCCCTGGTCCAGCAGTGCATAAGCAGGCTCTCGTCCAATTAGAAATGTGACTGTCATTAGGCAAACGGATCTCATTGACTTCAAGGGGGAGCACAAACTGCACTGCCGTCCCAGCCTATCTGAATGGCTGGGATGGGAGCATGTACACAGCCAGAGAATGCGCGAGCTAGAGCGCCCCATTGAAAGAACATGATGAGAGCCATTAGCCATCTGCTGTGACTACGTCATTAGGCACTCATTTGACTAAAGTCTGCGCATGCGCAGTTGGACTGTGGAAAAGCAATTACCTGCCCCTTCGGGGGCTTCACACAGACTTGGGGGAATGGCAGCAGTCGGCCCTGGTGTGTTTAGTCTCGTTCTATTTCCTCAGACCACGGATCAGACAAGCGCCAGAGGGCACAAGGCAATTTGCTTACCTCACTGCCAGTCCCACGCCACATATTGGATGTTCCCAGTGTACAGAGGCGCCTGTTGTTTTTGATGAGAGTTGGTCGTCCACAGGCTTGGTTCACACAGATGATAGAGATAAAGTTACCGCAAATGTTATCACGTTTGGGCGGCAATCGGGTTGCGATTCAAACTCAATCACTCCTACGAAATATTTCTGATGGCACAGCCTTCACCTGCTTGCTTAGCACAGTTGGACATGCCTGTATGCGGCATTCCATAGAGCAGGGGTCCCAAACCCTCTCCTCAAGGGCCACCATGTTTTGTGGATCTTCACATAGCCGGCTCTATAGCTGAGCACTAATTACTTCCCCTGTGCGTCTCTGTGGAGATCTCCTTGGCCTGTTGGTGGCCCTTGTGGAGGAGGGTTGAGGCAAATTGCCTTAGAGCATAGGGGTCAACCCCTTTTCCCAAAGGCCACAAAAGGGCCATGTTTTGGAAATCTTCACATATACTGTACAAGGGAAGTTATTAGTGCTCAGAGAGAGCTATAGAGACTGGTATGTGGAGATTCACAAAACATGTCCTTTTGGTGGACCTTGAGGAGAGGGTTTGACACCTCCTGGAAATCCTTGCAGGGAGCATTGCAGTGTTCCCCAACCCTCTCCTTGAGAGCTCGACCCATAGTGGCTCTATAGCTCTGTCTGAGCATGAATTGCTTCACCTGTGTATCTGTAATGAGCTCCATATAATTTGACCTGTTGGTGGCTCTCGGGGGAAGGTGATTTGTTTTGCTGGGGGGGCCAATGACAGCTGTAACACTGGACCCCTTCTGTTATTTTCTTGATGTAAATTAAAGCAGCGTGGGTGTTGGTCCCCGCTTGGGGGGCATCCAGAATGCTGGTCCCCCCCCCCACTCACCACCCCCAGAATGCCCATAAATCTTACCTTAACTTCCCTGCCAGGAATCCAGCACAGTGATTGCCCGCTGGCGCTCTCGTGGGCAATACATTCCGGCGTTCGGAACCATGTCAGTGCTGCCTACCCACTTGTGCGCCAGGCGACCAATTGCTGCGCTGGATTCCCAGTGGGGGAGCGAGGTTAAGGTGTGATTTACGGGCGTTCCGGAGGGTCATGTGTGGTGGGGGTGCTCCAACATTCTGGATGCCGTTCCCTCCAGCCTATCTTATAGCGGTGGACACCAACTGCTATAAGACTTTAAGTCCATCTATATTCTAAGTGTGCCATACACTCCACTTCGATCTTCATGACATTTGGGTAATCTCCAGTAGAGGGCGAACTTCTGCAGAGATGAAAAAAAATAGAAAGCCCCTCCCGGTCCATATATACCTGGGACCTCCCAATTTCCTAGTTCCTTCTCTGCAGGGAAGGCGACAAGACAGAAGATGAAGACTTCTTTACTTACAGGTAAGCCGGGCTCGTGCCCGGCCATCTATTGTCCATGTTACTGCCAGGACCCTTTCTAAATTGCCCCTATTTGAGCCTCCCAGCTTAGGCTGCGGGTCCTGGTGAAGGTAGGAGCACCCTATGGGTGCAGAAGGAGCACTGCTCCACCGTGAGACCTCACTATGGGGTAGGCGGTTATCCAGGTTTTTTTGTGATCCTGGTGTGGGATGCCCCGTCCCTCTATTCTTATGGCCGGATTCTGGCAGGGTTCCCCCCCCTTCCGGGTCCCTTATTCCCCTCCACATATGTCCCTGTGTGTGTTGGTGTGTGTTTCACTGTGCGTGTGTGTGTGTGGCAGACAGTGAGTGTTTTACTGGGGCCATGTCAGGGGCTGTGAATAGCCTGGGGGAGCTTCTGCCCCTCAGGCTGTGTTCGGGGAGGGGGCGGGGCCGGGCTCTCGGTGCGGCCGCGGTAGCTCCGCCCCCTTCTTTGGCGCGATTCTGTGGCTCGTTTCTAGGGGATCCGCGTTGCTGGGAGGGGGGCGTGGCCTGGCGAGCGCGCGTTCTACGCTGGCCCGCCCTCCCCCTGCTCTCCCTCTTCCTGCATGAGGCACTTCGGGAGCCATTTTCTAGCAGGGTTCTGAGCTGCATTCCGTGTGGTAGGGGCCGGATGGCCACTTCCTTAGCTTGTATGGGGGCCCCTCTCTAGCGGGGGGCCCCCACTGATTGCGGGCAGGTGTGTGTTGGTTACGCATGTCTGGCTGGGATATAGTCTATATATATATATATATATATATATATATTTATTCATACATTTTTATATACATATACTATTAGGTATGTGTTATTGCCATATTTATGTAGGATTGCACTTATGTTGCCTGTTTTGTGTGTTACAGATTGCCTTGTATATGTGCATATTAAGGGGTTCCTCCTGGTTCTGGGGTCCCTAGTGTAAAATTGTTCACCTCAAATCCTCCCACCGGGACTTTTTAGGGGCATCCTGGGTTGCTTAGGTGTAAATTCCCTGCAGTCTTGCGACTGACGACAAAAATTCACCATATGGAGGCTCCGCAGGATACTGGGCTCGGGCTCCCTCTGGGACAATCCGGGCCATGTGTGGGGTGTGGGGTATCCCTTACGGGGGAGAATGTGCTGATCTGTATACCATGCGCACAAAAGGCCATAACGCGGCAGTCTGGTACCCAGCCTTCTGGGTCGGCTCCTCCCGCTTCATCGCCTTCCCCTCCCCACCTTATCCGTACCCCAAGTGACATTGGTACCAGTGGGGAGTCGCTCTCTGTTTGGGCTAGGTTGGCCAGCATCGAGAAAATTATTGCTAGCATGGTGGGCAAGAAGGCCCAGGCTAAAAAGAGACATTTGTCGTCGGCCCAGCCCTTGTGGGATGTTGACGACAATTCCGCTGATTTGTCAGATTCTTGGGTTCCCGGCTGTTTGGAGATAAATTGGATGCTGTTGCTAAAGCAGGTAAGTTACCTCAGCGGAGGAAGCAGCGTCGCCCCTTTCGGGGGGCGGGCTCGTTCACTCCTTCCTTTCGAGGGGCCAGAGCGGCTAGGGGTTTGGCCTTCTCGGGTGTCAGGGGCTCGTCCTGGAACAGAGGCAGAGGTCGGACACGTCCCGCGGCTGCCTGGGGTCCCAAGCCTGCCGTTAAACCAGCTCAGCAATGAAGGGGCGCCCTCACCCGCAAGGGTGGGGGGACGGCTGCGGCTCTTCTTCCAGGTCTGGGCCCGGGAGGTCACAGACAATTGGATCTTGGAAGTGGTCTCCTCCGGGTACAAACTGGAGTTCGAGTACTGGCCGCCCACAAGATTCTTAACTGCAGTAGCAGTAAAAAACCTTCTGGACATGGGGGTTATATGTCCGGTGCCTCCGTCGGAGAGAGGCAGGGGTTACTACTCCAACCTTTTCACGGTTCCCAAAAAGGAGGGTTCAGTGAGACCCATTCTAGATCTCAAGGTTCTCAACAGGTTTATCAGAGCCAAAAGGTTCCGCATGGAGACTCTGCGTTCTGCGATCAATTCCCTTCGCCAAGGGGATTTTATGACATCTATGGACATCAAGGATGCGTATCTACATGTTCCGATTTTTCAGGCACATCAGAGATTCCTCCGGTTTGCGGTGGAGGATCAATATTATCAGTTTGTAGCTCTTCCCTTCGGTCTGACCTCGGCGCCAAGGGTCTTCACCAAGGTCTTGGCGGGAATAATGGCTCTGCTCAGAGCTCAGGGCATTTGCATTGTGCCTTATCTGGACGACCTGTTGATCTCAGCTTCTTCCCTCCGTCAGGCGGAGCTGGAAACCCACCAGGTGGTGTCGACCCTGGAGAGGTTCGGGTGGGTGATCAACCGCACCGAGTCTTCTCTCTCCCCGTCTTGTGTGATTTCATTTCTGGGCATGAATCTGGATACCATTCGGGCCAGTGTGTTTCTGCCCCAGACCAAGGTGCAGGGGATTCAGGGCCTGATCCGCCTTCTTCTGGCCAATCCTTGTCCCTCTATCCAACAGGGGATGAAACTGGTGGGCTTGATGGTATCCTCCTTCGAGGCGGTACCGTTTGCACAGTTTCACATGAGATCTCTTCAACTTCGCCTATTGACGCATTGGGACAGGTGTCCGCAGTCATTGGATCAACCTTTCAGGATGTTTCCCAGGGTTCGGCAGTCCTTTCTGTGGTGGCTGGAATCGAGCAATCTGTTGAAGGGCAGATATTTTCTCTTGTTGGGAGACGGTTAGCACGGATGCCAGCCTGTCGGGCTGGGGATGTTATTGGAAAAGTCATCAGTTCAGCGGGGTGTGGGGTCCCCAGGAGGCTCTCACCCCCATCAATGTCTTGGAGCTCAGAGCCATCCGACTGGTTCTGGCTCGGCTGACCTCACATTTACGGGGTCTACCGGTTCAGGTTCGTTCGGACAACCGAACGGCGGTAGCTTACATCAATCACCAAGGAGGGACTCGCAGCAGGAGTGCCCTCAGGGAAGTCTCTCTGATCCTGCACTGGGCGGAGCAGGGGATCCTCTCGCCAAGGAGAGTGGTCTCTCAACCCCGAGGTTTTTCTGGATCTTTCTGGATCTTTTCTGCAAGTGGGGGACTCCGGAGGTGTATCTCTTTGCCTCGAGGCACAATCACAAACTTCCGGCCTTTGTGTCTCTTTCTCAGGATCCTCTGTCTCTGGCAGTGGATGCTTTGTCACTGGCTTGGAAGGAGTTGGGTTTTCTGTACCTGTTTCCACCCGTCTCCATGCTGGGCAAGGTAGTTCGCAAACTGGTTCTAGAAGGGGCACCAGCGATTCTGGTGGCTCCAAGGTGGCCAAGAAGGGTTTGGTACGCAGACGTCGTAAGGATGGCCGTAGATCAGTACCGGCTTCCCTTGTTGCCGGACCTGCTATCTCAGGGTCATCTACTTTACCCCAATTTACAAATGCTGGCTTTGACGGCTTGGCTGCTGAAACCTTCATCTTGAAAGAGGAAGGTTTGTCTGAGGCTGGTGTTCAGACCCTGATTAGGGCTAGGAAGCGGTCCTCTTCTGGCATTTACTATAGGACTTGGAGGTTCTATATTGATTGGTGTGCGGATAGGGCCTTGCCTTGCAGGGTTTTTTCGATACCCAGGATTTTGGAGTTTCTTCAGCATAATCTGGATCTTGGGTTCCAGCTTAGTACTTTGAAAGGACAGGTTTCTGCTCTGTCCGTTTTCTTCCAGAGGTCTTTTGCCGTACACCCGCTGGTTAAGACTTTTTTCCAAGGGGTCGCGCATGTGCGGCCCCCTCGGAAGGCTGTAGTTCCTGTTTGGGATTTGAATTTGGTTCTTTCGGCTCTGCAGGGTCCTCCTTTTGAGCCGTTCCAGGATATTGCTCTTTCGGTTCTCACTCAGAAGGTGGCTATTACTTCTGTTCGGCGTGTCTCTGAGTTGGCTGCCCTGTCGATTCAGGCCCCTTACTTTGAGAGACACCAGGATAAGGTGGTTTTTTGTTTTAAGCCGGATTTCCTTCCTAAGGTGGTGTCTGCTTTCCACCTCAATCAGGATATTGTTCTCCCTTCCTTGTGTCCTAAGCCTAACAATGACAAGGAGAGGGTTCTGCACAATTTGGATGATGTTCGCTGTGTGAAGTAGTATTTGGTGACTACTTCTTCCTTCCGCAAGACGGACGCTTTTTTCATGGTGCCCTGCCGGCCCAGGAAAGGTTTGGTGCCTGCTAAGTCTACGATTAGCAAATGGATTTGTCAGGCCATTGTTGGGGCCTATTCTGCTAAGGGGAGGACTCCTCCTTTTAGGGTCACTGCGCACTCTACTCGTGCAGTTGGTGCGTCCTGGGCTTTTCAGCACCAGGCTTCTGTTGAACAAGTTTGCAAGGCTGCTACTTGGTCTTCCGTTCATACTTTTTCCAAGTTTTACAAGGTTGATGTGCGGGCTTCAGCGGATGCTGTTTTTGGCTGCAAGGTTCTGCAAGCTGCAGTGGTTTGAGTTGGTACATTCTTTACTGTTTCTGGTTCCCACCCATGACGGACACTGCTATTGGATGTCCCAAATGTCATGAAGATCGAAGTGGAGTGTATGGCACACTTATAATAATACCGTTTTGTGAGTACTTGCCTTTAAAACGGGTATTATGAGTGTGCCATACACTCCACTTCGCCCAGGTAGGTCCCAGGTATATATGGACCGGGAGGGGCTTTATTTTTTTTGCATATTCATCTCTGCAGAAGTTCGCCCTCTACTGGAGATTACCCGAATGTCATGAAGATCGAAGTGGAGTGTATGGCACACTCATAATACCCGTTTTAAAGGTGAGTACTCACAAAACGTTATTTTCCTGTTGTTCCCATTCAGTTGTGCCACTTGCTCTTTAGGCCCTTTTCCAGAGGTACTAGCCACTGAACAAGGCTCCAATGACAGTTAAAGTGGACATTCAGCATTTTTTAATGAAAAGCCCAAAGCTTTAGAAAAAAACTATTCTGCAGCATCTAAAATTAGTATATTTTAAAATGGACTAACAGCCTGGCACAGTTGGAAAAGAAAGGTAGAGGCCATTTTGGATCTTCCTCTCCCAGTATCTCAGCCATGCTGCTGCCTGGAATCAACTGGCCTGCAAATGCATGAGCCGCCATCTTGTTTTTAAAAGACTACAAGAGTTAGAAAAAAGTAAAAGAATTTTTATGTGCAGCAATCTAAATTGCCCTGGGAAGGGATGCATATGAGCACTGTTTGTTGTGTTTCCCCCCCCCCCTCCCCCACTGGGCTGCAACTGTGTTCAGGACTCCAGGATATGGGTGCAGCCATCTTGCCTCAGAAGCGTCACATATTCATGAGAGGTGAGGGGGTGGGTGTGCTTTGCACAGACAGGGCCAATCTGAGGTCATGAAAAGGACAGAAATCCCAGAATGCAGAGCAGCACAGTCAGACGACACTTCCTGTTTGCAGGCAGCCTGAGCATTCATGGGCCGCCATCTTGGATGTTTAAAGGCTCATAACATGCAGTAGATGCAGGTAGAATGATTTTTAATGTGGGCAATCTGTATGTACAGGGTGGGGGAAACATTCAAAATAAGCTCTTATTCAGAGTGAAGATTCGGTTTAAGGGAACTCTTGCTGCTTGTCCCCTTGTTAGTGCTTTGGTCTCGCTGTTCTACACTGTACAGTCCACCATCTCTTGTCTTCGTCACTCCTCTTACCTCTTAGGCAGGCTTGACTACTTTGGCTAGCTCCAGATTATTCTCCTTCTTTTAGTCACAAGGGAGCAGCTCCCCTTGCTGATTGGTGCCAAGAAAGAGGATTACAGATGAAGAAGCAACATTTACAGTACTGGGTCAGTTGTTGGAGGAGGGGGGCAGCTTATGAAGCGAAAATATTTCTTCCCATCACTTCTTGTGGTGCTGCTGCTTTTCGCTAGATTACATTTCATATAATGCTGCAACAAGAGCAGCGGATTGTAGATAATTGGTTAATGGCGTCCCTGTTGGCTGGCTGAGGCCACCATCGCTTACTTTAGAGGCCGGTAACCAATCAGAAGGTAATGGCCAATTGCAAAGTAATGTCTACATGACAAGGGAAATGACAGGCCTCTGGCTGAGCAGGTAATTGCTCCTTTGAAGAAAAGTGAGGTGGCTGCATCCTCACAAGTCCCCCTCCATATCTTTGCGGAACCAGTATACGGTTGCCATGGACACCACTTCCTCTGCTGAGTCGCTCATACATAAGCTGCTTTCTTAACTAATGAAAAGTTTTGGCTCAGATTCTATGTTAGAGGAAGTCCAAGCATTTTCCTATTGCATGGCACGGCCTGCTTCAAGAATTCCTTACGTATGGGATATTCCGCCACAAGGTGGCGCAGTGTACTGCAGAAGAATCGTGGCTCCTCCCGGGACCCTTTAAAAACAGGATCACCAATAGACTTCTCCAGTGTTTCCTCTGCAGTGTATACTGCGAAGATAGAAGATGGCTCTTTATATTGCGCAGGTGAGCGGGGCAACCAAGCCTGCGGCCCTGCATGTCTATTTCCACCCGTTTCCAGACCCTCTGTGCCTCCCAGCCTCGGCTGACGGATCGGGTGAAGGTATGGGAGCACCAGGGTCAGTTGCTCAAGGAGCGCTGCTCCAAGCCGCAGACCCTGTCCCAAAAAGGGTAGCCGGCCATAGGCTTTATGGTGAGCCTGCTGAGGGATGCGGAGTTCCTGTCCTAGCTTCTGAGGGGGTGATTGTTTTGGGGACTATGTGTCTTGTATTCTTAATATACAGTACGTCCTGCTCCAGATATAATACTTACACTTGGGGTTATCATCCGCCAGATGGCGCTGTACTGCAGAAGCATGCGAAAACAGGCTCCTCCCAGCCCTTCAAATACCCAGGGACCTCCCACGAATCCCCAGATTTCTCTGCAGTGCTGACTGCGAAGACATGAAGTATCACTCTCTCGCAGGTGAGCGGGACTATCAAGCCTGCGGCCCTGTTGGACTATTCTCACCCGTCCTCCATGTGATGTGCCTCTCAGCTTGGGCTGCGTCGGTCGGGTGAAGGTAGGCAGCACCTTGTGTGCTTATGGAGCCATGCTCCACCGCAGTCCCCCACCAAAGGGTAGGCGGTTCAGGCTGATGGTGACCCTCTAGAGGATGCCTCCTGCGCTATTATCCCATGCCCCGTGTAGCGGTGGGCCCTATACAAAGGGTCGCCATCCTCCCTCGTTCCCCCCCCGTAGTCCGGGGGGAAAGAAAGGGGCGGGTATGTGTGTGTGTAGCAAGGTCTTGTGTATGTTCTACACGTTATGGCCTTGGTCTGCCCGGACTAGTATCCCAGGGGTCAGAACCGCGCTGTTAGTTCATACTGTGTAATTGTCGTGCACTTCTTCCTTTGCTGGATGTGCGGCGCCGGGCGGCGACGTTGCCTCAGACGCTGCAGCGTCTTCATTGGCAAATCATCTCCTCTAGTGTCCCATTCACTCGCTCCTATAACGGTTTGTATCCACCTCAGAGCTTCGCGCTCTTCGGGGGGGGGGCGGGGACATAGGTTGGCGCGCTCCGCGTCACTGGACGCTCTGGCCCGCCCTTCGAGGTTCGCTTTGGCGCCATTTTGATGCTGGTCGCACGCACCCGTGGTGGCGGTCCTCCCCCTCCCTTGGTCTGTAAGTGCCCTAGCGGGCGATTTTCATGATCCTTCTTACTGCGCATGGTTCTGACTCCCTTTATTCCCATTATGTCTTTCAGACTGGTGAACACCATTGGCTTCTCCCGGCCCGGTGTTAAATTATAGCGGGCCTTGTTAAATTCTCCCACTTCCATAGCGGGTCTTGGGGCATCCAGGGTTACTTAGAGTGTTAATCCCTACCGGCATATTGTGCCTTTGATTAATCACCATATGGAGGCATCTCAGAATTATGTGACTGGGGTCCCTCCGGGACAAGACCGGCGGTGTATAGTGTGTGGACAATCCCATGCTGATGCTGGCAGGGCACGGGTCTGCGTACCCTGTGCCGAGCAAGCACTGGCCCTGCAATCAGGTCGGCCAGTGGCTACACCTAGCTTCAATTCACCTATCTCCCCAGGCATAAATCTCTCTCCTGCTGAGTCGCCTACAAGTGGGGAATTGCAGCCTGCCGGCCCTTCCAGGCTGCCTATGGCTGAACAGATTATTGCTAGGTTGTCAGAGCGTTTGGGCCCTGGTAGCAAGCGGCACCTGTCGCCCCATGTTTCTGTATGCTCTATGAGAACTGAGGGGTTTGCTACTCTGTGTGACTATACCCCTTCTGAAGAAGGGGAATTGTTCTCTGACTCCAGCTCTTCTGATGAGATGACGAGGACTCACGATGATTCCGGCCCGGAATACTGGGGCCAGTGTGACACTGACGACCTGTTGCTTAAGGTCTTTAAGGCACTGTCTATCTCTCCCCCCGGTCAGGTCCCCAAGCCTAGAGGGGAGCGTTTCCATACTGCGACTGCAAGTTTGGAATTTTTAGAGCAGGCTCTTTTCAATGCTCTTGTCCTCAAAGAATGGGAATGCCCCAGTAAACTTCCAGGGGACTGGGATAGGAAATACCCATTTCCCCCTGAGGTGGTTAATTGCTGGTCGTCACCCCCCGTGGTGGATGCGCCGATCATAGGGGTCCCTAACCCCCTCTTTATTACAACCCCTGCCTATAGCACCCTTCGGGATGCTGAGGACCGACGCATTGAGCTGCTGGCCTCCCATGCCTTTTCCTGTGCCGGGACGGCGCTGCGTCCGGCCTGTGCCGCAGCCATTACTGCGGTGGCCGCTAGAACCCTCATCAAAAAAAGTTCTCGATCATCACCCCGAGGATCTCCCTTGGGAGGTGTTCAATGCACTCTCCAATTGTGATGTATTTGTGAAGTTTATTCTATTGGCGCTAGAGGACGCAATTAGAATGTGTGCAAGAACTTCCGCGGTGGCTATTCGTCGCCTGCTCTGGCTGCGACAGTGGGGTGCTGATGATGCTACAAAAAAGACTCTTACTGGGCTCCCCTTCAGAGGGCGACACCTATTTGGGGCCCGTCTAGACCTGTTCGGGGAAAAAGGGCAAATCACCCCTTCGCAGACGGCCATCCCGGCCCCCTCGAGGCAAGAGCTCCCCCCTACCTTAGTGTTAAACAGGAACCAGGGGTGTCTTTCCGGATTTTTGGGGCTGACTCCTTTCCCACGAGCAGCAGGCAACGCTCTGGCCCCTCCGGCGGGGCTAAGCCCAAATCTTCCACCAAACCCCCTCAAGCATGATGGGGCGCCTTCGCCCGGCTGGGTGAGGGGATGGCTGCAGCACCTTGCTCTTATCAGGAGGCATTTTGGATCAGGAGGTGGTGTCCTCCATATACAGGATAGAGTTTGCTGCACTGCCTTCCCCAGTTCTTTATCTGACCCCAAGTAACCCTGGTCTCTGCCCCTGTTTGGTTGCTGGCTCAGGCCATGTTAGCCCTGCAAGGTCTGAGGGTCTCTAGCAGATTGCCCGTAATAGGCAGAGGAAAGGGCCGATATACCACCTACCACAGCCCCCCAAAGGATGGGTCAGGTGGCCATTCTGGATTCACAGCAATTCTCTAATTACAGGCAGTTTCCTGTGGGCGTCTTGACGGCCGGGGCAATCTTCAATGCTTATGTCTACATCCCTGTGCCCTCAGATCTATGAGGCTCTCCAGGTTCTTGTTGGAAGTCCAACACTGTTAATTGTGGCCCTGCTATCTGGCATCTCTTCAATTCCTGGAGTGTCACTCAGGTGCCGTCGATGGTGATGTCTCTGATGAGACCAAGGGATGTCTGCGCTATGTTTCCCCGGACGCCCTTCCTCAATCCCCTGTCTCTGAGTTGGATACCCGGCCGGTGGGCCATTGGGAGTCATTTGGATGGGTGTTCAATCACCTCGAGTCCTCGCTGTTCCCTAAAGTGGTGACTCCATTAATAAGGAATGATGCTGGATCAGGTTCAAACCAGATTCTCCCCCTTTCAGCAATTAGGTGGGCATTCTGGTCTCATGGGCCCGGTCCCTCACTACTGTTCCGGTTCTTAACACCAGGCAGGGATGCAACTAGTGGGTCGTTGTTTACTTGCTCAGCAGGAGCCCGAGTAGCTAAAGAGGTCCCTTATGCTTAGTTCCCTTGGGCCGTCTGCGACTTCTAGTGGTAAGCATAGGACAGGGATCCAGCACTCCGGGAGCAGGGCCTGTGGGCCCTCCCTCCTGTATGACGTTTTTTCTCTTGAAAGTGGATGAACTCGTGGGACCTGTCTGGGGGCAGTTCCCTCTTGCCTTCCTGGAGGGGGCCACCATGGACGCCAACCTTTCAGGTTGAGGGGATGGTTTCTTCCAAAAACTCCCGACGATGTTGGTGTTGGTGAGCCCTTAGAGGGTCCTTACGTCTATGGAAGTCTAAGCAGAAAGTTTTTTCAGTTGGCTCTTCTCGCTTGACCGTTCCCCCTCCGGAATTGCCAGGCTGGGGGTGCTCGGTCCGTCTGACGACAGACGTACTACATTAACCATTGGAAGGGGCCTGGAGCTGGCGGACCTTCCAGGGAGTGTCTATGTTCCCTTCTGGGTGGAGACAATGCTCCCTGCATGTTAGTGACATTAGCTCCGGCGAAGTCCCTCTGCGACAGGATGTGCTAATCCCCGTGTCGTTATGGAGTCCAACCAGCCATGGATCTGTTGGGTTCCGGCACCTTCACAGGCTATCTGCCTTTGTTCCCTGTTCCAGGATCCCATGTCAGTGGTGCGAATGCCTTTAGTACCGTCTTGACAGGACGTTGGTTCTGTATGTCCTTCTCCATTCCCTCTGCTAGGCAGGGTTATGCGGAAGATTACTCTGGTAAGGGGACCAGTGATTCTGGTGGCCCCCAGTTGACCTAGTATAGTGTGGTTGCAGACATGGTACTGCGGTCAGTAGTTCTGCATCTTGCCAGGAGTGCCAGTTGATCACTCAGAGCCACCCTTACGTCACTATAATTCATGGTCCCTGGCCTAGTCGATCTGTCTGCTGAAACATACATCTTGATGGAGACAAGTTTTAGCTGTCTCGGTGTTTGTGACTATGGGAAAGCTAGGAGTAAGCCTCTTCTTCCTCGTCTTCTTTTATTGTTGTTGGGTATGGCATACCCACATTTATTGGGGCGAGTCTAGTTCTATTTTGTTGAACGTTCTCGGTTTCCAGGTTCCAGTGTGGCTTTCAGTATGAATTGGAGTTCCCCAGCTCAGTTCTCTGATGGGTCAGGCTCTGCCCTGTCCACCATGCCTTAGCGGTCTCTGGTCCAGTCTTACTTGGTTAAGACTTCCTTCAGGGGGTGCTCATGTGCGTCCTCCATGTACTCCTATGGTCCCTGTTGGGATTGAAGTTGAATTCATTCCGTCTGCTGGCAGGATTGTCCCTTGGTCCTATTCAGGATGCTGTCTGGATGTCCTTACCCTCAAGGTTGTCCTTCCGGTGACTGTTGCCTTGGTCAGGCGTGTGTTAGCGGGCGGTTCGGTCTACCTAGCTCTCCTTCCTTGAGATACACCAAGATAAGGTGGAGTTCCGCCTGAAGCCGGTTTCTCTTCATCTGTAGGTGTCGTATGTTCAATTATCTGAGATATTGTTTTCCACGACTGTCTTCCTTCCTTGCAACGTCGAGGAAGTGGTTCTGCATTCCTATTTGCAGGTGTTGGCAGATTTTCTTAGAAGTCACTGTGTCCCTTAAGGGAACTGAGGTTCCTTGGGGCTTGGGGTCATTACATCCTGAATGTGCTCAATCTCGCCCACTCTCGGAGTTGGGCGGTTTGGTCCTGGTTGTTACCTTAATGGATGTTACTCCTGGTACCTTGTTTTATGGCCTTGGCTTCTGCCAAATTCATTGCTAATCGGATTGTCAGGCTATTACTCAGGTCTATTCAGGCAAGGGGGAGAACCTTCCTTGTCGCCTTGATTCCTTCTATGCGTGCTTGATGCCTCTTGGGCCTTAGCTCCGGTTTTGCTGTTGAACGGATTGGTTAGGCCACTAACATTGGTCTTCTGTTTCATTTCCTTTGCAAGGTTTTTCTTTTTACAACGTTGATGTTAGGGCCTCAGCTCATGCTGTCTTGGCCGTCTGGTTCTGCAGGTGACAGTGCTTTAAACTGTCTGCTGTGGTCGTATTGTTGTTGGGGATCCCACCCTACTTATGGACACTGCTTTTGGATGTCCCGAGTGTAAGTTTTATATCTGGAGCAGGACGTACTGTATACTAAGAATAATACAATTCTGTGAAATACTCACCTGTAGAATTGGTATTATTGGTATACAGTATGTCCTGCTCCACCCCACCCTGTTGTTGCTTTTTTTGGATCCCCTGTATGGTGATTGTTATCATGGTTATCTTTACCAGTTGTTCTGGGTGGTTTAATTCTCCCGGCTTCTTGTTCACTGCTTGTCAATGCTGGGGATTCGTGGGAGGTCCCTGGGTATTTGAAGAGCCGGGAGGAGCCTGTTTTTGCATGCTTCTGCAGTACAGCGCCATCTGGCGGAGGATAACCCCGAGTGTAAGTATTATATCTGGAGCAGGACGTACTGTATACCAATAATACCAATTCTACAGGTGAGTATTTCACAGAATTGTATTTTCTCTGGCTCTGGGGCTCCCTAGCTCGACTCTCGCCGTTGCCTGCTTGCTCTCCTCCCCCCCTCTCCGCGGCGAGTGGTGTTTTACTTCACTCCGCGGCGGGCGGCGCTATATCTGTGAGGCGTTTTTTGGCATTGTGATGGCGCCGGAGCGGTCACATGAGCGCCGTTTTCACGCTTTTCGGGGGGGGGGGGCGGGGGACCGGGGGATGACGCGTATCACGCCATCTCCCCACGCCCCGCCCCTTGAGGTTCTTCTGCCAGCGCCATTTTTAGTCTACTGCGCGTCTGCGGCCCCTCTTCCTGCCCGGGCTGCGGTGGTGATCTCCTCCTGTGTCGCTTCCTCCTGCGGTCTGGTGGCTTGGTGATCCTTTGGTCTACTTGGCCCGTGAGTCCCCTTTGGGGGATCTTTTGTCTACTTGGGGCATGGACTGCGGGATATTTATGTGTGCCTTTTATTTGTCTATCAGGCGGGACAACTGTGGGTTGAGGTTTCTCCCTGCTCTACTCCCCCCCCCCCCCCCCATCTCCCCCCCCCATCTCCCCCTTCCTGGTCTGGGGGCATCCCTTGGGGGGGCATCCCGGGTGGCTTTTTATTAGCCCTTACCCTGTGCTGGCCTATTGCGCCTGTCTTAATCACCATATGGAGGCTTCTGGGGATAGCGTGCTCGGGGGTCCTTCGGGGCAATCCAGGCTGTGTGCCATGTAAAAGTGCTGCGGTGTGTGTGCCATGTGCCCAGGGTATCGTTGCGGCCCAGGCTGGGCTACCCGCTTCGCTTCCCAGTTCTGCGCCCCTTTTGGCATCGCCTACCCCTCCGCACCTGCATTTAGCCCCCAGTGAGGGGGATACTAGCAGGGGGTCACAATCTGATCTGGCACTTCATGTGGCTAGAATTGAAAGGCAGCTTGCCAGGCCTGTTCCACGTAAGGCCTCTGGCAAGAAGTGGCACCTGGCTCCCACGCCCTCCCTCTTTGCTGAGGAGGATGAGGGAATTGATGCTTTTGGTGGCCGTTACTACCTAGAGGAGGGGGAGCTTTTCCAGGACTTGGATTCCTCTGGGGACCAGCAGGAGGGTTACGACAGTGACCCTGGGTCTGCGTCTGGGGAGGACTCATGGTTCCCTGATGACACTGATAGCCTGTTGGCTCACATTTTTTAAATCTTGCACATTGTCCCCCCCTGAGGTGACTAAGAGGAAGCAGGGTGAGCCCTTTCATCTTGATAAACAGCGTCTGGAGTTCCCTGAGTAGGGCCATTTCACTAATATGGTGCTCAAGGAGTGGGAACGTCCTAGTAGATTGTCCGCGGTGCCCAAAGGGTTGGATAAGAGGTATCCCTTTCCTGCTGACCTGGGTCAAGCGATGGTCGTGTCCCTCTGAGGTGGACGCTCCCGTTCTAGGGCTGTCCAACACCTCGGTCATGCCTTCCCCCATACACCACTACACTGCGGGACAGCGAGGACAGGCGTATGGATCAGCTGGCCTGCCATGCTTTTACATTTGTGGGGGCTGGGCTGCGTCCGGTCTACGCCGCTGCCATTACAGCTATTGCCCTTAAGAAACAGCTCAAGCGTCTCATTGATGGCGCTATGGCTGGTAGGAGGGGGGAGGATTATAGGGCCCTCTTGCTTTGTTGCCTTTGTCCTTACTGCCATGGATGATGCGGTATGGCTGAGTGGTAGGGCCTCTGCCCTTTTGGTGGCTATGCGCCGTTCTGTTTGGTTGCGTCAGTGGGCTGCTGACGCTGCTGCTAAGAAGGCTCTCACTGGGCTCCCCTTTGCGGGGCTGCGGCTCTTTGGTGAGCGTCTGGATGTTCTAGCCAAGGATGGTAGGCTGCCTCAGCGTAGGAGGCAGCCTCTGCCTTTTTGGGGGCCCTCCGCTTCCCTCCCCTCCTTTCGTGCTCCCAGTGGAGGTCGTGGCTCCCTTTTCTCGGGTAGCCGCAGAGATTCTTGGGGCCATGGCAGATCACTTGGTCGTCCCGGTCTCTCATGGGGTTCGAAGCCCAAAACCTTCTCCCAAGCCCCCTCAGGCATGAGGAGGCGCCCTCACCCGTCCGGGTGGGGGGACGGCTTCGGCTCTTTGCTCACGTCTGGAGGCTCCGCGTCTCTGGATTCAGGAGGTCGTGTCCTCCGGTTACAAGATAGTTTGCAGCCTGGCCGCCCCCAAGATTCATCAGATCCCGGATGTCTCAAAACCCTTTGTCAGCTCAGGGTTTGCGCCTTGCGGTTCAACGTCTGTTGGAGTCAGGAGTCATTTGCCTGGTGCCTTCCCAGGAACGGGGTCAGGGGTTCTACTTTAATCTTTTCACGGTCCCCAAAAAAGATGAGACCCTTCAAGTCCAGGATGGGCCTCAAGGACCCAACAAGTTTGTCAGGTTCAAGCACTTTCGCATGGAGACGCTACGCTCGGCTGTCAGTACCCTTCGCCCGGGCGACTTCATGACCTCCGTGGACATCAAGGATGCCTATCTTCACGTGCCAATTTTTCCAGGTCATCGGAAATTTCTGAGGTCCGCTCTAGAGGATCAGCATTACCAGTTTGTGGCTTTACCGTTCGCTATCACCTCGGCGCCTCGGGTGTTCACCAAGGTGCTGGCGGGCGTGATGGCTCTGCTGCGAAATCAGGGCATTCGCATCCTCCCTTACCTGGACGACATTCTGATTGCGACTCAGTCTCTTCATCAGGCCGAGAAGGATACTCAGGTGGTGACTTCCACTCTCGAGTCCTTCGGCTGGGTGATCAACTTTCCCAAGTCTTCACTGTCTCTTTGGTGTGGTCCTTTCTGGGCATGACTCTGGATACCGATCATGGCCAAGGTGTTCCTTCCTCAGCAGAAGGTGGAGGGCCTTCAGAAGCAGGCATGGGCTCTGCTCTTGTGTTCTCGTCCCTCCATCTGGCAAGGGATGCAGTTAGTGGGCCTGATGGTGTCCTGCTTCAAGGCTGTCCCCTTTGCTCAGTTTCACATGAGACCTCTTCAGTTGCACCTCTTGTCAGTTTGGGATCGGGACCCTGTGTCCCTGGATCAGGAATTTGCTCTGTCCCCCCTGGCCAGACAGTCCCTCTCGTGGTGGCTGGACTCAAGGAACCTTCTGGTGGGCAGGACCTTTCTGCCTCTGTGCTGGCAGACTGTCACCACAGATGCCAGTATGACCGGTTGCGGGGGCTTTTGGAAGTCTCTGAAGTTCCAGGGTCGGTGGGGCCCCCAGGAGGCCCATGCACCCATCAATGTCCTGGAACTGAGGGCGATCAGGTTGGTTCTTTCTCAGCTGACCATGCACCTTCGGGGTCGGGCTGAGACAACCAAACGGCGGTTGCCTACATCAGTCATCAGAAAGGGACTCGGAGCAAGAAAGCCCTCAAGGAAGTGTCCCTGATACTGTCTTGGGCGGAAGAGAATGTCCCTGACATCTTGGTGGTCTACATTCCGGGGGTGCAGAAGTTATTTCACTCCCTGTGTCACCGCTGGGGTCAGCCGGATGTGGACCTGTTTGCGTCCCGCCACAATCACAAGCTTCCAAGATTTGTCTCCCTGTCGCAGGATCCTCTGGCCTTCACCACGGATGTGCTAGCGATTCCTTGGACGGAGTTTCGGCTCCTCTGTGTTCCCTCCCTTTCATCTGTGCTGCGCATGATAGCCCAGGAAGGTGTACCAGCCGTTCTGGTGGCCCCCTGTTGGCCAAGGAGGGTGTGGTTCGCAGACGTCGTGCAGTTGGCAGTAGATCGGTACGTTTTGCCCAAGGATCCAGATCTTCTCACTCAGGGACAGCTGCGCCATCCCAATTTACAAACGCTGGCTTTGACGGCTTGGCTGCTGAAACCTCCATCTTGATGGATAAGGGGTTGCCGGCCTCTGTTGTTGTTGATACTATGATTCGGGCTAGGAAGAGGTCCTCGTCCTTTATTTACTACAGGGTCTGGCTTACATTGCCTGGTGTTTTCTATCCCCAGGATTCTGGAATTTTTACAACATGGTTTGGATTCGGGCCTTCAACTTAGTACCCTAAAGGGACAGGTGTCAGCTCTGGCAATTTTTTTTCCAAAGATCCTTTGCCAATCAACGGCTGGTTAAGACTTTTTTCCAGGGAGTTACTCATGTGCGTCCGCCATGTAAACCTATGCTACCTGTTTGGGACTTGAATCTGGTGTTGTCTGCTCTACAGGGTCCTCCCTTTGAGCCTATCTGTGGGGTGGCGTTACCCATTCTGACTCTTAAGGTGGCCTTTTTGGTGGCTATCACTTTAGTCAGGCGAGTCTCTGAGCTGGCGTCGCTTTCTATTAAACCTCCTTATTTTGAGCGGCATCAGGATAAGGTTGTCAGGGCTCTGAAGTTTTATTTGATTGCTACTGAGTCTTTCAGGAAGTCTGATGCACTTTTTGTTCTTCCTGCTGGGCCTAGGAAGGGTTTGCCTCTGGCTAAATCCACTATCAGCAAGTGGATCCGTCAGGCGGTGGAGCAGGCCTATTCTGCCAGGGGGAAGGTTCCTCCTTTTAAGGTTACTGCTCATTCCACTCATGCTATTGGTGCATCTTGGGCTTTTCAGCACCAAGCTTCTGTTGAACAAGTTTGTAAGGCCGCAACTTGGTCTTCTGTTCATGCCTTTTCCAAGTTTTACAAGGTTGATGTTAATGCCTCGGCTGATGCTGCCTTTGGTCGCAAAGTACTTCAGGTGGTGGTGGTTTGAACTGCCTGTTGCTACTTTTTAGGGATCCCACCCTACCTTACAGACACTGCTTTTGGACGTCCCATACATAAGGACTTCTTGAAGCAGGCCGTGCCATGGAAAAAGACAATGTTGTGAGTGCTGAACTGTAGAATTGATTTTACTATGCATGGCACGGCCTGCTTCACCCCACCCTAGTTATCGTTATTCTTGGTTGCCTCTTTATGGTGATTGTTCCAAGTTAGTTGGGGTTATTACCTTTTTTACCTTTATTATCTCCCGGCGTCTTGTATAACTGCTTGTCAACGCTGGAGAAGTCTATTGGTGATCCTGTTTTTATAGGGTACCAGGAGGAGCCACCATTCTTCTGCAGTACACTGCGCCACCTTGTGGTGGAATATCCCATACGTAAGGACTTCTTAAAGCAGGCCGTGCCATGCATAGTAAAAGCAATACTACAGGTGAGTACTCACAGAATTGTCTTTTTATAAGACCTCGACCATCCCGTCCTCTAAGCCCGATTTGGGCAATAACACAACAAACTACTTATTAAACCGGACCTTCAGCAACTTTTAATGAAAAGCCCAAACCTTTAAAAACTATTCCCCAGCATCTAAAATGAATATATTTTAAGTTTTAAGTCACTTATTATCCTTTCCCCCACCGGGCTGCAACTCTGGTCAGGACTCTAGGATACGGGCGCCGCCATCTTGCCTCAGAAGCATCACATACTGCTAGGAGAGAAGGAGGGGTGGGCAGGGGGGCGAGTTATAGCTTTGCTTTGCACAGAGAGAGCAGAGCTGAGGTCAGGAAATGGTCAGCAATCCCAGAATTCAGAATGCAGAGCGGCATATTCAGAAGACACTTCCTGTCTGCAGGCAGCCTGAACCTACACGGGTCGCCATCTTGGATGTTAAAAGGATAAAAAAAACGCAATAGGTGCAGGTAGCATTATTTTTAATGTGGGAAATCTGTATGTGGGGGGTGAGGGAAACATACTAAATAGACTCTCTTTCAGGATGAAGGTCTGCTTTAACTTAGAAGCATCAAACATACTGAAGATAGGAGTGCAGTGTAAAGTACAGGGGTGGGATTATAGCTGTGCTTTACCCAGACAGAGCAAAGCTGGGGTCAGGGAAAGGACAGCAATCCCCGAATGCAGAGCCACACAGTCAGAAGTCACTTCCTGTTTGCAGGCTGCCTGATGCTCCATGAGCTGCCATCTTGGATGTTTAAAGGCTCATAACATGCAGTAGATGCAGGTAGAATGATTTTTAATGTGGGCAATCTGTATGTACAGGGTGGGGGAAACAAGACAGGCTCTTATTCAGGGTGAAGGTCCACTTTAAGGGGCAGGCAATCTTCACAGAAGCTCGATCCATGAGTGGCAGGTCAGTCACCCAATCCGTGCAGCAGTGCCACTGCACTGGCCTGTCAATCAAGTCCATGGCTACCATACAGAATACTGCCCCCCTACCAGCATCAGGGTAGGATTGCAGCATGCTTCAGGTGAGAGTGGAATGGAAGGGAGGGGCAAACTTTGTAGACCTGCCACAGTATCTACACCATGCTGCAGAAAGTATAGGAAAGGCACATGGTGAGACTACAGGTGAACTGCTTGCTGTCTTATTGCCATTGCCTGGACTGTCCCTTATTGCCATTGCCTGGACTGTCCCTTATTGCCATTGCCTGGACTGTCCCTTATTGCCATTGCCTGGACTGTCCCTTATTGCCATTGCCTGGACTGTCCCTTATTGCCATTGCCTGGACTGTCCCTTATTGCCATTGCCTGGACTGTCCCTTATTGCCATTGCCTGGACTGTCCCTTATTGCCATTGCCTGGACTGTCCCTTATTGCCATTGCCTGGACTGTGAAACCCCCCAGATTGCCTGAACCCAGCTCACCTCTTCCCATTCCCAGGGTGCGTCTAAGAGCCACGGCTCTGACGGCCGCATCCTCCGTCTCCCTTTAGCAGGAAGCATCCCCGTGCCAGGCATTTGTGAATGGCCATCGCTGGCATACTCCCTGTTAGAGGGAGGAGGGGGATGCGCCGTCAGAGCCACTGCTCTTAGATTCTCAGTGGGACCGGGAAGAGGTGAGCTGGCTGCAGCGATCTGGGGGGGGGTTTCACACAGCAGGGCACCCCCGATCGGGGTGCCCCCAGGGACAGGACCAAAACCTACATCAGGAGCCCCTGAGTCAAGTTTTATTAGCAACTCAACTCAATTCAACCCTCCTATAGCTATATGATAGAAGACACTGTATGGATCAGGCGCGTGTCTCTCTCTCCATTGCAGGGTATATTGATAGTATGAGGTGGTAGTTTAGATTAGTTTAGTGTTACTGTAGACCACAACCCTCCCTGGCACACAGTTGCAAGGGAGGGTTTAGTTCTTCTTTAACTTTTTATCATCTTAGTATATAAAATATCTAGATGAGCCTGACCAGGTTCACCATCTTCTGTGATGTGTGTGGGGTACCTTTTATCTCTAAGTTGATTCTTGTATCCAGTATTGACACTGGAATGTAAATTACTAGCTCCCTAATTCTAGTAAATGGCGTGAAAGGTTAATTTAAAAGTTTTTTCACTGGATCCTTTGTGATCCTTTTACTTCTTTTAAGTTCACTTTTTACTTTAGTAGGTTAGTCAGATGCAGTCAGTGTGTGGGGATTGGCAGGTACGGCAGCGTTGGCGAGGTGACCTTGGGACAGGAAATGGTTGGCTGGCAGGTGCTGGGCGGAGCCAGTGTTACTTGGTGTATGTGTATATATATGTGTGTATGTATTTTGCTAACCTTCCCGTCACCCTAGCCTCCCTCCCACGGGCGAGTGTTTACACTCCATGTGCCGAGACTGAAAATATGATATTTCTCTCAGAGCCGCCCAGTCTGCAACAGGTCCAGCGGGTTTTTCCACCTCTGTGTTTAATATGTAATCAGTAGCTCGCAGCCCTGGGTTTCTGCTGGCTTTAACCCGTCTCATGCCTGAGGTTTGTTTGCTGATGAACATAAAGGATAAGTCCACTTTTGATGGAATTTTGGAAAGTGAATATTTTTTGTGCCAAAAGGATGTCCTCAAGGTGTCAAGCTGATCTGGTATTTTTTTTTATTTTGCCTAGGTTAGTAAATGTCTGCTTTACGGAAACAGGTTTCACTACCTGCAAGCTGTTGCTATTGGCAACATACACCAAGAAGAGAAAAGTGAGTCCTATATACACAGAACACTGCTGCTATGTCCGCTGCTGAGGTGAAGGAGCTCACTCAACCTTACACATGCCTAGCAGCAGTGTTCTGTACAACTATCTGCAATCTGTTGCTATTGGCGACGTACATCAAATCTGTGTAGATAGTGAGAACTGCTTAAAGTGGACCAAAACCCAGGATTTTGACTATCCTGGGTTTTTGTCCTTTCCCCCCGTGGCACCCGCTATGTGAAACTTCCCAAATCTCCAAGCACAACTCACCTCTTTCCGGTTCCACGGCACATGCACTGACGCTCGTCCAATCAGCCGCTGACATCACGCCGCATAAGCCAAGGTCAAAGGCCAACAGCTCCGAGCGCACTGACAGCGACATCCCCTGCTTCCCTCTAACAGGGAGCGTGCCCGTGCTGGCTGTTCACAAATGCCTGGCGTGTGCACGTGCCCTGCTAGAGGGATAGCGGGGACGCGGCTGCGGCTCGCACATGTGCCGTTGGACCGGGAAGCAAGGTAAGTGTACGGTGGGACCTGGGGGGTTTCACACAGCGGGGCATTCCGATTTTGGATGCCCTGGGGGGAGGAAATTAATCGCACTGGGTTTTTGTCCACTTTAAAATACACATTTGCTGACAATTAAAAAATACTAGATCAGCTCAGCAGCTTTAAGACCCCATTTTGGCACACAAAAATATAAACGTACAAATATTGAATCGAACGTGGACTTACCCTTTGATACTTTGAGAATATTTCTCGATTTTAGGTGTTGTAGGAACCACTTTACTGTTGTCTATATAGTCAGTTCATATATGTGTAAATGTATTCCTCCGGCACACCAGAATTCTTTAAGGAGTTTGTTCTTTTATTTTATTAGGTCATCATTGAAGATACACAACGTTTCGTGGCCACTCTGTGGCCACTCTGGGCCCCTTCATCAGGCACAATGGATCATCTTATAACTTCTATATAAGGATCACCCAGGAGAAAATGCAATAGGGGTAAGCAAGCACTGACAAACCCCTCTTAGCAGGGCTGATGAGAGAATATTTTGGGCACCATATAGTCTAACTGGGCCTGGTCTGTTCTATACAGACCTACCACTATGTTTAGATAGGACCAGGTGGAGTCTGAGTCAGAGCTAGTTTTATCTGGAGTCATTAGAAATGTACTGGTTCAGACTCCAGCATAAGACAAGAAAATCTCTTACCAATATTGTCTAAGTAATATAACTTTCTCTCCCAATCCATAATAATAAATAAGTGACTAAAAACTTAAAATATATTAATTTTAGATGCTGGTAGCTTTTTAAGGGTTTGGGCTTTTCATTATATCATGCTGAAGGTCCGGTTTAAGGTCTGGGCAACATGTAGGAACACCAGAAGAGCACGCGCATGCCCAGATCCACCTACAAGCTTGCAATGAAAGCAAGGCCACATCGACAGTATTGTTCCCAAGGCTACAAATATTTGTGCCCGCACAGTTATTCATGAGAACTAGTGATACACTTTGTAAATATCAAGTTATCATCGGCACATACCATGCACAAATACCCATGAGCCCTTGAGAAATGGTTGCCTCAGGTCAAAGTCTCCACTGGGCGTTTAAAGGAGATTTCCAGGAAGGGAAGCTATGACATGATGGTGGGTGTGGGGCGAGTAGATCTCACCACACCCTCTATTAATTCTGTGCCAATCTGCCACGTCTGTCGCCAGTGACATCTCTTGCGGCAACGTTTCAAAACAGGGGCTTTCAGGCTCATTGACAATGAGAATCACTAGCTCCTGGGGAAGGGGGGGGGGATGCTGCCAGCATTGGGCCGAAGGTTGGTTTCAAAACCTTCTAAGCAGAGATATTAAAGCGGAATAAAACCTACCCAGTTCTGCCCTGAAGTCTAAAAGATCCTAGCACCGGCCACTGACCTTCTCTCAGGGAAACCGGAAATGGCATGCCCCGCTATGTGAAACCCCCCAGGAAGCCAGAAAGAAACTCGCCAGGCTCCAACAGTGCATGTGCGGGCTCTTGTCCAATGACCTATGACTACATCATTAGGCAGATGGCGATCATTTACTAGAATGGGAAGCACGTGCTGCCACATCCCCCGCAACCCAGCCATGCGTCTGCTGCCATCCAAGTCTATCTGAATAGCTAGGACCGGAGTGTGCACACGATGCTGAGGATGCAACTGCGTACGCTCCCTATTCAAGTCAATGAGGGCCGCCTGCTGAATGGCGTTATAATAGCAAGTGGCTCTCATTTGCCAAAAGCCCATGCATGCGGCATTGGAGCAGAGAAAGGTGAGTGTTTATGGGCATCCTGGCGGGTTTTACACAGTGGGGCATTCCAAATCGGCGTGCCCCAGGGAAAAGCCAGCAGCCAGCCCTTACATAAGCCCAAGAGCGAGCGGTCATGCCACATGACCTCTGGCAACCAATCAGGCTCTGCTGGTAGACATGCAGGCATGGTGCCCCTACCTGGTAAATTGGATTGGTTCTCTTCACTGAATGGCTAACATACAAAGGGTAATCGGAATGCCCCCTGCTGTTTTCCTTTCGTAGAGTGTCATATAGGCAATGCTCCTTTTGTCCACCAAGTACACACTGTACATATGTATTCTCTGCAGGGTTTCTCCCACAGCGCAAATGCAGTGCAGGACATAGATGTCTATGGGAAGTGCCGTTACATTTTGTTGTCTGCCGATCCATTGCTACTGCCACTTCTGTGTCCCTCACCCTGCATACTATTGGTCCTAAACTACTGGCTACGTATGGTTGTCTTCTCATGGACAGCTGTTGGCTAAAATTTCCATTAAATATGATCAGAACAGTTGCTCAGCGTTTCAAGGAAGGAGCCAGTAATCTTTAATAGTTATTCCAAGTCTCACTGTTTTACTTGGACAGATGGCTCCAAGGGTTAGGAGGTCAACAGCTGAGGTCTGTGATGTGATAGGTCCAATCACTGATGGAGCCTGAACCGCGCTCTCACTTTAAACTTGTAATTAAAGTTACACTCCTATGTGTCCTATGTGACACAGCATTACTGTAATCTGTGGGAACATCGACTGGGTTTTTAAAGGGACATTTTAGGCATATTAAGAGTTAAATTAGCCTGCTTTTTGTTTGCCCCCCATGCTGGCTGTCAGGGGCGGCACACATTCATCAGAACTTTGCATTCCCTAATAAACCCTATAAAAAGTCCCTTTAGCTCACTTTTCTTTCACCATGTTGCTGAGGTAGCCCTGCAGAATGGAGAGGGTTCACAAGAGCTTATTAAGAAACACGATGAATGAAAATTCAGCCCCTAGCAGCTAGTGTGGGGAAGGCAGGCTGATTCTACCCATTGCGTGGAATGTCCCTTTTAAATGCCACAAGAAATATTCAATATACATCAGTTATGCCAAGGCAAAATGCTGTGAAAATTGTAGCCAGATAAAAGCAGACCTAAACTCACCCCATCCCCCCTCACCCCACAAGCAGCTTCTTTAGGATGGTTTTACCATTCTGTCTTTTCCCAGCAACTGATTAAGCAATTTCCCTGAAGTGGTAGATTGACTGGGGCTTATGTGGCAGGACTAGCGATTGCTGATTTGTATTATGACCCAGCAATCATTCAAAATTCGTGGCACTGGGTCTCTCTTCCCCTGAGGCAGAGATCTGATGACTTAGGAGCACAATAATAAAACTTTGAAAAATGTCAGCAAGTGTGTTGCTCCTGCCGCAATAAGACAGGCTGTGGGGGGGGGGGGGGGGGGGGGGAATCCAGAATGCTGGAGCCCCGCACATAACCCCAAGAGATGCCCCAAATTCTTACCTTAGTCACAATCCTTGCTGGCATTGGCTGCCTGACGCTCACGTGGGTAGTGGGTGTGTCCATTGTTCCAGCTGCTGAAAAGCCCTCCCACGTAATCCCTGGTGGCCAATCGCAGTGCTGGATTCCCAGCAAGGATCAAGGCTAAGGTAAGAATTTGGGCCGTTTCTGGAGGGTTAAGTGCTGGGGAGCTGCAGCATTCTTAATGCACCCCCTACAAGAATGTGTTATTGTGGTGGGACCAACACCTGCACCCTCACGGGCGTTGTTCTGCTTTAATGATCATTATTGTTGCCCCGTTTGGAAGTGCAGGACCTGCCATGGAGATCATTCCGATGCCAGGTCTCAGTAAAAGCAATAGACTCAAGACTTCATGGAAACCCTGGCTGCAACAGCAGTTCAGATCTGAGGTCTTTAGTATTGACCAAGTACATGTCTTACACCTTCAGTGTGACAGGACACAGATTCTCTGTCCCATGCTGGGCTTCTGACAGCTTGCTCCCTGCTGCAGGGAGGGGCTTTTTATACTCTAGTGCAGTGATACTCAACTGGCGGACCGGGGTCCGAATGCGGACCTCGGCACCAGATTTCCGGACCCCTGCCCTGGCAGCCCCGCACTCAATATGTAGCTCCTATTTTTCCTAGTGCCCTGTAGGATGTTTAGGGGCAAACAGCCTTTTTTAGTTTTGCCTGAGAATCTATAGGCCCTCCCAGTGTGCTGATTTCTAACTATCCACCCCCCCCCCCCCCTCCACAACAGCCCCTCGCCCGGACCTTCAGCTCTCACCGGATGCCTTTAAATGGACGTTTACAAGAAGTGGTTGAGTACCCTGCTCTAGTGTATACTCTAGCTCTGCCTATTAAACATGTTACCCTCTTACTACTTCCCTAGTACTTTACTGGTGGGTGGCCATACTAAAGTCTCATTATATGCCAGTACGGTCTGCCATTAACTTTGGGTAATAAAGTTAATCATAATTTGCCAAAACAAAAGCTATGCCTGGCCATCCCGGGCGACTCTGTGATGTGTTTATTCAGGATCTGTGTGTTAGCAGAAGGGTGGTATTTTGGGTTATGACATCACAGTGCCTTCCATCTATAGCCATAGCCTGTCATGGTTTGGGTTGTTTAATTACAGGGCACAATACGCTGATTCATCAGTCTGTTCTGTTGTTTTACTATCTGTTCCACCCCACTTTACTGTAGTCACTCACCAGCCCTGGGAGGCAGCTTATTACAGTGCAGCAGAGGGCAAATGAGGGTTCTGCCCCCCCCCCCCCCCCCACCACCACCCCCAATGCACTGTCCCCGTCTGTTTCTGTTGGCGCAAATCCCTCCGGCTGTTGGTTCAGTTTGTATCCACAGACCTCGCAGTCACCCGGCTGTTGCGTGTTGTGAATTGTCCTACATGATCTTCTCTAGCAGTGCTGTCATATACATGTATGTGTCTCTGAAAATAAAAGGAGACCTATAAAAATGGTCAAAATAAAATGGAGGCAGGTGGTAAGTCTGTAACAACCCTCCAACAATTGTAATATATCAGGCTGAGAGAAGATGAATTCCAAGCCAAATCATTCCTTTTTTTTGTCCTTGTAAATTATTTTCACTATAGCAATGTCAGCATTTGATCCTGTGCAGTACTGGGCCTGTTTGGTGGCTCTTTGCTTATTTTTGTTCACTACTCTTTACAAAGGAAACACTGCTCCCATTTACTAGAAAAGGGAGAGGCAACCTCATTAACTTTCGGAACTACATTCAGCACTGACAGGTGGTCTTGAGGCACATTCATTGGAAGGAAATTGGGTACTATGATGAAATAGTCCCTAATGTGGTTTCACAGGCGACATTTTGTGCTGCTCACCGACTTTATTTATTGAAACTTTGGTCTTCGGGCACCAACCAGGACAAGAGGCTAGATCTCAGCTGGGTAACACAGAAATAAAAAGACACCGGTGGCTATAACCCTCCTCTACCCAAATGCATCATACACACCAGATTGTTCCTGTTTTCTTGGGGCATCACAAATCTGGGGCTCACAGAGGCTCCTTACAGCTCCAGCCTAATACACTTCCTTCCAATAAGGAGCCTTTTCAGCTAATTATGGACAGTTAGAGATAGTTATTAAAATGATGGCCAAAAAAAAGCTCCTGTTTTTTTTCTAGTGCCCAATAAGGTTCTTGGTGTGGAGGCAAGCAGCCTTTTCAGATTTGCCAGTTGAATCTATAGCCCCTCCACCCAGTGCGCTGACTTTTAACTATCCCCCCCCCCCCCCCCCCCCCCCCCTTCTCTTTGTTGCAAACCTAATAACTTTTCAGGGTGGGAAAGAGGCACATTTGTTAAATTAGGCCACACCCCCTCATTGTGGGATGGCTAGGAGACAGGTTGTAACAGTATAAACACTTTAAATAGGCAAATGAATCATTTATTGATACAGATCTGCATGTTACGCCTCAGAGAGGGACAGAGGGGGACTTGTGCAAAGTGGTAGGTTATTCTTTGCTGTGGCCTTTCCAACCAGACTAGCAGAGGGCCTGGATTTTCTCCCTGAACGAGCAATTCACACTTCAGCTTTAGCTTTTAAAGGCTTGAAGAGAGGTTAAATATTCAGACCCCATGAAACAAATGTGATTTTGATCTCAAAACGTATCAGACGGTGATGGCCCCAGTCGTGGAGGAACTCTCCTCCGGACATTCTTATTTTCTGTCAATCATGTGGATCTGATGAGTGAATCTATTTCCCTCCACTGAGATTTCTATGTCTCCCCTAATTTACTGCAATTCCGTTCTCTCTTAATAACCTCTGTAGGCGTTTGTATGTGTGTATTACTGTGATCTTGTTTATGGGTTTGGCACTTAAAATATCCTTTTCCTACCCACCCTCCCTTCCTAATGGAAGCCGTTTTATTAGAAGGACGCCAGGCTGACTTCCGTGCAGAGGGGCTCTAATTTCTGCCATTTGAGTGCCTGCGTGACCAAGCTCCCACATTCCTATTTTCTCATGCTCTCGTGATACTAGTTTTATGGTGTCCTACAAAGAAGGGGTATTGTAAATTGATCCATGGTGTGATATCCCATCATTACATATAGTCTGTTATAATCGGAGTAGGGTAAAGGGCACGCAGGAAGAATAAATGAGGATATATATCAGGAACTTTGTCTTAAAGCTGAATTCTGGACAGAAAAGCGAGTTTCCAACTTCCATCAATATACAGTAATATTTTTCAATTTTATTATCCATGTACACCCATCTGCAGGGCGAATGCTGTTGGAAGCCAAGTGGTGACGCGGGTCCTGCAACTCCCAGTCAAAAGGGACAAAGGAAGATTTGAATATGGGTGGCTTTAGGGTACAGCCTTGCAAGAGGGGGGATCCCTAATTGGCATGCCCCGCCCCAGTAAGGAGCAGCTATACAGGCTTAAAGTGGACCAAAACCCAGCTTGAACAGCTCAGGAAAGGATGCCCCGCTGTGTGAAACCCCCCAGGTCACCCCCTGTTCACTTACCTTGCTTCCCGGTTCATCGGCGCCTGCGCTATCCCTCTAGCAGGGAGCGGGCCCGTGCTAGCCATTTGTGAAGAGAGGGAAGCGGGGGATGCGGCCGCCAGCACGCTCGGAGCCATTGGCCTTAGACGCCGTCTTAGATGGCGTGACGTCAGCGGCTCCTAGCGCGCTCATTGGACAAGCGGCTGTGCTTGCGCCGTAGGACCAGGGAGAGGGGAGTTTCATACAGCGGGGCTACCCCAATCAGGGTGCCCCAGGGGAAAGGACCAAAACACAGGATAGTCAAAATCCTGGGTTTTGGTCCACTTTAAAGTTGAAGTCCGGTTAAAACTTTAGCCCGCATGAATGTTTTTCCCCAAAACACATTTTGTATCCTATAAATATCTGTGTCTGCAATAAATGTTAAATGTGCTCTCCCGCTGCCAGTGCTATTCACCTCTTTTGAAATTGTGGGACTCCAATAGTAACTATAAATGTAATTAAATTAAATTAAATGTAATTAATTTTTCCTCCCTTCCCCTCTCTAAGCCCTGAAAGGGATAAGAAAGGGGGAGAAGTCTATGGCTGTGGCAGTTCAGGAGAGCTCAGCTGGCTGGAAGATGAGGTGTTGGTCCCCCCCCCACAGATAGGCTTATGAACAAAACACATTTTAATCTCAAAATCTTTTCTATATTCTTAAAACTAGCAGCTGAGCATTCCTAACAGCACGCACCGACATCCATAAGAAGGTGTGGACGGCATTGATGCGAGCCATGTCCTGTGTTCACAGAACTGAACATTCACACTGGTTGATTGGGTCATCATGTAGTCATTGTTAAGAAATGTGAGTGTACAGTCCTCAGATTCCCACTCCCATCTCTCTTGACCTCTCAATGAGCCTGTCCTGGCCTCATTTCCTTCAGAAGAATGGAGCGATTGTGTGTCCAATGCTGGACCCAGAGCGGCCATGGGTTCCTGCCAAGCTTGTTGTTAAGTCATTTGTCGCCCACTCATTACTCACTAATTTTTTTGATTTCACATCAAGGAGGGAAGCTAATAGCAATGGCTGCTATCTCTCCTCTAAAGGCACACGTCAGCTACGCTAACACTCATTGGTAGATGGGGAAATGTATTGGTTGCTGCATATACTCGTGCATTTCAGACACCAGCGACTGCCATAGGTGGCCTGGGCCACAGAATACATGTATAGCACAGTAATAATTTAATTATTTTTCGCCATAAAAGCAACATGAGTTCTGACAGGTTTGCGCAGTAAAAGGTCTCACTGTCTACAGCTTGTTATATTTGTAGATTTAAAGATTCTGTCCAGGTTTGGTGTAAAGTGAAAGCAGAATTACAACACAAGGGTTGATCTTGCTGGGTAGGGGAGCACATCCGGATTAGTGTTGTGCATATGCTGTTGCCAGCCCAGGTTAATCTTACCTGGTCCTCATTCCACTGGTCATTATTGGCGGTGGTCACGTGTCACAAGTCAATCAAAAGCAGTGTAGACAATGTAATTGCCACCAGCCAATCACAGGGTTGCATTTCAAAGGTGGAACAAGGATTGTTTTGGGCTGGTGTAGGTAAATGCATGGGGAGGCCCCCAAAACCCAACCCCTCCTCCCTGTTCTGGACTATATAGGAGTATAGGTAGGCCCTGCCTAGCCAAGTTGTTGAACCAAACCCCAGGATTTTGACCTTTCTTTCCCTGGGGCATCTCAATTTGGGATGTCCTGCTATGTGAGAGCCCAGGTATCGCCCTCTTAAAGCTCACCTTTCCATCAGTCCCATGATAATGCACTGGAGCGCCTCAGCCATGAAATGCTGTTAAATAAGATGTTGAGATGAGATGGGGCAGTTATGGCCTAGAGGTAGGGAAACAGGCCTGTGACCGGAATGTGGCTCGTTTCCCAACCATGGGACATGACTGAAGTGCCCTTGAGCAAGACAACTAACCCCCAATTGCTCCCCGGGCGCTGAGCTTACATAACTGTAACAGGTGTTGGGAAAATACATGGCATGAAATTTAAACCTATGATGGGTAAGGCCTCATGATTTATGTGTCTGAAGACACGGGACTTTACTTGAAAGCTTTGTGAGCAGATGAGCCTTGCTCTCCTTGTTGATGTTTTTTCAAACTTCGAGTGAGTCAAGAGGGAAGTTTTTTTTTTTGTAATATCAAATATTCTTTCTCTCATATTCCACTTCAGGGCGTCACCGATTCAGATATGAATGGGTTGACTCTCGGCTCTAGACGGGACTGCAAAATAAAAGTTGTGGTCTTTCCCGGCCTACATGTACTTCATTTCATTCTTGCAGTTGGCCTGGACTGGAAAGGTTATGCATGGATTTATTTTTCTTGTCTCCTTTTATTTTTCCTTTTAAAGCCATTTTTCAGGAAATGGGGGATTTTAACCCTGTCTTCCAGGCTCTTATGTATAATCCAAAAGGACCCACAACTAATGCCTCCTGGAGTCGGTTAAACTGCGTCCGATCAGGTCGAAGTGACGGTAAGCACCAGGGTCTCCTCCTACAGGGTGTCCTCCTTTTTTTTTTTATGGGTAAGTGACACTCTGGCAGATCCCTACTAAGGCTCACCCTGCCGCATGCTTGTCTGGTGGCCTGCAGGATGGACCTTGGGGCAGTGGTCCCCCCCCCCCCCCCCATATACTTTTTCCCACTTTTCAGTTTTTTCTTAGGGAGAGCACATGTTGCATTTTTTTTCAACTTTTGAAAAATTGTGCCTTTTTTTCTGATTGGCCAGGGGAGTGGGCGAGGGGTGTGGTCTGGGAAGATGACATCAGAGAACATGATGTCACTTCTCTCTTTCGGGGCAGCACACTCCAATGTCCTCTGGTCTTGCTGGCTTTTGATGCTGGCCGCTTCTCCTCACTGGAGCCACAGGGGTAAGTCCACTCCCACAGAAAAGGAAATCTCTGCCTGCTTCTCGTGGCTCTGCTAATTTCTATCCTTTTCGTGACGGTTCATTTAACTCCAGACACAGAGAGAAGTAAGAATAAGCATGCTTAAACTGGACCTTAACCCTCAATAAGAACATATTTTGTATGTTTCCCACACCCTGTACATACAGATTGCGCACATTTAAAATCATCCTTCCTGCATCTTGAATTAAATGTGGGGTCTCTTTGAAGATTCCTTCATCCTCCCGGGTGGCTATTCCTGCTGCTTTTCAATTACTGGAGGGCGGGGGGCAGCTGGATGTATATGTAGGCTGGGAGAGACCACATCTTTTATCTTGCAGTCCCACCTTCGATCAAAGGTGAACCCATTTGTATCTGAATCAGTAACGCCCTGGAGTTAAAGAAGAGAGAAACCAATTCTACAGCTGAGAATCACAGAATTGTATTTTCTATAGCCTATTAGATAAGAGCATTTTATGTTAACATATGCTTAATGATAGTTGTGGAACTATCAGCTGATTGACTGGTCATGGTCTAAAATACTTGGTGGACAGCCAATTACCAAGGCATCCTGATTTGGGATTCTCCACTGTGTAAAACCGCACTGATTGCCCGCACAGCTTACCTTTACGCTAGTCCCAAGCAGCACAGTTGCAACCCTGCCATCAAATGCTTCGGTAGATAGGCTGGGGATGGGAGCATACCACAGAGTCACTTGGGATGCGGCTGCTCTCCTGTCTGTATGCCGGGCTTTGTGGGTAGACAAAGTTCTATACAGCACTTAAGAGCCGGCGCATGTGCTTGTGGGGTCAGCAGAAAGGTAGTTTTGAGTGTGATCTGGGGGGTTTCACACAGTCCCAGGAAAAAAGACACACAGCCAGGATAGGGAAAATTCTGGTGATTGGTCCACATTAAGGACAGCCAGATCTGTATGCTGGGCTCTGTGGGTAAACAACGTTCTATACAGCCAGCGCATGTGCATTGGGGTCAGCGGAAAAGTAGTTTTGAGGGTTATTTGGGGGGTTTCATGCAGTCGGGTATCCCAATTGGGATTCCCCCTGAAAAACAGACCAGGATAGGGAAAATTCTGGTGATTAGTCCACTTTAAACCGGACATTCAGCCTCATTTCATGAAAAGCCCAAACACTTAAACTATTCCTCAGCATCTAAAACTATTCTATTTTACGTTTTTAGTCACTTCTTATTCTTTCCCCCACTGGGCTACAACTCTGTTCTGGACTCTAGGATATGGGCGCCGCCATCTTGCCTCAGCAGCATCACATAGGAGACGAGAGGGGGCAAAACTGCAGGGGGGCGGGTTATAGCTGTGCTTTGCACAGACAGAGCAGAGCTGGGGTTAGGAAAAAGAAAACAATCCTAGAATGCAGTGCGGCACATTCAGAAGACACTTCCTGTTTGCAGGAAACAGACTCCCATGTGCCGCCATCTTGGATGTTTAAAGGCTCAGAAAATGCATTAGGTGCAGGTAGGATGATTTTTAATGTGAACAATCTGTATGTACAGGGTGGGGGAAACATATTAGGATAGGCTCTTATTCAGGGTGAAGGTCGGGTTTAAGGACAGCCATCTTCGGTGAAGCCCAAAAGCTTTGGTTTCCGACCTCCATCTTTCCCATTGGAACATACGTTTTCCTTATGGGCTTCCATATTATCATTAAATAGCTCTTCTCTTGGAGCCAATGAGCCTATTATCTGCAGCGCCACTACTTATGTTCTTATTAGGGATGAGCGAATCGATCCGGACGAACCCGGATTCGATCCGAATTTCAGGAAAAATTCGATTCGGATCGAATCCGAATTTCCCCGCGATTCGATCACTCGAAGTTTTCCTTTAACATCCATTCATTTACATTACAGGCATTCTAAGATGGCGGGCGGGACATGTCTGGACATGTATCCCGCGCCAGTGCAAGCTGGGGCAGTCACATGCAGCCTATCAGCAGCCAGCAAGCCCGGTGACGTCACACAGCGGTATTTAACGGCGGCCATCTTGCTTTTCCTCATTTCTCTATTGCATTCGTGACAGACAGACAGAACGCTGTGTAGCTGAGGCAGTTAGACAGGCTGGAGACAGGGACAGGCTGGAGACAGGCAGGAGACAGGCAGGAGACAGACAGGAGACAGACAGAAAGCCAGGGAAAGGTAGGAAAAACGGAGCTGGCTGACAGGGAGATTTTTTTTTTTTCATCCAGCCTTTGTTAGCGTTTTCAGGCTGCTTATAGTAACTAACTGTGCATATATACTGAACTGATCTTAAGTCTGCTGTGAGGCATCCCATTCTGTGACTAAAGCAGCCTCTATTTAATAGCATAATAAACATTTGCACTTATTCTCATAGAAATCAGGCCTGATAAAGACACTTTTGCTGTGCATGCTCTCTGGTTTTTGTGGCACTGGCATCCCATTCTGTGACTAAAGCAGCCTCTATTTAATAGCATAATAAACATTTGCACTTATTCTCATAGAAATCAGGCCTGATAAAGACACTTTTGCTGTGCATGCTCTCTGGTTTTTGTGGCACTGGCATCCCATTCTGTGACTAAAGCAGCCTCTATTTAATAGCATAATAAACATTTGCACTTATTCTCATAGAAATCAGGCCTGATAAAGACACTTTTGCTGTGCATGCTCTCTGGTTTTTGTGGCACTGGCATCCCATTCTGTGACTAAAGCAGCCTCTATTTAATAGCATAATAAACATTTGCACTTATTCTCATAGAAATCAGGCCTGATAAAGACACTTTTGCTGTGCATGCTCTCTGGTTTTTGTGGCACTGGCATCCCATTCTGTGACTAAAGCAGCCTCTATTTAATAGCATAATAAACATTTGCACTTATTCTCATAGAAATCAGGCCTGATAAAGACACTTTTGCTGTGCATGCTCTCTGGTTTTTGTGGCACTGGCATCCCATTCTGTGACTAAAGCAGCCTCTATTTAATAGCACAATAAACATTTGCACTTATTCTCATAGAAATCAGGCCTGATAAAGACACTTTTGCTGTGCATGCTCTCTGGTTTTTGTGGCACTGGCATCCCATTCTGTGACTAAAGCAGCCTCTATTTAATAGCATAATAAACATTTGCACTTATTCTCATAGAAATCAGGCCTGATAAAGACACTTTTGCTGTGCATGCTCTCTGGTTTTTGTGGCACTGGCATCCCATTCTGTGACTAAAGCAGCCTCTATTTAATAGCATAATAAACATTTGCACTTATTCTCATAGAAATCAGGCCTGATAAAGACACTTTTGCTGTGCATGCTCTCTGGTTTTTGTGGCACTGGCATCCCATTCTGTGACTAAAGCAGCCTCTATTTAATAGCATAATAAACATTTGCACTTATTCTCATAGAAATCAGGCCTGATAAAGACACTTTTGCTGTGCATGCTCTCTGGTTTTTGTGGCACTGGCATCCCATTCTGTGACTAAAGCAGCCTCTATTTAATAGCACAATAAACATTTGCACTTATTCTCATAGAAATCAGGCCTGATAAAGACACTTTTGCTGTGCATGCTCTCTGGTTTTTGTGGCACTGGCATCCCATTCTGTGACTAAAGCAGCCTCTATTTAATAGCATAATAAACATTTGCACTTATTCTCATAGAAATCAGGCCTGATAAAGACACTTTTGCTGTGCATGCTCTCTGGTTTTTGTGGCACTGGCATCCCATTCTGTGACTAAAGCAGCCTCTATTTAATAGCATAATAAACATTTGCACTTATTCTCATAGAAATCAGGCCTGATAAAGACACTTTTGCTGTGCATGCTCTCTGGTTTTTGTGGCACTGGCATCCCATTCTGTGACTAAAGCAGCCTCTATTTAATAGCATAATAAACATTTGCACTTATTCTCATAGAAATCAGGCCTGATAAAGACACTTTTGCTGTGCATGCTCTCTGGTTTTTGTGGCACTGGCATCCCATTCTGTGACTAAAGCAGCCTCTATTTAATAGCACAATAAACATTTGCACTTATTCTCATAGAAATCAGGCCTGATAAAGACACTTTTGCTGTGCATGCTCTCTGGTTTTTGTGGCACTGGCATCCCATTCTGTGACTAAAGCAGCCTCTATTTAATAGCATAATAAACATTTGCACTTATTCTCATAGAAATCAGGCCTGATAAAGACACTTTTGCTGTGCATGCTCTCTGGTTTTTGTGGCACTGGCATCCCATTCTGTGACTAAAGCAGCCTCTATTTAATAGCACAATAAACATTTGCACTTATTCTCATAGAAATCAGGCCTGATAAAGACACTTTTGCTGTGCATGCTCTCTGGTTTTTGTGGCACTGGCATCCCATTCTGTGACTAAAGCAGCCTCTATTTAATAGCACAATAAACATTTGCACTTATTCTCATAGAAATCAGGCCTGATAAAGACACTTTTGCTGTGCATGCTCTCTGGTTTTTGTGGCACTGGCATCCCATTCTGTGACTAAAGCAGCCTCTATTTAATAGCATAATAAACATTTGCACTTATTCTCATAGAAATCAGGCCTGATAAAGACACTTTTGCTGTGCATGCTCTCTGGTTTTTGTGGCACTGGCATCCCATTCTGTGACTAAAGCAGCCTCTATTTAATAGCACAATAAACATTTGCACTTATTCTCATAGAAATCAGGCCTGATAAAGACACTTTTGCTGTGCATGCTCTCTGGTTTTTGTGGCACTGGCATCCCATTCTGTGACTAAAGCAGCCTCTATTTAATAGCATAATAAACATTTGCACTTATTCTCATAGAAATCAGGCCTGATAAAGACACTTTTGCTGTGCATGCTCTCTGGTTTTTGTGGCACTGGCATCCCATTCTGTGACTAAAGCAGCCTCTATTTAATAGCACAATAAACATTTGCACTTATTCTCATAGAAATCAGGCCTGATAAAGACACTTTTGCTGTGCATGCTCTCTGGTTTTTGTGGCACTGGCATCCCATTCTGTGACTAAAGCAGCCTCTATTTAATAGCATAATAAACATTTGCACTTATTCTCATAGAAATCAGGCCTGATAAAGACACTTTTGCTGGCCAAAGCCCTACTGGACCCTGCCAGGTCGATTCCTGCCCGGGGCATCCCATTCTGTGACTACAGCAGCCTCTGTTTAAGACCATATAAGCATTTGCTCTTATCATATTTGAAATTAGCCTGATAAAGACACTTTTGCTGGCCAAAGCCCTACTGGACCCTGCCAGGTCCATTCCTGCCCAGGGCATCCCATTCTGTGACTAAAGCAGCCTCTGTTTAAGACCATATAAGCATTTGCTCTTATTATATTTATATTATAAGACACTTTTGCTGGGCATAGGCTTACTGCTGCCTGCCAGGTGCACTTCTGTTGAGGCATCCCATTCTGTAACATAGCATACCCCTCTTTATTTACACTAAGCAGCTCTCTTATTTACACTAAGCAGGCCTGTTGGAGGCTGAGTGTTACTGCTCACTTTTGGTGTGCATTATATTCTGTTTTATATAGACCCACTGCTGCCTGGGGGTTCTTAAAATATCACCTACTACCACGCCAGTTAGACTATGTCGGGCAGACAAGTGCCTGGAAGTGAAAAGAGGAGTGGCAGAGGCCAAGATTCCGCAGGCAGAGCTCGCATCAGACTGGGGGCCAGTAGCAGCAGGAGTCACGCTGAGAGACCTAATCTGCCAGTATCTGCTAGCGGTCGGGTCTCCACCAGTAACGCATCTGCCGTGGTAGATTGGCTGACGCGCTCATCAACAACATCATCACAACTTACATCTGAGACCCCCAGTCTAGGGTCGGTAGGTTCCTCTGACACAACCCTGAGTTGGCATGCCCCGAGAGCAGTCCCTGTCCTCCCATTGCCTCTGTCCTACGCCGTTCCCTCCCCCAGCGACGTATCCTATGCTTTGGGTTCAGCTCCACTCTTTAGTGAGGAGGACGATCAGATACAGGAGGACAGTCAGCAGCTACTGCCCAGCCAAGAAATGGAGGTGGCTTCTTTAGCTAGGCAGACAAATAGTGATGTGGACAGTGTCGTGGGTGCTGCGAGCGTTCCAGCTCCTGCGCCAGACACTGTTGACGAATCCACGAACATCAGTGACGTACAGCCACAACCCGGTGATGATGATGATGATGACGATGAAGCCGATCGCACTTGGGAGCCGGGTGATGAAGGGGCTTCATCGTCATCATCAGGAGAAGAGGGGCGCAGGTTGCCCCGGAGTCAGCAGCTGAGGCAGCAAGGTGGTAGCAGTCAGCATGGGGGCACAATTCCAAAGGCTGGAGCCGGCCGGGGCCGGGGTAGAGCACCTGCTGTGCGGCAGTCTACCTTATCGGGAGGTAGTGGAGCAGGGGTTCCTGGAGTTGGCAACAGCAGCAGTGAATCAGTGAGGCCAGGGGGTGGGAAAAGTAGCTACTCGGCAGTGTGGCAGTTTTTCCTGAGGCATCCGCAGGAGGGTAACATGGCCACATGCAAGATATGTAGGCAAAAGGTGAAGCGTGGCCAGGGTCCAAATGTTGGCACCACGGCCCTGCGTCAACATATGATGCGTCACCATAAAACGACCTGGGAGAACCGAGGCTCCCAAGGGGTGGTCCAGTCTGCTTCCTCACCAAGTGAGCTCCCAATTTCTGCCAGCCAAGGCTCCAGCACCTCAGCCGAAGGCAGCTGTGCGTCACACCCATCCTCTGTCGCTCCTGCTCCTCCTCCTCCTCCTCCAAGTCATGCATCCCGCCAGCAATCCATCAGCGAAGCCATGTCCAAGAGACAGCAGTATGCGCCCACTCATCCTACGGCGCAGAAGCTGAATGTGCTCCTGTCCAAGTTGCTGGTGCTGCAGTCGCTCCCTTTTCAGGTGGTGGAATCTGCACCTTTCAGAGAACTGATGGCTTGTGCCGAGCCGAGGTGGAGAGTCCCAAGCCGTCATTTCTTTGCCAAGAAGGCAGTACCAGCGCTGCACACTTTTGTTGAACAGAAGGTGGGCCAGTCCTTGAGCCTGTCGGTGTGTAGCAAAATACATGGCAGCGCCGACATCTGGAGCTGTAACTACGGTCAGGGGCAGTACATGTCGTTTACGGCCCACTGGGTGAATGTGGTCCCTTTGCAGCAGCAACTTGGACAGGTCACGCCGCTTCGGCCTCCGCGCTCTCTGCCCATTGGGCCTGTGACACCGTGCGACTCGGCCTCCTCATCCTCCGCCATCTCCTCACCCTCCACTGTAGGCTCAAGTCTCAGTGCCCCTCCAGTCTACCATGTGTGCAGGGCACGGAGGTGTCACGCAGTGCTTCACATGGTTTGTCTTGGCGAACGGAGTCACACAGGGGAGGAACTGCTTAAATGTATTCATCAGGAAATCCAAACATGGCTTACTCCGAGAAAACTTAAAATGGGAATCATGGTTACCGACAATGGGAAGAACATTTTGTCTGCGCTGCGCCAAGGAAGCCTGACCCATGCCCCCTGCATGGCTCACGTCTTCAATCTGGTTGTCAAGCGGTTTCTGAAGTGTTCCCCCCATCTGCAGGACATCCTAACAACTTCACGGAAACTTTGCATGCACTTCAGCCACTCCTACACCGCCAAACACACCCTTCTTGAGCTACAGCGTCAGAATGGTATCCCCCAACATAGTCTGATTTGCGATGTTTCCACCCGTTGGAATTCCACCCTTCACATGTTGGACCGATTATATGAACAGAGAAAAGCCATCACGGATTTCCTGATGATCCAAGCAGATAGGGGGACTCCCCTGTGTAACTTCAATGTCAACCAGTGGCAGCTCATACGTGACACCTGCCGTTTGCTCAGGCCCTTTGAGGAAGCCACTTTATTTGTCAGTCGGCAGGATTACGGGATGAACGACGTGATTCCACTGCTTCATGTACTACAGCACATGTTGGAAACCATGGCTGGTCAGGGCACTGGAGACATGGCGTTTACATCTTACGGCCACATGAACCCCGTTGGAGCTGAACTGGAGGAGGAGGAGGAGGAAGAGGAGGAGGAGGAGTTGCCCAGCGAAACACAGTTTAGGCTTGGCGAAATGGCTGGTTTATCTAGTCAGCGGACAGGAGAGGAGGAGCAGGAGCAGCCAGAGGAGCTAGAGGTTTTTGAGGAAGGAGAGACAGAGGACCCGGGCACACCGTGGCAGTATGCAGTGGAGATGGAGACAGGTAGTCCATCCGAGTCACTTGCGCAAATGGCACGAAGCATGCTCACATGCTTGCGTAGTGACCCCAGAATTGTTTCCATCTGTCGGCGGGATGACTTCTGGCTGTCCACCTTATTGGACCCTCGCTTCCGGCACAAAATGGGGGCATTTTTTAAACCCACCGAGAGGGAGGACAAACTCAACTACTACAAAGACATTCTACGTAGGCAGTTGGCCGATGCCTATCTGCGCCATGGTCCATACTCTCGCAGGTCTGACTCGAGGGGACCTCTGCGCTCACCTTCCACTGCCATGGCCGCTGGGGGGGTTGGCAGCAGCAGCAGCAGAAGCTCCATCAGCAGCAGCAGCCTCAGTCTTCAGTCGCTAATGAGTAGCTTTCTACACCCGCATAGTGAGGCTACTCATGAGCAGCAGGAAGACCTGGAGCAGGACCTGAACCAGCAGGTCATGTCATACTTTGACATGACCATGCCAACACACCTTGAGGATCCGCTGGACTTCTGGGCAGCCAAACTTGATTTGTGGCCGCAACTAGCAGAGTTTGCCCTGGAAAAGCTGTCCTGCCCGGCAAGTAGCGTGCCATCTGAGCGGGTGTTTAGTGCGGCGGGGGCCATAGTTACGGCGAGGAGAACTCGTCTGTCAACTAAAAATGTGGAGAGACTCACCTTTGTCAAAATGAATCAGGGATGGATCAGCCAGGATTTCCACCCACCAATGCCTGATGCATGCGACTAGATTCAGCATGGTGCCACGTTTTACACTTTACAAATGGTGCAAAACATATTTATGTCTTTAGGCCATTTTTTGGGCTCCTGCTGCTGCTACTGCCAACTTCTGCCAACTCCAGGGTGTGATTCATCCAATTTTTGGGCTCCTGAAGCCAACTCCAGTGTATATTTGGGCTCCTGCTGCTGCTACTGCCAACTTCTGCCAACTCCAGGGTGTGATTCATCCAATTTTTGGGCTCCTGAAGCCAACTCCAGTGTATATTTGGGCTCCTGCTGCTACTACTGTCAACTCCTGCCAACTCCAGGGTGTGATTCATCCAATTTTTGGGCTCCTGAGGCCAACTCCAGTGTATATTTGGGCTCCTGCTGCTGCTACTGCCAACTCCTGCCAACTCCAGGGTGTGATTCATCCAATTTTTGGGCTCCTGAAGCCAACTCCAGTGTATATTTGGGCTCCTGCTGCTACTACTGCCAACTTCTGCCAACTCCAGGGTGTGATTCATCCAATTTTTGGGCTCCTGAAGCCAACTCCAGTGTATATTTGGGCTCCTGCTGCTGCTACTGTCAACTCCTGCCAACTCCAGGGTGTGATTCATCCAATTTTTGGGCTCCTGAAGCCAACTCCAGTGTATATTTGGGCTCCTGCTGCTGCTACTGCCAACTTCTGCCAACTCCAGGGTGTGATTCATCCAATTTTTGGGCTCCTGAAGCCAACTCCAGTGTATATTTGGGCTCCTGCTGCTACTACTGCCAACTTCTGCCAACTCCAGGGTGTGATTCATCCAATTTTTGGGCTCCTGAAGCCAACTCCAGTGTATATTTGGGCTCCTGCTGCTGCTACTGTCAACTCCTGCCAACTCCAGGGTGTGATTCATCCAATTTTTGGGCTCCTGAAGCCAACTCCAGTGTATATTTGGGCTCCTGCTGCTGCTACTGCCAACTTCTGCCAACTCCAGGGTGTGATTCATCCAATTTTTGGGCTCCTGAAGCCAACTCCAGTGTATATTTGGGCTCCTGCTGCTACTACTGCCAACTTCTGCCAACTCCAGGGTGTGATTCATCCAATTTTTGGGCTCCTGAGGCCAACTCCAGTGTATATTTGGGCTCCTGCTGCTGCTACTGCCAACTTCTGCCAACTCCAGGGTGTGATTCATCCAATTTTTGGGCTCCTGAAGCCAACTCCAGTGTATATTTGGGCTCCTGCTGCTACTACTGCCAACTTCTGCCAACTCCAGGGTGTGATTCATCCAATTTTTGGGCTCCTGAGGCCAACTCCAGTGTATATTTGGGCTCCTGCTGCTGCTGCTGCCAACTTCTGCCAACTCCAGGGTGTGATTCATCCAATTTTTGGGCTCCTGAAGCCAACTCCAGTGTATATTTGGGCTCCTGCTGCTACTACTGTCAACTCCTGCCAACTCCAGGGTGTGATTCATCCAATTTTTGGGCTCCTGAGGCCAACTCCAGTGTATATTTGGGCTCCTGCTGCTGCTGCTGCCAACTTCTGCCAACTCCAGGGTGTGATTCATCCAATTTTTGGGCTCCTGAGGCCAACTCCAGTGTATATTTGGGCTCCTGCTCCTGCTGCTGCCAACTTCTGCCAACTCCAGGGTGTGATTCATCCAATTTTTGGGCTCCTGAGGCCAACTCCAGTGTATATTTGGGCTCCTGCTGCTGCTGCTGCCAACTTCTGCCAACTCCAGGGTGTGATTCATCCAATTTTTGGGCTCCTGAAGCCAACTCCAGTGTATATTTGGGCTCCTGCTGCTACTACTGTCAACTCCTGCCAACTCCAGGGTGTGATTCATCCAATTTTTGGGCTCCTGAGGCCAACTCCAGTGTATATTTGGGCTCCTGCTGCTGCTGCTGCCAACTTCTGCCAACTCCAGGGTGTGATTCATCCAATTTTTGGGCTCCTGAGGCCAACTCCAGTGTATATTTGGGCTCCTGCTGCTGCTGCTGCCAACTTCTGCCAACTCCAGGGTGTGATTCATCCAATTTTTGGGCTCCTGAGGCCAACTCCAGTGTATATTTGGGCTCCTGCTCCTGCTGCTGCCAACTTCTGCCAACTCCAGGGTGTGATTCATCCAATTTTTGGGCTCCTGAAGCCAACTCCAGTGTATATTTGGGCTCCTGCTGCTGCTGCCAACTTCTGCCAACTCCAGGGTGTGATTCATCCAATTTTTGGGCTCCTGAGGCCAACTCCAGTGTATATTTGGGCTCCTTCTGCCCCTCATAGTGATGCCACTTCAACTCTCTGCAATTGTGCCGCTCTGCGATTCTATTAGCGATGCCTCTGATCTGCATGTGATATTTCTTCAAAGTATTATTTAACAAACCCAGCACGCATCCTGTGCGTGTTACAGCAAGGCTGAATGGTTTACAACCCTATTGAGGCTGTAGGAGGCTCAGAAATAGCCGTTTTTAATAGCGATTCGTCGCGAATTTATTCGGGTCGAAACGATTTTTGTCGGAAAATTCGGCGAATCAGTCGAATCGAATTTTTCAAAAGTTCGCTCATCTCTAGTTCTTATATCGCTCTGTAAACTTGAAGTTCTATCAGGGCAACTACTTCAGTGTACAAATGCAATCAGTTTTGTGAGGCTGAAGGTTGGAAGTGGTGGGTGCACGCCACATCTGACACTGATGCTTTGTAAGGAAGTGGGGGTGGTTGTGGTTTGTGCACACCTGTTCTAGATCAATAGTGCTAATGTGATCAGGGCATCCCTGCAGGCTCTCCTGTGATCAGTAATAGCAGGCCTGTGGTTTTCTCAGAAAATGTTGCATTAAAGCAAAGCCATGGGCAGGCCCCCACTTATTAAACTGTCAGCTTGCCAGTACACTGGGTGTGATCTGCTCAGCTGGGTTCTCGTGCTTCATGGATGGCTGCGCCACTTATTTTTGGTATAACCTAAATAGACCCTGCGCTGCATCTAGCAGAGTAATGTATGCAGCTGCACTGTTACCAAGAACGCTGTGGGTGTAGAAAGAGTTAAAGCAGACTTAGACCCTCGTTGGTTACTGTGCCAGGGAGGGCCCTAGTTCACAGGGGCACAAAACTAACAATCCACCCACACACCACCAGTGAGCATTAGAGAGCTACTTTTAGCAGAGCTGTACCCAATGGGAGACCTGAGAGAGTTCTGTGCTTCCATCTGGGGCTTCCTAGGGTTCTTTAAGGTGGACCAAAATCCTAGCTAACAGACAACAGGGCTGCTAGCCACCTGTAAAATCCAAAAATCAGGCTAGTGTGTAGACATATGGTTTTGGCTGGCTTTAAAGCGGACCAAACCCCACTGAATTTGTGAAATACATTTGACCAAATCCCCTGCCAATACTCTCTTCTTATGATGTAGAAATAGAAATGGATATTTTCGCTTATCAAACCTCTCTGGAACACTGATTATTTGCTGTCCCTCGGTATAAGATGGCAGGTGATCAGTCATTGCATAGCTGTAGCAATGATCATTGCCACATGCAACAAGGCAATGGATGGAGGAGGCAGAGCTTTACAGCTAAAACAGGCGCCATTATCTGGGAATAGAGTGAAGCAGGAGCAGTGAAAATAGACAAATTCTACTATTCACGGGGAGAGCCATTCAGGGGATGCCAGTTAAAAATGTGGGTTTTGGTCCGCTTTAACTGTAGAGACATACCCATATAAGGATGCCCGGAGGGTATTATAAAAAGTCATTTTTGACTTTTGATTGACTTTCTATTTGCAATAGAGGATTTTAGTCCTTTTTCGTGCCCCAGTAAGCTTTTCTAAGGGACTGTCCAGACAATCCCATATTGGGATGCCCAAGGCCACAGAACAAAACGGGGATAGTGAAAATCCTGTATTCTTAGTATACAGTACGTCCTGCTCCAGATAGATTACGTACACTCGGGTATTACTCCGCCAGATGGCCCTGGACTGCAGAGACATCGAAAATAGGTTCCTCCCTGCCCCTCAAATACCCAGGGACCTCCCACAATCCCCAGATCTTTTCTGCAGTCTGGACTGCGAAGGACAAGAAGATGGCTCTCTCTACTCGCAGGTGAGCGGGGCTATTAGCCTGCGGCCCTGTAGGACTATTCCCACCCGTTCCATTAGTAATTTGCCTCCCAGCCTTGGCTGCGCTGGTCGGGTGATGGTAGGCAGCACCGCTGTAAGGTGCTTAGGAGCGCTGCTCCATCGCAATCCCCCACCAAAGGGTAGGCAGTATAGGCATATGGTGAGCCTCTATGGGATGCCCCTCCCGCGCTATCGCCCCTTGCCCCTGTCTATCGGTGGGTCCTGTTAAGTCGCCGCTGTCCTCCCTCACTCTCCTTGTAGCTTTCGGGGGAGGGAGGGGGTGTGTGTATATATGTGTTTTGGCCTTGTGCTTCACTTCATTATGCTTGTTGTCAGCCGCCGCACTGACTTGTTTTCACTTATTGTGCCTTGTAATTGCCGCCGTACGCGCTTCCCTGTGTTCCGCACTTGGCGGCGTTACCTCAGGCGCCGGTGCGCCGTCATTAGCTGCTTGTATGGCTTTGCGCTCTTCGGGGGGGGCGGGGCCCGTCTTTGGCGCGTTCCGCGTCACTGTTCATGCAGGCCCGCCCCTCGAGGTATACCGACGCCATTTTCTGCTTGGTTCCGGCTGCTGCGTGGCGCTTCTACCTTACTGCGGTCCGTGAGTGCCCTCGCGGGCAGCTTTATTAACGATGTTATTATTGTATGCTTACGACTTTTTTGCTTATGTCTTTCAGCCGGGCCGAACCCTCTTGGCTTCTCCCGGCCCTACTCCCTCTATTTAGTTTATTAACTTGTGAGGACTAGTTAATTTCCTTTTTGCTAGTTAATTACTCCCATGTCCCTAGCGGGTTATTGGGGCATCCCGGGTTGCTTTTATAGCGTCAATCCCTGTCGGCCTATTGTGCCGTTATAATCACCATATGGAGGCATCTCAGGATAAAGTGCTCGGGGTTCCTTCGGGACAAGCCCGGCTGTGTGTAGCTTGTGGGGAGTCCCATATTGACTCTGACAAGGCGCGGGTCTGTGTACCCTGTGCTGAACAGGTGCTTGCGCTGCAATCCGGCCTTCCAGTGGCTGAGTCTGCGATTCGTTTCACCTCACCTACTCCCCCAAGCTTAAATCTCACTCCTACTGAGTTGCATACGAGTGGGGATTCTCAGCCTGATGTGTCTTCTAGACTGGCTAGTGTTGAGAAGTTGATTGCTAATACCTTGGCGCGTAAGGCCTCTGCAAAGAAGCGGCACTTAACGCCTGATGTCACTCTTTTCCCTATGGAATCTGATGAGTTTTTGGGACTGTCTGACTATACCCCTTTGGAGGAAGGGGAGCTATTCTCCGACTCGGGGTCATCTGATGAGAGACCCAGGGGTCACGACGATTCTGGCTCTGACCCCTGGGCCCCAGATTATACTGATAGACTGTTGGCTCAGATTTTGAGGTTCTGTCCATCTCTCCCCCTGTTGCGGCCCCCAGGCAACAGGGAGAACTTTTTCATACTGCTAAGCCACGCTTGGAATTTCCTGAGCAAGCACATTTTAATAACCTTGTGCTCAAGGAATGGGAGCGTCCCAGTAGACTTCCCGGTGTACCTAAGAGTTGGGATAGGAAGTATCCCTTTCCTGCTGATGTGGTGAAGTGTTGGTCATCCCCTCCCGAAGTGGATCCTAGGGTTATCTAACACCTCTGTCATGCACTCCCCTGACTCTACTACCCTGCGGGATGCTGAGGACCGGCGCATTGATCAGCTGGCGTCCAATGCCTTTGCATGTGTGGGGACGGCGCTGCGCCCGGTGTGTGCCTCTGCCATTACGGCTGTGGCTATTAGGACCCTGCTCAGAAGTGTCCTTGATGGTGCCCCTGATGATATGTCTAGGGAGGACTTTAATGCACTCTCTAGTTGTGATGTTTTTGTGACCTATGTCCTCTCGGCCCTGGATGACACTATTAGAATGTGTGGCAGAACCTCTGCCCTCGTGGTGGCTATACGCCGCTCGGTTTGGCTGTGCCAGTGGTCTGCTGACAACGCTGCCAAAAAAGCCCTCACTGGTTTTCCCTTTAAAGGACTACGCCTGTTTGGGGACCGCTTGTACCTGTTTGCTAAGGGAGGCAGGCTACCCCTGCGCAGGCGTCGGTCTCGGCCCTTTCGGGGTCAGGGCTCCTTTTCCTCCCCCTACTGTGGGGCTAGACAAGGGAGGGGGGTTTCCTTTACTGGGGCCCGAGGAGACTTCTGGGGTAGGGGCAGAGGACGTGGACGCCCTGGCTCCTCCTGGGGCTCTAAGCTTAAGTCCTCTCCCAAGCCCCCTCAGGCATGAAGGGGCGCCCTCACCCATCCGGGTGGGGGGACGGCTTCAGCACTTTTCTCGCGTCTGGAGGCTTCATGTCTCAGACCGGTGGATTCAGGAGGTAGTGTCTTCCGGTTACAAGATAGAGTTTGCTGCCTGCCCTCCCCCAAGGTTCATCAGATCCCGGATGTCTCAGGACCCTGTGTCAGCTCAGGATCTAGTGCAGGCGGTGCAAAGCCTTCTGGAGCTGGGGGTCATCTGCAAGGTCCCTTTAAGAGAAAGGGACAAGGGTTTCTATTCCAACCTCTTCACCGTGCCCAAAAAAGATGCGTCAGTGAGGCCCATCCTGGACTTGAAGATCCTCAACAAATTTGTCAGGTGCAAGCGCTTTCGCATGGAAACTCTGTGCTCTGCCATCAGTTCCCTGCGCCCAGGGGATTTCATGACCTCTGAGAACATCAAAGATGCTTACCTTCATATTTCTGTGTTTCCAGGTCATCAAAGGTTCCTCAGGTTCGCTCTGGAAGATCAACACTACCAATTTGTGGCATTGCCCTTTGGTCTCACTTCAGCTCCCAGGGTGTTCACCAAGGTGCTGGCAGGAGTGATGTCTCTGCTCATCCGCGCGTAGCCCTACCTGGACGACATTCTCATCACTTCCCAGTCTCTACATCAGGCAGAGTTGGATACTCAGCTGGTAGTGTCCACTCTGGAGTCATTTGTCTGGGTGATCAACCACCCCAAGTCTTTTCTGTCTCCCTCATTGATGACTTCATTCCTGGGAATGAATCTGGATAAAGTTCAGGCAAGGATTTTTCTTCCTCAGCAGAAGGTGGACAGTCTGATTGTGCAGGTCCAGTTCCTGCTATCTTGTCGTCATCCCTCCATCAGGCAGGGAATGCAGCTGGTGGGCCTGATGGTGGCATGCTTCGAGGCGGTCCCTTATGCTCAGTTCCACTTGAGGCCTCTGCAACTCCACCTCTTGTCAGTATGGGACAAGGACCCTGCGTCCCTGGACCGGGTCTTTGCACTTTCCCCCCTGGTCAGGCGGTCCCTCTTGTGGTGGCTGGACTCCAGGAACCTGTTGGGGGGCAGATCCTTTCTGATCCCCTCCTGGGAGACGGTCACCACGGATGCCAGTCTGTCAGGTTGGGGGGGTTTCTGGAAGTCCCTGCAGTTCCAAGGGAGGTGGGGCCCTCAGGAGCCCACACACCTATCAATGTCTTGGAACTGCGGGAGATCAGGTTGGTTCTGGCTCAGTTGACTCATCACCTTCGGGGCCTGCCTGTTCAGGTGCGCTCGGACAACCAGACGGCAGTTGCCTACATCAATCATCAGGGAGGGACCCGGAGCAGGAGGGCCCTCCATGAGGTGTCTGATACTGACCTGGGCGGAGGCCAATGTTCCCTGCATATCAGCGGTCTACATCCCGTGGGTGGAAAATCTGCAGGCAGACACTCTGAGCAGGGGGACCTCTCGCCAGGGAGAATGGTCCCTCTGCAACAGGATGTTTCAAGCTATGTGTCACCGTTGGGGCCAACCAGATGCGGATCTGTTTGCTTCCCGTCACAATCACAAGCTCCTGGCCTTTGTCTCCCTGTCCCAGGATCCTCTGGCCTTGGCCACGGATGCCCTAGCAATGTCATGGCAGGACTTTCAGCTCCTGTATGTCTTTTCTCCATTCCCCCTGCTGGGCAGGGTTCTGCGCAAGATTGCTCTGGAGGGGGTGCCAGCAATTCTGGTGGCCCCCTGGTGGCCAAGAAGAGTGTGGTTTGCAGATGTGGTGCAGCTGGCGGTGGATCATTACGTTGTGCCCAGGGTGCCAGACCTGGTCTGTCAGGGTCCCTTACGCATCCCAATTTACAAACTCTGGCTTTGACGGCCTGGCTGCTGAAACTTCCATCTTGATTGAGATGGGGCTGTCTACCTTGGTTGTTGATACCATGATACAAGCTAGGAAGAAGTCTTCTTCTTGCATTTAACTATAGGGTTTGGCGTGCCTACATTGACTGGTGAGTCTAAGTCTCTTCCCTGTCGTGTGTTCTCTATTCCCAGGATCCTGGAGTTCCTGCATCATGGGTTGGAGATGGGGCTCCAACTCAGTACTCTGAAGGGTCAGGTTTCTGCCCTGGCTGTTTTCTTCCAGAAGTCCTTTGCTCAGCATTCTCTGATCAGGACTTTTTTCCAGGGGGTGTAAGCCTATATTGCCTGTTTGGGATCTGAACTTGGTTTTGTCAGCCTTGCTGGGTGCTCTCTTTGAATCCGTGCAGGATGCTGCCCTGGCCATTCTTACTCTCAAAGTTGTCTTTTTGGTGGCTATCACCTCTGTTAGGCGTGTGTCTGAGTTGGCGGCGCTCTCCATCCAGCCCCCTTACTATGAGAGACACCAGAACAAGGTGGTGTTTCGCTTCAAGCCAGACTTTCTGCCTAAGGTATTGTCTGCTTTTCATTTGCATCAGGACATTGTTCTTCCGTCATTGTGCCCTAATCCTAGTAATGCTAAGGAGAGGGTCTTGCATTCTTTGGATGTGGTTAGGTGTCTGAAGTACTATCTGGTTTCTACTGCACCTTTCAGAAAAACTGATGCTCTTTTTGTGGTCCGTTCTGGTCCTAGGAAGGGTTTGGCTCCGGCCAAGTCTAATATCAGCAAATGGATCCGTCAGGCTGTGATTCAGGCCTACTCTGCTAAGGGGAAGAATCCTCCCTTACGCCTTACTGCTCATTCTACTCGTGCTATTGGTGCCTCTTGGGCACCAGGCTTCTGTTGAACAAGTTTGCAAGGCCGCTACTTGGTCTTCTGTTCATACCTTTTCAAAGTTTTACAAGGTTGATCTTAGGGCCTCAGCTGATGCTGCTTTTGGCTGCAAGGTTCTGCAGGCGGCAGTGGTTTAAACTGTCTGCTGTCACTTTGGGGATCCCACCCTACTTTATGGACACTGCTATTGGATGGATGTCCCGAATGTAAGTAATCTATCTGGAGCAGGACATACTGTATACTAAGAATAATACAATTCTGTGATTACTATTATGAGTATTATGAGTATACAGTACGTCCTGCTCCACCCCACCCTTGGTTTGCATTATCTTGGATCCCCTGTATGGTGATTGTTATCATTGTTACAGTTTGGGTTTATTTTAATTCTCCCGGCTCCTCGTTAACTGCTTTTCAATGCTGGGGATTGTGGGAGGTCCCTGGGTATTTGAGGGGCCGGGAAGAGCCTATTTTCGATGTCTCTGCAGTCCAGCGCCATCTGGCGGCGTAATACCCGAGTGTAAGTAATCTATCTGGAGCAGGACGTACTGTATACTCATAATATCAATTCTACAGGTGAGTAATCACAGAATTGCATTTTTCTTTTTTTTTTTTTTAAAACCCTCCTGTATAGGGTTCTGGTTTACAGGAATACTAAACTTAACTAATCGTGAGCCTCACACCTTCATTGAGCCCTGAAATGGAAAGATACTCACCATGTTCTATCTGTACAAGCATGTGACGCCTACATTCGGGGTGCACCCACTGTAGGTGTGGGTGGGTTGGTTATGGTCCTTTCAGACCTGGACTCTACTTGGTGCATAGTTACCAGGGAGGGATATAGTCTACTTTAATGTATAGCAACCATTGCCACAGCAGCTCCATTCCCATGGCCAGCTGATACCCCAAATAGCTCTATGGTCATGTGGGTTTTAATAGAATGGGCCCCATGGCCAGGGGGCAGAACTCACTAACCTCATCCCTGCAGTCTGCAGTTCTGGGTAACCGTGGTTATATGATCAGACATTTTGCTTTACTAGTTTGCGAATACCTATACCAGTGGTACTCAACTGGTGGACCGGGGTCCGAATTTCTGGACCCCTGTCCTGACAGCCCTGACAGTTTCTCTGTCTGTTTGCCCCATCCAATCCTGTCTCCCCAGCTTTGCCCCATCCAATCCTGTCTCCCCAGCTTTGCCCCATCCAATCCTGTCTCCCCAGCTTTGCCCCATCCAATCCTGTCTCCCCAGCTTTGCCCCATCCAATCCTGTCTCCCCAGCTTTGCCCCATCCAATCCTGTCTCCCCAGCTTTGCCCCATCCAATCCTGTCTCCCCAGCTTTGCCCCATCCAATCCTGTCTCCCCAGCTTTGCCCCATCCAATCCTGTCTCCCCAGCTTTGCCCCATCCAATCCTGTCTCCCCAGCTTTGCCCCATCCAATCCTGTCTCCCCAGCTTTGCCCCATCCAATCCTGTCTCCCCAGCTTTGCCCCATCCAATCCTGTCTCCCCAGCTTTGCCCCATCCAATCCTGTCTCCCCAGCTTTGCCCCATCCAATCCTGTCTCCCCAGCTTTGCCCCATCCAATCCTGTCTCCCCAGCTTTGCCCCATCCAATCCTGTCTCCCCAGCTTTGCCCCATCCAATCCTGTCTCCCCAGCTTTGCCCCATCCAATCCTGTCTCCCCAGCTTTGCCCCATCCAATCCTGTCTCCCCAGCTTTGCCCCATCCAATCCTGTCTCCCCAGCTTTGCCCCATCCAATCCTGTCTCCCCAGCTTTGCCCCATCCAATCCTGTCTCCCCAGCTTTGCCCCATCCAATCCTGTCTCCCCAGCTTTGCCCCATCCAATCCTGTCTCCCCAGCTTTGCCCCATCCAATCCTGTCTCCCCAGCTTTGCCCCATCCAATCCTGTCTCCCCAGCTTTGCCCCATCCAATCCTGTCTCCCCAGCTTTGCCCCATCCAATCCTGTCTCCCCAGCTTTGCCCCATCCAATCCTGTCTCCCCAGCTTTGCCCCATCCAATCCTGTCTCCCCAGCTTTGCCCCATCCAATCCTGTCTCCCCAGCTTTGCCCCATCCAATCCGGTCTCCCCAGCTTTGCCCCATCCAATCCGGTCTCCCCAGCTTTGCCCCATCCAATCCGGTCTCCCCAGCTTTGCCCCATCCAATCCGGTCTCCCCAGCTTTGCCCCATCCAATCCGGTCTCCCCAGCTTTGCCCCATCCAATCCGGTCTCCCCAGCTTTGCCCCATCCAATCTGGTCTCCCCAGCTTTGCCCCATCCAATCCGGTCTCCCCAGCTTTGCCCCATCCAATCCGGTCTCCCCAGCTTTGCCCCATCCAATCCGGTCTCCCCAGCTTTGCCCCATCCAATCCGGTCTCCCCAGCTTTGCCCCATCCAATCCGGTCTCCCCAGCTTTGCCCCATCCAATCCGGTCTCCCCAGCTTTGCCCCATCCAATCCGGTCTCCCCAGCTTTGCCCCATCCAATCCGGTCTCCCCAGCTTTGCCCCATCCAATCCGGTCTCCCCAGCTTTGCCCCATCCAATCCGGTCTCCCCAGCTTTGCCCCATCCAATCCGGTCTCCCCAGCTTTGCCCCATCCAATACGGTCTCCCCAGCTTTGCCCCATCCAATACGGTCTCCCCAGCTTTGCCCCATCCAATACGGTCTCCCCAGCTTTCCCTCATCCAATACGGTCTCCCCAGCTTTCCCTCATCCATTCCTGTCTCTCCCAGCTCTGCCCCATCCATCCCAGCCTTTTTTGTTTAGCCTGTGGAATCTATAGCCCCCCCCTCCACCTCCAGTGCGCTGGTTTCTTACTACCCACCACCTGCGGCAGCTCTCCGCCCGGACCTTCACCTCTCACCAGATGTCTGTATATGGACCTTTACAAGAAGTGGTTGAGTACCCTTGACCTATACTATATTATATCCATAGTGTGGCCCTAAAGAGGTCCAAAACCCACTTCCCCATGGACAAAGCCCTCTCCTATTTCAAACCTAGTTGGTTGGAAATTGGATCCCACGGTGCATGCGTGAGCCCCATAGGCCAGCTTGTGCAGGTTAGGGCCCCAAAGGCTGGCACATGCAGATTAGGGCCCCATAGACCGGCACGTGCAGGTTAGGGCCCCATAGGCTGGCACATGCAGATTAGGGTCCTATGGGCCGGCACGTGCAGGTTAGGAAATTTGAGGCTGCCTGTTTAGCTGATTTGTTTACAGAGAAGCGCTCCGCTCCAGGATAAATTGTGCGCTGTCAGAACAATGACACATTGTGCAGAAATTGGCGGCGTGGTTACCGCTACAGTTAAGCATTGTCTTTTCACCAGAAACATTTTTCTCTTCTTCATCATCTTTTACCTGGTTGTCTACTTCCAGGCTTCTCCTTGCTTTGCCCTTGTTCACCTGTCATGGAAGACTGATGCTTGTTATTACCTGCTCGCACCCCCCTCCCCCCACGCTGCTCTTCATGCACAGTATGCCATCCTTCCAGTTTAGTTTATTGATTTATATAACGTCCTCCTACACCATGGCCCCAAATCAAAAAGTCATGGCAAGTACAAACCATATAAATACATGCAACACTGCAACACAAAAATTACAATAAAATACATGCAATGAATTTGTAAAACCGCGCAAAAACACAGTATTTAAAAATATTCTTTGAATGCTTCACTGCAAAATAAGACTCTGTATCCAACGGTCTCCATTCCAATTGCAAATAGCTGGCCAATATTATTGGATGACTTTGTGTTTAAATAAAATAGTTAGACTTGGGGGGTTGGTTTATAAATGTTGGCTGTGGGCGATATGCGAGAACTCCATCTGCAAATACCCAATTTTGCCATTTACTCATCTTGTTTGAGGATCCCACGGCAAAGAATGGCTTGTGGTAAGTATACAGGGGGCCGGGGGAGTTTCACACTTAAGGGCATCCCAAACTGCAATGCCCAATAGGGAGGTTTAAGCCAACCCCGGGTCCTTTAAAGCAGAACAAAACTCGAGAATTTGTTGCGTGCCCCCCTGGCATCCCGGATTGGGATTTCCCACTGTGTAAAACCCCCCAGAAAGCCCACTAAAACTTGTCTTTCCCCATTCCATTAGTGCATGCTCAGGCTGTCATCCAGTGACAGTGGCTCTGATGGAAATGAATCTTTTAGATTCCAGTCTGGCCACTGGTGGGTTTTGTTCCACCTGAAAGAGGAGCAACCACCAGCCTAGAGTCTTTAAAATGGATCAAAACCCAGGATTTTGACTATCCTGGGTTTTGGTCCTTGCCGTGCTGTATGAAACCCTTCCAGGTCGCCCGAACAAACTTGCCTCTTCCCACAACAGGGGCAATGCCTATACATGCTTTGCAATCCATGTTAAAGTGCTACCGCAGGCAAAGGCTATTGTTACACCATTGCCTCGGGCTACATTTGGTACTGTCCTTATCTATTTTGCATTTTTGAATTGAAAAAGAAATGGCAGAGATTTATAGGTGCACCTCATGATTTATCTTATGAAAAAAGTGGGCGTGGCATAATGGGGGGGGTCTGTAACATTCACGGAAAGTAGGTGCCCATATCCAATCTACTGCAATGTGTACAAGCCGAAGAGTGCACAAGGGCAAAAGGTAAGCTTTGCATTTAGCTGAACCGAGGGTCAGACTGCACAAACACTTTAAAGTGAACCAAAACCCACATCGATCGGCTCGGGAATCTATAAGATTCCCAGGCCGATCGATTCCTTCCCCCCGGGGCATCCAAAATCAGGATGCCCCATTGCGTGAACCCCCCCAGGTCGCCTATACCAGTGGTCCTCAACCCTGTCCTCAAGGCCCACCAACATGTCATGTTTTTTGGATCTCCAAATAGCCAGCTCTATTGCTCTGCAGCTGCACTAATTACTCCACCTGTGCATCTATGTGGAGATCTGCAAAACCTGGCCTGTTGGTGGGCCTTGAGGACAGGGTTGGGGACCCCTGGCCTATACCCTTAGCTTCTTTTCCGGTCCCGCGCCAGGCATTTGTGAGCGGATCCGAGCACGCTTATTGGACAAGCAGCCGCACATGTGCCGTAGGACCAGACCGCCACTCATAGTCCAGTGCTGCAGATCTTACCTGATAGTTGGATCCATGCCCCATGTTGCACGCCTGATTGTGCTTCTCTTCCTGTGTTCTCCGACAGAGAGACACCCCCACCAACAGTCACTGTTAGCCGGCACGCCTCCCCCCTTTCACTTTTTTAGTGAATGGAGGGGGTTTCTCCCCGTCGGAAAAGCCGGAAGAGATGCACAGTGCGGGGCGTGGATCTGGAGCATCCGTCGATACAGTCTGCGTGGGACACATGGTGAGTATAGAATTTTTTTGTTTTAGGCTGAGTATTGTCTGCTTCTTGTATGTGCCATTGCTTTGGAGGGTCAGGTTTGGTGGCAGGTGGAATTTAGATGTCTCATCTGCTGTGTATATCAGGGCCCTTCTCCTCAAGGCCCACCCACAGGTCAAGTTGTGTGGCTCTACATCTCTGAATTAGCTCACTTATGCCTCTGTGTGAATATCTGAAAAACATGGCCTGTTGGTGGGCCTTGAGGCGGAGGGTTAGTGGCCCCTGCTGCGCCATCATGTTTGTTAGTCAGAGGAGGCCAAGTAAACAGTTGTGTCCCACTGGTGCATTTAAAAGCCATACGTACATTTCAGTCACTGGATGCCTCACCGCCAATTATCAGCAGAGGTTCTGCAGGCTGGTTTGATTATGGCCCCATTTACTGCTTTTGACATCACTATGTGAGGTAATCCCTCGCCACCTGGGATGAGTGAAAGGATGTTACTAATGAGGGAATGCCGGCAGACAGGAAGTCTGAGCTCCGACAAGGATTTTTTTCTGAATGAAGTCCAGTTCCACGTTCCCTCTGTAGTGAGTAACACATTACACTGCACTGAGGGGATCCAGAATTCCCTGAGGACCATGAGGATGAGCCGCACGCCACAAGATGGGAATCTGTGATCAGGCCTTTTCCTAAAGTTTGGCGTGCAGGCATAATCACAGTGTTTGGAAGCAAGTCAGTTCCTTTTAGAAAGCTGTAGAGAATCTGTTTCAGAATAACATTTTGTATGTTAAAAAACATACAGAAAAATCCCCCATCACCGACAGCTTCTCTAACATTCTGTTTTCTACAGTGTGCTCTGCTTCAACTGGCTATAGCCTGTTTTGTATCCATCAGACACGAGTCTCAAGGTTCTTATTGGTCATATACATAACTTATACACTAGCATGAAATGCTTTTTTTTTTTTTTTTTTTTTACAGCTTCCAGAAAAAATAGTTAAAGTTATACTAAAGGCGAGTCTGATTGTTGTCCCATTCTCAGGCTACAAGTTGCACTGTCCTAAACTTCAATCCGTTTTTAAAGAGACCCTGTAGTTACTTTTTAAAGTATTAGACCATTGGAGATGTAAAGCAAAAGAGAAACAGTGGGTGTGGCGACGCGATGTGAGTAAGCCCACTGAGAGGAGGGAGGAGGGCAGAGAGAGGCAGCCAATCAGGATGTCTTGGAAGAAAGTGGGAGGTGTTTCCGTTCTTGGTACACTGAAGGTTGACCAATGAACCAGGTCAGCGGGGTGGGGACTGACTTTGGTGAAGTAGCTGCATTTTGGTGAAGTAGCTGGGTATCTATAAATTTCCCGGGCCGATCGATTCTCTCCCCCCAGGGCATCCAAAATCAAGATGCCCCGCTGCGTGAAACCCATTAACTTGGCTTGCTTCCCGGTCCAACGACACATTTGCGAGCTGCTGCCGCATCCCCCTATCCCTCTAGCAGGGTGCGTGCCTGTGCCAGGCATTAGTGAATGCCTGGTGCGGGCACGCTCCCTGTTAGTGGGAAGTGGGGAATGCGGCCGCCAGTGTCCTCAGAGATGCTGGCCTTAGACGCCATCTTAGATGGCGGGACGTCAGCAACTCCGAACTCGTTGATTGGCCGTAGGACCAGGAAGAGGCGAGTTAGATTGGGTGACCTGGGGGTGCCCCTGGGGAAAGGACCAAAACCCAGGGTAGTCAAAATCCTAGGTTTTGGTCCACTGTAATAGCTACACATATGTGTGGAATCTTCAGCTTATCCAAGAATGTACATGCTTCACCCTATGTCACCTATCATAAATTGACTTAGTGCCCACTTTTGGCTTTCTAGGAATCTTTAAAGAGGAACACAATCTGGGAATTTGACTTTCTTGGCTTTTGTTCCGTGCCCCGGGGGCATCCAGCTTTTTGAGACCCCACAGTTCTCCCATAAAAACTCCTTTTCACGCACATGCGCTTGCTTCCATCCTATGCGAGCCACCTGCTGTGACGATGTCATTCAACAGGTCATTGACTTGAACAGACGCTGCCACATCTCGGTCATCACAAGCATGACTCAAGGGATTCAAGGCAAGGCGGCGCGCACCCCCTATTTTAAACTGAGAGCTGTCTGCCGAATGGCATAGTCACAGCAGGCGGCTATCATTGGATGAGAGCCCGCATGCACCACTGGAGCATGGAAGGGCAAGTTTTTATAGGTAAACTGGGGGATTTCACACAGCGGGGCATCCCAATTCGGGGATCCCTGGAGAAAAGCTCTCATTTTGTTTTGCTTTAACTGTAGAGAAATCCCACAGTGGCATACCCCAGGTGCAGGTGTTAGGTCATAAAGTAGTTTTTGACTTTTTCTTTAAGCCAACAAATTGGTTGAAGAAAAATCTGAGTATTGCCTGCTTGTCACATTCAGTAGATTTGTATTATAGGTTTGCTTTAAAGTACCCTTGTGTTGAACTCTTTGGTTGCAGTACACTGGCACTCTTTTCTCTTTTTTTGTGTGCCATTTTAAAAAATTCTATTTTACCCAGTAAACCCCACTTATCCGCCTCTGAGTGTAGCCATGGTGTGAGGAAGCGGATTGCCTTCCACCTTAAATTTGGACCTTTTTTTCAATGTTGGAAGTTGATGGGGGTGTCTATTTTCACAGTAGGTCCACTTTAAGGCTCTGTTCACACCTCTCTGCTTGTGATGCAGTGGGGAAACCCAGTCACAACGCACGGGAAAATGCAGCCCATTATTTGCAATGTGACTTCACACATATACACTGCATATAAATGTGAAGTGGGCCATTAAAAATAATGGGCAGCATTTTCCCGTGCGTTGTGACTGCGTTGCCCAATGCAGAGGAGTGGTGTGAATAGAGCCTAAAGATAATCAAGTAAATGGTGCAACATTGTTTGGGAACCAAAATGATTGCATCATTGGATCTAGACCCTCCCAACGTTGCATTTATGTCTTGAACAGCGGACAAGGGGAAATCCTTTGTTTTGTTGCTGCCTTGTCATTGCTTGTCCTTGGCGTGGGTGAGCAGAGCGGTTTATGACATGTGAGGGAGACCTTAGGCTGAAACACATCGCCGCCGCTGTCAGTGTTTCTTTACAAGTCCATGGCGCTGACAACTTAGGGCAAAGGAACAAGAGGGAGCCAACATCGCCTCTTTGTCATTCACATCATTTCTGCGCCAGCAACTCAGCCTCGCCTTCCTCTGCTTACTGTGGTGCCATATTATTTTATTTCAGATTACACAGTTAGTTTATGAAGAACCATTCTGTAGCATTACACACGCCTACTGTCCCTGTGGGAAAGCCCTCCCATTTCTCCCAGGCAGGAACAAGGAGGATCACTATGTGCTTCAGCTTCTGGTCACATGAAGACCTGATGGAGTATCAAGGTATTCTTACCTATTGGACTGAGGTGTGAGGAAATTGGTAATTAGATAGGTAAGAGGAAGTTCAACAAGACCTTACCTTCTAGGAGTGTGAATTGGCAAGAATCTGGCGATGCGATACACGTATGACAATACAATATATCCCGATTCTGTCTCAAAGATGATATATTGCAATTTTTTTTTTAGATTTCAATTAACAAAAAAAAAATGACAGAGTCCCCCCTTCCCGGGGGTGGGACCCCATTTTTTTATTTTTAAGGGTTAAAAATCCCCCCCAAAAATGTCCCCCTTACCCAGCCCGTACCAGCTATGGGGGCTTGTAGAAGAGCGCAGGGTCCAGCTTTGGTGGCCCCGGCCCTGCAGGCTGCAAGCCGGCATAGCCTATGGCCATGGGCTCTTCTGCCCCTCCCGGGCTTTGGGGGGGGGGGTCGGGGTTTAAGAACCAGAGCCGTGTGAACTGGTCACATAGATCCCTTAGCAGTTCACAAAGGGTTAACAGTAAGAAAAAAAAAAAGCACACACACATAGATAAAATGTCTTTATTAAAAAAATCTAAATAATTTTCTTTACTCTCCTCCGATTGTCAGCTCCTGTGTCCCTGGCCGATCCAATGTCAAATGTCAGATGTGGTGATTGCCGGACAGAGCAGGGGGGAGGCAGGAGATCAGGGAATCCCCTGCCTCTCTCCTCCTCTGATCACTGGCATCTGACAGCTGAGGCGCCGAGGAGCGGGATGACGTCATCCGCCCCCAAAGGGGTGGGGCTACTCGTGAAGATGACGGCGCCCGTCGGGAAGGCAGGGGGAGAGGGCCTGTCGGGCGCCTCAACTGAAGATTGAAGAGCCGCACGGGGGGGGGGTGACAGGGGCCCCCCAGGTGAAGAGGAGACCGGCCGGATCGAACGAGGGGTCAGGTGAGTGTTTTTTTACTTTTCTTTTACGGTGGGGGGTGGGGGGGCAGAATCAATACTAGAAAGAAAACATTGATTCTAGTATCATCGAATGAAATATCGTGATACGTGACAGAATTTATTTTTTTCTGACCCTATTACCTTCTATAATGATGTTAAAGTTGTGTCCGTTAAAAACAAACCCTGGCCTCCACAACAACAGCTTTAGTATCCCATTCTCTAAATTGTGCCTGATTCACAAATGGGAAACTCTATAGGGTGCCATGCATTTATGAATGGCCAGCACGGCATGTTAGAGGGTACTAAGGAAGTGGCTGCTGGGGCATCTGATCGGACAAGAACCTATGCATGCACTGTAGGGCCGGGGAGAGGTGAGCTTACTGGGCATCCAGGGAGGTCTCACACAGCGGGGCAAGAATCAAAACCCAGGATACACAAAATCCCAATATACAAAAAACAAAGCTTACCTTATCAATGAAAGCCACCCATTAAATTGGCTTTTGAGCTCCAGTCCCAGCCGTGACTACTGTGCTTAATGGCTGGCTAGGCACTCAGCTACGAGTAAGGTCCAAAGTCTCCCAGCATCTTGGCTGTGGGGGAGTGGGTCACCAGCACCAATTAGCTAGGGATCTTTCTTTTTTTCGTTTTCTGCAAGATTTCCCTTCTTTTGATTGCACACCTTTGTTACCTTTGTATCCTATGGAGTTCTGTTCAGGAATCTCCAGGCTTCCTTCCAGAAGGTAATTGGTCAGGGTCACCAAAAGCATTGTAGAAGGTCCAGGAACAAGTGAAGAGAACTACAGATGATTTAGAGTTATGTGATAAAACAGGCAATTGTTACTTTGGCTCTGTCCTAAACTGATTTCCATTTTTTAATTGAAGAAGTAATGGCCGATATCAAGGTTTACCGTTTTACATTATGATTTGTCTTCTGAAGCATGTGGGCGTGGCCCTTTGCGCTGTGATGCAGCATAATAATCAGCATAATGGATGGTGTCTGTAAGAGCCAGAGAACTGCTTCAGACACATATCATCACTCTTACTGTGTTTTTAGCAATGCTTGAATACCCCTGAGAGTGCCTTTCAAGACATCTATACAGAGGGGGCGTGATTTGGACTAGCTCCTTGAGTGGAGTATTGGTGGCCCACGTTGGCGGGGTGGGGCTTAAGGGGCAAACGAAGAAGTAAATTTCCCTATTCACGATGAACATTCTCAAGGTAAGCTGCTGTTTATTCTTTTTAACATTTTGAATGAAATATCCCTTTAAAGTGACAGATTAGGCAGTGGCAATAATAAGTCAGAAAAGGCCTCACCTGAAGCCTGTCCACCATTTCCTACAGCATGCTAGGTGCTATTGAAGATCTTCCAACGTTTTGCCCCATCTTTCCATTTTATTTTTCCACAGCCACATTACACATTTGTGCAACCACCCTGTCTCAGCTCTCCGGACATTACTGAACCAGGCAAGAGTGGCTCCTGTGGCTTCCCAGACTAGCTCACACTCGGAGCACTAAAGAACAGAGGTGGCTGTGTAACCAAAGGTCACATTTTGGAGCTCTACTACAGCATCTGCAGGAAATGGAGGGTAGGTACATATGACAGACTTCAGATGAGCTCTTTGCTGCCTTATTATTGCCATTGCCAGGAATGTCCCTTTAATTGCAAGAGGTGGCCAAATCATTTCGGTCATGTGGTGTAGTATATTCTCCCGAAATCCTTTTTCATAATGGGTCAGGTGTCATCAGCTGTCTCGTCGATTTTATTGACACTCCAACCCCTGAAATTATTTATGACCATTATAATTTGTCTGGATGGATGGTTGTCTGCACTTAGCCCTGTAGCAAAGAGATGGTTAAGCAGAATGATCTTCTGCAGTTGGGGGGAAGGGGCAGCTTCATGTTTAACCCTTCGATCAACAGCCCCAAATTAAAACTGACATGGACACTTTGTAGCCTTGGACTTTACAAATGGGTTATAGCTGCTTGAACTGATGTATGTCACAACTAATTACCTCCACCAGCGCTCCCCCCCCCACACACAGACTAATCATTCTCCAAGGCATTTTCCACAGAATTTCTGCTCCAGATCCACTGCATAATACTGGGGCATGCCATGAATGAACATCTTATTACTGGCTAAATGGGTCAGTCCAGGGGGGTGTCAGTGGACTCTGGCGCATTGCATGTGTCATTGCAAGATGCCAAGATCAGGAGATCAGACGCCTTTCATTAAGTGCAAGTAGATTAAAGCTGGGCCTGGGGGGAGATAAACTCTTTGATTTACAAATAAATAATTCATATGTGTGTTTTAATCTCCAAAGTGCACGGCGCTTCATTGTGAAACAGCCCCCTGCGCTGTATGATATTGATGAGGTCCGGCCATTGAGAACCATGTACGGTGCTTTTTCCAAGGTTTATTATGACGCTTTTGGCCTGGCACTTTCCATTTTCTGGATTTGGAATGGTAAATAAAAAGAAAATTACCCTGTAAGCATCACAACGGACATCATTCTAGAATAATGTTTGGAAAAAATCAGCTCCTTTTGTAATAAGAGGAAATCTTCTGAAGTGGTGTCTTTTAAGAAAAAGCTTTGGAAACTCTAAATGCCACACATAAGGGAAAGAAAGGTACATGAGAAATCCTAAAAGAGATATAAGGAGAAGGTTATGTGTAGGATAGTTTTAGGCCATTATTAGAGAAATGTACTAAGCAGTCAGGTTGGTGTGAGTCTTTTAGGTGAGGGTTAAAGCTTACAGGTATTCTTTGTGGTCTTGGTGTGCAAGGGGCTGATAGGAGCAGCAGGAGTGAAGAATGTGGCCAGGAGCAGAGCTCTGGATAGACTGGACAATCTGTTTACTGTTATACTATAGGGGAAGTGGTTAAAGTTTTGAAATTATGAAGGCATGAATATTTTACTAGTGTCATGCTTGAAAGGGTCGGATGCCAGAAACACAACTTCTGACATTATGCTCCCCACATCAACTCAAGGTTGCACGCCCTGGCTGGCTGTGTAAGAGAGCACATGCATTTCTAGGGGCATATAGCGGATGGGAATACAAAAGTGGCGTCCAGTCAAAACTGACAAAGCTTCCATTTACCCCACTGCTAAACAATCTTTTCGTAGGTTGGACTTCTTATTGCCATACCTTAGGGTCCACGGAAAGGTCTTCCATCAACCGATGGATTAGACAGTAAGGGTAGGAGCCTATATCCCTAAGGGGAAGGATCCTCCCTTTAGGACTACAGCTCATTCGAGACGAGGTATTGGAGCTTCTGGGGCTTCAGCATCAAACTTCAGTAGAACAAGTATAAAGCCACTACTTGGTACTCAATTCATACATTTGCCAAATTTAGATGTAGATGTATTCAGCCTCAGCGGATGCGAATACCTGTAGGAAGGTATTACAGGCTGTATTACCTAGAGGGTTTTAAGATTTCTTATCCTGATAGAAAGGGATAAGGTTTTTGGGGATCCCACCCGAATTTAGGGTACTGCTTTTGGAGATCTTTATCGTTACTGAATGATCCTGATGTCCTGATGTAAAATGAGAAAAGAGAAAAGATAGTTCCGTGAATACTCGCCTGTAGAATTGATTTCTCTACCATTATTACTTCAGGACATCAGACCCTCCCTGTCTGCTAGGTTGATATATCCATGTCTTGGATGCATAGTCTTAATGGAGTGGTAAATATGTATTAAAAAAAATTAGATATTTATAATCAGAGAGAGAGGGGTCTTGTATTTTGTCTCCAGCCTTTTGTTTCCAACAAGAGATATAGGTATGCCTCCCGGGCGGCTGGTTCTACTGCTTTTTAATTAACTGGAGTTGAGGAAGTCAGCCGGAAGGATATAGGCTGGGAGGCGGAGCCACACCTTTGTCTTGCAGTCCACACCCTTCGGTCGAGAGAGGTTAACCATATTGTTACTGAATTATCCTGATGTCCTGAAGTAATAATGGAAGAGAAATCAATTCTACAGGTGAGTATTCACAGAATTATCTTTTTTCTTCCAATCCATTCCAGGCCGTGCCTTGTGTGTACTGCAAGATCAAAGGTGTGACTCCTCCCGGCCCCCATAAGTAGCAGCTGATTAGGTATTTGGCAGCAAACGGGGATTTCAACCAGTCGGCTTCCTGCATGACCTTATTCCCACGGATTCCTCTGACCCAACTCTATGCCTCCCCAGCTTTGGTGCGGTTTAAGTTAGGGTCTGTGAAGGTAAGGTGAAGCACCGGGGTCTGGGGCGCTTTCTGAGTGTTAAACCTGTTTAAGCTGAGGTTGTTGGCCAGCAAAAAGCGGCTGCTCTGAGCCACTGCACGGCCACCCTCAAGTGGACCTAAACCTTTTGGCAGGTCATTTTGTTTGTTTTTTAATACAGTTTTTTTATTGTAATATTACTATATAATTTATATATATGGTGGTACCCCCCCAGAGGACTTGCAGTACTCTTGTGACTGTCGAGAACCTATATATACTTGGTCAGAACCCCAGGGTCATAGACTAGTATTAATTTCACCACGGCCGAGGCATCTGGGGTAGCAGATCTGGTCTTAACAGATTTACCCCATGTCCAGTATGCATGCAATGGCACTGGACAAGGATAGCACGGTGCACAGGGATTATGCTACAGTTGTAGTGGATAGGGAGACAGTTGTCTCTTCCCTGAGGGGGCCCTGACCCCTATTGCCGGTGCTCTCTGAGACTTAAAAACCCCCCTTGCAGCCTTAATGCGGACCTAAACCTTTAGTGTGGCTATTAAGAAGGTTTATAAAATAAAAAATTCCTCTGAGTGTATTGAAAAGGATATTGTGGCTGCCATAGTCTCTTTCTGAGTCTCTAAACTCTGACAGCAGCCCTCAAGTGGTCCTAAACCTATAGAGTCATCATGGAGTATTGGCTACTAAAAGGGTTTTAAAGAAAATAATTTTTCCTCTGAGTTGAAGAGGATATTGTGACTGCTATTGTCTCCTTCTGAGTCTTTAAGCTCTGTCGGCAGCCCTCAAATGGTCCTAAACCTATAGAGTCATTATAGTGTATTGGCTACTAAATAGGTAATGGAAAAGATTTTCTCTGCAGTCTGGACTGTGAAGGACAAGAATATGGCTCTCTCTACTCGCAGGTGAGCGGGGCTATTAGCCTGCGGCCCTGTAGGACTATTCCCACCCGTTCCATCAGTAATTGCCTCCCAGCCTTGGCTGTGCTGGTCGGGTGATGGTAGGCAGCACCGCTGTTAGATGCTTAGGAGCGCTGCTCCACCGCAATCCCCCACCAAAGGGTAGGCGGTACAGGCATATGGTAAGCCTCTATGGGATGCCCCTCCCGCACTATTGCCCCTTGCCCCTGTCTATCGGTGGGCCCTATGTTAAATGGCCGCTGTCCTCCCTCATTCTCCCTGTAGCATTCGGGGGAAAAGAGGGGTTGTGTGTGTATATGTATGTATATACGTGTATTGGCTTATGCTTCATTACATTATGCTTTGTGTCAGCCGCCGCGCTGACTTGTATTACTTTTATTATACTTGAAATTGCGTTTTTTCCCAGTGTTCCGCGCTTGGCGGTGACGTTACCTCAGGCGCGGGTGCGCCGTCATTGGCTGCTTGTGACGTGTTGGCTTCACGGTCTTCGGGGCCTGTCTCTGCCGCGTCATTGCACGTGTGGGCCCGCCCCTCAAGGTACACCGACGCCATTTTGTCTGCTTGTTGGGCTTCTACCTACCGCGGTCCGTAAGTGCCCTCGCAGGTGGCTTTATTACCTTTTTTAATTATTGTTTGCTTACGGCTCCCTTTGATTATGTCTTTCAGACAGGCGAACCCATTGGCTTCTCCCGGCCCTCTATTAGTTGGTTAACTTGTGAGGCCTAGTGTAATTACTCCCACTTCCCTAGCGGGTTATTGGGGCATCCCGGGTTGCTGTATAGTATAATCCCTATCGGCCTATTGTGCCGCTATAATCACCATATGGAGGCATCTCAGGATAATGTGACCGGGGTTCCTTCGGGACAAGCTTGTGGGGAGTCTCACGTTGACACTGACAAGGCGCGGGTCTGTTTACCCTGTGCCAAACAGGTGCTTGAACTGCAATCTGGTCTTCCAGTGGCTGACTCTGCGATTTGTTTTGCCTCTCCTACTGCCCCAAGCTTAAATCTCACTCCCATTGAATTGCATACAAGTAGGGATTCGCAGCCTGATGTGTCTTCTAGACTGGCTAGTGTTTAGAAGTTAATTGCTAATACCTTGGCGCGTAAGGCCCCTGCAAAAAAGCGGCACTTAACGCCTGAAGGGGAGCTATTCTCTGACTCAGGGCGGAAAATCTCCTGGCAGATTCTCTGAGCAGGGGGACCTCTCGCCAGGGAGAATGGTCCCTATGCAACAGGGTTTTCCAATCTCTGTGTCACCGTTGGGGTCAACCAGATGTGGATCTGTTTGCGTCCCGTCACAATCACAAGCTCCCGGCCTTTGTCTCCCTGTCCCAGGATCCTCTGGCCTTGACCATGGATGCCCTAGCAATGTCATGGCTGGACTTTCAGTTCCTGTATGTCTTTCCTCCATTACCCCTGCTGGGCAGGGTTCTGCGCAAGATTGCTCTGGAAGGGGTCCCAGCAATTCTGGTGGCCCCCAGGTGGCCAAGAAGAGTGTGGTTCGCAGATGTGGTGCAGCTGGCAGTAGATCAGTACTTTCTGCCCAGGTTGCCGGACCTGCTCACTCAGGGCCCCTTACGCCATCCCAATTTACAAACTCTGGTTTTGACGGCCTGGCTGCTGAAACCTCCATCTTGATGGAGAAGGTGCTGTCTACATCGGTTGTTGATACCATGATAAAGACTAGGAAGAATTCTTCCATTTATTACAGGGTTTGGCGTGTCTACATTGACTGGTGTGAGTCCAAGTCTCTTCCCTGTCGTGTGTTCTCTATTCCCTAGGATTCTGGAGTTCCTGCAGCATGCGTTGGAGATGGGGCTCCAACTCAGTACTCTGAAGGGTCAGGTTTCTGCCCTGGCTGTTTTCTTCCAGAAGTCCTTTGCTCAGCATTATCTGATCAGGACTCTTTTCCAGGGGGTTACTCATGTGTGTCTTCCACGTAAGCCTATGGTGCCTGTTTGGGATTTGAACTTGGTTTTGTCAGCCTTGCAGGGTGCTCCCTTTGAACCTGTGCAGGATGCTGCCTTGGCCATTCTTACTCTCAAGGTTGTCTTTTTGGTGGCTATCACCTCTGTTAGGCGTGTGTCTGAGTTGGCGGCGCTTTCCATTCAGCCCCCCTACTATGAGAGGCACCAGGACAAGGTGGTGTTCCGCTTCAAGACAGATTTTCTGCCTAAGGTAGTGTCTGCCTTTCATTTGAATCAGGACATTGTTCTTCCTTCATTGTGCCCTAATCCTAGTAATGCTAAGGAGAGGGTCTTGCATTCTTTGGATGTGGTTAGGTGTCTGAAGTATTATCTGGTGGCTACTGCACCTTTCAGAAAAACTGATGCTCTTTTTGTGGTCCCTTCTGGTCCTAGGAAGGGTTTGGCTCCTGCCAAGTCTAATATCAGCAAATGGATCCGTCAGGCTGTGATTCAGGCCTACTCTGCTCAGGGGAAGAATCCTCCCTTCCGCCTTACTGCTCATTCTACTCGTGCTATTGGTGCCTCTTGGGCTTTTCAGCACCAGGCTTCTGTTGAACAAGTTTGCAAGGCTGCTACTTGGTCTTACTTGGTTCATACCTTTTCAAAGTTTTACAAGGTTGATCTTAGGGCCTCAGCTGATGCTGTTTTTGGCCGCAAGGTTTTGCAGGCGGCAGTGATTTAAACTGTCTGCTGTTACCTTTTTGGGGATCCCACCCTACTTTATGGACACTGCTATTGGATGTCCCGAATGTAAGTATTCTATCTGGAGCAGGACGTACTGTATACTAAGAATAATACAATTCTGTGATTACTCACCTGTAGAATTGGTATTATGAGTATACAGTACGTCCTGCTCCACCCCACCCTTGGTTTTTGCATTATCTTGGATCCCCTGTATGGTGATTGTTATCATTGTTATAGTTACCTGTTTGGGTTGTTTTAATTCTCCCGGCTTCTCGCTAACTCCTTTTCAATGCTGGGGATTGTGGGAGGGTGTTTGAGGGGCCAGGAGGAGCCTATTTCCGATGTCTGCAGTCCAGCGCCATCTGGCGGAGTAGTACCCGAGTGTAAGTATTCTATCTGGAGCAGGACGTACTGTATACTCATAATACCAATTCTACAATTCTACAGGTGAGTAATCACAGAATTGTATATTTTTCTCTGGGGAAGGTTCTGGAGGATGTTGTGGGGCATACGCTTTATTATAATCTGATCAATAGGGAATGGCAGAAGTCAGGTTGTCTTCCGGCCATTCCTAAAAAACTAGATACTACCCTGTTTCCCCAAAAATAAGACACTGTCTTATATTAATTTTTCCCCGGAAATATGGCACTTGGCCTTATTTTCGGGGGATGTCTTGACAGAAGACAGGCAGCGTGCGTCTCCTCCACCTCCCTGGAGCTCCCCCCTTACGTGCCCCGTCATTACACCCCCTGGTGGTTACAATACAATTTTCGGGGGATGACTTATATAACGATATCCTCCGAAAGCAGGCACTAGGCCTTATTTTCGGAGGATGTCTTATTTTCGGGGAAACAGGGTATGTATCCTTTTCCTCCAGATCAGATTGAATTATAGTCTCGCCCTCCTGTGGTGGACGCTCTGGGGCCAGGTCTCTTTAAGATTTTGGTTATGCCATCCTCTGATAGTGCTCCTCCAAAGAATCAGGTGGCATGTTGTGCTTTTATGGGGTCGACCTTGCGCCCGGCCTGTGCTACATCCATAGCATTTTTTGTGAGCAGGAGGTTGTTAAAACAACTGGACTCTAAGACTTGTATGGCTCGTTCACAGAAGCCATGCTCCCAGTTGATCAAAGCCAGTTGGCTTTAACAGGTATGTGATCCAGGCTATGGAGGTTTGATCTGGTTGTGGGCCAGAGGCCTAGCTCTGGTGGTCGCCTTAAGGCGTGCTTTATGGCCTAAGCAATGGCCAGCTGACATAGCCTCTAAAAAAGGAATATGACGGGACTCCCCTTTTAAGGTGGGGCATCTGTTTGGTTGACTTGGTAAAGCATGCTACTAGTGGTAAGTCATTTAATCTGCCACAGCCGAAGTCTAATACTGCTTCCGCAGGGCCTCTAATACTCATCAGAAGATCTCTGGTCAGGGGTATCCCGAATTCAGCAGAAAGCAGAAGCATTGAGATCTGCCGTATCTCACCCTTTTAGAGATTGAAATCTTTATAACCACAGTGTATATACAAGGATGCATACCTTCATTGTAGTAGGTGGCCTACTTCTTCAGTTTGTGGCGCTACCCTCGGTCTACCATCAGCACCAAGGGTGTTTATCAAGGTGTTGGCAGGTCTCATGTTTTTCTCTAAGAAATCGGGGATACATGTAATCCCTTACTGAGTCTATCGGTTGATATGGGCCGCATCATCTCAGGGGGCCCACAAGGATATCTTTTCATAGCTTCAAGAGTTATTCTTTTCTGGGAATGTCATGACACGTCTCAGGCAAAAGTGCTTTTCCAACACAGAAGTGACTGTTACTTCAGGCCAGGGTACAGGGTCTCTTGCCTTGCCCTCACCCGACGATTCATCAAGAAATGTGTCTGTTGGGCCTGATGGGATATTGCTTGAGTCAGTACCTTTTGCACTGTTTTCACAAGACCCCTGCAGATGGAATTGCTGACAATCTGGGATCGAGACCCACACACTCGTGATTCACTCTTTTTGCATGACACCGTCAGCAAGGCAGTCTCTAGCCTGGTCCTCAGCCTCTTCAGATCCGCAAATCCTTTCTTCCAGTACAGTGGAAGATCATCACCATGGATGCCAGTCTATCTGGTTGGGGGAGTGTCATGGAGTCACAAACGATCCAGGGACAGCGGAGTCCGAAAGAGAGCAGAATCTCCATAAAGATCCTGAGAGCTATTCTATTGTATTCAGACTATCTCATCTGATGGGGCATTCCGTCCGGATTCAAACAGACAATTGGATGGCGGTGGTATATATCAACCACCATGAGGTCATCAGAAGCAGTAAAGCCCTGATGGAAGTGAGCTGGGTTTTTACTTTGGGCCGAGAAACCGGTTCTATGTCTTTTGGTGGTACATATACCTGGAGTGGACAACTTGTAGGCCGATCATCTCAGCAGAACGGGCCTGCATCAGAGGGAATGGTCTCTTAGCCAGAGGGTTTTTTAATCCCTATGCATGTGCTGGGGGATCCCAGACGTAGATCCCTTGCATCAAGGCTCAGTCGGAAGGTCCGAAGTTTGTCTCAGCCCAGGGATCCTCTAACAATAGCAACAGATGTCCTGACTCTTCAGTGGTCAGCATTCAAGCTTCTTTATGCATTTCCCTCCGATTTCACTCCTGGGTCGAGTACTTAAAAAGGTTTAGCTCACAAGGGAGTACCAACCATTTTGGTGGCTCCTCAGTGACAAGACGAAGCTGGTTCTCAGACGTAGTAAAGATGTCACAGGGCAACTTGTGGAGGCGACGATCCAGATCTTCTCACACAGGGGCCTCTAAGGCATCCCAAATCACAAGTTCTTGTTTGGAAGGCCTGGCTATTGAATCCTTTATCTTGGAAGAAAGGGTTTTTTTCTGCCAGAGTCATCCAGACTATGATTTAGGGCAGGAAGAAATCTTTATCACGTGATCTACTAAAGAGTCTGGCTTGGTGCAAATTCAGGGGTTCGCTCGTAGTACTGTTCTGTTTACAGAATATATTGATTTTTTGCAGAAGGTCTTCAATTGAGGACAAATATCTGCTATCTGTCTTGTTTCAGAAACCCATAGCTGAGAATGATTTTATCAGAACTTGTTTTACAAGGAGCCGCTCATGTGCGGCCTCCTGTTAATCCACTTCTGCCAGCTTGGGACCTGAACTTGTTTTTCAGGGTCCCCCTTTTTTAAACCATGGTAGATGCGTCATTAAGTCTAAGGGTGCTTATGGTTTTCTCTTAGTGGCAATAATCTCAGCAGACGGGTTTCTGAATTAGCAGCTTATCAGTAAGCCTCCTTATTTATTGAGTGATTTTCTTCCTAGAGGTATCTAGAGGTATCTTTTCATTTTAATGAAGAGATGTTTTTTGCCTTCTTTATGTCCTGCTCCAGTGTCTAATAAGGAAGGGGTGTTCTTCACTGTTTGGATGTAGTGAGAGCACTAAGATATTATCTCACTACTACACAATCTTTCCATAGTTTGGACTTCTTATGTCATACCTGAGGGTCCACGGAAAGGTCTTCCACCAGCTGAAGTCTGCCATCAGTCGATGGATTAGACAGACAATGGTAAGAGTCTATTCTGCCAAGGGGAGGGAGCCCCTTGTTTGGGTCACAGCTCTTTCCACTAGGGCCATTGGTGCTTCCTGGGCTTTTCAGCATCAGGCCTTGGTGGAACAGGTTTGTAAAGCTGCCACCTGGTCTTTGGTTCATACATTTACCAATTTTACAAGGTAGGTGTTAGGGCCTCAGCTGACGCTGTATTTGGTCGAAAAGTACTTCAGGCGGTAGTGAATTGAACTACCTGCTGTACTGCGTTGGGGATCCCGCCCATATTAGGCACTGTTCTTGTATGTCCCAGGTGTAATGATTAAGGGACGGCCTGATTGGCATTGGAAGAAAAAACGCAATTCTGTGAGACTCACCTGTAGAATTGGTTTTGATTCTGATCCATTCCAGGCCGTTCGACCCGCCCTCTTTTGAGGTTCATTATGTCCTGGATGCCGTTTTTATGGCAATTACTCCATTTATTATTTAATAGGACACTTGTAAAAAAAAAAAAAAAAAAAAAAGATGAGAATGATTTTTCGAGAGAAAACAAGCGACGGCGGTGTGAAGTATCATGGTCCCCTAATTTCGGGGCCTCCCGGCCTTAGCCTCTTGTTATGATTTACTGCTTTTTAATTACTGATCTTTGATTAGAGGCAGCTGCTAATTATGGGGGCCGGGAGGAGTCACACCTTTGATCTTGCAGTACACGCCCTTCCGGGCAGGAATTACCCAGGTGTAATGATTAAGGGACGGCCTGGAATGGATCGAAATCAAAACCGATTCTACAGGTGAGTCTCACAGAATTGTTTTACCCCAGCAGCATGGGGGCATCCTGATTGTTGACTGAACTTCCTCTTTGAAGGAACATTTTGCTTCTGTGGACTTTTCCTCAGACTCCAGGGCCGGGCATCTTCAGCAGTAACGAGAAGATCTGCTTACCTTATCGCTAGCGGAAGGACTGAAACGGCCTCCGGGGCCGATATTTATTTAAGAAGGTTGGGCCAATTTAAGCAAGTGCCAGCCATCCCCACTAGGTCTCTTCCTAGATACTGTGCAGCGGTTGTGAGTGATTTCGCCCACCCTTTAAAGATTTTCTCAAGGCCAAGTGTAAAAACGAATTCTTCTTTTTTTACCTTCTATGCAGCAGGTCCATTCTATTTTTTACCTTCTATGCAGCATGTTGCGCTGTTGCATAGGGCTGTCATTTCAGAATCCGTATCCCCTCTATTATAGCCAATCACTTAACTTTTTGCACATTCAAATCCCGAGTGCTGGTTCATAATGCAATTCAGCAATCAATGGTCCTGTTGCACAATCTGGAACTTGCCATATCTATTGCTGGAAAAGGATAGATGGCACGATGGGGAAACTGAAAGATACTGCCTGTAAGGTGGAGGATGAAGGGATATTTATCAAAAAAATTAGTTTTTTGGTTCTTCCGTTCCTTGTATCCCTGTAGACCTGCAAGATTCACTGCCACAGGCCCGAAGCAAGCAGCGAATCAAAAAACGCTTCATTGAGGCGACCGGTAACAAAGGTAAGCAGGTCAGGCCACCAGCATTGTATATAAGTCGCTCAGTGCTGGGTTTGGGTACACACATTTGTATTCTTTCCAGCCCCCCCCCCCCCCCCTCTGTGTGCTATAGGATGCACTGCCCAGACAGACAAACAGCAAGCACACTAACACTCAGAGCAATTGGCTGAATAAATAGAAAGCAGCATGGGGGCTTCTCATTTGATGGAATGAATGTGTGCTAAATGAGCCGTGCTACAAAAAGACCAAACTTCCAAAGCTCTTGTGGCAAGTCCATTTGCTTCCGTAAGATGATACTAAACACACAAAAACCTCTGGCAAAATTATTAACAGTTAAGCCACATACAGAGAAGGAGGGGAGGGGAGGCTGATGTTGCCAAGAAACATCCCAGAATGGGGGAGGCCAAGCCAAATCCTCCTTGCACTGAAAGACAGGCAGCTGTCTTTCAGTGCAATTCCATGCATTGTCAACACATAAAGTGGACCTGTCATGGATATAATGCGGAGGATTCCATTGCCGACCTCCTCCTAGAATGCTACTCAGCAGCATTATTTGGTGAATTGATGACCTGTTGTGCAGTCTGAGAGTCATATTTGCACGCTTGTCACAGGTCAGTGGGGAAACAAGTCCTCCAATGCCATACCCACACATACAAACACACAAATAAACAGACACATACGCACAGACACACAAAACACCAAAACTTAAAGGCTCCAGTGGTATCTTTGAATGGACACCTGCCACCGATCATAGGCCACGTGGAAGCGGAGAACACAATTAGTGCCGAAGGAGCCTGTAAGTTATGGCGTTTTGTGTCTGTGTGTGTATCTGTGCATGTGTGTGGGGAGTGCTGGCCATTGGAGGACCGGCAGACAGCAAGTTTAAGTTTACCTGTTTCCTGTCTGCCAGTCCTCCATTGCGGTCCCTCCCCACACACGCAATTTGGGAGGGTTGCCACACACTGTCTGTAATAGGGATGCCACTTACTGCCTGTAATGCGGGATTTCCCACACTGCCTTTAATGCGGAATTTCCCACACTGCCTTTAATGAGTGATGCCGCACACTGCCTGAATGAGGGAACTGTCTGTAATGAGGGAATGCTGCACACTGCCTGTAATGAAGGATGCCGCACATTGCCTGGAATGAGCAGGGGTGAACCTAGCCTTTCTGCTGCCTGGGACAATTTAAAGCATGGTGCCCGCCCCCAGGGCATGCCACAGCCACTGAGCCACAAATGATTGACAGTAAAAACACTGCATAAAGCAGTGCCCCCAATTTCTGCTGAACTTGCTTAATAAATAATCAGGACAAAAAGACCAGTAATTGCTGCCCCCTCCCCTGTGTTGCCCCAGATGGTTGCCTCACATGGCCTCATTAAAGGTGCACCCCTGTTAATGAGCGATGTCTGCCTGTGGTAGTGGGCTGTTTTAGCACATCATTTGGTCCAGGATTTTTTCTCAAAACATCCATAGGGCATCATACTACTAAGATATTAAGGCTTGGCCCAAAGGTAGGAACACATGACCACCAGAATACACAAAAGCTTTAGCTCCTCCTCCAGACACCAGTTCTTTATTTCTTCCTGCCTTGGGCAGGAGCCAGACTACCAGCTCCTGAACCACGGGTTTAGGTAAGTAGACCAGGTTGACCCCAAAGAGGCAGCCTGCTGGGGACACAGGGGGACTCCCAGGGGATAGGCCAGATTTCCCCATCCCGGATTCATAGCCTGACTCAGTGGTAGTCTCAGACCAAGTATGCTAATGGTCTGAGGCATTGTGGAAATCGTCAGGGGGGATTTCCAGGTCCCCTTTCCTTCCCACCACTCCCTCCCTCCCGGGCTGCATTGTGTTTATTGCTTGCTGGATGGGTCTGTGGAGCTCGCCGTAGGCCAGGCTGCAGTATGCGCACACGGTGGCGGAAGGGGGCCAGGATCTGCTGCAGGGGGCGATTCCACCCCGCAGCGCTAGATGACGACAGCGCTAGACGCCACTGCGAGACCCAGTTAATGCACATACTCCCAGCTTAAAGGGCACTCTGCTAATCTTAAAGTGGACCAAAACCCAAATTTTTAACTAGCAACCCCTGAATTGCTCCCCACATAAAGAGTACCTTTTGCCAATTTTCACTGCCCCTGCTTTACTCTAATCCCAGATAATGGCACCTGTTTTAGCTGTAAAGCTCCGTCTCCTCCATTCATTGCCATTGTTAATGATGGTATCATTGTCACATCTATGCAATGACTGATGCCTGCCATCTTGCAGAGAGGGACAGCAAAAAATAACAGTGTTCCAGGACGATTCGAAAAACGAAATGATCCATTTTCAGTTCTACACCCTAAGAAGGGAATATTGGCAGGGGCTTTGGCCAAATGTATTTCAGAAGCTCAGTGGATTTTGGTCCGCTTAAAGTGTCTTTCTGGCCTCCCTCTCATTTTAACTTAGAGGGTTAAAAGAGTAATTAGGAACTTCTAGCGGACCATGCAAGGGAATCCTTGCAAGTCCCTGCTCCTCTATCATCTACTATAGGAGATTTTGCTGATCAACATCCTGCCAACCCAATTGATCCAATTTCATCAGAAACTCTGCCAGCCACTCAGTCTGGGAAGAAGGGGTCCAGCTCTGCTCCAGTAAGTCCCTTTTTTTTTATTTATGGGCACGCTCTTGCAGTTTTAGGGGCTACTTTGAATTATGTGTTTTGAAGGTTATATAGGATCCTTACGGCCTACTACTCCTTTTGTATTTTAGACCAAGCCCTTTAAGGAAGTGTCCTAGAATAAAACTGGCTCCAAGTCGAGGGATACAAGTAGGATATGTGTGAAATCAAGCTACTAGGTTCCTATAGGAAGCCTCTTTGCAAGCCCTGTACCGATAAGGTTGTGATTAAAGGAGCAGTATCGCGAATCTTTCTTGGTGACTTATATTTAAATGGTACTTTGAATGTAGGTAAGTGTTGGAGTAAGACTTACAAATTTAGAAAAAAAATGTCTATGTTGTGCAGCTGGAGACTAATAGCTCATGTTTATGTCTGCTGAGTGTCGGGGCCTGTTCCACGCTGAGGAGAGGGGGAAACAATGTAACAAAGTAATCAGCTGTTCAGTACTGGCAGCCGTCCAGTATAATATTGCAACATTGCCTGCCCAGAACTCGTATATCTAAAACAGAAAGAAAAGCTCTAGAAGTCTTTTAGCTCATTGGTAAATTCAATGTCAGTTTGAACCAGAGAGTCATTGGTTCGAATCTCAGACTCACCAGTTTTCTTTTTTTTTTTTGGGGGGGGGGGGGTTATTTTATTTCAGAATTGGATTTTTATGTTTACATCCTGTTTTTTTGCTCTAAACATTTTTTATTTTGACAGTTTACCCTTCATGTTGGCTCTGCTGCAGAATCTTTCAGTTTACCATTTTCTCTTTCATATTCTTATTTTTCATTTTTCCATATGATCTTTCTTTCAGCTTTGTGTGTTTTGAGCAAAGCCCAACCCAGGATTTTCACTATCTGGAGTTTTGTTTTGTGTCCCTAGGGGCATCCCGACTTGGGATGCCCTGATATGTTTTGTTTCACTTTAATACCTTTTGGTTTTCGAGCACAGTTATTCAAAGAAGAATTTCAGTTATTTTCAGTCAGTTTAGTTTATTTTGTATAGATTTTACACATTTGAGTCACCTGGTCTCATAACAAAAGCGGCACCTCACACACACACACACAGCCCTTACCACTGATTACAGTGTCAGCCTCTGAGGTAAAGTGTTGCTAGGAGACCAGTGGGCTAAATGAAGCAGCTCACTAAATACAACCCAGCAGATCCCCCTATTCAGCAAATGGACTGAGCCATTGTCATTATACAATTTAAAAGCAAGGCAGATATTTTTTCCTTTTTCTATCGCCACGTTATTTATACACGTTAGAAGCTATTGTGTGGCTATTTAATTATTTATCTTTTTTAATGCAAATTTTGCGATGCTGCTCCTTTAAGGAACGTCAGCCCAGCATGACAAATATGATGAGCATTCTGATCATACTTCCTCTTCCTTTGAGAATCTTAGGACCCCACAGGACGCTGGACGTAAGGAGTTTGTTGGGCATGCCCTAGACCCCCACAGATCTGTAGAGCGGCAACCTTGTCTTCATCAAAGACGTTTAATAATTATTACTGCCTGGATCTACTCACCTTGCAAGATCAATCCTTTGGCAAAAGTGTGTTGCAGGCAGCCTTTCCCATCCAGTAAAGGTTTTATCTTGCTTATCCTCTCAGTGGTATGCTGCCCTAAGGAGGTTTTGAGACCAACTTAAGGTTAGTTACCTGGTAACTATCCTGCTGTCAACACTTTCTTTAAGTTTTCCAGGACCGTATAATATTACTGGGGGATCCTTGCTACTTTCCTAAGATCTCTTCTGACTTTCAACCCCAAGAGATTATCCTTCAATCCGCCGGGGATAGTGATCCCTCCACGGGTTCTGTAGATAAGTCTTTGGATGTCAGATTTGTTTGCTGGAGTACCTTTGACAAACAAAGGATTTGAGGTGGGACGCTTGTTTGTTTACTTCTCGGGTCACAGGAAGGGGTCACCGTGTTTCCAAGGCAGCATTGGCCCGATGGATGAAGAGCACTACCATTTTTTTTTAAAGTGGATCTCCTTCTCCAGGGCGGATTAGAGCTCATTCAACAAGAATAATTTCTACATCTTTGGCGGAGCAAGCTTGTGCCTCTATTGAACAGATCTGTAGAGCGGCAACCTGGTCTTCATCGAAGACGTTTAATAACTATTACTGCCTGGATCTACTCACCTTGCAAGACCAATCCTTTGGCAAAAGTGTGTTGCAGGCAGCCTTTCCCATCCAGTAAAGGTAGTATCTTGCTTATCCTCTCAGTGGTATGCTGCCCTAAGGAGTTGAGACCAACGTAAGGTTAGTTACCTGGTAACTTCTTCTCTATACATCTGAAAGGGCAGCATACAGGCTTCCCTATTCTTAAAAAACTAATTGCACCTAACTTCCTCCAGCCCAAAAGAAAAAGATAAAAAACTGACCTGTTCTCAGCGATGCAAGTTGCCCTAAGTTTGCACTAAATTATGAAGAGATCTAGATGGAGCCAAAAAGGAAGTAGGAGGGTAAAAAAGATCAAAAAAGGGAACCAGATAATAAGCAGTGTGCAAAAATCCCCCCCCCCCCAAACCCTGGAACCCTTTGACAGGAAATATGCTTTATACCCCCCCAACCCTCAAAGAATCCCATAACAAACAGTGTGCAGTATACCCCCCCGTGCAGTTTGAATGCACTCATGGTGCTTTAAGTCTACTTGACTGCACCCAGTTTTGGACTTTTTACTAATGTGACTTGTGCTAAGGACCCCCAAGACTTGTGGCTAATCCTTTTTTTTTTTATTGGGAAGTTGTTAGACCTGCTGCTCTGTTTAAGGGCACAGGATCATTTCTCATTGGAACTGGGTAGTTATGTAGGTAGGTTTTTTTTAACTTGCCTACAGTGTCTCTTAAAATAGCCTGATCTCAATACAAAGGAGTGCTTCATTGTATGTTTGATTAGCTTTACTTTATGCTATTACATTACTTTAGGATAATCACTCTTGGGTAAGTGTGTCTAGCCAGACTTAGTATGTTTATTGTGCATCATGAAAATGGATGGGTCCGTAGATCCATGACGGGGAAGCACCAGTGTTGTATTGTGACTCTCCACCCTTGTGTGGATCTGAATGTCGGCATGCACAGCTGGCTCTGAAAGGGTTAGTGATCTCTATAGAGTCCCTCCTAGGAGTAAGTTCTAGAATTACACATCGCCCCCTCCTCATTACAGCCATTCATAAAACATTACTTCCCTCATTTGAAGGGAGCAGCTGGCGGTGCGGGCTAGGGGCCAACTGCATGCAGGGTGTAGCCAGGAGCCTATGATCTGGGGGGGGGGGGCCTTTGAGGAAGTTGGTCGCACCTGTTCTAAGGTGGAGCTTGTGGATGACGCTGGGGCAGATGATCTTACCATGCTGGAAAATGTTTTAAATTGCTTCAGTTCACTTTATAGAGATGTAGCAGTTGAATAAGCAGCATTACTTCCAATCCACATCCACAGTAATACCCCAGCCAAAACTTTTAACTTTTTTTTTCTCTATAGTGGTCTTAGAGGTTCTTTTCAACAGGGCAACACCAGACAGTGTGTTACTGTGTACAGCCCGAGTAGCTTAAAGTGATTGCACACATAATTATATAAATAAATAAAGGTACTCGCAGCTGTTCAGTCTCAGTCCCAAAACCCACCCTAGAGTCTATGTGATGCCCGCTGTGTGAAACCCTCCCACAACGCCCGATATTTTTACCTTTCCCCCAAACCCATGGCGCATGCGCGCTTCCCTTCTCGGCTATGCGCAGCCCCGCCCACCAGAACTGAATGGCTTGGGGGGAGCCTGCACAGCTGAAGGGAGACGAATGATGTCGCTCGTAAGTGCAGCTAGCCTCAGCGTGGCCTCGAGGAGAGGTGATCAGAACTCGGCATAGTGAAAATCCTGGGTTTTGACTTTCCTGTGTTTTGGTCCTTTCCCCGGGGGTGCCCCGCTGTGGGAAACCTTCCAGATAGCGCCCCTCAACCCGGTCCCATGGTGCGTCTAAGAGCAGCGGCTAAACGTATTCCCGCTACCCTCTAACAGGGTGCGTCTCGCGTATGCGCCGTTGGATCTGGAAAAAGGTGGGTAGTACAGAAGACTCTGGGGGGTGGGGGGGGGTATTCACACAGTGGGGCATTCTGAATATGGAGGGAATCAGGTGGCCCTGGAGTTTTGGAGCAAGGCTGCTACCAGGGACCAGTGAAAAGGTAAGCAATTGGGCATCCCGAAACGGCAAAGGCGTTGACTGGTTAAACTGTTCCTCTATGGTGATGTACATAGCACATTTGTTTTGATTTTTTGTTTACCTTTTTTCTTTGGTGTGTCCTCAGGAGTATATATAGTAGTTCAAGTATAGCACTGCAATTGCACTTTATCATGATATGTATCAATGTATTATATATAGATTGTTAGAGTTTAGATTTTTTTATATGTTTGCTTATGTAATATGTATATAGGAGCACTTGTTGTATAAATAATTGACACAATTTATGGAACACATATGGTTCTAAGAGGGACATCCTTCATCCATAGTGCCCCCGTATGTAATTTGGCTTTTTTAATTGTTTTTAAATTTACATTTTTGTATTGGACAAATAATAAAATGATTATATCTTTATTGTAATAAGTGTGGTGGTGCCATAATTTAGGGTAGGCTTCGGGTGTGGGTCATGTGGGATCCCATATTTGTATTTTACTTAAAGTGAGCTGAAGAAATTGTATTTGGTGAATGTCTGTTCCCATGGAGATGTTTTCTAATTATTAAACCAGACCTTCAGCATCATTTTAACGAAAAGCCCAAACCCTTCAAAAACTATTCCCCAGCATCTTAAATTAATATATTTTACATTTTTAGTCACTTTTTATTCTTTCCCCCACTGGGCTGCAACTCCGTTCTGGACTCCAGGATACGGGCACCACCATCTTACCTCAGAAGCATCACATACTGAGGAGATGAGAGAGGGCAAAAGTACAGAGGGGGTGGGTTATATCTGTGCTTTGCATAGACAGAGCTGAGCTGGGGTCAGGAAAAGGACAGCAATCCCAGAATGCAGAGCGTCATAGTCAGAAGACACTTCCTGACCCAGCCTGATGCTCCATGTGCCGCCATCTTGGATGTTGAAAGGGTCAGAAAATGCAGTAGATGCAGGTAGGATGCTTTGTAATGTGAGCAATCTGTATGTACACGGTGTGGGGAAACATATAGGATAGGCTCTTATTTAGGGGGAAGATCTGGTTTAATGTTTAGGTTCTTTTGTATCAACTGGCTGCTGCAATAATGATTCTGAGTAAGATATATATATATATGTGGCCCCAGACTGTTGGCAACCAGTGAACCTGTTGCTTGTTTGTCTCCATCGTCTAGTGAGTGTCACAGAGTTCCAGGCGTTGTGCCCTGATCTGGTTTGTACTAACTTGTCTTCCGCATTCTTTACAATGTAAAATAAATAAAGAAATCACCAGGAAGAGAAAACTCTATTCTGGCTGCTGTAATGAAAGCTTGTGTGATATAGAAGTGGAAGCAATTTTAATATGACCATGTATTTGATTTGTAATGCCCTGTCTAGCAATACAGTGCCATAAAATTGCTCTGCCTTGTATCTAATCAAAACTATATTTTGTCTTTCAGACCAAAAGTGTCTTGTGAGATTGTTGCTGCTAACCTGTCTGGCTTGAACTTTTGAAACTACCATCTCTTTGCCAACGCTAGTGAGTATCTCTAAGTTATAGCCTGTTAAGCTGCTAGATTGTTGGTATAGGGTTTTAAGTGGCTGCATATGTCTAGAAATATGCAATACGAACACACACACACACACACACACACACACACACACACACAAAGCTACTACCTAATATACATTAAAGGCACTCCCTAGGCACATTGCATTAACCTTCATTCAGCAGCTCACCTCATCATGGCTGTACTCTCTCTCTTCTTGTAAGGACGCAGCTGCTCCTGGAAGTAGAAACAAGGCAAAGCGTAGTGGCATACCCCCTTAATTCCTTTGTCAAGGTGGTCTATAGCTCCTCCCCTGTTTGTCAGCTCAGCAAAAACAAGCAAACTAATATTATGCAGCCTGAGCTATTAAAGCCAGCTGCTATGCTCACCTCTCTGCCCCCGGCTTGTGCACAGTGACCCTAAATAGCATATGAATCACCACCACGTCTTATTAGCGTTCCCAACACCACCGCCCCCAATTATCATTAAAATCTCAGCCATTCAATTTAAACCGTAATGTAAATGGCGGCTCTGGTGGCCGCAAAACCAGATGCCCCACTGGCCGGCAAAACGGAAGCGCTGTCTGCTCATGCCCTGTTAGGATGGGGAGGCGGGTTCAAGAGTGTAGCAGCGTTTCCATTTGGACGACCAGCGGGGCATCTGGTTTGTGCCCAGTAGCTGCCATTAGGTTTAATAAAATGGACTTTAAAGAGAAGTATAAAAAAAAAAGTGAGACAATTTTTTGGACAGCAACCTGGATAGCATAGGTGTGCTATCCACATGCAGAAGTTTGCATTTTAGGGTGTTATTCCGGTTTAAAAGTGGAAAACTGGAAAAGTGGAAGACAGTGCCAAACAAAGCCCAACATAGGCCTGGTCTAACAATTGCCTTTTTCTTCTGTAACCCTTTAACCCTTGGTTGATGATGTCCTATACCTAAGAGATCTTGCTGGCAGATACATGTGAGTTATCTGTGGCAATATCAACTGAACTGGAGGGGGGGGGGGGAGATACTATTTCTCTCTATGGTTCTATTGCTCTGCTGCCTCACTAATTACTAGACCTGTGCATCTGTGTGGAGATCTGCAAAACCTGACCAATTGGCGGGCCTTGAGGGGGAGGGTTGGGGACCCCCTGCTCCAGAGGCCGTTTTATTTCCAGGTTAATTTTCCCTTCTAACAATAATAATTGTTTTCCTTCGATACAATGAAACAATGAGCACATCCAGCCGCCATGCAGCAGTTAGATGGGCAAAAGCAGTCCATGTCCATGCTACATACAGTTTAGTTCAGGCAAGAATAGCCTGTTATGTTCTGGTGGCTTATGATTGGAAACCTGGTCAGCTCCAAGTTTCAGCAAATATTCTCCGTCTGCTTATTCATCTTCCCTTCTTACTTTATTCTGCACTGCCATTTTGTCTTTGCCATTTGTCTTGGCCTTTACTTAGCACCCCGTTAGTTGGTTGCTGCACAATTTGTGCTTTTGTTCTCTATGGCAGACAGGGTAAATACCTCACTACAGCTGGAATCTTTACAAAGATATGCCCTTATCCAGCAGCTGTCTGGGTCACCAGGCCCACTAAAGGCAAGTTTAGTTCTAACCCGGGGAAGATTCTGTACTTCCAAATGTTTGTTTCAGGTTTGGAGGGTGGATGCAATCTCTAGTTGATCCCGCCTGTTGACATTACAATAGCTCCCTCATTGCTGGAGCTAGATCCTGCCCCCTTAGTTTTTGGTGTCTACACAGTTTTCTAGATAGGTGTTGAAATGTGCCAGCAGCTGCTGGAGTACGTGGGTGCCCTTCGTTAGAAGGGTCCATCACTGAACTTTTTGGATAGCTTTTATTCATTTTCTACATGGCATGGAAATTTTTATTCTCTTGTCTGAGATGGCGAGTTTGTGTAATTCACCCCATCACTTATGGACACCGTTTGAATGGTTCCTAACTTGGATTTTAATATAAATCAAGTTTTTATATAAAACTTGATGCTAGTTTTTTTTTTTTTTAGCCTGGAGAAGGAAGCCTTCTTCCACAATTCATATAAATGAACTGATAAACATACTCGTAATAGGAGGCTTCCCTAATGTCTTCTGTTTTTCTTATTCTGTTGACCGTTAGGACAGTTTTCATTGGTGAATGGTTAGGTGTACTGTTTTTGGTGCACTTCCCTCTTGTTCGAACAAAAGGGATGGGTCCATTATAAGGGGATAATGCTGAATTGGGGATAGATTCTAAGGTCACGGATTTAAGTGAGATAAATCTATTTGCATTCAGACTTGCAGCTGATTTAAACTTCGTTTAGATTCCGTCTCTAAAGTTGTAGAAATAGAGCCAATTATGCTGCAATAGTGGTATTTGTTTTTACCTCCAAGCATCCAGCTTCCCTAAAAGATAGGTTTCATCGTCTCCGGTATCTAAACTTCTGGAAAGGTCACAAAGGTCGATGTCTATAATACAAATCTGGCTCTGTATTCTCTTCCCAGAATGCTAGAGAGCCCACAAAGCAACTGGACTACTTTTACCCAAAGTGATCTGTGTTACCATAGTTACAAGAAGGAGGAAGTTGTACTTTAATCAGGATTTGGAAGAGCATGTCTATCTAGAAAAAAAAACTGAATAAGAATTTTAATTACATGCTATTAATGGTTGGATCATTTATTTTTGGGCCTAGGTACAGATGGGCCAAATTTGTCAGAGATCTGAGTATGCTCTGGCTATTTTCGGCACTTTCTTTTTTTTCCCGTTCTTTGGATAAACACTGAGGAATAGTAATTATTGGCAGCGTCTATGTCGCTCGCCTGTGTCAGATGGCAGCATTGTTCTCGCGCCTTAGGCTGCACATTGTTATTGTAATGATGTTCTGTTGTGCACTCAGTACGTCTTTGGAAGCATTCTTCAGGCACTTCGGTTTCACAGAATTTCAGCAATTTTGTGAATGTGAGACATTGTTGTGATTTTATAGGACCCAAAGGTCATGGGCTAGAGGGAGCTGTTAGTGAGGGGTAAGTGGGGCAGTAAGCGTACTGAAATATATTAAAAGCATCTGAATGATTAAAGCGGACCTTCACTCTGAATAAGAGCCTATCTTATATGTTTCCCACACCCTGCACATACAGATTGTCCACATTAAAAATCATCCTACCTGCATCTACTGCATGTTATGAGCCTTTAAACATCCAAGATGGCGGCTTATGGAAGCCGCCATCTTATCAGGCAGCCTGCAAACAGGAAGTGCCTCCTGACTGTGCTGCTCTACATTCTGGGACTGCTGACCTTTACCTGACCCCAGGTCTGCTCTGTCTGAGCAAAGCACAGCTATAACCCGCCCCCTGTACCTTATCCCACTCTCCTCTCCTCAATAAGTGTGATGCTTCTGAGTCAAGATGGCGGCGCCCATATCCTAAATTCCTGAACAGAGTTGCAGCCCAGTGGGGGAAAGAATAATAAGTTAGTGACTAAAAATGTAAAATATATTAATTTAAGATGCTGGGGGAACCGATTTTTAAGAGTTTGGGCTTTTCATTAAATCACGCTGAAGGTCCGGTTTAAACCCGCCAACACCCACATGAATACGTACCACAAATATTGAGAACCAATCCCTGATTTTATGTACACCTGTCATCAAATATGCCCAAAGTAGCACATGCATAGTCCCCCTAGTGCTAACTATTTTGCTTTTCTTTTTGGAATAGAGCCAGACCTTAAACCGGACCTTCAGCATGATTTAATGAAAAACCCAAACCCTTAAAAAACTATTTCACCGCATCTAAAATTAATAGATTTTAAGTTTTTAGTCACTTATTCTTTCCCCCTCCAGGCTGCAACTCTGTTCAGGACTCTAGGATACAGGCGCCGCCATCTTGACTCAGAAGCATCACACATAGTGGGGAGAGGAGAGCGGGATAAAGTGCAGGGGGTGGGGTTATAGCTGTGCTTTGCATAGACAGAGCAGAGCTGGGGTCAGGGAAAGCACAGAATGCAGAGTCACACAGTCAGAAGAGTCTTCCTGTTTGCAGGCTGCCCGATGCTCCATGAGCCACCATCTGGGATGTTTAAAAGCTCATAAAATGCAGTAGATGCAGGTAGTATAATTTTTAATCTGAGCAATCTGTATGTACAGGGTGTGAGAAACGTATAAGATAGGCTCTTATTCAGGGTGAAGGCTTTAAAAAAAGGGACCTAAGTGATGCCACACAAATGCCTTTGACTGTTACCTTCTTAAAGTGCACCTATACTCAGAGGGAAGGATATGTAGTCGCCTTCTATGCCCCAAAGTGTCCCAAAACAGCCAGTTCCTCATTTTTTTTACCCCAGCCTTTGCCCAATATTCATAACATCACAAACTGGATGCAATTGGCCGGTCGCTTCCTTGCCCACCCCCAGTGATGATGCAATCAGTTAGAGTACACACAACTCCGCAATGGAGAGCACTTCAACCTAACTGCCATTATGTGACCATTTGTAACTAATTAGCATATGCCATTCCCCATAATACTACTTCCTGTTGTTTTTTTCCTGGTGTTTTTTGGATATTGGGCAAAAGCTGAGGTAAAAAATGAAACACAAAAGGCTGTTTGGAGCAGTGGGCTGGGGATGAAAGTTGACAACATAAACTTCCTGAGTATAGGTGCAATTAAATCTTAACGCTGCCTCTCACCTTTAATTGGGATACCCATCAAATTAAAAAAGCCAGGAATTGACCACATTCAGCAGCGTTCCTTTAATCCTGCTGTCACTGGCAGGGGCGAACCTAAGGGGGGTTTCTTTTACAAGTTTTTTTTTTTATTTAAATATAGTGGGTGTTAGGAACACCCCTGGCACAATATTTTGTTTTTATACTTTCTGCATAAAGGAAACTCTCAGTACATATAAACATGAATGCTCACAAAAATAAACCACAGATACACACTATATTCATATAAAATATGTAAAACATGAATTGTTTCTGGGCTTTAAACCAAGAAATTGGATCGGGACATTCAGATACATAATACAGAGGTTATAACTATAACAAATTGTAACACATTCCAAAGTATCTTATATATGCAGCTGTGTCTGACATGTGTAACAAGATGAATGTAACAAAAATAAAGATGCATCATATTTACAAGGTCCACTTGGAAAGCTGGCAGCAGATTAGTTTGATACAAGTGAGGTGTGTGCATTAGCCAAAAGGGAGGTCAGATATGGCCGCTCAGACATGGGAACCCTGGTAAGCTGAGTATAGGCAATCTTATGCATGGAGTCTTTTTAAAGTGGACCAACACCCAGGATTTTGACTATCCTGGGTCTTGGTCCACTTCGGTGGGGCACCCCCGATCGGGGTGCCCCGCTGTGTGAAACCCCCCCGAACCCCAAGAAAAACTCACCTCTCCCCGCGCCGACGGACATGCGATTTGACAGCCGCTTGTCCGTGGCTCCTCCGCCGCCGCCTCCCGCGCGTCCCTCTTGACGCGCGCGCCCCCGCGCCGGCCATTCACAGACTAAGACTAAGGTAAGGGGATTTTGGGGTGGTTTCACCCCGCGGGACATCCCGATCTTATAGATTCCCGGGCCGATCACCCGAGGGTGATGGTCCACTTTAAAGCGGAGGATGGGTACAGCCAACAGTAAGTTTATCAGCTTTAGCTTTCAGTGTTCAAAAAGATAATCCAAGAGATGAAGGGGACCCTCCTTTGTATCCACAGCTCTCCTGATCTTTCCCTTTTTAGGGACACTACCCACTTAGACCACCATGAATGTTTACAATACTGACTCACTTGACTACAGTATAGAGCAGGGGTCTCAAACTCGCGGCCCGCGGGCCAACTGCGGCCCGCGGGACAATATTTTGTGGCCCCCCGCCTGGAAAAGCACTTACCTTCCCTCCGGTACTTGAAGAAGATGAAGTCGCCGCTCTGAACGCACTTGGTGCAGGTCAGCCTCCGGCGGTGTTACACAGCGGGCAGCGCTCCACCGCCAAGTACAGTACCTCGGCGTCTCACCAGGGGGCGTAAGTGGCGGTGGAGCGCTGCCCGCTGTGTAACACCGCCGGAGGCTGACCTGCACCAAGTGCGTTCAGAGCGGCGACTTCATCTTCTTCAAGTACCGGAGGGAAGGTAAGTGCTTTTCTAGGCGGCTTCCCCTGGCTCTGAGGCAGGGTGGGGGTTTCAAAGAGAATAATCCTCTACCTCTCCCACAGCCCAGCGCCGTTCTGCCGGACACGTGCAGCTGCCACACAGACAGAGCACAGAGAGGCATCATCCGCTAAGTTCAAGCTCCCGTCTGCCCATTCAAGTCCTTCATCTTCTTCAAGTACCGGAGGGAAGGTAAGTGCTTTTCTAGGCGGGAAAAGCACTGGGAGGGATGGGAGGGACACGGAGAGGTAGCAGCCTGTCAGTCACGCTCTCCACGCACTTTTTTTCTTTTTCCTGTTCAGGCGACAGGACGTTCTGCCATTGGAGGCCCTGCATGGGAGGAGGAGACGCAGGGGTTTCTCAATGGGCGTCTCCTTCTCCCTGGCTGTGTTGTGATCCAATCACATCAAAGAGTGTCACAGACAAGGAGTTTTTTTCTTCCTGGCTGTGACTCTCACTGTGATTGGATTGAGGCACATGGAGAAGGAGACACCCATTGAGAAACCCAGCACAGTTGAGTGGAGGAGTGCTATTTTTATAAACCAGACAGGTGCGTGCCCACCCTAAAGGTATTTGGCTACTCCTGTGAGTAAAAATCAGGTCCTCTTTAATGTTGCCGAAGGTCATGCTAGGCAGCTGGGGGGACTGGGAAACTCTATTTCCGCTCATCCATTGTAAGCGCATTTTTTGTGGAAAACTTGATGCGGCCCAGCCTTACCCAGAATCTACCTCCAGCGGCCCCCAGGTAAATTGAGTTTGAGACCCCTGGTATAGAGCATGGACAGCATTTTACGTGATAGACCATATTTCCGAAGTTCCTGTTATGAGTGACAACTGAGTAAATGGATACAGTACAGAGATCTTTTTTGTCAGCATTCCCAATAGAGTAGATGCTCATCTTGAAGCTGGGTTTTTCCATCTAGTAGGTTTTCTGACTACCATGCTGGTTCAGCCAGTGGGAGCACCAATGCTGCCCTGAAGACCTTGGCCTTGGAATGAGCAGTGACCTAGGGGAGGCACCTTGTGGCCAGTTTGACAACCATATAGAGTTGGTTCTTTTGAATGACTACAATCATATTTGATGTCAGGTTAAATTGCTGCAGCTAAATAAATTAGGAGCCCTAATACGAATAGTGTAGTGTGCAGTTTGTCCTTGACAACACATTTGCTAGGTGTGTTCCCTGTGTTTTGGTTCATTAAATCAAATCGGCATAGGCTCAACTTGAGTGTCTTTTTAGTTTGGCCCTATGTGGTATTCAGGCTTAAAATGTTCGGAGGGTGAATTGAAGATAATTTAGTTGACACGTGCATCATTTTATAGCTAGGAGGGTGCCCTCAGCAATTATACAAAATATGTTAGGTGCATCTTGCCTGTCAGTCACTGAGATATTAAGTTACATCCACTGTAATTGCATAAAAAGCTGTTCTGTTTGACAGATCTACACAAGTTTTTACTTCTCCAAGCTTAGACTTTCAAAAATATGTACGCTGAGAAGGAACAAAGCAAATGATTAAAAAAAACAAAACAGTTGACTAGCAACTCTGCACCTTAAAGGGATTTTTCATGCCAAAGGCTAAAAAGAATAAACAGCAGCTAACCTTGCCAAGCATTCCTCCAGCGCTGTGCATCCTCTCAGCTCAACGCCATGAATGGGGGAATTTAATTCATCTGCCCCTCCAGCCCCCCCCCCATTGATAAAGTAGAATATCTGTAGGAATAAATCAATCAATAATAGTAAGTCTGACTTCCTTGATTTATTCCTACCTATATCCCATACCCTGGATGAATGCGTACTTCACATATAAAGTAGAATAATGTATTGGTCTATTGGTATTTGGATACATTCAGTTTTTTTCTAATAATTTAAATCATCAGATTTTATAGCCAATTTGTGTGTATACAGTGTATGTTTGTTTTGACCAGAATGTTCAAATAACTGCTGTTGTATCTTGTATGTTTTAGGTACTTCTGACATGATTGGCTTCCACTGACATGAAAGTAAGCTGTAGTAGCTGCTTTGGGAGTTCTGCTGCTCATACGATTTTACAAAACATATCCCAATAATGGTTCTGCACGTTGGCTCGATAAAAAACTGTGTTACATTTTTAATCAATGTGGATATGTATGTCCATATTAGAGCATGACAAGCTACAGATCCTATCAAAATGATGGGGTGGAGGCCGGAGGGACATCCATGAAATCAAATGATCTTCGGGGAGTGGATTATTATCCACAAAGCTTTTGGGGGCAGAGCAGTAATGGAATGCAACATGGTGCTGAAGGAACAAGGTTTAGCTCTATTACCCCAGCAATGCCAAAAATGGGGGTGCGAGCCAGGATTGCTGACTGGCCCCCCAAAAAGGAACCCCAAAAAGAGACTATGACTCCTAGCCCCTCAAGGGAAATTGAAGGGTCAAAGGATTTCCACTTTCAAAGAGGTTTTCCGAATGGGCAACATTTTCAAAGTAATGGCTCCCCAAGATTTCGAGGTCTTCACAGGTTGTCAAGGAAAAGATCTAAAGATGTTGAGTTTCAAGATGGCTGGCCCCGATCCCCAGGAAGGACGTTTATTACTCCTCGGAACAGGAGCAATAGTGAGACAACACTCAGTGAGTGCGATGTGGATGTTTCACTGGATTCCAGAGGATCAAAATTTGGCAATGGCATGCCGTTGTTTAGAGAGTATGGAAGCACTTCTTCCATCAACGTGCAAGCAGTGTCTGAACAGAGTTTGTATGACATGCTTAAAGATTTCAGAAATGAAAAGCATGACAAAGGAAATGAGTCGCCAAGCCGAAGTAGCAGCCACCTTCATGACGACTCAAGTACAGCTTCTAATCTCCACTTGCTAGGGAGCTCCAGAACTGATCTGAGAAATGGTCCGTTCCAAAGAGAAGATGGAACTTTAAAGGACAAACACAGAAAGCGCAACACTAAGGCAGATTCCAGTGAGTCTATCTTTCGCAAGCTGAGAAGTAACAAAGGCGACAATGAGGCGGGTAAGTCCTTCATGGACCCAGATGAAAGCCTAAAACCCTGGATTTGCCCAAAGACTTTTTCCCATTATGATGTGCAGAGCATGTTATTTGACCTTAATGAAGTTGCAGCTAACCGGAACTATGTTGCTCAAAGACGAAACACTACAACAGGTGCCTCTGCTGCTTCGGCTGTGTCCTTAGCAGTGTCCAAAGCCTATGGTCTAGGCAACATGGACCCCAACTTCACCAGCATGGAAGACTTGAACTTTAAGGAGAACCTGGAACAAGATCTGGGTGACAATAACAGTAATGACCTCCTCCTTAGCTGTCCTCATTTCCGTAATGAGACAGGGGGAATGTCTGAACGTAATGTCAGCTTCTCTAGAGCATCTGCTAGTTCCCCAAGTGGAGGTGAAGGTGGATTCCTGGAGCCTTGCTTATCCATGTACTGTACCAATGCCAGCATATCTGTTTTGGAAGTCTCCAAGGAAGTGCAAAAGATCCAAGGCAGATTAAAACAATACAGCATTGAGCATGTTGATTTAGGGGCAAAGTATTACCAAGACTATTTCCATGGTAAAGGTAAGACTTCATATTTTTCTTGAACTATTACATTCTATGTAGCAGACATAGTTAATCATTTTGTCCATGCGGTTCAGAAGTGGACAGGCATCCCAAATGAAGATACCTAGTGGGGCGGGGGAAGCAACAGGTGCAGGGCCTCTGATGTCATATTGGGTTCAGTTTTCCCTTAAAGCCGAGCCTGGGTTATTCCTAGTATGTCACACACCCCGCTTCCAACATTCATGACACTTGGGATACCGGCCTGTAGAGGGCGATCTTGCAGAGATGACATGAGAAAAAGGAGCCCTTCCTGGTCCATAAATACCCGGGACCTCCCACTATTCCTCAGTCTTTTCGTCTCTGCAGTCGGCGAAGCATTCAGAAGATGACTCTCCTTCCTGCAGGTAGCCGGGTTACGCCCGGCCTTTTTCTATTTCTGCCTGAAGCCACATTTTTGTATTGTGATATGTATGTTATGCCTCCCAGCCTTGGCTGATGGACTCGGGCAAAGGTAGATACACCCTTGGGTGTATATGGGAGCTTGCTCCCTCCGTGAGACCTCAAATAAGGGGTAGGCGGAATCCGGGTTGGTGTCCCCCGGCATGGGATGCCCCGTCCCTTTAAATCTCCTTGTGCCTATTGGGTGCTTATTGTATTTCCCCCTTTTGGCCCTCCTGGACCCTGCTGGGGTGAAGGGGGGGGGGATCTTTATTTAGGGAGTATCTTTTGGCCTATGCATTTGTTTAAAAAAAAAAAAAAAAAAAGGAAAGGATAAGAAAGTGACATACCTGTTTTGGGTTTTTAAATTTCCCTCTCTTTTTTTCGTTTGGCCCCGTTCTATGATGTCATGCTATTGTCTCTGGCTGACCCGCCCTCTGCTCTCTGAGCAGTGCTAGGTGGTGGGCGGGCTTCGAGTCGGCGCGCGATTGGTCACAGGGCTGTCGCTGGGCCGTTGTGGTCACTGTGAGTACCCTTCAGTTATACTAAAGGGAAATCTTTTTTGTTTACTGTCATTTCTTTCTTGCATATGCATAAGGCTCATTGTGTTTTCTCTATCTTCCAGGGGGAAACTCTCTTAATAGGGGTTTCTCCTGGTCCTTGTTTAAAATCCTCCCACCTAGGGACTAATTAGGGGCATCCCGGGTAGCTTCGGCTGTAAAAATCCCATATAACTGGCAACTATAAAAAAATTAAGTATTTTAATAAACACCATATGGAGGCATCTCAGGATACTGGCTTTTCAGTACCTGCAGGACAGACTCGGCAGTGTTTGCGATGTGGGGCATCCCTTGTTGGGGATAATGCATTTTTTTTTGTGTATATTGTGTTCAATTGGTTATAATGCAGCAGTAAGGGGGCCCAAGCCTAAGGGTAGGTGGCTCCTGCCTTTTCCCCCTCACCGCCTTGTCTTGTTCATACCCCCAGTGATATTGTCATGGGTAGAGAGTCGCTTTCTGATGTATGTGCCTGACTGGCTCACATTGAAAAAAAATAAATGTCTAGCTCTGTGGCCAAGAGGTCCTCAGCTAAAAGAAAACATTTAGCTCTGGCCGTTGAGGCAAATGAGCTTGATTGTAGCGAGCATTTTTGATTGTTCTCCGTTTGAAGAAGGAGAATTCTTTGAAGAATCTGATGTTTCAGATGTTCAGCAATTGTGGGTATTGACGCTGAACAAGGTGAAGGGGAGAATTTTGACACCCCTAAAGCTCTTGCTCAATTATATGAGGTCTTGGCTATTGATTTTCCAGAAGCAGTCCCTCCTCAGAAAGGGGAGTTCTTTGGAGCCTACAAGCCTCGTTTTGAATTTACTAATCGGAAACATTTTGAAGATATCCTTAAGGAATGGGAAAAGCCTGCACAGCTTCCTGGCATTCCTTTGGGCTGGGATATAAAAAAAAAAAATATATCCCTTTCCTGCAGACACTGTAAGCGTTGGTCATCTCCCCTGTGGTGGATTCACCTGTGCTCAGTTTGTCCAATTCTTCTGTTTTGCATTCTCCGGAATCTACTTCCCTTAAAGGATGGGGAGGACAAACGTATTGAACAAATGGCTTGCCATGCGTTTGCTAGCTTTGGCTCGGCCTTGCGGCCTGTGGGTGCCTCGGCACTTATGGCAGTCGCTATTAGGTCTGTTATTAGAGACCTATTGAATACCTCAGGGCTTGATCCAGCCTCTGATGCGTTTTCCGCTGTCAAGCGATGTGATTTATTTGTGTCTTTTTTACTTTCTGCTACTCCATGGTCTTGTGTAGCAGAACTTCTGCCTTGCTTGTTGCGATTCGGCGGTCTATTTGGCTACGCCAGTGGGCATAGAAACATAGAAACATAGAAGGTTGACGGCAGAAGGAGACCATACGGTCCATCTAGTCTGCCCTTGTATGTGTATACTGTATGTACTCTTTATCTTAGGAGAGATTTGTGCTTATCCCAGGCATGTTTAAATTCAGTGACTGTTGATTTTTCAACTACCTTTGCTGGAAGTTTGTTCCAAGCATCTACTACTCTTTCTGTAAAATAATATTTTCTAACATTGCTCCTGATCTCCCCCCCCCCCCCCCCCCCGACTAGCTTCAGGTTGTGCCCCCTTGTTCTATCATTAAGCTTCTTCTTAAAAACACTTCCCTCCTGTACCTTATTCAATCCTTTCACATATTTAAAGGTCCCCTCTCTCCCTTGTTTCCTCCAGACTGTACAAATTAAGTTCTTTAAGTCTCTCCTAAGTTTTAAGTTTAAGTCCTTCCACCATTTTCGTTGCCCGCCTTTGGACACGTTCTATTTGAATAATGTCTTTTTGCAGGTAAGGTCTCCAGAACTGCACACAGTATTCTAGCTGTGGCCTTACCAGGGCTCTATACAGCGGCATCACAACCTCCCTCTTCCTACTGGTTATGCCTCGAGCTATGCAGCCGAGCATCCTGCTTGCTTTTCCCACTGCCTGGCTACACTGTCCACTCATTTTGCAGCTATCAGTAATCAGTACCCCTAAATCTCTCTCCTCCGAGGTCCAGGCTAACACAGTGCTGCCCATACGGTACTCAGAGCAGGGATTCCTTCTACCCAAGTGCATGATTTTACATTTAGAGACATTAAACTCTAGTTTCCACAGTTTTGACTATCTATCCAGTAAAGCTAAATAATTTTCCATGTTGCAGACACCTCCAGGAATATCCACCCTATTACTAACCTTTGTATCATCAGCAAACAGGCAAACTTTTCCTACCAAGCCTTCTCCTATGTCACTTACAAATATATTAAAAAGAATGGGGCCCAGGACAGAGCCTTGTGGCACACCATTTGTAACTCGCCTTTGTTCAGATAGCACACCATTAACAACGCTCTGATACCGATCCCTCAGCCAACTGACAATCCACTGAACTATCCAGGGATTGAGTCCTACCTTCAATAACTTATCTACGAGCTCCTTATGTGGTACAGTGTCAAAGGCTTTGCTAAAATCCAGATAGGCGATATCCACAGCACCACCTTCTGACACGGTGGCAAAGAAGGCTGATACGGTGGCAAAGAAGTCGCTTACAGCGCTTCCCTTTGGGGGATTACGCCTCTTTGGTGAGAAGTTGGATTCTGTCATTAAAGGAGGCAAATTGCCTCAGCGTAAGAAGCAACGTCGTTCCTTGCGGGGATCGGCTTCCTTTTGACCCTTCCTTTCGTGGTTCCAGAACGGGCAGAGGATCGGCCCTTTTCAGCCCCAAGGGGGACTGCATGGAACAGAGGAAGAGGACGTGGCCGTCCAGGTCAGAGTTGGGGATCTAAGCCCAAGTCCACTTCCAAGTCTGCCCAGCAATGAGGAGGTGCCCTCACCCGTACGGGTGGGGGGACGGCTGCGATTCTTTTTTCCAGGCTTGGGTCAAGAGGTATCAGACAGATGGATTCTGGAAGTTGTGTCCTCCGGTTACAAGCTGGAATTCGAGGTTCGGCCTCCTCCCAGATTTTTCAGGTCTCGGATGCTCGCAGATCCGGTGATCGCAAAGGGGCTCCGGGCAGCTGTGGCGAACTTTTTAAACATGGATGTTATCCGCCAGGTTCCTCCAGCGGAAAGAGGTCTGGGGTTTTACTCCAACCTATTTACGGTTCCCTAAAATGGACTGCTCTGTTCGGCCTATTCTAGATTTGAGACGACTCAATCAGTTTATGCGTTTCCGAAGGTTCCGCATGGAGTCGTTGCGTTCAACGATCGACGCTCTCCGCCAGTGGGACTTCCATAGACATCAAGGATGCTTATCTGCACATTCCTATTTTTGCCGCTCACCAAAGGTTTCTCAGATTCACAGTAGAAGACCACCATTTTCAGTTTGCGGTGCTTCCATTCGGTCTCACTCCATCCCCAAGAGTGTTTACCAGGGTCCTGGCAGGAGTAATGGCTATTCTCAGGGTCCAGGGCATTCGCATCGTGCCATTGCTGGACGACTTGCTCATCACAGCGTCATCTTTCAATCAGACGGAACTGGACACCAGAACAGTGGTGACTACACTAGAGAGGTTTGGTTGGGTGATAAACCATGCCAAATCCTCTCTTTGTCCCGTAAGGGAGATTCCCTTTCTGGGCTTGATTCTGGATACCCTTTAGGCCAGGGTATTTCTTCCTCAGTCCAAGATTGTTCTGATTCAGGATTTAATTCATCTGTTCCTGTCCAATCCTCATCAGCCTATCCGCTTGAGGATGAGATTTGTGGGGTTGATGGTGGCCACGCTCGAAGCGGTTCCTTTTGCTCAGTTCCACATGAGGACGCTTCAGCTCTTTCTCCTGGCGAAGTGGGACAAGCGCCCGTTGTCTTTGAATCGGACTTGTCTGTTGTCTCCCCTCGTCCTGCAGTCCCTCCAGTAGTGGCTGATTTCGAGCAATCTCAGGGACGGCAAATCATTTCTGACCCCTTATTGGGACCACCACAGATGCCAGCCTTACGGGCTGGAGGGGGCATCTGGAGGAGACACCGGTTTCAGGGGTTGTGAGGGCCTCTGGAGGCTCATTCCCCAATCAATTTATTGGAACTCCGGGCCATTCGTCTTGTGCTGCTCCGACTGACTCATCTCTTGCGGGGTTTGCCGGTTCAGATTCGGTCAGACAACCGAACAACAGTTGCATACATCAATCACCAGGGAGGGACTCGCAGTTGGGGTGCGCTCCGGGAAGCATCTCTGATCCTTCAGTGGACAGAGATCAATGTTCCCTGCATAGCGGCAGTTTACATTCCGGGGATAGAGAAGGTGGAGGCAGACTCCCTGAGCAGAGCAGAGCATGCGCTCGCCAGGGAGAATGGTCTCTCAACCCAGAGGTCTTTCAGTTCCTTTGTCACATGTGGGGGACACCGCGGTTGGACCTGTTTGCGTCTCGCCACAACCACAAGCTTCCAGCCTTTGTGTCTCTCTATCCCAGGATCCTCTGGCAGTGGCAGTGGATGCCATGTCTCTTGCCTGGAAATTATCTGGGGTTTCTGTATCCTTTTTCCCCCATTCTCCATGATATAGCAAGGTGGTGCGCAAGTTGGTTGTGGAAGGGGCACCAGCAATTCTGGTGGCTCCAAAGTGGCCAAGACGCCTGTGGTTCGCAGAGGTCACAAGGCTGGCAGAGGATCTGTTGCCTCTGCCTCTTCTTCCAGATCTCTTAAACTCTGGGTCAACTTTGTTACCCCAATTCACCAACGCTAGCTTTGACGGCGTGGCTGCTAAAATCTTAAAGGAGGAAGGCCTTTCTGATGCTGTCATTCTGACTCTTGTTAGAGCTAGAAAGAAGTCTTTCTCTGTGGTTTATTACAGGACTTGGAGGTCCTATATTGACTGGTGTGAGTCTAGGTCCCTGCCTTGCAGGGTATTTTCTATCCCTAGGATTTTGGAGTTTCTGCAACGGGGTCTGGATTTGGGCTTCCAGATTAGTACTTTGAAAGGGCAGGTTTCTGCTTTGGCTATTTTCTTTCAAAGGCCATTTGCTCTTCGCCCTTTGGTTAAGATTTTTTTCCAGGGGGTCACGCATGTGCGGCCTCCTAGAAAGCTCCTACTTCCAGTTTGGGATCTTAGTCTGGTGCTCTCTGCTATGCAGGCGGCTCCTTTTGAACCTTTACAGGAGGTTCCTCTTCATATTCTCACTCAGAAAGTTGCCTTTTTGGTTGCTATTACCTCTGTCCGTCGCGATTTTGAATTGGCAGCACTGTCAATACAGGCTCCTTACTATGAGAGGCATCAGGATTAGGTGGTTTTCCATTTTAAACCCGATTTTCTTCCTAAAGTGGTGCCTGCCTTCCACTTAAATCAGGATATAGCTCTTCCTTCATTGTGCCCTAATCCTAGTAATAACAAGGAAAGGGTTTTACATTCTTTGGATGATGTTCGTTGTGTTGTGCCTTCTGGGCCTAGAAAGGGTTTGGCACCCCCCAAATCTTCCATTAGTAAATGGATTCGTCAGGCCATTGTTTGGGCCTATTCTGCTAAGGGGAAGGTTCCCTTTTTTCGTGTTACTACTCATTCTACTCGTGCTGTTGGTGCGTCCTGGGCTTTTCAGCACCAGACTTCTGTTGAACAAGTTTGCAAGGCTGCTACTTTGTTTTCGGTTCACACTTTTTTGATGTGCGGGCCTCAGCGGTTGCTGCTTTTGGTCGCAAGGTTCTGCAAGCTGCAGTAATTTAAGTTATGCCTTATTTTCCTTGTGGGATCCCCGCCCATTATAGACACTGCTATTGGATGTCCCAAGTGTCATGAATGTTGGAAGCGGGGTGTGTGACATACTAGAAATAATACCATTTTGTGAGTACTCACCTGTAAAATGGGTATTACGAGTTATATGGTGTTTCTTATTATTTTTCACTATATAATTTGCTCTTCCTGGTTCTTCACTGCTTTTTTAAAAGACTGAGGAATAGTGGGAGGTCCCGGGTATTTATGGACCAGGAGGGGCTCCTTTTTCTCATGTCATCTCTGCAAGATCGCCCTCTACAGGCCGGTATCCCAAGTGTCATGAATGTTGGAAGCGGGGTGTGTGACATATTCGTAATACCCATTTTACAGGTGAGTACTCACAAAATGGTATTTTTTTCATGCCCCCAGGGCATCCTCATTTGGGATACCCTACTGTGTGAAACCCCCCAGAACTACAGGCTCTTGACCAATCAGGGCCCTGCACTTGGTAAACGGAAGTGAAAACAACTGCATCCCTAGATGCAGACGCGCTCCTGTCTAAATGGCTTGGTGCAGGAGCACACTCCAGCCGGGGGATGCTGGGGATCTTGGGGAAGGTTTTGCTGGGACCTGCAGGTGCTCATCCCTATTTTAGGTTTTGTTGAGCAGGAATCAGAGGTTAAGGGATGTTGTAGAACTGAACAAAGAGCAATGTTAACCCCTTAAACCGGACCTTCAGCCTTCAGCATAATTTAATGAAAAGCCCAAACCCTTGAAAAAAATTTCCCCAGCATATGAAATTAAACTATTTTACTTTTTTAGTCACTTACTTATGTGGGCAATCTGTATGTACAGGGTGTGGGAAACATATTAGATATGCTCTTATTCAGGGTGAAGGTCCGGTTTAAGTTGGATTGCTGGCATAACATTGATACTATACAGTACATATTATTATATTTAAACCGGACCAACACAACAAACAACATGTGAACAGATCTCCTTTACTCACCTCAGTGCTTATTAAGCATTACCCAACACTCTGAAAACTGAGTTTCAGAGCATGAACAGGTTTTCCCAGCCTGCAATTGCCAGTGAAACTCTGCCTATGATAGCCTATGGGCTCTTTCACATGTGTGATCGTGTCTTTCCCGCAAACCGCCTTGTCTGCAATGAATTTCAGGAAAGAAGAGTTTGTGATTCCGGTACACCTCCTTTAATTGAATGCAGATTGCAGGCCAATCTGTATTCTCAGGGTGGTCTGGACCTGGATGACCTGGGTACAATTGACACAATTTTTTTTTAAATCCACTATTAATTTTTTTAAATCTAGAATGAATCTATCTGGGTACAATAATGGAAGTGTGGCATTCAGGTAAAGGTTATCAGCTAACCACTGCACCCTCTCCCCTTCTTTCTTAAAAATGTACCTGTAGTCTAATATTTCTTAAGGTCAATTTCGTGGACTTCTTGGATCATGGGGTCTGTAAGAGCTCCAGGCTTCCCAACTTTACCCTTCATCCTATCCTGTGCATTGGGTTTCCGTCGTCCTGGTATCTAAAGTCGGGTGCCATACCTCCAGCTTTGTCATAGATTAAGGTATACAGCGATGTACCAAGCCCAGCCAAGGAGCCTATAATATAATAATAGACATATTCTAAGTATGTCACACACCCCGCTTCAGAATAGTCATTACACTTGGGTTATACTGTCCTGTAGAGGGTGATCTTGCAGAGATGTAAAGGAAAAGTGAGCCCCTCCCAGTCCATAAATACCTGGGACCTCCCACTCATTCCCCAGTCTTTTATCTCTGCAGTCGGCGAGCAAGTCAGAATATGGATGTCTCCTCCTTGCAGGTAGCTGGGGTGACTCCCGGCCCTCTTTTTGATCTATTTCTGCCCGGACCCCTCTCCCTTTTGAATTTACCTTGCCTCCCAGCCTAGACTGCTGGTCCGGACAAGGGTAGACGGCACCTTATGGTGCTTAGGAGCTACGCTCCACCGTGAGACCCCATACCAAGGGGTAGGCGGTTCGCCAGGTTGGTGATCCCGGCTTGGGATGCCCCGTCCCTTGCCTTCCACCTCCAGTATGCTTTCCCCCTCTCCCGGTTCGCCCTTGCTCCCTAGGGGTGGGGGGGGGGGGGCTTATCTCCCGTTGGGTAACTTGGTAGTAATCCTTCAGAACAGCCACATGAGAGAATCTGTGTGTGTGTTTTACTTATGGTGTGTGTGTGTGCGCTTCACTTGTTTATTGGAGCCGGCGCCGGCCGTTGCTAGCGGAGCTGACGGTGGGGGAGCTTCTTCCCCTCAGGTGCGGTGATGGGAGGGGGGGCGGGCGCTCGGCTCGTTCGTCTTCGGCCCGCCACCCGTGATGCTGGCGCCGCTGCGGAGCCTGGCCACTGGCTGGGAGCTGCGTTGTGTTAGAGGAGGGGGCGGGGCCGGGTGCGGCGCGTGAACCGCGCTGGCCCTTCTTCTTCTTCTTCTCCCTGTGCTCTTTACTTTGTTTCCACGCTGGACGGCTGCCATTGTGCTGTAAATGGCCCTCTGTGCCTCATTTGCTCTGCGTCTTTTCATATGGGAAATTGTGTATATGCTTTGGTTGTGGGACATAGGCTTGTGTGCTGAATTGCCTATTATTATGTCTTCCAGGTGGACCCTTATTGCTCATAAAGGGGGTTCTCCCGGTCCTAGGGTCCCTGGGTTAAATTGGGTTCATATAAAAAATCCTCCCACTTGGGACTTAAAGGGGCATGCCGGGTTGCATTACTGTGTAATTCCCTCTGGTCATTGCGACTACCTATAAATCACCTTATGGAGGCTTCCCAGGATACCGGGCTTGGGCTCCCTTGGGGGCAGTCCCGGCAGTGTGTGGGGTGTGGGGCGTCCCTTCCGGGGGATAATGTATTACTTTGTATACCATGTGTGCAGCAGGCTATAGCGCGGCAGTCGGGGGCCCAGGCGTCTGGGTCAGCACCGCTGGCCTCATCACCTACCCCACCCAGTCTGATCCGTACCCCGAGTGATGTTGTCACGGGTGGGGTGTCGCAATCTGTTGTGTGTGCCAGATTGGCCAATCTTGAGAAATTATTTTCTTGCGCTGTGGACAGAAAGGCCACGGCTAAGAGAAAGGACTTGCCTTCAGCCGCGGCGGCCTTTGATCTTGATGAGTTTGACTCACTTGACTGGTCTGATTATTCCCCGCTAGAGGAAGGGGAATTATTTGAGGAATCTGAGGTTCTGACGATCAGCAATTTGCTGGCGCTGATACCGAGCAGGGACAGGGGGATGCCGTGGATACCCCTAAGGTCCTGGCTCATCTTTTTGAGGTTCTGGCTATTTTACCTCCAGAGGAGGCTCCTCCGCAGAAGGGGGAGTTCTTTGGGACTTCTAAGCCGCGCTTGGAATTCCCAGATCAAAAGCATTTTGATGGCATCATTCTTAAGGAATGGGAGAGGCCTACTCTGCTTCCGGGTGTTCCTCAGGGCTGGGATAAGAAATATCCCTTTCCGGTGGATGCGGTGAAGCACTGGTCGTTCCCTCCTGAGGTTGATGCCCTCGTGTTGGGGTTGTCTAATTCTTCTATTTTGCATTCTCCTGACTCTGCCACCCTAAAAGATGGTGAGGACAAGCGCATTGATCAGATGGCTTGTCACGGCTTTGCCAGTGTCGGTTCGGCCTTGCGGGCCTGTTTGTGCTTCGGCACTTTTGGCGGTAGCTACCAGGTCGGTTGTTAGGGACCTGTTGACTACTTCCAGGCTTGACCCGACTAGTGATGAGTTCACCGCCCTTAAGCGGTGCGAATTGTTCATGTTCTTTGTGCTAGCCGCCCTGGATGACACCATGGTGATGTGTAGTAGGACTTCGGCCTTGCTGGTGGCTATCGGTCGCGAAAGGAGACAAGTTACCTCAGCGAAAGAAGCAGCGTAACTTGCGTCTTTCGGGGGGTGGCCTCCTTTAACTCTTCCTTTCGCGGGGCCAGAGCGGGCGGGGGATTGGCCTTCCCTTCCTCCAGAGGTGATTCCTGGAACAGGGGCAGAGGACGTGCCCGTCCGGGTCACACCTGGGGTTCTAAACCCAAGCCCGCTACCAAGCCAGCTCTGCAATGAGGGGGTGCCCTCACCCTTGCGGGTTGGGGGACGGCTGCGACACTTCTTCCAGGTCTAGGACCAGGAGGTCTCAGACAGATGGATTCTGGAAGTGGTGTCTTCCGGTTACAACCTGGAGTTCGAGCTCCGGCCCCCTCCCAGATTCTTCAGGTCTCGGGTGTCTTCGGATCCTGCGGCTGCGCAAGGGCTCCGAGCGGCAGTAAGGAATCTTCTGGACATGGCTGTCATTTGCCCGGTGCCTTCCTCGGAAAGGGACCTGGGCTACTATTCCTTTCTGTTCTCTCAGCCAAGTGGAGCTAGACACCAGAGCTGTGGTATCCACTCTGGAGAGATTCAGCTGGTTGATCAACTATCCCAAGTCTTCCCTCTCCCCGTCCAGGGTGGTGTCATTTCTGGGAATGTCTCTGGATACTTCTCAGGCCAGGGTGTTCCTTCCTCGTCCCAAGGTTCTGTTGCTTCAGGAATTGATTCGGCTTTTCTGTCCCACCCTTGTCCGTCAATCTGGCTGGGGATGAGACTGGTGGGATTGATGGTGGCTTCCTTCGAGGCGGTTCCCTTTGCTCAGTTTCACACAAGGACGCTCCAGCTCCATCTTTTGGCGGGTTGGGACAGTTGTCCGCTGTCGTTGGATCAGTCTTTACTAATGTCCCCCCGGGTTCGGCATTCCCTTCGGTGGTGGATGGAACCAAGCAATCTGATGAGGGGCAGATCCTTTCTGACCCTTCGTTGGGAGATGCCAGATGTCACCACGGATGCCAGATTTTCAGGTTGGGGGGGGTTTCTGGAAGAATTTTCAGTTTCAGGGACTGTGGGGGCCTCAGGAGGCTCCTGACCCCATCAATGTTTTGGAGCTGAGAGCCATCAGGTTGGTTCTTTTTCACTTGACTCTTCAGTTACAGGGCTTACCGGTTCAAGTTCGGTTGGACAATCGGACAGTGGTCGTCTACATCTATCACCAGGGAGGGACTTGCAGCAGGAGTGCCCTCAGGGAAGTGTCCTTGATTCTTGCCTGGGTGGAGAGCAATGTCCCATGCTTCTCGGCGGTGTACATTCCGTGAGTGGAGAACACGGAGGCGGACTCCCTGAGCAGGTGCTCATCTCGCCGGGGGGAATGGTCTCTCAATCCCAAGGTTTTTCGGTCTCTTTGCCACAAGTGGGGGACTCCGGAGGTGGATCTCTTTGCATCTCGTCACAATCACAAGCTTCTGGCATTTGTGTCTCTCTCTTGCGGGATTCTTTGGCTTTGGCAGTGGATGCCATGTCTCTGAGCTGAAGGGATCTTGGTTTCCTGTACCTGTTCCCTCCATTCCCTATGGTGGGCATGGTGGTGCGCAAGCTGGCTCTAGAAGGGGCGCCAGCAATCCTGGTGGCTCCAAGATGGCCTAGGCAGGTTTGGTTCGCAGACGTCGTTCGGATTGCAGTGGATCAGTTTGATCTGCCCCTTCTACTGGATCTGCTCACTCAGGGTCAACTACTTTACCCCAATTTACCAACGCTGGCTTTGACGGCGTGGCTGCTGAAACCTCCATCTTAATGGAGGAAGGTCTTTCTGATGCTGTGATTCAGACTCTTGTTAGCGCTAGGAAGAAGTCTTCCTCTACCATCTCCTATAGAACTTGGAGGTCTTATATTGCTTGGTGTGAGGTCAGAGCAGGGTGTTTTTCTATCCCTAGGATTTTGGAATTTCTGCAACATGGTCTGGTCTTGGGGTTCCAGCTTAGTACGTTAAAAGGGCAGGTTTCTGCCCTGGCGGTTTTCTTTCAAAGGTCTTTTGCTTTTTATCCTTTGGTTAAGACTTTTTTCCAGGGGGTTACGCATGTGCGGCCTCCTAGGAAGCCTCTGCTCCCAGTTGGGATTTGAATTTGGTTCTTTCTGCTCTTCAGGGTCCTCCTTTTGAGCCATTGCAGGATATTTCTCTTTCTATGCTCACTCAAAAGGTTGCCTTTTTGGTTGCTATCACCTTAGTTCGGCGTGTCTCAGAGTTGGCGGCTTTGTCCATTCAGGTCCCTCCTTTGAGAGACATCAGGACAAGGTTGTATTTCCGCTTCAAGCTAGATTTCTTCCTAAAGTGGTTTCTGTCTTTCATCTTAATCAGGATATTGTTCTTCCCTCCTTGTGTCCTAAGCCCAGCAATGACAAGGAGAGGGTTTTGCATTCCTTGGATGTGGTTCGCTGTGTGAGTATTATTTGGTGACTACTTCTTCCTTTCGTAAGACTGACGCCTTATTCTAAGTATGTCACACACCCCGCTTCAGATAGTCATTACACTTGGGTTATACCGACCTGTAGAGGGCGATCTTGCAGAGATGTCATGAATAAAAGGGAGCCCCTCCCTGTCCATAAATATCTGGTACCTCCCACTCACTCCCCAGTCTTTCATCTCTGCAGACAGCGAGCAAGTCAGAAGATGTCTCCTCCTTGCAGGTATCCGGGGTAACTCCCGGCCCGCGTGTTAGTCTATTTCTGCCTGAACCCTTTGTCTTAGTATTCACCTTGCCTCCCAGCCTAGGCTGCTGGTCCGGGTATGGGTAGACAGCACCTAAGGGTGCTTAGGAGCTACGCTCCACCGTGAGACCCCATACTAAGGAGTAGGCCGTTTTGCCGGGCTGGTGATCCCGGTTAGGGATGCCCCGTCCCTTGCCCTTCCACTTTCCAGCGTGGATTCCCCCTCTCCCGGATGGCCCTTGCTCCTTGGGGGGCGCTTCTTTTCTTTGAACAGTATCTGCTGGCGCTGTCTGTGCCGCAGCGCCGGCCGTTGTGACATTCGGCGGGGAGCTTCTTCCCCTCAGGTACGGTTCGTGCAGGGGGTGGGGCGCTCTGCGCGCTCGCCGACGGCCCGACCCCCGTGCTCACCCGCACCGTGCCACCCCGCCCTTCTCTCCCTCTGCTTCTCAGGTCTCCAAGGCTGATCGCGTGAGTGGCCGCTGCGGCCTCATTATTTCAGGCACTGCCTGCTCACTCTGCATTATACTTTAGCGTTTTGTTATTATATGAATAGCCATTGCTTGACCTGCACATGTATATATACAATTCATCTGTTTTCCTTGCATTGTCAGTATGTCTGCATTGTGTGTTCCTGGGCATGATTGAGGTGCTGAATAGCCCTGTATTGTGTCTTCCAGGTGGACCCTTGTCGGAGCCTAAAGGGTCCTCCCGGTCCTAGGGTCCCTGGTTTAAGCTTAGAATTCCCCATAAAATCCTCCCACTCGGGACACAGAAGGGGCATCTGGGGTCGCTTATATCGCGTAATTCCCTGGGGTATTGAGAGTACCTATAAAATCACCATATGGAGGCTTCCCAAGATACCGGGCTCGGACTCCCCTCGGGGCAACCCCGGCAGTGTTTGGAGTGTGCCTGGGCATGATTGAGGTGCTGAATAGCCCTGTATTGTGTCTTCCAGGTGGACCCTTGTCGGAGCCTAAAGGGTCCTCCCAGTCCTAGGGTCCCTGGTTTAAGCTTAGAACTCCCCATAAAATCCTCCCACTCGGGACACAGAAGGGGCATCTGGGGTTGCTTATATTGCGTAATTCCCTGGGGTATTGAGAGTACCTATAAAATCACCATATGGAGGCTTCCCAAGATACCGGGCTCGGACTCCCCTCGGGGCAACCCCGGCAGTGTTTGGAGTGTGGGGCATCCCTTACAGGGGATGATGTTTTCCTTTGCATACCATGTGCGCAGCAGACTATTACGCGGCAGTCCGTACCCCTTGCGTCTGGTTCTGCGCCGCCGGTCCCTTCTCCTACCCCTCCCCGCCTGACTTGTACCCCCTGTGATGTTGTCACGAGTGGGGAGTCGCAATCTGAGGTGTGTGCCAGATTGTCCAATCTTGAAAAATTATTTTCTAGCGCTGTGGCCAGAAAGGTCCCGGCTAAGAGAAAACACTTGTCCCCAGCCACGCAGGCTTCTGATTTTGAGGAGTTTGATTCGCAGGACTGGTCTGATTACCCCCCACTAGAGGAAGGGGAGCTTTTTGAGGAGTCTGAGGGTTCTGACGATCAGCAGGTTGTTGGCACTGATGCCGAGTGGGGTCAGGGGGATTCTTGGGATACCCCTGAGGTCCTGGCTCATATGTTTGAGGTTCTGGCAATCTCTCCTCCCGAAGTGACTCTTCCGCAGAAGGGGGAGTTCTTTGAGGAGGCTAAGCCGCGCTTAGAATTCACGAATCAAAGGCATTTCCACAGCATTATCCTCAAGGATAGGCCTACTTGGCTTCCTGGTGTCCCTCCGGGTTGGGATAAGAAATATCCCTTTCCGGTGGATGCGGTGAAGCGCTGGTCGTCCCCTCCCGAGGTGGACGCCCCTGTGTTGGGGTTGTCTAGCACCTCTGTCTTGCATTCTCCTGACTGTTCTACTCTCAAGGACGGTGAGGACAAACGCATTGACCAGATAGCTTGTCATGGTTTTGCCAGCGTCGGGTCGGCCTTGCGGCCTGTTTGTGCTTCAGCGCTTCTTATAGTGGCTTCTAGGTCGGTTGTCAGGGACCTGTTGTCTACCTCCAGCCTTGACCCGGCTAGCGATGAGTTCACCGCCCTTAAGTGGTGTGAATTATTTTTGTCTTTTGTGTTAGCCGCCCTGGACGACACCTTGGTGATGTGTAGTAGGACTTCGGCCTTGCTGGTTGCAATTCGGCGGTTGGTTTGGTTGCGCCAGTGGGCGGCTGATTTTGTGTCCAAAAAGTCTCTTACGGCTCTTCCCTTTCTGGGCTTGCGGCTCTTTGGAGAAAAATTGGATTCGGTTGCCAAAGGAGGTAGGTTACCTCAGCGAAAGAAGCAACGTCGTCCCTTTCGGGGGCCGGCTACATTTACTCCTTCCTTTCGTGGGGCCAGAGCTGGACGAGGATCGGCTGTTTTCCCCTCCAGAGGTGTTTCCTGGCACAGGGGAAGAGGACGTGCCCGTCCAGGTCACAGCTGGGGCTCCAAGCCCAAAGCCGCTGCTAAACCGGCTCAGCAATGAGGGGGCGCCCTCACCCTCGCGGATGGCCCTCACCCTGGCCGCGCAGGGGCTCCGGGCGGCAGTAAAAGATCTCCTGGGCATGGCAGTCATCTGCCCGGGGCCTGGGATTCTATTCCAATCTGTTCACGGTGCCCAAGAAGGATGGCTCCATTCGTCCCATCCTGGATCTGAAGTTTCTCAACAGGTTTTTCCGTCCCAGGAAGTTCCGCATGGAAACTCTGCGCTCTGCCATAAACTCACTTCGGCAGGAGGACTTCTATAGACATCAAGGATGCTTATCTGCATGTTCCAATCTTCCTGGCGCATCAGAGATTTCTCAGGTTTGTGGTGGAAGATCTGCATTTTCAGTTTGTGGCCCTTCCGTTTGGCCTTACCTCGGCTCCAAGAGTCTTCACTAAGGTGCTAGCGGGGGTGATGGCCCTCCTCAGAGCCCAGGGTATCCGCATCTTGCCTTATCTGGACGATCTTCTTATTATGGCATCCTCTCTCGGTCAGGCGGAGCTAGACACCAGGACTGTGGTAGCCACCCTGGAGAGATTCGGCTGGGTGATCAACTATCCCAAGTCCTGCCTCTCTCCGTCCAGGGTGGTGGCGTTCCTGGGAATGTCTCTGGATACTTCTCAGTCCAGGGTGTTCCTCCCCCGGCCCAAGGTTCTTTTGATTCAGGAATTGACTCAGCGTCTTCTATCCATCCCTCGCCCATCCATCCGGCTGGGGATGCGACTGGTGGGATTGATGGTGGCATCGTTCGAGGCGGTTCCCTTTGCCCAGTTTCACACAAGGACGCTCCTGCTCCATCTATTGGCGGCCTGGGACGGGTCCTCGTTGTCATTGGATCAGTCTTTTTTGATGTCCCCCCGGGTTCGGCATTCCCTTCGGTGGTGGCTCGAACTGAGCAATCTGATGAGGGGCAGATCCTTTCTGACCCCTTGTTGGGAGACGGTCACCACGGATGCCAGCCCGTCAGGTTGGAGGGGAATTTGGAAGGATCATCAGTTTCAGGGACTGTGGGGGCCTCAGGAGGCTCACGATCCCATCAATGTTCTGGAGCTGAGAGCCATCAGGTTGGTTCTGGCTCGCTTGACTCATCGGTTGAGGGGCCTACCGGTCCAAGTTCGGTCGGACGGCGGTCGCCTACATCAATCACCAGGGAGGGACTTGCAGCAGGCGTGCCCTCAGGGAAGTGTCTTTGATCCTGGCTTGGGCAGAGAGCAATGTCCCGTGCATCTCGGCGATGTACATTCCGGGAGCGGAGAACACAGAGGCGGACTCCCTGAGCAGGTGCTCATCTCGCCGGGGGGAATGGTCGCTCAGCCCCAAGGTGTTTCGGTCGCTTTGCCACCGTTGGGGGACTCCGGAGGTGGACCTCTTTGCCTCTGGTCACAATCACAAGCTTCCGGCATTTGTGTCTCTCTCGCGGGATCCGCTGGCTCTGGCAGCAGATGCCATGTCTCTGAATTGGAGGGATCTGGGTTTTCTGTACCTGTTCCCTCCGTTTCCCATGGTGGGCAAAGTGGTGCGCAAGCTGGCCCTAGAGGGCGCATCAGCAATTCTGGTGGCTCCAAGATGGCTAAGACAGGTTTGGTTCGCAGACCTGGTAAGGTTGGCAGAGGATCAGTTAGATCTGCCCCTTCTGCCGGATCTGCTCACTCAGGGTCCACTGCTCTACCCCAATTTACCAACACTGGCTTTGACGGCGTGGCTGCTGAAACCTCCATCTTGAGGGAGAAAGGTCTTTCTGATGCTGTCATTCAGACTCTGGTTAGGGCTAGAAAGAAGTCTTCCTCTGCCATCTACTATAGGATTTGGAGGTCTTATATTGATTGGTGTGAGGTCAGGGCCTTGCCTTGCATGTTTCTGCCCTGGTGGTTTTCTTTCAAAAGTCTTTTTCTCTTCATCCTCTGGTTAAAACCTTTTTCCAGGGAGTTACGCATGTGCGGCCTCGTAGGAAGCCTTTGCTCCCAGTTTGGGATTTGAATTTGGTTCTCTCTGCCTTTCAGGGTCCTCCTTTTGAACCTTTGCAGGTTATTTCTCTTTCTACGCTTACTCAGAAGGTTGCGTTTTTGGTTGCCATCACTTCCTTTCGGCGTGTATCGGAGTTGGCGGCTTTGTCCATTAAGGCTCCTTATTTTGAGAGGCATCAGGACAAGGTTGTTTTCTGCTTCAAGCCAGATTTCCTTCCGAAGGTGGTCTCTGCCTTTCATCTTAATCAGGGCATTGTTCTACCCTCCTTGTGTCCTAAGCCCAGCAATGACAAGGAGAGGGTTTTGCATTCTCTGGATGTGGTTCGCTGTGTGAAGTACTATTTGGTGGCTACTTCTTCTTTTCGTAGGACTGACGCCCTTTTTGTGGTGCCCTCCGGGCCTACCAAACGTTTGGCTCCCGCCAAGTCTTCTATTAGTAAATGGATTCGCCAGGCCATTGTTGGGGCCTATTCTGCCAAGGGAAAGGTTCCCCCTTTTCGGGTTACTGCTCATTCTACTCTTGCTGTTGGGGCGTCCTGGGCTTTCCAGCATCAGGCCTCTGTTGAGCAAGTTTGTAAGGCTGCTACTTGGTCTTCCATTCACACTTTTTCCAAGTTTTACAAGGTTGATGTGCGGGCCTCAGCGGATGCTTTTTTTGGCCGCAAAGTTCTGCAAGCTGCAGTGGTTTAAGTTTGTGCATTGTTGCCTTGTTTTGGATCCCCGCCCTTTATGGACACTGCTATTGGATGTCCCAAGTTTAATGACTATCTGAAGCGGGGTGTGTGACATACTTAGAATAATACCATTTTGTGAATACTCACCTGTAAAATGGGTATTATAAGTATGTTACACACCCCGCTTCACCCCGCCCTTTGGTATTCTGGATCCTTTCTATGGTGAACCTTTTTTACTGTTACTGGTTATTTTGGCTCTTCCTGGTCCTTTTACTGCTGTCTTAAATACTGGGGAGTGAGTGGGAGGTACCAGGTATTTATGGACCGGGAGGGGCTCCCTTTTTTTCATGACATCTCTGCAAGTTCGCCCTCTTCAGGTTGGTATAACCCAAGTGTAATGACTATCTGAAGCGGGGTTTGTTACATACTTATAATACCCATCTTACAGGTGAGTATTCACAAAATGGTATTTGTTGCGTGGTGCCCTCTGGGCCTAGGAAAGGTTTGGCGCTCGCCAAGTCTTCCATTAGTAGATGGATTCGTCAGGCCATTTTTGGGGCCTATTCTGCCAATAGGCAGATTCCCCCTTTTCGTGTTACTGCTCATTCTACTTGTGCTGTTGGGGCTTCCTGGGTCTTTCATCATCAGGCCTCTCTTGAACAAGTTTATAAGGCTGCTACTTGGTCTTCTGTTCACACTTTTTCCAAGTTTTATAAGATTGATGTGCGGGCCTCAGTGGATGCCGTTTTTGGCCGCAAAGTTCTGCAAGCTGCAGCGGTTTAAGTTTGTGCATTATTGCCTTGTTTTGGATCTTCGCCCTTTATGGACACTGCTATTGGATGTCCCAAGTGTAATGACTATTCTGAAGCGGGGTGTGTGACATACTTACCATTTTGTGATTACTCACCTGTAAAATGGGTATTATAAGTATGTCACACACCCCGCTTCACCCTGCCCTTTGGTATTCTGGATCCTTGATATGGTGAACCTTTCTAGTATTACTGTTTATATTTGGCTCTTCCTGGTCCCTTTACTGCTGTCTTAATACTGGGGAATGAGTGGGAGGTCCCAGGTATTTATGGACTGGGAGGGGCTCACTTTTTTTCTTTATATCTCTGCAAGATCGCCCTCTACAGGACAGTATAACCCAAGTGTAATGACTATTCTGAAGCGGGGTGTGTGACATACTTATAATACCCAATCACAAAATGGTATTTTTGGTCTATCTTCATAGACCGCACACCTACAGGCTGGAAGCCGGAAGTCCAGCCGGCATTAGATACCAGGACTATGTGAGTGCAATAGGAGCCACTGAAAGGTAAGCAGAGGCATCTTGTGCATCTGAGATCTGTGAGGAATCCCGATTGTGGTTTTAAAAAAGACTAGATTTCTTCCTTGGTCTGCACCTCTGCATGCTTTGATGGCCCACATAACTGCTGACGGTCAGGTTTGCCAGTGGCAAGGGTCTTGTTTTCATGCACAGGAACCTGGCAAGGTGAGCATCAAGCCTGATTTCATTCTCTCCTACTTTAACAATGATCTCACTGAACAGAACAAAATCCAAATGCCATGCTTTGATGTGTATTGTATGTCAAAAGGTCAGCAACACAAGGTTACAACCTCTTATAACTTTCCTGGTGAACTAAAAAAAAAATTCCAAGCTAAATACATCCTCAAGACTAGACCCAAGCACATTCAGTTTTGCACAGAAAGCCTGTTCAATATTGTCAGATTCAACAAGTTATCAAAAGAAGACCAAAAGTGTAAACAGGCTATTACAGGCTGTTACATACCTTCCAACCTTTCTGGGTAGGAAACGTATAAACTAAGCCACACCCCTTCATTAAGGGAAGCATAGGAGAGAACAGTTACAATGTAAACACTTTGATAGACTAATTATTCAGATCTGCATGTTAAACCCCAAAGAGGGACAAATGAGGACAAGAAGAAACAAGGGGACATGGATTCAAAAGAGGGACAGTCCCTTCAAATTATTGACAGTTGTGAGGTATGTTGTTGGTCCACTGCATAAGGTTCTGAGGAAAAATCCTGATTGGTTTGCCTCCTGCAGTTATTGAGTTACTGTAGCTCTATGGCTCGGCGGTATCGTATGGCTCCACGTATCATACAGGTGCAGAATTTGTGTCTGTTTTGGCCTAATTACGATAATGGATTTTTAATAGTGAGCATACTTCCTAATAGCTGTGAGGACATGGGGGACTGTTCTTATTATAGATTTTATGAATACAGCGCGTCTCCTGAGAAAAGGGGACCTGTCACGTGTGATAATTAGCACAGCGTTCGCATTCATTTCAGAAACAAAACTACTGCAGAGCCCCTGTCGCCAGCTGGGGCTCTGCGCTACTGTGCCTTCACTTTACTTACAAAAATAACACTTGGTTTTGCTAAAGGATCATTTAGCCAGTCAGTCTCTTTAGCATGTCCGCAGACTCTTTCTTTCTGATGCATGTTTTCTAAGAAATAAAAAAGGGGGAAATTTGGGCGAAATTTGTTTTCCCTAGATTAGTGGATACTAATTTGGCTAGAGATGACTTGTAGCACCTACAGTCACAGAACCACATCTTACCAAATACTTTTGCATTATCTAAATGATCGAGGCAAACCCGCTACTGCTTGTGACTGGGTGCATCACCAGTCAGTTAAAACATTTCCACACCCTTGGTGCTGCTCATGTTCTCCCCTCGTCCTCGGCCCTTTTAAAGTGGACCAACACCCAGGATTTTGACTATCCTGGGTTTTGGTCCACTTCCCTATGTGAAACCCCCCAGAACGCTCAGATCAACTCACCTCACCATTTACAAATAACCGGCACGGGCACGCACCCTGCTAGAGAGAAGCGCGAGATGCGGCCTGCGCATGCGCCGTTGGACTTGCAATCAGGTAAGTGCAGCGGGCGTCCTGGAGGGGTTTCACACAGTGCGGCATCCCGATTTTGGATGCCCCACGGGGAGGGATTGGATCGGCCCAGGAACACGCTGGGTGTTGGTCCACTTTAAGAAACTTGATTCCACATGACCTAGAGTCGCCATTTGCCACCCCCTCGGCAGTTCCTGCAGCCAGCCACTGATGGATGTGATTCTGGAGGAGTTGAGTGTTTGGACTCCTGAGACACAGACTTGACAATCGACACAAGTCGATTTGTCCAACGTTTCGGGATTCCAACCACCCCAGAAGGGACAGACAATCAATCAGACTGACCAGAGAAGTAAAGGATAAATATCCATTTTGACCAATGAAAAACTGTTAAACTCAAAAATTAGCATTTGTCATTTCACCCACAGCATATGTCCTTATACCATTAAGAAAATGGCCGCACAAAGCAAATTCCACTTTAAATGGTCTGCCGGCTGCTCTGGCCAGCGGTGGGGCCATAATACATGCAACTGTGGATCCATAGAGACCTTCACTCACATTCCTCCAATTGCCTTGCGCTGGGGAAGGGGCAGTGCTTGATGTTTGGTGCTCTTCACTCAAAGGAGACTTCTGCTTCTACAATTGGTCCCCAGCTTTTTTTAAATTACATAGAACTTTCCATTTTCTAGACCCCACAATCGCCATCAAAACGCTGCCCATATTTACCTATGGTCCCGTTCATGCATTTGGTGATTACAAGTCCTGCACGATCTCAACTGCACTAAGAATAGAGGAGAGCAGCAGGGGCAGACTGTGGAAAAAATCAGTCCATTAAAGCAGTCCTTCACTCTGAATTAGAGTCTATCTTATATGTTTCCCACACCCTGTACATACAGATCGCCCACATAAAAAATCATCCTACCTGCATCTACTGCATGTTATGAGCCTTTAAACATCCAAGATGGCGGCTCATGGAACATAAAGCAGCCTGCAAACAGGAAGTGCCCTCTGACTGTGCTGCTCTGCATTCTGGGATTGCTGACCTTTTCCTGACCCCAGCTCTGCTCTGTCTGAGCAAAGCACAGCTATCACCCACCCCCTGTACTTTATTCCACTCTCCTCAGTAAATGTGATGCTTCTGAGTCAAGATGGCGGTGCCCGTATCCTAAAGTCCTGAACAGAGTTGCAGCCCACTGGGGGAAAGAATAGTAAGTAAGTAACTAAAAACATAACGTATATTAACTTTAGATGCTGGGGAATCATTTTTTAAGGGTTTGGGCTTTTCAATAAATCATGGTGAAGGTCCGGTTTAAGTGGGCTCTGGTTTCCTGGCTGTGGGAAGTACAGTGGGCCCAGATATGGGAAGGGTTGTTCTTTTTTTTTTGGGGGGGGGGGGGGGGGTGGAAGTCAAGGGAGTGTTATGTATAGCAGTGCAGTCAGGAGAGAATACATTTTGGCAGAAGCCCTTAGTTTTGTCTGTGTGCTGGGGGCTATATCCAAGTAGGATGCATGCCAATGTCCCTCAGATGTAGTAGGGGGAAGGGAATCCCGTAAAGCAACCTGTCCAGATAGGCAATCATTTTAAGGTGCTTCCTTGTAAACCTTGATATCTCCGCCATTTCTTCTTTAATTTAAAAATGGAAAACGGTTTAGAACATTGCCAGTTGTAGCCCAACGCAATGGTGTAACAATGCCTTTGCCTGAAATATGACTTACAGTAAATAGCAAGTCAAACAGATTCTGCCAAGGCAGCCAGTCCAGTGTGCTACTTAGCAGTGGTTTAGGTTGGGTGCGCCATGTAAAATTAAGGGAGAGATTTGTGAACCAGAAACTACCTACCCAGCAAGCCAATCCAAAGTGCCACTTGGGGAGACCCTGGTCCAACAAATAAAGTAGAAACAGACAAACTAAAAAAGTCATCCTCTGATATTGCTCCTCTGAGACCTGCAACTGTAGGGACATACCGACATAATAAGCCTGATCCCAGGCCCCAATACTAGCCTACTTATGACAATCTGTCGGATTCCGACTCCATATGACCTCCAGCAATCAGTGGGGGATTCCCGAGCATGTGCACATCACTGTGCAAGCCCCTCCCCTATGAAGTTCTTTGGATGCCACGGGGTGCTCTTTAAAGTGGACAAAAACCTGGACTTTCACTATCCCAGGTTTTGGTCCTTACCCATCCCTGTTTGGGGTACCCTGCTGTGTGAAACCCCCTGGGTCACAGAGCTTACACGCCTCTACTCGAGCCCACACTGGGGACAGGAATCATAGCCGCACTTGCGAGTGACATCACTCGGTGAAATAGTTAGCCAACAGGATAATTATCTAATAGAAGTGTTCACTGGAGCAATCAGAACCCAGCCAACCCCAAAGCATTACAGCCCACCAGGAATTGTTTCACCATTTTCCCTATTGCCAATCTGCCCCTGGGAAAAAGGATAGAAATACTCTTGAATGTTTTTTGTATGTCATTTTTTTGTTCATTATAAGGGGGTTATACTCCTATATTTATGATTTGTAAAAGAGAAATAAAGGAAGGGGCATAGTAAGGCCGCCTTGTAATGCCTGGACCATGTGTTCACATCAGGAACAATTGCGCTTGGGCATACAGTATATTGGACCAGCTATCGCTAACTGGAAACTTGGCATAAAAGTCTTATTTGCTGTTTTTATCTGCAGTGGCCAATCCTCTGGTCTCAGTGGTTAGTGTCTGCCGTCTCCATTCTGCTCAGAGCTAAATGACTGTAACTGTTCAGAGCTGACTGACCATGGGGCCTGTGGTTTGTCTTTTCTTTACTGTATAAATCAATGCATCGCCCAATTAGTGAATTTTCATGTTGAAGAGGACCCATGACATTTCTCCCTGAGGGCAAAATTTAGGCTAGCATTGTGCCTTTGTTTTCCAACAACCTTGTGACCCCTCTCAGTAGGATATATGGAGCATTGGCCTAGTAATGGATTGTCTTGGCTCAACCTCTGTACAACACCAGTGGACCATTAGGGTTAGTAAACTGCATTCAACGTTCGGAAACCTGTACTCCAGGCAGAAAAAATAGTAGTAGTTAAAATGCTCTGACCTAATTCTCAGCCAAGTACCTGCATATTAAAATAATAAATCTGGCTGGCTGTCTTAAGTGGAATTCCATAAAGACCTAAAGGAGCATCCCCCAGCTTTGTGTACTTGCCTGCCACCTATTCTAATGAATGGGCACAGGTGTGCGCAGCCGGAAAGCGGTGCTGGACCTTGCGTAACGTTTTTTTTTTTTTCCTTGTAAACCCCTATCCTGCCTCAGCGCCCGGAGAGGGTGTTTTTGAATAACTTTTTGACCACTGAAGTTCTTGGGAGCACAAATTCAAGTTATCCTAAACGCAAGCCCGATTGTTGTCCCGGGCTACACGTTGCAGGTCCTAAACTTTATTCTGTTTTCAAAAATACCTGGTAGTTCCAAAGTTATCTTTAAAAGTATTAGCGCATTGAAGATTCATAGAAAAAATGAAGAGAAACAGTGGGTGTGGCAACAGCTATGTGATGTAAGCACACTGTGATAAGTGTGAGAGGAGAGATGAGGGCAGGGTTTCAGAGCTGCAGAGGGAGGAAGCCAATCAGGATGTCTGGGCAGGAAGTGGGTGGTGTTTACGTTTTTGGTCCCCTGGATGTAAAACCTAAAAATGTAATTCTTTAATCTACTAGTATGAGGTTTATATCCTTATCCAAGAGTATGTTGCTTTTGTATCTTCTCTTGATCAGAAGATGCAGTTTTGTGTAGTTGTTTTTAGCATTTTGTCAGTGTGTGGTCAAACAAAATCTCAAAAATCAGACGATATGGGTTCTCTATCATTCTGTGCAGCATTATTTTTCTTTCAGTATCAATGACAGTGTGCTTATACTGTGTATATATAGCCACAGTTATTGACTTTTTGGTGTTTGATTTGGATGCTTGATTATCCTTCTACTAGTTTGGATTGCCCTTAATGTGAATTTGTTTTCCAGAACACTGTAATTACTTTGGGGTGGATGAGAAGTTGGGCCCCGTTGCAGTGAGTCTAAAAAGAGACAAACTAGAAGACAGCAAGGAGCATGGACCCCAATACCAATACAGGATCATCTTCAGGACCAGTGAGGTAAGATGGAGATTGCCACTAAAAATGATTTTATCATTTAAGTACCCACCTGGGTGGTCATTCATCTAAAACAGTATTAAAAACAGCACCACGCAAGACACAAACATAATCACCTTTTGGGGCAGTTTTCTATTTATGGAGCAAATCCATTTTGGGAAAGAATACTGCAGGTTTCAATGCCACTTTCTTAGGTTATATTGATGTATTGTCACTGAATCCTATGATTTCTCTTCTGTCATAGTTGGTGACCCTGAGAGGAATGACCCACGAAGATGCTGTGCCATCTGCAGCGAAGCATGGGACCGTTCGAGGGCTGCCCCTGAAGGATGTGTTAGAGGCCGTCATTCCTGAGCTTAATATACACTGCCTCCGCTTGGCCATGAATTCTTCCAAAGTAACTGAGCAGCTTCTAAAACTGGACGAACAGGGGGTAAGAATTTGCATTTTTTATTATTTTCCTCGCTAGTAGTTGCAAATTGCCATCGGGTTATGACATGGTTATTAGTCTGTCCAACATCAATAGCTGTGCTATGGGATAGTTGAACAAAAATGAAATTATGTTTAATCTTACTTTATTGAAGCTTTTCCAATATAATACAGTTACAAACAAAAACGAAGAAAAACAGAGAAAAATAATATCACATACAGTGCATACAACAAAATACGCATTTAGACCCCCAGGGCAGACATGGAGCACCCCACTCGGCAAATATCACATAACACACCTCGGCTCCTGTATAGTGCCTGACTGCAATCTGTTATCTGCCTGTCTATTTGTCCATCTGCTTATCCTTCTAACCAGTCCACCTTTTCCATGTCTGCCCAAACCAACCCCGCTCCAAGGAAAAGGGGTAACATCCGACGAGACACACCACACAAAGGAAAGATAAGGGGAGGAAGAAAGCGAAGAAAAAGAGCGATAGAGAGAGAAAAAAAAAAATGTGTTTAAAAATTTCAAGGGGAATCACTCTAAGACTTGTCTGCCTCTCCAGGCGCTCCACTCCCCCCAAAGACCCTTCACCCACCCCCTCCAACTGGAAACCTCATGCAAACCCCCTCCTACGCGGGAGAGAAGGGAAGAATAAAAGAATAATAAAAGAATAAAGGCCCCTCCCTGGTTATAACCCCTCCCAAATCTGCTTCAAGCTATGATCTGAACTCTTGAACACTATCCAGGCAGCCCAAGCTCGTCCAAAGGCCTCCCCCTCCCCCCGCCGTTCTGCAACCAGCTCCTCCATCCTCATGATGCTATTGAGCTCCTCGTACCATTCCACCAGGGAGGGTGCCTCAGCTCTCCTCCAGTACCTTGGGATCACTGATCGTCCCGCTGTTAAGAAATGTCGCAGAATGTCTTTTTTACATGCTTGCCTACTGCCCGGGAGCATGGACAATAGGGTGATTTTCGGTGTGGAAGCGCCGTAGGCCCCATCATATAAAGAGAGGATCCCCTCCCATAAGCTGTTTATACTGGTGCACTCCCACCATACGTGCAGTAGAGTCCCCCGGGCTGAATTGCACCTCCAGCAGACCTCTGAGGTAGAAGGGAACATCTGGTGGATCCGCACTGGGCTCCGGTACCATCTCAAAAGGAGCTTGATGTTCTTCTCCTGGGCCCTACAGGGTATCGCCATTTTGTGCGTAAGGAAAAAGGCTTTACCCCAGTCCTCATCCTCAAATTGTCGCCCAATTTCTTTTTTTCACTCTACTACAAAGTCCGGTTTTCCGGGTCCATCATAATGGCGTAAAGCTCCGAGATGACTCTCAATGGTCGTTCGGCCGCCTCCAGTATGTCCTCAAACTTGGTACAATCCCTCTTCACCACTGATAGGTTATCGAGTGAACCCAGATAATTCTGTAATTGACTCACCTCCAACCATGACACCCCCTCTCCCCTCCCCGCCTCCCTCCCCTCCTGGATCACGGGAATTCCGCCATGAACCAGGATATGCCTCAGTCTGGTTTTTGAGGATGCCTCCCATATTAAGAACCTCGTAAACCCACCCCTGGTATAAACGCTGGGTTGTTAAATAACGGGGTCATAGGGCCTGGCCTAGTCGAAATATTTGTATTTTTAAGGCCTGAAGGAGCTGGGCAGTTAAGAATGGCATCTTATCTTTGTTCGGAATTAATTTTGGATCTATCCAAGGAAGGGCACTTAAGTCCCAAGATAGCATATCCTCCTCAATGGTTACCCATTGCTTGGAATCTCTACTATGATGCCAGTCCACTATCCTCATTAGGATTGCTGCCCTGTGGTATCTTTCCACATCTGGCAACCCAACTCCCCCCTTATCCCTGGGTCTCGTAAGTTTACGGAAACTTAGCCTCGGTTGCCCACCTCCCCATACAAACTTAATAAGCTCAGATCTGATTTGCCTAAAAAACTGTTTGCCACCATACAACGGGACCGCCTGGAAAACATATAATAGTCTAGGCAAGACATCCATCAAAAATGAAATTAAAGCAGAGGAGCCCAATGTCAAAATATACAAGCTCTGTGGCCCAGGGGCCAATCACCAACCAAATTAAGCACTGAGTACACAACCACACAAAGGACAAAGTTTACTATGACTGCGGCTCAAGTACAATAATTATAGAACACTCTATTAATAAAAATACAACACATAGAAAAATTACAAAAATCCCAATGATCCTAGAAAAAACCCTGTTAAATGTGGAACCATGTTGCCCAGATTAAAATATAGCATAGTTCTAGGCCAGAGATCCTTTTAGGCATGGAGTGCCCAAACTTCAACCCAAAACTTTAAGTGCCAGCACAGCAGTTTAAGCTGATGGCTCTGGTGCAGGGGGGAAATGGAAAAAAAACAAAATGCTTGTACTGAAAAGATAACGGGTTCCCACAGAGTGGGCTCTGAGTGCCGCCTCTGGCATGCGTGCCATAGGTCCGCTACCATTGTTTTAGGTAATCACCATTTGTTTTGGTTATTTGTACTACAGCTTTGCAGGAAACACAAAGTGGGCATTCTGTACTGCAAGGCCGGCCAGTGCTCAGAGGAGGAGATGTATAACAACGAAGGTTCAGGACCTGCATTTGAAGAATTCTTGTCTTTGTTGGGGGAGAAGGTCTGTCTCAGAGGCTTCGGCAAGTATGCGGCCCAGCTGGACACCAAGAGTAAGTGAAAATTTGGACAAGACAAATTTTGTTTCATGCATCCTCCAGTCTTTTTTTAGGCAAGTAAAGTTGTGGGATCGATGCCTTCTTTACCCTCACAGATTATGTTAGAACCTGTTTGATGATAAAACAAATGCTTTACTAAGAAGATTTTAGAGTTAAAATTGTTGACACTTTAATGACTTTTTCTGCATTATGTAGCAGAGGTGCATCTTGAGGATGCCCCACTTTACATCGGTGTTCTGTAAGTCAGGGGGATGGGGCCATCAATCTCATCTATTCTGGGATTATACAATGGCATAACGAAGACAGCCTATCGGACTCGCCAGGCTGGCAGTTGCACAGCAATGTGCCTGGCCACTGAAGAGCCTGATAGGCTGTTTGCTGTCACATGGAACGCAGTGGTGATATTAGCAGCCCTATTCCTTGACTTATGGAGCCCCCATTCGCAGCAGGGCACCGCAATTTAGGATGCCTCCCCTGCTAACTCTTCAACACAGATCTCCAGTCAAAATGACTCTTAGGGGTCAATTCAGAGCCAAGTGAGAATTCTCACTCCTTTTTAGGAGAGAAACTGCCATTCACTTTCATTGTCTACCTTGAGGCTGATTCAGAGACAGGTGAAAATTTACGTCCGGTTGTTGAGTCATACGCAAGGTAGACAATGAAAGTGAATGGCAGATTTATTTCTTAAAAAAAGGAGTGAGTTTTCTTATCTGGCTCTGAACCAACAACTTAATGTCTGCTTACCTACATCCCTAGATACACTTTCGTCACTCTCCTGTCCCATGTGGCCAATAAGGTTTGCACAGAGCGCGCACGTACGTCACCATGCATGGCAAACTCACCTGTTGAACCCTATTGGTTACTGGTGGAGCAGAGAATGTAAGTGTGGCACAGACCAGACATTGCCAAGATTGCCAATGGACCGCAGAAAGGTGGGCCTTTATAATGATTCTTGTTTCGCTACTATTTCTTTACGGGCAGAACTTTCTAAATCAGATGCCGGGGGGGGGGGGGGCTTTGGGAGGTTTAAGTAAGCAAACCATTAGTCATTTTTGACTGGAGTCTGCATTAAAGCAGACCAAATGTCTAAAGAACCCTCACTCCCATGGGTACAATATTGATCCTTTGTACTTCCAATACTGTGGCACCCAAATTAACTATGGCTTCCACAGGGAAAAGCATTCCAGGTAAGCATTGTATTGACTTTACCTAGTAGCGGCTTGTGAGAGGGAGTGAGGTTGGTAGGAGTTGTTGCTAGGTAACAGTGATAACAAGTAATAAGACACACATGTTAGGAACCCTACTACTTCATGTATCTCTTATCTATATAATTAGAACTTTCATGCTCCGTTTTGCCGGGAACACAAGTCTCCCCTTGCTGTGCTTTACCTGTGGACAGAGCTAATGTTTACATTAAACCTGCAGCCACTTTCAGTACATGAATGAGCAATGCCATTCACTTCCTGTCATCTTTTCAACCTGAGAATAAAAGCAACAAAATGTATTGTGAATTTATGATAATCGAATCAAATGGTTGTGAATTGTCTTAAGACCTGACAGAACACAGTTGTTCATTCTCTATTTTGGTAAATAAATTGTCATCCCGTGCCATGTGTTTGTGGGTCTGGGGGGTTAATATGAATTGCCCATTATGTGCATTTGGAAAGCTGTAAGATTTTCCAGGCATTTATCTGTAAACCTCTTGTTTCTTTGCAGCGGATTCCACTGGATCACATTCGCTGTACACTAGCTACCAGGACTATGAAATCATGTTTCACGTTTCCACCATGCTGCCGTATACGCCAAACAACCGACAGCAGGTAGGTTCCAGCAAAAGGGTTGAGACTTTAGCAGAAACTGGTAATGATGTAGGGTGCATAGTCCAACAGCCCCTCAGCTGAACAGATGCTTAGAAATCCAAAAGTCCTGGCAGCAATCCTTGCCAGGTGAAGTATTTGTTTTGGTCATGTCTACGCCATAACTAAGCACATGGACAAATGTGACATGAAACATGTCATATGTCACCTGGCAAAGATTTTATCATTTTGAATATGTAAACTTTTTGCAAGGACTAGACTGGGGCACCCATAAAGACTAATCACACCTGTGTAGTGATTTATATTCGGAGATAAGCATATATAAATCACTTATTGTTGGATGGGAGCCTTTCCAAACAGTTATCACGACTGGTTCCTAGAACAAACCCAAGTACTCACCGGACTCTTGTGTAGTACAGAAGGGAAGATTGTCCCTTCCCTTCGGCTCTATAACTTGCCCTTCTGAGAACCTCAGTAAACTTTGCAGCAGCTGTTGAAAATTGTGCCTTGCAGTGTATGCTGCAACTACAGGTTGATGGAGACCCAATGCAAAAAAGGAAATGGAGGCAGCAGGTGCGGTTTTGAATGGAAAGCCTGTCCCTAAAGCAAATGCTTCACACTACAGTGCCCTACTACTATTATTGGAGGTATGGAGAATAATCTGACCAGTGTGGTCCTCAATGCGGTACAGCCTAAACCAGTTTGTGGCTGATGGGTGTGGTGTGGGCATAGTTTAGGTGTGCGGTTTATTTTACAAGCCTTAGAGGAACAAAAATTCACAGCATTCTATGCTACTCATGTGTGTAAGTAGGTGTAGCCCCACCCCCGGTGAGATATTCCAGGGATCTTCCATCAATAAAAGATGATGGTGATTAAGCCAGTGCTTTCCACGTGCATTCCACGACCCCATCAGCCAAAGGCAAAACATTTGTAACTGATTGGTGGCACAGTCTTCCCCATAATGTCGACATTTCAGTGTCCCCAAAGTTTTCAGCAGGGGACAGTGGGACAAAATGCCTCAAAGTGAGACATCTGTTATATTTAGTGGACGAGTATCTCTCCACTGTACAGTAGGACTTATAAGCAAGCTGGGTTACATTGAATGGCAAATTGCACATTTAGCGCAATGTTACTTTTTTACATTTCAGCTTCTTAGAAAGAGACACATCGGGAACGACATTGTAACTATCATCTTTCAGGAGCCTGGAGCTCTACCCTTTACTCCTCAGAATATCCGCTCACACTTCCAGCATGTCTTCATCATAGTTCGAGCCCATGAGCCATGCACGGAGAATGTTTGTTACAGGTGAGTTTGTAAAATGTTGTGTTTGTTTCTTTATCCGGCTGATTCACTGGACCATCAACTGAGAACACCTACCTATTCCCCAAAATTAAGTCTTGCCGAGGTGGTGCCACCTTACACCCCCTAAAGTGCTAAGGAGGGTTTAGATCCACTTAAAATGTACCCACCTTACACCGTTTGGAATTTTAATAGGTGGGCGAATCACAGTGCATTTCTTTTGTCACGAAAACTGTTCATTAGAGTGTAAACAATACTAAGGCATATATTAGTCCCTATAGGGAAATCTGTATAGTTTTGTTTCACACACTTAAAGCAAAGTTGGGAGCCAGCCAGAAGATTCATATCTGCTCAGACTGACATTGTTGTGCCCAGGCTCCTTTTAAACAGGAAACTGTGAGTAGATATGTTTCGCTATCCCTATAAACAAGCTCTGACTAGGTGTTATCTTAATTTAAGAGCTAATAAAGTAAGCATGCTGTAGGAGTTTCACGTTTGTTCTTTGTTTCCACAGAGTGGCCGTGACTAGATCCAAAGATGTCCCACCCTTTGGACCTCCCATACCCAGCTGTGTCACATTCCGAAAGTCTGATGTGTTTCGCGACTTCCTTTTGGCCAAAGTGATTAATGCAGAAAACGCTGCTCACAAATCAGACAAATTTCACACCATGGCCACTCGTACAAGGCAGGAATACCTTAAAGACTTGGCAGAGAACTATGTCACCAATACACCAATTGACACCACAGGCAAATTTAATTTGATCTCCCTGACTTCCAAGAAAAAAGAGAAAACCAGAGCACGGGTTGGAGCTGAGCTGCACAGTAGCGGGGCTCTCTGCTGGCGGGTTATTGCTCAGGACTTCTCCCAGGCAGCTGAGACAGAATGTGCTTTAGGGATCTCAAATGAGTTCATGGTTCTCATAGAGACTGCTACCAAAGAAGTGGTGTTCAACTGTTACTGTGCAGATGTCATTGGATGGACACCAGAGCCACTGTCTCTTAAGATATTCTACGGTCGGGGTGACCATATACTAATAAGGCCACTGGACGGTAATGGAGAAGATATCCGTGAGATTGTGCAGAGACTAAAGGTCAGTTTATTTATCATTGCCAGCATTGTTTGTGAGACATGCAAAAATCCACGAGCCTAAATACTTAATGAAATGTATCAGTAACTAGAGCTTTCAAAATCGTATCAATATTCTTAATATACAGTACGACCTGCTCCAGATATAGTACTTACACTTGGGTTATCCTCCGCCAGATGGCGCTGCACTGCAGAGACATGCAAAACAGGCTCCTCCCGGCCCTTCAAATACCCAGGGACTTCCCACAAATCCCCAGATTTCTCTGCAGTGCTGACTGCGAAGACATGAAGTATCACTCTCTCGCAGGTGAGCGGGGCTACCAAAGCCTGCGGCCCTGTTGGACTATTCCCACCCATCCTCCTTGTGATGTGCCTCCCAGCCTGGGCTGCGCTGGTCGGGTGAAGGTAGGCAGCACCATGCGTGCTTAATGGAGCCATGCTCCACCGCAGTCCCCCACCAAAGGGTAGGCGGTTTAGGCTGATGGTGAGCCTCTAAGGGATGCCCCTCCCGCATTATTAACCATGCCCCGTGTAGCGGTGGGCCCTGTACAAAGGGTCGCCATCCTCCCTCGTTCCCCCCCGTAGCCCGGGGGGAAAGAAAGGGGGGGGTGTGTAGGTGGTCTCAGTGTATTGGATTACACGCTTGTGGCCTTTAGTAATGTCATTTGACTGTATACTCGGTGTCAGACGCACTGATTCGCAGCCTTTTTTGTGTATCTGCCGCCGCCGCGCGCGCATCTTTGCTTCATCGATTCCCAACTGGGACATGATTGAAGTGCTCTTGACACACGAGTGTTGTAAGGTGTCTCACTGGTCATGTGTACACTCATAGCACGGATGGGTAAATTATCTGGCTGTGCTGCGCCGGGCGGCGGCATCGCCTCAGACTCCGCTGCGTCATCATTGGCAAAAATCATCTATTCTGAGTGTGTCATACACCTCGCTCCTCATGACAACCCTGTCTACTGGCTTAGAGCTTCGCGCTCTTTGGGGGGGCGGGGACCTGGCTTGGCGCGCTACGCGTCACGGGCCGTCCTGGCCCGCCCTTCGAGGTTCGCTTGGCGCCTTTTTGATGGTAGTCGCGCGCGTGGTCTCGGTCCCCCTCCTTCCGCGGTCTGTAAGTGCCCTCACGGGCGATTTTTCATGCTCTTTGCTTACTGTGCATGGTTCTGACACCCTTTATTCCCCTTATGTCTTTCAGACGGTTGAATCCAGTGGCTTCTCCCGGCCAGCATAATTGCCAGTTGGGCCTAGTATAATTACTCCCACTTCCCTGCGGGTCATTAGGGCATCCAGGGTAGCTTCTGCATCAATCCCTACTGGCCTATTGTGCCTATTAATCACCATATGGAGGCATCCCAGGATATTGTGACCGGGGTTCCTTCGGGACAAGCCCGGCTGTGTGTAGCTTGTGGGGTCTCACCTATCAGCGGTGACAATGCACAGGTTTGCGTCCCTTGTGCACAGCAGGCTCTAATGGTACTTCCCGCCCCTCCGGTGGCTGGGCCTGCACCTCGCCTCACTTCACCTACTCCCCCAAGCCTGAGTCTAACCCCCAATACAAGCGGGGATTCTCATCCTGATGTGGCTGCTAGACTGGCCAGTGTTGAAAAATTGCTTGCTAATACCTTAGCGCGTAAGGCCACCGCAAAAAAGCGACACTTAGCCCCTGATACCGCTCTTTTCCCTAGGATCCTCTGGCCTTGGCCACGGATGCTCTGTCAATGTCATGGAAGGAATTTCGGCTCCTGTATGTCTTTCCTCCGTTCCCCTTGCTGGGCAGGGTTCTGCGCAAGATTGCTCTGGAAAGGGTGCCAGTGATTCTGGTGGCCCCAAGGTGGCCAAGAAGAGTGTGGTTCGCAGACGTGGTACAAATGGCAGTAGACCAGTACGTCCTGCCAGGGGCCCCAGATCTGCTCACTCAGGGCTCCTTACGCCATCCCAATTTACAAACTCTGGCTTTGACGGCCTGGCTGCTGAAACCTCCATCTTGATGGAGAAAGGCTTGTCTGCCTCGGTGGTGGATACCATGGTGCAGGCTAGGAAGAAAACTTCTTCTGCCATCTATTATAGGGTATGGCGTACCTACATTGATTGGTGTGAGTCTAGGTCTCTTCCCTGTAGGGAGTTCCTAGTCCCTAGGGTTCTGGAGTTTTTACAGCATGGACTGGAGTTGGGTCTAAAACTCAGTACTCTGAAGGGTCAGGTTTCTGTGCTGTCTGTCTTCTTTCAGAAGTCTTTTGCTCAGCATCCCTTGGTTAAGACCTTCTTTCAGGGGGTCACTCATGTGCGTCCCCCTCGTAAGCCTATGGTCCCTTGCAGGGTGCTCCCTTTGAGCCTATTCAGGATGCTGCTCTGGCTGTACTTACCCTCAAGGTTGTCTTTCTGGTAGCTATTACTTCGGTCAGGCGTTAGACACCAGGACAATGTGGTGTTCCGCTTTAAGCCGGATTTTCTGCCTAAGGTGGTGTCGGCCTTTCATTTGAATCAAGATATTGTTCTTCCTTCCTTGTGTCCTAATCCTAGCAACGCTAAGGAAAGGGTTCTGCATTCCTTGGATGTGGTCAGGTGTCTGAAGTATTACCTGGTAGTTACTGCGGCTTTCAGGAAGACCGATGCTCTTTTCGTGGTCCCTTCTGGTCCTAGGAAGGGTTTGGCTCCTGCTAAGTCTACTATTAGCAAATAGATTCGTCAGGCTGTGATTCAGGCCTATTCTGCTAAGGGGAAGTTTCCTCCCTTCCGCCTTACTGCCCATTCTACTTGTGCTATTGGTGCCTCTTGGGCCTTCCAGCACCAGGCTTCTGTTGAACAAGTTTGCAAGGCCGCTACTTGGTCTTCTGTTCATACCTTTTCAAAGTTTTACAAGGTTGACGTTAGGGCCTCAGCTGATGCTGTTTTTGGCCGCAAGGTTTTGCAGGCGGCAGTGGTCTAAACTGTCTGCTGTCACCTTTTTTGTTGGGGATCCCACCCTACTTACGGACACTGCTATTGGATGTCCCAAGTGTAAGTACTATATCTGGAGCAGGACGTACTGTATACTAAGAATAATACAATTCTGTGATTACTCACCTGTAGAATTGGTATTATGAGTATACAGTACGTCCTGCTCCACCCCACCCTGGTTTTTGCATTATTCTGGATCCCCTGTATGGTGATTGTTATCTTTGTTATAGTTACCAGTTGTTTTGGGTGGTTAAATTCTCCCGGCTTCTTGTTCACTGCTTTTCAATGCTGGGGATTTGTGGAAGGTCCCTGGGTATTTGAGGGCCGGGAGGAGCCTGTTTTGCATGTCTCTGCAGTGCAGCGCCATCTGGCGGAGGATACCCCAAGTGTAAGTACTATATCTGGAGCAGGACGTACTGTATACAAATAATATCAATTCTACAGGTGAGTACTTCAATTGTATTTTTATGAAGTGTTAATACACAAAAATATTTAAAAACATCTAAAATACATAGACAACTGCATAACGACCGCAGATAGTTCATTATATAAACCTGTTATTCGTGCACCGGCATATCCCAACAGTAACTGCTATGCAATCAGTGAAATATGTAAACGGACATCTTACCGCAAATCGGTATAAACATGCAGAAGGATCCTGTTGGATTAGTCACTAAACCATTGGCTCCATTGGGTTGGAGCACCCAATTCCTGGTGCGCTTTGCAGATCCCCCGCTTCAAAGAGAAATAACAGCGTGAGACTTCAAAACAAATTAAAGGAAACCCCTTGTAGGCCCTGCCATCAAAGGGGTTGCATCTAATTTTGGTATCTCTGGCCAATAAAGATACCACATGACCTCAATGAGGACCCTACTGAAGTGGTTGAGTATTTTATCCTAGCTCTTTGACCTCTACAAGTTCACTTTAAGCACAGGGCATTGATAAACTAGGTGCAATGATATTTTAATCCATTGGTGTAGCAAGTAAAAGATAAAATCTGATATGAAGCGAGAGAATTAAATTTATATTGTGAGACATACATAAAGGAACCCTTAAGTGAACTGCAGGAATTTAGCTGTTTAGTTTTCCTTCTTGAGTTACACTCTGCCTCCTCTGTGACCTATCTATTAGTTAGTTTCTTCTGCCCTATTGCTGGCTAACACTTAGACCTGACGAAGAAGAAATTGGCATTCAAAAGCTATGTCTCTAAGATCATGAGCATTGTTAGAAAATATTTAACTGAAAGTAGTAGATGTTTGAAACAAGCTTAAACTGAAGTTGTTGAAAAATCAACTGTGAATTTAAACAGGCCTGGGATAAGCATACATCTATCCTAACATGAAAAGAACATGCACACATAAGGGCAAGCTAGATGGACCATGTGGGCTCCTTCTCCTGCGTCAACCTGTTATGTTTCTAAAAAAATAGTTTGAGTCTTTCTTCTTTTGTTCCTGAGATACCTTTCTCACTTTCAAAGTGGGCAAATACCTGCATGCTCCCTGGAATAAGTGACTCAAATATTTCTTTTTGAAATGGTTCATGATGTGAAGATACCCTTAAAATATGCCCAAATGTCTTTTTCAGATTGTTACCACTGGCTGCGAGACGGTAGACATGACCCTGCGCCGAAATGGACTTGGCCAGCTTGGTTTTCATGTCAAGTATGATGGCACGGTAGCTGAGGTTGAAGAATATGGATTTGCCTGGCAAGCTGGTCTGCGTCAAGGCAGCCGACTGGTTGAGATATGTAAAGTTGCTGTAGTAACCTTAACTCATGATCAGATGATTGACCTCCTCCGCACATCGGTTACAGTGAAAGTGGTAATCATACCTCCGCACGAGGATGGCGTGCCACGAAGGTATGGTGGGGAATCTGGTATTGCTCTTTAATTTCTACTCTTCAGATTAAGTTGTAAATAATTGTAGCCTGAAGTGTTAGTGGTCTGGAGGATCACCTGTACAGTATTATTTTTTTTACAGGTCTGTCTACATTTACTAAATAAGATGTGATTGGCTGCTATCTGTTGCATTGTGTTGTTAATATGCCCGTTTCTGTACAAATTAGACTTTTTTTGTCTTTAATAATACCCCACTTGCTCTTTTGTGTTTACAATTGGGGGCAATGGTAGACATGCTCCGCACATGGGGCAGCTGAAGGACACTTTTGTACAGTTCCTGTCCTGGCTTAGATCTTTCTAAAGCAGTTTCACTACACCAAGCAAAGAAATTAGGGCAACGTGTTAGGCCCTCAGTCTTTTGGTACCTTGATTTCTCTGAATTTTTGTTCGGCCTTCTCCTGCTCCATCCAGCAGTTGGGTTACCTGATGCTCTGCAGCAACGCCTGGAAGGAGACCCCGGGTTACCTCTCTGACTCCGCTGCATCACCTTTAATGTGGGAACTGTGTGGCTGCTTTTGCTGACCTCCCAAAACTCTAGTTGTCCATATTGCTTCATCGTGCTGATCAGAAGTTCTGATTTCTTTTTTTTTTCTTTATTTTTCTGCTTGTTCTGTCTTTTTCTGAATTTTTTTCTTCTTCCTGAGTGTATTTGTAAACTGTATTGTAATTGTTCTTTGTGTCTGAGGAGAATTATTCCTCTGAAATGTGTTTCTTGGCACTTCTGTACTAACCCATCAGAATAAATTTTAGGGACCCGCCTAACTTAACTGCAAATGTGTGATTCTGTCTGCTTTTTTTTTTCCTTTGATGCTCTTTCTTTTAGTCAGCTAGGGGTCGGTTAAAGCAGCGGTCTGACCACGTGAATGGTTATTCTCTATTCACACATATCTGTAAAAATGCTGCTCTGTTCACATATATACACAAATATTTGTGAACCGGCCTAATAGAAATAATGGGAAACATTTTCCCTTGTGTTGTGACTGTGTTGCACAACAGATAAGTGTGAATAGATCCTTAAAGACCACCCCCAGTACCACCCACCACTCCCCTGCCATAAGTCAGATAAAGGGATTTATAAACAAAAATAAAATAAAGAACTTGCCTCCTCAGTGTGAGAAAAGCACTATGCGGTAGTGTGCCTAGGTTCTCAGTTGCTACCCTGAAGCCACTAATTGATGTGAAGCGATTGGTTCACTTAAAGCAGACCAACACCCTTACAACAAACCGTTCTCATATGCATCCCTCCCCAGAACAGTTCAGAGTACTACACTTAAATATTAATTTAACTTTTTCTAACTCCTGCTGTGGTCAATTTTGCAAACAAAATGGTGTCTCTTGGAGCTTCAGGCTAGTTTTGCTGGGTTTCCTGTTACTGTGCATTGGCAGTTATGTCAGTTGAATTCAGGCAGCAGCAGCAGCATGGCTGATATGCTAGAAAAAGAAGCTCCAAAATGGCCACTACCACTAGAAAATCGGTGAGGCGCCGTTATAGCTTCGAATGGATGCAAGAGCAAATGTAAGTGCTTACAATGATTCAGTACCATGCATGCAGAGGAGGCTAGTGACTTTTGGGGAGCTTTCTTTTCCAACTGTGCAAGGCTGTTGGTCCGGTTTAAGCTCTCTGGCAGTTGTGGCAAATGTATCAAGAGCCTCTGGGATTGGGTGAACAGGTAAGTGTTTATATTTATTAAACCCACCAAATCAGGGCTTATCGCTGGGGTGGTGCACCATTTAATTTACTGGATTTCTGTTTTAAGTTGTCCCATACATTGCACACTATGGGCTTTTTAAAAAAGTGTTTTCTAATGTATTTAGCACTGGTGAAATACATATGCCCTGTGAATGGGTACATAGAGTAGCAGGGCCTGTGAGCTGGAGGACATACAGCACAAGCGTTTTTTTTCTAGGTTCATTATAGATTCATATTGAAGACGTAAAAACTGTAAAGGAACACATATGGAATTAAGTAGTTAACAACATGACTGCCCCCTGGCACCCCCCAACCGCTCTCCCTGCCAGGATACCTCTATTCCGAGTAACGCTCCCACACTCTGCTTATCTGAATGGCTGGGTGGGGTATCGCGGCTCAACTTAAAGAAAGTTGGGGATGTTGAGGTTGGCAGGTAAAGCACAGTGGGTTACTAGTTTGTGGGTTACCTGGAGGGGTTCACACAGCGGGGAATCCAGATTTATGATGCTTGCGACCGACCCTAGAGTCTTTTAGCCTCCAGGGCCATGCCGCTAGGTTTTTGATCTGCTTCAAACAGACCAGAATTTTTTTTTTTAGCATTTTAATTCTCCAATGTAATCTCCTTTTACTTTGGTAACCACTTTGCAGAATCTTGTAATTCTCTCAGCTTCATATGGGGATTAAACAGGAGTGGTCTTCAAACCGTGTTCCTCGTTAATCTGTGGAAATTCTTGCCTTCGTGACTGGGTGCAGTGCGTCACAGGAACTATGGCACGCCCCCCCTTCATTGTATTGAATGAAGAGGGGAGTGCCATAGTTCCGCTGATGCCCCAAATCGTATGCAATAGCACAGTGGTGCCATGAGACGATACTGCGGAGGTGGAGGAAGGAGCGGCGAGGATCTGGCAAAGGGCTATCCGGTACGAAAGCACCAGACTAGCAGCGATAGCCTGCGGGGGAATGAAGGGCGAGTATAGTGTTTATTTTGTGAGTAAAGTATGACTTTAATTGTGTTGTGCAGAGGCTATGGTACAATTATGGTACAATTCACTCAACTAAGGAGAACATGAAGGTCAGTCAAATTTTTGAGAAGTTTGTATTGTCAAATGGCATGAAATCCATCCAACGCTATGATAAAGCTAGTTCCCACAAGAAATGATCCAGGAAAGCAACAAAAATTATTTCAGCTGAAAACCATAAGATCATGAGTGTTGTCTACCTCAGCATCAAATTAGTAGGACCATCATTTGTCCTTCAACAGTCCAATGACCCCAACACACCTCCAGGCTTATATAAGGGTGTTTTGAGGGAAGCCATTGCAGCATCAGATGACCCAACTACCCACCTAAACCTTAGTGAAATGCTTTTGAATGAGTTGGACCACAGGATGGTAAAAAGAAGCCAACTCTCTGGGAACTGCTTCAAGACAGAAAGCCCTCATAAAGCCTCATATAGGGGGATACTTTGAAGAATATATATTCAAATTAGTTGTTTTGTTTTTTGTTTTTTTTGCTAGTTAATTCCCTATGCAAAAATCATAGGTTTTATGTCTTCAACGTGATTCTACAATGTAGAAGCAAGAAAAAACATGGAATGTAGAGGGTTGGCCAAAACTCTGACTGATAACCTGTACAGTTTCAGTTGCAAGGAGGGTGTTTTAACAATAGCAGAAGCCTGCTTTATTGAAATGTGACCGTTGTTATGGTGAGGACATTGGCCTGGCTTAGAGGCCTGTTAGGGGAGCAACAACATTCCTCAGTGTCACAACGTATCACAATTCCAACCTGATTTCCTGGTTTGCAAAGTGCTGTTTCTGTCTCTTTCGCCTCTGCTTAGTGATCATTAGCAGGCTCCCTCATTGGCCTCGATTCACAAAGCGTTGAAAAAAACTCTCTTGATAATAAAAAATTTAATTCATGAGGAAAAACCCTGAGAATTTCACTGTTAGTGAATCACCAGATAGTGAGACAATGAAAGTCAGTGGTACTTTTTACTACAGGTAAAAAGGGGTAAAAAGTTCAATACTTTTTTTTAGGAGTAAAAAAGTGCCATTGACTTTCATTGTCTTCCTATCTGGTGATTCACTAACAGTTACATCCTCATGTTTTTTTTCTCATGAATAGAATTTTTTACTACCATGACAGTTTTTCTCAAACTTTTAGTGAATCAAGGCTGATGATAATGATGTATGCAGTGGTTGTCACAATACATTGGAAGAATGCTGTCTTGATAATCCTAGAGCAGTGGTCCTCAACCCTGTCCTCAAGGCCCACCAACATGTCATGTTTTTTGGATCTCCAAATAGCCAGCTCTATTGCTCTGCAGCTGCACCAATTACTCCACCTGTGCATCTTTGTGGAGATCTGCAAAACCTGGCCTGTTGGTGGGCCTTGAGGACAGGGTTGGGGACCACTGTCCTAGAGGACCAAATTAGCCCGTAGGCCTGTCTGGTAGATATAGCTTTATCATTTGAGTTCAGTAACCCTAAAGCTTCTAAATAGCCTCCTCCACTAGCACTCAGCCACATAAGGTGAATAAAACAAAAATGTCACCTAGATCCAACAGTGAGACTAATCCCATGGTGGTAAGCAGGGCTTTCCTATGCTGCCGCTGTGATTGGGTACTGCTCAGTATGCCAGAAATGCGCTGATACCTGCCTATGCTCATTTCACTCATCAGATGTGGCTACTCTGGACTGCCCTGCGAACCCCAATAGTTTGCAGTCCATGCCAACAATCTTCACTGGCTGCCATCACATGCCATAGGTAGGCACCTGGAGTGGGCTTCCAGGACAAGTATGCGAAGCAGGATGTCCCTCATTCAATCCCTCCTCTGCCCTATTCAGTTACCCCTTGTTGACTGGAGGGTCACTTTAAGGCCCCAGCTAATATAAAAAAAAACAAAAAAACTCAATCATAATAATCGCCCCAGTGTGAAAGGGGCCTCAATGTTTGGTGCCTTCTAGGCTTCACTAGCAGTCCCCTCCCTCACTGCAGCTTCCAGAATGCTTAAACTTTAAGCTACCTCCGTTACCTACTCTGACAACCACCAACAACACAAATATAAACCACACTAGGACAGTCCAGGATAACAAAGTCCTGCATGTTGTACCAGAAAGACCTGATTGAGGCTTTCTTTAATAAAAAAAAAATACAGCATAGCCGTGCAGTGGCATCAGGGAAGCATTCCTGCGGGCCCACTGGTAACAAATATTGGAGGCCCCATAGCTTGTACGCAGATGCCTTCCCTATCATCCCACCCTGGTTATGCGCTCCAGGTGGTAATGATGCTAGGAACCCAGAGTAGGTGCTCTATTGCACCAATTATAATCTGCTCCTGGGTCAAATTGATAAATATATATATTTTTCTCCCTTATGCCATATCACAGATCCATCTTGTGTTGCACAAGCTTATTCCGGGGTGCTGCTATTGTGTTTAAATGCTTGCAGTAAAAAGGGTTCATGGCTCTCCGTTAAAGCCCACAGCTTTTTCCACTTAGTTGCACAGCCAGAACTTTGGGCAAAAGTTGAGTAATCCATGTAAATATTCTGGCCTGGTAAGGCCTTAACAGAAAAATAGAAAAGACAAGATGTAAGTATTAGCCTTTTGCGTTCGCTGCTGTTTAATTTCGCGTTTGGGTCATTCTGAACCTTTATAGTAAGTGAGCTGCTTGTATACCACTACCCCATTCATTGCATAGCTGCCAATCATGTGCCTGCTGTTGACCAATTGGGTTTGCAGAGTTGGTTTGCACATCAAGCCTGAAAGGTTGCTAGTGGTCATTTGTTTGGCTGCTGTTGGCTGCCGTACAACTGAATTAGAAAGTAGTGACTTAAAGTGGACTAAAAGCCAGCTCGATCAGCTCCCGGGGATCGATTACCCCAAAATGGCATCCAAAATCGGAATGCCCCGCTGTGTGAAACCCCCCAGGTTGCCCCATTCAATTACCTCGTTTCCCGGTCCCACGGCCTGTCCAAGAGCCGCAGCCGCATCCCGCTATACCTCTAGCAACACGTGTGCCCGCACCAGGCATTTGTGAATGGCCGGCGCGGGCATACTCCCTGTTATAGGAAAGCGGAGGATGTGGCTGTCAGAGCCGCTGCTCTTAGACGCGCCGTAGGACTGGGAAGAGGTAAGTTGGTCTCGGCGTCCTGTGGGGTTTCATACAGCGGGGTGCCCCCAGGGAAAGGACCAAAACCCAGGATTGTCAAAATCCTGGGTTTTGGTCCACTTTAAAGCAGAATAAAACCCAACCAGGCCTGGCCCTGGATTCTAATTGCTGAGCGTAGAGCTGTTTGCCAAGCATTAATATGCTTGGCAAACAGCTCTGATTGGATGTGAGCCCACACATGCACTGTATGACCAGTGAAAGGTACCAGTGCTTTTTTTACAGGCAAGCTAAGGGGTTTCACATAGCGGGTGTTCCTTCTTCAGCAGGGCATCCCAAATTGGGGCAAGGAACAAAAACTGGGCTAGTCATAATCCAGTGTTTTGTCCCACTTTAACTTTACTTTCTTTTTAATAACCCCCGTGAAGTTTTTTTCACCATAATGAGGGTATCCTTGAACAGTGTTAGACTGGAGTACCTTGGGGCCCACTCTTAACCTATATACAAATAATACAAGACCACTCCTAATGTGTGACTGAGAGAACAGCATAGGTGATGACCTGGTTACAATGACAATTCAACTGAGTTATTATTAGCTGTGTATGAACTGTGGTGTGTTTCTTGATAGAAAATCTGTCATTTTTATTTATTTTTTTTTATTATTGGGATGAGGCATTATTACGGAGCTTGTTACAGAGCCGCACCCGGTAAACCCTGGCTGGACAAGTTCAAACACAGAAACAGCTGCAGTTCTTCGTAACGTTCTCCATCAGCCGGGGGGGCTGTCTTTATGTTCTGTGCCTGTACTTGTGGCGGATATACATGCCTTAAACTTTCTATGTATTCTCTCTCTATAGGGGATGGTCGGAATCCAATGATCTCAGCCCCATGGACCACAAGGACACAGAAACTGCCTCTGCAGGCCCCCGAGCGCCATACCGCAGCAACACCGCCTGGCAGTGGAGCGGCTCTGCAACCCATCATGGGGCCAGCCCTTCTCAAAAATGGGTGACTCCCAGCCAAGCGCATTCACTTAACCGGCTACCTAAACAGGTTTCAGCTGTGCCTGTACGAGAATCGCAAGCACTGCACAACGGCAGGAGGTGAGTGAGCCCCCCCTGTGACCGGAATCTGGAATTGCAACAATAAGTGGGCCGAGCCTTTGTTTTAGAGTACTTTCTTATTATCTGCTGCAGAGAAATGTGCTTTCGTCTGTTCTTACCTTCTTCAATTCCCTTTTCAGCAGTGACTGGCTGTTAGGTCAATGAGGCAGTAACTGAAGGACAAACAATTTGTTCCTTTGGGTTTCAAGGGGCCTACCAGCTCGGTTATTGATTTGCTTTTAACATTAGTGGACAAAAAAAATTAGTCTAACTGAAGCAGAGACCTGAACCCTCTTGGTTCACAGGGACACACAACTAAACTAATCCACACCATCGGCCCTGTATTAAAGTTGTGCACACCTGTATGCGCTTTACTGCAGTGTGCAGCTGTTTTTCTATCCCCTGCAAGCTTTATAGCTAATTTTGGGATTCCTCTAGATGTTTAATTTGGATGCCACAGGGATCGCTTTCTGACGTTTATGTTCACATTAAGCTGCTGGTTTTGCTGTTTGACCCTCACGACAGTCCAGCCTGTCTATTAACTAGATGGGATGCTCATTTAAAGTGGTCCCACCCTGATGTCTGAGACTCCCTCCCACTGGGGCATCCAGATTCGGGATGCCCAGTAAACCTTCTCCCTGATCCAGTGTCACATGCGCGAGTGGCAGCCGCTCCCTGCTATACGTTTATCAGGATGCGCGCCCATGCCAGGCATTTGTGAATGGCCAACATGGGCACTCTCCCTGTTAGAGGTCAGTAGGGATGCAGCCGCCGGCTAGTCTCGGCTGAAGTGCACTAATTGGGTGGGATGCCATGCATGTGCTGTAGGACCGGGGAAAGGTCATTTGGAGAGGCCAACCTGGGGGTTTTGGTCCACTTTAAAGCAGGGCAAAACCCCCAAACCCATAGGTGCTCAGGGATGGACACCTGTTTTAGAGAAGCCCGTGGTTCCCTTGTGAACCAAAGCTGGGTGGTGTAGATTGTGATCTAGGCAATCAGTAGGGAGGGAAAACCTAGGGGGCCACACCCAATCAATGATGTAGACCAGGGTTTTGCCAAATTCCCATTTTCCAATTGCCTTGCCTACCACCCAATGCAAAGTTTCCTAGGGTATAGGTCAGCTTTAACAAGGACCTATATGGTACTTCCTGGCCTAACTGTGCAAATATGCTAAAGACTGTAGCCTGTAAGCTTGGCTCATGGTGGAACTATACTCTCTCTTTGTCTCTCTATGCCCCCCCCCCCCCCCCCCCTGCTCTTCACACCTGTTGGCTGTCAGTACTGCCAAAAGGGAACTGAAGGCAGATCCTTTGACTAGAATTTCACTTGGATTGGTGGAGCAATGTGATGAGTTGTAAAAGCCAGGGGTGGCCAACTCATTTGACCATAAACGGCATCTAGACCATTAAAAGGGTTTACAATGACTCTATCACCCCTCTTACTATGCTAAATTGTATTTGCAATCTGCCTCCCCTTCATTTGCATATCCTTTATGTTAATCCAAGTTTTGATCCAACCAACACCAATTGGTGTTGCCTTCTTTTGTTGTGGCTTGAAACAAGAAGGCAGCATATTTTTGTTGTTTTAACAAAAACGCAAAAGCATCATATTATGTTTTATGTCTGTTAGTGACCCCTTTTAGGGCACTGGGGAGAGGCGATGGGGTAAGTGTCAGCAAATGGGTTACAGATTGACAAAAACAGAAATGAACCCCACAGTTTCTAAAACTGTAAAAATTGTCAAAACGCTTTCCCCCACCCCTTCCCGTGCCGATTGGCTAATCTTAAGTTTGTTGAGTGATGTGGCATGCCCATGGCCACATCCTCAGACCTGTAATCTGATTTGCTCTCCCACCCCTAGCCTATCTGACTGGTTGGGCGACAGAGCGCACCGTATCTCTAAAGATACTGGGGATACCCACTGGAAAGGTGGGTTTCCTTGGGCGATCCCAGGGGTTTCACATAGGGCTAAGTCAGGGATCCCAAAGAGCCTTTTGGTCCGCTTTAAGTGTCTGTTAATACTGTGGTCATTTGGTCGGTAGCACAATTGAAGTGTCTCTTAGAATTTTAGCATGGTACAATAGAATGCAGATCAAAGTACTGGGCACCATGCTGTCAAGAGCAATTGAAGGTTCAGTGCTACATGAAAGTTGTCCTGTACTATGCTAAATATATAAAGCTGCTTCTGCTGTGCTATCTTTTCCTAAAACATTTTCTTTTGCCACCATTTTCTTTTGCCACCATGCCTGTGGGCATGCTACTGTAGGTCTTCCCTTTTTCTAGGCCCCACTCTCTTGCCTCTCTGCACAGGATGTGTGTTTGGAAATTGCAGTAATTAGGGCTGACCTAATCTTGAAAAACTGGCACAGCGTGTGCCGCGGAGACCGCTGAGAAAGGTGTGACGAGGGAGGAGATGCCCAAGGGGCTGCCTAGCAAGCTGTCGGCAACTTCTCATTTCAATCATTTCACTTTACACAGGCCGGTGAGCTATCCGGAGACTCCGTATACCGCCACATCTCCGACAGCCATAGATAAAGGACAGCCTTACCGACACCCCTCTGGAAGCTTCTCTACCCCAACCTCCTCTGGAGGAGGCTACAGCCGCTACAAGCTGACTCCAGACAGGTGAGAGCTGAAGGCCATGCTGATAAGCTACTTTTATATACTGGGATATAGTGAGTGAATGGAATGGCGCATGTCTTCTGGCCCTTTGGGTGTTTGTAAACTATGGAGACAGCCAAGGTTATTTTTCTTGCTGTCAATCTGTATGTTACCTGATCACCTACTGGGACACGGACAATAAACAGTTTGATAATATAGCTAATGGATTATTAGTCCTGCCCACCATCCTTGGCATTCCAACAGTCAGGTAACAATAACATCTCTGCTCACTAACAGCTAAAATGCTACAGGTATCTTTTTATGTCTCTGGTAAAAATAATTCCTTTGCAGTTTTGGTGTCTGGAGCAGGTGAGGTTTATTATAAATAAAATACACTTCTGGTTTAAGTGAACCTCCAGTCAAAAAAAAAATCAAAAGTAAATTGCTCCCTTAAAACCCCCTCTGGCCATCAGTCATGTAAATTATTTGAGAGGGCTTACTCCTGGGCACAGGGTGCTAGGGCATCCCTTACTATGCACCACTCTTATGTGTCCTTTTTTGTGTGTTACAGGTGTCCCCGTATAAGTGCATTTTAAGGGGTATCTCCTGGTCCTGGGGTCCCTAGCTATAAACATTGTCCACCCCCAAAAAATCCTCCCACCGGGACTTTAAGGGGCATCCCAGGTTGCTTATGCGTAATTCCCTACGGTCTCGCGACTGACCACAAAAATTCACCATATGGGGGCTCTGCAGGATTCCAGGCCCGGTATCCCTTCGGGACAATCCGGGCCGTGTGGGGTATCCCTTATGGGAGAGAATGTGCTGATCTGTATACCATGCGCACAAAAGGCCATAAAGCGGCAGTCTGGTACCCAGCCTTCTGGGTCGGCTCCTCCCGCCTCATCGCCTTCCCCTCCCCACCTGATCCGTACCCCAAGTGACACTGGTACTAGTGGGGAGTCGCTTTCTCATGTTTGGGCTAAGTTGGCCAGCATAGAGAAAATGATTGCTAGCACGGTGGGCAAGAAGCCCCAGGCTAAAATAAGACAGTTGTCGTCGGCCCAGCCCTCGTGGGACACTGACGATGAATCCGCTGAATTGTCCGATTATTCCCCGCTTGAGGAGGGGGAATTGGATTCAGGGGCTGACTATGGTCAGCCTGGGAATTCCAATGCCGGGCAGGCGCTGGGGGATGCCGTTGATACGGCCACTGTTTTGTCACATTTATTGGAGGTGTTGGATATTGATCCACCTGAGGCGCCCCCTCTTAAGAAGGGGGAATTTTTTGGGGCCTACAAGCCCCGTCTGGAATTCCCTACCCAGGGTCACTTTGATGCGCTGATACTTAGGGAATGGGAGAGGCCCTGTCGGCTCCCTGGTGTGCCTCAGGGATGGGATAAGAAGTATCCCTTTCCGGCGGTCAAGCGCTGGTCTTCTCCTCCCGAGGTTGACGCGCCTGTGTTAGGGTTGACCAACTCTTCTGTACTGAACACCCCTGATGCCTCTTCCCTTAAGGATGGCGAGGACAAGTGCCTTGATCAGATGGCGTGCCACGCATTTGCCAACGTGGGCTCGGCCCTGCGACCGGTTAGTGCATCTGGTATGGTGTCGCTTGCTACCAGCTCTCTTATCAGGGACTGATTGAATAACGCTCAGCTGGATCCAGCTAGCGCTGAGTTCGCTGTACTTAAGAAGTGCGAATTGGTCATGGATTTTGTCATGGCTGCGATGGAAGACTCCATTGTCGTGTGTAGTAGGACGTCAGCCTTGCTGGTGGCCATGTGCAGACTGGTCTGGCTCCGTCAGTGGACAGCGGACGTTGGAGCCAAGAAGTCACTCACAGCTCTCCCCTTCTTGGGGGCGCGGCTGTTTGGAGATAAATTGGATGCTGTTGCTAAAGGCGGTAAGTTACCTCAGCGGAGGAAGCAGCGCCGTCCCTTTTGGGGGGGCGGCTCGTTCACTCCTTCCTTTCGAGGGGCCAGAGCGTCTAGGGTCTGGCCTTCTTGGGGCTCAGGGGCTCGTCCTGGAACAGAGGCAGAGGTCGGGCACGTCCCGCGGCTGCCTGGGGTTCCAAGCCCAAGCCTGCCATTAAACCGGCTCAGCAATGAAGGGGTGCCCTCACCCGTAAGGGTGGGGGGACTGCTGCGACTCTTCTTCCGGGAGGGCCCGGGAGGTCACAGACAATTGAATCTTGGAAGTGGTCTCCTCCGGGTACAAGCTGGATTTCGAGTACTGGCCGCCCCCAAGATTCTTAAGGTCTCGGGTGCCCTCGGACCCTCAGGCTGCGCAGGGGCTCCCTTCCCTTCGGTCTGACCTCGGGTCTTCACCAAGGTTTTGGCGGGCGTAATGGCTCTGCTCAGATCTCAGGGCATTCGCATTGTGCCTTATCTGGACGATCTGTTGATTTCTGCTTCTTCCCTTCAGCAGGCAGAACTGGACACCCTCCAGGTGGTGTTGACCCTGGAGAGATTCGGGTGGGTGATCAACCGCACCAAGTCTTCTCTCTCCCAGTCTCGAGTGATTTCATTTCTGGGCATGATTCTGGATACCAGTCGGGCCAGAGTGCTTCTGCCCCAGACCAAGGTGCAGTGGATTCAGGACCTGATCCGTCTTCTTCTGGCCAGCCCTTGCCCCTCTATCCGGCAGGGGATGAAACTGGTGGGCCTGATGGTGTCCTCCTTCGAGGCGGTGCCGTTTGCACAATTTCACATGAGATCTCTTCAACTTCTCCTATTGACGTATTGGGACAGGTGCCCACAGTCATCGGATCAACCTTTCAGGATGTCTCCCAGGGTTCGGCAGTCACTTCGGTGGTGGCTGGACTTGAGCAATCTGGCGAAGGGCAGATCCTTTCTGGTCCCTTGTTGGGAGACGGTTACCATGGATGCCAGCCTGTCGGGCTGGGGAGGTTATTGGAAGAGTCATCAGTTCAGCGGGGTGTCAATGTATTGGAGCTCCGAGCCATTCGTCTGGTTCTGGCTCGGTTAACCCCACAGTTACGGGGTCTTCCGGTTCAGGTGCGTTCGGACAACCGAACGGCAGTGGCCTACATAAATCACCAAGGAGGGACTCGCAGCAGGAGTGCCCTCAGGGAAGTCTCTCTGATCCTGCGATGGGCGGAAAGCAATGTTCCTTGTCTTTCGGCAGTTTACATTCCGGGGTTGGAGAATACGGAGGCGGATTCCCTGAGCAAGGCGTCCTCTCGCCACGGAGAGTGGTCTCTCAAACCCGAGGTCTTTCTGGATCTTTGCTGCAAGTGGGGGACTCCAGAGGTGGATCTCTTTGCCTTGAGGCACAATCACAAACTTACGCCATTTGTGTCTCTTTCTCAGGATCCCCTGGCCTTGGCAGTGGATGCCTTGTCTCTGGCGTTGAAGGACCTGGGTTTTCTGTTTATGTGTCTCCATGCTGGGCAGGGTGGTTCGCAAACTGGTTCTAGAAGGGGCACCAGCGATTCTGGTGGCTCCAAGGTGGCCAAGAAGGGTTTGGTACGCAGATGTCATAAGGATGGCCGTAGACCAGTGCCGGCTTCCTCTGATACCTGCTATCCCAGGGTCATCTACTTTACCCCAATTTACAAACGCTGGCTTGGACGGCCTGGCTGCTGAAACCTTCATCTTGAAAGAGGAAGGTTTGTCTGAGGCGGTTGTTCAGACCCTGATTAGGGCTAGGAAGTGGTCCTCTTCTGGCATTTACTATAGGACTTGGAGGTCCTATATTGATTGGTGTGAGGCTAGGGCCTTGCCTTGCAGGGTTTTTTCTGTACCCAGGATTTTGGAGTTTCTTCAGCATAATCTGGACCTGGGGCTCCAGCTTAGTACTCTGTCGGTTTTCTTCCAGAGGTCTTTTGCTTTACACCCGCTGGTTAAGACCTTTTTCCAAGGGGTGGCGCATGTGCAGCCCCCTCGAAAAGCTGTAGTTCCTGTTTGGGACTTGAATTTGGATCTTTCGGCTCTGCAGGGTCCGCCTTTTGAGCCGTTACATGATATTGCTCTTTCGGTTCTCACTCAGAAGGTTGCCTTCTTGGTGGCGATTACCTCGGTTCGGCGTGGCGTGGCGGCTCTGTCGATTCAGGCCCCTTACTTTGAGAGACACCAGGATAAGGTGGTTTTTCGTTTTAAACCGGATTTCCTTCCTAAGGTGGTGTCTGCTTTCCACCTCAATCAGGATATTGTTCTCCCTTCCTTGTGTCCTAAGCCTAACAATGACAAGGATAGGGTTCTGCACAATTTGGATGTTGTTCGCTGTGTGAAGTACTATTTGGTGACTACTTCTTCCTTCCGCAAGAAGGACGCCCTTTTCGTGGTGCCCTGTGGGCCCAGGAAAGGTTTGGCACCTGCTAAGTCTACGATTAGCAAATGGATTCGTCAGGCCTATTTTGCTAAGGGGAGGACTCCCCCTTTTAGGGTCACTGCGCACTCTACTCGTGCTGTGGGTGCATCCTGGGCTTTTCAGCACCAGGCTTCTGTTGAACAATTTTGTAAGGCTGCTACTTGGTCTTCTGTTTTCTTTTTCCAAGTTTTACAAGGTTGATGTACGGGCTTCAGCGGATGCTGTTTTTGGCGGAAAGATTCTGCAAGCTGCAGTGGTTTGAGTTGGTGCATTCTTTACTGTTTATGGTTCCCACCCTTGACGGACACTGCTATTGGATGTCCCAACTTATTGAAGCGGAGTGTATGTCACACTTGGAATAATACCGTTTTGTGATTACTCACCTTTAAAACGGATATTATAAGTGTGACATACAGTCCGCTTCACCCACCCTGTTTGGTATTCTGGATCCTTTATATGGTGAACCATTGTTTTTTGTTAATCTTGTTATATTTGTTTCTTCCTGGTCCCTTTACTGCTATCTTACACTGGTGAATTGGTGGGAGGTCCCAGGTAGTTATGGACCGGGAGGGGCTTCTTTTTTTGCATTCATCTGTGCAGAATTTCGCCCTCTACTGGAGAATAACCCAACTGTCAAGACTTATTGAAGCGGAGTGTATGTCACACTTAAAATATCCATTTTAAAGGTGAGTAATCACAAAACGGTATTTTTATGCTGCTGCAGCAGTTACTTTTGGACCATAGGACTGGGTTTTGTTTTCCCTTTAAAGTGGACCTCAAGACAAATAACCATCTTGACGTTCTAGTTGTATGCCCCCAAAAACATCCAGGCAACTATATTGCCCCTTCTGAATTCCTGGGCTCCACAGCAGCTGCAGCTAGTCCCCAGCATCCCCACGGGCAACCAATAGAGTTCACAGGGCATCTGTGCACACCAAATCTCACTGGCATTCAAGTCAGACACACGAGAGATTTATCCAAACTTTGGGCTATTTCAAGGAATTCATAGTGGACTAGTTAAGACTAGTTCAAACATTTTAAATAATAGGCCCTATACAACATTTAGAAGGAATGCTCCAGCTGACTAGTGCTCTGAAACGAACAATTTTCCAAGATCGGGTCCCACTGTGTGCACTCCATTTTTCGAAGCTAGTTTATAATTTACAAGCAAATAGGTGAACAAGTGACTACAATGCATGGCTTCATTCACTGCAAGAAGCTTGCGTTGGGATGATAAGTTTCAGAGCACCAAAAGGCGAGAGAGTTTTTTCCTTAGTTTTTTTCCTAGATGGGGCCTTCAAATTACACTATGTAAGGTTACTGCCTTTTCAACTTGATGTTAAATTTTACTACAAATATAAAAAATAGCAAAACTGCTTCTGTGTGTTTTTCAGTGCAGCAAATTGCATGCACATGAAAGAATTAATGATGACCATGGGGCTAGTTGTCAATGCATGTGTTGCAGTGCATTTTCAGTCAGGATGCATTTTTGGGGGGCCTTTGGATAGGTGGGGATCTATAAATTGCTCAGAAAGAGCAATCGTGATTTATTGGCAGCACCTATAAATCTACAACACTATATTTAAAACTAATATGTAAGACATAATCCAAAACCAGATGAAAGTACACCAATACAAACCCAATATACAGTGCCTACTATCCCCTATAAATACAAATATTCCTGAAATGTATACAGCCATCAAGTTTGTGCGCTTATGAGCCAACACTAGTTTGATATTGTGCGCAGGTCATCCACTGTGCTAGAGAGTAATTATAAAGCATCAGCACTAGGCAGACTCATGTTTCATGTAATATATAGGAACACCATACACACCAAGCAGGCTAATAATAACGCTAATGAATAATAAAAGAGGCTGTGGTCACCAATGCAGTGAGTTAATTGTTTGATTTTTTTAGACATATATATATATATATATATATATATATATATATATATATATATATATATATATTTTAGACATATATATATATATACTGTATATATATATATATATATATATATATATATATATATATATATATATATATATATTGTGCTGTTCACAAACACTATCCAATCTTACTGAGCTAGAGCTTTTTTGTAAAGATTGGACAAACATTTCAGCCTATAGATGTACAAAGCTGTTAGACACATAGCCCAACATACTTGCATCTGTAATTGCAGCTAAAGGTGGGTGCTACAAAACATTGACTCAAATATTTTATTTGAATTTGGGAAAGCATTCATCCTTATTCTAAGTGTACAGCATGTCCTGTTCCAGAAGATATTCCTTACTCTTGGGTTATACATCCAGTAGATGGCGCTAGACTGCAGAGACAGAAAAGTGTCTCCTCCCGGCCCCATATATACCAGGGACCTCCCACAAATTTCCAAGTTCTTCTCTGCAGTCTGGGCTGAGATGACTAGAAGATGGCTCTCTCTACTCGCAGGTGAGCGGGGCTATTAGCCTGCGGCCCTGTAGGACTATTCCCACCTGTTTCCTTTTACTGCCTTCCAGCTTAGGCTGCACTGGTTCGGGTGAAGGTAGGCAGCACCGCTGTCAGATGCTAAGGACCGCTGCTCCAACCGCTGTCCCCCACCAAAGGGTAGGCGGTATAGGCCCATGGTGAGCCTTATGGGATGCCCCTCCCGCGTCTTCTTCCCCTCGCCCTCTGTCCCCGTAGTTGGCTCCTTTTAGGCTGGCCGTCGCTTCCCCTTCGATCTCCCTGGTAGATCTCGGGGGGAGGGGGGGCGCATGTCTGGACTTTATAGTTGTGTGATGATCCCTTTTGAATTGATTGCACTGGTTTCCTTTGCCGCTGCCGCATGCTTGTACTACGCTCAGTTGTCGGCGGCGACATCGCCTCAGGCGCTCCTGCGCCATCATTGGCTGGCCTTGTCAGGTGGGCGCGTTGACATGCTCTTCGGGGGGGGGGCCTTGCGGCTGACGCGCTCTGCATCGCTGTCTCCGCGGCCCGCCCCTCGAGGTATATGCGGGCGCCATTTTAGCTCTCTGCTGCGTGTGTCTTTCGTTCCCCTATTGCGGTCCGTAAGTGCCCCTGCGGGCTGATTTATTTTGTATTTCTCTGTATTGCATATTGCTTATGGGATCTTTTTGCTTTTGTCTTGCAGGCGGGTCAAACCTTGTGGTTTCTCCCGGTCCTATCCCCTCTATTTAGTGTTAACTTTTATTGGAGGGCTATCGTATTCCCTTACCTCCCACTTCCCTAGCGGGTTATTGGGGCATCCCGGGTCAATCCCTATTGGCCTGTTGTGCTGTGATAATCACCATATGGAGGCTTCTCAGGATAATGTGCTCGGGGTTCCTTCGGGACAAGCCCGGCTGTGTATGGCGTGTGGGGTATCCCCTGTCAGTGACGACGTCAGGGTTTGTGTACCCTGCGCCCAGCAGACGCTTGCGCTGCTGTCTGGGTTACCTGTGGCTGGGTCTAGTGCTGCGCCCCCTCTGGCTTCGCCTACCCCCCCACGCTTACACCTGACTCCCAGTGAGGTGCATACCAGTGGGGAGTCTCAACCTGATTTGGCTGCCTGGGTAGCCAGCATTGAAAGGCATAATGCCGGGTCTGGTCCGTGTAAGGCTCCTGATAAGCGGTGGCATCTGGCACCCTGTGTTACTCTCTTTCCTGTGGAAGCTGAGGAGTTTTTTTATATTACTTGATATACCCCCCCTGGAAGAGGGGGAATTATTCTCTGATTCAGAATCATCTGAGGATCAGCCTAGGGGTTATGCCGAGTCTGGGTCTGACCCATGGGCTTCAGATGATACTGATAGACTTTTGGCTCACATTTTTGAAGTGCTCTGTATCTCTCCTCCTGTCGTGGCCCCGCGGCAGCAGGGGGAGCTGTTTCATACGGTTAAACCACGCTTGGAGTTTCCTGAACAAACTCATTTTAATAATCTGGTGCTCAAAGAGTGGGAACAGCCTAGCAGGCTTCCCGGGGTACCAAAGAGTTAGAATAAGAGGTATCCCTTTCCCGCTGAGATGGTTAAACATTGGTCATGTCCTCCCGAGGTGGATGCACCAGTTCTGGGGTTGTCTAACACATCCGTCATGCATTCCCCTGACTCCACTTAGGGATGGGGAGGACAGGCGCATTGATCAGCTGGCTTGCCATGCCTTTGCCTGTGTGGGGACCGTGCTCCGTCCGGTCTGTGCCTCTGCCATTACGGCTGTTGCTATTAAAAGCCTGCTCAGGGGTCTCTTAGACGGGGCTCCTGATGATGCAGGTAGTGAAGAGTATAGAGCTCTTCTGCGTTGTGAGGAATTTGTTGCATATGTTCTCTCTGCCTTGGATGATACCATTAGAATGTGTGGCAGGGCATCTGCCTTGTTGGTGGCGATACGTCGCTCGGTTTGGCTGAGCCAGTGGGCAGCTGACAACGCTGCTATGAAGGCTCTCACTGGGTTTCCCTTCAAGGGGCTGCGCCTCTTTGGTGAACGTTTGGACTTGTTTGCTAAGGGAGGTAAGTTGTGTACAAAACAAAGCAAAGTTTCCGCACTCCAGATAAGGCAGGAGTGCTCGATCCGGGGCAGTCCCAAGCCCCAATAATCCTTGAATAGAAGAAGAGTTGGATCCGCACTTCCTTAAAATGAGTACTTTATTTCAAAAAAATTTTTGCTAAAATCATTGGTGTCTCCAAGAGTAATCAAAAACATCCATGCAGGATAAAATCAATGCAGACATGGGCAGGAAAAGAGAGTGGGCCCCTCTGACGCGTTTCGGGTCTTTTCACAGGCCCTTAATCATAGATGAGGAGGTAAGTTGCCTCAGCGTAGAAGACAGCCCCGGTTCTTTCGGGGTTCAGGTGCCTTTTCTCCTTCCTTCAGGGGCTCCAGAATTGGATGGGGAGCTTCCTTTGCTGGGGCCCGTGGAGATTTTTGGGGGAGGGGCAGAGAACGTGGCCGCCCTGGCCCCTCCTGCCGTCCCAAGCCTAAGTCCTCTCCCAAGCCCCCTCAGGCATGAAGGGTCGCCCTCACCCCTCCGGGTGGGGGGAAGGCTTCGGCTCTTGGCTCATGTCTGGAGGCGTCATGTCTCAGACCGGTGGATTCAGGAGGTAGTATCCTCCGGTTACAAGATAGAGTTTGCAGCCTGGCCGCCCCCAAGATTCATCAAATCTCGGTTAGCTCAAAAACCCGTCAGCTCAGGGTCTGTCCCTGGCTGTCCAAGGCCTTCTGGAACTAGGTGTCATCTGCTGGGTGCCCTTGATTATTCCAATCTTTTCATTGTTCCCAAAAAGGATGGGTCCATCAGACCCATCCTGGATTTGAAGCTCCTCAACAAATTTGTCAGATTCAGACACTTTCGCATGGAGACTCTGCGCTCAGCTGTGACTTTCCTACGCCCAGGGGACTTCATGACCTCTGTAGACATCAAGGATGCTTACCTTCACGTACCTATCTTTCCAGGTCATCAGAGATTCCTCAGGTTTGCTCTGGAGGATCAGCACTACCAATTTGTGGCTTTGCCCCTCGGTCTCACCTCGACTCCCAGGGTATTCACCAAGGTGCTGGCAAAAGTGATGGCTCTGCTGAGATCTCAGGGCATTCGCATTCTTCCCTACTTGGACAACATGCTTATCGCTTCTCAGTCCTTCCATCAGGCAGAGCTGGGCACTCAGCGGGTGGTGTCCACACTGGAGTCATTCGGTTGGGTGATCAACCATCCCAAATCTTCTCTGTCTCCTTCCATGGTGAAGTCTTTTCTTGGCATGATTCTGGATTCATCTCAGGTCAAGATCTTTCTTCTTCAGCAGAAGGTGGAGAGTCTTCAAGAGAAAGCTCAACTCCTTCTGTCTTGCCCTCAACCATCCATCACCCTGTCGTTTGTTTTCTATTCCTAGAATTCTGGAGTTTCTGCAACATGGTTTGGATCTGGGTCTCAGCTCAGTACTCTGAAAGGTCATGTTTCTGCCTTGGCTATCTTTTTCCAAAGATCCTTTGCTCAGCATCCCCTGGTCAAGACCTTCTTCCAGGGGGTTACTCACAAGCGTCCCCCAAGTAAGCCTATGTTACCAGTCTTGGACTTGAACCTGGTCTTATCTGCCCTGCAGGGGTCTCCCTTCGAGTCCTTGCAAGGAGCCCCTTTGTCCATTCTTACGCTTAAAGTGGACCAACACCCTGGGGTGATCGGCCCGGGAATCTATAAGATTCCCGGGCCGATCACCCCCCACCCCGCGGGACATCCGAGATCGGGATGTCCCGCGGGGTGAAACCCCCCCCAAGCACCCCAACTCACCTACCTTATCTTCGGCGGCGGCCGGCCGCCGCCTCCCTCGCGCCCCTGTAGGCGTGCGCGCCTCCGCGCCGGCCGTCTGCGAATGGCCGGCGCGGGGGCGCGCGCGTCAAAAGTGACGCGAGGGAGGCGGCGGCGGCCGCCGCCGCTTAGACGTTCCGGTTCTCCCCTTGTACGTCGGCGCTGGGAGCGGGGAGAGGTGAGTTTTTCGGGGGGTTAGGGGGGGTTTCACACAGCGGGGCACCACGATCGGGGGTGCCCCACCGAAGTGGACCAGGACCCAGGATAGTCAAAATCCTGGGTGTTGGTCCACTTTAAAGTGGACTTTTTGGTGGCCATCACTTCTGTGAGGCGTGTTTCTGAGTTGGCGGCGCTTTCCATCAAGCCTCCTTACTTTGAGAGACACCAGTACAAGGTGGTGTTTCGTTTTAAGCCAGATTTTCTGCCAAATTCTAAGGAGAGGGTTTTACACTCTCTGGATGTGGTCAGGACCCTGAAGTTCTATTTGGTGGCTACTGAATCCTTCAGGAAGACTGACCCTCTCTTTGTGCTCCCGTCTGGATCTAAGAAGGGTCTGGCTCCGGCTAAGTCCACTATCAGCAAGTGGATCCGTCAGGCTGTGATACAGGCCTACTCTGCTAAGGGGAAGGAGCCTCCCTTCCGCCTTACTGCTCATTCTACTCGTGCTATTGGTGCATCTTGGGCTTTTCAGCACCAGGCTTCTGTTGAACAAGTTTGCAAGGCCGCAACTTGGTCTGATGTTAAGGCCTCAGCAGATGCTGTTTTTGGCCGCAAAGTTCTGCAGGCGGCAGTGGTTTAAACTGTCTGCTGTTACTTTTGGGGATCCAACCCTACCTTACGGACACTGCTATTGGATGTCCCAAGAGTAAGGAATATCTTCTGGAACAGGACGTGCTGTATACTTAGAATAATACAATTCTGTGATTACTCATCTGTAGAATTGGTATTATATGTATACAGCACGTCCTGTTCCACCCCACCCTTGTTATCATTAGTCTTAGTCTTTAATTTTTTATAATGGTTATAGTTCTCCCGGTTTCATTTAACTGCTTTTCAATACTGGGGAATTTGTGGGAGGTCCCTGGTATATATGGGGCCGGAAGAAGCCACTTTTCTGTCTCTGCAGTCCAGCGCCATCTACTTAGCACCAAGCAGCGGTGCTGCCTACCATCACCTGACCAGCGCAGCCTAAGCTGGGAGGCAGAGAAAGGAACGGGTGGGAATAGTCCTACAGTTCCGGAGGCTAATAAGTCCCGCTCACTGCGAGTAGAAAGAGCCATCTTCTAGTCATCGCAGCCCAGACTGCAGAGAAGAACTGGGGAATTTGTGGGAGGTCCCTGGTATATATGGGGCCGGGAGGAGCCACTTTTCTGTCTCTGCAGTCCAGCGCCATCTACTGGATGTATAACCCAAGAGTAAGGAATATCTTCTGGAACAGGACGTGCTGTATACATATAATACCAATTCTACAGGTGAGTAATCACAGAATTGTATTTTCTTTGCACTTTACAAAAACTTGTTAATTTATCACATACAATCTCAATAAAATACAGTTGTTGCTGTAATGTGGAAAAGTTCAATGGGTGTGAATACGTTTTCAAGGAAGTGTGTATAATATATATATATATATATCTATCTTCAAAACTTATTTATACCCCTTGAACTTGCATTTTAAATCCCATCTTGAATCAACCTGCTAAATAAATTGTTGCCAGTCTAACTTGTCCCTAGTATAAATCGGGTAAAATAAGTATTGAACACGTCTCCAATTTTCAAAGTAAATATATTTCTAAAGGTTCTGTTGACATTCTCACCAAATGTCAGTAACAACACTTTCAATTTACACATGCAAAGAAATCAAACCATGAATGTCCATAAATTAAGTTATTTGAAATTATGGGAAATTACACCACAGAGAAAAGTCATGAACACATGAAGAAAGAGGGGCAAAAAAACATGGAAAGTCATGACACCGGCTGAAATCTGTTAGTAATTAGAAACCAATGCTGTCACTTAGTGCAGATTAATATCAGCAGGTTCAACTAAAAAGATCCATAGACAAAGAAAAGGGTAGTCCATAAACAAATTGTACAGCTAGGACTAGGACTCCGGCTGTCCCCCAATTAAAACCATAGACAAAGGAAAGCATTTCCATCACCGGATGGCGGGTTCATGTGAAACTTCCAATCTATTCCATAATGTTAAAGTGGACCAACACCCAGGATTTTGACTATCCTGGGCTTTGGTCCACTTCGGTGGGGCACCCCAATCGGGGGTGCCCGCTGTGTGAAACCCCCCAGAACGCCTGTAAACACTCACCTCCCCACGCTCCTACGCGGGCGCTCAAGTGGCGTCCAACCACAGCGGCTCTGAGCGCTAGAGGCCGCGTCTCGCGCTTCCTTCTATCAGGGAGCGCGCCCGCGCCGGCCATTCACAAACGGTCGGCGCGGGTGCGCGCCCTGCTAGAGGGAAGCGCGAGACGCGGGGTTAAGGTAAGGTTTGTGGGCGTCCTGGGGGGTTTCACCCCGCGGGACATCCCGATTTCGGATGCCCCGTGGGAAGGGATCTGAACGGCCCGGGAATCTTATAGATTCTCGGGCCTATCCCCCCTGGTCCACTTTAAAAACAAAGTTCATAGGTAGACATGTACATCCCAAACACTTTGCAACATTCAGGTGACGCGTTTCGGGGCACAACACTCCTTACTCTTAATTCATCAGACCGCTGTCACACACTGGCACTTGTAGTCAGAGGAAGATCTTGCCGCCAGACCGCAAACACCTTGCATCTGCCTTGGATGGAACTCTTACCCAGAATGATGTGAAGGCTCCTCCCTTATGGGAGGAAATCTTTAGTACCTTGCCATTTGCCATCAGGATCCTCCCTGATAGGAGTAAACCACATTTACATCACTGGCACATTTGAACTGGGGGCATGGCCTCTGTTCCTCCCTGTCACCGCTCAGCTGACAAGCTTGTATTTCATCTCCTCGTACATTTCGTGTAGACGGTCCATCCAGCGACGACGCAAGGTGTTTACGGTCTGGCGACACAATCTTCCTCTGATGGACTAAAAGTGTCGGTGTGTGATAGTGGTCTGACAGGTAAGAGTAAGGGGTATTGTTCCCTGAAACGCATCACCTGAATGGTGGAAACTGTTTGGGATGCACATGTCTGTCTACATAATGGAATAGATTGGAAGTTTTACATACGGTGCTGGAAACGCTTTACCTTGTCTATGGATTTCATTGTGAGACAGCCGGAGTCCTAGTCCTAGCTGTACAATTTGGCCATAATGCCATTACCTTCTTTACCTATAAAAAGATACAAATATCAAGGTGCCACACGATGGGTAAAACCATTTCTCTGTCAAGACCCTTGCCACCTTATTGTTGCAAAACCTACTAATGGCATTGGTTACAGAAGAATTTGTTAACTACTGAAAGTTCTAGCGTGCACTTTTGGGGCCATAACCCAGAAGTAGCAAGAACATCATTTCATAAACCTGCCATGACCAGGTTCTCCCTACAACATTTCAGGCAGAATAGTAAAATGAATTTAAGAATTGTCCAAGGACAACCTGTGTAGTGCTACAGAAAGACCTGGAATCAGCAGGTACAGTAAGTAATGCACTTAACCTCCATTGCCTATATACACACTCCTCACACAAGACTTCATTGCTGAAGAAAAAGAAGGATGAAGCACCTAAAGTTAAGACACTCCTGTGAAGTCCTGGAAGAATATAGTTTGGTCACATGAGGCCACAGTTGACCTCTTTGGATGCCATAATACACACCGTGTTAGATGTATTTCCTTAGATAATTGTTGACATGTCCAATAATTATTTCCTCTGTTGTATGCCTGCACTTCGCAGTGCTCTATGTTCTGTGCTGCGTTTAGTCATCGTGGAGAACCTGGGGTCGGATTATGTAGACCCATCTTGGCCTTTTATGTACACGACTCTCTAGGGACCTTTATCAGTAAACCATAAATGCAGACCTAGATACGTTTTTATATTATGCCAAATGTGTCTGAGGAGACTTTCATCAGGGCTAAAGCCAGTTTTGGCCTGCACTGTAGACATAGCCTTTTATGTGTTTACTTATGAAATTGTCTAGGATACCATAATCAGTTCCATATCTTAAATGTATATTTTATGTGCATTATTTTTGGGGGTTTGGTAACAGAGACTGCTAAATTGTGAATGATTGCTTCATGTTGTGTTTGTTGCAGGTTTAGCACGCCTCAACGCTCTATACTGCAGGCAGATCCTTACTTCATCCAAGATGATCTGTCCAGCCAAGAGATGACCCCAGACCGCCATAAACCAGGTAAGATTCTGCCATAGTTGTTGCTGTTGTTTATATATTGTATTTTATCCATCCTGGTGTGATTTGGGGGGGGGGGGGGGGGGTCTGCACGCTGCCTGTTATGGAGTAATGGAGTAATTGGGGGGAATTCACCACGTTGCAAGGTATGGTGTAATTGGGGGAATTCACTGCATTTCCTGTCATGGTGTATTTGGGGACATTCTGCATGCTGCTGCTTATGGTGTAATTGGTGGGGGGGGGAGGGGAATTCAGCACGTTGCCTGTTATGGTATTTGGTGGGATTGTACACATTGCCTATTATGCTGTAATTGGTGGGATTCTGTACATTGCCTTTTATGGGGTGATAGAGGGGGATTCTGCGGGGGGGGGGGGCGGGGGGGGGCATTCTGCACGCTGCCTGTTATTGGATGATTGAGGGGAAATTCTGCACACGGCCTGTTATAGGGGGATTGAAAGGACTCTGCGCACTGCCTGATATGGGGTGATTGGAGGGTAATTTTGCACACGGCATGTTATAGGGTGATTGCTGGGTATTCAGCACAATGCCTATTATAGGGAGATTGGGGGGGGGGTTCTGCTTATTGACTATTTTGGGGGGATTCTGCACAGTGCCTGCTATTGACTCCCGGGAATGGGGCATTTTAGCACACTATTTATGCCGGTGATGGTAGGGGGGTTCTGCTATCAGTGCACTATTCCATTCAGAATATATATATATATTTTACTCATTTTCCTATAAACCCCTGGTGTGGCTTATGGTCAGGTGTGAAAAAAAGTGTATCCATTTTACAGATCTAATAAATAGGCAGTATCAGAAATCAATGTTACTCCCATATTAATAATCCGTTAAATACTAATGCTGGCTGAGATCTTATGGGTACTCACACTGTGCTTTACTTTGGGAAATTTAGCAGCATACTGCTGATTATTACATATGCAGCACCACCTAGTGGCTGATGAGTTAATGACAGAGACAGCACCATACTTGCTGCTCTGGATTGAAGAAAATAAGAGCCGGTGTCGGGATGAGGAAATGTTTTTAGCTACATTTATTTTTTCAATTGCTGATAATTTTCCTAGTGCTTACAAACAAAATTAAAAAACTGATGTAATCAAACATCATTATTAAACCTCTAAGGACATCAAATACACTATACATTTAATCTAATCTACCTTGACATTCTCTACAGGCTATTCATTGTCTTTTTAATCACCCCCCCCCCAATAGAATATGTGTCACAAATCCAGTATGGTTCCATAGTAGACAGCAAGGTCCATTCTTGTGTGGTTCCAAATATAATTACAGAGCAGTTCTTGAAAAAAAAACATACTTTTGTGAGCCTATTTTACAGTAAACACTTTTAGGATGTTCCGTGGATGGGAAGGTCTCCTTTAAAGTGGACCAACACCCAGGATTTTGACTATCCTGGGTATTGGTCCACTTCCCCGGGGCACCCCGATCGGGGGTGCCCCGCTGTGTGAAACCCCCCAGAAAGCCCCCAAAACTCACCTCTCCCCGCTCCCACGTGGCCGCGCCGACGGACAAGCTGATTGACAGCAACGTACAAGCAGCTTGCCCGTCGGCACCTCCCGCGCGTCACTCTTGACGTGTGCGCGCCTGCGCCGGCCATTCAGAGACGGCCGGCGCAGGCACGCGCACGCCTAGAGGGGCGCGAGGGAGGCGGCGGCGGGCGGCCGGCCGCCGAAGACCAGGTAGGTGGATTTGGGGGGTTCAGGGGGGGTTCACCCCGCGGGACATCCCGATCTCGGATGTCCCGCGGTGTGTGAGGTGATCGGCCCGGGAATCTTATAGATTCCCGGGCCGATCACCTCAGGGTGTTGGTCCACTTTAAAGGAATTCTAAACTCAATGTCATTAATTAGCCAGCAAGCAGCTCACCTGATGCATGTCCCATGTGCCTCTCCTCCATTTCCTGCAGCGCTGGGTAGAAGCTGTAGCAGGGCTGCTATCACTTCACTCCTCCAGGACCACACAAAAAAACATCCACTTGTCCCTTGGCAAGCATCCCACAGCTGACCCTGAGTAAAGCAGATGTTATTGACTCAAATCTGTGCCATGACCCAGAAATTCTAAAGAAGAATACTTAGAATACATAAGCTATTTACCTATAATCTGTGATTTTTTAAATGCTTTTAAATGGCTCATTTTAAACAGTTCCTGTAAAGGCCTTTAAAGTGGACCCACACCCATTTAGCTAAGCAGGGCTTCCAGATTGCTGGAGCCCCCCCCCCCCACACACACACACACACACACACACACACACACACACACACACACACACACACACACGCATCAGCACCGCAGCCCACTGCAATGCTTACCTTCATCCTCTATTTTCGGCCAAAATGCAGCCCCCGCAATTGGTCGCCGGTGGTCTCATGGGACGAATGCGGCCCCAACCCACGTGACTACCGGCATCCAATGGCGGGGCTGCATTTTGGACAAGGATGAAGGTAAGTGTTGCAGGGGGAAGGGAGACTCCTGCAATCTGGATCCAAAGCCCCCCACCCCGAGCCTGTCGCAATGCAGCCAGGCCTCCGCCCATTTGGTAGGAAAAAAATACTTACCTTCCTGTCTGCCGGCTCAATGCCAAGATTCCTGTAGGCTGAGCCATTCTGGTTTCCATGGCCTCTCTGCTGCCAGCCACAAGGGAACAGGATCTCCCATTGATCGGGGTAGCACTGCTGATGTGTATTTTGCAGTGTGAGTTTATATATGTGCCGGGGAGCACGCAGGCAGCTTCAGAAGTGAGTTCTAACATGGTAGCCCACAAGACAATGGGGGATTGATCCTGCAGGTTGAGAGTTGAGTGTTTCTTTGTTTATATTCTTAGTATACAGTACGTCCTGCTCCAGATATAATACTTACACTTGGGGTTATCCTCCGCCAGATGGCGCTGCACTGCACACACATGCAAAACAGGCTCCTCCCGGCCCTTCAAATACCCAGGGACCCCCCACAAATCCCCAGATTTCTCTGCTGACTGCGAAGACATGAAGTATCACTCTCTCGCAGGTGAGCGGGGCTATTAAAGCCTGCGGCCCTGTTGGACTACTCCCACCCGTCCTCTTCGTGATGTGCCTCCCAGCCTGGGCTGTGCTGGTCGGGTGAAGGTAGGCAGCACCACGCGTGCTCATGGAGCCATGCTCCACCGCAGTCCCCCACCAAAGGGTAGGCGGTTTAGGCTGATGGTGAGCCTCTAGTGGATGCCCCTCCCGCATTATTGCCCCATACCCCGTGTAGCGTTGGACCCTGTTCAAAGGGTCGCCATCCTCCCTCGTTCCCCCCGTAGCTCGGGGGGGAAAAAAAGGGGGGGAGGTGTGTGTGGTGGTCTTAGTGTATTGAGTTACACGTTAAGGCCTTGGTATTGTCCTTGACTTATATACCTGGTGTCAGAGCCGCGCTGTTTCCCTTTTATTGTCTATCGGCCGCCGCCGCACGAGTCTCTTGCCCTTATTGGATGGGCATGCGAACAGGCGTCGCCTGAGACGCTGCGGCGTCTTCATTGGCAAACGTTGTCGGGCACATCTGGAAGTAATCCCCGTTTTTCCAAGTGTGTCATACACTCGTGTTTTATTGTCTGCGTTGACTACTGCCTCAGAGCTTCGCGCTCTTCGGGGGGGCGGGGACCTGGCTTGGCGCGCTCCGCGTCACAGCCCACTCTGGCCGCCCTTCGAGGTTCGATTGGCGCCATTTAGATGCTCATCGCGCGCGCATGGCGGTTTTCATCACTCTTGCTTACTGCGCATGGCTCTGACATCCCTATTCCCATTATGTCTTTCAGACGGTCGAATCCAGTGGCTTCTCCCGGCCCGGTGTAATTGCCAGTTGGACCTAGTATAATTACTCCCACTTCCCTGCGGGTCTTTGGGGCATCCAGGGTAGCTTATAGCGTCAATCCCTACTGGCCTATTGTGCCTATTAATCACCATATGGAGGCATTCCAGGATATTGTGAACGGGGTTCCCTCGGGACAAGCCCGGCTGTGTGTAGCTTGTGGGTTCTCACCTATCAGCGGTGACAATGCACGGGTCTGCGTCCCTTGTGCACAGCAGGCGCTAATGGTACTTCCCGCCCCTCCTGTGGCTGGGCCTGCACCTCGCCTAACTTCACCTACCCCCCCAAGCCTGAGTCTAGCCCCCAATACAAGCGGGGATTCTCATCCTGATGTGGCTACTAGACTGGCCAGTGTTGAAAAATTTCTTGCTAGTTCCCTACGGAGTCTGATGAGTTTTCGTATCTATATGACCATGCCCCTTCGGACGAAGGGGAGCTGCTCTCTGATTCAGAGTCATCTGATGAGAAGTCTAGGGGTCATGACGATTCTGGTTCTGATCACTGGACCCCGGATGATACTGATAAACTGCTGGTTCAGATTTTTGAGGTTTTGTCCATCTCTCCCCCTGTTGCGGCTCCAAGGCAAAGGGGTGAGCTATTTCATACTGCTAAGGCTCGATTGGAATTTCCTGAGCAAACCCATTTCAATAACCTCGTGCTTAAGGAGTGGGAACATCCCAGTAGACTTCCCGGGATCCCTAAGAGTCTGGACAGGAAGTATCCATTTCCTGCTGATATGGTCAAGTGCTGGTCATCGCCCCCCCGCGGTCGATGCTCCTATTCTAGGGCTGTCTAACACCTCTATTATGCACTCCCCCGACACTACTACGCTGCGGGATTCTGAGGACCGGCACATTGACCAATTGGCGTGCCATGCCTTTGCGTTTGGAGGGGCGGCGCTGCGCCCGGTCTGCGCTTTGGCCATTACTGCTGTGGTGCTCAGGGCCATGGTCAGGAATGCACTTGACGGCCCAGACGAGTTGCCTACTGATACTATTAATGCACGGTCTAACTGTGATGTATTTGTGAACTTTATCCTATCTGCATCGGATGATGCCATTAGGCTGTGCGCCAGATCTTTCGCCTTGGCGGTGGCTATACGCCGCACGGTATGGCTGTGCCAGTGGGCGGCCAACAATGCTGCTAAGAAAGCCCTTACTGGGCTCCCATTTAAGGGACTATGCCTGTTTGGGGACCGCCTAGACCTCTTTGCTAAAGGAGGTAAGTTACTACAGCGCAGGCGGCAGCCTCGGCCCTTTCACAGCCAGGGCCCCCTACAGAGGCGCTAAGCAGGGAAAAGGGTTGTCCTTCGCGGGGGCTTGCGCAGACTCCTGGCATAGGAGCAGGGGGGGCGACGTCCTGGCTCCTCCTGGGGGACCAAACCCAAAGCCCCTCCCAAGACCCCTCAGGCATGATGGGGCACCCTCGCCCGCCAGGGTGGGGGGACGGCTACAGCACTTTGTGCACGTCTGGAGGTGCCAAGTCTCAGACCGGTGGATTCAGGAGGTAGTTACCTCTGGCTACAAGATAGAGTTTGCTGTGCGGCCCCCCTCAAGATTCATCAGGTCCCGGATCCCCCAGGATCCGGTATCAGCTCAGGTCCTGATGCAGGCAGTGCAAGGACTTCTGGATCTGGGAGTTATTTGCAAGGTTCCCTTGAGAGAATTGGGAGAAGGGTTCTACTCCAACCTTTTCACAGTACCCAAAAGAGATGGGTCAGTCAGGCCCATTCTGGATTTAACGATCCTCAACAAATTTGTCAAGAACAAGCGCTTTCGCATGGAAACTCTGCGCTCGGCCATTGGCTCTCTGCGCCCAGGGGATTTTATGACGTCTGTGGACATCAAAGATGCTTACTTTCACATCCCTGTGTTCCCGGGACATCAAAGGTTTCTCAGATTCACGTTGAAAGATCAACATTACCAATTTGTGGCTCTACCTTTTTGCCTCACTTCAGCTCCCAGAGTATTCACCAAGGTGCTGGCGGGGGTGATGTCTTTGATAAGGTCAGGGGGCATTCGTGTGCTGCCCTACCTGGACGACATCCTCATCGCCTCATGGCTTCTACAGCAGGCGGAGCTGGTGGTGTCCACCTTGGAGTCCTTCGGCTGGGTGATCAATCATCCCAAGTCCTCTCTGTCCCCTTCGCCGGTGACCCCATTCCTGGGGATGATTCTGGATACTGTTCAGTCACGAATATTCCTTCCCCAACAGAAGGTGGAAGCTCTGACTGCGCAGGTGCGGTCCCTGCTCTTTTGCTCCCAGCTCTGCCCTTTGCTCAGTTCCATTCGAGGCCTCTGCAGCTTCACCTCCTATCAGTATGGGACAAGGACCCCGCATCCTTGGACGGGGTTTGTGTGCTTCCCCCATTGGTCAGAAGGTCCCTCTCGTGGTGGCTAGACCACAAGAACTTGCTAAAGGGCAGGTCCTTTCTAGCCCCCTCCTGGGAGACGGTCACCACGGATGCCATTCTGTCAGGTTGGGGGGAGGTTCCAGGGGAGGTGGGGCCCTCAGGAGGCCAATTTACCCATCAACATTCTGGAACTACGGGCGGTCAGGTTGGTTCTGGAGCTGTTGACCGATCACCTGCAGGGACTGTTCAGGTGCGCTCAGACAACAGGACGGCGGTTGCTTACATCAACCATCAGGGAGGGACCCGGAGCAAGGGTGCCCTCCAGGAAGTGTCGCTGATTCTGACATGGGCGGAGGCCAATGTTCAATGCATTTCGGCTGTTTATATCCCGGGGGTAGAGAATCTTCTAGCAGACTCTCTGAGCAGGGGGACTTCCCGTCAGGGGGAGTGGTCCCTCTGCAACAGGGTATTCCAGTCCCTGTGTTTCTGGTGGGGCCTACCGGATGTGGATCTGTTTGCATCCCGTCACAATCACAAGCTCCCGGCCTTTGTCTCCCTGTCTCAGGATCCTCTGGCCTTGGCCACGGACGCTCTGTCAATGTCATGGAAGAAATTTCGGCTCCTGTATGTCTTTCCCCCATTCCCCCTGCTGGGCAGGGTTCTGCGCAAGATTGCCCTGGAAAGGGTGCCAGTGATTCTGGTGGCCCCAAGGTGGCCAAGAAGAGTGTGGTTCGCAGACGTGGTACAAATGGCAGTAGACCAGTACGTCCTGCCAGAGGTGCCAGATCTGCTCACTCAGGGCTCCTTACACCATCCCAATTTACAAACTCTGGCTTTGACGGCCTGGCTGCTGAAACCTCCATCTTGATGGAGAAAGGCTTGTCTGCCTCAGTGGTGGATTCCATGGTACAGGCTTGGAAGAAAGCTTCTTCTGCCATCTATTATAGGGTATGGCGTTCCTACATTGACTGGTGCGAGTCTAGGTCTCTTCCCTGCAGGGAGTTCTTAATCCCTAGGATTCTGGAATTTTTACAACATGGATTGGAGTTGGGTTTAAAACTCAGTACTCTGAAGGGTCAGGTTTCTGCCCTGTCTGTCTTTTTTCAGAAGTCTTTTGCTCAGCATCCCTTGGTTAAGACCTTCTTTCAGGGAGTCACTCATGTGCGTCCCCCCCGTAAGCCTACGGTCCCTGTTTGGGACTTGAACCTGGTTTGCAGGGTGCCCCCTTTGAGCCTATTTAGGATGCTGCTCTGGCTGTACTTACCCTCAAAGTTGTTTTTCTGGTGGCTATTACTTCGGTCAGGCGCGTGTCTGAGCTGGCGGCTCTGTGTATTCAGCCCCCATACTACGAGAGACACCAGGACAAGGTGGTGTTCCGCTTTAAGCCAGACTTTCTGCCAAAGGTGGTGTCTGCTTTTCATTTGAATCACGATATTGGTCTTCCTTCATTGTGTCCTAATCCTAGCAACGCTAAGGAAAGGGTTTTGCATTCATTGGATGTGGTCAGGTGTCTGAAGTATTACCTGGTAATCACCTCACCCTGGCAAAGTGGCGACTGGCCACGCAACGCGTCGGTGCTGGGCTGCTGTGCGGGGACCCCGGGGGCGCACTGAATTGGTGATATGACTCTGTACTTTTTATATACTTCTTTGATGTAATGGCAGTGAGGACCAGTTTTCTTTAATATTGACACCAGGCATTTTCACACGGCATATTTATATTGATACTTCCATACTTCATATGCTGATTCATTCACTTCTTCATGCTGCACAGGGTTGGAATTTGTTGAGGTTTTCACTGTTTCGTTTTGGTTGTGTATTGATTTTTTCACGGTTTCATGTTTTTTTTTTTGTGGTCTACATAGATTTTTCACACACAAATTTTTTTATGGTATTTATTTATATACCTATGTTGAGACTGTAGCACTTTAATACTGCGTATTTTACACATTAGCACTTTGCACTTTAGATTTGTATTATGGTCTAAGCTGCCATTCATATAATTAATTGGTTAATTTATGAATTTAATTGATGTTTATTCCCCTCAGTGGGCATTAATTCAAGCCTCATAAAAGGGTCCCCTCTCAGCACTTTGTTATATGTTTTTTAATATGTCAGTTTATGTTTGTAATTCTTTTTAAACCCTTATCTAATAAAATTATATATTTTTGTATACACCTTACTGTTCTTATGCCATAAGTGTGCGGTGGTGATAGGGGATACAGGGGGGGTGTGTCTAGGGCTCCCTATCTTTGTTGTGATTTGATTGAATTCCCTTTCCCCAACATTGCCAGCACCTTCATGATTACAGATATTGATTGAGGCTGTGCATACCCACACAATATTTCCCATACTACGAGAGACACCAGGACAAGGTGGTGTTCCGCTTTAAGCCAGACTTTCTGCCAAAGGTGGTGTCTGCTTTTCATTTGAATCAGGATATTGGTCTTCCTTCATTGTGTCCTAATCCTAGCAACGCTAAGGAAAGGGTTTTGCATTTATTGGATGTGGTCAGGTGTCTGAAGTATTACCTGGTAGTCACTGCGGCTTTCAGGAAGACTGATGCTCTTTTTGTGGTCCCTTCTGGTCCTAGGAAGGGTTTGGCTCCTGCCAAGTCTACTATTAGCAAATGGATTCGTCATGCTGTGATTCAGGCCTATTCTGCTAAGGGGGAAGAGTCCCCCCTGCCGTCTTACTGCTCATTCTACTCGTGCTATTGGTGCCTCTTGGGCCTTCCAGCACCAGGCTTCTGTCGAACAAGTTTGCAAGGCCACTACTTGGTCTTCTGTTCATACCTTTTCGAAGTTTTACAAGGTTGATGTTAGGGCCTCAGCTGATGCTGTTTTTTTGGCCGCAAGGTTTTGCAGGCGGCAGTGGTTTAAACTGGCTGTTGTCAACTTTTGTTGGGGGATCCCACCCTACTTTATGGACACTGCTATTGGATGTCCCAAGTGTAAGTATTATATCTGAGCAGGACGTACTGTATACTAAGAACAATACAATTCTGTGAAATTCTCACCTGTAGAATTGATATTATTTGTATACAGTACGTCCTGCTTTTTGCATTATTCTGGATCCCCTGTATGGTGATTGTTATCATTACCAATTGTTCTGGGTGGTTTAATTCTCCCGGCTTCTTGTTCACTGCTTTTCAATGCTGGGGATTTGTGGGAGGTCCCTGGGTATTTGAAGGGTCGGGAGGAGCCTGTTTTCCATGTCTCTGCAGTGCAGCACCATCTGGCGGAGGATAACCCCAAGTGTAAGTATTATATCTGGAGCAGGACGTACTGTATACAAATAATATCAATTCTACAGGCGAGTATTTCACAGTATTGTATTTTTGTTGGCCTTTACTGTCCCGCTAAAATGATGTTGTTTTTTTTTTTTACATATTTTTAAAGTGCTTGACCACCCGAATAAAAAAACAGAAAGGTACTTGCCTTGTGTCCCCTGCAGCTGATCTGTCCTACTCGATCAGCAACTCACCCGAACGCTGCTTCATCGGATCCTGCACCAGCCATGCCCAAATTCCAGTCACCAGCACTTCTGTGTCAGGCTTGTGCCCCTTCATCACAGTCACAGAGGCACTGCCATGCCCTCTCCATTCACTGCTGGAAGGGCGGGTGGGGGACTATAAAGGGTTTTATGCAAGCAAACCAAATTAACACCTTACCAGTGCCTTGCATTAGAGAGATACCTTTTCCTATCACTGCTCCATCTAATAAGGGGCAGAACAGTGTCTCCTCCAATACGAGACATGCATGTCAACTTTGGCATCCTTAGGATTTTTAAACTGGACCTTCAGCATAATTTAATGAAAAGCCCAAACCCTTAAACTATTCCCCAGCAAGTGAATACATTTTAGGTTTTTAATTGCTTACTTTTTTTTCTTCGCTCCACTGGGCTGCAACTCTGTTCAGGACTCTAGGATAAGGGCGCCGCCATCTTGCCTCAGAAGCATCACACACAATGAGGAGAGGAGAGCGGGGTAAAGTGTGGGGGGGGGGGGGGGCTTTGCACATGCAGAGCAGAGCCGGGGTCAGAGGAAGGACAGCAATTCCAGAATGCAGAGCTGAATAGTCAGAAGACACTTCCCGTTTGCAGTCTGACGTTACATGAGCAGGTAGGATGATTTTTAATGTAGGCAATCTGTATGTACAGGGTGGCAGAAACATACAAGATAGGCCCCTATTCATGGTGAAGGTCCAGTTTAACTGTAGGGGCATCCCAGGGATGATTGTTAAATAGGCCTAGGCCTAAGTCGTCTTTTAGTGGAATCCTGCTTTAAGTCATTTTAAATGATTCCATTTAATTCCACCACTATCCTCTTATTCTCCATTTAAAATGTTGAGTGCAGACCCTTCACTATTCATTAATATGCCACCTTTGTGAGCTACGTCAAGATAATTACTTGTCGTGAAGACTTGATAAATACAATGAAACTACAAACTTAACAGTTGTGCAGCAAAATCAAACGCAATAATTGCATAAGCACATATAACAATTGCACCCTTGGCTGGCTGTTACCGTGTATCAGTAGTGCGGCTCCTTGTCTTGACATCTACCTTTCCTATTTATAAAGTGACTGCAAACTCGGCTGGTATAGTAGCTGTTGAGTATAATGTAATATTAGATATCACGGGTTCCCAGCCTTCACATCACCACCCTCCCTAATTAACACACGCTCTCTAATTATGCGCCGTTGCTGATGTTGCTACGTGTGCGTGACGACAGCATTTGTCTCCTCAGAGCCGCTGTGGCACATCCCATCCCAAACCCGAGTGGCAACATCCAGTGTGACCAAGAGACCGAACAGACAGGAACTGGCTGGCAAAAATTCCCCACACAGACACTCTAGGGTAAGTGTGGCTACTTTGACTGGTACATATGGCTTCCTTCTGTGTAGCTACAATATGTGATGCAGTCTTTATCCTCTCTCTTCCTCAGGGGGAGGTCCAGTACTCCAGTCACTCCAGCAGTAACACCTTGTCCAGTACTGCCTCCAGTAACCAGAGTGATGAGCGCTGGTTTGAGCCTCAGGAGCAGACTGCCGTAGACCTGGAGCCCCTGTCTAAAGGCACATCCAATGACAGTGGCATTGACACTTCCTTGCCCAACTTCTCACAATCAAATCATCTTAGGCAACCTCGTCGAGATAAGTTACCCAAACCAGTAGCATGTTCTACCTACCCTGGCATGCATGACGGCTCACGAGAAAAAAGGAAGGAGCAGATGTCTTCTGGAAAAGGCTACAGGCCCAAAATGTACCCTGCAGGCAACAGTGTGGGAGAATCCTTAAACCAGTCAAAGTAAGTGGCAAATGCGGTTATTTAACTCTTTAATACCCCTGTGCATGTTCTGTGTGAAATGAGATTTAGTATCTCCATATTGTGCAGGGCTGTCGTCGGGGACAGTGCTGCCTCCGTCCTGTATAAGGGACCAGAAGTGACCTCTCCCTACAAAGGGATCCAACCAGTGGCTGTTGGTTTTACTGATGGTCCACAGTTATTATAATATTAATAATATAGTTTATAAAGTGTCATCATCTTTCATGGTGCTTGACAAGGTAGAAATTACATCTTGAATCCCCGGAGGGGCTAATGCGACGGGGGAGTGTGTTGCAGGGGGGCAGACTCGGGCAGCTGAGTTTGACATGCTGTTTTACTCGCCTAGCCTATCCTTGTTCCCGCATTGCAGCATGTTTCCTGACCCATCCCAATCCAGAGCTTCCCAACATAAGCTATCCTTCTGCCCATTCACCTGCCTGCCCACCCACCCACCCACCCATTCACCTGCCTGCCCACCCACCCACCCACCCATTCACCTGCCTGCCCACCCACCCACCCACCCATTCACCTGCCTGCCCACCCACCCACCCACCCACCCATTCACCTGCCTGCCCACCCACCCACCCACCCATTCACCTGCCTGCCCACCCACCCACCCACCCACCCACCCATTTACCCATTCACCTGCCTGCCCACCCACCCACCCACCCACCCATTCACCTGCCTGCCCACCCACCCACCCACCCACCCATTCACCTGCCTGCCCACCCACCCACCCACCCACCCATTCACCTGCCTGCCCACCCACCCACCCATTCACCTGCCTGCCCACCCACCCACCCACCCATTCACCTGCCTACCCACCCACCCACCCACCCATTCACCTGCCTACCCACCCAAACACCCACCCACCCACCCATTCACCTGCCTACCCACCCACCCACCCACCCACCCACCCATTCACCTGCCTACCCACCCACCCACCCATTCACCTGCCTACCCACCCACCCACCCATTCACCTGCCTACCCACCCACCCACCCACCCATTCACCTGCCTACCCACCCACCCACCCACCCATTCACCTGCCTACCCACCCACCCACCCACCCACCCATTCACCTGCCTACCCACCCACCCACCCATTCACCTGCCTACCCACCCACCCACCCATTCACCTGCCTACCCACCCACCCATTCACCTGCCTACCCACCCATTCACCTGCCTACCCACCCATTCACCTGCCTACCCACCCACCCACCCATTCACCTGCCTACCCACCCACCCACCCATTCACCTGCCTACCCACCCACCCACCCATTCACCTGCCTACCCACCCACCCACCCATTCACCTGCCTACCCACCCACCCACCCACCCATTCACCTGCCTACCCACCCACCCACCCACCCATTCACCTGCCTACCCACCCACCCACCCACCCATTCACCTGCCTACCCACCCACCCACCCACCCACCCATTCACCTGCCTACCCACCCACCCACCCACCCATTCACCTGCCTACCCACCCACCCACCCACCCATTCACCTAGTGGCAGGCGCACTTTGCGTAATAATTGTATGGGGGGTCCTAAGGCACACTTTTGGTTTGTCTAAGGGGGGGGGTTAATCTGGAGGGGGGGGACCATTGGGTTGGGTTCCCACACAGCACAGATAGAGCACTGGTATTTTTCATTTATTGGGCAGCAGGGATGTTGGGTTTAGTAGTTTTTCAACAGAGGAGCCCAGCTTATCCACTTATGGTGAGGGGTGGCTTGTGTTTTAATTCAGGGATTGTTAGATGGAGCACTGTGTGACATGTTTGGTGGTTCTATAGGAGTGGAGCATGGCTTATCCACTCAGTGTATGTAATGGGGTTTAAACTGATCAACATAATAAGCCATACTACTTAATAAATAATTGGGCCAATGCTGTATAAAGAAAAAAACACACAGCACAGACCATTTCCCCCAAAAATCTTTTATAGGCAATAGAAATAAAACACAGACACAGGTGTTCCTCAAAATGGGGTCTAAAAATACAGCCCCTCCCATGAAATACAAGGCCTCAGCCAGCTCCAGTGCATAAAATATCAAAAAGTTATTACCACTGAAACACAGAGGAACCAAAATGTATTGATCTTTAAAACTTCTCGGTTTCCGAGAACGGAGCTCCCAGCGTCCCTGTGTGATGCTCCCGCCACCCCTCATGTCAGTCACAGTAACTCTACGGTTCCTCTAGTTGTAGGTATGAATGGAGGGTGGTGTGCACAGGCACTGTACTGGCTCGGAGCAGCGCGGGCACAACGAGCATTTGTCATGGCCCAGAGACTTCTGGGGAGTCACTCATTCCGAGAAATGGAAAACCATCCGGGAGCTGCAGAGGAGGAGAGAAGATAAGCACCTTTTTGTTTCGTTTTTTCAATTTAGGTTTATGGTCACTTTAATAGTCTTAAGAATTTGGAGATGCAGGAGTTTCATTGGCTCAACTGCATTTAGAATTGGGAGATGCAGGAAGCTCATTGGCCCAACTGCATCCAATGCAGACAGCAATGCTACAAGCTCTATAGCAGGAGTGCATAACCCACCAAATTCAGTTGCAGCTCTTGCCAGGGGTTCACCCACATAAGGTGGGTCCAATGGGTCTGAACCACCGGCAGAACCCTAGAACAAAATGTTACTACCTGCCACTTGTGGCTGCCAGCTTACAAGCTATGAGCAGTGCAACTTGTTTTAACCACCGAAGCCTCGTAGCCATGAACGACACACAGCTTGTAAGCCAGCACAACACTTGAAATCAGGCAAATAAACGAGGTGGGTAATTACAGGGGAGGTGCACCCCTTGCAAAAGAGGACTCCATCCAGATGAGCATAACCACTGGTAAGTCTGTTCTGCAGCCTGGACCGAATGCTGTGTCTATAGTGGGGGGGTGCATACTCTTGCTTACTTATTCAACCTCACCTCTGCTTACCTTTGTTCATCTCAACTTTACCCACTCTGCTTACCTTTGTTTCTCTTTTCCCGCACCACCTCTGCTAACTTCACCTCTGTCCTCCATGTGTCCTTTGATTTTATCTATGCAGCTTATGTTTTGTTGTAGCCGCTTGAAGTAGAACTATAAGACGTTGCTGCCCTCAGACTACAGATCTTTGCTCTATAGCTTAGAAGAGGACTCTGGTGGAGTGTTCACACTTATGACTTTCTAGCAGACTTTCCAGCCAGTGGGCATGCCAGTCTGAGAAACCTGGTGATGGGGAATTCAGTAGCCCCAGGAGCTGCCGCAGAAGTTTAGACTTGAATCTGCTTTTATGGGCCACTTGTTGACAATGGTGCTTTCACTATGACGCACTTTAATGTTTTAGATGCTTCATGCACGCTTCATGTGAGCAAATGCTCTCAAAGCTTTGCAGTTTTGCGATTGGTGGGATCTGCTTGGGGGCAATGCTTTAGCTGAAGTTAATACTTCTCTACCATATTCTTTCTGCCAGTAGATCCAACATGTTTAAGACCCCAGACAGTTCCCGGGGCCAGCAGATGTCACAGTCCAGCTCCTTCCAGCTGTCCAGCTCCGTGCCCAAATCCTTTTTTTCCCGACAGAATGTGAGAAATAAAATCCCAGCTGGCTGGAAGAAGCCAGAGGAAACTCTACAGAGACCATCCACAATTACTGATCCCAAAAAGTAAGAACATCCCTGATTGTTATTATATACTCACAATTTATATTGGTCCCTTTATTTCTCCCCGTATTTCTATACTGATAACCTGAAGGGGGACTCAGAAATAATGGATCTGGTTGTAGTAGGCAGCATGGACAGATCTTATTTCAGACACTGTAAAATATGCCCCAGGTTTGCTTTAATGAGGTTCATCCTGGATGGGTTGAGCAGTGTGGTATATACTTTCCTCTACACCCCTTCTGTCTCTCCACCTCCCCTTTCCTCTGTCTCTCCACCTCCCCTTTCCTCTGTCTCTCCACCTCCCCTTTCCTCTGTCTCTCCACCTCCCCTTTCCTTTGTCTCTCCACCTCCCCTTTCCTCTGTCTCTCCACCTCCCCTTTCCTCTGTCTCTCCACCTCCCCTTTCCTCTGTCTCTCCACCTTCCCTTTCCTCTGTCTCTCCACCTCCCCTTTCCTCTGTCTCTCCACCTCCCCTTTCCTCTGTCTCTCCACCTCCCCTTTCCTCTGTCTCCACCTCCCCTTTCCTCTGTCTCTCCACCTCCCCTTTCCTCTGTCTCTCCACCTCCCCTTTCCTCTGTCTCTCCACCTCCCCTTTCCTCTGTCTCTCCACCTTCCCTTTCCTCTGTCTCTCCACCTCCCCTTTCCTCTGTCTCCACCTCCCCTTTCCTCTGTCTCCACCTCCCCTTTCCTCTGTCTCTCCACCTCCCCTTTCCTCTGTCTCCACCTCCCCTTTCCTCTGTCTCCACCTCCCCTTTCCTCTGTCTCCACCTCCCCTTTCCTCTGTCTCTCCACCTCCCCTTTCCTCTGTCTCTCCACCTCCCCTTTCCTCTGTCTCTCCACCCCTCCTTTCCTCTGTCCCTTTCCACCCGCCCCTTCCCTCTGTCCCTTTCCACCCGCCCCTTCCCTCTGTCCCTCTCCACCCTCCCCTTCCCTCTGTCCCTCTCCACCCTCCCCTTCCCTCTGTCCCTCTCCACCCTCCCCTTCCCTCTGTCCCTCTCCGCCCTCCCCTTCCCTCTGTCCCTCTCCGCCCTCCCCTTCCCTCTGTCCCTCTCCGCCCTCCCCTTCCCTCTGTCCCTCTCCGCCCTCCCCTTCCCTCTGTCCCTCTCCGCCCTCCCCTTCCCTCTGTCCCTCTCCACCCTCCCCTTCCCTCTGTCCCTCTCCACCCTCCCCTTCCCTCTGTCCCTCTCCACCCTCCCCTTCCCTCTGTCCCTCTCCACCCTCCCCTTCCCTCTGTCCCTCTCCACCCTCCCCTTCCCTCTCTCTCCCCAGTTCTTTTTCTCTCCACCTCCCCTTTATCTCCCTCCCCCATCTTTCTCCACCTTATTTTTCTCCTCTTGCCCTCCCTATTCCCCCCCGGCCTCTTGCCCCCCCTATTCCCCCCCCCCGGCCTCTTGCCCTCCTTATTCCCCTCCCCGCCCCCCCGGCCTCTTGCCCTCCTTATTCCCCTCCCCCCCCCCGGCCTCTTGCCCTCCTTATTCCCCTCCCCCCCCCCCCCGGCCTCTTGCCCTCCTTATTCCCCTCCCCCCCCCCCCCCGGCCTCTTGCCCTCCTTATTCCCCTCCCCCCCCCCCCCCCGGCCTCTTGCCCTCCTTATTCCCCTCTCCCCCCCCCCCGGCCTCTTGCCCTCCCTATTTCCCCCCCCCCCCTGGCCTCTTGCCCTCCCTATTCCCCCCCCCCCCCGGCCTCTTGCCCTCCCTATTTCCTGCCGGCCTCTTGCCCTCCCTATTTCCTGCCGGCCTCTTGCCCTCCCTTTTTCCTGCCGGCCTCTTGCCCTCCCTTTTTCCTGCCGGCCTCTTGCCCTCCCTATTTCCTGCCGGCCTCTTGACCTCCCTATTTCCTGCCGGCCTCTTGCCCTCCCTATTTCCTCCTGGCCTCTTGCCCTCCCTATTTCCTGCCGGCCTCTTGCCCTCCCTATTTCCTGCCGGCCTCTTGCCCTCCCTATTTCCTGCCGGCCTCTTGCCCCCCTATTCCCGCCCGGCCTCTTGCCCTCCCGATTCCCGCCCGGCCTCTTGCCCTCCCTATTCCCGCTCGGCCTCTTGCCCTCCCTATTCCCGCTCGGCCTCTTGCCCTCCCTATTCCCGCCCGGCCTCTTGCCCTCCCTATTCCCACCCGGCCTCTTGCCCTCCCTATTCCCACCCGGCCTCTTGCCCTCCCTATTCCCACCCGGCCCTTGCCCTCCCTATTCCCACCCGGCCCTTGCCCTCCCACGCCCTCCCCGTTCCCTTGCCCTCCCACGCCCTCCCCGTTCCCTTGCCCTCCCACGCCCTCCCCGTTCCCTTGCCCTCCCACGCCCTCCCCGTTCCCTTGCCCTCCCACGCCCTCCCCGTTCCCTTGCCCTCCCACGCCCTCCCCGTTCCCTTGCCCTCCCACGCCCTCCCCGTTCCCTTGCCCTCCCACGCCCTCCCCGTTCCCTTGCCCTCCCACGCCCTCCCCGTTCCCTTGCCCTCCCACGCCCTCCCCGTTCCCTTGCCCTCCCACGCCCTCCCCGTTCCCTTGCCCTCCCACGCCCTCCCCGTTCCCTTGCCCTCCCACGCCCTCCCCGTTCCCTTGCCCTCCCACGCCCTCCCCGTTCCCTTGCCCTCCCACGCCCTCCCCGTTCCCTTGCCCTCCCACGCCCTCCCCGTTCCCTTGCCCTCCCACGCCCTCCCCGTTCCCTTGCCCTCCCACGCCCTCCCCGTTCCCTTGCCCTCCCACGCCCTCCCCGTTCCCTTGCCCTCCCACGCCCTCCCCGTTCCCTTGCCCTCCCACGCCCTCCCCGTTCCCTTGCCCTCCCACGCCCTCCCCGTTCCCTTGCCCTCCCTCCCCCCCGTTCCCTTGCCCTCCCTCCCCCCCGTTCCCTTGCCCTCCCACTCCATCCTTCCCTCCCCGTTGCCTTGCCCTCCCCTTTGTCTTGCCCTCCCCCTCCCTCCCCCCTCCCCGTTGTCTTGCCCTCCCCCTCCCTCCCCCCTCCCCGTTGTCTTGCCCTCCCCGTTGTCTTGCCCTCCCCGTTGTCTTGCCCTCCCCGTTGTCTTGCCCTCCCACTCCCTCCCTCCCCGTTGTCTTGCCCTCCCCGTTGTCTTGCCCTCCCCCTCCCTCCCTCCCTCCCTCCCCCCCGTTGTCTTGCCCTCCCCGTTGTCTTGCCCTCCCACTCCCTCCCTCCCCGTTGTCTTGCCCTCCCCGTTGTCTTGCCCTCCCCGTTGTCTTGCCCTCCCCGTTGTCTTGCCCTCCCCGTTGTCTTGCCCTCCCCGTTGTCTTGCCCTCCCACTCCCTCCCTCCCTCCCCGTTCCCTTCCTCCCTCCCCGTTCCCTTCCTCCCTCCCCGTTCCCTTCCTCCCTCCCCGTTCCCTTCCTCCCTCCCCGTTCCCTTCCTCCCTCCCTCCCACTCCCTCCCTCCCTCCCACTCCCTCCCTCCCTCCCTCCCTCCCACTCCCTCCCTCCCACTCCCTCCCTCCCTCCCCCTCCCTCCCTCCCCCTCCCCCTCCCACCCTCCCCCTCCCACCCTCCCACTCCCTCCCTCCCCCTCCCACCCTCCCCGTTCCCTTGCCCTCCCTCCCACTCCCTCCCTCCCCCTCCCACCCTCCCCGTTCCCTTGCCCTCCCTCCCACTCCCTCCCTCCCCCTCCCACCCTCCCCGTTCCCTTGCCCTCCCTCCCACTCCCTCCCTCCCTCCCCGTTCCCTTGCCTTCCCACTCCCACCCTCCCTCCCTCCCCGTTCCCTTGCCTTCCCACTCCCTCCCTCGCCCTCCCACTCCCTCCCTCCCCGTTCCCTTGCCTTCCCACTCCCTCCCTCCCTCCCCGGTCCCTTGCCCTCCCACTCCCTCCCTCCCCGGTCCCTTGCCCTCCCACTCCCTCCCTCCCTCCCTCCCCGGTCCCTTGCCCTCCCACTCCCTCCCTCCCTCCCTCCCCGGTCCCTTGCCCTCCCACTCCCTCCCTCCCTCCCTCCCCGGTCCCTTGCCCTCCCACTCCCTCCCTCCCTCTCTCCCCGGTCCCTTGCCCTCCCACTCCCTCCCTCCCTCCCTCCCCGGTCCCTTGCCCTCCCACTCCCTCCCTCCCTCCCCGGTCCCTTGCCCTCCCACTCCCTCCCTCCCTCCCTCCCCGTTCCCTTGCCCTCCCACTCCCTCCCTCCCCGTTCCCTTGCCCTCCCACTCCCTCCCTCCCTCCCTCCCCGTTCCCTTGCCCTCCCACTCCCTCCCTCCCTCCCTCCCACTCCCTCCCTCCCCGTTCCCTTGCCCTCCCACTCCCTCCCTCCCTCCCTCCCCGTTCCCTTGCCCTCCCACTCCCTCGCCCTCCTATTTCCTACCCCTATTCCCTACCTGTTTTTCTCCACTTCCTTACTTTTCCCTCCCCCTTCCCTCTTCTATATAATATATATATATGTGTGTGTGTGTGTTAAGATTACATTACTTTAAGGTGCTTAGAACAGCAGTGGGCTTGAATAGGAAACATTTCCAGGCTGGTTTCTGGAACATGTCCCAGCTCTGCATGGTTTGCATGGTGCTCGTCACTGCAGTAGTGCTTGTCTCCCTGCTGTACCACCTGGTTTTGCTGGATGGAACCTTATTGAGCAAGCTTTGGCTACACTTATTTTTTCTGGTCATAATAGAATCAACTTGGGCCTTGTATTCAAACTGTTAAAGAGGAACAAGCACCAGCCTAGTGTCTGTAAGACTCACTCTCCATTAGGACATCACGGTTTGGGATGCACTTTTGTGTGAAACCTCTTGGTTCACCAGGTAAATTTGCATTTATGACGATCCCTCCACATATTCATGGGATGCAGCACCATTGGCTGCACCCATCTGCCTGCTTTACACACCTGTGCCTGGGCCTATCTAAATGGCTGGCAAAGCTATGCTCACCCGCAAGAAGCGACTGATGGCATACTTGTCACTCACATTCATTCTGTGTTCTTTGGTGCTCATTTATATTACCGGCATAGAGCAGTGTTTGGAGGAGAGCCGACGCACATGCCAATGTATTGCAGAAAGAGGTAAGTAGACCTGGCAAGCTGAGGGGCTTCACACACGCATCCTAAACCGGGATAAGATACAAAACCAGGCATAGTCAAAATGCCAGGTTTTCTGTCCTCTTTAACAGTGCTCTTTGCTTTTGATGTCCTAATAAAGAGCAATCACCAGCCTAGACTAGACAGTGGTCAAATATTAGCACTTTATCATTCATTTTAAAGCAATGCAGGTAGTTGTGGAAAAGTGAGGATTACAGGGGCATCTGCTGTACACACGATCTGCTTACCCAAGTATAGTGGTTGTTTGTTGTGGCTGACAACCTGATTTTCCTTATTAATTGAGTTTGTGTTTCTGTTTCAGGCAAGTAGATGTGAACACAAAGAATGTGTTTGGTCAGCCCAGGCTTCGTGCCTCCCTACGAGATCTACGATCACCCCGCAAAAATTACAAGTCTACCATTGAGGATGATCTGAAAAGACTGATCATCATGGATAACTCTGGGCCAGAGTTGGAGCATGAATGCATGGTGAGAACATACATCCATAAACCAATGGTTGGCAGACTTCTGGCTTTACATTGTGATTTTCTTCATATCTTATTACTTTTAAAGTGAACCTATATTCAGAAAGGAAGTTTATCACCTTCTGTCTCCAGCCCAGTGGCCCAAAACAGCCTGTGTTTTTTTTTTGCTAAAGGCTTTACCTAATATTTAAAACACTGACAGGAGCAACATGATGTCCCAATGACTGCCATATGCTAATTAAGTCAGTTACATATAAACTGTCACATGAGTTGCTTTGAAGTGCTCCCTAATGCTGTGCTTTGTGTACTGTAAGTGAATGTTTCATCGCTGGAAAGCACCAGGCATCAGACTGCTCGGCCAGGGAGCAATATGACCGACTGCATCTAGATTTTTTATGAATATTGGGCAAAGTTGTGGGTCTCTGGGCTGGAAATACAAGGTGATGACATCAGCTTCCTTTCTGGGTATATTATCACTTCGGACCAGAACCCCCAAAAACAACTCAATCTATTCTGCTCCCCCACTCCAGTAGTGTTTTCTGCACTACATTCTGCTTGGTATTCCTGTTACAGTGTTTTTAATTTTCGTTTTCCCAGGTATGCCATTGTATTCCATAGGTTTCTGACTGAATACCATTGTTCTAAACTAGCTTTTAAAGTGGACCAACACCCAGGATTTTCACTATCCTGGGTGTTGGTCCACTTCTGTGGGGCTGCTGTGTGAAACCCCCCAGAAAGCCCCCAAAAACTTACCTCACCGCCGACGGACAAGCTGAGGCCGCCGCCGCCTCTCGCGCGTCCCTCTTACAGGGAGCGCACCCACCCGCCGTTTGTGAATCCCTGCTAGAGGGACACGCGGCGGTGGCCCGCGCATGTGCCGTTGGAACGGGAGAAGGTAAGGTTTGTGGGCGTCCGGGGGGTTTCACACAGCGGGGCATCCCGATTTCGGATACCCCGTGGGGAGGGAGCTGATCGGGAATCTTATAGATTCACGGGCCGATCAGCCATGGGTGTTGGTCCACTTTAAGCTAGTTTAAGCTCCCTCCTCATCTCATGATAGGAAGTTTTAATTTTCCCCCAGTTTTTCCTTTGAAGCCAAAATAGTGTACAAGTATTTTTATTCTTTTTAATTTAACCTTCTGTAGCACGTGGTTGGTCTGCTTTAAGTTCCCATGCGCTACGTCTCTCTGAGTAATGAACGAGCCTCTACAATGGATAATATAGTCCCTATAATAGTTAGAGGGCCAGTCCAGGCATTGCGTAACAATATGTATGTTTTGTATGTCCTGCAGCACACTGTTGATGCAGTCACCAAAACACATTTTGCCCCACATTTCCTTTCCATTTTTCTATGACAATGCTCTAAATGTGGTCACATGGCTATCCCTGGCCCTCAACGTTCTAAGCAAGAGTGGCCTTGCTCATGCTGGGAGTGCTGAGGGACAGGAGCAGCTGTGATACCACATTTGATGTGTGGCCATGGAAAAATGAAAAGAAAAGCAGAGGAAAATTTGGAACTCTGCTGCAGGAAATGGGGGAGAGGCACATGGCACAGATTTCAGGTGTGTGTTTAGTTTGAGACGGGTCAGATGCTAGAGGTAATGTTTTCTAACAATTGTGTCCTTTAGTGTCTAATAAGCCTGCAAAATAGAGAATACCTTTACTGGCAAGCAGAATACAATGAGAGACGTAAGGGGCGATTCCTGTTCTACAAGGCAGGCCCTTTAACAACAGCTGGGCTAGCAATCCACTGGTCTCTAAACCTTTTTAGAGGAGCCAGCCACCAACCGCATGCTGCAGCTTCCAGTTTCCCATCGCACAGAGAGCCAGTGGTGGATTCGGTGATTGGTGATGGTGGGGGGGGGTTATCTAGGTGAGGAAGATATTCAAATCTAGTGAGAAAAGAAAAGAAAAAAGATTTCTTTCCCTTCTCTTTTCTCTATCAAAAGCCGCGCTACAATTTTTTGATCACAACAAACTACAATAAACACCACAATAATAGATGTACTTTCACTTTTGATCCAGCGCAAGGAGTTTAAAATAACTGTCAGTCCAGTTATATGTAGGGATACAAAACAGCTATGTAAAACATAGAATAAAACTCAGCGGGAGACAAACAAAGGGTTAATCAGTCCTCCTTTGATTCAGTTGAAGCTAGTTCACCACCAGTGCTCTTATGTTATCACTGTGCAGCACGGCCACCAGAATCAAATTGCACGTACCAGAAAAATTCTTTCAAAGAAATTCCATCTGAATGGCTCAATTCCAAATCATAGAGTAATCCTTAATCAAAATCTGTCACTCAGATCTCAGTATTTCAGCAAAAGGTTGTATCAGGGAAAAAAAGTAAATAGAACGGACATAGCGTAACACCATTTTTATCTTGATTTAAAAGTAGCTTTATTTGCTCTTACCATGTAAAGGTTAAAAATACGCATGTCATACAGTGCTCCCAATCCTAAATCACTACAAATACTACTACTCAAATAAGGAAAACGAACTGCAGCAAAACAGATACCTCGCCGCCCCGGGCATGGGCTATAGAGATGCAGAAGATACTTCATTTCCAAGATGTAGGTTTGCTTTAACTTGTATTGAGCATTTCGAACATCAAGTTATATCAAAGGGACAGCCCTTCGTGAACTGGGATTGTTTTAAAATTGTTCCACTATGTAAGTAATTTGCACTTTATTACTTTGGCCTCCCGCAGTCCCCCCAGAAGACCTTGCATAGGACGCTGTCAGATGAGAGCTTATGCAGCGGCCGCAGAGATGCGGGTTTTGCCTGCTCTCCAGGAATGGACTCCTCGGTCAGCAGTGATGTTCTGTTTGCCAGCAACTACCCATCCAGCACCCTACCTGTTCGTCGCCAACCCCAAGCCGGCATGCCAGAGAAATCCGGTAAAATGCACAATTCTGTGACGTCATTAGATTGTACTCGCTCTCTTTCAGTGTGTGATTTAAAGGCAATCTGTCAGGTTTTTTTGGTATTAGTGTTAAGATTGTGCCCCCACCCATGCCTGTGATTTACTTGTCAGCATTCTGTTTCCATTTTTCCTTTATTCTTGTGGGATTGGCTTTCCTGGCCTTGAGCCCTAAAGCCCTTTAGTATAGTTGCTTACTTCAATTCCCAGAATCCTTCCATTGCCAAGGGTGATTAGAAGTAATGACTTCAGGTGGGACGCTGCCAGTAACCCTTTAACTGCTTGAACACAGACAGTGATTCACCTGAAGAGGCTGATTTAGAGCAGGATGGGTTAAACGTGAGCTCAGGAGTGTGAAGCATCATCTATGCCTCAGCCAATCAGATAATTAGCAAGCCAGGTCTCTGCTTTATACACCAAACACACCACCTTGGTGTGCTGTTGCTAACTTAAAAACACATTGGGGTCTACTCAGAGCCAGGGGTGTATTCTCACTCCATTTTAGGTGAGAAAAACGCCATTGACTTTCATTGTCTGCTGGGTGTAACTTTTCACCTGGCTCTGAATCACCCCCAAGGTAGAGAATGAAAGTCAAACTCCATTTTTGCCTTTAAAAATGAGTGAGAATTCGAACCTGGCCTTGAATCAACTCTGTTGTCGCTAAAGAAAATTGTTCCTTTTTAGAATGAGTTGCAAACAAATAAAAAAGAAAAATAACATAAAATAACAAGCTCAGCTCAAAAATGCCATCAAAAGTGGAATTGCCACAAGTTCATAAAGACCAGCAATAAACTTCCTGCCTGCTTCCATCCACATTCAACAGAGTTAGACCATTTAAAAACACTCACCAGGTCCCGGCTTTTGTCTGCTCCCATGTATGGAGCTCTGTGTCGCAGGTCTGGCTCCTTGGAAGCTGAAAACAGTGAGTGGTGGTCTCTCAATGACTATGGAAGCTTCCACTGTGGAAGCAAGCTGACCGTCGGGACCAGGTGATTTTTTTTTTTGTTATGTTTTCAAATCTTGCTGGAGAGATGGGCTTAGGCTTTCCTTGTAAGTATATGGGCACACAAGCACTACGATACTTAAGTGAAACCAACTATTTGGGGTTCAGCACTGATTGAATAACAAATGAGTGCTGGCCTAAAGAGGACCCAGACACAATTGTGTCAGTACAAGCACAATAACAAATAATGAGCCACCAGATCGGCGCAGTTTGGTCCCAAAAAGACTGCACAATCCAAAATCTGATAATGTATAAAAAATATCTATGCCTTTAATGTCAAATCAAGCAGTTACATACGCACACTTAATACAAATAATTAACAACAATGGACTCTTTAAAAAAACATATAAGACACTGCCAGGATATGTGGACCTAACTGACTCTCAATAATTATTACACCATGCCGTAATGAATATGCTGAAACAATATTTTCAGAAAATATCCACTACTTAATCAATTGTATACAAAAATAAGGTGCTAAAATAGTGACAGTGACCGTGCTATACAATATTGCGTGGATATAGTGAGCATGCTATACAGAACTACTGTCTGTGCAAAGGAGAAAGTAAACATAGACTGGATCTAGGAAAATATTACCATATAAAAGTAACAATTCAGGGCAAGGTTAAACAGCAAACTTGCCCTGAATATTTATGTAGTTATGTATAGCATGCTCACTATATCCATGCAATATTGTATAGCACGTTCATTGTCACTATATTCTAAGCAGACATGCAAAAACAGGCTCCTCCCGGGCCCTTCATATACCCAGGGACCTCCCACAAATCCCCAGATTTCTCTGCAGTGCTGACTGTGAAGACATGAAGTATCACTCTCTCGCAGGTGAGCGGGGCTATTACAGCCTGCGGCCCTGCGGGACTATTTCCACCCGTCCTCTTTGATAAAGATGTGCCTCCCAGCCTGGGCTGCACTGGTCTGGTGAAGGTAAGCAGCACCTCGTGTGCTCACGGAGCTACGCTCCACCGCAATCCCCCACATAGGGTAGGCGGTTTAGGCCGATGGTGAGCCTCCATTAGATGCCCCTCCCGCATTGTTGCCCGTACCCCTCATAGCGATAAACCCTGGGTGCAGGTCCGCTTCTCCCTCGCTTCCTCCCGTAGCTCGGGGGAAAAGAAAGGGGGGGGGGTATGTGTGGCAGTCCCAGTGTAATGTTAACACGTTTATGGCCGTTGATCTTTTATTTAAACTTGGGTGTTAGTTAGCTCCTTGCTCTACATAAACCTTCTGGTTGCGCACGTGTGTGTCCTTTCATTACATTAGTGTGCAGCCCGGCCATCAGCATCATTCTCTAGTGTGAGAGCAATCTCCTTAATTACATTATGTATGTGTGTCCTATCCACTACTGTCATTGACGTTGCGCTGGTTAGAGCTTCGCGCTCTTTGGGGGAGGCGGGGACTCGGCATGACTCGCCCCGCGTCACAGCCAGATCAGGCCCGTCCCTCGAGGTCCGCTTGGCGCCATTTTGACGGTCTTCGCGCGTGCTTGCGATCCGCCTACTCCCTTGGTCATGTAAGTGCCCTCCCGGGCACTTTTTTTTTTTTTTATTCGGCTGCGCATGGCACTGACACCCCCCTCTTATCCCATTATGTCTTTCAGACGCCAGGATTTTGGTGGTTTCTCCCGGCCTGACATATATTATTGCGGGTCCTCATAACAAATTCTCCCACATTCCTAGCGGGTCTTGGGGCATCCAGGGTTGCCTATTGCGTAAATCCCTGCGGGCATACTGCTCAGATAATCACCATATGGAGGCATCTCAGAATTATGTACCCGGGGTCCCTCGGGGACATGACCGGCTGTGTACAGTGTGTGGTCAGCCCCATGCTGATGCTGACACGGGTCTGCGGACCGTGTGCTGAACAGGCACTGATCCTGCAATCAGGTTTGCCAGTGGCTGCACCTCCCTTCAATACACCTGTCTCCCCAGACATAAATCTCACCCCTGATGAGTCTCACTCGAGCAGGGATGACCAGCAAGTCGTGCCGCGCAGGCTGCGTACGGCTGAGCAGGTGCTATCTAGTTTGGCGGAGCGCTTGGGCCCTGGAAAGAAGCGGTCCCTGACGCCTCCTGGTTCTCCGGTTCCTAATGATATTGATGAATCTGCTGCTGATGAAGGTGAGCGATTCTCCGATTCGGGCTCCTCGGATGAGATGCCCTGGAGCCGTGATGATTCTGGGCCCAGTTCTTGGGGCCTGTGTGACACAGATGAACTACTTATTAAGATCTTTGAGGTTTTGTCCATCTCCCCTCCTGGAGAGGCTCCCAAGCCTAAGAAAGAGAGTTTCCACACAGCGCATTTCCAGAATCTTATATCCCAAGAATGGGAATCTTAAAGGGGTAAACTTAAAGGGGTCTTGGGGGTCTGGGATTGGAAGTACCCTTTCCCTCCTGATGTGGTTAACTTTTGGTCAGCACCTCCTGTGGTGGATGCACCGATTATAGGGGTTACTAACCCCCCCTTCATGATGGCTCCTTATTACCGTACCCTTCGGGATGCTGAGGACCGACGCATTGACAGACTGGCTTCCCACGCCTTTTCGTGTGCAGGGACGGCTCTGCGCCCAGTCTGTGCCGCGGCCATCACTGCGGTGGCCGCCAGGACTCTCATTAGAAAACTACTTGATCACCGACCTGAGGACCTCCCCTGGGAGGTATTTAATGCGCTCTCAGATTGTGATGTGTTTGTGAGGTTTATCCTCTCAGCGCTGGATGACACCATTAATATGTGTGCTAGAACCTCTGCCCTTGTGGTAGCTATTCGCCGCCTGGTCTGGCTGCGACAGTGGGGTGCTGACGATGATACGAAAAAGGCTCTCACTGGCCTTCAGAGGACGGCGTCTATTTGGGCCCGTTTGGACCTTTTTGGAAAAAAAGGTAAGGCACCCCTAGGCAGAAGGCCGTCTCGGCCTCCTCGGGGCAGGGACACCCCTCCCCCTCCCCACATGCCTGTGGGGCGTCCGCACTAGGACCTACCGGGTCGTCTTTCCTTACTCCCCAATCTCTACGTCCGACTGGGTTAGTCGGCCGGCGGTGTTTTGGGATGGGTGCTCAGTCACCTCAATCCCTCAGGGTCCATTATCCGCTATCTCCATTCCTTGGATTCGGTTCAGGCTTGAGCCTTCTTCCTTGGCAATAAGTGGTCTCCTGGTCACAGGGGCTCTGTCCCTCTTTGCTGACACCTTACTTTCACCAGGCAGGATTGCAGCAGGTGGGCCCGTTGGTGGCGTATTAGAAGATTTCCCTTATATACCGAGCCCTTGGGCTCTTTGGCACAGTAGGTTATTGATCCTACATGGGGTTCCAACACCCCTGGAGCTAGGTCTGTGCTCATTCCCCCTTGGTACGGTGGTTCCTTTTGAGCTGGTTATATTCAAGGACCCTGTCAAGGGGCACCCCCTTCTTTGCTTGCATCTTCCTGGGAATGGTCACCTTCGGTACCAAGTCTCGCTGGTTGGCCGGGGGGGGGGGGGGGGATTCTTCCAAAACCCCCCGTGGTTCCTAGGTAGGGTCCCTTATAGGGTCCATCTTACCTACTGGCTTTGTTAAAACAATGAGCCTTCAGTTGGCTCTATACTGCTGGACTTCTCCTCTTTAGGACCTGTCTATTGGGACTCTTGGCCTGTTGGAAGACAATGGCCTGTTTTATTATTGGTCTGGAGCTTGAAGCAGGATGATTCTCCTGGAAGGTTCCTGATCCTGATCTGGGTGCGGGTCTACGTCCCCTGCTCCTCAGTGGTATTCGCTCCAATGGATGTGTTTCAGTGGCAGGTTGTGCTATCCTGGTGTCCCTCTGAGAGCCTAGGGTGGCTCTGTTGGGTCTCGCTTATGTCACAGGGGCTCTGCCCTTGTTTTTACTGTCCCAGAATATTCTGACTCTGGTCATGGGGGCTTAGTAAATTTATGTGTAGACTTTCTATGTTATATGTCTTCTCTTCATTCACCCTGCTATGTGGGGTTCTGCACACGGTCGTGCTGATAGAGAGTCCCATGAGATTGCTGGCCCCTGGGTGGCCTAGTGAACTATGGTTCGCAGATGCTTCCGCTGAGGTCAGCGGACCTGTACGCTCTCTCAGGAGTGCGGGTCTGCCCTTGTCAGGCTCCTTCTTATGTCGTCCCAATCTACAGACTCTAGTCTGGGGCTTGACAGCTGATTCATTCACCCCTTGGAGACGGGCTTATCTTCTGGGTGACTTGGTATATGGGGGGCTAGGAGCAAGCTTCTTGGGCTTCCTCTTCCTCCGTCTATTGTGGGTTATGGTGTACCCATATTGATTGGCATGAGTCTTGGTCTCTCCCCTGTTGGACGTTCTCGGTTTCCAGGGTTCTAGAGTTGTTACAGCATAGGTTGGGGTTGGCTCCCCATCTAGGTACTCTGAAGGTTCAGGTTCTGTCCTGTCTGCCTTCCTGTAGAAGTCTGGTTCAGTCTTCCTTGTTAGGAGTTCTCTTGGGGATTGCTCAGGGGCATCTCCCAAGCAGTTCTATGGTCCCTGTTGGGATCAATTTTCATTCTGTTTGCCCTGCGGATTGTTCCCTTGGGACTTATTCTGGATGCTGTCTGAGCTGGTTTGTAGTTCAGGTCGCCCCTCCGGGGGCTGTTGCTTCAGTCAGACGGGTGCCTGAGAAGGTGGCTCTGATTACTTAGCCCTCATTCATTATATATATACCATGATTTGGTGGTATTCCGCCTTCCGCCGGATCCTTTTGTCCAAGGAGGTGTTTTATGATCATTATTTCAGTCCTTTTAGTCTGCCTATGGGCCTTATTCTTAGTAATGCTGAAGTAAGGGGTCTACATTCCCTCAACAGGTGTTGAACTTTTCCTGGTTGTTTGTTGTCCCTTAGGGGGACTGATGCCCTTTGGGGTCTGCGGGCGCCTCCATATGTATGCGCCTGATCTCGTTTGCTTCCAGGGCCTATGCGCCCTTTGGACTGATCTTACTTGGATGGTTTGCCTTCCTGGTCCTGAGTAAAGGTTTTGGCTTCTTGCTGATCCTTGTTAGTGAAGGGGTCAGTATCCCCGCCTGTCTGGCGGGAGGCCAGGTTTCATTCCCCGTTGGGGAGAGTTCTAAGTTTTACCGAGGCTTCTGTTGTCTTTGGGCTGGTTAGGCCGTTACACTGGCCTATTCCTTTAAGGGGGAAGAATCTCCCCCTCTCTTTTTATTCCGTTCTATTGGTGTTTGGGTACCTTTGGCCCTTCAGCACCAGGTTTTCTGTTGAATAAGTTGCTAGACCGCTGCTTGTTTCTGTTCATACCTTTTCAAAGGTTTTGTTATGGGATTGACGTTAGAGCCTTTGCTCATGTCGTACTTGGTAGCAAAGTTTTGCAGGTGACAGCGCCTTTACTGTCTGCTGTGCCTTTTTGTTGGGGATCCCACCCTACTTTATGGACACTGCTATTGGATGTCCCACGTGTAAGTATTATATTGGAGCAGGACGTACTGTATGCTTAGAATAATACAATTCTGTGAAATACTCACCTGTAGAATTGGTATTATACGCATACAGTACGCCCTGCTCCACCCCACCCTGGTTTTACATTTTCTGGATCCCCTGTATGGTGATTATTATCATTACTATTGTTACCAGTTTGGTGGTTGGTTTCTCCCGGATTCTTTTCTCACTGCTTTTCAATACTGGGGATTTGTGGGAGGTCCCTGGGTATATGAAGGGCCGGGAGGAGCCTGTTTTTGCATGTCTGCAGTGAACAGCGCCCTCTGGCGGAGGATTACCCACGTGTAAGTATTATATTGGAGCAGGACGTACTGTATGCGTATAATACCAATTCTACAGGTGAGTATTTCACAGAATTGTATTTTTAGCACCTTATTTTTGTTCACAATACAATTGCTTAAGTAGTGGATATTTTCTGAATATATTGTTTCAGCATATTCATTAGGGCATGGTGTAATACTACGATACTCAAGCTAAGATTTGTCGACAAGACTGTGGCTTAGAGAAAACAAGATGGTGTCTGTTGTGGACTTTACATCCACGTTAACTAGTATAAAGTTCTCCATATGAAGAACACGATGATTCATCATAGTTTCTGCTTTCCTTTTTTTTATAAGAGGTTCTATAAATATCCTGACTTTTTGAGACCAGTTTATTAAAAGCACCTTGCACAGAAGCTTACAACCCCCCCCCATGTCTTGCAGAGCAGAGTCTTAATCATGCTGCACATCTGTAGTGCCGTGTTTCTTCCTATTGTCCTCCTATTTTCAGTGAGTGACTCATTGTCACCTTGATAAATGGCTGCCTTGCACAGCCTGTTATTTCTGTGCCGTTATCATTAGCAGCAGATTTGTCTTCATAGATGGTTGAGTAGAAGTGGAGAAGTGTATAAACAGGAACATCTGACTGCTGTTTCCTTCTTGCAGCCACCATTTCATCCTCCGAGCTGTCACTCTCTGAGATCCGGGAATCCAGTGCCAGACATATAGACCCCGGGATGATGCCTCTGCCAGACACCGCCTCCGGGCTGGAGTGGTCAAGCCTGGTCAGTGCAGCCAAAGCCTTTGAAGGTAAATATGCTGAAACATGAAGCTGCACAAGGGCACAACACAAACAGGCTGATTTAGGAATGAAATATCAAGTGTTTAATGCCATAGCAACTAATGAATGGAGAATAAGGGAATATTCCGTTTGATGCACTGACTTGCTATATCCTGTGTATTAAGTCTTGTTTTCTCATGGAGAGCACGGTGGAGGCTTTGGATCTGAATGCACAGAAACTGTATTAATTTAATCATTTGGGCTCGGAAAACATTGAGTCTAGAGCCAGTCAGTTAAGAACAGTGTTTATTCCAAGTGTGACATACATTCCGCTTCAACTCTTCATGACATTTGGGTTATTCTCCAGTAGAGGGCGAACTTCTGCAGAGATGAATGCAAAACAAGGAGCTCCTCCTAGTCCATAAATACCTGGGACCTCCCACCAATTCCCCATTTCCTTCTCTGCAGGAAGGCGAGCAAGACAGAAGATGAAGACTTCTCTTACTTGCAGGTAAGCCGGGCTCACGCCCGGCCATTTTTGTCCCTATTGCTGCCAGGACCTTTTCTAAATTGTCCCTATTTGAGCCTCCCAGCCTTGGCTGCAGGTCCTGGTGAGGGTAGGCAGCACCTTATGGGTGTTGTAGGAGCCTTGCTCCACCGTGAGACCCCATTGCAAGGGGTAGGCGGTTGTCCGGGTTGGTGATCCCGGTATGGGATTCCCTGTCTCTTTATCCTTATGACCGGATTCCGGCTTGGATTCCCCCCCCCCCCCCCCTTCCGGGTCCCTTCCTTTCCCTCCGGGGGGGGGGGGGGACTGGCCTCATCCACGGTTGTTTAATTACTGAAGCACTGTGTGAGTGTGTGTGTGTGTGTCTTACACTTGTGTGTGTGTTGGTGCTGACTGGGGTTGATTGTGGTCTCCTTCACTCTTTACCTTCTTTACTCAGCCTGGGGAGCTTCTCTCCCTCAGGCTGTGTTAGGTGGGGGGGCGGGACCGGGCCATCGGCGCGGTAGCCCTGCCCCCTCGTTTGGCGCGATTATGCGGGCCAGCCCAGGGCTGGGATCCGCGTTGCTGGGAGGGGGGCGTGGCCTGAAGAGCACGCGTTCAGGGCTGGCCCGCCCCCCTTCTTCCTCTCCTCTGCTCGTGTGACTCTCCGGGGGCCATCTTGTGTGATTGCTCTGGCTGCTGCTCTGATTAACTCCTCGATCGGTAAGCGCCTGTGTGGCCACTTCCTTAGCTTCTGCGGGGGCCCTCCTTGAGCGGGGGGCCTCCTCTTCATGCTTTTGTGCTTTCATATGGATATATAGATATTTTTAATTATAGAATATTCTGAGCATATGGTTGTATTGTGTATCAATATTAATATATTGGTATTTTTTAGTTATTTCTTCAGTATTATTGCTTGTGTGTTTCAGATTGCTTCGTGTATGGGCTTTTTAAGGGGTTCCTCCTGGTCCTGGGGTCCCTAGGCTTAGATTGCTCACCCAAGAATCCTCCCACTGGGACTTTTAAGGGGCATCCCGGGTTGCTTATTGCTTAAATTTCCTGCGGTCTTGCGACTGACCACAAGAATCGCCATATGGAGGCTCCGCAGGGTACCGGGCTCGGGCTCCCTCTGGGACAATCTCGGCCATGTGTGGGTTGTGGGGCATCCCTTACAGGTGAGAATGTGCTTATTTCTATACCATGTGCACAAAAGGCCATATCGCGGCAGTCGGGTGCCCAGTCTTCTGGGTCCCGCTTCATCGCCTTCCCCTCCCCGCCTTATCCGTACCCCAAGTGACATTGGTGCCAGCGGGGAGTCGCATTCCGATGTTTGTGCTAGGTTGGCCAGCATCGAGAAATTTATGGTTAGGCAAGAAGGCCCAGGCTAAAAAGAGACATTTGTCGTCGGTCCAGGCGACTTGGGATATTGATGATGATTCATTTGATATGTCGGATTATTCCCCGTTAGAGGAGGGGGAATTGTATGAGGAGTCAGAGGCTGACGATGTAGAAACCTAGTCGGCATCCAGGTGTTCCTCAGGGATGGAATAAGAAGTATCCTTTCCCGTTGGAAGCGGTTAAGCACTGGGCTTCTCCTCCCGAGGTCGATGCGCCAGTTTTGGGGTTGACTGACTCCTCCGTGCTTCACACCCCAGACGCCACTTCCCTAAAGGATGGTGAGGATAGGCGCCTTGATCAGATGGCATGCCATGCCTTTGCCAGTGTTGTCACTACGCTTAAAAGATTTGAATTGTTCATGGATTTTGTCTTGGCTGCTATGGAAAACACTATTGTTATGTGTAGTAGGACTTCAGCCTTATTGGTGGCCATGCGCCGCTCGGTATGGCTCCGTCAGTGGACGGCGGACTTTGCAGCCAAGAAATCGCTCACGGCTCTTCCCTTCTTGGGTACGCGGCTGTTTGGAGATAAGTTGGATGCTGTGGCAAAGGGAGGTAAGTTATCTCAGCGGAAGAAACAGCGCCGTCCCTTTCGGGGGGCAGGCTCTTTCAATTCTTCCTTTCGAGGTGCCAGAGCTGGCAGAGGTTTGGCCTTCTCGGGTGTCAGAGGCTCTTCCTGGAACAGGGGCAGAGGTCGGGCCCGTCCCGCTTCTGCCTGGGGTTCCAAGCCCAAGCCTGTGGGTAAACCAGCTCAGCAATGAAGGGGCGCCCTCACCCGCACGGGTGGGGGGGGCGGCTGCGGCTCTAATTCCAGGTCTGAGCCCGGGAGGTCACAGACAATTGGATCTTGGAAGTGGTCTTCTCGGGTACAAACTGGAGTTCGAGTACTGGCCTCCTCCAAGATTTTTAAGGTTTCGGGTGCCCTTGGACCCTCAGGCTGCACAGGGGCTCCTGTTAGCAGTGGGAGTTGTATGCCCGGTGCCTCCGTCGGAGAGAGGCAGGGGTTTCTACTCCAAAAAAGAAGGTTCTGTAAGACCCATTCTTGACCTCAAGGTCTTCAACAGATTCTTCAGAACCAAGAAGTTCCGCATGTAGACTCTGCGCTCGGCCATCAGTTCCCTTCGTCAAGGGGATTTCATGACATCCATAGACATCAAGGATGCGTATTTGCATGTTCCAATTTTTCCAGCGCATCAGAGATTCCTCAGGTTCGCGGTGGACGATCAACATTTTCAGTTTGTAGCCCTTTCCTTCGGGTTGACCTCAGCGCCGAGGGTCTTCACCAAGGTTCTGGCGGGCATAATGGCCCTATTCAGAGCTCAGGGAATTCGCATTGTGCCGTATCTGGACGACCTATCGATTTCAGCCTCTTCCCTCCGTCAGGCGGAGCTGGACACCCACCAGGTGGTGTCGACCCTGGAGAGGTTCGGGTGGGTGATCAACCGCCCCAGGTCCTCTCTCTCGCCATCATGGGTGATTTCATTCCTGGGCATGAATCTGGATACCATTCAGGCCAGAGTGTTTCTACCCCAGACCAAGGTGCATGGGATTCAGGATCTGATCCGCCTTCTTCTGGCCAATCCTTGCCCTTCTATCCGACAGGGGATGAAACTGGTGGGATTGATGGTGGCCTCCTTCGAGGCTGTCCCGTTTGCTCAGTTTCACATGAGATCTCTTCAACTTCATCTATTGACGCATTGGGACAGGTGTCAGCTGTCATTGGATCCAACCGTTCAGGATGTCTCCCAGGGTTCGGCAGTCCCTTCGGTTGTGGCTGGAGTCGAGCAACCTGTTGAGGGGCAGATCCTTTCTGGTCCCTCGCTGGGAGACGGTTACCACGGATGCCAGCCTGTCGGGCTGGGGAGGTTTCTGGAAAAGTCATCAGTTCAGCGGGGTGTGGGGTCCTCAGGAGGCTCACACCACCATTAATGTCTTGGAGCTCAGAGCCATCCGGCTGGTTCTGGCTCGGCTGACCTCACATTTACGGGGTCTGCCGGTTCAGGTTCGTTCGGACAACCAAACGGCGGTAGCTTACATCAATCACCAGGGAGGGACTCGCAGCAGGATTGCCCTCAGGGAAGTCTCTCTGATCCTGCACTGGGCGGAGAGCAATGTTCCTTGCATTTCGACAGTCTACATTCCGGGAGTGGAGAACACGGAGGCGGATTCCCTGAGCAGGGGATCCTCTCGCCAAGGAGAGTGGTCTCTCAACCCCGAGGTTTTTCTGGATCTTTGCCGCAAGTGGGGGACTCCGGAGGTGGATCTCTTTGCCTCGAGGCACAATCACAAACTTCCGGCCTTTGTGTCTCTTTCTCATGATCCTCTGTCTCTGGCAGTGGATGCCTTGTCACTGGCTTGGAAGGAGTTGGGTTTTCTGTACCTGTTTCCACCCGTCTCCATGCTGGGCAAGGTAGTTCGCAAACTGGTTCTAGAGGGGCACCAGCGATTCTGGTGGCTCCAAGGTGGCCAAGAAGGGTTTGGTACACAAACATCGTAAGGATGGCCGTAGATCAGTACCGGCTTCCCTTGTTGCCGGATCTGCTATCTCAGGGTCATCTACCCCAATTTACAAACGCTGGCTTTGACGGCTTGGCTGCTAAACCTTCATCTTGAAAGAGGAAGGTTTGTCTGAGGCTGTTGTTCAGACCTTGATTAGGGCTAGGAAGCAGTCCTCTTCTGGCATTTACTATAGGACTTGGAGGTCCTATATTGATTGGTGTGAGGCTAGGGCCTTGCCTTGCAGGGTGTTTTCGATACCCAGGATTTTGGAGTTTCTTCAGCATAATCTGGATCTTGGGTTCCAGCTTAGTACTTTGAAAGGTTTCTGCTCTGTCGGTTTTCTTCCAGAGGTCTTTTGCCGTACACCCTCTGGTTAAGACCTTTTTCCAAGGGGTCGCGCATGTGCGGCCCCCTCGGAAGGCTGTAGTTCCTGTTTGGGATTTGAATTTGGTTCTTTCGGCTCTGCAGGGTCCTCCTTTTGAGCCGTTACAGGATATTGCTCTTTCGGTTCTCATTCAGAAGGTTGCTTTCTTGGTGGCTATTACCTCTGTTCGACGTGTCTCTGAGTTGGCGGCTCTGTCGATTCAGGCCCCTTACTTTGAGAGACACCAGGATAAGGTGGTTTTTCGTTTTAAGCCGGATTTCCTTCCTAAGGTGGTGTCTGCTTTCCACCTCAATCAGGATATTGTTCTCCCTTCCTTGTGTCCTAAGCCTAGCAATGACAAGGGGAGGGTTTTGCACAATTTGGTTGTGGTTCGCTGTGTTAAGTACTATTTGGTGACTACTTCTTCTTTCCGCAAGACGGATGCCTTTTTCGTGGTGCCCTGCAGGCCCAGGAAAGGTTTGGCACCTGCTAAGTCTACGATTAGCAAATGGATTCGTCAGGCCATTGTTGGGGCCTATTCTGCTAAGGGGAGGACTCCTCCTTTTAGGGTCACTGCGCACTCTAATCATGCGGTTGGTGCGTCCTTGGTTTTTCAGCACCAGGCTTCTGTTGAACAAGTTTGTAAGGCTGCTACTTGGTTTTCCGTTCATACTTTTTCCAAGTTTTACAAGGTTGATTTGCAGGCTTCAGCGGATGCTGTTTTTGGCTGCAAGGTTCTGCAAGCTACAGTGGTTTGAGTTGGTACATTCTTTACTGTTTATGGTTCCCACCCATGACGGACACTGCTATTGGATGTCCCAAATGTCATGAAGATCGAAGTGGAGTGTATGGCACACTTAGAATAATACCGTTTTGTGAGTACTCACCTTTAAAACAGATATTATGAGTGTGACATACACTCCGCTTCACCCCACCCTTTTGGTATTTTGGATCCTTTATATGGTGACACATTGTTTCTTGGTTGTTCGTTTTGTTATATTTGGTTCTTCCTGGTCCCCTTACTGCTTTCTTACACTGGGGAATTGGTGGGAGGTCCCAGGTATTTATGGACTGGGAGGAGCTCCTTTATTTGCATTCATCTCTGCAGAAGTTCGCCCTCTACTGGAGAATAACCCAAATGTCATGAAGAGTTGAAGCGGAGTGTATGTCACACTCATAATATCCTTTTTAAAGGTGAGTACTCACAAAACTGTATTTTTTTGTTTTTTTAATCACCCAGTGATTGATCACCCATGATGAAGTTTCTGTCCCCCGTAGCCCAACTCCAGTGAAACTCACCTGTTCGCTGGGTCGCATCCCATGTCGCCTAGGACCCGAACAGCTGTTGCCGACATTTCCGTGTCCAGCTTGCGACCTCATTCACAGGAGCACCACCACGCCTGCTCCATTCACTACAATGTAGGGTGTGTGTCAGACCTCGACACACCTCCTCCATTGCGTGTGGCAGCGCTCCTGGGGGTACACACAATAATTTCGGACACCTGTTCAGGCCCAGGATGGCGTGGTATGCAATCCAGCAATATCAGGTGCAGGGGGACAAAAGGTGAGTTGCCTTTTGTTATTTTAAATGGGTGGTCAATCACTTTGACTCTGGTTTAGTAACCCTTCAAAACCAAACTCACCATTGCAGGTACATCTTTATTGCATGGCACGGCCTGCTTCGGTATTCATAACAGTTGGGTTATTCCGCCACAAGGTGGCGCAGTGGTACTGTAGAAAGCTGTGGCATCTCCCGGCCCCCTATAAAAAGGGGGATCAACCATAGAGTTCCTGTGTTTCCTCTTAAGGGAAACTGCGAAGATTGTTCTCTCTCTTGCGCAGGTGAGCGGGGCTACCAAGCCTGCGGCCCTGCAAGTCTATTTCCACCCGTTTCTGGACCCTCACTGCCTCCCAGCCTTGGCTGACAGATCGGGTGAGGGTAGAAGAGCACTAGAGTCAAGTGCTCCTGGAGCGCTGCTCCAAGCCGCAGACCCTGTTCCACAAATGGTAGCCGGCCATAGGCTTTATGGTGAGCCTACTAGGGATGCGGAGTTCCTGTCCTGGCTTCTGAGCGGGTGAGAGTTTTGGGGACTGTTTCCTCCCCCCCCCCCCCCTCCGGGCATGGATACTCGCCGCTGGCTTCTCGTCTCTCTCTCCCCCCTCCCCCTCTCTGACTTTGTTCGGGGGGGGGGGGGGGGCGGGTGGTAGCAGCGACTGGTGTTTGTTGTGGTGTTTTTGGCGTTTATAGTGTGTTTTTTGGTGTTTTTTGCCCGCCGCGCCGCTTTGTACTGCGCTCTGTGGCCGCTATAACCTGTGGTGTTTTTGCTTTGTCATGGTGCCGGCGGGGTCACGTGGGCGCCGTTTTCGCACTCTTCGGGGGGGGGGGGGGGCCGGGGGATGACGCGTATCGCGTCGTCCCCCCACCGTCCGCCCCTTGAGGTACCTCTGCCGGCGCCATTTTGGATTAGCTGCTCGTTTGGATTTCTCCCTTCTGGGCTGCAGCGCTGTTTCCTCCAGTGTGTCGCTTCATCCTGTGGTCTGTGCCTTGGTGACCCTGCGGTGTCCTTGATCCATGAGTCCCCCTTGGGGGGTTTTTCTTATTGGTCTCGTGGGGCATGTGCTGCGGGATGCTCATGTGTCGTTTTTACTTATGTTTTTCAGGCGGGATTGTGCCTGTGTTTATCACCATATGGAGGCTTCTGGGGATAGCGTGCTCGGGAGTCCTTCGGGGCAATCCCGGCTGTGTTCCATGTATCAGCAATGATGTCACGGTGTGCGTGCCGTGCGCTCAAAGTGTCCTTGCGCTCCAGCTTGGTTTGCCTGCATCGCTTCCCAGCTCTGCACCCCCTTCGGCATAACCTACCCCCCCCCCCCCCCACTGCTGCAGCAGTGTGGGGGATGCTAGCAGGGGGTCACAGTCTGATCTGGCACTTCGTGTGGCCAACATCGAGAAGCAGCTTGCCGGGCCTATTCCTAGGAAGGCCTCGGGCAAGAAGCGGCACCTGACTTCCACTCCCTCATGCTCCACTGAGGAGTATGAGGAGTTTGATGCCACTGGGGGACTTTATTCCCTAGAGGAAGGGGAACTGTTCCAGGACTCTGACTCCTCTGGGGACCAGCAGGAGGGTTGCATTAGTGACCCTGGGTCTGCGTGCGGGGAGGAATCATGGTACCCTGAGGACACTGATAATCTGCTTTCACAAATTTTTTAAATCTTGCACATTGCTCCCCCTGAGGTGGCTAAGAGAAAGCAGGGTGAGCTTTTTCGTCCTGGTAAACAGCGTCTGTAGTTCCCTGAGCAGGGCCATTTTACTTCTATGGTGCTTAGGGAGTGGGAACGCCCTAACAGGCTGCCTGCTGTGCCCAAGGGATTGGATAAGAGGTATCCCTTTCCTGCTGATATAGTGAAGCGTTGGTCCTGTCCCCCTGAGGTGGACACTCCCGTGCTAGGCCTGTCCAATACTTCGGTCATGCCTTCTCCTGACACTACCAGTCGGAAGGACAGTGAGGACCGGCGCATGGATCAGCTGGCCTGCTATGCTTTTTCTTGTGTGAGGGCTTGACTGCGCCTGGCCTGTGCTGCTGCCATTACTGCTATTGCCCTTAAGAAACTGCTCAAGCGTCTATGTGATGGCGCTATGGCTGGTAGGAGGAGGGAGGATTATAGGGCCCTCTTGCTTTGCTCTGATTTGTTGCATTTATCCTTACTGCCATGGATGATGCTGTGAGGCTGGGTGGTAGGACCTCTGCACTTTTGGTGGCTATGCGCCGCTCTGTTTGGTTACATCAGTGGGCAGCTGATGCTGCTGCTAAGAAGGCTCTCACTGGGCTCCTCTTTGCGGGGCTGCGCCTCTTTGGTGAGCGTCTTGATGTTTTGGCCAAGGATGGCAGGCTGCCTCCGTGTAGGAGGCTGCCCCGGCCTTTTCGGGGGTCCTCCGTCTTCCTTTCCTCCCTTCGTTCTTCCAAAGGAGGTCGTGGCTCCCTCTTCTCAGGTAGCCACAGAGTCTTGGGGACATGGCAGATCCTGTGGACGTCCCGGTCTCTCCTGGGTTTCCAAGCCCAAACCTCCTCCCAAGGCTCCCCAGGCATGAGGGGGCGCCCTCACGCTCACGTCTGGAGGCTCCACGTTTGACCGGTGGATTCAGGAGGGGGTGTCCTCCGGTTACAAGATAGAGTTTGCAGCCTAGCCGCCTCCAAGATTCATCAGATCCCGGATGTCTTTAAACCCCCTGTCAGCTCAAGGGTTACTTTCGACGGTTCAATGCCTGCTGGAGTCAGGGGTCATTTGTCCGGTGCCCCATCAAGAACAGGGTCAGGGGTACTATTCCAATCTCTTCACGGTCCCCCAAAAGGACAGCTCTCTGAGGCCCATTCTGGACTTGAAGGGCCTCAACAAGTTTGTCAGATTCAAACATTTTCGCATGGAGACGCTACGCTTTGCTGTAGGTACCCTTCGCCCGGGCGACTTCATGACCACCATGGACATCAAGGATGCTTATCTTCATGTACCTATCTTCCCAGGTCATCGGAGATTTCGGAGGTTCGTGCTGGAGGATCAGCATTACCAGTTGTGACCTTACCATTCGGTATCGCCTCGGGTGTTCACCAAGGTGCTGGCGGGAGTGATGGCTCTGCTGCGAACCCGGGGCATTCGCGTCCTTCCCTACCTGGACGACATCCTCATTGTGGCTCAGTCCTTTCATCGGGCCGAACGGGACACCCAGGTGGTGATCTCCACTCTGGAGTCCTTCGGCTGGATGATCAATTTTCCCAAGTCTTCACTGTCCCCATCCTTGGTGAGGTCCTTTCTGGGCATGAATCTGGATACCTCTCAGGTCAAGGTATTCCTTCATCAGCAGAAGGTGGAGGGCCTTCAGAAGCAGGCACGGGCTCTGCTCTTGTGTCCTCATCCCTCAATTTGTCTGGGGATACAGTTGGTGGGCCTGATGGTGTCCTGCTTCGAGGCGGTCCCCTTTGCTCAGTTTCATATGAGACCTCTTCAGTTGCACCTCTTGTCAGTTTGGGATCAGGACCCTGTGTCCCTGGATCAGGAATTTGCTCTGTCTCCCCTGGCCAGGCAGTCCCTTTCGTGGTGGCTGAACTCAAGGAATCTTCTGGTGGGCAGGACCTTCCTGCCCCCGTGCTGGGAGACTGTCACCACAGATGCCAGTCTGACGGGCTGGGGGGGGGGTTTGGAAGTCCCTACAGTTCCAGGGTCATTGGGGCCCCCAGGAGGCCCATGCTCCCATCAATGTCCTGGAACTGAGGGCGATCAGGTTGGTTCTGTCCCACCTGACTACACACACCTTCAGGGTCGGGCTGTTCAGATCCGCTCAGACAACCAGACGGCGGTTGCCTACATCAACCATCAGGGAGGGACTCGGAGCAAGCGAGCCTTCAAGGAAGTGTCTGTGATACTGTCTTGGGCAGAACAGAATGTCTCCTGCATCTCAGCGGTATACATTCCGGGGGTGGAGAACCAGGTCGGCTTCCCTATGTGTTCCCTCCGTTCCCTCTACTGGCCAGGGCCATGCGCAAGATTGCTCAGGAGGGGGTGTCAGCCATCCTGGTGACCCCCTGTTGGCCAAGAAGGGTGTGGTTCGCAGATGTCGTGCAGTTGGCAGTAGACCAGTACGTCTTTCCCAGGGATCCAGATCTTTTCACTCGGGGACGGCTACGCCATCCCATGACGGGACTCCCCTTTATGGTGGGGCGTCTGTTTGGGGAGTCTGTTTGCTACAAGTGGTAAATCATTTAATCTCAATAAAAAGCACTGTATGTGCGATTCTCCGCACATACAGTGCTTTTTATTGATATACCATTGAGAGTGTTAGTGCCACACTCTATTTATCTCCTTGCGCTAAAGGACTGTAATAATAATGAAACAGAAATAAGAGTAAACTACATTATATTGTCTGAACTTTTGAGCGCGATTCATTAACAATTGTTATAGCTGTCTAAAATCATTTAATCTGCCACAGAAGCAGAAGTCTAATACTGCTTCCGCAGGTTCGCTAATACTCTGAGGTTCCGGCTAGAGGTTTGGACTTTTTGGGATACCGAAGAGATTTTTTTTTTTTTTTTGGAATAGGACAAAGTTCCAAATTAAGGCAACAGGTGGATGGCAGAATAAAGCTAGACCCCCTTCAAAGCCTGCTCAGGCATGAAGGGACGCCCCCGCACTTGCAGGTGTGGGGGGAAAGCTTCTGGCTCATATTTGCAGGCTTCATGTTACAGATATTTGGATACAGGAAGTTGTATCCTCAGGTTACAAAATCAAATTGGGAGCCATACCTCCTTGGAGATTCTCTTGGTCAGGGGTATCCCAAATTCCGCAGAAAGCAGAAGCGTTGAGATCTGCCGTATTTCACTTTTTTAGAGATTGGAGTTGTTGATCCACAGTGAAGTTACTCCAACCGGGAGTTTTTATAACCACAGTGTATATATAAGGATGCATACCTACATTGCTGTAGGTGGCCTACATCTTCAGTTTGTGGCGTTACCCTTCGGTCTATCATCAGCACCAGGGGTGTTTATCAAGGTGTTGGCAGGTCTCATGTTTTCTCTAAGAAGTCGGGGTATACATATAATCCCTTACTGAGACTATCGGTTGATATTGGCCCCATCATGTCAGGGTGCCCAGAAGGATATACAGACTGTTTGATCGGCATTGGATAACGGACTATCCAGTCAAATTCTTCTTAAGTCAAATATCATTTCATAGCCTCAAGAGTTATTCTTTTCTGGGAATGTCTTTAGACACGTCTCAGGCAAAAGTGTTTTTCCAACACAGAAGTGACTTACTTCAGGCCAGGGTACAGGGTCTCTTGTCTTGCCCTCACCCGATGATTCATCAAGGAATATGTTTGTTGGGCCTGATGGTATCTTACTTTGAGTCAGTACCTTTTGCACTGTTTCACACAAGGCCCCTGCAGATGGAATTGCTCACAATCTGGGATCGAGACCCACACACTCCTGATCACTCTTTTTGCATGACACCGTCAACAAGGCAGTCTCTAGCCTAGAACTCAGCCTCTTCGGACTGGCAAATCCTTCCTTACAGTACAGTGGAAGATCATCACTATGGATGGCTATGTCTATCTGGCTCGGGGAGTGTCATTGAGTCACAAATGATCCAGGGACAATGGAGTCCGAAGGAGAGCAGACTCTCCATAAATATCCTGGAACTGAGAGCTATTCTATTGTATTCAGACCATGCCATCTGATGGGGCATCCCATCCGGATTCAAACGAGAAACCGGTTCTATGTCTGTGGGTGGTACACACACCTGGAGTGGACAACTTGTAGGCCGATCATCTCAGCAGAACGGGCCTGCATCAGAGGGAATGGTCTCTTAGCCAGAGGGTTTTTTAATCCCTATGCATGTGCTGGGGGATCCCAGACATAGATCTCTTGCATCATGGCTCAATCGGAAGGTCCGATTCTCAGCCCAGGGATCGGTCTCAGCCCAGGGATCCTCTAACAATAGCAACAAATGTCCTGACTCTTCAGTTGTCAGTATTCAAGCTTCTTTATGCATTTCCCTCCGATTTTATTCCTGGGTCGAGTACTAAAAAAGGTTTAGCTCACAAGGGTGTCCCAACCATTCTGGTGGCTCCTCTGTGACCAGAAGAAGCTGGTTCTCAGACATAGTAAGGATGTCAGAGGGCAACTTGTGGAGGCGACAATCCAGATCCTCTCACACAGGGGCCTCTAAGGCATCCCAAATCACAAGTTCTGGCTTGGAAGGCCTGGCTATTGAATCCTTTATCTTGGAAGAAAGGGTTTTTTTCTGCCAGAGTCATCCAGACTATGATTCAGGCCAGGAAGAAATCTTTATCAAGTGATCTACTATAGAGTCTGACAAGCATTTATAGCTTGGTGCGAATCCATGGGTTCGCTTGTAGAATATATAGATTTTTTGCAGAAGTCTTGATGAAGGTCTTCAATTGAGGACAAATATCTATCTGTCTTCTTTCAGAAACCCATAGCTGAGAATGATTTTATCAGAACTTGTTTTACAAGGAGTCGCTCATGTGCGGCCTCCTCTTAATCCACTTCTGCCGGCTTGGGATCTCAACTTGTTTTTCAGGGTCCTCCTTTTTGAACCATGGTAGATGCGTCATTAAGTTTAAGGTCTCTTATGGTTATCTCTTAGTGGCAATAACCTCAGCAAGTGGGTTTCTGAATTATCAGCTTATCAGTAAGCCTCCTTATTTATTGAGTGTTTTAGGATTTTCTTCCTAAAGGTATCTTTTCATTTTAATGAAGAGATGGTTTTGCCTTCCTTATGTCCTTCTCCAGTGTCTGATAAGGAAGGGGTGTTCTTCACTGTTTGGATGTAGTGAGAGCACTAAGGTATTCTCACTACTACACAATCTTTCCATAGTTTGGACTTCTTATGTCATACCTGAGGGTCCACGGAAAGGTCTTCCACCAGCTAAGTCTGCCATCAGTCGTTGAATTATACAGACAGTGGTAAGAGTCTATTCTGCCAAGGGGAAGGAGCCACTTGTTTGGGTCACAGCTCTTTCCACTAGGGCCATTGGTGCTTCCTTGGCCTTTCAGCATCAGGCCTCGGTGGAACAGGTTTGTAAAGCTGCCACCTAGTCTTCGATTCAAACATTTACCAAATTTTACAAGGTAGGTGTTAGGGCCTCAGCTGACGCTGTATTTAGTAGAAAAGTACTTCAGCGGTAGTGAATTGAATTACCTGCTGTTCCGCATTGGGGATCCTGCCCATATATAGGCACTGCTTTTGGATGTCCCAGGTGTAATAATTAGGGACGGCCTGGAATGGATTGGAAGAAAAAGCACAATTCTGTCATACTCACCTTCAGAATAGTTTTTTCTGTTAATCCATTCCAGGCCGTCCGGCCCGCCCCTTTTTGGGGTTTATTATATCCTTGATGCCTTTTTTATGGTGTTTATTCCATTTGGCATTGTGAACTGAAAAGAAAAAAAAAAAAAAGATTTTTTTCAAGAGAAATCAAGTGGAGTTTGGTGTGTAACATTGTCTCCTAGACTTGGGCCCCCGGGCCTTGCCTCTTGGTATATGATTTACTGCTTTTTAATTACTGGTCTTTGATTAGAGGCAGTTGCTACTTATGGGGCCGGGAGTCTACACCCTCCGGACAGGTATTACCCAGGTGTAATGATTAGGGACGGCCTGGAATGAATTAACAGAAAAACCAATACTACAGGAGTATCACAGAGTTGTGTTTTTCTTAGCCTTTGAACTAATTCTGCTCATGAATTGATCATCCAGAGATGGTAAGGGTGATCCCAGGAGAGTCCGTGCATGTGCCTTAGGATTGGCATAGAGGTAAAAATACTCTGAGAGTTCCTGGGGTTTTCACACACACCTTGGGTCTTGGGCCACATTTGTTCCTATTATATAATGTTCCTAGGTATATAATGTGCTTCTAACATATTTCTTCTTTTGCCTTCCAGTGCAGAGAGCTGCCTCTCTCTTCTCCCTGAATGAAACTGCCCTGAGTCCAGTACAGAGTGGCGGCACTGCACACCTCAGCCTAGAGAGGCAGCACACACCCCGCAGCACTCCTACCTGCAGGTACGTGCAGCCATGCAGCAAAGCAACTGCTGTTTAGTGTTACAGGTCTGGCAGAGAATATTGAATATTAAGCAATTTGCAGACTGCTCATCGGCATCAAAGAAATGATGAATTGAGGATGATAATAATAACATGTAATGTTACTACTTAGATGCAGAACCTAACTATTATAACTGTTATGGGCATCCCTGGGGGGGGGGCTTGATGAACTTTGATTCATTAGATCATATTGGAAGTCTTTACGTATTTATCTCTCTCCCTCTAGTGATGAAGTGTCTCCAGACCTCACCGGGAAGGTCCTGCAACTGGAAGTTATGGTGAAGCAACTTCACACGGATCTTCAGAAGGTTTGTACTATACCATAGTGCTCCCCCTATGGCGAAGTACAGGGCTCTTCAGAGCCTCTTCTCTTTCCATTCAACAGAAATGAGTGTTTTATAGAATAGAACCTATCCCTCCTGAGAGTCCCCTTGCTTTTTTTTTTTTTTTATTAAGCCTTGCAAGTGTCCCAGAGCAGTAAAATCAGGACCAATCACCTGGCAAAGGAAAAAGTAGCTTGCGGGTTGTGGTTCACTGAACTTCACATAATTACTAGCTGTTAACCACTAAGACTGGTGGTATATAGAGCACTGATTAACATTTAACCAAACCCAGATGTGTGTGCTGAGAGTTTACTTTCAAAATATATATTTGTATCTGGAATATGTATTTGTTCTGGAATTGGCACACATAGGGTGAAATTAAGAACCGAGATTGGGCCAGCTGTAAAGGGCACCTCTAGTCAAAACTGACTGGAGGTTTTTTAGCACGGGGGGCATTCTTATTTAGAATGCCCCATAGCACCTGTGGGTGCCTCGTTCTTTGGCACTCACAGGTTTCGGGGTGTGGAGACCTGGACTGCAACAGTGCACCCTGAATAGGTGCATAATAGGGCATGCCCATTTGAGATGCATTAACAGAAAGCCAGCAACAAGACCAGGCAAAGCTTACTTACCACTTCCAGGTTGCCGCAGTCGTTGCCAGTTTGGCATCCCATGTGACTGCTGGTGACCAATCGGGCACACCCCCAATTCCAGGAAAGACAACGCCAAGTGTATTGTTGGTCCAGTCGCCTGCTGCATAAGACCATGGAGATGGCAAGTTAGCTCTGCCCTGATTTAGCATTCGCATTAAGACATACCAAATTAGGTTTACCCTAGAGCTGCGGCACTGACCAGCCCTCCATGTCTTTGACTGTTAGTCTGCTTCAAGGTCTGCCAGGCTCCTTCACTGATGTTGGCAGTTCTGTCCATGATTTGCTTTGATAACTCTAGAAGACATTGTGGTCATGTGGTGATTATTGCAGATCTAGTCACCATAGGATCTTATGAAACCAGGATTTTGTTTTTAAATTATTTTAAGTTTTAACACTTGGCACATACACATGGTTTACCATGCAGGCCCAGGGCCCCCACTTGAGAATTACTGCTTTAGATCAGCACCTTTCCTCCATCCCATCATTTTTCTTCCATGTTCCTACAGGAGAAACTGGACAAAGAAGCGCTGCAGGCAGAGGTGGCCAATCTCCGACATAATAACCAGCGGCTTCAGGCTGAATCGCACTCGGCAAGTCAGCAGCTAAAGAAATTTGCGGAGATCATTTCCAGCAACACAGACAAAAAGGATTAATCTGCCTTCTGTGAACCTTCAGTGGGGTTGAGATTTAACAAAATGGTACAAACTGGCTCCCCCTTCCCTCCCATGGGCTCTTTCTTGACACGCCCTACAGTGCATTGTGGGGCTTCTTTTTTTTTATCATGGATGCAAGATTTTACACAAGTCACTTTCGTTGCATTGCACACACATTTCTTCATGTACAGGAAAATGTTCTTTCTTTGTAGATTTGTACAAATTAGAATCCTAATGTGGAAATTATATCCTTTATTGTTTGTTTGTGCCAGATTGTCTTCTGAAAACCTTCTATCAGGAAATATGCAAAACAGACAGACAGGCAAGGCAATGCAACACACTGCACCACACACCTCCAGGAAAATAATGTTATATATATTTAAATTGTATAGGTAAAAGTTCTATATAGGGCCAATATCTTTGAATGAACCCTTTAATAAGTTTCATACAAATGTATTTTAATATGACGCCAGACTGACTGGATGCTGGAGATTTCCATGTATATTTTGTTAATATGACATGTATATAGGCCATCTGTCTGGTTCACAGGGACAACTGACATCGCCTTTGACCCATTCACCTTTCAGGAATATCTTGAAACCTTTGCAAATGCAGATTGCGCGTTTACATGACAACTCCTCCTCAGCATCGTACATTTCTGTCGTTTAGGATATTAATTATACTTGAAGTTTGGGGTTAGCGTTAGCCGCTGACGTCCCTTTTTTTGCGATCACAATGAGTATAAAACATATTCCATTGTGATAATTCTATATATACACATGCACGTGTTGAAAAAGAAAGCACTTGCCCCCCTGTGGTTCCCTCCATAGGGAGTCTCCTTAGTATTTCATTTGTGTTAAGGTGTAAAAAAAAGAAATCTTCCATCGCCAGCCACTTTCATCCAATCAGGACTCACCAGTAAAGTTGGACAAGCAAGGCAACCATTTTAAAACCAGTATGGGCTTCAACCAGTCATTGTTAAACACATACTGCTGGAGTAGCCTGCACACGCTGAGGATTGGATGACTTTTGTTCCTGCAACTCAGCTGACTTCAGGTCATATGCCGCTACTGCTGTGCAAAAATGCATGATGGCTTTCTTCCTAAAGAAATTAAGTTATTTTCTAATTGAGGGCTGCCAGAAACAGATGTATACTGTTATATTTGTATAAATGGTTCTACACTTTCTGAGGCGTCTCCTTTGTGTTTTCCTTCTCATTTTATTTCATCATTTTCAGCAGATATAAGTACAAAGCTTGGAGACATTACATTGTAAGACGTAGCTTTTCAATATTGTGCAAGCAAATGGTATACGTGTCATAAACTGGCTCAGATAAACCAAGATAAAGAGACAAATGTAATTTGAACTACAACATGAAGGACCAAACCCAAAACAGGTCTCAACCCGCAATAAGCCTAGGATTCGAAAATCTATTATTTTAGCTGCAGAAACCCAGCCCAGACCCAAACGGTAACGCAATTAATATCTGAGCATTTCAGAGAAACTTTTTGATAGAAAATGGGAACATTTAGTGCCTCAACCTATATGGAATGTAGAGAAACCCATGAGCAGAGAGTAAAAGAAAAACATGAAGTGAAACATTAAGAACAATGTTAATTAACAAAAAAGGGAGGGAGTGGGAAAGAACATTCATATGGAAAAAGGGGTTAACTGTGCCAAATAATATCCATGAAATTCACAGCCACTCCACCCGAAAGTTGCCTCAGAGAACCACGAGTCCTCTATCTAAGCTTGTCAAGCCACCATGTCCATATATAAAGTCTCATTTGTGTTTTGTTTTGTTTTTTGGGGGGGGGCTTTGAGAGAAGAAGTTTGGGAAAGCAATACTCTCTAATGGTGAATGCCATCTTGTGCTACCAATAAATGCACCAAAATGCAAAGAAGCGATAAGGTTTTCCATGATCCAGATTCAATGAATATGTTAAAACCCATCAAGTGGTGTGGGGACATCTCTTATTCTTAGTATACAGTACGTCCTGCTCCAAATCTAATACTTACAGTTGGGATATACTCCGCCAGATGGCGCTGGACTGCAGACATATCGAAAATAGGCTCCTCCCGGACCCTCAAATACCCAGGGACCTCCCACAAATCCCCAGAATTTCTCTGCAGTCTGGCTGCGAAGGATGAGAAATTGGCTCTCTACTCGCAGGTGAGCGGGGTTATTAACCTGAGGCCCTGTAGGACTATTCGCACCCGTTCCACTAGTAATATGCCTCCCAGCCTTGGCTGCGCTGGTCGGGTGAAGGTAGGCAACACCACCATTGGTGCTTAGGAGCGCTGCTCCACCGCAATCCCCCACCAAAGGTAGGTGGTTCAGGCTTATGGTGAGCCTCTATTGGATGCCCCTCCCACACTATTGCCCCTGCCTATCGGTGGGCCCTATTTAAATGGCCGCCGTCCTCCCTCATCCTCCTTGTAGTCTTTGGGGGAAAAGAGGGGGGGTGTGTATGTGTATAGATATGTATGTTATGCAGTCTGTGCTTTCACTTTTCACATGTCTTTATTCTTGTGTCAGCCGCCGCACTGACTTGTCTTTATTGCCTTTAAATTTACCGCCGCCGTGCGCTGACTTGGTTCCGCGCTTGGCGGCGGCATTACCTCAGGCGCTGGTGCACCATCATTGGCTGTTGGCCTTTCTGGCTTTGCGCTCTTCGGGGGGGGCGGGGCCCATCTTTGGTTCGCTATTACTGGCCCGCCCCTCGATGTATACCGACGCCATCTTTTCTGCTTGGTTGGCCTATGCGCGACGGACTCCTACCTACCGCGGTCCGTAAGTGCCCTCGGGGGGCGGCTTTATCTGCTTCACATGTACTTAAGGTCTTGTCTGCTTATGTCTTTCAGGCGGGACAAAACCTTTTTGGCTTCTCCCAGCCCTGTTTTTAGTATATTACTTGTAGGCCTTGTAAAAATTATACTGCCACTTCCCTAGCGGGTTATTGGGGCATCCATAATAGCGTTATTCCCTATCGGCGTATAGCGCCGCTATAATCACCATATGGAGGCATCCCAGGATAATGTTACCGGGGTCCCTGTGGGACAAGACCGGCTGCGTGTAGCGTGTGGGCAGCCTCATGCTGACGCTGACAAGGCACGGGTCTGTGTACCCTGTGCTGAGCAGGTGCTTGCATTGCAATCTGGCCTGCCAGTGGCTGCACCTCGTTTCACTTCACCTACTCCCCCAAGCTTAAATCTCACTCCTGTTGAGTTGCATACTAGTGGGGATTCTCAGCCTGATGTGTCTTCTTGACTGGCTACTGTTGAACAGATTATTGCGAAGTCCTTAGCGCCTAAGGCCCCTGCTAAGAAGCGGCACTTGACGCCTAATGTTAATGTTTTCCCTATGGGAACTGAGGCTTTTTGGAATCTGTGTGGCTATACCCTGTCTGATGAAGGGGAGCTCTTTTCTGATTCAGGCTCATCTTATGAGAGACTAAGGGGTCATGACGATTCTGGCTCTGACCCCTGGGCCTCGGATGACACTGACAGATTATTGACCCAGATTTTTAGTGTAATCAAATTTTATTGCTTTTCGGTTATAAAACATTAGAACAGAAGGGGGTAGGAAGGGGGGGAGGGATACAAAAGGCAAAAAGGGAGGGGGAGGGGAGGGGGGGACGAATGGGGGGACATTGTACATTGTATAGACATATCGAAACAGTAAGGTATAGTACATCATTCAGACATCAGAGGAAAATCATTAATTGCATTTATACTCTATATTTGGACCACCTTGTCAGAGGGAGACCAGGGCTAATCCCTTCCCCGGTAAATGTCGCCTAGAAACCAAACTCGCCAGAAAGGAAGGAAGTTATCCCCTCTTAAATGAGACAAGAACGAGACCGAGCCAAAGGAGCAACGGAGCTTAAGGGAAGAGCGTCTGTCCCGCCGCCGCCCAGCCGCCGGCCAAAACTGGGGCCGCGAGCCCTGAGCGCGGGGGGAAGACGACCAGCTCAGAGAGGGCGAGCCGGGCCTCGCCCAAGTCGGGCGCCGGCCTCAGGGTTGGCACCGGGGGACCAGCGGATTGGGGATCCGGCCTTTACTGCTAATGATACCTTTGGGCCGGCCCACCTCCCTGCTGATGAACTATGCCATCCAAACGGGTGGCAGAAGAGCCTCTGCATTGTAGCAAATCTGCCACTACTCATGAGCCTGCAGGAGGGCCGGTAAGTGTGTGTCGCGGTAGTCTAACCAGCTCGCCCAGACCAACGTGTGGCTTCTGTTAGAGGCAGGGTCGCCAGCACCCAGGCTCTCCAGGTAGCGGATCGTTTCCACCTCCTGGACCCATTCCGCCAGCGTGGGGGGGTCAGTTTTCTTCCAGTGTCTAGGGATGACAGTTCTCATGGCGGCCAGGAAAAAACGTAGTATGTCTTTCCTGAATTTTGCTACAGAGTTAGGGGTAAGTGACAATAGAGCGGTCTGAGGCGTATTGTTGGTGGGAGTGCCCGACACCTGTTCGTAAATGAGGAAAATTTTGTCCCAGAGAGCCTTAATACCAGGGCAGCTCCACCATATATGGGTCATGGTCCCCTCCTCTTTCTGACATCTCCAACAAATGCTAGGGGTGGCCTCTGCGAATCTGTGGATGTCTACAGGGCACCTGTACCAACGGGTTAGAATCTTGAAGTTGCGCTCGTTAGTGGGAGTAGCAACAGAGGAGCCGAGGGTACAGGCGTAGATTTTCCTCAGGTCGGCCTCTGAAAACTCGACACCCAATTCCCTCTCCCATTTATTTATGAATTTCGGGGGCCCAGAGTGGTACGATTTAATGAGGAGGTTATAGAGCCCTGAGATAGTGTGGGTTGGCGGGGCTGCCTGTGTGACCATGGTCTCCAATTCTGTGGGAGGCTGCCTTAACTTCCCCACCATGTCGTTAGAAGATAGGAAGGTGTAGAGTTGTCTATGTAGAAGCCATGAGAGATGTTTACTCCCTGCTCTAACCCTCAGGTCCTCCAGGGAGGGGATAGCCCCATTTTGCATCACTAGACTCACAGTGGGCTCCTCGGAGGCCTCCCAAATGAGAAAGCTTTTGGATGCCAATCCTGGTTCGAAGGCTGGGTTGTCAAAGATCGGGGTAAGTGGACCTGGCCTACGTACTAGCTTGTATTTATTTTGAAGGGGATCCCATAAGTCCAGGAACTGTTGCATCAGGAAGGGTAGGGTACTTTTTTGGGCCCTAGTTAGAGGGGCTGCCCAGGCTACAGTGGAGGGGTTAAACCTAGATATTGACTTTTCCAATTGAACCCAGAGTTTCTCCTTCCCTCTCCGCGTCCAGTCTACTACTCTCTGAAGGACCGCGGCTGCGTGGTAAGTCTTCGGGTCAGGTAATCCCATGCCACCATCCCCTCTGGGCCTGGAAAGCGTCGTCAGCCTTATCCTAGGTTTAGAAGAGCCCCAGACGAACTTTGAGAACATTGACTTCAGTTTTCTAAAAAAACTACTCGGTAAGCCTATCGGGGCGGTCTGGAAGAGATAAAGGAGCTTCGGAAGAATATCCATTTTTAGGCTGTTGACCCTACCAAACCAAGATAGTGGGCGCTTAGTGTAAGCCTCCATATCCTGGCCTACTTTGGCCAGTAACGGGGCGTAGTTCAGTTCGTAGATCTTGGACAGATCTGCTGGTATGTGGATGCCCAGATATTTGATGGCTTGCGTTTTCCATTTAAATGGGAAGTTTACTGCTAGTCGGCTCGCTTCCTGGCGGGGCAGGGAGAGGTTGAGCGCCTCGGTTTTGGAGATGTTGATTTTAAAATTGCTTACCGCACCAAAGCGGTCAAATTCTTTTAGGAGAACTGGGAAAGAAGTATGGGGGGCTGTGACATGTAGCATTAAGTCGTCAGCGAACAGAGAAGTTTTATGGTGTTCTTCCCCTATTTGGATGCCTCTAATATCCGGGTTTTGGCGTATGGCTATCGCCAGGTGCTCCATTGTCATAACGTAAAGGAGTGGGGAGAGGGGGCAGCCCTGCCTCGTGCCATTACTAATAGGGAATGGGTCTGAAAGGAGGCCGTTTACTCTGACCCTGGCGGAAGGGTTACTGTATAAGGCCATAATTTTCGAGAGGAGGCCAGGACCAACACCAGCCTGCTTCAGCGTGGCAGCCATGAACTCCCACTTCACCCTGTCGAACGCCTTCTCCGCGTCACAGGCGAGGAGGCATGCAGGAGTCTTGGATGAAGATATATAGGAGATCAGGGTGAACAGTTTGTTAGTGTTGTCCCTGGCCTCCCTCCCCGGTACGAATCCCACCTGATCCAAGTGTATCCAGTGCGGGAGCAACGGTTGCAACCGTAGGGCAATAGTCTTTGCATATAATTTCAGGTCTATGTTAATTATCGATATCGGCCTGTAACTACCGCATATCGTTCCATCTTTGTCCGGCTTGGGGATCACCGAGACCGTGGCCTCCAGAGCTTGTTTAGGGAAGGGACAACTGTCTCCTATGGAGTTAAAAACCCTTGTTAAGAACGGCGTTAGGCGAGCCTCAAAGTGTTTATAAAATTTTGGGGTATAACCATCTGGGCCCGGGCACTTGCCTAACGGGGATTCTTTTATTGCCTCAGCCACCTCTAGGGTGGAGAACGGTCTCTCTAGGTGCTCCGTTTCCTCTAGGGAGATTGGAGGTAGTGGGGTGTTGGCTATGTACTCCTCTATCGCAGCAGGAGGGGAGCCCGGGGAGTTTTGGATGTTATAGAGGGAATTATAATAGGCCCTGAAGGTGGAAGCAATTTCCGAGGGGGTCTGCGCCAAATCCCCGTCGTTTGTCCTCACCGCTGGGACATATGTGGCAGTGGGCCGGGGGTTGAGAGTTCTAGCCAGAAGTCTACCGCACTTATTTGCCAGTCTGTATAACTGTGCTCTACCCCTGTCCCTATAGCTCAGATAGGATTGGTTATAGAGATTCTGCAACCTCTCCCTCGCTTCCTGAAGTTCCAAGAGTTTAGTATTGGATGGCTTACTCTTGTGTTCCATCTCCAGTGTGTGGATAACATTCAGTGTTTTCCCAATAAGGGCCGTCCGTTCCCTCTTGATTCTGGATCCCTGCTTAATGAGCACCCCCCTGAGAACACATTTCAGGGCTTCCCATTGGAAAGGCAAAGGGGTAGGGTCATTCTTGTGATCTTCCATAAAGGACTCTATTGCCTGCCCCACCTCAGAGGAACAAGCCGCATCACTGAGCAGATTATCATTAAGTCTCCACGACCAATGCATAGGGGTAAGGCCGGGAAGGGACAACGAAATGAAAATCGGGGCGTGGTCGGACCACAAGATGGGTCCAATCCACGCCCTTGGGTCCCAGTCTAGCGCGTGATGACTAGTGAACAGGTAGTCAATCCTGCTATAGGATCCAGCTGGATGAGAAAAAAAGGTGTAGTCCCTTCTCGTTCCGTGTAGTACCCTCCACGCGTCAACTAAGTGGAGGTCAGCTAGCGCTTTCCTCAAGTTGTTAATTCTGCTCAGCGACACAGAAGCCCTCCCGGCGGAAGAATCCAACGAAGGATTAAGGGTGACATTCAGGTCCCCCCCCACAACGATCACCCCCTCCGCAAATTCCTCCAACCCTCTAAGGGTCCGTAGAGCAAATGGGACCTGATCTGTATTCGGGGCATATATATTAGCAATGGTATAAACCTTGTTAAAGAGTCTAATTTTAAGAAACAGGAATCTGCCCTGGGGGTGGGACTTGGTATCCAGGATCTCGTGGGGCAGCGATTTGTGGATCGCTATTGATACGCCCTTTGTTTTCCCTTCCGGGTTGGGGCAGTGGTGCCACGTCGTGTAGTATCTGTCCCGGATGTTGGGGATATGGTCTGACTTAAAGTGGGTTTCCTGAAGGAGTATGATTTTGGCTTTCTGCTTGTGTAGATCGTATAGAATTTTAGAACGTTTTTCAGGGATATTAAAGCCCTTCACATTGAAGGAGCAAATCACCACTTCACCCATCACGTGTTTGAGTGTCCAGCCCGCAGACGAGCAATGGGCTTGCTAGGGGAGTGAGTGTGGAGGGAACAGAGTAAGTGGGGTAGAGGGGGGTCCCTGGGCAACCAGGCGGGTACAGGTTGGAGCACGTTGGGGGAACTGGGAGGGGGGGGGGACCAGGGGGGAAGAGTAACCAGTGAAGTATAACAAAACAGAACAGTTGCCCGACTGGGCTGGGGGAAACAATTCTAGTGAGCAAATGCTCAAAATATCGGCTTACCCCCTGTCGGAGGCGAGTCGATACGGCCTAGGTGGGGGTTGTGTCTAACTACGGGTCAGGAGAGGACGTCTCAAGACCAACTGGGCACATAATAAACAAAACGTTCACCTGAGCAAGAGGATTTGAAGGTCAGAGGACCGCTCCGGTGGTGGATTGTAACAAACTCTTAACTAAAAAGTCTCAACAGATTCAGAGCGGTCCACGGGAAGCCGGTCAAAGTTCACTGTCCGTGGGGCCGGGGCGACCCTCGCGTCTCACTCGGGGTCTGGACATTCTGGATCTGCGTGGGGGTCCCCCTCTTGACCGCGGCTGGACTTGCTCTGTATGGGGAAGAAGCCAGTTTGGAGCCTGGATAGGATCGCAGCCCAAGAAGGAAAACAGGCCCTCTAGGTCGCGGTGTGTTTTGAGGAGGAACATTTCCCGGTTCCTGGACACGATCAGGTGGAATGGGAAGCCCCAGCGGTATGAAGCACCGGCGCTCCTAACAACTTCCAGAACTGGTCGCAGCAATCTCCTCATTTGTAAAGTCCGTCTGGAGAGGTCCGGAAATATATGAATGCTGGCTCCGTCGAAGTCCACGGGCCCATGTCTCCAGGCCCTTCTAGCTATCTCCTCCTTGATCTTGTAAAAGTGGATCCGGCATATCACATCCCTTGGGCACGCCGGGTCCGGGCTCCGGGGGCCCAGGGCCCTGTGCGCTCTATCGATCTCAATCGGAGTGTTGGTGTCTCTCTCGAGTAGCCTGTTGAATATGGTGGTGATGATCTGTTTAACATCCTCGCCTGAGGAGGCTTCCGGGATGCCCCGAAGACGCAGATTGTTCCTCTGGTGTCTATTCTCCAGATCGTCATGTTGCAGTTGAAGCTGGAGAATCTGCAAATCCTGAGCCTCAACACGTTTTGCCAGGTCAGCGATTGCTCCGTCATTAGCTGATTGATGGGATGCGACCTTGGAGTCTAGGGCCCGAATCTGGCCTCTTACTTCCGCAATATCCTTCTTATAGGCCGATTCATATTTAGATATGAGCGCTTCAAAGTCAGCCCTGGTCGGGATGGACCTCAAAAAAGAAAGGGTTTCACTATGTATGTTGCTGGTGTGTGACACGACGTTAGGGCCTTCTCTGGAGCTTTCTGGGGGGGACCACGCTGGGGACGTGACAGGGGGAGGAAGAGCAATTTCTTCTGATGCTGAGAACCCTTCCAGGGGGTCATAGGCTTCTTGGAGTGGGAGCGCCATCATCTTCGGGGGACTAAGGGCAGATATGTCTCCCGGTGTTGACCAGGCCCCTGAGGTGTTTAGCGGAGGCAGGGGGGAAGAGGGGTTAACCGTGTGGGCATCACTCAAAGTAACAGCATCCCCTTGCTCATGTCTGGGGCCTCTCCCCTCTTTAGCCCTGGAGCGACTTCTGTGTCTTTGGGGGAGTGCAGCCGCCTGTGGCCGACCAAGGAAGCCAGGGGACCCCTGAGAGTCATTGGGGGCTGTGTGGGCGTCCGAGTCTCCAGCCCCTGGGAGGAACGCAAATCTCCCTAGCTTGGTGCTGGCTGCTTCCCGCCATTTATGGGAGAGTGTGTGCTGGGGCTCATTGATGGTTGCAGTACAGAGGTGCCCACTGATCTCACGCCTTAATGGTAGGTGATCAGAAGCGTTGGTGGGTGGTGAGTCACTCCTCCCCGCACGTGTAGGGGTCATATCTCCCTTCCCGTCGCTCCCCAGGTACTGCTCGGCGCCGCACGCCACTATGCAGGGGCCGCCATCTTGCCTCCGCTCCCTCCGGGTGCTCTCACCTCTGTACCGGACGGCGTCCTCGTTGGTCCCGCACTTCGCTCCCTCGCTGCTGCAGCCGGGTCCGCCATCCAGCGCAGGCACTCCCGGGGGCATCGCTCGACTGTCCGGGAGGGGGGGGGACTCCCCCGCTCGTCCTCTCCGTCCGCCATCTTGGTCGGCGCCGCCGTCTCCTCCACAGCGCGGTCTCCGGCTGCATCCGCTTCTCTGGCTGGCATCCGCGTCATCACAGCTCCCCGCTCCGCACAGCTCGACTCTGGCCGCCCTTCCTCCTCGCCGGCAGAGCTCCCCGATGAGGAGACCGAGGACAAAGAGGCCGACACCGTCTCTCCACCGCGCCTGCTGACATCCGTGCCGGGTAAGCTTGCCGCCGGACCTCTGCCTCTGCCGCCGCCGATCTGCGGCGCACCCCTGTCGCCCCCTCTCTTCTTATGCTTCCTCCCGGGCATTTGTAGGGGTTTGGGGTGTCCTCTTGCCTGATAAATGTGTTAAAAAGCCCAGATGCGGTCAGGAGCTCTAACTAGTGCAGCCACTCCATAACCGCGCCAGGCCACGCCCCCTTGACCCAGATTTTTGAGGTTCTGTCTATCTCTCTCCCTGTTGAGGCTCCCAGGCAAAGAGGGGAGTTTTTCCATACAGCAAGATCACGTTTGGAATTTCCAGAGCAGGCACATTTCCATAACCTTGTGCTCAAGGAATGGGAGTGCCCCAGTAAACTTCCCGGGGTTGCAAAGAGTTGGGATAGGAAGTATCCCTTTCCTGCTGAGGTGGTTAAAAGTTGGTCATCTCCCCCCCCCCCCCCCCCCCCCCCGAGGTGGATGCCCCGATCCTAGGGCTATCTAACACCTCTGTCATGCATTCCCCTGACTCCACTACCCTGCAGGATGCTGAGGACCGGCGTATTGATCAGCTGGCATCCCACGCCTTTGCATGTGCGGGGACGGCGCTGCGCCCGGTCTGTGCCTCTGCCATTACTGCTGTGGCCACTAGAACCCTTATCAGAAATATGCTTGATAGTGCCCCTGATGATTTGCCTTGTGAGGTGTTTAATGCACTCTCCAGTTGCGAAGTTTTTGTAAATTTTGTCCTATCAGCATTGGATGACACCGTCAGAATGTGTGCCAGAACTTCTGCCCTCGTGGTGGCTATACACCGCTCTGTTTGGCTGCGCCAGTGGGCTGCTGAAAACTCTGCCAAGAAGGCCCTCGCTGGGTTTCCCTTTAAAGGACTGCGTCTGTTTGGAGACCGTCTGGACCTTTTTGCTAACGGAGGCAGGTTACCCCAGCGCAGGCGGCAACCTCGGCCCTTTCGGGGTCAGAGTTCATTCTCCTCCCCTTACCGTGATGCAAGACAGGGAAGGGGGGTTTCTTTCCCTGGGGCCCAGGGAGATTTCTGGGGTAGAGGCAGAAGACGTGGACGTCCTGGCTCATCCTGGCGTCCCAAAGCTAAATCCTCTCCCAAGCCCCCTCAGGCATGATGGGGCGCTCTCACCCATCCGGGTGGGGGAACGGCTGTAGCACTTCGCTCATGTCTGGAGGCTTCATGTCTCAGACCGGTGGATTCAGGAGGTAGTGTCCTCCGGTTACAAGTTGGAGTTTGCTGCCGATCCCCCTCCAAGGTTCATCAGATCCCGGATTCCTCAGGACCCCGTGTCAGCTCAGGAGCTAGTGCAAGCAGTGCAAGGCCTTCTGGAGCTGGGGGTCATCTACCAGGTCCCTTTAAGAGAAAAGGGCAAGGGCTTTTATTCCAACCTATTCACAGTACCCAAAAAGGATGGTTCTGTCAGGCCTATCCTGGACTTGAAGATTCTCAACAAGTTTGTCTGGGGCAGGCGCTTTCGCATGGAGACTCTGCGCTCTGCCATCAGTTCCCTGCCCCATAGGGATTTCATGACTTCTGTGGACATCAAAGATGCTTACCTTCATATTCCTGTGTTCCCAGGTCATCAAAGGTTCCTCAGGTTCGCTCTGATGGATCAACACTACCAATTTGTGGCCTTGCCCTTCGGCCTCACTTCAGCTCCCAGGGTGTTCACCAAGGTGCTGGCTGGCATGATGTCTCTGCTCAGATGTCAGGGCGTCCACGTGCTTCCCTATCTGGACGACATCCTCATCACTTCCCAGTCTCTACATCAGGCAGAGTTGGATACTCAGCTGGTGGTGTCCACTCTGGAGTCATTTGGGTGGGTGATCAACCACCCCAAGTCCTCACTGTCCCCTTCCTTGGTAACTCCATTCCTAGGAATGAATCTGGATACAGTTCAGGCAAGGATCTTCCTTCCTCAGCAGAAGGTGGACAGTCCAATTGCACAGGCTCAGTCCCTCCTAGCTTGTCCCCATGCCTCCATCAGACAGGGGATGCAGCTGGTGGGCCTGATGGTGGTGTGTTTCGAAGCGGTCCCTTATGCTCAGTTCCACTTGAGGCCTCTGCAACTTCACCTATTGTCTGTATGGGACAAGGACCCAGCGTCCCTGGACAGGGTCTGTGTGCTCTCCCCCCTGGTCAGGAGGTCCCTCTTGTGGTGGATGGACTCAAGGAACCTGTTGGAGGGCAGATCCTTTCTTGCTTCTTCCTGGGAGACAGTCACCACGGATGCCAGTCTGTCAATGTCTTGGAGCTGCGAGCGATCAGGTTAGTTCTGGCTTGCTTGACTACTCATCTTCCGGGCATGCCTGTTCAGGTGCGCTCGGACAACCAGACGGCAGTTGCCTACATCAATCATCATCAGGGAGGGACCCGGAGCAAGGGGGCCCTCCAGGAAGCGTGTCTGGTCCTGACTTGGGCGGAGGCCAATGTCCCCTGCATTTCAGCTGTGTACATCCCGGGAATGAAAAATCACCTGGCGGGGGACCTCTCGCCAGGGAGAATGGTCCCTATGCAGCAGGGTGTTTCAATCTGTGTCACCGTTGGGGCCAACCAGATGTGGATCTGTTTGCGTCCCGCCACAATCACAAGCTTCCAGCTTTTGTCTCTCTGTCCAGGGATCCTCTGGCCCTGACCCCTCGGATGCGCTAGCAATGTCATGGAAGGACTGTATGTCTCCCCCCCCCCCCAATTCCCCTGGGCAGGGTTCTGCGCAAGATTGCTCTGGAAGGGGTGCCAGCAATTCTGGTGGCCCCTAGGTGGCCAAGAAGAGTGTGGTTCGCAGACGTGGTGCAGCTGGCAGTAGATCAGTACACTCTGCCCTTGGTGCCAGATCTGATCACTCAGGGCAAACTGCGCCATCCCAAATTACAAACTCTGGCTTTGACGGCTTGGCTGCTGAAACCTCCATCTTGAGGGAGAAGGGGCTGTCTTCCTCGGTTGTGGATACTTTGATTAAAGCTAGGAAGTAGTCTTCCTCTTCCATTTATTACAGGGTTTGGCGTGCCTACATTGACTGGTGTGAGTCTAAGTCTCTTCCCTGTCGTGTGTTCTCTATTCCTAGGATTCTGGAGTTCCTGCAGCATGGGTTGGAGATGGGGCTCCAACTCAGTACTCTGAAGGGTCAGGTTTCTGCCCTGGATATTTTTTTCCAGAAGTCCTTTGCTCAGCACCCTCTGATCAGGACTTTTTTTCTAGGGGGTCACTCATGTGCGTCCCCCACGTAAACCTACAGTGCCTGTTTGGGATGTGAACTTGGTTCTGTCTGCCTTGCAGGGTGCTCCCTTTGAACCTGTGCAAGGTGCTACCTTGGCCATTCTTACGCTCAAGGTTGTGTTTCTGGTGGCTATCACTTCTGTCAGGCATGTGTCTGAGTTGGCGCCGCTGTCCATTCAGCCCCTCTACTATGAGAGGCACCAGGACAAGGTGGTGTTTCGTTTCAAACCTCATTTTCTGCCTAAGGTAGTGTCTGCCTTTCATTTGAATCAGGATATTGTTCTTCCTTCTTTGTGCCCTAATCCTAGCAATGCTAAGGAGAGAGTTTTGCACTCTTTGGATGTGGTTAGGTGTCTGAAGTGCTATCTGGTGGCTACTGCACCTTTCAGGGAAACTGATGCTCTTTTTGTGGTCCCTTCTGGTCCTAGGAAGGGTTTGGCTCCTGCCAAGTCTACTATCAGCAAGTGGATTCATCGGCTGTGATTCAGGCCTACTCTGCTAAGGGGAAGAATCCTCCCTTTCACCTTACTGCTCATTCCACTCGTGCTATTGGTGCCTCTTGGGCTTTTCAGCACCAGGCTTCTGTTGAACAAGTTCGCAAGGCTGCTACTTGGTCTTCTGTTCATACCTTTTCAAAGTTTTACAAGGTTGATGTTAGGGCCTCAGCTGATGCTGTTTTTGGCCGAAAGGTTCTGCAGACGCCAGTGGTTTAAACTGCCTGCTGCTGATTTTTCTTGGGGATCCCACCCTACTTTATGGACACTGCTAGTGGATGTCCCAACTGTAAGTATTAGATTTGGAGCAGGACGTAGTGTATACTAAGAATAATTCTGTGATTACTCACCTGTAGAATTGGTATTATGAATATACAGTACGTCCTGCTCCAACCCACCCTTGGTTTGCATTTTCTTGGATCCCCTGTATGGTGATTGTTATCATTGTTATAGTTGATAGTTTGGATTGTTTAATTCTCCCGGCTTCTCCTTAACTGCTTTTCAATGCTGAGGATTTGTGGGAGGTCCCTGGGTATTTGAGGGGCCGGGAGGAGCCTATTTTCGATGTCTCTGCAGTTCAGCGCCATCTGGCGGAGTATATCCCAACTGTAAGTATTAGATTTGGAGCAGGACGTACTGTATACTCATAATACCAATTCTACAGGTGAGTAATCACAGAAATCACAGAATAGGTTTTGGGCAGCATCTGGGATATCTGGGATATTGGATACAGTCAACGTATGTATATTCCACCAATTTCCAACAATTAGTAAGGCAGAATTGAAATACTGCTAAATGTATGCAAGGAATTCTCTTTGTTTTATTCTAAGTGTGCCATACACTCCACTTCGATCTTCATTGACATATGGGTAATCTCCAGTAGAGGGCGAACTTCTGCAGAGATGAATATGCAAAAAAAGAAAGCCCCTCCCGGTCCATATATACCTGGGACCTCCCACCAATTCCCCAAGTTCATTCTCTGCAGGGAAGGCGACAAGACAGAAGATGAAGACTTCTTTACTTACAGGTGAGCCGGGCTCGTGCCCGGCCTTCTGTTGTCCCTATTACTGCCAGGACCCTTTCTAAATTGCCCCTATATTGAGCCTCCCAGCTTAGGCTGCGGTTCCTGGTGAAGGTAGGAGCACCCTATGGGTGCAGAAGGAGCACTGCTCCACCGTGAGGCCTCACTATGGGGTAGGCGGTTATCCAGGTTTTTTGGTGATCATGGTGTGGGATGCCCCGTCCCTCTATGCTTATGGCCGGATTCTGGCAGGGTTCCCCCCCTTCCGGGTCCCTTATTCCCCTCCAGGGGGTTGCCTGGCCTGGCCGTTATTTTGTTTTTTCCCACATATGCCCCTGTGTGTGTTGGTGTGTGATTCACTGTTTGTGTGTGTGCGTGTGGCAGACAGGGAGTGTTTTACTTGGGCCATGTCAGGGCTGTGATTAGCCTGGGGGAGCTTCTCCCCCTCAGGCTGTGTTCGGGAAGGGGGCGGGGCTGGGTTCGGCCGGGGTAGCCCCGCCCCCTTCTTTGGCGCGATTTCTGTGGCTTGTTTCTAGGGGATCCGCGTTGCTGGGAGGGGGGCGTGGCCTCGGCGAGCGCGCGTTCTGTGCTGGCCCGCCCTCCCCCTGCTCTCCCTCTTCTTGCATGAGGCACTTCATGGGGGCCATTTTCAAACAGGATCTGAGCTGCGTTCTGTGTGGTAAGGGCCGGAGGGCCACTTCCTTAGCTTGTATGGGGGCTCCTCTCTAGCGGGGGGCCCCCACTGGTCGCTGGCATGTGTGTGTGGTTTTCGCATGTCTGGCTGGGATACAGTTATATATATATATATATATATATATATATATATATATATATATATACTTTTTTATATGCATAAACTGTTAGGTATGTGTTATTGCCATATTTATCTAGCATTGCACTTATGTTGCCTGTTTTGTGTGTTACAGATTGCCCTGTATATGTGCATATTAAGGGGTTCCTCCTGGTCCTGGGGTCCCTAGTGTAAAATTGTTCACCTCAAATCCTCCCACCGGGACTTTTAAGGGGCATCCCGGGTTGCTTAGGCGTAAATTCCCTGCGGTCTTGCGACTGACTACAAAAATTCACCATATGGAGGCTCCGCAGGATGCTGGGCTCGGGCTCCATCTGGGAAAATCCGGGCCATGTGTGGGGTGTGGGGTATCCCTTACGGGGGAGAATGTGCTGATCTGTATACCATGCGCACAAATGGCCATAACGCGGCAGTCTGGTACCCAGCCTTCTGGGTCGGCTCCTCCCGCTTCATCGCCTTTCCCTCCCCAACTTATCCGTACCCCAAGTGACATTGGTACCAGTGGGGAGTCGCTTTCTGATGTTTGGGCTAGGTTGGCCAGCATCGAGAAAATTATTGCTATCACGGTGGGCAAGAAGGCCCAGGCTAAAAAGAGACATTTGTCGTCGGCCCAGCCCTTGTGGGATGTTGACGACGATTCCGCTGATTTGTCAGATTATTCCCTGTTAGAGGAGGGGGAATTGTATCAGGAAACAGAGGCTGACTATGTTCAGTCTGGGAATGCCAATGTCGGGCAAGTGCTGGGGGATGCCATAGATACGGCCACTGTTTTGTCACATTTATTGGAGGTGTTGGATATTGAACCGCCTGAGGCGCCCCCTCTCAAGAAGGGTGAATTTTTTGGGGCCTGCAAGCCCCATCTGGAATTTCCTACCCAGGGTCATTTTGATGCGCTGATCCTTAGAGAATGGGAGAGGCCCAGTCGGCTTCCTGGTGTTCCTCAGGGATGGGATAAGAAGTATCCTTTTCCGGTGGAGGCGGTTAAGCGCTGGTCTTCTCCTCTCGAGGTCGACGCGCCAGTTTTAGGTTTGACCAACTCTTCTGTGCTGAACACCCCTGAAGCCACTTCCCTTAAGGATGGCGAGGATAAGCGCCTTGATCAGATGGCGTGCCACGCATTTGCCAACGTGGGCTCGGCCCTGCAGCCTGTTAGTGCATCTGCCCTGGTGTCACTTGCTACCAGGTCTCTTATCAGGGACTGGCTGAAGAAATGCGAATTGTTCATAGATTTTGTCATGGCTGCGATGGAAGATTCTATTGTCGTGTGTAGTAGGACTTCAGCCTTACTGGTGGCTATGCGCAGATTGGTCTGGCTCTGCCAGTGGACAGCGGACGTTGGGGCCAAGAAGTCGCTCACAGCTCTTCCCTTCTTGGGTTCGCGGCTGTTTGGAGATAAATTGGATGCTGTTGCTAAAGGAGGTAAGTTACCTCAGCGGAGGTAACAGCGCCGCCCCTTTCGGGGGGCGGGCTCGTTCACTCCTTCCTTTCGAGGGGCCAGAGCGGCTAGGGGTTTGGCCTTCTCGGGTGTCAGGGGCTCGTCCTGGAACAGAGGCAGAGGTCGGGCACATCCCGCGCCTGCCTGGGGTTCCAAGCCCAAGCCTGCCGTTAAACCGGCTCAGCAAAGAAGGGGCGCCCTCACACGCAAAGTTGGGGGGACGGCTGCGGCTCTTCTTCCGGCTCTGGGCGGGGGTGGTCACAGATAATTAGATCTTGGAAGTGGTCTCCTCCTGGTACAAACTGGAGTTCGAATACTGGCCGCCCCCAAGATTGTTAAGGTCTCGGGTGCCCTCGGACCCTCAGGCTGCACAGGGGCTCCTGTTAGCAGTAAAAAACCTTCTGGACATGGGGGTTATATGCCCGGTGCCTCCGTCGGAGAGAGGCAGGAGTTACTACTCCAACCTTTTCACGGTTCCCAAAAAGGAGGGTTCTTCCCCAGACCAAGGTGCAGGGGATTCAGGGCCTGATCCACCTTCTTCTGGCCAGTCCTTGTCCCTCTATCCGACAGGGGATGAAACTGGTGGGTTTGATGGTATCCTCCTTCGAGGCGGTACTGTTTGCACAGTTTCACATGAGATCTTTTCAACTTCACCTATTGACGCATTGGGACAGGTGCCCGCAGTCATTGGATCAACCTTTCAGGATGTCTCCCAGGGTTCGGCAGTCCTTTCGGTGGTGGCTGGACTCGAACAATCTGTTGAAGGGCAGATCCTTTCTGGTCCCTTGTTGGGAGACGGTTACCATGGATGCCAGCCTGTCGGGCTGGGGAGGTTATTGGAAAAGTCATCAGTTCAGCGGGGTGTGGGGTCCCCAGGAGGCTCACACCCCCATCAATGTCTTGGAGCTCAGAGCCATCCGACTGGTTCTGGCTCAGCTGACCTCACATTTACGGGGTCTACCGGTTCAGGTTCGTTCGGACCACCGAACGGCGGTAGCTTACATAAACCACCAAGGAGGGACTCGCAGCAGGAGTGCCCTCAGGGAAGTCTCTCTGATCCTGCACTGGGCGGAGAGCAATGTTCCTTGCATTTCGGCTGTCTACATTCCGGGAGTGGAGAACACGGAGGCGGATTCCCTGAGCAGGGGATCCTCTTGCCACGGAGAGTGGTCTCTCAACCCCAAGGTTTTTCTGGATCTTTGCCGCAAGTGGGGGACTCCGGAGGTGGATCTCTTTGCCTCGAGGCACAATCACAAACTTCCGGCCTTTGTGTCTCTTTCTCAGGATCCTCTGTCTCTGGCAGTGGATGCCTCGTCACTGGCTTGGAAGGAGTTGGGTTTTCTGTACCTGTTTCCCCCCTTCTCCATGCTGGGCAAGGTAGTTCGCAAACTGGTTCTAGAAGGGGCACCAGCGTTTCTGGTCTCTCCAAGGTGGCCAAGAAGGGTTTGGTACGCAGACGGCGTAAGGATGGCCGTAGATCAGTACCGGCTTCCCTTGTTGCCGGACCTGCTATCTCAGGGTCATCTACTTTACCCCAATTTACAAACGCTGGCTCTGACGGCTTGGCTGCTGAAACCTTCATCTTGAAAGAGGAAGGTTTGTCTGAGGCTGTTGTTCAGACCCTGATTAGGGCTAGGAAGCAGTCCTCGTCTGGCATTTACTATAGGACTTGGAGGTCCTATATTGATTGGTGTGAGGCTAGGGCCTTGCTTTGCAGGGTTTTTTCGATACCCAGGATTTTGAAGTTTCTTCAGCATAATCTGGATCTTGGGTTCCAGCTTAGTACTTTGAAAGGACAGGTTTCTGCTCTGTCGGTTTTCTTCCAGAGGTCTTTTGCTGTACACCCGCTGGTTAAGACCTTTTTCCAAGGGGTCGCGCATGTGCGGCCCCCTCGGAAGGCTGTAGTTCCTGTTTGGGATTTGAATTTGGTTCTTTCGGCTCTGCAGGGTCCTCCTTTTGAGCCGTTACAGGATATTGCTCTTTCGGTTCTCACTCAGAAGGTTGCTTTCTTGGTGGCTATTACCTCAGTTCAGCATTTCTCTGAGTTGACGGCCTTGTCGATTCAGGCCCCTTACTTTGAGAGACACCAGGATAAGGTGGTTTTTCGTTTTAAGCCAGATTTCCTTCCTAAGGTGGTGTCTGCTTTCCACCTCAATCATGATATTGTTCTCCCTTCCTTGTGTCCTAATCCTAACAATGTCAAGGAGAGGGTTCTGCACAATTTGGATGTTGTTCGCTGTGTGAAGTACTATTTGGTGACTACTTCTTCCTTCCGCAAGACGGACGCTTTTTTCGTGGTGCCCTGCGGGCCCAGGAAAGGGTTGGCGCCTGCTAAGTCTACGATTAGCAAATGGATTCGTCAGGCCATTGTTGGGGCCTATTCTGCTAAGGGAAGGACTCCCCCTTTTAGGGTCACTGCGCACTCTACTCGTGCTGTTGGTGCATCCTGGGCTTTTCAGCACCAGTCTTCTGTTGAACAAGTTTGTAAGGCTGCTACTTGGTCTTCCGTTCATACTTTTTCCAAGTTTTACACTGCTATTGGATGTCCCATATGTCATGAAGATCGAAGTGGAGTGTATGGCCATACACTCAACTTCGCCCCACCCCTTTTTTTCAGGTATTCTGGGGCTTTTATATGGTGAACCATTGGTTTTGATTGTTAAAGTTATAATTGGTTCTTCCTGGTCCCCTTACTGCTTTTATACTCTGGGGAATTGCTGGGAGGTCCCAGATATATACGGACCGGGAGGGGCTTTCTTTTTTTGCATATTCATCTCTGCAGAAGTTCGCCCTCTACTGGAGATTACCCATATGTCATGAAGATCGAAGTGGAGTGTATGGCACACTCATAATACCCGTTTTAAAGGAGAGTACTCACAAAACGGTATTTTTTCACTATTTACATACAGACAAATGCAATAGGGAAAGAGTAACTGGGTAAGTCAATTCCCTCATACAGGACATAATACAAGAACATTCTAGATCTAGGATCACTAAATCTCATCTAAGTGTATAGTTGCTAAATTCACCAGTTAAACAAACCAACTTAACTATATTTTAGTCACATGAAGTCTTTGGGTGAGGTCACTGATGAGTAAAGGCAAGGATAGAACCCACTCTTCTATCTAAGGGGGCTCCGTGATAGCAACCTGAACGGAAGGAGAATTAAAAGAACCTGGGTGGGAGGAATTCTCATGGCTTGTGACTTGACACTCTTTCATATAATTCAAATAGGAAGCATCAATGATCTTCTCTGCAGACCTAATTTTTCTCTACAGTCTGATCTGGTCCTTACCTCTTGCCCCATGAAGCAGCTGGAGAGCTAATGACAGCGCTGTAGCATGTTGCTCTTAATGAGAAGTATGTACACAAATACAGATCCAACTGCAAGTATAACAAAAGACTGTTGAGGGAGAGACACTGGTAGCTTCACAATAAATAGAATAACCTCCTGAAGCTAAGAAATATAAAGTAACCTCCACAACATTTCAAACTCATAAAGGAGACTTAAGAGAAAATCTTCATGTAACACGAACCCTCTAGATCAGGCATTCCCAACCTTTGTTCAGTCAAGTACCACTTTTTGTTTTCTAAATATATCAGGAACCACTTGGGTGGTGCGTGTGGGTTGGCAGTCAACCAAACCTCCCAAGAAATGCACAAAAATAGATATTCCAAGTATGTCACACACCCCGCTTCCAATATTCATGACATATGGGTTATAACCAGTAGAGGGTGAACTTCTGCAGAGATGACAGGAAAAAAAGAGAGCCCCTCCCAGTCCATAAATACCTGGGACCTCCCACACATTACCCAGTAATCGTCTCTGCAGACGGCGAACAAGTCAGAAGATGGCTGTCTCCTTCCTTACAGGTAAGCCGGGTTTGCACCCAGCCATTTTGGCCCTATTTCTGCCCGGACCTGAATTACATTTTAAAAAAACTATGCCTCCCAGCCTTGGCTGTGGGTCCGGGCGAGTTTAGGCTACACCTTAGCAGCCATGTTCCTCCATGAGACCCCATTTTAGGGGGTAGGCGGTTAACAGGTTTGGTGATCCTGGTTTGGGTTGCCCTGTCCCTGTTATCCCTTCACTACATTGTAGCCTGGGTTCCCCCCTTTCCGTGTCTCCCTGTTCCCCGCAACTGGGGGGGCGGCCCCTTATCCCTTTGTTTGTTTCACTGTTATGTGTGCAGGTTGTGTGTGTGCTTGTGCTGTGGTCTGCTTGCTGTGGCCGCGCTTTGCTGGCTGCCCAATAGTCTCCATTTTCGGCGGGGAGAGCTTCTCCCCCTCAATTCCATGAGGGCAGGGGGCGGGGCCGTGCGCTTGGCGCGCCCGCGGCGATCCGCACTGGGCCGCCCCTCTTCTTCCTCTTAACCTCTCGCCACTGTGGCCGACGCCATTACCTTGGGCTGTGAGTGCCCTGCGGGGCTGCTTTTTTCTTTATTACTTGTGTTTGAACAATGTGATTTCTCTCCTCATTCTATGTGCGGTGAGGCTATGGTATTGTTATGTGGTACACCATATATATAGTATATATATATATATATATATATATATATATATATATATAATAATTCACCCTGGTGTTTTATTGGGGTCTTACAAATCCTCCCACTCGTTTGCATACCATGTGCTCAGCAGGCCATAACGCGGCAGTCGGGGTCCCAGGCGTCTGGGTCTGTGCCGCCGGTCTCATCACCTACTCCACCCCGCCTGATCCGTACCCCAAGTGACACTGTCATTAGCGGGGAGTCGCAATCTGATGTATGTGCTAGATTGGCCAACATCGAGAAATTGATGTCTAGCTCTGCGGCCAGAAAGGCCCCGGCTAAGAGAAAACATTTGCCACCGGCCGCGCCGGTTCTGGGTTTTGAGGATTATTATTCTCTTGACTGGTCTGGTTATTCCCCACTTGAGGAGGGGGGATGGTTTCAGAATCTGATGGCTCTGAGGATCAGCAGTTTTTGGATGCTGATGCTGGGCAGGAGCATGGGGATGCCGTGGATACCCCCAGGATTCTGGCCCACTTATTTGAGGTGCTGGGTATTTCTCCTCCGGCGGAGTCCCCTCCGCAGAAGGGGGAATTTTTTGGGACCTCTAAGCCTAGATTGGAGTTCCCAAATCAGAAGTATTTCGATAATCTGATTCTTAAAAGAATGGGAAAGGCCTAGCCGGCTTCCCGGTGTTCCTCAGAGATGGGATAGGAAGTATCCCTTTCCGGTGGACGCGGTGAAGCGCTGGTCGTCCCCTCCCGAAGTCGATGCGCCCGTTCTGGGATTGTCCAACACATCTGTTGTGCACTCTCCGGACGCTACCACGCTAAAGGATGGTGAGGACCGACGTATTGATCAAATGGCATGTCATGCCTTTTGCCAGCGTGGGTTCGGCCGTGCGGCCTGTGTGTGCTTCAGCGCTCACGGCTGTGGCTACCAGGTCTGTGATTAGGGGCCTTTTGAGTGGTTCCCAGCTTAGCCCGGCCAGTTATGAATTTGCTGCGCTTACGCGATGTGAATTGTTCCTGACTTTTGTCTTATCTGCCTTGGATGACAATATGTATGGGTAGCAGAACTTCGGCATTGCTGGTGGCTTTTCGCCGATCGGTCTGGTTGCACCAGTGGGCGGCCGACATTGTGGCTAAGAAGTCACTTACAGGGCTACCCTTCCTGGGTACGCGCCTGTTTGGAGATAAGTTGGATTCGGTAGCGAAAGGAGGAAAGCTACCACAACGCAAGAGGCAACGTCGCTCCTTTCGGGGGGCAGGCTCCTTTAATCCTTCCTTTCGTGGTGCCAGAGCAGGCAGAGGAGCTGCCTACTCTACCTTCAGAGGTGACTCCTGGGGCAGAGGCAGAGGACGTGCCCGTCCTGGTCCTGCCTGGGGTTCCAAGGCCGCTGCCAAGCCAGCTCAGCAATGAGGGGGCGCCCTCACCCTTGCGGGTGGAGGGATGGCTGCTGCACTTCATCCAGGTCTGGGCCCGGGAGGTCACAGACAAATGGATCTTGGAAGTGGTCTCTTCCGGGTACAAACTGGATTTTGAGTACCGTCCTCCCAGATTCCTCAGGTCTCGGGTTCCCTCGGACCCCCGGGCTGCGCAGGGGCTCCTGTGGGCAGTGCAGAATCTTCTGGATATGGAAGTCATATGCACGGTGCCTTTCTCAGAGAGAGGCCTGGGCTATTACTCCAACCTTTTCACGGTTCCCAAAGAGGATGGCTCCATGAGACCCATTCTGGATTTGAAGCTTCTCAACAGGTTCATCAGAACCAAGAAGTTCCGCATGGAGTCCTTGCGCTCAGCCGCCAACTTCCTTCGTCAGGGGGATTTCATGACATCCATAGACATCAAGGATGCTTACCTTCATGTACCGATTTTCCCAGGACACCAGAGATTTCTCAGGTTTGCGGTGGGAGGTCAGCATTTTCAGTTTGTGGCTCTTCCGTTTAGGCTGACCTCGGCACCAAGGTGCTGGCGGGTGGTTTAATGGCCCTTCTCAGAGCCCAGGGCGTTTGCATTGTGCCGTATTTGGACGACCTTCTCATTACGGCTTCCTCTCTCTCAGACAGGCGGAGCTAGACCAGGATGGTGGTGACTACGCTGGAGTGGTTCGGCTGGGTGATCAACCACCCCAAGTCTTCTCTTTCCCCGTCAAGGGAGATTTCATTTCTGGGCATGAATCTGGATACCATTCGGACCAGGGTGTTCTTGCCTCTGTTGCCGGTGCAGATGATTCCGTCTATCCGGCTAGGGATGAGGCTGGTGGGATTGATGGTGGTTTCCTTCAAGGCAGTTTTCTTTGCTCAGTTTCACATGAGGTCGCTCCAGCCCCATCTACTGTTGGCTTGGGACAGATGTCCGCTGTCATTGGATCAGTCATTCCGGATGTCTCCCCTGGTTCGGCAGTCTCTTCAGTGGTGGCTGGAACCAAGGAATCTTCTGAGGGGCAGGTCTTTTCTGACCCCTTGTTGGGAGACAGTCACCACGGATGCCAGCCTGTCGGGCTGGGGGGGTTTCTGGAAGGAACATCAGTTCCAGGGGCTGTGGGGTCCTTGGGTGGCCCACACCCCCATCAATGTCTTGGAGTTGAGAGCTATTCGGTTGGTGCTGTCATGCTTGACGCATCACCTCCAGGGTTTACTGGTTCAGGTTCGACCGGACAATCGGACTGCGGTCTCTTACACCAATTCACCAAGTAGGAACTCGCAGCTGGAGTGCCTTCAGGGAAGTTTCTCTGATTCTTGCATGGGCATGGAGCAATGTCCCATGCATATCAGCAGTGTACATTCCGGGAGTGGAAAACAAGGAGGGGATCCACTCGCCAAGGGGAATGGTCTCTCGACCACAAGGTATTCCGGTCTCTTTGTCACAAGTGGGGGATTCCGGAGGTGGATCTCTTTGCCTCACGTCACAATCACAAGCTTCCTGCATTTGTTTCTCTGTCTCAGGATCTTCTGGCCCTGGCAGCGGACGCCATGTCTCTTGCCTGGATGGATCTGGGGTTTCCTGTAACTGTTTCCCCCCTTCTCCATGGTAGGCAGGGTGGTGTGCAAGCTGTCCCAAGAGGGTGCGCCAGCAATTCCGATGGCCCCATGGTGGCCAAGACAGTTTTGGTTCGCTGGCGTCGTACAGCTGGCAGTAGATCAGTACAGATTGCCTCTGTTTCCGGATCTGATCACTCAAGGTCAACTTCGTTACCCCAATTTGCAAACGCTGGCTTTGACGGCGTGACTGCTGAAACCTCCATTCTAAAGGAAGAAGGTTTGTCTGATGCTGTGGTTCAGACACTTGTCAGGGCTAGGAAGAGATCTTCCTCTAACATCTACTACAGGAATTGGAGGTCCTATATTGATTGGTGTCAGGCTAGGGCCTTGCCTTGCAGGGTGTTTTCGATTCCTAGAATTTTGGTTTTTCTTCAACACGGTCTGGACTTGGGGTTCCAGCTTAGTACCTTGAAAGGGCAGGTCTCTGCCTTGGCGGTCTTCTTTCATAGGTCCTTTGCTCTTCATCCTTTGGTTAAGACCTTTTTTCCAGGGGGTCACTCATGTGCGGCCCCCTCGAAAGCCTTGTTGCCTGTTTGGTATTTAAATTTGGTTCTGTTGGACCTCCAGGGGCCTCCCTTTCAGCCGGTGCAGGATGTTGCATTTTCTTAGCCACCAAAAAGGCAACCTTTTGAGTGAGCAATTACCTCTGTTAGACTTGTCTCTGAGTTGGCGACTCTGTCGATTCAGGCTCCTTACTTTGAAAGACACCAGGACAAGGTGGTCTTTCGCTTTAAGCCAGATTTCGTTCCTAAGGTGGTTTCTGCCTTCCATCTCAATTAGGATGTGGTTCTCCCCTCCTTGTGTCCTAAGCCTAGCGATGACAAGGAGGGGGTTCTGCACTCTTTGGCTTTGGTTCATTGTTTGAAGTACTATTTGGTGGCTACTTCTCCCTTTTGTAAGACGGATGCCTTGTTCGTGGTGCCCTCCGGGCCTAGGAAGGGTTTGGCCAAGTCTGCCATTGGTAAATGGATACGTCAGGCCATTGTTGGGGCCTATGCTGCCAAGGGGAAGGTTCCTCCTTTTCGGATCACTGCTCATTCTAATCGTGCTGTTGGGGCTTCTTGGGCTTTTCAGCACCAGGCCTCTGTTGAACACGTTTGTAAGGCTGCTACTTGGTCTTCTGTTCATACTTTTTCCAAGTTTTATAAGGTTGATGTGCGGGCCCCAGCGGACGCTGTTTTTGGCCGCATGGTTCTGCAAGCTGCAGTGGTTTAAAATTGTGCATTATTGCCTTGTTGGGATCCCCACCCTTGTTGGACACTGCTATTGGATGTCCCATATGTCATGAATATTGGAATCGGGGTGTGTGACATACTTATAATACCCATTTTACAGGTGGGTAATCACAAAATGGTATTATTCTAAGTATGTCACACACCCTGCTTCATCCTGCCCTTTTTGTGTATTCTGGATCCTTTATATGGTGAACCTTTTATTGTTGAATTTTTTGTATTGGCTCTTCCTGGTCCCCTTACTGCTTTCCTATACTGGGTAATGTGTGGGAGGTCCCAGGTATTTATGGACTGGGAGGGGCTCTCTTTTTTTTCCTGTCATCTCTGCAGAAGTTTGCCCTCTACTGGTTATAACCCATATGTCATGAATATTGGAAGTGGAGTGTGTGACATACTTATAATACCCATTTTACAGGTGAGTAATCACAAAATGGTATTTTAATCACCTTTTTGGAGCAGTTGTATATTTACCGAAAATGTTTGTCTGGGCAAAGTATAGATTAGGTTGGGTTACGGGTCAGTTATGCAGCATGGTTGAGTACCATCTGATAGTATCTCGAGTACCACCAGAGGTACTATTACCACTGGTTGGGAACCCCTGCTCTAGATCACTGTTTCTCGACCTGCAGTATGTGTGTACCCGGGCGGGATGTATGTAGGTATGTTCAGGGGTGAACTAACAGGGGGTGTCTGGTATATTATTTTATTAGTAAAACATTATTCCTTCTTACTGCAGGCGGATGTGAAGATGCATCAAAATCATAGGGTCTACTTAATCCTCTCCCTCAAACTGGCAGGCCCTGAATACACCATTAAGGAACCAAATACTTGCTTCTCATTGGCAGTAGTATGGGGGGGGGACTGGCTAGATGAGTAATGGCTCAAGACATACCCTGCAGTGGGCTGACTATGAGAAGATTGCAATAAGTGATGCAATGAAGGAGAGTCAAAAAGCAGCTTTGCTCACAAGAATGTCTGTATCTGTCCACCATTCTATTTAAATGGACAACAGTGTGGTAATGTACAGATACAGGAAGTTTCAGGACTTCATTAGACAGGGGATGCTTCTACCTGACTTTCCAAGCTTAACAGCCTAGACATACATCATGACCACAATCTATCTTTGGTTTAAACCACATTGGGACATAAACCAGGAGAGCTACAATAAATACAGTTTAGATGTCATTTATTTTAACAATATTGCAAATTGTGCACTTCATCATCGTTTCCTGTCATCTTTAAACCGTGTGAACAAGAGATGGAAGGTAGTGGACTGATTCAGTGGTAGGGGATCAGTTTAGTTAGCTTTATCTGCCTGTAGACTCCTCCTTCCTGTTATGTCACCAGAGACAGGACGTTATATGAGTTAGGAGAAGTAAGCTGTTGATCACAAAATATGGTGTCCCTGTACCAGTCCCACCCCTCTGATTAGAGTGACGCCCTATAACTTTTATGTGACAGGAATATCCTACAGCACAGAGAAGATACGCTAGCATTTTAAAAAGGCTAAATTGTTTCTAACCTGTAATGATTCTAACCTGAAATTTATATTTAAAGGTAAAGTCTACTTTCCACTTCATGTGGTGGATTCTGGATGTCTCATTTACCATTAGGTAGGGAGCATGTCATCCATTGCTCATCCAATGGGGATGATATGAGGAGTGGATCTCACCAGCAGTGGACGTTTTCTGCTGCTTAAACAACAAGTTCATGCTCTGCTAGCAGTGGTGCCCAAAAATGCTGACAGATGAGTGTGCTGCAGTGAATGGCTGAGCCCTGATGATCATCTCTTCACAGCAGCCTATTCTTTCTAATAGAGAGTTAAATGATGTTGCATGCACAGAAGCCTGTAAATGGCACCCCAATCTTTCTTACCATGAGAAATCACAGTCAGCACTGAGAGATGTTCAGGAGCCATATACCCATCGGATAACTGGAACCATTCCAAATAATGCAGTGAAGTACATGAAGGCATCAAACATGAGTGTACACGTGGTTCATCCCACCCACAAAATTAATAAGCAGATTATGCATCTCCTCCAACACTGTGGCTGGTTGGAGGCCCTGCAGTACAAACATGGGAAAATGGCTGCACACAGTGAATTTAGCAGCCCAAGGAAAAGTGAATGATTGGCACTGGAAGAGATAGATGATGATTAGGTGCCCTGTATACCACATGCTCTTCCCTGAAAACAGAATAGCTGTGTTTTATAACTGCAGTCCAGGAAAGTTAGTAAGTGTGCATTGGGGCAGTCATTGCTCTAATTGCTGCCTTAGACGTTCCCTTAATACCCCTTGAGAGTCCCCTACAGGTTCTAGCTATTAATAATGAACCCATTAGAGGAGGAACGGTTTCCTTCAAAACCCCTTTGTTAAAGTTGGTCGTGGGGTCTTCTCATTCTGAAGAAATCAATTTTTTTGTTTTGGATTGCCCTGATACTCCAATAATCGCTGGAGGGGTTGCCTGAGCCTTACATAGATTGGGCGGATGTGTTTTGCGAGAAATCGGCCGATTCGCTTCCTCCCCATAGATCCTACGATTGCCCCATTGACCTGTTACCGGGTACGATGCCTCCTAGAGGTAAAATGTACCCGTCCTGAGGAGCAAGGCCTGAGGAGCAAGCGATGAAGGTTTATACCTCAGAAAACTTACAGAAGGGATTCATTCGGCCCTCTACTTCTCCAGCCGGAGCGGGGTTTTTCTTTGTGGATAAAAAAGATGGGGGATTATGCCCGTGTATTGATTATAGGGGTTTGAACAAAATTTCGGAGAAGAACCGATATCCATTACCCCTCATTGAAGATTTGTTTAATCAGGTCATTGGGGCACAGAGATTCACAAAAGTCTTAAAGGGGCCACAGCACTCAAACCAGTTAGCTTGCTGACCAACCTACAATCTGTCTCTAAACTAGGTTAAAAACAGGGGGCTCGGTCACACACATCTGCAGAAGTATGCTTAAGCTGCACCACCAGCGCCAAGGTGCCCCTGTGAGGTGCATTCCTAACTCTAGTACTAATTCTAGTCTCTAAGAGCCCCATTTGGGACATACAATGCAATAGATAAATTGGGAGCAGGCTTACCTGAGGTTGCCCTAAACCTCAAGTGCAAGCATACTTCTGTAGATGTGTGTGGCCGAGCCCCCTGTTTTTAACCTAGTTTAGAGACAGATTGTAGGTTGGTCAGCAAGCTAACTGGCTTGAGTGCTGTGGCCCCTTTAAGACTTTTGTATTCTAATTGCCCTGCTAATGTGCACCTCCCTGGTTAGTTATAAAATGGTCTGAGTGGCTGCCACCCCTCTTTTGTTTCTTTTGAATTTGTGCAAGCACATGGTGTGTGGGGTCTAGGCTGTATTGCAAGGTCTTTGACCCTTCCACCCCATGGCTTGCACTTGAGGTTTAGGGCAACCTCAGGTAAGCCTGCTCCCAATTTATCTATTGCATTGTATGTCCCAAATGGGGCTCTTAGAGACTAGAATTAGTACTAGAGTTAGGACTGCACTTCACAGGGGCACCTTGGCGCTAGTGGTGCTGCTTAAGCATACTTCTGCAGATGTGTGTGACCGAGCCCCCTGTTTTTAACCTAGTTTAGAGACAGATTGTAGGTTGGTCAGAAAGCTAACTGGTTTTAGTGCTGTGGCCCCTTTAAGACTTTTGTATCCTAATTGCCCTGCTAATGTGCACCTCCCTGGTTAGTTATAAAATGGTCTGAGCGGCTGCCACCCCTCTTTTGGCACAGATATTCACGAAATTGGATTCAAGAGGAGCTTATAATCTAATCCGCATCCGTCAAGGGGACGAATGGAAGACCACCTTTAATGTCAAGGATGGACATTACGAATACTTAGTCATGCCATTTGGGTTGTGTAATACTCCAGCGGTCTTCCAGGACTTCGTCGACTATGTCTTTCGTGAATATCTGGGGCAATTCATGGTCATTTACTTGGATGACATTCTTATCTTTAGATCAGTGATAGAACACCAACAACATGTAAGGGCGTTGTTACAAAAACTGCGAGAGAATAATTTGTATGCCAAATTATCCAAGTGTCTCTTCGAGGTCTCCAAAGTTCCTTTCCTGGGTTATTTAGTGTCAAATCAGGGATTGGTTATGGATCCCTCCAAGGCTTCGGCCGTCTTGGAGTGGGAACAACCAAAAACCCTGAAAGCGCCCATGGCAGTTAAGGCCTTCCAGACCTTAAAGGAGGCTTTCACCTCTGCCCTGATTCTTATTCATCCTGACGTCAGTCGGCCATTCTTCGTTGAAGTGGAGGCCTCCGAACCCGGGGTAGGAGGTGTTTTCTCTCAGTATTCCGGCTCCCCCGAGAGATTATACCCTTATGCCTATATTCTTAGTATACAGTACGTCCTGCTCCAAATCTAATACTTACAGTTGGGATATACTCCGCCAGATGGCGCTGGACTGCAGAGACATCGAAAAAAGGCTCCTCCCGGCCCCTCAAATACCCAGAATTTCTCTGCAGTCTGGCTGCGAAGGACGAGAAATTGGCTCTCTACTCGCAGGTGAGTGGGGTTATTAACCTGCGGCCCTGTAGGACTATTCCCACCCGTTCCACTAGTAATATGCCTCCCAGCCTTGGCTGCGCTGGTCGGGTGGAGGTAGGCAGCACCGCCGTTGGTGCTTAGGAGCGCTGCTCCACTGCAATCCCCCACCAAAGGGTAGGCGGTTCAGGCTTATGGTGAGCCTCTATGGGATGCCCCTCCCGCACTATTGCCCCTGCCTATCGGTGGGCCCTATTTAAGTGGCCGCCGTCCTCCCTCATTCTCCTTATAGTCTTCGGGGGTAAAGAGGGGGGGGGTGTATGTGTATAGATATGTAGGTTATGCAGTCTGTGCTTTCACTTTTCACATGTCTTTATTCTTGTGTCAGCCGCCGCGCTGACTTGTCTTTATTGTTTTTAAATTTACCGCCGCCGCACGCTGACTTGTTCCGTGCTTGGCAGCGGCATTACCTCAGGCGCCGGTGCGCCATCATTGGCTGTTGGCCTCCTGGCTTCCCGCTCTTCGGGGGGTGCGGGGCCCGTCTTTGGCGCGTTCCGCGTCATCGCTGTTACTGGCCCGCCCGTCGAGGTATACCAACGCCATCTTTTCTGACTTAGTTGGCCTATGCGCGACGGACTCCTACCTACCGCGGTCCGTAAGTGCCCTCGCGGGCGGCTTTATCTGTTTCACCTTTGTTACAATGTACTTAAGGTCTTGTCTGCTTATGTCTTTCAAGCGGGACAAACCTTGGCTTCTCCCGGCCCTGTTTTTAGTATATTACTTGTAGGCCTTGTAAAAATTATCCCACGTCCCTAGCAGGTTATTGGGGCATCCAGGGTTGCTATATAGCGTTATTCCCTATCGGCGTATAGCGCCGCTATAATCACCATATGGAGGAATCTCAGGATAATGCTACCGGGGTCCCTTTGGGACAAGACCGGCTGTGTGTAGCGTGTGGGCAGCCTCATGCTGATGCTGACAAGGTGCGGGTCTGTGTACCCAGCGCTGAGCAGGTACTTGCATTGCAATCTGGCCTACCAGTGGCTGCACCTCGTTTCACTTCACCTACTCCCCCAAGCTTAAATCTCACTCCTGCTGAGTTGCATACAAGTGGGGATTCTCAGCCTGATGTGTCTTCTAGACTGGCTACTGTTGAACAGATATTGCAAAGTCTTTAGCGCGTAAGGCCCCTGCTAAGAAGCGGCACTTGACGCCTAATGTTACTGTTTTCCCTATGGGAACTGAGGAGTTTATGAATCGGTGTGGCTATACCCCGTCTGATGAAGGGGAGCTGTTTTCTGATTCAGGCTCATCTGATGAGAGACCGAGATCACGTTTGGAATTTCCAGAGCAGGTGCATTTCCATAACCTTGTGCTCAAGGAATGGGAGCACCCCAGTAAACTTCCCGGGGTTACAAAGAGTTGGGATAAGAAGTATCCCTTTCCTGCTGATGTGGTTAAATGTTGGTCATCCCCCCCCCCCCCCCCCCCCCGAGGTGGATGCCCCGATCCTAGGGCTATCTAACACCTCTGTCATGCATTCCCCTGATTCTACTACCCTGCGGGATGCTGAAGACCAGCGTATTGATCAGCTGGCATCCCACGCCTTTGCATGTGCGGGGACGGCGCTGCGCCCGGTCTGTGCCTCTGCCATTACTGCTGTGGCCACTAGAACCCTTATCAGAAATATGCTTGATAGTGCCCCTGATGATTTGCCTTGTGAGGTGTTTAATGCACTCTCCAGTTGTGATGTTTTTGTAAATTTTGTCCTATCAGCATTGGATGACACCATCAGAATGTGTGGCAGAACTTCTGCCCTCGTGGTGGCTATACGCCGCTCGGTTTGGCTGCGCCAGTGGGCTGCTGACAACGCTGCCAAGAAGGCCCTCACTAGGTTTCCCTTTAAAGGACTGCGTCTGTTTGGAGACCACCTGGACCTTTTTGCTAAGGGAGGCAGGTTACCCCAGCGCAGGCGGCAACCTCGGCCCTTTCGGGGTCAGGGTTCCTTCTCCTCCCCTTTTCGTGGTGCAAGACAGGGAAGGGGGGTGTCTTTCCCTGGGGCCCGGGGAGATTTCTAGGGTAGAGGCAGAGGACGTGGACGTCCTGGCTCCTCCTGGGGTCCCAAAGCTAAATCCTCTCCCAAGCCCCCTCAGGCATGATGGGGCGCCCTCACCCATCCGGGTGGGAGGACGGCTGCAGCACTTCGCTAACGTCTGGAGGTTTCAGCTCTCAGACCGGTGGATTCAGGAGGTAGTGTCCTCCGGTTACAAGTTGGAGTTTGCTGCCGATCCCCCTCCAAGGTTCATCAGATCCCGGATTCCTCAGGACCCTGTGTCAGCTCAGGAGCTAGTGCAAGCAGTGCAAGGCCTCCTGGAGCTGGGGGTCATCTGCCAGGTCCCTTTAAGAGAAAAAGGCAAGGGCTTTTATTCCAACCTATTCACAGTACCCGAAAAGGATGGTTCTTTCAGGCCCATCCTGGACTTAAAGATTCTCAACAAGTTTGTCAGGGGCAGGCGCTTTCGCATGGAGACTCTGCACTCTGCCATCAGTTCCCTGCGCCCAGGGGATTTCATGACTTCTGTGGACATCAAAGATGCTTACCTTCATATTCCTGTGTTCCCAGGTCATCAAAGGTTCCTCAGGTTCGCTCTGATGGATCAACACTACCAATTTGTGGCTTTGCCCTTCGGTCTCACTTCAGCTCCCAGGGTGTTCACCAAGGTGCTGGCTGGCGTGATGTCTCTGCTCAGATGTCAGGGCGTCCCTGTGCTTCCCTATCTGGACGACATACTCATCACTTCCCAGTCTCTACATCAGGCAGAGTTGGATACTCAGCTGGTGGTGTCCACTCTGGAGTCATTTGGATGGGTGATCAACCACCCCAAGTTTTCACTGTCCCCTTCCTTGGTAACTCCATTCCTAGGAATGAATCTGGATACAGTTCAGGCAAGGATCTTCCTTCCTCAGCAGAAGGTGGACAGTCTGATTGCACAGACTCAGTCCCTCCTAGCTTGTCCCCATCCCTCCATCAGGCAGGGGATGCAGCTGGTGGGCCTGATGGTGGCGTGCTTCGAAGCGGTCCCTTATGCTCAGTTCCACTTGAGGCCTCTGCAACTTCACCTATTGTCTGTATGGGGCAAGGACCCAGCGTCCCTGGACAGGGTCTGTGTGCTCTCCCCCCTGGTCAGGAGGTCCCTCTTGTGGTGGATAAATTCAAGGAACCTGTTGGGGGGCAGATCCTTTCTTGCCCCTTCCTGGGAGACGGTCACCACGGATGCCAGTCTGACAGGTTGGGGGGGTTTCTGGAAGTCTCTGCGGTTCCAGGGGAGGTGGGGCCCTGAGGAGGCCCACACACCTATCAATGTCTTGGAGCTGCGGGCAATGAGGTTAGTTCTGGCTCGCTTGACTACTCCTCTTCGGGGCCTGTCTGTTCAGGTGCGCTCTGACAACCAGACGGCAGTTGCCTACATCAATCATCAGGGAGGGAACCGGAGCAAGGGGGCCCTCCAGGAAGCGTCTCTGGTCCTGGTTTGGGCGGAGGTCAATGTCCCCTGCATTTCAGCTGTTTACATCCCGGGGATGGAAAATCACCTGGCGGACTCTCTGAGCAGGGGGATCTCTCGCCAGGGAGAATAGTCCCTATGCAGCAGGGTGTTCCAATCTCTGTGTCACCGTTGGGGCCAACCAGATGTGGATCTGTTTGCGTCCCGCCACAATCACAAGCTTCCAGTTTTTGTCTCTCTGTCCAGGGATCCTCTGGCCCTGACCTCGGATGCACTAGCAATGTCATGGAAGGACTTTCAGTTCCTGTATGTCTTCCCCCCAATTCCCCTGCTGGGCAGGGTTCTGCGCAAAATTGCTCTGGAAAGGGTGCCAGCAATTCTGGTGACCCCCAGGTGGCCAAGAAGAGTGTGGTTCGCAGACGTGGTACAGCTGGCAGTAGATCAGTACGCTCTGCCCTTGGTGCCAGATCTGAACACTCAGGGCTCACTACGCCATCCCAATTTATAAACTCTGGCTTTGACGGCTTGGCTGCTGAAACCTCCATCTTGATGGAGAAGGGGCTGTCTTCCTCAGTTGTGGATACTTTGATTAAAGCTAGGAAGAAGTCTTCATCTTCCTTTTACTACAGGGTTTGGCATGCCTACATTGACTGGTGTGAGTCTAAGTCTCTTCCCTGTCGTGTGTTCTCTATTCCCAGGATTCTGGAGTTCCTGCAGCATGGGTTGGAGATGGGGCTCCAAGTCAGTACTCTGAAGGGTCAGGTTTCTGCCCTGACTATTTTTTTCCAGAAGTCCTTTGCTCAGCACCCTCTGATCAGGACTTTTTTCCAGGGGTCACTCATTGGCGTCCCCCACGTAAGCCTATGGTGCCTGTTTGGGATTTAAACTTGGTTCTGTCAGCCTTGCAGGGTGCTCCTTTTGAACCTTTGCAGGATGCTGCCTTGGCCATTCTTACGCTCAAGGTTGTGTTTCTGGCGGCTATCACTTCTGTCAGGGGTGTGTCTGACTTGGCGGCGCTGTCCATCCAGCTCCCCTACTATGAGAGGCACCAGGACAAGGTGGTGTTTCGTTTCAAACCTGATTTTCTGCCTAAGGTAGTGTCTGCCTTTCATTTGAATCAGGATATTGTTCTTCCTTCTTTGTGTCCTAATCCTAGCAATGCTAAGGAGAGGGTTTTGCACTCTTTGGATGTGGTTAGGTGTCTGAAGTACTATGTGGTGGCTACTGCACCTTTCAGGAAAACTGATGCTCCTTTTGTGGTCCCTTCTGGTCCTAGGAAGGGTTTGGCTCCTGCCAAGTCTACTATCAGCAAGTGGATTCGTCAGGCTGTGATTCGGGCCTACTCTGCTAAGGGGAAGAATCCTCCCTTCCACCTTACTGCTCATTCCACTCGTGCTATCGGTGCCTCTTGGGTTTTTCAGCACCAGGCTTCTGTTGAACAAGTTTGCAAGGCTGCTACTTGGTCTTCTGTTCATACCTTTTCAAAGTTTTACAAGGTTGATGTTAAGGCCTCAGCTGACGCTGTTTTTGGCCGAAAGGTTCTGCAGGCGGCAGTGGTTTAAACTGCCTGCTGCTGATTTTTCTTGGGGATCCCACCCTACTTTATGGACACTGCTATTGGATGTCCCAACTGTAAGTATTAGATTTGGAGCAGGACGTACTGTATACTAAGAATAATACAATTCTGTGATTACTCACCTGTAGAATTGGTATTATGAGTATACAGTACGTCCTGCTCCAACCCACCCTTGGTTTGCATTTTCTTGGATCCCCTGTATGCTGATTGTTATCATTGTTATAGTTGATAGTTTGGATTGTTTAATTCTCCCGGCTTCTCCTTAACTGCTTTTCAATGCTGGGGATTTGTGGGAGGTCCCTGGGTATTTGAGGGGCCGGGAGGAGTCTATTTTCGATGTCTCTGCAGTCCAGCGCCATCTGGCGGAGTATATCCCAAGTGTAAGTATTAGATTTGGAGCAGGACGTACTGTATACTCATAATACCAATTCTACAGGTGAGTAATCACAGAATTGTATTTTTTCGCGGAAATTTAACTCTGCTGAGCAAAACTATGACGTGGGTAATTGGGAATTATTAGGTATTAAGTTGGCCTTTGAAGAATGGCGGCATTGGCTATAAGATTCCCTACATCCGATTACGGTTTATACTGATCATAAGAACCTAGAATATATCGAATCCGCCAGGAGGCTAAATTCCGGACAGGCCCGGTGGGCGCTCTTTTTCTCCCGCTTTGAGTTTGTGATCACCTTCAAACCTGGAGTAAAGAACACCAAGGCTGACACATTGTCTCGTAATTTTGGAGAATGTAAGGGCAGATTTGATGGGAAGGAACCCATTTTGCCCCGGGGTGTGTTGTTGGAATTCTGCTCCCGGATTTATCAGAGTCATTGGAATCATTTCAGGCCGATGCACCACCGGGTAAACCTTCTGGGTGTCTGTTTGTCCCACCACAACTACGTCTCTCTGTATTACGGGAGTTCCATGATACCAAGACTTCAGGGCATCTAGGGTATTGCAAGACATTAGCCCTCGCCAAACGTCATGTGCTAGCCCACGATTAGGCGTGATGTTATCGCCTTTGTGGAGGCCTATCCCATCTGTGCCCGCAGTAAGGGGTCTAATAAAGCTCCAGCAGGGCTGTTAATGCCCCTGGAGACTCCTGAGGAACCTTGGACCCATGTGTCAATGGACTTTATTGTTGATTTACCGCGGTCTCAGAATAATACGGTGATCTTGGTGGTTATCGACCGATTTAGTAAAATGGCGCACTTCATCCCCTTGTCTAAGCTTCCGTCAGCACCCGAATTATCTAAATTGTTTATAAGACAGGTGTTTCGCATGTGTTTTGTCTCTGACCGAGGGGTGCAATTTGTCTCGAGGTTCTGGAGGGAATTTTATGCGCGCCTGCAAATTCAAATCTTGTTATCATTGGCGTATCACCCACAATCTAATAGTCAGACAGAAAGGGTTAACCAGAGTTTAGAGCAGTATTTGCTGTGTTTTGTCTCCGATTGTCAGGATCAGTGGTCAGAGTTTCTCGGGTTTGTGGAGTTTGTCTATAACAATGCGCCCAGTGAATCTACAAAAGTATCGCCATTTTTCTGTAATTATGGTAAGAACCTCAAAGCATTCTCTCTCTCCGGTCCTTCCTCCAATTTGCCGGCTCTGGAGGAATGGCTTCAAGAGAGAATGACTATTTGGTCCAAGGTGCAGGAGAATCTTAAAGGAGCCGCCGCGAGACATAAGGCATCTGCAGACTGTCATAGGTCGCAGGAACCTCCTTTTCAGATGGGGGACCTGGTCTGGGTTTCTACCAAGACTATTGCACTCCGTCAACCCTCGCCGAAATTGGGCCCTAAATTCATTGGTCCCTTTTCGATCATGCAGAAGTTGAGTAATGTTACCTTTAAAGTCAAGCTTCCTCTGTCTATGAAAATTCTGAATACATTTCATCGTTATTAAAATCCACTGGGAAGTTCAGGTGTCATCTCCTCCGCCGGTTGTGGTGGAAGATGAACCTGAGTATGAGGTCAATAAAATTCTCGATTTGTACGTAATTATTTACAATATTTAATCGACTGGAAGGGATTTGGTCCTGAGGAGAGATGTTGGATTCCAGCTAGGGATGTGCATGCCAACGTCTTGATTAGGAAGTTCTATAAAGACAATCCTGATACCAAGTAAGGGTCCTGAGGCCCCTCGTGAAGGGGGGAGTAGTGTCATGGACAACTCACCTTTTCGCGGCTGTCGGGCTCTCTCCCCGCCCGGCAGCCGCATCTCCGTCAAGCGGCGTTGGAGCAAGTGGGGCCGAGCGTGTCCGTTCGCTCCCGACGTCACAGCTCGTCTCCCCTGACAGTCCGTGCTTGCGCGCGGCTTTCTCATGACCTCGTCAGCGCGCCTGCCGGAGGCTTGGTTTAAAGGGCCGATGAGCCCTGAGAGTCAGTGGGCCAATGATCCCAGAGTGTTTTGGGCGAAAACGCCCTTTTAAGTTAAATGGGGCAATCAGCCCAAGGGTTTAGTATGCACCAATCACCACACTACTTTCTGACCAATCCTGTTAACCCCCATCAATTAAAGGCAGTTTCCCCACACGTATCCCTTGCCCGTGATAGCGTTTGCTGAGTGTGCCTTGGATTGTCCTTTACACCCGTTTTGATCTTGTTGCCGACCTTGCTTCGTTTACCATTCTTGATTGCCGCCTGGACGACCATTGCCTGTACCCTGACCACGCTTCCGTTATACCCTCTGTACTGCGAACCTGTGACCTTCCGGATTGACCTTTGGCCTGACCTCGACGCTTCTGTTTGCTGCGATATTATTGGACTGCCTTCCCGTGTATGACCCAGCTTGTCGACCTTGCCCTGTCGGGCCCTTGGTTCATCTGTCTTCGCTCTCCCGTAAGCTCACATCCTTTGTGCTATCAAGTCCTGGGGGCAACCGTGTCCGGTGAGGCGTATAAAGCGTCCCGGTAAATGGGGGCTTGTCTAAAGGTGAAGCTAGCAGCGGAGATTGGGGGTTGTGGGCTTACTCTGAAGGCGGGTGTTCCACAGGGCCTTACATGGGATACCATCTGTAGTTCATTTTTACCATGACTTATTTGTCTATTCAACAATAGGGCTTAAGGAAGATGTGGGGTGTAGACCTTGCAGTAGCCAAGCTAAATTCTATGAAAGCTTATGATCTTTCACCACAGAAAGTGGAGACTGCTATGGAATGAGCAGAAATAGTGAAGACATCCATACAAGTGTAGGCCTGGAATCTGGCCTGTATATTCCATAGCTAGTTTCAGAAAGGAATAGGGGACCATCAGGTGATCTTTGAAGAAAACTTTGAGCGTATTCTAATAAAATAACATTTTCTGTGAAAGCCAAGGACACAGAGGAAGGGATAACTAAAGCTTGTGTGCGAGGAAGAGACTGCTGTTTTAAGCAGAAAAAATGGGATCTGGACTTAATTCAGAATAATCGAATACTAGGGATCGCTGAACAGGACTGTAATTGCCCTCAACCGCAGACTAGATTCAAGTGTTTAAGATGTTACCTGAAGTTGAGGGCCCTTTAGGATTTAACAAAAAAATACAGGAAGGACAATCTACAAGCCACTAGGATATTGTGGGATCGACAAATCTGATGGGGAACAAAATCAGACCTTTGGCTGATAAGTCTGAAGCCGGAATATTTTAATTATTTAAAGCTAGACCTAATTCAAATCCCTCATGCAGGAATCCGAGGAACGTCAACATCTGCCTTTTTTTATATTTGTGATATCATTCCATCACTTACAGGAAGAAAAAAGCATAATTGAGCCCCTTTCACATTAAGTTACGCCACTGCCCAAGATCATCAAGATCCATGTGAGGTAAACCAACTCGGCGATGGCGAAGTCTTGTCTAGGTACAGCCCAGAAGTGTGCACTCTCTGGACGAAACTAAGTTCCTGAGTGAGAGAGATTGCCTCTGTAGTGGCTAATAACTGTAGGTTATCTAGGTAAGGCATGATCGAAAAATCCTCTTGACCTCCAACAAAACAGCCCATCATCCTTCGTCCCGTCCAAGTACCGACTGGACCCAACACTGCTTAGCTTCTGAGATCAGATGAGATCAGGCGCATTCAGGGTGGCGTGACCGTAAGCTGCAAAAGGCACATGTATTTATGTGTTCCCGCAAACCTACAGGGTCTCTAAGATTATAATCAATCAAAAGGTTCCCCTGCTTTTATTGGGGACTGCACCCTTTGGACAACTGGCACTTGAGCTTGGTCTGCGACAACCACTGCTTATTTGTTTGTCCATGAGGATCTACAGTGTGTAGCCTTCCTTTAGAAGAGGAAAACCTCCTACATTTATACATTAAAGGAGCAGTATCGCGAAATTTTCTTGGTGACTTATATTTAAATGGTACTTTGAATGCAGGTAAGTGTTGGAGTAAGAATTACAAATTTAGAAAAAAATGATGTGTTGTGCAGCTGGAAACTAATAGCTCATGTTTATGTCTTCTGAATGTCGGAGCCCGACACTCTGGCCTGTTCCATGCTGAGGAGAGGGGTGACACAATGTATCAGAGTATAAGCTGTTCAGTGCTGGCAGCCATCCAGCATAAGATAACATTGTAACATTGCCTGGCCAGAACTCATATATCTAAAACAGAGAGAAAAGCTCTAGAAGTCATTTAGCTGATTTTGACAGTTTTCCCTTCATGTTGGCTCTGCTGCAGAATCTTTCAGTTTACCATTTTCTCTTTCATGTTCTTATTTTTCATTTTTCCATATGATCTTTCTTTCAGCTTTGTGTGTTTTGAGCAAAGCCCAACCCAGGATTTTCACTAGCTGGAGTTTTGTTTTGTGCCCCTAGGGGCATCCCGACTTGGGATGCCCTGATATGTGAAATCCCCAAGTTTGCCTGTGAAAACGTACCTTTCCCTGTCCCACAGCGCATGCGCGGGCTCTCATCCAATCAGCGCTGTTTGCACACAGATGGGGAGCCTGAGCAGTAACCTTCCTGGCCACCCGCCTCTCTAAATGACTATCTGCGTGAGCGCGCCAGAAAAATGGGGGGGATCTGTGGTTATCCAGGGGTCGTTTTACACAGTGGGGCATCCTGATTTAGGATGCCCAAGGGGGAAGGTCAATGGCCGGGTCTTATAGACTTCAGGGTCGGCCACTCAGGGTTTTGTTCCACTTTAATACCTTTAGATTTTCCTGCACAGTTATTCAAAGAAGAATTTCAGTTATTTTCAGTCAGTTTAGTTTATTTTGTATAGATTTTACACATTTGAGTCACCTGGTCTCATAACAAAAGCAGCACCTCACACACACACAGCCGTTACCACTGATTACAGTGTCAGCCTCTGAGGTAAAGTGTTGCTAGGAGACCAGTGGGCTAAATGAAGCAGCTCACTAAAAACAACTCAGCAGATCCCCCTATTCAGCAAATGGACTGAGCCATTGTAATTATCCAATTTGAAAGAAAGGCATATATTTTTTCCTTTTTCTATCGCCAGATTATTTATACACATGTTAGAAGCTATTGTGTGGCTATTTAATTATTTATCTTTTTTAATGCAAATTTCGCGATACTGCTCCTTTAAGAAGCCCTGCCAGGATTATGAAGACAGGCTCTTCTGGCATAATTTACCAAGGTGTTTGATATAGTGGTGGCTAATCACCTTGTGGATGCAGCCTCTAAATAAGAAGACCGAATCATGTATAGTAGCATGCCTCACAGGGAAGACACGTTACCATGGGCCGCTGTAGCAAACCGGTCTTACAGGAGTATAGCCCTTCTATTGGCTATAATCTGATGATACATGGACAAAACAAACAGGAGTAGGCCAGGTTCTACACAATTACAAGACATGGTCACCCTCCTGGAAGGTTAAGTATGCTACAAGGGTGACATTGTCCTTGTGTACATGGACATACCTGTCGTAACAGGGTCTGCCTTCATAATAGATTACTGAGACTAAGTAAGCACCAAAATCGATTCAGACTGTCTGGGAAGTGGTAAAAAGTCTAGCAATCCTCAGTGTAAATGCGACATTTTCCCTGGATTGCACCCGACCACCAACTTTTAATGGAGCTAGGCGAACATATCTTTTACTCAGAAAAAGTCACTCTTCTTCCATTAAGCCCTGGAAAAACTGTGGATAGGAAAAACACTTATCCTTGCTGATAATGCAGCTGTGATCCAATGCATTAAGAGGGCAGACGTTATCAGAACAACTGTGTTCTATAGCTTGGTTGCCCTTCCTCATTTAAGCTTTTATATGATCTGTTATATAATCTGTGATAAAAAAGAAAAACATTTTCTGTAGCAACTTAAACAAAAGTGGTGTTTTGAAGGTATATATCAGAGACTTCCTGACTCTGGCCTACCAATCCAGGTTCAACCCATTCTGCATTAATTCAAGCTCTGCAGATAAAGGGATCACAATCTTGTGTACCACAAGCTAAAGGGTTACTGCAGCATTCTCACCTGGAGAGGTAATGACTGCTGTGTGGTTTAGCAAAAGCTATTAACTAGTTCACCTGTTAGAGTGGAGGACCAGGAAAGCTGCGCCTACCTCATGATCACAGATACAGTATAAGAAACTTGGACACCACATGCTGGTAAGTAAATCACAGGTATGGGGGCAATCCTAGACAAATATTGAAATTCCAGAAGAGGAAAACTATAGGGCAGAATTGCAAATGCTCCGGTACTCTGCCAGCTCCACCTTCAAAATCAGCTACCTCAGTGGAGCCGGGGGGGGGAAGGGGGGGGATTTCCTGGACCTGCAAATTTTCTAGTGAAGGGACCATATCCACAGAGAAATGCAGTATCCTTTTAAAATGGCAGCTTCACTCTTTTCGTCCAGGATTGCAACAAAAAAATGTTGGAATAGTGCAGGCAGAGTCTAACCCTTTTAGTCCCCTGTGGCATAGCCCTAGCAGGCCCTCCTTGTCCTACACCTTGTATATAACAAATGGGTCTAAAGGCTGGAAGTATAAAGGGACAGGGTAGACTCTAAGGTGACATGTAGGGAAGACATGTTAACTCCCCAAAGAACAGAGAATGTATACTCCTCACCAACTATCCTGAAGAGGTCTCCTCATGGCCTGGCTCGTCCGCTGTAGATACACCACTGCAGCCCAAGTTCTGTTTGAACACACAAGTGCCGAGGCTATGCGCCGGAAGCAACCCCTAGATCCAGAGCCATGGCCAAATCCAGGCCAAGTCTGGGCCTCTGACTCCCGTCCACAAGTGCCGATCAAAATGCTGCTCGAGCCCGTGCACTCGTCCACCCATGCCTACCCCCCTTAAACAATCAGATGGGAGACTTGGAAACACAAAAACAAGTGCCATCCGTGCTGCCACTGAGAGGGAGGACAGCGCTGTACAGCTTGGGTGCACAGGAGGGTGATAGGTGAGGCATGCTTACATTTTGAGATTCTAAAATAGGACACGTATGATGATGGCGTGTGGGACGTTTTTAACATTTTAGGGACACTCAAAATATTGGATACGTATGCAAAGGGCCTAATAGGCAGTGGCAATGTGTCCCTTTTAGGTCAATGTGGATCAGCCCCCCTTAAAAAAGGTCATTGGTGCTACTTGCTCCCCACATGGGACCCAGGAACAGTTGCACACATACAGCAGCCTCCTCTCCTCCAATATGGAGCATGCTGTGCTGCTGTGAGCAGTGGGTCTGAGTCCCCACTATACACACGGAAAAGGTAAGAACCTAGTGATTGTAGGGCTCATCCAGTACAGGAGGTGGTTTAGTTGTGGTTCCTGCAAACCCACAACTCTCTACCAGAGAAGGGTTCAGGCCCAATTTAAGTTGTAAGTTATGTAGAAAAAGCTTTAAAAACTATTTTTTCACTTGTGCCATCTGTGAGTCCACTTTCCTTCCGAATCTCTGTCTGGCTGCATCCAACTCACTTATTGGAGGAACCAGTCAGTTCCACTTGGGGGCACACTCGGGGCAGACAGTGGGACCAGACACCCCCACCCCCAAAGCTCCGCCCCAGCTGGGATTTTACCTTATACAGTGCACTTCTATAGAGGTGCCATTCCCCTCCCCTACCAAAGCCCACCAAGGTAAAATTACTTGGTGATCCAGTGCTTCCACTAGTGAGCCCCAGACACCCCAGTGGGTCTACGGTCAGATCTCTGGGAGAAGGGGCTGGAAGTTGAGGAATTCACCAGCTTTAACAGCTTGGATGAGCTGGAGGTGTCAGGAGTTAGTAATGTTCAAAGGTAAGACTTGATATCGTTATGTATATAGCACCAGCATCTTCCATAGTGCTGTAGAAAGTAGCCCACAGATCAAACATACAGCACATACAACTATAACAAGGTGTTTGTTTAATACAGGGGAGAGAGCCCCGTCCTTATATTCTAAAGGATTAAAGGTGGAGACCAAAGGGGGGGGGGGATTACAAATAGTCTGTATTGAGTTTGATGGAAGAGTTTCTAGTTAGTTTTAGGGAACTTTTGGAAGATTAGAGTGTTGGGGCTGTGTAGGGGAGGGCATTCTAGAAAACTGGAGAGGCACATGGGAAGTCCTGGAGGCAAGAAATGGAGGAGGTCAGAGGTAGAGCGGAGGTTAGGTCTGGGTTGGCATTGCTGCATTAGGGATGAAATGTAGGGGAGAACTTTGTAAGTTAGTTTTAGAATTTTAAACCACATTCTCTGTGAGACCGGCAGCCAGTTAGGATATGATTAGGGCGTGCACTGGTATTTTAGTGGCGTCAGGTGAGAGAGGAGGGAATGGAATGGAATTTTTTTGTTGGAAGTGGCTGGGGTGTGAATATGAGGTTTGAGTAAAAGGGCAGAGTCCAGAATGACTCCTAGGCATGGAGCTTGGGGATTGGCAGTTATTGTAAATTCTGAAAATAAGAACTTGGGCTGGTAACTGTAGGTCATGATCCGGACTGATAAAAGAAATTATAATGCTGTCCAGGCACCATGGATTCCATCACTCAGAATTTGTGACACATTTGCAATCCTCTGATGATCCATCAGTGCATTTCTGTATGGTGGCCACAAGGGGGCAATGTTTGCAGGGATTTACAGCCAGAGCCTTTACCTTAAATGACTCTTATAATTCATGCACTGCCTATAGGGATCTGTGTCTTATCTGAGCAACAGGACTTAACTCCTAGGCTGCTAGAGAACCATTGTTGTGCACAGAAGGCGATCAGATAGATTGTTCGCTGCCCGTGACCGCTGCCCGCTAACAACCGTAATCCACAGGGCATTCCTGATCTATTCATACTCGCATACAGGATATAGCTAGAGGATTAACCTCATAATGAAAATGTATAAAAGAAAAAATATTCACGTATGACATACCGTATATTTAATTTATACTGTATTATTATTAGTGTTGTTATTTTAAAATGTAGTGTCATTATATTCTACATTTTCCTGCCCCCCCCCCCCCTTTGCTTTCTATCTGTATTAATCTTCTTGTGTTTCCCTGTCTTATCCATTCTCTCTTGTTCATGATCCCTCTATTATTTACTTTCCTTATCCCCTCCCCTTTGTCATTTTTAACCACTTTCCCACCATCTCACAATCAATAGCGTACTCCCATCTTCCTCTATTATTATTATGTTTATTTATATAGCACCATCATCTTCTGTAGCGCTGTACAAATTCCTCTATCTCATCTTATACCTTCCCTCCATCTCTCTCTCGCCACCTTCCCTCCATCTGGCTCTTCTCGCCTTCTCTTCATCTTTCTATTTTTCCCTCTTCGACCTTTTATTTTCCACATTCCTTTGTTTCTTTGTTTTTCCTTCTCCTAAAATAGTTCAGATAAACAGGTGGCAGTGGTGGGATAACAGTGGTGCTGCCTGGACCCCCTTTTACAGCAGCAGTGTACCCAAGGTCCAAAGCCACTGCAGCCAGTAGCCCCACACGGCAGCCAGTAGCCCCACATTGCAGCCACTAGTCCCAGTAAGTCAGACACAGTGGTTAGGGAGATGGGGACATTTTATTAACATTTTTATCCCTCCCAGGATCCATTTTTGTCCTCCCTCCTGCTAAATTGCATTGCTCCTAAACTATAACAGCGCGCCAATGCTCCGTGCAGTTGTGCAACCTTTTAAAAAAAAAAAAGAAGCTGCATTGTGCTCTTTGTATTCTGAGTCTCTGAAGGACTAGCAGATGAGAGGAAACGTGGACAGCAGCGCTGCATCACACAGACACCGGCGGCAATGAGGAGCGACAATGCAAAGGTACAGTAAGTATGTGTAAAGAAAGATCACCTGCTCCTGAGCCAACCGTCGCTCAGCCAGTGCTCCCCTCATCAGACGTGTAGTATGTAATATTTGCTCTCTGGGCGCTGTGCGCTGCATGTGGCAGGCAACACTTCCGGAAGGGAGAATTGAATGGGCCAGTTAGCCCAGGTCATGTTTTAGGGCTGCTGGCCCTTATTATAGTTTGGGCTAATCTGCTCTGGAATTATTCTGGGCCAATGAGCCCTGAGGTTGTTGGCCAACAGATCCTTGACCCCTATAAAGTTTAGCTTGTCCAGTTCACTGATTCCCCGTTATAGCAGTTAGCTTGGGTAACGATCAGTATTTTGTATTTATGACCTTGACCTTCTCCTGACCTTGTCCTTCATTACTCCCCTGGTACTTTGTATGCATGGTCCTAGGCCAGTGGTTCTCAACCTTTCTAATGCCGTGACCCCGCAATACAGTTCCTCATGTTTCGGTGACCCCAAACCAAAAAATAATTGTAATTTTGTTACAGTTATGATTCGGAATGTAAATACCTGATATGCATTATGTATTCTCATTGCTACAAATCAAACATCATTTAAACATAGTGATTAATCATAAAAACAATATTTAATTATATGTTGAGAAATATTTATTACTAATTCCAATAAATAACATTTCACCATGGCATAGCATGTGTCGGAAACTGTCATTTCTCCGCCTCTTATGGAAATTAATAGGAGGCTACTGCGGATTGAGTGGTAACTCGAGATTCTCGGGAGCTCTCTTCCACAAAATCCGCCGCACTCACAATGAAATCAATAGGAGGCGGATTCAATGCAGGAAACCCCTGATTTCAGCAGTTTCCTCATTCAGAATATGGGAAAATAGTGGGAGATATGGGAGATAATTATACATTGGGGAACAGTGTCAACTACATCTTATAGTGGTCTCTTATAGTATAAGACACTGTGTAAGTGTATGGGGCTTTGTGTAAGTGTAAGCTGCTTTGTGTACTGTGTAATGATTACACACAAAGCACCTTACACTTCCACAGTATTGTGTGTATGGTGTGTGTACTGTTTTTACATTATTAACCTTTTTTACATCAGCAGGCTGTCTTCCTCCTCCGCCTCTTGCCTCTCCGCCTCCTAGGCTTCTGTCCTCCGGCGCTTGCTGCGTCCATCCATTGATGACGCCAGCAAGCGTCGGACACACGTAATGCGCTGCTATGGACTGTGAAGCGTTCCCCCCGCTTCCCAGGCCCTGGACAGATGATGCAATCACATCTAGGCATGTGCGCAGGCATTCAGTTTGGAACGTGCATCCATAACGCCGTGCGTTCCAGCTGAATAGCGCTGCTGCAAACTGTAGCACGACTTCTCAGCGGCTAAAGCCATCGGAAATATGTATTTTCCGATGGCTTTAGGCGACCCCTGCGTTTTGGTCGTTCGACCCCCGCCGGGGTCCCGACCCACAGGTTGAGAACCGCTGTCCTAGGCTATCCTGTTGGATCTTGAATTCATCTCCTCCGTGTACTTTGGCGTGTGGCTTTGAACTGTATAACTGTATAACCTTTGCTAGCCCCAGGAATACCAGTTTGACCCTCCTGTAACTGCTCGCCCATTTGTGGTCCTAGTACTCAGGGGATATTGCTTGTGCCTTAAAGTGGCACCCTGAATAAGAGCCTATCTTATATGTTTCCTCCACCCTGTACATACAGATTGCTCACATTAAAAATCATCCTACCTGCATCTACTGCATGTTATGAGCCTTTAAACATCCAAGATAGCAGCACAGGCTGCCTCGAAACAGGAAGTGTCTTTTGATTGTGCTGCTCCGCATTCTGGGATTGTTGTCCTTTTCCTGACCCAAACTCTGCTCTGTCTATGCAAAGCACAGCTATGACCCTGCCCCCCCCTATACATTTGACCCCTTCTCCTCTCCTCAGTATGTGATGCTTCTGAGGCAAGATGGCGGCGCCTGTATCCTAGAGTCTTGAACAGAGTTGAAGCCCAGTGGGGGATAAAAACATAAACTATTTTATCTCCAGCTGGTATCACTTCTCTACTTACATTAACATTCAATCCCTTCTTGGATGACACTTCCAGAACACTAGTAAAGTTCTTCCTTAAATAACCTCCTTTCCCTGTTCAGATCCTACATTGTCATCTGCCAACCAATAGCAGAACAATCCATGTTAGAGACACCATGTGTCTGTCTGTTGTTTTTCTTATTCTTTTCCTCTCTCCTGATCCATAAGCTTCAGGTGAGCTGCTTGCTGCCTTATCATTCTCATTGCCTGGACATCCCCTTTAACCCATTTGGGCTACAACTTCAGGCTATACTGCAGCAGAGAGCTGAAGAATGCTTTGAAGGGGCTTATTAATACTAAGGAATCCTAATTATCAGAATCGTTTTTGACTGCCAAGTACAGATGTACGAGGAATTCTTTGCGGTTGGATAGAGTCATAAACCAAAGTACAACAAAATCCTTGTACAAGTATTTTGGTGAAAAGTGATTTTGCTTACAATTGTCCTTTAAATATACAATTCCTAATAAATTATACAGTAGCGTGTTTCACATGACTGATCTAACTAATGAACGCTGCTCTGTGATTGGCTGCGTGTCATTCCTGTACCCACGGTCAGTTGAGCGTTTTTGTTTTGCCGTGTACAGAGGGTGGTTAGTATTCCCATACATTATGTATTTCCTATTGATATGATAAATGGCTCACAAATTAGGTCGGGCCCAGCTGTGCCCTTATTTTGGAGCCATGCGGCAGGCCTCACGGCGTGGAGAATGCTGACACCACGTGAATTCTGGGATTTCCTACACGTGTAATTGGACAGGACACCGGCTGGGAATTAGTGTGAAGGGCACGGCTCCCCGAATCCTCCACCGCGTGTCCGGTGTGATCAGATTTCCCAGAGGAGAGCCGGCCGACATGACAGGGCCGCATAATGAATTCCGAATCCATTGTTCCCAGAGACCCCTGCCTCGCTTCTATTTCTGGCTCAGCCGTTTTAATTACTCGCTGTCTTGATAGTTGGAATTACAGCGTGTTGCAGCTTTTTGCAGCCTAATCAGTGATGGTGCGGAGCATGGGGGCCCCTGCTGCCCTAATGACCCAGAATTCCGCAGGCCGGACAAGGTGCAGATCAGGACTTGTTGTCCTTTGATTCAGTTCAGTTTACAGGTGCAGTATGGCTGCCTCAAAAATGTCTGGCCGCTTACGGACACACCACCACCAGCCTGCAAAACTACCCCAAACAACTGAGGGCAGGGCCACCAGGGTCCCATACAGCAGCAATATCTGAGCCTCCTAATAACCTATATGGACCTCTGTCCCCAAGGCAGCAACGCTTACCTTCAGGACATAAAGGAAACTAAAAATCAGACTAGAGGCCCAGCCACCCCTTTATAGGCTATGAGGGGCCTAGACATAATATAAGCTCTATAGAGTCTGGCCCCCTCTCTAACATATGTGTGATGGCTTAGCTCCTAGTTGGAATTGGGCCCCAAGGAAAACCAGCCTGGACACTTAGCGGTGGACCCAAGATTGGGTTTCCATCCACTTTAAAAAATGTACTCCTGTGCCCCCACATGATGCATCCACGTGACTGCCAACAGCCAATGGTGTACACTGGGTGGGTGCCACGCATATCATAAAAATACTCAGCTAGTGAACCTTATTGGCTGCAGGCAGTGAGGTTGGGGAGTAATTGCAGCTGTTGTTAAACCAGAAAGGTTTACTGCCCAACAAATCAGGATACCCAAAGGTTGGGGATAGAATGGCTGTTTGGCTTCAGTTCCATTAAAAATTGAAGCAAAACAAATATATATGAGCTGGCTTTCGTTAAGAGATTTCCCTAGGGGCATCCCAAGTCAGTGTGAACTCCCTGGTTTTCCCACATACTCGTCTTCAATCTCACCTCTTGTGGCGCCACAGGCAAACCATCCAAGTGTACTAGGTGCAGCAAGCAGGGATGCCACCACATGTGCAGCAATAGTGATGTCACATCGAGGTGATTATACAGGGAAAACAGGGGTTTCACACTGCAGGGCATCTCAAATCAGGACGTTCCTAAAAGAAGTATTTAAAATGGAGCAAAGAGACAGTAAACCCTAAACAAACAAAAAAAGGATATGCAATCTTTCGCCCCTGTCCTTCCTGATGGTCCAGTGCTCAGAAACCTCCTGGAGTCTCGCAGTGAGCATGTGCCCAAGAATTCTTAGAGTTCTCCACCAACCTTCGCTGCTTTGTCTTCTCTCTGCCCTACAGTTACTACATTCCACTGACGTGAATAGTGTGGCCATACACGTGCACTGTGACTGACATAAGGGGGCGACAGGAGACCCAAACTCAGAAACTGGAAGATGCTGTGGGGGGAAAAAGGTGAGTATACTTATTTTGTTTATTTAGGGCCCCTTTAAAGTGAGCAAACACCCATTTTTAACTACATGGGTATTGGTTGCTGCTTTAGCCAATGTGTGAAGGGGGATCCCCCCATGCATCTCCCCCCCCCCCCCCCCACAAACCCTGATTCATGTACCTACACGGTGATCCCCCAGCTTAATCCGGCGGCCAAAAGAAAACAAGATCATGTGACTGTCATCAGAAAAGTGGGACAGGCAATGGTGTATGGTCGGGGGGAGGGCATCAGCAATCAAGCACAAACCAAAATCCATAAAATGTTTGTTGGTTTCTCTCAGGGCAGATTCTAGGTAAAATAGCGCTCAGTGCAGAAAGGAAAAAATATGCCCCCTGCCCACTTATCCTGTGGTGCTGCTGCAAGTAGGTATGTACCATGCTGTGTCTATTTCTTAGCAGAGCAGTGTCCCGCCACATGACTGAGCCCCAATATGGGCCTGTCTTATGACCAGCATCACTAATAGCGGGCCTGTGTCATGCAAGAAAAAGTATGGCTGGGATAAATGCGTCCCCAATGACCTTGGGGCCCAGGGTGGTTGCCCTCTTTGCCCTCCCATGGAAACGGCCCTGGTATCTGTCTCTGTTATGGGGGGCAGGGTACTGATTAGTGAAGCCCCCCCATACATACACCCCCCTCCAGAAAGTTCAATATGGCTGTGCTTATACTCACCACTTTGGTAATGTCTTCATTAGGGTGGGCACCCCACATGACCACTGTTGACCCATTAGGTTCTCTGGCGTGTCAGTCACACAGTTAAGTTCTAGCTTATCCGGCAAATCGGATTGGCTGATTGGTAATTTGAGGTGAAGAAGAAGAACAAAAACCTATCGACAAGTGGTTAAATGCTGGGCTGGCCAATCCAAATACTAATCCAATAAGCAAAAAAAGAAAAAATACTTTAATAATGGTGCTTCAAGAGCACAGTAATGCAATGACATACAAGACTTACAGACACTCACTGGTTAAAATCGCAATGCGAGAACATATATACACATGAATAGGGGCCCCTGCCAGGCCGACCTGGACACCACACACACAACCTCAGGCACTCTGCTCATAACACGCAATGCTGGCCATCATATAATATAGGGAGACAAGGTCTATCCAAACTTAAAGGCAGACTATAACATATGTGGGGAATCCTAATTGCTGGAGATATCAAAACGAAAATGCTGTCCATCAGATCCACTGGATAACACGTTGATAGGCACAAATATATGAAATAAGTTGAACAGAGGCTCTAGCCACAGAGCACTTAGATACAGCCTTATGTGTTTGTCCAACGTGAGTAGGTGATGGGCGGCTGTGGCAAAAGACAGGCTGATTTGAACAAGGCACAGCGCTTGGGGTTTGTTAAAATTCCCCTCACAGACAATCCAATACAGGCAGGTATGATTTTGGCATCAGCATAACAACGCTCCAAGTCCCTCCAACTTGAGATGCATAGTATACAACACTTAATGATCAAGATACTTGCGCTCCTCTATGAGGGCCGATGCCAGTGTGTGGCAGATGTCCACATCCTTGCTCCGTTTGGAAGTTCCTCTGGTCTGCCAAGTACTTTCCTGCGGCGGCGCCGCCAGCGTAATCGCCACTTTTAAATGTATCAAAACGTCTCCAGAAAGAAAAGGAATCCACGCTAAAGCTTCCTTGTGTAGGCGGCCATGTTATGAGCGAGCACGTGCTGGAGGGGCGTGGTCAGGGGCCCCGACCGACAGCTGTTTCGCTCCTGCTCGGGAGCTTCGTCAGGGTGGGAGGGGCTACATCCGACGCATCCTCTTTATAGACGATCTTAGAAAGCGAAGACACCAATCATTTTCCTGCATATGCAGCTGCGCAGTGCGCCGGTCAGGATACTTGTTTCTCATGGTGCCTACGTCAGCTTGTTATTCACACAGCACACCAAAGTAAACACTCCTACCCCTCGCAGCGCGCACCTGCGCACTAGATTTCACTTCGCCGCCCATCACTTAGCTGAATATCTGGTTCGGCTTGCAGTTGCGCAGTGCGCCGACCAGGGTACTTTTTACTTCTAGTAGTGCCTACGCCAGCTTATTATTCACAAAGCACATCAACGTAGTTTCCCTAACAGTGCGCGCCTGCGCAGTAGGCTTCACTTCGCCGTCCATCACTTGCACTGAGTTTCTAGTTCACACAGCACTGCACAGTTTCCAACGATGTTGGATTTTTATTATCTACCGTGCAATTGCAGTCCAATTCAAGCGCCAGTTTGATAGCCTCCTCTACCTGTTAGCAATATATGTATGAAATGTTTACTATTCTATAGGGTTATTTATAGCACACTCTCTTAGTACAGCGTCACACACTCGGTACTCATATATATGGCTTGGCTTAAATATATACATGAAGCCACCAACCGGGCAACTGTTGACCAATTCTAACACAAATCCTCATATCACCATAAAAACGGGTTCCAATCCTTAAATTGCTGGAGAGGGACAGCTGGCTGAGATAAATGGACATCCAGGACCCAGTAGACCTATGTTACTATAAGTCACCATATAGAAGTGCGTTGCTATGCATATTCAATACCTGGGCTCTATTTTATTTCTACACAGATGAGCAACAAAAAACCAAATTATATGCCTAGTCATACAGTATTTTTTGGGGGGCCTACAAAAGCCCGTAACCACAGTCTAATCTATAGAAATGCTTTCAAACCCATGTCGGTATTTAAGCCCAAAGGGGACATAGTACCTAGCTCATAGATTAGCCTTGCTTCTTGCTGTAGAAGCCGTGTATCCCAGGATCCCCCTCTATTAGAGCCCTTCAGCTTAAAAATACCGCATGCCGACAAACCCATAGGGTCCCCATTGTGATACTGATAGAAATGTGCCGCTAGGGGGCTCCTATCACTGTTGCGCTTAATATCACCAACATGTTCCCCTATGCGTATACGTAATTCCCTTTTGGTTTTTCCAACATATTTCAGCCCACAGGGGCATGTAATCAAATAAACAACATACCTGGAGGCACAATTAATAAAAGCACCTATGGGGCGGGGATTCTTACATTTCGGTCCACTAAAACTGGTTGTTTTTGAGATAAATGGACATACCTTACAGTGACCACAATTGAAGGAGCCCACCATACTTATGATGTTCCTAGGTACTTGGTGGGCCCTATATTCACTTCGAACCAATAGGTCTTTAATATTGCTTGCTCGTTTAGCCGTCAACAAAGGGCCGGATCCCACTATTCTTGCTATCTTTGGGTCTAAACACAGCACATGCCAATGAGATTGTAGTATACCGCGAAATCTATCCCAATGTGTGCTATATTTGGTAATTAGGCGTACTGGTGGTTCACCTAATTTGAGGTGAAAAAATATATATTTTTATATATATAAAAATCTCATGAGAAAAAAAACAAGTTTTCTCTCTGGTAATGAAAACATGAAATAAAAAGGCAGCGCTGGTGAAAGCAGATGTGAAGCGGGCGCTGTTATGGCGCGCTGCTAATATGAATAGCTGCCTTATGTGTAATCCCGGGGGATTTGGAGGTAATAAAGTGGAGTGCCTGGCGCTCTCTTATTGCTGCGAAACAGTTAAATGCAGAATCAATTCCCTCACCTCCCCCCTCCATTCACCCATCTCCCTCTGACACTTTCTGCTCATTAAGTGGAACCGGCTCCAGCCCAACACTGAATTTCAACAAATATCAGCAAAAATACCAATGAATATTTAATGGGATTTTTTTTTCTGCATCAAATCTACCTTCTCTCCCCTCACTGGATTCTGAAATTTCCAATTTGAGGCCATGTTGCTCGGCAGAAAGAGAGAGAGAGCGCGGGAGTATGTGGATCAGTGCAGACATAACAAGGAGCTGCAAGGCATTGTGGGCCGGGCGGCCTGGAAATAGGACAATAAGCCTTAAGAGTGATTTTAGCAGCATGTGAGGCAGGAAAGGTGTCATATTTATATTGGCCGGGGGTGCAAACGTAACACTTAGGAGCCCAACGTTCTGCTGGCTGGGCGGCCTCGGCCCCTCGCGGCTACCAACTGCCGGTATGGAGGCGCTCCCCTGCACTGCTTTTGGTTAATTGGGTTTATGAGGAATGGAGGGGGTAGTTGCTGCGCTAATGCATTTTATAGGGTGAGGGGAGCTTCCACCTAAATAGGGTCCCACGGCCTCAGCTCTGCCAGACGCCAACATGATCTGCTATTATCTCTCTACAAACATAGGAAAACCCATACGCTTCCAGGACGCAGGGCTGGCGTCACCACCCGGCAACTTGGTCAGCTGCCTAGGGCCCCCACCCCTAGGGGGGCCCACTGACAGCTGGCACAATGTGGTTAATGTGGACCAAAACCCAGGATTTTGACTATCCTGGGTTTTGGTCCTTTCCCCCGGGGCACCCCGATCAGGCACTGGCAGCCGCATCCCCCGCTTTCCTCTAACAGGGAGCGTGCCCGCGCCGGCCATTTGTGAATGCCCTGCTAGAGTGATAGTGGGATGCAGCTTGTACATGCGCCGTTGGACTGGGAAGCAAGGGGTGACCTGGGGGGTTTCACACAGCGGGGCATCCTGATCTTGGATGCCCTGGGGTTAGGGGATCCATCGGCCCGCTGGGTTTTGGTCCACTTTAAAGAGCTTTATTGCCACTAACATTGCATAGGGCCCCTGCGCCGTCTCCCCCTAGAAAGCCTGGTTGTCACTAACCTCGTAACGAGGCTGAGCTACTTGCTCTTTCATTAGTGGTACAGTTGCCCCACCCCTTAACCTCTGCTCATTTTGATCTGTCTTAACTTGTTTGGGTTTTAGTCCACTTTAGAGAGGGACAAAACCCAGCCCAAGAGTCTAAAAGACTGTAAGGTCAAGACACCCCCTGAAACCCCCCTAGGTCACTGTATACTAACCTCATTCCCACAGTGGCATTATGGCCTAGAGGTAGGGGAGCGACCTTGTGACGGAAGGTTGCAGGTTTGATTTCCAACCATGGGGCGGACATGACTGAAATGCCCTCTAGGGCACCTAAAACCCCAATTGCTCCCTGGGTGCTGAGTTTAAGGCAGCCCACTGCTCTGGGCACATGTGCACTGTTATTCACCTGTGTGTAGCCACTGATATGGTGTTGATTCACTGGTGAGTAATTCACTTGTGTAGAGGTGTAGTTAAGCTTTCTGGCACCGCCCCACCTGTGCTTAGGCCCCTCTTTTGCACCCCCCCCTGACCTGCTGCAGCCGGGGCAGGAGCCCCCCCTAGCTACGCTCCTGCACTTGTGTGTAATCACTAATAAAATGGCTGAGTCAGCACTGTAAGATTTTTTTTTTTCTTACCTTTTTTGTGAGAAAATAATGTCTCTTGATTTTTTTCCTCGGTGCAACTCAGAATCGTTTTTAGCTGTGCAAGTTATTCAAACATTTGCACAGCTAAAAATGATGCTGAATTGCATCAAGGATACATTATTTTCTCACAAAAAAGGTGAGAAAAAAAAATTCTCATGGTGCTGAATCAGTATCAATATAGTGTTTATTACCTGATGTGTTCATGAAGTGTGTTGTTCACAGTGCACGGGTGGGGGGGGGGGGGGGGACAATGCTGAGGTAAAATTCCACGTGTGTGAACACACTATGGCCACTGTTACTATTATGGCAAAGATCTGAGTGCCCTGGATTGCATCCCGCTACCTCCGCCCTGTGCGCCCCCCTGAATATCAGATCTGCTGGGTGTGCAGAGAAGGAAGCCAGTCCAGCTGCTGAGACTCGGGGCTTTATTAATCAAGCTATAGCGCCAGGTAACGACTGGCAGCGACAGGTAACAACAGGTAGCGAACGGTGAACACGAGGCACTGTACCACATTTATCAAAGCGAATCTGGTGAGCGACTCTAACAGCGACACGTAGCGTCCGATTAATCATCACAGATGGCTCACCGCATACCTCCGGCGCTCTAGCTTCCAGGGCACCTGGTATTACCTGTCGCAACCTGCCGCTCTCCCATACATTTCAATGGACATTCCTTTTCTTCTCTTTAAACAGAGTTTTATTTATTATTTATTTATTTATTTGTTTTAATTATCAAATATTTGTGTCACCTCTTCTGGCCTAGAAAAAGTCTTTTTTGATTAATAATATTTTTATGCAGAATTGTCCTTACAGGTCTGGTATTAAAGTGTTAATGTCACAATGTAATAACAATGTCATTCCATAGGTTTTCGCTTTGTTACTAGTGGATATGTGCTCAGCCTGCCCTTACCACACATATGTACAAAACAATGAACTGAAAAGAAAATCCACACACACTTAGTTCCCATGATTTATTAACACACGATAACAACTGATCTCACTAATGCAAGCGACAGAAAGAAATCACAATGACGTTACAGACAGCCGGATCGCGGCAAAATATTAAATGCTCAGCGGGTCAAAGCTCCCGCCGCAAACTCTCATTGGTAATTACATTTTTTCATAGCTTTTTTATTTTTTTTTTGTACATCAGGTTTTGCAGCACCTTTGAAGTAACACCGACATCTGTGCAAATTCTCTCGCCCGTCTTTAATTTGTTATATAGAAACACAAACACCATAAAGAGGAGCTTCACTGGAGTGTTGCTGGTCTTAGCAAACATGGGACCACCTTCCTCCTCGTGGGACTCATCAGCAGGGTCTACCACCCCTCGAAAAAAAGAAAAAATACGCTTACAGAATTGGGCAAATATTTAACACTAGCTGACTAAAAAAAAGGGGTCGATCTGGGCATCTTGGAAGCCATTTTAAAACATGGAGGACCTGTTACAAAATGGAGGCCTCCTGCTGTCTGCAAAGTGCCGCGCACACCCTCCCCTTCCCTTTGGTAGTAACAAACAGCCCCCCAGGTTTCATCTGTATACAGACAGAAAAAGTCATGTGACCTCTAATGTCATTCCACACAGACACTCGGTGCTAAAGCGTTGTGTGGCGCTCTCTCACCAGTTTGGCAATAATCCGCCGCGCTGAGCGGAACACCGAGTGCTGCGCTTCACAAGAAAGTTTTATTTACAAGCAAGGAAACGGCGTTCCCCATGTCACAGGGTAATCATGGCTGTAATTCCAGTCACATCATAGCTTTAAAGGGACACTACCATGAAATAAAAGTGCAACTATAGGCGCCTGGTGTATTCATTTTTTTTCAGCTGAAAAAGTAGGGTTGGTATTTTCACCAAAACAAAAGCTGATTCGTCCTCTTTTTTTCTAGGACCTGTGCTAAATAAAGGGCTTACCCCGGGCCAGCTGCTTAAAGCGGACCAAAATGCTGCATAACAGGGGCATCCCAATTTGGAAAACCTGGAGATTTTGGATCTCTTTACTCTGTCTATGCTCCCTCTGCACACTTTCAGCCAATCTTAATTCTGCTTGGCAATCTATACTGAATAAATGGATTGCTGGCCGCTCCCCTCCAGCCGTGTCTGCACTGCCCATTCAGATAGGCCTGGTGCAGGAGTGTACATGAGGGATGCAGCTTCAGCCCATGCATGTACCATGAGTTTACCGTACTGGTTAGTATAGCTGGTGAACCAGGGGATTTCCCATAATAGGGCATCCCAAATCGGGACAGTCTTTTAGATTCCAGGGCTGTCCCGCAAGTGTTTTAGTTCACTTTAAGTGCTGAGTTTATAGGAGAAAACTGCTTCTTCTTCTGTATAGTGCGAGTTTCCACTCTGGCTCCAGTGAGCTCCATAGACTTAAACCGGACCAACTCCAGTTTTTACTCTAACGAGTGTTGGTCCCACTGTCTGGTGATCGTAAGAAGCTCGGGGGGGGGGGGCATCCAGAATGCTGGAGCCCCCTCACAGTAAACCGCACAAAAAACTTATCATCATTACGAGCCAGCGGTGAGAACAGAGTCCCACGATTGGCCTCTGGGTGGTCACGTGGCCCGCAGTCGCGTCCTCTGTGCCGGTCACCAGCAGGACCTGCCCATGTGTCCACCCGTCGGCCAATCGCGGGACTTCGTTCTCGCCACTGGCATGTAATGAAGGTGAGTATTAGGAGCATTGTGTGCAGTTAGCTGCGAGGGGGGCTCCAGCATTCTGGATGCCCCCCGGAGCTTCTTTTGATCACAAGACAGCGGGACCAACACCCGTTAAAGTAAAAATGGGTGTTGGTCCGGTTTAAATAGTCTAATGTCTATACCCCCCCATCTCGGTGCTGAGGCAGGACTGGGATTCCCCGCCACATACATTGCTTTTCTCAGACTCTGCTGTCAACTTTCACAGAGTGGCCCAGGCCTCCCCCACTGTGTGCCCACCTGCAAGCCCATTAATTTGTGTCCACAGGCCTCTACTAGGTTTCTATTTACCGGGCAAACCGTGTGACCACGATGGCCAATCGCAGTGCTTGATTTTGCAGTGGGACAGAGGGGAACGGTAAAGTATTTCTCGGGTATAATGGGGTCATGCGCAGGGGGGGGGGGCACTGACAGTCGGTATGCCCCTCTGCACTAGTTACAACACCCATTTTGTGACAAATGGGTGTTGTTCTGATTTAAGAAGAAGCAATAACTGATCTAGAGTCTATAATACTGTTGAGACCAGATAAGGGTTTCTTTTTTATTAATGCCCTCTATCTGCCTCAGCACGGGGATGTGGATTTTTACAGTATAAGGTCTTTAAGCACATGTGCAACCACCGGGCAATCTGGACAAAATGCATCTGCCTATCTATATTAAACAAGTGGTGACAAGTTAGGGGGACGCACACCAGAGCACCAAGAAAAGTTGCCCCTAAACTGAATACAAAAGCCCATGAAAAAACACAAATGAGGTGGGGGGTTATTATTGAACTGGTAAGCGAGCAGAGTTAGTGCTCTGTGTATGCATTCCACTCAACAAGTGTCAAAATTATTCCACCTGGGAAAATTCCCACAATGCCAAATTTTTTATGGTTATTAGCGATGGAACGAAATTTGAATGTAGAAGGATCACCAATAAAATGTGTCCACTTCTTCATGATAGTGTCCCTTCAAATGATTTCTCATTGATAACATATTCTACCACTCACAGCACCCACAGGCCTACATTATATACAACTAGATGAGAGCACTTCTGATGGACCAGCCATAAACAAGTCCTAACTAACTAGGTTTCATTTCTCGGAATGATAAAGATGGGGGAGTAAAGGGGAGACAAATCATCAGAATAAAATCCATGCAATAATATAAAAATGTTATAAAGGATTTGGAAATATTGCAAGTACAAATATTTCTAATCATCTAATTAGGTGACCTGTTATAGAAAAAATATACAAATCCTTATTAAAGCTAAACAACATACCAAACTAAAGGCCCTGGTGACCCCTCGGGGGTGGAGCTCTGCTAGGCAGGGGTAACATTACCAATATTAGGTGTAGACTAGATGTAAGGGGAGAAGGGCATTTTTGATAACCAGAAATGTTAGTGTAATGTTTTAAGAATGTTTACACAAAAAAAAAGTAAAATAAAAAAAAGATTGGATATTATTTTTGAGGAACTGAAGTTGTAAAATTGACAATTTGAGAAAACCCTCAACGTTGTTGGTATGCTTATAAAAGACTTGATCTGCTCTTATCGGACATTAATAAAGTTTTGTATACACATGTTGATAACAGGACAGGACATTACAGGTACTCTTTGGGTGAAAACACAATGCAGAGGGCAAGCGCCTTAGCTTAAGCCCCCCAGTAGACTCAGCTAAAATGGTAATTGAGGACCTAAATACCCATAGTGCCCTGCTTTGCTGAAAACTAGTTTAGGGTGCCAGCTTTCACCCAAAGGAAATAAAAAAGAACAATATTTACAAGGTTACATACTGTTAAAAGCAAAGTATAAATAGATATGAAAACATTGTAGGTGCAAAACTATTAAGAGGCATCTCCTGGACCATGGATGAAGATGGGTGGAGTAGAGGTCTGCAAAGTTCAGCATAGCACGTGCATGTGCTGGGGGGACGCAGAAAGCCCAGCTGGTGCGCTGCAACGCCTTTCAGGAATCCTAACCTGCTGGGTGGACGTGGTAAAGTGCAAAAGATTGTAAATGCTCCTCAGATTACACCGCTCCAGCCCCCTCTCTACCCTCCACCAGGAGAGTTAAATGTTTGCATATGTATTTATGGCACTTACAGGATTCTCTCATTTATGTGAAGTGCTTAAAGGAGAACTACAGGGGAAACTCCCCAGTAAGTAAGCCAAGAGAATAAGAGCTTTCTTGTACTTGTTTATAGATAGATTACATCATATTTCCCCTACCAGGACTCCAAAACCATGCTGGTGGGCCAAGGAATTTTCGAAATGGAGAAGACCTTTTTTTGTCTAAGGGGCAGAGTGTGTAAATACCAACTGCATGACTATATTGGAAGGTGGAAGCTTATGTTTTAAGAAAACACTGACATTTAACAGTGGCTCACCCCACCCTCCATCAACTGCAGGGACTTTAGATTTCTAGGTTTAAAGCTTGGCTTATTCCTAATGTGTAGAAATACAACACCTTGCTCTGTGGGGGAGGGCTCTCGACCTTCATCAAGATCAAACGTTACCAACAAAATTATTTAACACATTAATATTAGGCAGGTTTGTTGAGGGCTGGGCGGTTGGATTGGGTGTGGATCTTCTGGATTTTTATCACTATTAAGTTTACCTCAACAGTATGGGAGCTTGTCGGAAAGCTTTATTGGGGGGGGGGGGGCATAGCCATGTCCAACTGTTCCACCTCTATACTGAACCCAGCTGCCAACTCTGGCACCACCATAAGGGAGAGCGCAGCATGGGAATAGTGCATTGGTGAATGTTGCAACAACATGTGAGTAAGGGGGAACTCAGAAGGGGCCCCTAGGCTCCCTGGCTTACCTTCTATGGGGCCCATAATTGTGGCTGAAAAATGCTGGTGTTTTAAACTTAAAAAATACAATTCTGTGATTACTCTGTGGTATTATGAGTATACAGTACGTCCTGCTCCAAATCTAATACTTACAGTTGGAATATACTCCGCCAGGTGGCGCTGGACTGCAGAGATATCGAAAATAGGCTCCTCCCGGCCCCTCAAATACCCGGGACCTCCCACAAATCCCCAGCATTGAAAAGCAGTTAATGAGAAGCCGGGAGAATCCAAACTATCAACTATAACAATGATAACAATTACCATACAGGGGATCCAAGAAATGCAAACCAAGGGTGGGTTGGAGCAGGACGTACTGTATACATACCAATTCTACAGGTGAGCAATCACAGAATTGTATTATTCTTAGTATACAGTACGTCCTGCTCCAAATCTAATACTTACAGTTGGGACATCCAATAGCAGTGTCCATAAAGTACGGTGGGATCCCCAAGAAAAATCAGCAGCAGACAGTTTAAACCACTGCCGCCTGCAGAACCTTTCGGACAAAAACAGCATCAGCTGAGGCCCTAACATCAACCTTGTAAAACTTTGAAAAGGTATGAACAGAAGACCAAGTAGCGGCCTTACAAACTTGTTCAACAGAGGCCTGGTGCTGAAAAACCCAAGAGGCACCAATAGCACGAATGGAATGAGCAGTAAGGAGGAAGGGAGGATTCTTCCCCTTAGCAGAATAGGCCTGAATCACAGCCTGACAAATCCATTTGCTGATAGTAGACTTGGCAGGAGCCAAACCCTTCCTAGGACCCGAAGGGAGCACAAAAAGAGCATCAGTTTTCCTGAAAGGTGCAGTAGCCACCAGATAGTACTTCAGACACCTAACCACATCCAAAGAGTACAAAACTCTCTCCTTAGCATTGCTAGGATTAGGGCACAAAGAAGGAAGAACAATATCCTGATTCAAATGAAAAGCAGACACTACCTTAGGCAGAAAGTCAGGTTTGAAACGAAACACCACCTTGTCCTGGTGTCTCTCATAGTAGGGGGGCTGAATGGAAAGCGCCGCCAACTCAGACACACGCCTGACAGAAGTGATAGCCACCAGAAACACAACCTTGAGCGTAAGAATGGCCAAGGCAGCATCCTGCACAGGTTCAAAGGGAGCACCCTGCAAGGCTGACAGATCCCAAACAGGCACCATAGGTTTACGTGGGGGACGCACATGAGTGACCCCCTGGAGAAAAGTCCTGATCAGAGGGTGCTGAGCAAAGGACTTAATAGCCAGGGCAGAAACCTGACCCTTCAGAGTACTAAGTTGGAGCCCCATCTCCAACCCATGCTGCAGAAACTCCAGAATCCTGGGAATAGAAAACACACGACAGGGAAGAGACTTAGGGCCTTATTTATCAAGGGATAGTGCCAGGTAGTGTCTCACTAGCGCCAGGTATCGCCAGCTATTGGCGGCTACCGACTCCAGAACGCCAGGCTGCAAACACAATCACGCATTTATCACGCTAAATGAGGCTAGCGCCGGCGAGAGCGTCAGCTAGCGCAGGATTCATCATGTAGCAGACTTCAACGAACAGCGCCGCTGCTAATCCCATCACAGCGCCAGGTATGACCTCTCGCTACCTGCCGCTCTCCAATGCATTTCAATGGAGCAATCTTTAAATATTCATAATTAATTGATATTAATGTTTTTTTTTTTTTAAATGGCAAAAATTCTGTGACCACTTCTGCAATGTTAGATATTTTTGTTTAAGGTAAAAAAAAAAAAATTGTGCAGAATTGATATTACAGGTCTGATATTAATGTATTCATATTACAAAATGTTTATAAAAACTTGTTTATTTTTTTTTTCACAAAATGTGGTTGTTTGGGGGTTAAAAAACTACTTTTAACCCATCGCCGCCAGCGCTCTGGGGTTTAAACATGCATTTTACAGCGCAAGAATTTTTTGAGCGTGATTTGATAATGAATATGCTGGGAGCAGTTCGCTATGGCCATTCGCTGTCATGCGCTCCCATACAGCGCGGAACCTGTCAAACAGCGACTCCTAACCCCATATTCAACATTACCGCACACCAACTGAGTCGCTGTCAACAACCGAACAACGGCCAAGCACAGCGAATACTAGCGGGCGCTGTGAAAATAACGCTACTGCCGCTCATCTGTCGCTACCTGGCGCTATTAATAAATCGGCCTCTAAGACTCACACCAGTCAATGTAGGCACGCCAAACCCTGTAGTAAATGGAAGAGGAAGACTTCTTCCTAGCTTTAATCAAAGTATCCACAACCGAGGAAGACATCCCCTTCTCCATCAAGATGGAGATTTCAGCAGCCAAGCTGTCAAAGCCAGAGTTTGTAAATTGGGATGGCGTAGTGAGCCGCCCTGAGTGAGCAGATCTGGCACCAAGGGCAGAGCGTACTGATCTACTGCCAGCTGCACCACGTCTGCGAACCACACTCTTCTTGGCCACCTGGGGGCCACCAGAATTGCTGGCACCCCTTCTAGAGCAATCTTGCGCAGAACCCTGCCCAGCAGGGGAATTGGGGGGGGGAGACCTACAGGAACTGAAAGTCCTCCATGACATTGCTAGCTGCTACACAGCTGAAATGCAGGGGACATTGGCCTCCGCCCAAGTCAGGATCAGAGACGCTTCCTGGAGGGCCCCCGTGCTCCGGGTCCCCCCCTGATGATTGATGTAGGCGACTGCCGTCTGGTTGTCCGAGCGCACCTGAACAGGCAGGCCCCGAAGATGGGTAGTCAAGCGAGCCAGAACTAACCTCATCGCTTGCAGCTCCAAGACATTGATAGGTGTGTGGGCCTCCTGAGGGCCCCACCTCCCCTGGAACCGCAGGGACTTCCAGAAGCCCCCCCCAACTTGACAGACTGGCATCCGTGGTGACCTTCTCCCAGGAAAGGGCAAAAAAGGATCTGCCCCCCAACAGGTTCCTTGAGTCCATCACCACAAGAGGGACCTCCTGACCTGGGAGGAGAGCACACAGACCCTGTCCAGGGACGCTGGGTCCTTGTCCCATACAGACAATAGGTGAAGTTGCAGAGGCCTCAAGTGGAACTGAGCAAAAGGGACCGCTTCGAAGCACGCCACCATCAGGCCCACCACCTGCCTAATGGAGGGATAGGGACAAGCTAGGAGGGACTGAGCCTGTGCAATCAGACTGTCCACCTTCTGCTGAGGAAGGAAGATCCTTGCCTGAACTGTATCCAGATTCATTCCTAGGAATGGAGTTACCAAGAAAGGGGACAGTGAGGACTTGGGGTGGTTGATCACCAATCCAAATGACTCCAGAGTGGACTCCACCAGCTGAGTATCCAACTCTGCCTGATGTAGAGACTGGGAAGTGATGAGAATGTCGTCCAGATAGGGAAGCACGCGGACGCCCTGACATCTGAGTAGAGACATCACGCCAGCCAGCACCTTGGTGAACACCCTTGGAGCTGAAGAGAGGCCGAAGGGCAAGGCCACAAATTGGTAGTGTTGATCCATCAGAGCGAACCTGAGGAACCTTTGATGACCTGGGAACACAGGAATATGAAGATAAGCATCTTTGATGTCCACAGAAGTCATGAAATCCCCTTGGCGCAGGGAACTGATGGCAGAGCGCAGAGTCTCCATGCGAAAGGGCCTGCCCCTGACAAACTTGTTGAGAAACTTTAAGTCCAGAATGGGACTGACAGAACCATCCTTTTTGGGTACTGTGAATAGGAATAAAAGCCCTTGCCTTTTTCTCTTAAAGGGACCTGGCAGATGACCCCCAGCTCCAGGAGGCCTTGCACTGCTTGCACTAGCTCCTGAGCTGACACAGGGTCCTGAGGAATCCGGGATCTGATGAATCTTGAGAAAGCACAGACTGTATAACATACATATCTATACACATACACACCCCCCCCCCCCCCCTCTTTTCCCTCGAAGACTACAAGGAGAATGAGGGAGGACAGCGGCCACTTAAATAGGGCCCACCGATAGACAGGGTCAAGGGGCAATAGTGCGGGAGGGGCATCCCATAGAGGCTCACCATAAGCCGGAACCGCCTACCCTTTGGTGGGGGATTGCGGTGGAGCAGCGCTCCTAAGCACCAACGGCGGTGCTGCCTACCTTCACCCGACCAGCGCAGCCAAGGCTGGGAGGCATATTACTAGTGGAACAGGTGGGAATAGTCCTACAGGGCCGCAGGTTAATAACCTCGCTCACCTGCGAGTAGAGAGCCAATTTCTCGTCCTTCGCAGCCAGACTGCAGAGAAATTCTGGGGATTTGTGGGAGGTCCCTGGGTATTTGAGGGGCCGGGAGGAGCCTATTTTCGATGTCTCTGTAGTCCAGCGCCATCTGGCGGAGTATATCCCAACTGTAAGTATTAGATTTGGAGCAGGACGTACTGTATACTAAGAATAGAGTATTCGGTCTAAAAAAATTAAAAAACAAACATACTCTCCTTCTGTTCTCTTAAACATTCCTGATCTTCTCTAGAATGGCACCATGACTGGCAGGTTCATTCAACAGGCTAATAGACAAGTGGTTCAAGGTGGCTTGCAGCTGGAAACCATGCACTTGCCAGTATCCCTTGCTTGTGCATGTACCTGTTACTGACAGACTTGAATGTGCCGTGCAGAGGAGTAGCTAGCCTTTCTGGCACCCGGGGCAAAGATTCAAAATGGTGCTTCCACCTGTTCTCAGGCCCCCCTTTGGCAATCCTCTGACCTGCTGCACCTGGGGCAAGTGCCCCCCTAGCTACGTCCCTGGTGTCGTGGGTTTGAATTGAAAGTAAGATTTCTAGTGATCCTATGGGTTTTTATACAGCTGGGACCAGGGAATCAGATGGCCCTAGACACGTTTTGGTTTTGGTTCTCTTTAAGTGCTTTGTGTTATTCTTTGTATATAGCCATATACTTACATGCATATACACACGTGCATGTACTCATTGCTCACTCTACATCATTTAATGGAGAATGTAAACAAAGATCCTCCAGAGACTCTCAAACCAAAAAGGACCCAAACTCAGCAGCCCGGACCTGTCCTGGGTCCACAGCTTATACAAGACTTGTCTGTTCTATAACCTACTGGTGCTGCACACCAGTGAATCTGACATGTTTTTGGGATTCGTGATAATATGGAGAGAGTCAGTTTGAAGTGATTTTCTTTATCACCTTGATTTATTTTCATAAGGCTATAATACTAAAGCTTGTTTTATGCAAACAGTGAAGGCGGCTCTTTTGAGTTCATGAATAATGTCCTACCTTAGGTTAGGTGTAAATGGTGCTTAAAGCCCCTCCCCTACAGTCACGTGTAGCTGATTCGCTCTATGCCAGCAGTTAGAAACATCGGCAAAGGCAAACTCGCCCCCACCATTCCAGATCTGAGCGGCTGCCTCCTCTTTCCAGGCCTTGGCAGCCCCCTCCCTTGAAATGGATTGAGTGGTTGTGGCCAGTTGCCCTGATTGATGCAAGGAGACTACACCCCGTGGTCATGAGCAGGGATGGCATGTTCTGGATCAAACTTCTGTAATAGGGTGGATCAGTTCTGGGGGATTAAATATGGTATGGTAAATATGTATTATATTTGCCCAGACAGCCCTTTTAAGCCCTTTAAAACAGAAGCACCAACCTACTGTTTCAGGGCTCACATCATGGCTAAAGGACCTGTGACCAATGTGGTAGGTAAATACCATTATGCACACAAGAGGTTGAAAATGTAAATCCTATATCCAAGCTAAAGTATAATGTAGCCATCCCTAAAGTGGCATGCAAAAGTGTGGTCAGAATTACTGTTAAAGTGAACAGTTAAGCAAGGTGAAGATGAAATGATCTCCAAAATATTAAGTTAAAGATGACATAGCCTCAGGTGTTTATTAGCCTGTAACACTGCACTGTAACACAAAGCATGAGAAGGCTTTAAGAATATGGAAAAGCAGGTTCAAGTCCCCAGTTGTAATGTAATTAAGCAATGGTAGTTAACAGGAACATTGGAGGTCAGGAGAAGGTCTGGAAGAACCAGTCAGAGACAGCTACTCGTAGGATTGCTAGAGAAGTAAATCAGAACCCTTACTTGCCTGCAAAACACCTTCGGGTAGATTCAGAGTATGGAATTATTGTACATTGCTCTACTGAAGGGTCATCAGAAGAAAACCTATTTTGCATCCACAACACTAAATTCAGTGTACGAAGTTATGAATATGAATAGAATATCTGAAAAAGCCTGATGCATTTTGGAAACAAGTCATGTGGACGGATAAGGTTGAAATATAGCTTTTTGGCAACAATGAGCAAAGAAACATTTCCCAGGTAAAGGGAAAGGTAAAGAATGGAGTCAATAAAATCACTGCAAATTTTGGGAACAAACATAATAGTAACTTTAAAAAAAAAGCTGAGTTGGAATGGATTATGATCCGAAACATATCTCAAAAAAGCGAATGTTGATGGTTTTCCCATTGCTCTCACAGTCCCCTGATCTGAACATCACTGAAAATCTGTGGAGCAGCCCATTCAAGACCAGCCAGAAACCTTACAGAACTGGAAGGCTTTAACATGAAAGAATGAACGAAAGACTCTTGCTGTTTTTATTTTAAAAAGTAAAAGCTGATGAGTTACCGTAATTGTCTGTAATACTTGGTACTTTTCTCTAGATACATTTCCATTGAATCCCTAATAGTGTATGTGAAAGATGATTAAAAGGATTGTGTTTGCTTAAAATACGAAGGGAATTTGTCATCGTTTACAAAATGTCGTCTTCAAAAGTGACTGTAGTTCCACAGTACCTCGTGGAGGTATTTCCCTCATTAAAAAAAGAAACCGGGTGCCGGTATACTCACCATTTCTGGGCTCCTTCAGAACCGTGGCAAGCACTGATAGGCTCGCCTGCTGCTGATAGGCTGCTGCCGGTGACATGGGAGCGCCACCGCGAGCAGCCAATCAACACGCCCAGTGTGCGAGCCTATAAGCACTGCCCACGATTCTGTGGCCACCGCAGAAGAGGCCAGGTGAGTATCCTGGCACTCGGTTTCTTATTTTAACGCCGGCGATATGCAGTGGGGCAGCTCGGGTCGTGCTGCCCCGCTGCTAAGTAGTACTGCAGAACTACAGTCATTTTTTAGATCATTTCACAACTGTTCACAATAACAGAAATTTTGACCAAAACTTCTGCGCGTACAAACACAATGTAACCCATAAACTGTTAGCAATGCTATGGGATTCAAGGATGTCATGACCTGTGCCACCTTTAATAATTGTCAGAAACCTGGAACCCCAATTTAGATCCAAACACTCATCTTGCAAATTCTTGGTGTGGTGTGTTGCACAGTTCCTTATGGAATGGTGAGGTATAGTTTCTAATGCAGGGGTGGTGCACAGCTTCTAATAGAGGGATGAAATACTGTATAGATTTGTATGAATAGGTGCTGCACAGCTTCTTATGGAGAAGGACTGTACAGCATCTTATACAAGAGTCATCAAAATACAACTCTTGTATGAATAGGTGCTTTAAGTAAGGTAAGGTAAGATTTCTCCTATTTGTCCCTGTTAATTTGCATGGGGACATCCTCAATCAGCCTGGAACAACACCCATTTTGTGAAAAAATGGTTTAAGAAGGGTTGCTCTACAGCTGTAGTGGTGACATACATGCAGCAAGGACTGGAACCTGACCTGACCAGGAGGCATTATAACCTCAGAACCCCCAAGAATATCATTTAGTATAATAAAAAAGTGAACCAAGGCCCTTGGCTTTCCCATTGGTGCAATGGAGTCACAAGAATGGGGAATAAGTCCTTCCTTTTTCTCCACGCATTTAAATAGGATCCAGATCTACCAACATGTCAGAAAAGTGTTCCCAACTCATATAACAAAAGAAGAAGTTTGAATCGGACATATTGCCAGGATAAGTATGGGCCACGTCAGCCCCATAAAACACATTTCCCATTATTCCTTTTTTTGGGTCATTGTCCTTCAAGCTGCAAAAGGGAAACATAAAAAATTGGGGCTACATATACATAGCGCAGGCTGATGGCATGTTCAGCGTAACTGTAAGACTCTGTGCTCATCTCTCTGGACTTGCAGAGAAACATGGAATAGAAAGATCAAATAGGAGATATGTTTAGCCGAGATCACCATACCACTAGTCTGGCGGAGGAGGAATAAATATATGCAATATGTAGTACTGTCACACAGCAGAACCAATAAAACTACTTTACACCCCTGAAATGAAGAGGGGTACAAACCGCAGGGGGAGGGGATGAAAGAAGCACAGGATTCTGAGAATAGGTAACACCAGTTGGGGGGGAACAGCGATCTTCGTCCTCTCCGTCCGGCTTCTAGGTCAGCGTGATGTAGGCCGATGCTTTTTCCTTCAGTTGTCTCAGGCACAAATGACAACTCCAGCTTCCTGCAACAAGAGGGGCAAAGAGGGTTCTGGGTCAGTTACACTTTTAAAAACATTAGAATGCATATATATGGTATCTATTATTATTATTCTTTATTTATAAAGCATCTTTCATAGTGATGTACAATCTAGTGATTACAGAAGGGTAAGACAAGTAATATACTGATAATACACATATTATTATGGGTCAGATGAAACAGCAAATACACAATGTTAGTGGAGGACATTAGAAAGGAGGGCCCTGCCCTTTGCGAGTGGAGACAAGTAATATGTACTAAGCATGGAGGCAAGTGCTCTGAAGGATAACAAAACTGTAAAGAAGCCAGATGATAGGCTCGTCCAAATAAGTACATTTTAAAGTGGAACTTTAGCCAAACCATAACCTCCCTGCCCTGCCACCCTATCCTGGTTCTGAGCCCGTAGGGTAGCTGCAGGATAAGATACAAAGCGCCATCTCCCAGGTCCACACTCGTTCTTGCCGCCATTCACTTGATGCGGCTCTGTGTTTTAGTCCAAGATGGCGGTGCCCAGGATCCGGAGTGCCGGAGGAGTGGTGTGGGCATCAGGATAAGGTATGTTTTTTTTTTCTTTGTAATCCCCCATCCTGCTTCAGCGCCAGGATAGGGTGGCAGGGCGGGGGAGGGTTTAGTTTGACTAAAGTTCCGCTTTAAGAGCACTTTTGAAGGCTTCCAGAGTTAAAGAAAGGCAAATTGTATGTGGAAGGACATTCCAAAGAAGTGAAGGATTGTCTTCAGCCCTGATCTCCTCCTCATCTTCGGGACTTCACACGTGCCAGCGTTTGAAAGACCGAGGTTGAAAGTGGTGGGAGGTGACCAGAGTTGAGGACAGGAGAAGTTTGTGGTGCTCCAACAGATGGAGGCTGAAGAAAGGAGTGTTGGAGAGGGATACACTTAAACCGGACCTTCAGCATGATTTAATGAAAAGCCTAAACCCCTAAAAAACTATTCCCCAGCATCCTAAAATTAATATATTTTAAGTTTTTAGTCATTTATTATTCTTTCCCTCTGCTGGGCTGCAACTCTGTTCAGGACTCTAGGATACGGACGCCATCATCTTGCCTCAGAAGTATCACACATACTGAGGAGAGGAGAGGGATGAAAAGAGCAGGGGGTGGGGTTATAGCTGTGCTTTGCACAGACAGAGCAGAGCTGGGGCCAGGGAAAGACAGCAATCCCAGAATGCAGAGCGCCACGGTCAGAAGACACTTCCTGTTTTGAGGCTGCCTGATGCTCCATGAGCCGCCATCTTGGATGTTTAAAGGCTCATAACATGCAGTAGATGCAGGTAGGATGATTTTTAATGTGAGCAATCTGTATGTACAGGGTGTGGGAAACATATAAGATAGGCTCTTATTCAGGGGGTTATTGAAGGTCCGCTTTAAAGGGTCATCCGAGAGGTTGGAGGACAGCCATGAGAGTGCAATCATTTGAATTCCTAGGGAGGTATTTGGAGTAGAGATGAATAGTTAACAATACCAAGAGGATGGGTCAAAAAGAATGAGAACAGAGTAGTGGCCTGAGATTTGGTGGTTAGAATATTGTTAGTGATTGGTAAGGGCAGTTCCAGTGGAGTGAATGGAAAGGAATCCAGATCGCAGAGGATCGAGTAAGGAGTTAGAAGAGAACTAGTGTGACCATATACCATATATAGGGATTAAAATCACACCAAACTTAAGAGGACATTTTCAAATTGCAACTTCATTTTTAAATAAGTCAAAGTGGACTGCTGAACATGAGCACACGGAGTGGATCAACTGGGCTCTCCTGCTGCAGTGCCACAAATAATTTTCCATACATACACCAAAAGTCTGGCAGGAGGGAGTAGGAGAGGAGATCTAGAGTTAACAGTCGGCAAGATGGTCAGTGGTGGCAGAAGAGGAAGATAGTGTGACCTCCACCCATACTGTATGCATCTTTTTTATGGATGGTATCCCACAGTTGCTAAATACCTTTTTCCATTTCTTACACTGCCAGGTTCTGTGTATTTCCAGCAGCACTACATATAAAGCCAGGTATGTGGCATTGAATGATATGTCACACTGTTGTGATAGGACAGTCCAGGCAGGGTCCAGATTGTCCAGGCAAAGCCTGCTTTATGCTTTACACTCATGCCGAATGTTAGGGGGCCATGTCTTTTATTTAGCGGTGCATTACATTTCCTTGTAAGGCCTTTTGACCTCTCTCCCTTCTTCTGACCTGGTCATACCCCAGTGCTGCTCTCAGGCTAGCAACATCTCTGACAAGTGAAATTTATTGAAGTGACTGGGTATGACAATGACAGCAGAAGAGAGCCAGTTTCATAGGGCCCCTGACATCAAGCATGAAGGAAGCAGAAATCTGGATAATTTCTGGCTTTATTTCCCTTTGTCTGGAGTTTCTGGTGTAATAGTATGAACATTGGTTACTTCTGGATCATATATGATCTTAGTTTCCCTAGAGACTCATCTATGCTAACAGTGGTCTCCTGCAGCACGCTCCCAGCTTGCCCCTCAGGCTGCCCCAGAGAGACCCATCCATTATCCAGCGGGATAATGGAGATCATGCAGCCTTTCTGCTTCGGGGAGGAATCACTTCAGGTACGAAGAAGGATGCGGCGTGGTAAGAAATGTTTATTTTCCAACTGCTTTGGGCCTTAATATATTAAACTTCTATCTCCGTTAGTAGACAAGATTCCTCCATGTCCATGTTGATCCTGCTGAGTCCTGTGGGCTGCAGACTTCCAGCACTGTCAGATCTGGTGCAAACAGAATGCTTCCGTGCCGGCCTAGGTATGTTTTGCTAATGCAGGTCACATGGGAGCAGACGCCCCTTGTTGATTGGGGGTGGATAATGTTATCTTTCTCCAGCATCCAACAACGTGCTTTCAGTGGTGGAACCTTAGATGTGCTCTCAGGACCATTTGGCATTGCGTTCACAGCTTTTGGGGTTGATAGCGCTGCACCTTGACTAGCTAGCAGGACTACCTGGGATCAAGCCTGTGGGCTAGTAGGAAAGCGAGCTTGTTTTTTTTAATTCTCTGCCTAGCTATAGCCTTAAAGTGCACTAAAACCTCGGATTTTACCTATCCCGAGTTTAGGTCCCTGTTTCCTGGGTATCACAATTTGGTATGCCCTGCTGTATGTAACCCATTATACTCACCTCACTTGTAATCCCACGCTGTATGGATGAGCTCTCATTCAAGCATTGTTCTACGCTGTGCAGATGAATGAACCCAAAGCCCTGCATAAAGTGTAGGGAGTGTATGGCATCCCTTTGACTGTTCCCTTCTTACTGATGCACGCATGCGCCAGCCATTCATATAAGCTGGACATGGGAGCGAACATGAGTCCGAGAGATGTCGCACATGCTGCTGCAATAAGTGCAGTCATGGTCTAGCGGTAAATGAAAGTGTCCTTGTGATCGGAGGGTTTTGCAGGCTTGATTCCCAGTAATGGAAGTGCTCTTGAGCAAGGCACCTAATCCCTCAACTCCTCGCCGGGCTCTGTTCTTGCAGCAGCCCACCGCTCAGGGCACGTGTTTACTCTTATGTTCGCTGGGGCGATTCACTGATGGGTTGAATGTGGAGGACATGTTCCTATGCAGGGCCGGCTCTAGGTTTGTGGGGGCCCTTGGGCAGGAGAGTCTTAGTGGGCCCCAAAGTAGTGTGTCACATGATGTCACCTTTCAGCTCCGCTGCTACAAATGAGTCATCTTTTGCTGCTGATCACCCTCCAGTCCTTATTGCCTTCTCTATAGCCACCAATCATCCTCTAGCCCTTGTTGCATTCTCTATTGCCACCAAGCACCCTTCAGCCTTTATTGTTTGCTCCGCTGACACTTCATCATTGCTATAGGTTGCCACCTGGTTCTCACCTCCTTCTGAGCTTCCATCAATTGCCCTCCATTCCATGCCACCTTCTCCAATGTTGCTGATCACCCCCTGTTGCTGGGGCCAGCCATGAGCAGGTCAGGTTGTGGGTGCAGCCATGCAGCCGCAACAGTTCAGTCATGGATTTCGGAAGCCCTGAGCCACCACCCTTGGGGTAATCTGGATGATAAATAGGGCCAATTTGTAAAGTGCATGCTACATATTCTATACAGATGTCTGTATTCTCTGTGTTGCCCGTACTCCTCCAGACCTTTTCCTTCAGTAACACTGCAGTAACAATGTTTATAGGCAGAAGTAGAAGTATCAGAAAGACTTAGTGGAGGAGTGGAGCGACCATATTTACAGCAATCGCTGCTGGAATAGTAAGAGCGACTCTTTATTCTTTGTAAGGTTAATGACCAGGACTGTAAAATCGCCGGACAGCACTTAAATGTGACATCCTAACGAGGCATCTCAGCAGCCTGGTGGAAAAATAAAAGTATTTTATCTGCGGTGCAGAGGTTTCTCTGTGGTTAAAAATGGATGCAATAATGGTTTACCCAGAGAGAAATATGGCCATTGTTCACTTCAGAATAGACAGAGTACATTCATCACAATTCTGCCCCCACATACTGTAAGTACACGCGCTGCCATTTTTACTTCTAACTACCAAGCTGTTGGTCCACTGTCAATTTAATTTTTGAAGGTGTCAGCAACGTATGCCAAGTCTGTCCAAGAGGAGCCCTTTACACACAAAACACTGCTGCTATGGCTGCTGCTGAGGTGAAGGAGCTCACTGAACCTTCCACAGCAGAAGTGTTCTGTGTGTACGGGACTGCTTAAATTCTACTCACCCGCACCGTTTTAATCCAGTGCTCTGTGGCGCCTCCCGCTATCTGGTGCCTCTGGGTTCGTCCATGGGCTTCTCTTCTGTTGACATCCCCGGTCAAAATGACCACTTTGCCGGTGTTTAGATCAATGGAGAACAAGCGCCCCCCTTTCTTGCCAGGCTCTGAGCATCCCTGAGGGAAGGGGTATTTATTCCCCAGGGAATGGCTTCTTCCGGGTGAAAGAAGCCATACAATGATGGTGGGGCCACCAAATCAGAAGCAGAAGTTAGCTGGATGGCAGCAGTTTTTTTTTGGAATACAGGTGTTTTATTAGTATAAGTCATGCCACACAAAACAACAATTCCTAGAGTCACCTCTGCTTCAACAATAAAAGCATTATGTAAGGCAATCAAAGAGAAGCAGTGGGAAGTTGTCAGGCAGTGTGATGCACAATGCGCCAGTTAACAAGTCTCATAAACAAAAAGATATCAGGGATTGAGGCTTCATGGGGCTTAACTATCCACCCAACAGTCCAGACCTGGCTCCCAGTGATTACATTCTCTTGCATAACCTGAAGAAATTACTGTGTGGGCAACAATTTCCTGATAGGAATGCAGCCAAACAGGCACTAACAAGGTTCCTGCAGCAGCAATAAGTCTCCTCCTATTCTGAGGGCATCTGACCACTGGACGCAAAGTGGAATGAATGTGTTACAGGGATACAGAAGACAAATGAAATTGTTAGATTGGCAGAGATATCAAGGTTTACAGTTTCACTTATGATTTATCTTTTAAGCAACTGCTTTCTGACAGGAAGGGAGAGCGCAGACATGATGAGGTGAGCTGTCGAATGACAGTTTATGCACTTTGCCTACAGAGTCTCTTAAAAGTCAAGGAGAAATACACTGAAAAGAAAAAAAAATATTTTCTCAGAAAATGTTGTTTTCTTAGGTAGATAACTTATTAAACATCCATCTTAGGGTCATGTTGTGGCAGGGCTAAAATTCACAATAGGTGTTTTCTTTGGGGGGGGGGGGGGGGATAAAGTGAATTTTCATGGCAAGGAAGGACTTTGCCCTTTATTGGAAATTATCTGATCACATTTAACAATACAGAGATAATGCAAATTGGCAATATAACAAACATCACGATCCTGGGCTTTGTTTTGTACCCTTGGGAGGGAGCTTAGCCCCCCCCCCCCACACCCCCCTGCATCCCATATTAGTGGATACTATGAGGCCGATTCATTAATAGCGACAGGTAGCGACAGTTGAGCGACTGTAGCAGTATTTTCACAGCGCCCGCTAAGAGGGCTGTGCTTGGCCATTGTTCGGTTGTTGATAGCGACTGAGTCGGTGTGCAGTAATGTTGAATACGGGGTGACGAGTCGCTATTTGACAGGTTCCGCGATGTATGGGTGCGCATGATAGCGACTGGTCAGAGCGACCGGCTCCCACCATATTCATCAAAAAATCACGCTCAAAAAATTCAAGCGCTGTGAAATGCATGTTTAAACCCCAGAGCGCTGGCGGCGATGTGTTAAAAGTAGTTTTTTAACCCCCAAACCACCATATTTTTGGAAACCAAAAAAAATAAAAAAAATTTTAAAGAATTTAGTAATATGAATACAATAATATCAGACCTGTAATATCAATTTTGCACTTTTTTTTTTTTACCTTAAAAATATTATCTAACATGGCAGAAGTGGTCACAGAATTTTTCACATTTAATTAATTGTGAATATTTAAAGATTGTTCCATTGAAATGCATTGGAGAGCGCCAGGTAGCGAGAGGTCATACCTGTCGCTGTTCAAGGTCGGACGCTGGCGCTGTGGGCTGAGGCTGGAATAATGATGAATGAGTGGCTATATGGCGCTATCTCAGTCGCTAAGCAGGATTGGCTTGATAAATGTGTGATTGTGGTGGGAAGCCGGCGTTCTCGTGGCGGTGCCCATCATTACCGGTCGCTCACCAGTCGCTACCTGTCGCTATTCCTTCATAAATAAGGGCCCATGTTTCCTGCTCTAATACTTGCATTAGGGCAGGTCTGGGGGGGGGGGGGGGGGGGGGGTCAGTAGTTAAAGAAGCACTATTGCGAAAATGTGCAATATTAAAAACCCATATGAACACATTGGCTAATGAGAGGAGGGGCCACCTGAAACTGAATACAGAAAACTTCTGCCATGCTTGTGGTTTTCCTCACCTGGTAGGAATAAAATCCAGGGGTGACAGGTTTAGTGTATCAGGGGTGACAGAACCTGTCACCTGATTTTCTCTTCCATTAAAAAGAAATTTGGCTTGGCTGCATAAAGCTTGGCTGCATATTTCTAGATGCCGAGTGTATAAGTCACCCCTCCTCCCGCCATCCAGCATACTTATATGGATTTTTATTTTTGACCCATTTTTCACGATAGTGCTCCTTTAAGATCACAAAGACTTCCTATGTGTGTGTTGTGTAATATTGTAAACTGTTTTTCATGGTACCTAGATGTAACAAAGGCACCTGTATGACAAACTGTACTGAGGCAAAGGCAGGGGTTGTGTTGCAACTGTATAGATTGTAGTAAAATGTTTAAATTAGAATCAGCTTTCATTTCAACAAGAAGCAGATTTCATTTAAATTGGAAGCAGCTTTCACCAATGCAATGCACAACAGGGGCCATCAGTGGATTTTAACAAGGTTTTCTGTCTTTACCTGCATTGCACTGAGTGGGGCAGAAAAGAGGCCTGTGCTGACATAAGAAGCCATTTATAAGTTCTGACGACCCTTTCTAAACATTGCACTGGAGACAGTTGCTTCTAGTATGAAGGCTATTTGACTGGAATATCTGGCCTTCCCAGCCTCACTGAATTTTACTAGAGAAGATAGAAACTGGTGGCAAATGAAACAGGTATTAAGCCATTATATTCACATAGGAGCAGGGGCTCCAGTTGTATTCAGGATGCTCCAACTGCTCTCTTTTCAATGATGATATTCATTTGGTTGTTGAATGCCCAAATTGGACGGCAAAACGCTCGGATGGCCGGGACAATCTCCCCAGTGGGCTTAACAGCCATAACTTGGCTTAAAGGAGCGCTATAGCGAAAAATACAACTCTGTGAAGTACTCACCTGTAGAGTTGGTATTATATGCAGACAGCACGTCCTGCTCCAGGCATAGTCCTTACATGTGGGTATACCTCCGCCTTCAGCATCGTGCACTGCAGAATCATGAAGAAAACAAGCTCCTCCCGGCCCTACATATACCGAGGGACCTCCCACAAATCCCCAGCATTAACAAGCAGTGAGAGAAGAAGCCAGGAGGAAAACAACCACCCAGAGACTGGCAAAAATATCCAAGATAATAATCACCACACAGGGGATCCAGAACAAGGTGAATCAGGGTGGGGTGGAGCAGGACGTGCTGTCTGCATATAATACCAACTCTACAGGTGAGTACTTCACAGAGTTGTATTATTCTAAGCAGGCAGCACGTCCTGCTCCAGACATAGTCCTTACATGTGGGACATCCAATAGCAGTGTCCATAAGTAGGGTGGGATCCCCATAAAAAAAGGCACAGCCAACCAGAACAGCGCTACCGCCTGTAACCTTGCTACCAGGAGCAACTAGAGCAAGCTCTAACTTAACTTATGAGGCCTAACAAGGCTACTGAAACACGAGCAGAGCACTAGTCAGCCTGCTCAACCCCCAAGTGCATAAGGCCCAAACCGAGCACTGGTAGAAAAAACCCAAACCAAGAGAGGAGGATAAATCTCCCTTAACAAACAGGCCAGAATAACGGCCTAACCATGCTACTAACGGTAACAGGGTAGCCATGGCAACCATAGAACCTTTCCCATCAGGGAATACGAACCCTGGTCTCGGAGAGACCAACGTAAAACTACACACGAGTTAACGAGGCTCCTCAAGAGCCAAAATGACAATCAATAGCTCAGAAGGACAATAAGCCAAGCTAGACCAGTTCAACCGGCTTCCCATATTCATGGGAGTAACCAGATCCAGCTGCAGGAAGGATGGGGACGTCTATAAGCCCGAAGGGTATAGCCCCAACCCTGGACAGGAAACAGTCCAGAGGTTCCCCAACGCCTATTGAGGGATGCAGATCCCCTTTAAGCTAGGAGTAAGCAAAACACCAGTCCAAGGACCCTAGGTTCTGGAATTGAGAAGAATAATAACCCTCCGCCTGGACTCAAGCTTGGTGCAAGGCGGACACATCCTCACCAAGACGGTGTACAGATATAAAAAGGCTGTAGAATGTAAAAAAAAAAAAAAAAAAGGACTAGGCTAAGAAAGCCATCTCCTATGACACGCCTCAGACTGAGGCACCCGCCCCGAAAGAGACGTCTGAGGCAGGGAACAGTTCAGACAAGAACCTGAATAGGCCCCAGGGAAAAAACCTTTAGCAGGGCAACAGGATAAGCAACCTCCCCCTCAAGGGAGCTTAGAATTCTCTGGGGGATGCACCTGAGCCACCCCTGAGGAATGCTCAACGCCGAAGCTTGAACTAGTCTCTACCGAGGACAAACAGGGCGAGCCCTGGAGCCTCTCAAGGAACTGAGTTGGAGGACCAACTCCCGCCATGCCATAAGGACTCTGGTACCCATGGGTAAGACCTCATTCCATAGGGAATAGGGAGCTAGTCCCAGTCATCCAACTAGGGCGCCAACTCCCACCATAGCTGGTGGAAAAGGGAGAAGAATAAAAAAGGGAGGGATCTAGGCCCAACCCTCCAAGGGGAAGAGACACCCAGAGGGAACCTTTCTGATAGGGAGAGTAGCGATCGTCCTAACCCTGTGAAGGGAATGATGTAGTAAGGAGCCTGACTAGGCATAACAGCCCACAAGAGAGGGCACACTGCACAACTGTCTCCAGCAGAAAATGCAAACCAAACCACACAGGGCCACTCAAAGGCCCCAGTGCCACAGTTCACCCTTGCCACAGCAAGCCTGTGCAGAACCCCACCTAGCAAGGTGTAAGAAGGGTCAGACAAAGGGTAGAATACCCATACAAAAAAAGGCCAGACTAGGTCACCATGACCAAGGCCAGAGAGTCCTGGAACAATCACCCAGGACAACGCATTCGGACCTTAACCCGGACAGAGTCTCTGTAACAGTCACGGGGCCACGGCCCTAACCAGTCGGCTCATTGAGACACTAGGGAAGGCTTTCCCAGCACAGTAGTACAGCCAATGAGCCACTACCAATGAAGCACAAGGAGTGTAAAAACCTCCACTAGATCAGAACCAGATCCTACAAGTCGGATCAACCCGGTCCGAGACCCTTTTTTCCATAAAGCTGGGACAGGCCACTGACCAAACAGACCAAGAGTCCTCAAGGGACAAGTCCTAAGGAAAAACGCCCATCAAGCCAGGGCCCATCAAGGCACAATGGGAAGACCTACCAATGTTATGAAAATGGGCCCCCTTAAAGGGGCCCCCCTTAGGTACCTCGGGGAAATCCATAAGGAATAGAACCCCTTTAGTGACCCTGCCAGACTTGGTCCCCATGGCGACCATCTACAGGGATAGCAAGAAGGAAGTGATGTCCATCGACAACTTCCATGAGTAGATCAACCAAAAGGGGACCCCCATAAAACCGAGGGAACGTACTGAACTATTTCCAGGGGTGTTGGAACCCATCCAGGATAAGTAACCCAAGGAGCCGCAGGCCCCAAGGACATCTGGGAAAGGAACAGCCTCGGCCGCCAGCAATAGGCCCACCAGCCGCAAGGTGAATGTAATGAGACTACACAGGGGACAAGGCCCCCTCTATACCAAGGCACCCAATTCAGAAGGGAAGGTGAAATCTGGACCCATCTAAATGCCACCCCGTAGGGAGAGTCTGACTCAGATTACACCAGGCAATAGATGTGCCTAAGCACCAAACCAACGACTCCAAGAGAGCCCTGAGTCAATAGAAACCATTGCGGACCGCACCGGTGAATAAGCATGAAAGCGCTCCCATACTCGCCTTGGCGAGCCCTCTGGGGAACAGGGGAAGGACCCCAGACAGGACCCTAATATATGGAATGGACCTGCAACACCGGCTAAACAAAAAGGACTAGGCGTCCAGGGGGAACAAGGGACCGGAGGGGAAAAAGATCCTCACGGGCATCAAGGTGTTCACTTGACAAGGGCGACTGCGGCCCAACAGCTGGATACCAAGTAGGCAGAGCCCGTGGATCCTAGATGCCAGGTCTAGAGCGCCCGATCCGGTCAGACTGCGACATCCCTAGGAAAAGCAGAGTGAATGCAGTTATCAGCCAAGGCCAACCTAAGAGAAGGCCCAGCCCCTCTAGGCCAGACTCTACCTGTGTCAAATCACGAAGGGAAACAACAGGGACTAGAATACCCCTGACTAATTCTGAAGGGAACTGCTTAGAACACTCCATTCTTTTAAGACCCGCGTCCAGGTGGTCCGTAACCTGATATCGCCTGAACGAAGCATGGCATCCTGCCATAAGAGCCAAGTGCTGTGGCAGTTCCCTCGCCCGCGGGGCGAGGGCGTCCCTTCATGCTTGTGAGGTTTTGGCAGATTTTGGTTTTGACCTGCCAGAGGTCCCAGGGCGCTGCCTACCTCCCCTGGGACGAGCTTCCACTCCAAAAAGTTGGAAGCACACTTCTGGTTCTCGTTTAACAGAAACGTAAGGAGGGGGCGGGGAGTCCCTGCCCTTGGTCGACCGTCTGCGCGATGGCGCTTTACTCTTTTTGCCAAAAAGGTCCAACCTGGCCCCGAATAAGCGACGTCCTCTAAAGGGAATACCAGTAAGAACCTTTTTGGTATCAATGTCAGCCCCCCACTGTCGCAGCCAAAGCAGGCGATGGATAGCCACCACAAGGGCCGAGGCTCTAGCACACATTTTAATGGTATCATCCATAGCTGAGAGGATAAATCTCACAAAAACGTCACAATCTGACAGTGCATTGAAGACCTCACAAGGGAGATCCTCCGGCTGCTGGTCAATTATCTTCCTGAACAGTGTCCTCGCGGCCACCGAGGTAATAGCCGCAGCACAGACCGGTCGCAGAGCCGTCCCTACGCAAGAGAAGGCATGGGAGGCCAATCTGTCCATGCGCCGATCCTCAGCATCCCGAAGGGTGCGAGAAGGGGAGGCCGCCATGAAGGGAGGGTTAACAACCCCAATGATTGGAGCATCCACCTCTGGAGGATACTGACCATCGTTCGACCAAGTCCTGTGGAAAGGGGTACTTCCAGTCCCAAACCCCCGGAACCCCTGTAAGTTTACAAGGAGATTCCCATTCCTTAGATATGAGATACTGGAAATGATCCTGCTCCAAAAATTCCAGGCGCGGCGTCGCCGTGTGGAAACTCTCCCTCTTGGGCTTAGGAGACTCTCCCGGGGGAGAGATGGACAGCACTTCAAAAATCTTAATGAGTAACTCGTCAGTTTCACACAGGCCCCAGGACTCCGGGCAGAACCGTCGCGGTTCCAAAACAACTCGTCTGGGGAACTGGGCCCTGAGAACAGATCACCATCCTCAGACTGATCAAGATCCTGCATGGCGGCAGGTTCTTCGGTTTCAGTGGAAAACCTATAGCTAGGTGGCGTCAGGGATCGTTTCTTCCCAGCACCCAAGCGCTCCGCCAAGCCCGACATAATTTTCTCCGCGGTGGGAAGCTTGCGCGGCACCACTTGCTGGTCATCCCCACTCGAATGCGACTCATCGGGAGTGATATTCAAGTCCGGGGAGACAGGTGTATTGAAACAAGGTGCAGCTACTGGTAAACCTGATTGCAGGGACAGCGCTTGTTCAGCACACGGTCCACAGACCAGTGCTCTGTCAGCGTCAGTGTGGGGTTGTCTACACATGGTACACAGCCGGTCTTGTCCCCGCGGGACCCCGGACACCAAATTCTGAGATGCCTCCATATGGTGATTAATCTAGGAATATGCCAGTAGGGATTTATGCTGTAAGCAACCCCGGATGCCCCAATAACCACTGGGAATGTGGGAGAATCTAAATATAACCCCGTGAGATATATATATATATATCAGGCCGGGAGAAGCCACTGGAAGCTTGGCGTCTGAAAGACATAAGGAGAAGAGAGGGTGTCAGAACCATGCACAGCACAAGGAGAGAAGAAAAGGAACGCCCGCGAGGGCACTTACAGCAGCCAAGGGAGAAGGAGGATCGTGACCACGCGCACGCGGGAAGACCGACAAAATGGCGCCAGCGAACCTCGAAGGGCGGGTCAGAGCTGTGGGTGACGCGGAAAGCGCAAAAAAATGGACCACGCTCACCCCGGAGAGCGCGAAGCTCTTAAGCGCGGAACAGGACAGGGAAAGGGACAGAAATAAACGCCATGGCGTCGCAAGACAGAGCCGCCGGACGCGCCAAGACACATATTTTTAAAAGCGCTGCGGCCAACGTAAAAATAAAAATAAAGATTAAAGCGCGGCTCTGACCCCCGGAAACCGATAGGGCTAAGGCAAGGCGTGTGATATGGCAAGATTAAGCCAACGTACAAACCCCCCCCCCCTCTTTTTCCCCCCACTAACGGGGGGAACTAAGGAAGAAGGTGACCCAGCACTCAGGGTTCACTGCTACATGGGGCGTGGGGCAAGGTGCGGGAGGGGCATCCACTATGAGGCTCACCATTAGCCTAGACCGCCTACCCCATGGATGGGGATTGCGGTGGAGCATGGCTCCGTAAGCACACTAGGTGCTGCTTACCTTCACCCGACCAACGCAGCCCAGGCTGGGAGGCATGTTACTCACAAAGAGGACGGGTGGAAATAGTCCCGCAGGGCCTCGGGCTGTCAAGCCCCTCTCGCCTGCGAGAGCGTGATACTTCATGTCTTCGCAGTTTCAGCACTGCAGAGGAATCTGGGGATTTGTGGGAGGTCCTCCGGTATATGTAGGGCCGGGAGGAGCTTGTTTTCTTCATGATTCTGCAGTGCACGACGCTGAAGGCGGAGGTATACCCACATGTAAGGACTATGTCTGGAGCAGGACGTGCTGTCTGCTTAGAATAATGGCATAATGATGAAAATCCAAATACATTTGTTGGATGGCGGGAGGAGGGGTCACTTATACAGCCAGCATCAAGAAATATCCAGCCAGCCTTGTTTTTCTTTCTTTTAATGGATAGAAAAGGACATCTGGGGTCACAGGCTCTGTCACCCCTGATAGACTAAACCTGTCACCCCTGGATTTTATTCATACCATTAGAGAATAAACCACAAGCTTGGTCGGAGTTTTAGTCAGTTTGGGTGTATAAGTGACCCCTCCTCTCATTAGCCGACGTGTTTATATGGATTTTTATTATTACACAATTTCACGATAGTGCTCCTTTAGCTGACATTGTGGGGGGGACCATTCTAGCCTATCTCTAACAAAGGGGGTGTCAACCTGACACGAGCCTCAGGATTCAATTTGTGGTCAGGCTCAGGGGGAGGCACTGGAGGCAGCACAGAGGAAGAACCCAAGCAACGTGAGAGCATGAGGCTAACACCGCATCAGGTAAGCTGCCACAGGCAATGGATTTTAAAGTAGTCCAAAACCCATCTTGGCAAGCCCTGGAGTCTAAAGGTGCAGAGAGCGAATGCCCAAAGGCTAAATAATGGAGACAGAATGAGAACGAATCAGAAGAACTTTGTTTCAACGAAAAGGAAAAGATGCCTCCCGATCTTGTAGCACAATTGCTCTCCAGACGCTGTCATTGGGGCAGCCCACCTCTCCAGGCACATGTGTGCACTCACTGCCCCCTAGAGTGTTCACTGGTGTTTGTTCTTATGGCACGGATGGGTTAAATGTGGAGAACACACAATAGTCAAATAAATAAAAACATATTATATTATTAAATGTAAAGCACCACAGAATAAATCAGCTCTTTACACATATGTCCAAAATGATGATAAATAATGAATAAAGGGTCTCACCTTCTGGGGGCTCCGACATTGGGGGGCTCAGACAATACATATGATACCCTCGGTCACAGTCATCGCAGAAGAGCAGCTGGTCCTACGGGAAAGGAGAGGTTAATGTCTTCTCATTCTCTCACTTGCAGTGAAATAATGGGGCACTGCAGCAAATGCAGGCATGAAACAGAACACAATGTTCTGCCGGTGCTGATAAAATACCATGACAATGCCGCACTTAAATCCATAATGCCGACATACTGCAATGATATTATTGTAAAGAAATATAGAAACTCCCCTTTGAAGGATAGTATTGGGGTTTCTAGCTGACTTGAAATGAAATACACTCAATCCCACAATGGTGTCTGCTCTGTCTGTACATTTCAATCTTTTTTTTTTTTTGCTGCAGTGCCAGTCTCCATTTCTAGAAAGACCGATATGAGCTGCAGAATGGAAATGCATAGGTTTATGTGGAGAGAGAACTAACATTCTAAACAACCAATCAAGGAGGGTTTAAAATATTTTTTTTTACTGCTGGCTGTATGGGTGTCCGCTCCGCCAATACAAAGGGTTGTACAAGAGAAAAAAGAGCTCTTGATCACACATAACTGCCTTTGATTGGGATTTGGCATAACTCTGATTTGAAGCAGACCAAAACCAACCCTAGAGTCTACTGGACTCCAGGGCTGGCTGATTCCCTCTCCCCCCCCAGGGCATCCTGAACTGGGATGCCCCGCTGTGTGAATTCTTGCCTGTCCAGTGAGCGCATGTACTGCAACGATGGCATCACTCACATCCCTTTTCGGATCTGCGCAGCCACGCCTGCTGCAACTGAATGGCTGTGTGCGCACAGCTGAAGGATGCAAGTGATGCTGTGTGCCGCTGATGTGTTCCATTCAGCATCTCCAGTCTACAATATACGCCTGGAGAAGCTGATTGGACAAGAGACATGCACATGCCATTGGGCAAAGGAGGTCTCAATAACAGTGAAATGTCCAGCTTCTCCTTATAATAAAAAAATATAACTTTTATTCTTAATCTTTAAAAGGTTGTTTAATCTCTATAATAGTAGAACAATTCCAGCAGACAAGGAAAATCAGAACCAGGCCCGGTTGCATGCCACTGCAGGGACCCTGTGACACGTTTCGGGCTTTAAACAGCCCTTACTCATACCAGGGGGTTTCACACAGCAGGGCATCCCAAACTGAGGTGCCCCTGGGGATGGACCAAATCCCGGGATAGTGAAAATCTTGGGTTTTGGTCCACTTACTGTATTCTGATTGTTCAGGCACACTCAAAATGATTCCAATTGTGTAGGGCTATACATGGTAGGCTGGATCAGGATGGAGGCGCTAGAGGAAGAGGCAATTTCATTAGCAGTTAAACTGGACCAACTGCCTTGCATAGTTGAAAAAAAAAAATCCCCAAAACTCATATGCCCCACACTTAAATGCTTCATACTGAATCATTGTCAGCACTTACATTTGTGTCCACTCAAAGCTAAAACCATCGGCCACATGCTCGCAGCCACCTTGGAGCTCCAGGTAGGCTTCGTCCTTTCCCAGCATCCCATTCATGAGGCTGCTTGGACCAACAACCCCCCCCCCCCCAAAAAAAAAATAATCTATTTTGCTCCCACACCCCAGCTACATTAAGGTTTGGATGTTTTCTGCACTCAATGGTTTTCCTGTTATAGTGATTTTAATTTTCGTTTTCCCCAGGGCTGTGGAGTCGGAGGAAATTTTGGGTACCTGGAGTCGGCAAACAATGCACCTGCTCCGACTCCTACTAAATTTTGATTTAGCAAGTTTAAATATCCCAATTCACAAAAAGTTATAATTAATGACTCCCTCTATTGTAAGAATAAAGAGCAATGCATGCAGTGCCTCACGTAACCGCAAAACGAACACGTTAAGTGACCGTGAAGAAGCGTGCTTTTCATGTGCTTCACTATATGGCACGCAACGCACAATTAGAAGCGGCAATACTTATACTTTGCATAGTGTTGTGTTCTGCTGTTACAGGGAACCCATGGGTAACCTAGCCTCTCACTGATAAGGGATTAAGTAAATATGTTTTTTGCAGGACTAGAGACACTTGTATAAGTGAAGGGAATGGAGGATCAATAGTTCAAGACTGAAGCTGTACCATTGGAAAAACTGCTGTCATTCAGCAAAAGGCTATAAAAACTTGTAAACTTCGATTGTTAGCTTAAACTTTAAACATGACTATGGGATTCTACTAGGGAAATCATGTTTTATAATAAAGGCCCCTTTCTGGATCCTCCCACTGCCCAATCTTCAGCAGAAGATCAGCACACAGAAAGGAGAAGGCAGCTTCTGCCCAACTACCTCTCTCTGCTAGAAGTAATGACATGTATGTTGCCTTTCTTTCCTTCAAGGAATGTATAAAGTACATTCACATATTAATACAGAGGAGTCGGAGTCGGGGAGTCGGAGTCAGAAGTACAAAAAACTGAGGAGTCGGAACATTTATCTACCGACTCCACAGCCCTGGTTTTCCCCAGGTATGCCTTTGTATGCCGTTGGTTTCTGACAGGATACCCCCCTCCTCACAAATAGTGCTAGAAGGAAGATAAGCACCAAAAGAAAATTAAATTAGCCCTTAAATTTTCCTTTTTTGGCCTCAGCAGCATTCAGTGTCAGAAAGAAATAAAGCAAGGAACGGCAGCGCCTATGTGGCTACCGACGAGTGTTTTTTTAAAATGATGCAGCATCGGGTGATCTGATTGAAGCAGCGCCAGATTAAACCTGGTGCTGTAGCTCAAGATCCCATAGAGTACAATGGGCAGAACTAGATTGTAGTGTTTAATGATTATAATTAGTATTACATTTATTTGTACAGAATTTACACTGGGACTTGTCAGTAATTGAAACGCAGGAACTAGATGGGCCAAAATGTTGGTGTTATAAAACGTGATTTTAATGGCTTCTTTTGCTTAACAATTTGTAATTTATACACCAACAACTAAAATGTAACCTAAATGCAAGGTTTGTTTCCTTTGTCCCCAGCAGTGATTGCTTGTAATAATTAAACGATGACCAGTGCCAGAAAAATTCAGCGCCACAGATTTCGTGGAAGAAAAAAATCTTAGATATGCTGGGGAGCACCGAAATAACGGCAGTACCAAGTGGCGCACGCTGGCGCTGGGATAATGAGCCGGTGGGTCTAAAAGGCACTGACATAGGCCGGCCAATACCTAAGTGCAACAATCAAAGCAAATTAGACTGCTAGGGCCAATGTAGTACACAGCACAGCGCCAGATAAGACAGGAAAGGCGGCGATCCGAAGCTGGCGCTATATCCACAAAAATGATGCTAAATAACATCATAATCATAAATAAGGCCCTTTGTATTTTTATATACACTTCTGAACACTGTTTTTCTGATTATTCCCAAACAAAGTAAAGTAATAATAGCTACGAAGTTATAAAGGAACGTCCATCAGAAGGGGGCTGTGCTCGCAAGCAATATATGTGCACCCTCCGGGAGGGGGGGGGGGCACTGAAACTGACATGGCCGGCCTTTGGAGTTTGCAACAGCACTTGACTGGCGGTGGACTGGGAGGGCACCGCCATAGCTGGTGCCCACATCTCCTTGAATGACGGGGTTCCACACAACGGGGCATCTCAATTTAGATTCCATGGGAGGAAGTGCTGGGTTTTGTTCTGCTTTTAAGTTGCGCACCCCAGCTGATTTTCTATCCCTTGAGCATCCCAATCTGTGATACCCTACTGTGTGAAACCCCCTGGCATCACTGACATACCCACTATGCAAGTAATTCCACCCCTGAGTTTTGGTCCGCTTTACAGGGGCATCTCTATTTAGGATGCCCCTGTTTGTGAAAGAACCCCCCTGGTTTGGCCGTTAACTCAAACTGGCGATCCCACAGTTCAAGGAAAGAAATGAACAAAGGGGGGGGGGGAGGGGTCACACACAAGGGTATCCAAAATCAGGAGAATCTAGATTCGTTTAGACTCTGAGGTCAGGTTTAAAGTGGTTTGGTACGCTTCAAAGTAGGTCCAAGTAGCATGATCCTTAGGGGGAATCCAGATTTGGGACGTGCCTTGGTGATGTGATGCGACTCTTCACTGAGATCATGCCGCCCAAGGGCCCTCATAACCCTGGTACCGGCCCTGTGTGTGCATCCAGTCACACACCACGGCCATGAATAGAGAATTGCCCTTCAGTTTATTTACATCTGTGATCCTCAATGGCTGTGCAGCGAGTCTCAGTTACAGTTTCAGGTAACACTTTAGAGATCCGTTTAACACATTAAACCAAAAAATGCCCCTCCCCCACCCCTTGCCTTGACCTCTCTCTGCAGATGCAGAAGGGCATCCTAGCACTCAATACATGCAAAGCAGGTAGGGAAATTGCTATTTCTGCTGACTATAGAAAGATGCACCAGTTTACCAGAGCCCTGTTATTTCCAGGGTCGTGTTGTGAATATAAATATATAGTATATGTAGCGTATGGGGCACTCACATCATTTTCTGAAGTGCCACATAGAATACAGGACTTGCATTCAATACACTGCCAGCGATAAGTCCTAACAGCGGCTGTCATGTTGACGGTGAATTGTAGACATGAGGGGTGACCTGAAAGAAGAGAAGATTGTCATGTGGAGTTTGTATGATGTGCAACACAGCAAAAAAGAATTACAATAAAAGAGGACCTGTCACCTGCAAGAAAAAACATTCTACAGCACAGTATATGCAATGAGATAATCACACAATGTATAGAGATCCTGCACAGACACACCGGCTATATGGTGTTTATATATCTCTAAATGTTTTACAAAGGTTTTTTTTAGTTTTTAGACACTCAAATATCTCTATGCACTGTATGAGGTCCATTACTCACCCTCCAGCTTAGTAACTTAGATACAGATGAGATGATGCACTATGCACATGACTAACAGCCAGGGACAGGAAGGCCTGTTATTATTTGACGATTTTCTCTAATAAGTTATATTGGGCCTCTTTAGTACTGTACTAAACAGCTAAGTTCGGGACTCCTGGCGGCTCCCGGTGTTTACGCTGCTCCCCGATTTTGGGGCAGTAAGCATCTATGGCTTGCGCCATCCAGTTTGCAGGGAGTGTCTCCAAAATGCGGACCTCAGGCGAGTTCAGTCTATTTGTTAAGTGTGTGCATTTGAGCAGTGGCTTGTATGATCACAAATGTGCATTGACCAATAGAGATCAGCCAACGGTAGGCGGGATGTCTAGCTCTCGGTGGGGATTTACTGTTTGCCATTGCTATAGCAAAAATGTCACGAGTAAAGACCTACTAGGTCCGAAACGTGTAGACGTTTCTGGATTTTTAACTTGGGGATTGCCTACGCTGCGATTTTAATGAATTTTTGAAATGAAGCGTTGGATTGATTTTCAAGTATAGTGGAGCGCTCACAGCCGATGCCGGATCATTTCCCTTTTCTGCCTGGGTTTTAATCTGCTATTGGAGGTAGAGCTGACGTGTTATATCTTTAGTACTGTACTTACTATGAATCTCAGGAACGTGCATTTAATAGGTGCTCCCAGCCACCCAAAACACTTTTTAAAAGTGTGGGGTATGTTTTTATTTACTGGCTGACGATGAACAAATTCTACTTAAACCGGACCTTCACCATGATTTACTGAAAAGCCCAAACCCTTAAAAAACAATTCCCCAGCATCTAAAATTAATACATTTTAAGTTTTTAGTCACTTATTATTCTTTCCCTCACTGGGCTGCAACTCTGTTCAGGACTTTAGGATACGGGCGCCGCCATCTTGACTCAGAAGCATCACACTTACTGAGGAGAGGAGAGTGGGATAAAGTACAGGGGGGTGGGTTATAGCTGTGAGCAGAGCTGGGGTCAGGAAAAGGTCAGCAATCCCAGAACGCAGAGCAGCACAGTCAGAAGACGCTTCCTGTTTGCAGGTTGCCTGACGTTCCATGAGCCGCCATCTTGGATGTTTAAAGGCTCATAACATGCAGTAGATGCAGGTAGGATGATTTTTAATGTGAGCAATCTGTATGTATAGGGTGTGGGAAACATATAAGATAGAGTCTTATTCAGGATGAAGGACCGCTTTAAAGGGAAGGTCCACTTTAGTGAACTGTCCCATGAGGCCCCTGAATTGGAAAACAGCAGTCAGTCAATGAATGGTGCATCTATGTACTTTTGTCCCCCCATTTCACTTCTTCTGCCAATCAACCAAGGAAAATGCATCTGAAAATATGTGTACTGTGTGATAAAGCCACATATACTGAATTGTGCTGCATACACTATACAGTTAAAATTCCATCACAGTCCCAAAATTCGTCAGCATATTTCATATCATGGAGTAATTATTATGTGCAATGTACTTTGGAACAAACACTCTGCCTTGACTGCACTTTTAAATGTGTCTAACCACTTCATAGGCTTCATCATGAATAGTTTAAAGTGGGCCAAAACTGCCAAATTCCCTCCACCCCGGGGCATCCAGATTCAGGATCCCTCCAAGTCCCCTGAAAAACCTACCTTCTCCCTAATCTAACGGGGCACGCCTGAGCCGCGGCTAGCCATAAGCTATACCTTTAGCCGGGCTTGTGTCTGTGCCAAGCATTTGTGAATGACCGGCGCGGGCATGCACCCTGTTAGGTTACCGGCAATTGGCTGCCACAGTGATCGCATGCTTTCGGTTAGATTAAGCCCTTAGCTGAGTCTTACCCGAAATTAACAAGCGCAGCAGAGCACGCTGATTGGTTGAGAAGGTAAGTTTTACAGGGAGACCTGGGGGGGGGTTCACACAGCGGGGCATTTTGGGGTGCAAAGGGGACATCTTAGACCCTTTTGTTCAAAGGCCCACATAACCTGCATTGCTTGGTTACAATTTTACTTAGGCCCTTATTTATCAAGGGATAGCGCCAGGTAGTGTCTCACTAGCGCCAGGTAGCGCCAGCTATCGGCGGCTACCGACTCCAGAACGCCAGGCTGCGAACACAATCACGCATTTATCACGCAAAATGAGGCTAGCGTCGGCGAGAGCATCAGCTAGCGCGGGATTCATCATGTTGCAGACTTCAGCGAACAGCGCCGCTGCTAATCCCATCACATCGCCAGGTATGACCTCTCGCTACCTGGCGCTCTCCAATGCATTTCAATGGAGAAATCTTTAAATATTCATAATTAATTGATATTAATGTTTTTTTTTTTTTTTAAATGTTAAAAATTCTGTGACCACTTCTGCAATGTTAGCTATTTTTTTTAAGGTAATAAAAATTAAAAAAAAAAATGTGTGCAGAATTGATATTACAGGTCTGATATTAATGTATTCATATTACCAGATGTTTATAAAAACAATGTTTATTTTTTTTTAACAAAAATATGGTTGTTTGGGGGTTAAAAAACTACTTTTAACCCATCGCCGCCAGCGCTCTGGGGTTTAAACAAGCATTTCACCGCGCGAGAATTTTTTGAGCGTGATTTGTTAATGAATATGGTGGGAGCCGTTCGCTATGGCCATTCGCTGTCATGCGCTCCCATACAGCGCGGAACCAGTCAAACAGCGACTCCTAACCCCGTATTCAACATTACCGCACACCGACTGAGTCGCTGTCAACAGCCGAACAACGGCCAAGCACAGCGAATACTAGCGGGCGCTGTGAAAATCACGCTACTGTCGCTCATCTGTCGATACCTGGCGCTATTAATAAATCGGCCTCCCCGTGTATCTGCTACAGATAAAGTAGTGGAGACACTTCTGTTATGTAGCCAAAAACCAGGACCATTATATGTTAATATTGGTGCCTCAGTATCTTGATTATTGCCCATGTCGCTATCCAAATCGAAGGGTTTAGCCATTGCTATAGTCGATATAGCTTGTGGTGCCACTGCACTTTCCAGAAAGTATGAGCGGGTGGGTGGCAAGGGAGGTTTCCCCAGTTTTCTTCTTTAGTATACCATTAGTAGTGCTGAGAGACTTGGGTTTGGAAGCGCTTTCGGCTTTGGCTGGACAGTCCCCACAATCTGGCATTCGGTACTCCTTAAAGCTCTGCCAATCCTACCCTTTAAACTGGTATAGGCATTCCTTGGACCCCTTACCAGTTTTACAACACAAAAATAACATCTATTAAATACAATTTTACAGTATTCACTCCACTGCGTCTTCCTGTCCGGCATCTCATTGAAGGCCTACCAGGTTTGGGGTTCCACCAGCTCCGGCGGCCTAGTCTTCTGATGGCGGCAGTGGAGGGAACCTTTTATACTACAGAGGCGGAGCCTCTATGGCAGGGGTGTCAAACTAATTAAAAACTAAAAGGGCCACATCAGCATTCTGGTTGCCTTCAAAGGCCGGTTAATAACAAAATATCAAATGTATCATTACAGACACAGGAATTATTTCGTTCGGGAAAGCCCCACAATAATTTTTCCCACCCCACCTTGCAATAGCTAGCAATAACCCCTGCAGCACCCTCTGATGTGGTGGTAGGTTCGGTGGGTTAGGTGGGTCCCCCTTATGTGGTGCGAGATGATTGCACAGATACACAGAACAGTTGCAGACACTACTCCCCAAGAACATACCGGCATATCACTTAGTAGCACCACACAAGGGTGCAAAGATGTGCTGCATGTGTCAGCAGATTGGAGTGGCCAGGCTGGCTAGAAGCGGTACCGCAGCCATCTGCCAGCTGGCCACATACAAAGGCTTGGAGGGCCACATCTGGGCTTTGAGTTTAACACATGTGCTCTATGGAATCTCTCCCTATAATTACGTTACTGGAGGGAGGGCATTGGGTTAGTAAACTTTTTTTTTGTTTTTTTGTGTGTGTGTGTGGGGGGGGGGGGCTCAAAAACCATCCCTCCCCTTCAGTGATGCGTTTTTTGGGATGTCACGCCCCCTCCGCCCAATTAAGCGAGAAGCGCATTGGTGAAGGGTTCAGCAGGCTGGTTATGGGCATAGCTAGGGCTGGTAAGATCCCATGCTGAGTTTTATCCGTAGTCTGCCCCTGTCTGTGGGTAGGTATGAGGCTGCTGCAAGACAGAAAGCAACACGATTACGGGGAGGCTGATTTATTAATAGCGACATGTAGCGACAGTTGAGCGACTGTAGCGGTATTTTCACAGCGCCCGCTAGTAGTCGCTGTGCTTGGCCGATGTTCGGTTGTTGACAGCGACTCAGTCAATGTGGCGTAATGTTGAATACAAGGTTACGAGTCGCTATTTGACAGGTTCCGCGATGTATGGGTGCGCATGATAGCGACTGGTCAGAGCGACCGGCTTCCACCACATTCATCAAAAAATCATGCTAAAAAAATTCAAGCGCTGTGAAATGCATGTTTAAACACCAGAGCACTGGAGGCGATGGGTTAAAAGTAGTTTTTTAACCCCCAAACCACCATATTTTTGGAAACCAAAAAAAAAAGTATTTTAAATAATTTAGTAATATGAATACATTAATATCAGACCTGTAATATCAATTCTGTACAATTTTTTTTGAATTTTTTTTTCCCTTCAAAAAATTATCTAAAATGGCAGAAGTGGTCACAGAATTTTTCACATTTAAAAAAAAAAAAAAAAAAAAAAAAAACCCATTAATAACAATTAATTATTAATATTTAACGACTGTTCCATTAAAATGCATTGGAGAGCGCCAGGTAGCGAGAGGTCATACCTGTCGCTGTTCAAGGTCAGACGCTGGCGCTGTGGGCTGAGGCTGGAATAATGATGAATGAGTCGCTATATGGCGCTATCTCAGTCGCTAAGCAGGATTGGCTTGATAAATGTGTGATTGTGGTGGGGAGCCGGCGTTCTCGTGGCGGGGCCCGTCATTACCGGCCGCTCACCAGTCGCTACCTGTCGCTATTCCTTCATAAATAAGGGCCTAAGTCTTCCTGTTGGAGGGGTACTGGCAGGAGTTTGGCAGTTGGCAGGCTCACCTAAACTCCACAATAAGAAACTCTATTATTTACCTGAACGTCCACAGTCTGCACAGGAAATGAGGTCTTCCGGACACCCTGTCTTCTTGGCTCCTCCTAGGCAGAAATCACAATAGCCATTGGCAATGACTGTGCCATCCGGAGCTTTTTTCACTGGAAAAGATGAAAACATGTAATCTATTAACATGAACAATACGACAGGAAGGAATGTATCCTCCAAATAAGGCTTGTTTGGGAGGTAAGTAGTTTGGAAGAGACGTGTTAGACACTGGCTTTGGCATTATGGTCAGCTACCCTCATTGTAGCCCCTGTGATAAAGGTTTTCCCATAATGCCAATATTATGATCCATTTTGAGACACCCGCTCTTATGATGTAAATCTGGATAAAAAACAATAACTTCATGTCACAACTTAGAATCACAATGAACAGGTCACTGCCTAATCTTTTTCCTACTTTATTTCCTAACCTTTTTTTAATAAATTTCTGAATAAATACTAAATGTGTCTGCACTATAAGAGACATGTTTTCAATGTTATTAGAACAGACCTACAATTTGGAATCCTTTGGGATCATGAGTAACCAAGGAATTTATTTTACATCTCTATGACCCCAGTTTGGGCTGTGGGTGTCAGTTATTACTCATATAACAACACTATACAGTATTTAAATGAGCTTGTCCTGGGTCTGCAGCTACTGGTCCACAGGGACACCTCTATACAGAGGCCTGGTAGAATTCAATAAAAAGTATGAACAATAAAAAATAAGAGAGCTGTCCAAAGAAAGTTCACACCTACGTAATTGCTTCCTTACAGCTTTTATAATATAACTCAACTACCAGCAGAAGGTGGTAAGTCCTATGACCTCCTCACCTGTATGTCGGGGCTGCATCTCAGGCACCCAGTTCAGCTCTTTGTAGAAATCTAGGGAAAAGAAACGCAATAAATTAGCATTTACTTGGGGGCATAAAAGGGGTTAAGGGGGAGTGGTGCTTATTTTAGGGAAGCCAGGAGGGAGGAGGGGATTGTCATTACCCAAACTGATAACCTAGCCCTGTCACTCCTTTGTTTCCATAGCAACTGTCTGCATCTGAGGGGCCGCCAAAAACATGTAGCATGGATTTAATACATCTCGGCCTGATTTATTGTTTCAATTAGAGAAACAGAAGTAGAAATGGGGGATGGTAGGCAATATGCTTATACGCAGAATGGAGCCGTCTACCTAATGCACAAGGACGAGGAGGCTTCTGTACAGCCCTGGACTTGCTCCCTTGTACACCGCACTCCCGGCATGATGCAACTGCTCTTACAATGCAATTCTGATCAAAACATCTTTCTATGATAAAGTTTTATGGAGATCTCTAAAACAAAACACTTGCAGTAATCTCAGTGTCTCATACACGGTGAGCACAGTTATTAGGCAAGCTGTATTATTGAGGATGAATGTTTTATTGAACTAATATAGTGCTGTCAGTCAAACTAAAATGTTATAATCTAACCTCAAACCTGGATATTTAAAGCCAAAGTCCACTTTCAACTGAATTTTTTAAAGTGCATATTTTTGTGTGGCAAAATGATCTCTTAAAGTGGACCAACACCCAGGGGGGATCGGCCTGGGAATCTATAAGATTCCCGGGCCGATCAGATCCCTCCCCACGGGGCATCCGAAATCGGGATGTCCCGCAGGGTGAAACCCCCCAGGAAGCCCACAATCCTACCTTTTCCACGTTCCAGCAGCGCATGCGCGTCCGCCGCCTCCCGTGCGTCCCTCTAGCAGGGTGCGCTCCCGCGCCAGCCGTTTGTGAATGGCGCTCCCTGTCAGAGGGACGCGCGGGAGGCAGCGGCGGCCACGCTCTGCTTGTCCGGCGCTGCCTCTCGCTTGTCCGCCGGCGGGGATTGGCTGCAGCAGTCACGTGGGAGCGGGGAGAGGTGAGTTTTCGGGGCTTTCTGGGGGGTTTCACACAGCAGTGGACCAAAACCCAGGATAGTCAAAATCCTGGGTGTTGGTCCACTTTAAAGGTGATGAGCTGATCTCGTATTTTTTTAATTTTTTCTAATGTTAGCAAATGTGTAAGGGCAGATTTGGTGCGTGTTGCCAATTGCAACAGATTGCAGATAGTTGCACAGAACGCTGTGTATACAGGACTCATTTCTCTCTTCTTGGTGTACAGACTTGGTGTGCGTTGCCAATAGCAACCGATTGCAGGTTTTGAAAACTACTTCCTTGCTAGATAGGGGAACAAATACTAGATCAGCTCAGTACCTTGAGCACATCCTTTTGGCACACAAAAAATACCATTTTGTGAGTACTCACCTGAAAAATGGATATTGTTGGTGTGCCACACACCCCGCTTCACTTCTAAATATTCATCACTTAATGGGTTAACTCGCCGCCAGGTGACGTAGTGCAGAGAGGAAGTCTTGTAACGAGCCCCCTTCCGGCCTATATATACCTGGTACCTCCCTTCAATCACCAGTATATTAAAAAGCAGAAAGACAAGGTACCAGTATTCCACCGGTAACCTCAAAATCAATTTTGATATAAATAAAAAGGCTTCACCATATAAAGGCTTCGGTAATACCGAAAAGGGTGGGAGTGAAGCGGGGTGTGTGGCACACCAACAATATCCATTTTTCAGGTGAGTACTCACAAAATGGTATTATTCTTGGTGTGCCACACACCCCGCTTCACTTCTAAATATTCATCACTTAATGGGACATCCAAAAGCAGTGTCCACAAGGGAAGGGCATCTCAAGGCCAGGTGAAGCATAACTTAAATGACTGCAGTCTGCAGAACTTTGCGGCCAAAAACAGCATCCGCTGAGGCTCGCACATCAACTTTGTAAAACTTAGAAAAAGTATGAACAGAAGACCAAGTGGCGGCCTTACAAACTTGTTCAACAGAAGCTTGGTGCTGAAAAGCCCAAGACGCCCCAACGGCGCGAGTGGAATGAGCAGTGATACGAAAAGGGGGAACTCTTCCCTTAGCAGAATAGGCCGCAGTAACGGCCTGACGTATCCACTTGCTAATGGTAGATTTGGCTGGTGCCAAACCCTTCTTAGGCCCATGGGGCACAACAAAAAAGGAATCCGTCCTACGAAAAGGAGACGTGATAATCAAGTAGTACTTAACACAGCGTACTACATGCAAACAATGCCAAACCCTCTCTTTGTCATTCTTAGGATTAGGACACAAGGAGGGGAGAACAATATCTTGGTTCAAATGAAAAGCAGAAACAACCTTAGGAAGAAAGTCTGGCTTGAACCGAAAGACCACTTTATCCTGATGCCTCTCAAAGTAAGGCGCCTGGATAGACAAGGCCGCCAACTCTGAGACACGCCGGACCGACGTGATCGCTACCAAGAAGACAATCTTCTGAGTCAGGGTAGACAAAGCAATATCCTGCAAAGGCTCAACAGGAGGAGCCTGAAGAGCAGAAAGAACCAAATTCAAATCCCAAACAGGGAGTAATGGTTTCCTGGGAGGCCGCACATGCGAAACCCCCTGGAAAAAAGTTTTAACTAAAGGTTTAAGCGCAACACGCTTCTGAAAAAAGATAGATAAGGCAGAGACCTGCCCTTTTAACGTACTTAGCTGGAGACCAGAGTCCAGCCCTGATTGTAAAAACTCCAGAATCCTGGAGACCGAAAAGACCCTACAAGGAAAAGATCTTATCTCACACCAAGCAATATAGGCTTTCCAAGTCCTATAGTAGGTGATGGAAGAAGACCTCTTCCGGGCACTGATCAGAGTCTTAATGACTGAATCAGAAAGACTCTCCTCCTTCAGGATGGAGGTTTCAGCAGCCAGGCCATCAAACCCAGCGCTGGTAAATTGGGGTAACACAATTGACCCTGAGTGAGCAGATCGGGCCGAAGAGGCAGAACGAACTGGTCCACTGCCAGCCGAACGATGTCTGCGAACCTCACTCGTCTTGGCCACCTTGGGGCCACGAGAACGGCGGACACCTTTTCCAGAGCCAACTTCCGAAGCACCCTGCTCAGCATGGGTATCGGAGGAAACAGGTATAGAAATCCCAGAACTCCCCAGCCCAGGGACATGGCGTCCACTGCCAGAGCCAGAGGATCCTGGGAGAGCGACACAAAGCTCAGGAGCCTGTGATAGTGATGAGGGGCCAACAGGTCCACCTCTGGGGTCCCCCATTGGAGACACAGTGAGCGACCCACCCGAGGATGGAGAGCCTATTCTCCCAGACGGGGAGAGCCCTTGCTCAACCGGTCCGCTACCTGTTTCTTCATCTCTGGAATGTAAACCGCCGAGAGACAAGGAACATGGAACACCGCCCCGGTCAGGATCAGGGACACTTCTCTGAGAGTACTCAGACTGCGAGTCCTTCCCTGAAGACCATGTAAGCAACCGCTGTTTGATTGTCTGAACGTATCTGGACCGGAAGGCCCAGAACGAGCTGTGTCAGGAGAGCACGCACCTGACGGATGGTTCTCAGTTTCAGAATATTGATGGGTAAGTGGGGCCTTTGAAGCCCCTGAAACTGCAGCTCCTTCCAGAATCCGCCCCATCCCGACAGACTGGCGTCCGTGGTGACAATTTCCCAGAGGAGGGTCAGGAAGGACCTGCCCTACACAAGATTGGTCGAGACCAACCACCACAGGAGGGACTGCCGGACCCGGGAGGACTACTGGAAGGACTGATCCAGCGACCGAGGCTGCTGGTCCCAAGACGCTAACAGAAAAAGCTGAAGCCTTCTCGTGTGAACTTGGGCAAAAGGAAGAAACACTCTGTGTTGATGAGAGTCCAGGCCGGGACGAACCGACCCATCTCTCTCGGGGACTGCGAAAAGATTGGAGCAGAAAACGAGGCCCATCTCTAAGCACGGCACCGGCCGGATGATCGCCATCTCTAACAGATTCCTTACCGACGGCAGGAGCCCCTGCGTGGCCAAAGGATCGATGGGCACCCGAGACCGAACGAACCGTGAAGGAGGGTGAGACCCGAATTCCGGGTCGCAAGCGGCCGACACTACCTCCTGGATCCATCTGCCTGGAACCACTTGGTTCCAAACCTGGGAGAAGTGTCGCAATAGTCCCCCCACCCGCACGGGTGAGGGCAGCCCCTCATTGTTGAGTGGGCTTATCAGCAGGTTTGGGCTTGGTGCCCCAGGACTGAGCGGACCGGCCACGGCCCCTCTCCCGAGTCCAACCTGCACCTCTGGTAGCGGGAAAGGAAGCACTCCTGCCCGCTCTGAATCCTCGAAAGGAAGGCCTACCGGAACCTGCCCCCCTAAAGGGGACACGAGGTCTCTTGCGTTGTGGCATCTTACCACCCTTTGCGACTGAATCAATTTTCTCCCCAAACAGACGCAACCCCAAAAAGGGGAGAGCTGTGAGCACCCTTTTAGAAGCCGCGTCCGCTGACCACTGACGCAGCCATACTGACCTGCGAATAGCCACCAGCATAGCCGCTGCCTTGCTACTCATAGCCAGTGCATCGTCCTGAGCGGTTAGGACATAGGACAAGAAAGATTCACACTGCTTAAGCGCAGTAAACTGTTTACAAGCGGGATTGAGATCCTCATACAGCCCCTGAATTAAAGACTTAATCGCCAATAGCAGAAGGGCTGAAGCACATACCGGGCGCAACGCTGACCCGGAGTAAATAAAGCCATGGTGCGCGTATTGGTCAATCCGACGATCTTCCCCGTCTTTAGGGACAGTGGTCTCAGCAGACTGTACCATAGCCGTGCTGGAGAGCCCTAGCACAGGGGTATCGACGTCAGGAGGGACAGACCAAAGCTTTACCACCTCTGGCGGAAAAGGATAACGCTTTTCCCAACTGGAAGGAATTCCAGATAACCGCGTGGGACTACTTTCCGGGGGCTGGGCTGTGCCGCCACCTTGGAATGCGAATCCCCACTTTTGGCAATGCCATGCGGGGTCCGGAACAGGGAGGGAGAGGAAGGAGATGATGAAGGATGCGATGGGCCCGCAGCCGAAGCAACGGACTGGCGCGCAATAGTCTGCTTTGCACACGGGATGTAGATAAAGACATCATCAGCTGGGAGTAGAGCCCCACAACTTACACACCCCCCGAATGGCTCAGAAGAACCGTTTCCGGCAATTACGGAAGCCTCCATATGGTGATTTATGGTATTCGCAATACTTGGGTCTTTTAAGGCATAAGCCAACCCGGGATGCCCCTTTATTTGTAAATGTCCCGGAAGGGAGGATTTTTTTTTTTTTTAAGTTAAGTTAAGGTCCCCTTTAATAAACTATATATATATCTATATATAGATTATATATATACAAGCATTAATAAATATCCCAATAAATAGCCAGGCAACATAGAGCCGGAGGGCCACCATAAGCAGGGATCCCGGGATCTCTAAGGCAAAAGAAACCACAATCAGATCTTCACATGTGTATAAGAATCATATAGGCATAGCACAAAGATGCCTTTAAAAATGAGCAAAATCATGCCCCCTAATAAAATATGACTCCCCACCATATCCAACACAGAAAAATATGCACTTCCCACTTAACGGCCCCACCAGATGGGGCCGCTTACCTGGACCAAGCGAAGGCAGCAGCCGGAGAGCAAGACCGCAGCCAGCACCACAGCACAGAAGACCAAGTGTGGCCGCGTGCCCACGTGACTTCCCCCTTTGAAGGGAAGTGAATGCTGAGCCCTCCGCACAACGCCGCATGACGCCGCCGCCGGCGCCACGCCCCCGATGCCGCGTCACCGGGACCCGCCCCCTACGCCGATCAGTACAGCCTTTCAGCTGGGGATTACACCAGATGGGCCACTACACGTGCGCCCAGGCAGCGGAGGGGGGAGGACAAAAAAGACCGCATAGCGCAGCCTATGCGAATAAATTACATACAGTGCCAGCGGGGAAGGGGGGAGGGGGCCACTAAAGCAATAGTCTGCTTTGAAAAGGCGGCCAGCCACCTACCCAGCGCGGTCTGCCATTCAAGCAGACCTAAAAGTATACACATGCTGAATAAACTTAATGCATAACATGAACATACACACATGTTGAAATAAAGTGATACAAGTGAAACACGCATACTAAAAGCACAGCCTCAACCCCCCCCCCCCCCATAGTGAAGGGAGAAGGGACCGTAACGGGAGAGAAAGGGGCTACGGGGACCCTCGGGACAGGGGCATCCCATTTCCGGATCACCATGCCGGATAGCCGCATTGCCCCACGCATGAGGTCGAGCGGTAGGAGATAAGCTCCTAGGCACTTAAAGTGCCATCTACCATTTGCCCGGTGAGCAGCCTAGGCTGGGAGGCTTCCATTCCACCATTAAGGTATACACACTCAAACCGGGCAGAAATAGACCAAAAGGGGGGTGGCGGGGTAAGAAAACCCCGGCCTACCTGTAAGCAGGAGACTTCAAACTTCTGTCTTGTCGTCAAGCAGAGAGAAAAATACTGGTGATTGAAGGGAGGTACCAGGTATATATAGGCCGGAAGGGGGCTCGTTACAAGACTTCCTCTCTGCACTACGTCACCTGGCGGCGAGTTAACCCATTAAGTGATGAATATTTAGAAGTGAAGCGGGGTGTGTGGCACACCAAGAATATACACACTCTCAAAATTCCATCGAAAAAGGACTTACCCTTTAAAACTGGACCTTCAACATCATTTAATAAAAGTCCAAACCCTTAAAAAATATTCCACAGCATTTAAAATTAATACATTTCACGCTTTTATTCACTTACTTACTTCCCCCCCGGGCTGCAACTCTGTTCAGGACTTCAGGATACGAGTGCCGAGATCTTGCCTCAGAAGCCTGACATACTGAGGAGAGGAGAGGGGGGCGTGTGCATGGGGCGGGTTATAACTGTGCTTTGCACAGACAAAGCAGAGCTGGGGTCAGGAAAAGGACAGCAATCCCAGAATGCAGAGCGGCACAGTCAGAAAACACCTCCCGTCTGCAGGCAGCCTGAGACTCCATGGGCCACCATCTTGGATGTTCAAAGGCTCAGAAAATGCAGTAGATGCAGGTAGGATGATTTTTAATGTGAACAATCTGTATGTACAGGGTGTGGGAGACATATAAGATAGACTCTTATTCAGGGTGAAGGTCCAGTTTAAGAAAGTAAAAGTGGGAAAATGTCAGTGAGTCTTATTGGGCAATTGTAAATGGGGATGGGGTAGGGGTTGCCACATTACCTATAGGAATAGTATGCTGCATATGGGTATGGTATGGGGGGGATGCCACACTGCATATGGGAATGGTATAGGTAGGGAATGGGAATACCAATGGGAATGGAATGAGGGTGGAATGCCACACTGCATATGGGAATAGGATGAAGAGGGATGTCATACTGCCTATGGGAATGGGATGACGGAATGCCACATTGTATATGGGAATGGGATGAAGGGGGATGTCATACTGCCTATGGGAATGGTATAGGGATGAAATTCCACACTACCTATGGGAATGGAATGAGGGGGGGTGCCACACTGCCTATGGGAATGGTATGGGGGAATGCCACACTGCCTATGGGAATGGGGGGGGGATGCCACACTACCTATGGTAATGGGATGGGGGAATGCCACACTGCCTATGGGAATGGTATGGGGGGAATGCCATACTACATATGGGAATGGGATAAGGGGGGAGATGCCATACTGCCTATGGGAATGGGCGGTGGGAAATGCCACATTGCCTGTGGGAATGGGAGGGGGGAATGCCACACTGCCTATGGAAATGGAAGTTGGGAATGCCACACTGCCTATGGAAATGGAAGTTGGGAATGCCACACTGCCTATGGAAATGGAAGTTGGGAATGCCACACTGCCTATGGGATGGGAGAGGGGGATGCCACATTGTCTGTAATGGGGTGTTTTAGCACATTTGGTTTCAATTTTTTTTTTCTTATTTTCCTCCTCCAAATGTGCGTCTTATGGGGCGAATACATCTTGCACACTTTGACTTAGGCCACGCCCTGCTGCATTCCACAAGTACACATCACCTGATATGCGTTAGCCCTAGAAGCAATTTTTTTACAGTTTGTTGAAAAATATGCACGTGAATTATGATATGGTCAGAATACGTATTTTCTTAATAATTGTGCACACATGTCCCCCTACCTCTCTTTCTCTAACTCTCTATATCTCTATATCCCCCTCATACGACTCAATTTGATATAACCAGAGATCCTCAATGTTTGATGGCATAAGAGCAAACAACTGTTCTGGCCTTCATTTTCCTGCACTAGAAATATATTCAAAGGGACAATGCGATACCTTAATTGTCCTCTTCTTTCAGACCTGAACATTCTATTTTTTCTGAATCTCCTTTAGATATGAGGCTGGCTCATCTAGTACCAAGTATCTCACCTCTTTCTGCTAGCAAGACTACAGTACTCACGTTTGTGGTTATTTTTCCTGTGGAAAGGGATAAGATATCGCTCTGCATTCTCCTCACCCTCTTCCTCAGCCAAGTGAGTATGGGTGTAGTGGTAGCTGAGACCGGGTCGGTTCTTGTATCTCTTGCCACAGACTGCAGAGGAAATTTAAATGATCACTACCTCATCTTAAAAATACCAGCAAGTACTACATGATTTGTATATAATGACCAGCCACTGTAATTACAGGCCAAAACCAGACCTATAGTGTAAAAGACTTTGGACAGCTGAAACCCTTCTATATTAAAACTAACCTAGTCCTGGGATCCCTGTGTGGTCATATTTAGCAATAAGCAGAGCACCTGGCTATGCAAATGGTCTACTGGCAGGTACACACAGATCAGAGGCAGTGGGGATGCTACGACCGCCACGGGATGCCAGAACAACTGTAGTCTTTTTTACTCTAGGTCAGGTTTTGGTCTACTTTAGAACAAACTAAAGTCAAGAATGAATTGAGGGCAATGTAACCTCCTCTCCCTTAAAATAGGTAGGAAGTCCGAAATCAGGCTTTAATACTCACATTTTCATAGAGACTAACTGCATCGACATCAACATGCACATCCCCAAGCATGGCAACACACAATTAAAGAGACCGGAACGCTGGGCCCCATCCAATCAGCGTTCTATACCATGCATATTAATGAGCACCACAGAACACTGAATGAAAGGAGAGTGGCAAACATCTGTGCAGTCACTTCCATCCGGGTATTCATATCTGCGCCAGACATATAGATAGGTCTGGTAGGGTGTACATACATCAGCCGAAGAGATGCCAAAAAATGCCATTCCCGACTGTACATGCCCCTGATGGGTAAGGCAGGAGACTTATAGACTCTAAGTCAGTGGTTGCTCCATTTCAGGTGAGGCACAGAAGTGGCAAGCATACCCGAAAAGTAATGTTGTTTGTTTTCAGACTCCCTACTTATTCTTACAAGTCAGAATGCCTTAGTAGGAAAGAACCTAGTCTATAGGTCCATCCTAAAACCCAAAAAATGTTCAGCATAAAGCAGATCAACCCCCGTTCGGCAACTAACGGGTGTTGGTCCGGGTCATGGTGCATTAAAACAGGCCTTAGAGGGGCATGCAGAATGCTGGAGCCCCCCCATTGCACATCACCCCCCCCCCTCCAGAATGCGAGAAATTCTTACTGCTTACTGGATGAAATGAAATGGAGCCCCGGGATTGGCCGCCAGGCGGTTGGGGCGCGTCTTTGGCCATTTGAGGGGCTCCCTTTTCCAGGCAAGGATCCAGGAACAGGTGAGGGTGCTTTGGGGGGTGATGTGTGTGTGGGCTTTAGCATTCTGGATGCTCCCCCCCGCCTGTTTTAATCCGCTGGGCCCCAAACCAACGCCTGTTAGACACCAAAAGGGTGTTGGTCCAATTTAGGTTGTGGATCAGGTGTGGTAGATTTGGAACCACATTAATTATATTTTAGCTGACTGTGAGCCCACTGCAGAGACATAGGCTCACATCCTTCACACAGTAACTAAACATGGAGTTGCTTGAAAAGTGACTGGAGTTACTGGAAAAGCAACAGGTGAAACAGGGACCAGAAAGGGGGTCACTGACACTGGAGCCCCATATTTTGGGCTGGTCACCACTCTTCATCCCACTCGAAGTCTAGTCACAGACAAAAGAACATTGCTTATCCCCCCCCCCCCCCACCCTCAAAATACAAAAATATATTTTTCATTTGAGTTGGGCTTTAAAATAGATAATTAGGTTAGGTTAGAGATTTTATGGGCTTAAAACATTCTAGCAAATTCTAGCAATCGTACATGGTTAAATTGTCATTAGACCAAATGAATCTGTATGTTCAGCTATTAAAGTGGACAGACACACATTCACTGGCTAACGGGTGTTGGTACGCTTTAAGTATGTCTTCCCTCCTTATTTTTACCAATAAAGAGGCCTGACTTCATTTGCATATTGATTAGGCTAAATAAAAGGCGTCAATCTCAGAATTGACAATTTGGAACAGGATGATCATTTCATCACTGTATTTGGCTACAGTAATGGGGAACAACCTGTAATGTAATAACAGGCAGGGGCGGATTGGGCATAAGGAACACAGGGGGAATTCCTGGTGGGCCACACTGATTTCATCCCATACCCAACCCTGCCACAGCATTTATGCCCCTACAATGCTAAAGTTTCAGCACCATCATGTGGCTCATCAGCTTGTGGGATGGCCAGAGCCAGTGCAGTCCCAGGCTGATTTATGGCCCCAATCCACCCCTGGTAACAGCTATTGCTATTCTTCTGATGTGTAGATGTTTAACTTGTCTAGTATGGGCCAGACAACACTATAACCATCTGCACTGTATGTGTCTGTGTGTATTTGCAGTTTTTATTCCCAATCCACTTACTGTCGCACACATATGGTTTGTCTCGGTCTTCCAGGGTTGAGAGATCTTGCCTCTTTTTTAAGCCCCCAATTCCACAGGCCTATGGAAACAAAATGCTGTTACTTTATGTAGTCTGTTACTGTTTGTCAAATTTTCCACATCTGTAAGTATATATTGAGTTACTCCTTGAGTATTGAGGAGTTGTGACCTCCATAGCTCTTCTAATAAGCTGCAGCCACAGTCTAAAACTCATAATTTTACTCACATTTTTTGTTGTGAGGCCTTCCTTTGGGGTATCAAATACTCTAACTATAGCCTCAAATCACTAAAAGTTGAAAAAAAATTCTCAAGGTAGCAAACAATTCAATTCATGAAAAAAAAGCATAAGAATGTCACTTTTAGTGAATCACCAGATAGGAAGACAATGAACGTCAATGGCACTTTTTACCACAGAGTAAAAGGAGTAAAAAGTTCAATACTTTTCTCAGGAGTAAAAATGTGCCATCAAGGCCTATATCTTTATTTAGGATGCAAAAATTAACAGTGTTTGAGACCCTTAGAGCAGGGGTGGAACTTGTAACAACAATGAGGGAGGTCAATAGATTATTTTACTGGATGTAAAGAATGTTTTCCCACCAAGTGGAAGTTCAGTCTTGATGTAATCCTGCCCTGGCCCCCTCACCTGGCGCTGAGACAGGATGTTAAAAAATAAAAAACAAAAAAATTACCACTCATAATCCAGCACATTTGCCCCAGGGTTTATGGCCCTGGGTATCCCCGCTCTGTGCACGCAACCAGTCACCCATTCACTTGGTTGGCATGCCACTCTGTGCACCTTCTGTGTGGCAGTTGCTCAGGCGCTGATGACAATCCGAGGCTGAACTGAAATATTTCAGTGAGCAGACAGGATTATTGTGAATGGGCATCCCCTGCTGCCCCGCACTCAAGCCCAGTCTATCAAAATGGCTGGGGAAAGTGTGCATACAACCAAGGATTCAGATATGCAGCCGCTCACGCTCCCCATTCTCAACAGAACTGCTTTGACGAATTACGTCAGTTCAGCAGGTGGCTCTGATTGGGCGAGAGCCCACGCATGCGCCACTGGACTGGGGAAAGGTGAGTGATTACCGGTGCCCTGGGGGACAGTGAAAAATGAACACTGTCTCCCTCCCTACGTAAGATTTTGGGGACTGAGACCAACTTGCATCCTCAAATTAGTTATTCTTTGTATGGGAAGAACATTGTTATGTCATGTAAAGACTGCTGGATGTCTTATGGTTTTTTGGTCAGGCCATAAAAGCACCAACCCCTCTACTTGTGCTTATTTGTTTGAGTTTGTTCTTTTTACTTGTATTGTACTGCAATAAAGAAAAAAGACAATTCTGTGAGTACTCACCTGTAGAATTGCTTTTGCCATGCATGGCACGGCCTGCTTCACGAAGTCATTACATCTGGGTATTCCGCCACAAGGTGGCGCAGTGCACTGCAGAAGAGTTGTGGCTCCTCCCGGTACCATATAAAAACTGAATCACCATACACTTATCCAGTGTTGACAAGCAGTTATTCAAGAAACCGGGAGATAATAAATGTAACAAGAAAAACCCCAACTAACTTGGAACAATCACCATACAGAGGCAACCAAGGACAACGATAACAAGGGTGAGGTGAAGCAGGCCGTGCCATGCATGGCAAAAGCAATTCTACAGGTGAGTACTCACAGAATTGTCTTTTTCCCATTGCATGGCATGGCCTGCTTCACAAAGTCATTAAATCTGGGACATCCAAAAGCAGTGTCCATAAAGTAGGGTGGGATCCCCAAAGAGTAACAACAGGCAATTTAAACCACTACCGCCTGAAGTACCTTGTAGCCAAAAGCAGCAACAGCTGAGGCCTTAACATAAACCTTGTAAAACTTGGAAAAAGTATGAACAGAAGACCAAGTTGCGGCATTACAAACTTGTTCAACAGAAGCTTGGTGCTGAAAGGCCCAAGACGCACCAATAGCACGAGTAGAATGAGCAGTAATCCTAAGGTTCCTTCCCTTTAGCAGAATAGGCCTGCTCCACCGCCTGACAGATCCACTTGCTGATAGTGGATTTAGCAGGAGGCAAACCCTTCCTAGGTCCAGCAGGAAGAACAAAAAAAGCGTCAGACTTCCTGAAAGACTCAGTAGCAACCAAATAAAACTTCAGAGCCCTGACAACATCCAAAGAGTGAAGGGACCGCTCCATGGAATTAGCAGGGTTAGGACACAAGGAAGGCAAAACAATGTCCTGATTGAGATGAAAAGCAGACACAACCTTAGGCAAGAAATCCGGCTTAAGCCGAAACACCACCTTATCCTGATGCCTCTCAAAATTAAGGAGGTTTGATGGAAAGCGCCGCCAGCTCAGAAACTCGCCTGACAGAAGTAATGGCCACCAAAAAGGCCACCTTTGGAGTCAGAATGGGCAAGGCAGCCCCACGGATAGGCTCAAAGGGAGGACCCTGCAGAGCAGACAACACCAGATTCAGGTCCCAAACTGGTAGCATAGGCTTATGTGGCGGACGCACATGAGTAACTCCCTGGAAAAAAGTCTTAACCAACCTGTGATTGGCAAAGGATCTTTGGAAAAAAATTGCCAGAGCTGACACCTGTCCCTTAAGGGTACTTAGTTGAAGGCCCGAATCCAAACCATGTTGCAAAAATTCCAGAATCCTGGGGATAGAAAACACCCGACAAGGAAAAGACCTGGACTCACACCAGGCAATGTAAGCATGCCAGATCCTGTAGTAGATAAAGGACGAAGACTTCTTCCTAGCCCTAATCATGGTATCAACAACAGAAGCCAGCAAACCCTTATCCCTCAAGATGGAGGTTTCAGCAGCCAAGCCGTTAAAGCCAGCATTTGTAAATTGGGATGGCACAGTTGTACCTGAGTGAGCTGTTCTGGATCCATGGGCAGGGCATACTGATCTACTGCCAACTGCATGACGTCTGCGAACCATACCCTCCTTGGCCAACAGGGGGCCACCAGAATGGCTGGTACCCCTTCCTGGGCTATCTTGCGCAGCACCCTGCCCAGCAGAGGGAACGGAGGGAACACATAGAGGAGCCGAAACTCCGTCCAAGGCATTGCTAGCGCATCCCTGGCGAAGGCCAGAGGGTCCTGTGACAGAGACAAACCTGGGAAGCTTGTGATTGTGGCGGGACGCACAGGGAGTGAAATACTCTGTTGCTGAGGGACCATTCCCCCAGCCGAGACGTTCCCCTGCTCAGGGAGTCTGCCTCCAGGTTCTCCACCCCCGGTATGTAAACCGCCGAGATGCAGGGGACATTCTCCTCCGCCCAAGACAGTATCAGGGACACTTCCTTGAAGGCTCGCTTGCTCCGAGTCCCTCCCTGATGATTGATGTAGGCAACCGCCGTCTGGTTGTCCGAGCGGATCTGAACAGCCCAACCCTGAAGGCGTGTGGACAGCTGAGACAGAACCAACCTGATCGCCCTCAGTTCCAGTACATTGATGGGAGCATGAGCCTCCTGGGGGCCCCACCGACCCTGGAACTTCAGAGACTTCCAAAAGCCCCCCCAACTGGTCAGACTGGCATCTGTGGTGACAGTCTCCCAGCACGGAGGCAGAAAGGTCCTTCCCTCTATAAGGTTCCCTGAGTCCAGCCACCATGAGAGGGACTGTCTGGCCAGGGGGGACAGAGCAAATTCCTGATCCAGGGACACAGGGTCCCGATCCCAAACTGACAAGAGGTGCAACTGAAGAGGTCTCATGTGAAACTGAGCAAAAGGGACCGCCTCGAAGCAGGACACCATCAGACCCACTAACTGCATCTCCTGCCAGATGGAGGGATGGGGACACAAGAGCAGAGTCCGTGCCTGCTTCTGCAGGCCCTCCACCTTCTGCTGAGGCAGGAATACCTTGACCTGAGAGGTATCCAGAGACATGCCCAGAAAGGACCTCACCAAAGACGGAGACAGTGAAGACTTGGGATAGTTGATCACCCAGCCGAAGGACTCGAGAGTGGAGGTCACCACCTGAGTATCCTTCTCGGCCTGATGAAGAGATTGAGATGCAATCAGAATGTTGTCCAGGTAAGGAAGGATGCGAATGTCCTGATTCCGCAGCAAAGCCATCACACCCGCCAGCACCTTGGTGAACACCTGAGGGGCCGAGGTGATACCGAACGGTAAAGCCACAAACTGGTAATGCTGATCCTCTAGAGTGAACCTGAGAAATCTCTGATGACCTGGAAAGATTGGCATGTGAAGGTAGGCATCCTTGATGTCCACTGAGGTCATGGTGTCGCCTGGGCGCAGGGTACTGACTGCCGAGCTTAGAGTCTCCATGCGAAAATGCTTGAACCTGACAAACTTGTTGAGACCCTTCAAGTCCAGGATGGGCCTCATGGACCCATCCTTTTTGGGGACCATGAACAGATTGGAGTAGAACCCTCGACCTCGTTTCTGGGGAGGCACCAGGCAAATGACTCCTGACTCCAACAGACGTTGAACCGCAAGGCGCAACCCCTGAGCTGACAGAGGGTTGTGAGACATCCGGGATCTGATGAATCTGGGGGGCGGCCAGGCTGCAAATTTTATCTTGTAACCGGAGGACACCACCTCCTGAATCCACCGGTCTGAGACGCGTAGCCTCCAGACATGAGCAAAGAGCCGAAGCCATCCCCCCACCTGAATGAGTGAGGGCGCCTCCTCATGCCTGAGGGGGCTTGGGGGAAGGTTTGGGCTTGGGGCCCCATGATAGACCGGGATGACCACGGGATCTGCCACGGCCCCAAGAATCCCTGCGTGTACCCGAGAATAGGGAGCCACGACCTCCTCTGGAGCACGAAAAGAGGGGAGGGAAGAGGAGGACCCCCGAAAGGGCTGAGGCTGCCTCCTCCGTTGAGGGGAGCCCAGTGAGAGCCTTCTTAGCGGCAGCATCAGCTGCCCACTGACGCAGCCAAACAGAGCGACGCATAGCCACCAAAAGGTCAGAGGTCCTACTACACATCCGTACCGCATCATCCATGGCAGTAAGGACAAAGGCAACAAAATCAGAGCAAAGCAAAAGGGACCTATAATCCTCCCCCTGTTGCCAGCCGTAGCGCCTTCCAGGAGACGCTTGAGCTGTCTTTTAAGGGCAATAGCTGTAATGGCAGCAGCGCAGACCGGACGCAGCCCAGGCCCCACACACGCAAAAGCATGGCAGGCCAGCTGATCCATGCACCGGTCCTCGCTGTCCCGCAGTGTAGTAGTGTCAGGTGAAGGCATGACCGAGGTGTTGGACAGCCCGAGCACGGGAGCATCCACCTCAGGGGGACACGACAATCGCTTGACCAGGTCGGCAGGAAAGGGATACCTCCTATTCCACCCCTTGGGCACTGCGGGCAATCTACTAAGACGTTCCCACTCCTTGAGCACCATATTAGTGAAATGGCTCTGCTCAGGGAACTCCAGGCGCTGTTTGTCAGGACGAAAGAGCTCACCCTGCTTCCTCTTAGCCACCTAAGGAGGGACAATGTGCAAGACTTCAAAAATGTGAGCTAACAGGAGGCTATCAGTGTCCTCAGGGAACCATGAGTCTTCCCCAGACGCAGACCCAGGGTCACCACCGTAACCCTCCTGCTGGTCCCCAGAGGAGTCAGAGTCCTGAAAGAGCTCCCCCTCCTCTAGGGGGTAAAGGCCAACAAAAGTATCAGGTCCCTCATCCTCCTCAGGAAAGAGGGATGTCACGGGAGCTAGGTGCCGCTTCTTGCCAAAGGCCTTACGTGGAACAGGCCTGGCAAGTGTCCTTTCAATACTGGTCACACGCAGTGCCAAATCAGACTGTGACCCCCCCCGCTAGTATCCCCTCACTAGGGGCTAAATGCAGGCGTAGGTGATGGTGATGCCGAAGGAGGCGCAGAGCTGGGAAGCGAAGCGGGCAGCCCAGCCTGGAGAGCAAGGACACTTTGGGCGCATGGCACGCACACCCTGACACTGTCACTCACAGGGGACACCCCACACATGGCACACAGCCGGGATTGCCCTGAAGGACCCCCAAGCACGCTATCCCCAGAAGCCTCCATATGGTGATTAACACAGGCACAATAGGCCAGCACAGGGTAAAGGCTAGCAAGAGCCACCCGGGATGCCCCCAGAAGCCAGTAAGGGAAGATGAGGGATGGTAAGGGATACGAAACCACAACCCACAGTTGTCCCACCTGAAAGACATAAATAAAAAATAAATAAAAAAAATAAATATCCCGCAGCGCATGCCCAAAAGAAACCAAAAAAACCCTCGAAGGGGACTCACGGACCAAGTAGGATAAGGGCACCAACCGTCAGACCACAGGAGGAAGCGTCAAGCAGACCGGGAGCACTGCCGCAGCTCCGGGATGAGAAGGGCCCCAACGCGCAGCATAAGCAAAACGGCGCCGGCAGAGGAACCTTGGGGGCGGGCCGCGGGAGGACAACGCGATAATCCACCGGCCCTGCCCCCCCCCCCCCGAAGAGCGCGAAAACGGTGCTCACGTGACCTCGCCGGCGTCATCACAGTAGAGAAAAAACGCCTCACAAGGCGGCGAAAAACAGTTAAAACACAGTTAAAAATATGTGAATACACAGCCAAAGCACCCTCGCCGCTACCACCCGCCCCCCCTCTCCCCCGAGCACACTACGGGGAGGAAGCGAGGAAAGCAAGCGAGCCCCCATGCCAGCTGGGGGGGGGGGGGGCAAAACGCCAGAACAAATAAACAGTCCCCAAAAACACTCACCCCCTCAGAAGTTAGGACAGGAACTCCGCATCCTTAACAGGCTCACCATAAAGCCTATGGCCGGCTACCCTTTGTGGTACAGGGTCTGCGGCTTGGAGCAGCGCTCCTCAAGCACTTGTGACCCTAGTGCTCCTCTACCCTCACCCGATCCGTCAGCCGAGGCTGGGAGGCACCGAGGGTCTGGAAACGGGTGGAAATAGTCATGCAGGGCCGCAGGCTTGTTTGCCCTGCTCACGTGCGCAATATAGAGAGCCATCTTCTATCTTCGCAGACTTACTGCAGAGGAAAAACTGGGATAATTCTATGGTGATTCCGTTTTTATATGGTACCGGGAGGAGCCACAACTCTTCTGCAGTGCACTGCGCCACCTTGTGGCGGAATACCCAGATGTAATGACTTCGTGAAGCAGGCCGTGCCATGCAATGGGAAAAAAGATGTGACTGGGTTGCAAAGTGGTCAGAGGTCTCCTTTTAACCCATATTAGGCTCCTTCTTGCATGGTCACATACATTCGGTGGATGGTCTGTTTGTGGTATATTTACAGTGGTGCCATTGTCACCCCATCTTTTAAACAATTATTGGAAATTAGAAAGCATCTTTAGAAACTTGCCAATAGCCATTTATGCACCCCCCCCCCTCTCAATTTGTGCCCTTCTCCATCTCCATGCTGTAGACTATGCGGAAATACCAATTTATCAGTTGGACATTCCAGATGCTTCCCTTTGGAGTTTATTCATCAAGCGCAATACCACATTTATGAAGGCGATTCTGGTGAGTGACTCTAACAGCGCCATGTAGCGTACGATTCATCATTACAGGCAGCTCAGCGTAAAGCGTCGGCGCTCTAGTTTCCAGAGCGCCAGGTATTACCTGTCGTTACCTGTCGCTCTCCCATACTTTTTAATGGACGTTCCTTTTCTTCTGTTTAAACTGGGTTTTTTTGTTTTTAATTTTATTTTCTCTCAAATAATTGCGTCACCTCTCCTGGCCTAGAAAGAGTAATTTTTGAAAACTTTTTTGATTTTTTATATTTTTATGCAGAATTGTCATTACAGGTCTGGCATTAAAGTATTAATGTCACAATGTTACAACAATGTAATTCCATGTGTTTTCACTTTGTTACTGGTGGATATGTGTTCAAAAACAGACTTTAATCACACAGCGTCTGCCACTCTATGCTATAGTGACCAGCTTTAGAGCGCCTACGCTCTGCGTGTCTGTTTTTTTGTTGAATGTGATGTGAGTTGCTGAGAGTCGGACTGAGCTGGCACTACCTTTCGCTCCCTGCAATGCTGTACTGGTGTTAGAACGCCCAACATACATCTCATTCATCAATGCCGGCCAGGTTACTAGAGCGACTGAGGCGCTAAATTACAGTGCCCGTTCCACGATCACAGCGTCTACTAGCGGTCGCTCTTAGCTCCTCTGTACAGATGCTCATCTGCCGATAGCTGGCGCTAGTAATGAATCAGCCTGGGGAGTAATTCTGCCACATTGTCTGTTCGGGAATTGGGGGCGATTCTGCACGCTGCCTATTATAGGGGATTGGAGGGGGCATTATGAACATTGCCTATTATAGGGGACTCTGCTACACTGCATGTAGGGATTTGGGGGATTATGCACATTGCCTATTATAGGGGATAGGGGAGATTCTGCTACAATGCATGTAAGGATTGGGGGGTCTGCACACTGTCTATTATAGGGGATTGGGGGGATTCTGCCACACTGCCTATTATAGGGGATTGGGAGGATTCTGCACACTGCCTGTTATAAGAGATTGGGGAGATTAGCAAGACTGCCTGTTATAGAGGGATGCGGTAGGGTTCTTTATGTTATTAGGTTCCTGGAGGGGAGGGATTTTAACACATTATTTGTTTCAAAATATTTTCTTTCTTATTTTTCTCCTTGGGTGCGTCTTATAGTACAAAAATACAGTATGATTAAGGCATCACATTCACTGTAATTCTATGTACTTTGACAATAATACTGTATATGAGTAAAAACTTCCAAGGATGTGAATACTGCACACACACTGTATATAAAACTGAAATCTGCCAGTCAAACAGCACTGCTGACAAGAAGCAAAGACAATAAAAAAAAAATATGAAACTACTGACATATAAAATATTCCTTTGTTTCTCTTTACAATACATGTTCTGGTGACCTACCTTCCCCTTTGCTCTGTTTTTTCGTTTTGGGGTGTCATCTTCCATGTCATCAGCATCTAGTTCATGGGGCAAATCTCCAACTTGTGTCTTCTGGAAACACATGAATCAACAAAGGAGATGTATTGTGAAATTGCTAAATATTCGACATCTGTATGAACATCCTGGACAGTGAGAGGAGGAGTTACTTATACCCCTAACTGAAAAGAAATACATCCCACAAAACTTGTGGTTTTCTTCTCATAAGATTCAGGAGTGACGAGTTTTTGAGTGTACCATTCCACTTTTACTGGGGTAATCTGCTCCATTTCAATGCCTGTCTCCTGGGCCAGCCTGTGGGAAGCAGCAACAATAACCTCTCTAAATATCTATCCAGAGAACTGCATGCTGGGTAAAAGCATCTACACAAATTAGAAGAATTGCAATAGCAGTACGCTGTTATTGTAGTCCAGGCTGCCTCAGGAGAAAGGCCATTAGAGTTGAGCAGATGTCCCCTGTAAAAGGATAATGATATGCCCCCCCCCCCAGATTCTTCTTCCTTCCATTAAAAGAACAAAACATGCTTGGCTGGAGTTTCTTTTGATACAGGAAGTACCGGTAATCCTTCCTCTTGCTATCTGGCATATTTATTATTGGACCATTTTTTCTGCAAAAGTGCTCCTTAAACACATATCAGTGTTGATTCTGACTGCCTTAGAAATATTTATCCTATTGCATAAGTGCAGCATCAACATGTCTCATCGATTTATTCCTTATATAGATGTTACAGTAAGTGTCACTAAATTTGAACTTGTGAAGGAAAGGTTGGTTGATGAATGAACACCTCCTTGTAATACACCCTCATTTTTTATTGTATTAGGGTCAGGGTTGTATTAGAATCCTTTTTTCATAAGCAAAAATTTTGTGTAGCACAAGCAGGCTGCCTATCACCAAAATATCAGAACTCCACATGCTTGTTCTACCTTAGTGGATATTTGACCGTGAAAGCTGAATTCCATATTTAAAGATAAAATTAATGGCTAAATGTCTCCTTACCCATTATACTTAATGTGGACCAACACCCAGGATTTTCACTATCCTGGGTGTTGTTCCACTTCCACGGGGCAACCCCCAAAAAACTCACCTCACCGCCGACGGACAAGCGACGGACATGCTGAGGACGCTGGAGGCGTCTCTCGCGCGTCCCTCTTACAGGGAGCGCACCCACGCCGGCCATTCACAAACGGACGGCGCGGTTGGGCGCCCTGCTAGCGGGACGCGCGAGAGGTGGCGGCCTGCGCATGCGCCATTGGAACGGGGAGAGGGTAAGGTTTGTGGGCATCTGGGGGGGTTTCACACAGCGGGGCATCCCGATTTCGGATGCCCCGCGGGGAGGGAGCTGATCGGCATTCCCGGGCGTGGGTGTTGGTCCACTTTAAGAGTCACATTGCTCAATTCACTGTGTGCAATAAAACAGTTTTGTCAGCAGGTCCATGACCTGCCAGCTCCAGTGTCGGCCATGATGGACTATGCAAAGAAAATCTGGCATACTCCGATTTGGACAATACAAGGCGCCACAATTTGAGCACCATCAACAGCCTTGAAGCTTATCCTAATTTCTGCACCATAAGACTCACTTATCTTGCCTCAAAAGCTGGGTAAATGTATGTGTGTCTTATGCAGCGGATAAAAACCTGGCAAAAACTTACATTGCATGCGCTCCCGCAGCTTCTGCGGCAGTCCTGGCTTCCTCCCTTTGTTTCGGTGGGAGGGCATGGCCTATGTTTGTGGACGTGGCCTATGAACAGCCAGCATCCAAACACAGAATCAGCTCGGTAAATACACACATATTTTAGCACAACATTTAGTTCAGAATACTTTTCTTTTTATTTTACTCCTCTACACCCTGGATGTGCCTTATGTTTAGGTGCATCTTATGGAGCAAAAAATATAGTACATCAGTACTGTAACTTGAAAATTCTATAAAACATTTCAGTTCTAATATTTCCCCGAAAAATCATCAGATCCCAGGATAGGGCATGCTCACAGGTAAGATAGATTGTTTTTTATTGAGGCAATTATATTTTTTTCAAAGTTTGGGAATAACAGAAACGTATGGGTTATGCAGAACAATTTGGTAAATTCTTTAGCCTAGCTCATACGGGGCTGTTTTTTCCAAACTTAAAAAAATATAATTTATACAGGACAATATTCTCTTCTCTCTCTCCTATAGTTATATATATTGGGCATTAAGGAGACCTGCTCCTGATTTACTCATCTCCTGTATCTATCCAATAGTCACGTTTTGATGACCTCTTACCATTTGAAGGAACATACCAATATCACTTGAAAGTAGGAGAAATGTTTATGATTAACCGCTAATGGGAATGATGAGAATGATTAATGAATATTTGTATGTATGTAATATTTTCATATTAGCAGGAGATCCCCTGACAAAGTCCACAGGTGTATTGCGTAGGGATACGAAGCAACCAGTTGACTCCCCTAAAACAACTTCTAAAGATCTTGAAGGACACTTAAACTGGACCAACAGCCTAGCACAGTTGGAAAAGAAAGGAAGCGGCCATTTTGGATCTTCCTCTCCCAGCATCTAAACCATGCTGCTGTCCTGGATTCAACTGACATAACTGACAATGCACAGTAACAGGAAATGCAAATGCATGAGCCGCCATCTTGTTTTTAAAATTTACCACAGCAAGAGTTAGAAAATGGTAAATTAATTTTTATGTGCAGCAATCTAAATTGCCCTGGGGAGGGATGCATATGAGCACTGATTGTTGTGTTGGTCTGGTTTAAGTAATTTTTGACTGTTGGTCCACTTTAAATACAAAGTCCAATTTGGGGTCTTTTGTGTTTTTTAATCATGTCTTTACATGTTCTGTGTATGGCCTATCAATGGATCACTTGTGAAATATGCAGCCTATGATAAAACAGGCGCTTTGATTATTTGAGATATTTATAAAGCATTCCCAAACCACTAAAAAGGGTGATACTTTTTGGGATTAGTTAATTACAAAATAAGAAATAGTCAAACAATGGTTGTGCTTACCTGGCAATCACTAACTATCTCCTCTTCTTTGAGTTCAAGTTTCTTATCCACCGTCTCTGCACACAATAAAGCTTCTAAGACTGGGCCCTCGGGCAAACTGCTCTCCTTCTTCATAGGCACTTCATAGTCTGAGACAAAATAGAATAACTAAGTTCAACATTCTGGGCTTTCCAAGAGTCAACGTAAGTGACAATATTTTTGTGCAACACAAAACCTAGTGGAGCATTTAATGAGACACTCTAAACTTAAAATGTGTTATATTGTTTGCCACTAAGTGTACAATGCTTCCTTTTCCCTGCAGCAAATCTATGGTGTTACATAGATGTGTTGTCAATATGTGTCAGTGTCTTTCATACAGAAGCGTTTTAAGGCTCAAGGCTTGAGATTCCAGACTGTTATTCTTAAAGAAGTCTAATTGTTTTAGCCATCTGAAAATCCCTCTGTCCTTCGGGAATTGACGCCTCTGTTCGAAAGTGGACTAACAAACTTCCCTGCAACCTTTTCCAGGGTATGCAAAATCAGAGCATTCTAGTAAGGCCAAAAATGAGACTATCATTCATTAAGGGTTCTTGAAGCAATTCTCAAGGCATTTCCTAACTTACAGTTTGTATTGTCTAATTAGTGACCCAAATCGCACAAGATATCATGTGAGTTATAAGACACCTGCATCTGGAAAAATTAACAGACCCTGTAAAGTCCTAATATTGCTACTGACAAGCTAAAGGCAAAAGGGGACCCATTGGAAAAGGAGGTAGGAGCAGCAGGACGAGGCGATCGATCTAAGAGGTCGATTCATTAATAGCGGCAGGTAGCGACAGTTGAGCGACTGTAGCGGCATTTTCAGAGCGCCCGCTAGTAGTCACTGTGTTTGGCCGTTGTTCGGTAGTTGATAGCGACTCAGTCGGTTTGCCGTAATGTTGAATATTGGGTGAGGAGTCGCTATTTGACAGGTTCCGCGCTGTATGGGAGCGCATGATAGCGACCGGCCCTAGCGACCGGCTCCCACCATATTCATTAAAAAATCACGCTCAAAAAATTATCGCGCTGTAAAATACATGTTTAAACCCCAGAGTGCTGGCGGCGATGGGTTAAAAGTAGTTTTTTAACCCCCAAACAACCATATTTTTGGAAACCAAAAAAAACAAGTTTTTAAAATAATTTTGTAATATGAATACAGACCTGTAATTCTGTACAATTTTTTTTTTTTTTTCCTGTTCAAGGTCGGACGCTGGCGCTGTGGGCTGAGGCTGGAATAATTATGAATGAGTGGCTATCTGGCGCTATCTCAGTCGCTAAGCAGGATTGGCTTGATAAATGTGTGATTGTGGTGGGGAGCCGGCGTTCTCGTGGCGGGGCCCGTCATTACCGGCCGCTCACCAGTCGCTATTCCATCATAAATAAGGGCCTTAGTGTAGGTCTGCAGTTTTTCTGGTATTTTTAGGGCATATATGGCCATTGCATGCTTGCACACACATAGGGTATTTTTACTTCTTCCTCTGGATTTAACCCATCTGTGCAGTGAGACAAACACAAGCAGTGAGGGCATACATGCATGAAGCGGAGGGCTGCCTAAATCCATAGCAAAGAGTTGCCCTCCCCCAACCTTTGCAGATTAACAGCTTCCTTTGTTTTGAGAAGGCTTATAACAAGATTTTGGCTAATGGGGAACTGTCTGTACATTCATCCAAAAAAGAGTATTTTTTAAGCATTTTCAAAAATTAAGCACAATGTCAGTATGAATATTGCTTTCAGGGCAGGCGTCAGCACTAGGCATATCCGGGCAGATGCCGGGGCCCCAGCACCTTGAGAGGGCCCACCTCATTCCCTATACCCTGGGCAGCACCTATGCTGGACACATGGCCTTGCAGTAACCAGGACTAAAGACTGTCAGGCAGGGGCAGATTGGCCACTGGGAGAGACTTCCTTTCTGTCAGTCCTTCTATACGTTGTTTCTTTTCTTCTATTCTTTTTCATTCATTGTTTCTTCCATGTATTTTGTGTTTCTTTGTTTCATTTGTTTGTTCTGCTATTCCTTTTTTCTCGCTTTTTTCACATCCTTTTTTCTTTCCTATTTTTTTTCTGTCAGTCTTTCTTTACTTTCTTTCCTTCTATCTCTTCTGTTTTTTGTCTCCCATTGCTACTCCCTGTCTTTCCTGCTTTTTTCTGTCATTCTTTTTATTCTTTAATTGTTTCTGTCATTCATTCTACGCTTTTGTTATTTTAGTTTATTTCCATTTTTTAAAAATATTTTATATTCATATATGCAACTTTTATTGTCACGTATAGAGTACCATACCACACCGGCAAGGGGCTCACTGAGACTCAATCGCCCAGGGGCCTGCATAAACCTGGAAGCGTCCCTGATTGCTTTGTTATCTCAACACAAAGTTCAATGATAAATGCACTGATTGCAATGGATAATATCGATAACTTGGCTTCCTGACCACCGAAAACTGGTCCTGGATGACTTGAAGAAAAAACTGAACCAAAAAAACATTTGTTGTAGACATTGAAAATGGATTGAAAATGGATCTTAGACCAACCATAGCACATAGAGAACCAAGCAGTATGGTGTGATGCCCAATCATACCTCGGGGACACCTATCTTCTTTGTGAGTTTACACCCCCCAATCTCCGCAGCTAGCTTCACCTAAATGCCTCACTGGACACGGTTGCCCCCAGGACTTATTAGCTCAAAGGATGTAAACTCACAGGGGTGAAGATGGATGAACCGAAGGTAAGACTGTGCGTAATCGGGTAGCCAAGGTAAATACAGAATCCAAGGGAAAAAACAGGTAAGGTCAAAGGTCACGCCAAGGGTCAAACCAGGAGATCAGAGAGCTTTGCTGCATCAGGGATTAGATGGGTTCGTAGTCGTAGTTCAGGCTGTAGTCGGTACAGGCAGCAGTCAGGATAACAGGCTAGCAAGGTCAGCAACAGATGATCAACACGGGAATCTCAGGATAAATCATACCTAGCTGAACTCTATCACGGGCAATGACATTATGGCCAGGAATTCATTTATAGAGCATGAATGCAGGGGATTGATCGAAAAGGACTTGATTGCTTAATTCTATCTTTTAGGGCATTTCACCCAGAACAACATCTGGGCTCATTGGTTCCTAAAACTAACCTCTGGTGGCTGCGCTGATTGCTTCACCGCCGGAGGGCATAAGAGATGTGTACGCGCGAGTAAGTGCATGGTGACAGCTACCATCTGAATCTGCATAGATTTAGGGTAATTCCAAACATTTTTCAGGGTCTACACCCAAACACAATTGCAGTCAGACTGTTTATAACCCTATATATACACTACGGTTGGAGAAAACCTTAATTTGTCAAGTTATTTTGGCATTAAATGGATATTTCAGGCAAAAGGTTAAAGAGTAAACAGCATCTTACCTTGCCAAGCATTGCTCCAGTGCTGTGTCTCCTCTCAGCTCAGTGCCCTGAATGAGGAAATATACTTCTTTGTCTGCCCCTCTAGCGCCGCCCTGCTGATGTGGGCCACCAATACTAGCTTGAGGAGCAAGTCTAGACTACACCCCCTGTGTACTGACGGCTTGAATGGCACTCTCAGAGCTGCTCCCCAACCAGCCCCCTCCTAGAAAGTACTCCCAGCACTGCCCCAGCCATTATGCTGATTGTTATGCAGCATCACAGCAGGGCCAAGCCCACATGCTTCAGAAGAGAAATCAAGTGGGAAAACTGTAAACCTTGATATCAGGCAATATATTCACCGATTAAAAAATGGAAAAACGTTTAGGACAGTGCCAAACATAGCCCAACACAACAGTGTGACAATTGCCTTTGCCCGCTGTGTTACTCTAATACAGTAGTAGAGCAGTGCAGCAAATAATGTGAAATAATTCAAAGGATCAAAAGTAAGTAAAACATTTAAATAATATGAATTCTTAACCTCAGACACAATAGCTTCAATTTCTGATTTTATATAAGAGCTTTTTTTAAGGGATTCTAACTTTATTACAACACCCTGTCCAGCTTTGCTCTTCTGGATGGAGCACATTGCTATAGTAATTGCTTGAAAAAGGCAATTAAAAATAACAGAAAAGGGCAAATGTAAAAATACAGACAACTATAATCCTTAGAACTGTAGGTCAGTCCTTCAGAGCAGTTGCCAAAAAGCCAAGGTGGCAGCCAGTACAGTTTGCTATACCGTCAAAAGGCACTTGGAAACAGAAGGAAACTTTGACAAGAAAAGGGCTCCAAACTTAAATCCTATTGAGCTTGCTTAGGATGAACTGGACAGAAGGATGAGAGCTAAGCAACCTACAAGTGCAGCACATTGACATTTGCTTGTAAAAAGAATGCCTCGATTGGGTAAAGTGTTATATCAACTGGAGGTATCTAATTTAAGGAATAAGAAATATAGATTTAATTTGTTAAATTGGTCCATTATTTTTTTGGATTTAACTTTTTTGGTTTTAACTTAAACTATTTATTTTCCTAAAGTGGACCAATACACTATACCGAGTTATGATCCACCCCCCCAGGGATCTCGATTTGGGACGCCCCGCTGTGTGAAATCCCCCAGTTCGCCCGTTTTTTATCCTTTATCAGGAGCCCACGGCCACTGGAGAAGCTTAAAGCGGAACTTTATCATGATTTATTGAAAAGCCCAAACCCTTAAAAAACTATTCCCCAGCATCTAAAGTTAATATATTTTAAGTTTTTAGTCACTTACCGTATATACTCGAGTATAAGCCGAGTTTTTCAGCCCACTTTTTGGGCTGAAAAAAGCCGCCTCGGCTTATACTCGAGTCAGTGTGTTGTGGAGCAGGCGGCGCCCCCCCGAAGGCACCAGTGACTGGGAGCGCAGGAGCGGCTGTGTCGGCCACGTGCGTCCCCGAGGTGAGGTGCGGGCGGCTGCGGATCTGCAGCACTGCTCCGGACCGCGGCGGTGAATCGAGGCGGAGGAGCGGGGAGGAGGCGGCTGTCCCCGGCGGGCGGCGAAGTGCGGGCGGCTGAAGACCCGGACGGCGGCGGTGAATCGAGGCGGAGGAGCGGGGAGGAGGCGGCTGTCCCCGGCGGGCAGCGAAGGGCGGGCGGCTGAAGACCCGGGCGGCGGCGGTGAGTTGGAGTGGAGGAGCGGGGGGGAGGCGGCTGTCCCCGGCGGGCGTACACTAGTGTGGTTACTTTGTGTGCCGCACATTTGCATAGATGGGTTGAAAGTGGGGCACAAAATACTTTGTATGCGTCTGCATAAACTGGTCATATGAGCACATTATTATTAGCTTAGATTAAAGGTGCAACTACAGTCCTGTCCTGTGACCCACCCAACTCTCCCATCCATGCCTCTGCCCTGATTTGTGAAAGCAGAGAGCTTCCAGGGTCTGCAGAGATTGTGGGGAAATTAAAAGTCACCCCAACATAGCTGCTGCTGCAGTGATTGGGTGACTAACAGTCACCCACAATCCTATTCCCCGCAACTGCGGCTTCCTGTGCCCCCCCCCCCCCCCCTTTGTAGTAGTCATGCAGGGGGCTTGTGTGAAGAAGATGCTGCTGCAGGGCAGATAGAGAGGCTGCTTTAACTAAAGCAATCATTAGGGCTAGAATATCTCTCATCCTGTCATCAAGCTCTGCTAAGACATGGGTGAGGAAAATGCTGCTTCCTGATTGGGCACGCTCCTGTGAATTGCCTGGCTGACAGTGCGGGGGGAACAGGGTGCCCTCGGCTTATACTCGAGTCAATAACTTTTTCCAGTTTTTTGTGGTAAAATTAGGTGCTTATATTCGGGTCGGCCTATACTCGAGTATATACGGTACTTATTATTCTTTCTCCCACTGGGCTGTAACTCTGTTCAGGACTTTAGGATACGGGGGCGGCCATCTTGACTCAGAAGCATCACATTTACTGAGGAGAGGATAGTGGGGTGTGGGTTATAGCTGTGCTTTGCTCAGACAGAGCAGAGCTGGGGTCAGAAAAAGGTCAGCAATCCCAGAATGCAGAGCAGCACAGTCAGAAGGCACTTGCAGGCTGCCTGATGTTCCATGAGCCGCCATCTTGGATGTTTAAAAGCGCAGAAAATGCAGTAGATGCAGGTAGGATGATTTTTAATGTGCGCAATCTGTATGTACAGGGTGTGGGAAACATATAAGATAGACTCTTATTCAGAGTGAAGGACCACTTGAATAGAATCCTAGTCGTGTGCACGATTGGCACACGTCATCACTTGCATCCTTCGGCTGTGCGCGGTCACGCACAGCCAACCAGTTATGGCAGGCATGGCTGCACACAATGGGAAAGGAATACAAGTGATGCTGCCGCCTGCCGCGCATGCGCAGTGGGCCTGTAATAAAGGTAAGAAAATCATGCTAACAACAGGGTTTTACACAGCCGGGCATTCCAGTTCAGGGTGCCCCGGGGACAGGTCTCATAGACTTCAGGGCCGATTTTGGTCTACTTTATATATTCCTTCTATTCTTAACTATTTCTCCTATGCTTTAATTTCAAAGTGCATTTGCAACATTAACCATTTCCTTCTATTCTTAACTATTTTTTTACTTTAATTTCAAAGTGCATTTTCAATATTAAACTGTGTTAATATCAATCTAAACTGGAAAAATTGGGGTGTTCTAAAAAATTGTGTGTGTGTGTGCAATGGAAAGTCTTGGTCTAGAGTTAACAAAAAGAATCACAGCTTAGTATAAAGTCCGCTGCATATCCTACTCCATTTCTTAACCCACATCTGAGAAAATTGAGGAAAGGGTGCAACAGAAGAAATAGCTCGGTATTACACTTTCCAGCGGTCTGGGCTCATGACAAAAGCTGGATGTCCATCAAATCACAGTGCAACAAAAAGAGCTAATAAGGTCTATACTGCTAGAGCTCCTATCTGTGTCCTGGCACAATGCAGGACTTCCTCCCTCCTTCAGTATTACAGAAAGTGAGCAGGGAGATCCATTAGCTGTCATTAGCACAGTTAAAGCCATAAAAAGACACTTCTGTATCGCAATTAGCCATAAAAAGCCAATCAGGGTGTAGGCGGCAAGTAATCACCATTAGGGGAGGGAGAGAGGGGCTCCTTCTCAGGCTTGTAAGGGATTTTCTGCCTTCGGTGACAGCAGTCGACCCCAGACACGCAACACATTCTGCTCAGACCCGGCGACACCAATACAAATTCCTTCTATGACCTTATCACTTATTAACTACTCAGTGCTATAAATACGTAGACTGACCATGCAGAAAAAGCCCCTAGGCCTGTTCTGCAAATGAGCAGACATTTCTTGAGCTACCCCGCCAATTTTATGGCATTAGGTTATGGGTAAAGGAGGCATGCATGTTTTGTAGATCCCCCCACCCCATTGCTCCTTCATATATGCCTCGAACCCGCAGTCTGGAGGAGTGGGTGGGCCTGGTAGGTGGGGTAAGCCTGGGGCTCTCTCACCTTGGCCTCACGGGGGAGATCTGCGAGGACATTGGTATCCGAATCACCCCCGCTGGCACTAAGTGATATATGATGTATGCAAATATCTGAATGTACCACTGGCGCCATGTGATTCTAGTCCATGTGTATTCTTGTGATTGCTTGTATTCCCGCAATGGTAAGGCGGTATGTGCTGTACTGTTATAAATTTCTTGAGAAATAAAGAATGATAAAAAAAATGTACATATAGTGCAGGTGACTGCTGAGGGGGGGTCATGCTATATATTTGGTGCAGCCAGTGTGACTTGCAGTGTGTATTGCGGTGTGGATTGCAACCTGCATCCTGGTGAGTTCTTTAGCGATAAAACACAAGAAGTCTTTGGCCCTTATTTAACAAGGGATAGCGCCAGGTAGCGAATGGTGAGCGAACGGTAATGACGGTCACCGCCACGAGTACGCCGGCTCCCCTCCGCAATCACACATTTATCAAGCCGATCCTGCTTAGTGACTGACAGAGCGCCAGATAGCGAATCATTCATCATTATTCCAGCCTCACCCCACAGCGCCAGCGAGCGACCTTGAACAGCGACAGGTATGACCTCTCGCTACCTGGCGCTCTCCAATGCATTTCAATGGAGCAATCTTTAAATATTCATAATTAATTGCTATTAATGTTTTTTTTTTTTTTTTTTTTTTTTTAAATGTCAAAAATTCTGTGACCACTTCTGCCATGTTAGATATTTTTTTTAAGGTTAAAAAAAAAATAAAAAAAAATTTGTGCAGAATTGATATTACAGGTCTGATATTAATGTATTCATATTACAAAATGTTTTGAAAAACATGTTTTTTTTTTTCAAAAAATATGGTTGTTTGGGGGTTAAAAAACTACTTTTAACCCATCGCCGCCAGCGCTCTGGGGTTTAAACATGCATTTCACAGCGCGAGAATTTTTTGAGCGTGATTTGTTAATGAATATGCTGGGAGCCGTTCGCTATGGCCATTCGCTGTCATGCGCTCCCATACAGCGCGGAACCTGTCAAACAGCGACTCCTAACCCCGTATTCAACATTACCGCACACCGACTGAGTCGCTGTCAACAGCCGAACAACGGCCAAGCACAGCGAATACTAGCGTGCGCTGTGAAAATAACGCTACTGTCGCTCATCTGTCGCTACCTGGCGCTATTAATGAATCGGCCTCTTAGTCCCACAATTCCCCCCAATTTTGACAGTTTAGTTACATTAATTATCCAGTGATGTAAGGATATATTTTTAAAATTTGGAAATAACAGCACCCTATGGGCTATGCTAAAGATTTCACCATTTTTTTCTGCATTGCCCATAGGGTTCTGTTGTTTTGTTTCCAGACATCTTTACCTGATGGGTAGAATGATGGACCTCACCTTTAAAAATGCTTGATCACAGGTACAGATCATTTTTGGGGAAAAAAGGTTGAAAATACATTTTTTGCACGTTTTTGTGCCTAAACGCTAAAAGCTTACAGAGATGCAGGTTGCAATCCACACCGCAAGTCACATTGGCTTCACCAAATATTTAGCATGACCCCCATTGTAGCCGTGTAGTCTAGACATCCGCTTTTAAGACTTGAGCTTGAAACAGCTGTAACATTTAAGGGTTAAAGCGGAACAAAACCCCTTGAATCAGTATACTTGCCTAAAAATATATAATGAAAATAGGGCCTGTTTTATATTTTATTTCACAATAAGGTTAAAGTAAGTTAAAATATTATAAATAGTGTGTAAAGAGAGAGAAATGCTTGGCACCGGATCCAGGACGTGGGATTCACCCTCTCCCCTCCCTCCCTCCCTATCTCTTTACCCAGCCCCCCTACCCTCATATCTTCCCCCTTCACCTCCCCCGCTGCCCCCCCAGAACATTTTCTTGAAGAACAAGGGAAAAAAAAAGGGTACTGCCGGGAAGGAGGCGACATGGAGGGGACGGCCGAGAGGAGATGGGAAGTGCTTGGATAGGAAGGGAATGCTTAGAGGAAGTGTATCGGGATCCTGATGGTGAAGCAGCAGAAACGCAAGAGACTTTCCCCTAAGCTGTATTTAAGTGTACGCTATGATGTTTTGATGAGGTGTTTTGTGACCTTTTCTATGTACCCTCTCGACCCGGTCAGCATCAATAAAGATTTATTATGAGGTAGTCATGGCATGATTTACACCTGAATCCTTCACCAGTGTTTTTTTAGACAGTGGATTTTTTTTACCACCCTTAAAGCAGACCAAAAGTACAAAACAGCAATTTCAGTAGATTGCACCTGTAAAGCTCCACTCTGGTAATAAGTGACATATACTATTTGAGAAGGCTTAATTCCATGCAGATGTTATGGAATAGCAGGCAGATTCTATGCTGCATAACTGCATGGCAGCCATGAGTCCAGCTTATATAAAAACCAAAAATTGACTCACATATCAGTGCAATCCTCCTTTATTTCTAGTAGAAAGCCATCAGCTGTGATGACTCATTGCTCTGCTGCACAGCTGAAAGAACATTTTAGAAGTTACATAATGTTTACACCGAATTGTGTGCCGTAAATCCAAATTCCGCAGTGAACAGTTATAAAGAAACAGTGTTGCAGCTTTCCCTTCACACACACAATCCCTCTAGCATCTAGCTATTCAGTGTGTGTGTGTGTGTGTGTGTGTGTGTGTGTGTGTGTGTGTGTGTGTGTTTATATAACATAATACACAAGCTGCCCATGTTTCTGAGGCATTTATCTCACTCAGTTTGGTGTGGGCTGCTGCTGGCACAGCTTTCCCCTCATACTTATGTGTGTGACAAGATGGCCGCTCCCATGCAGTTCTGCAGCAAATAACTGGCCTGTTAATCCAGGACATCTGCATAGTCCTCTCAAATAGTTTTGTCCAGAGTGGGCATTATGGGAGCAATTTATGGTGGTAGGCAGCAGCCTTCACTGTGTATCCAGGTGCAGACAATCATGTGACCAGTGCCGGCAAACATGTGACGCCCAATCACGAGGTTCATGTTCTCAGGGGGATCGATCTGAAAGGTAAGATATCTTTATTTTAAATGCTTTATTTGCTGCCAAATGTGGGAGGGCGGCCAGCATGTGGCGGCCCTGGAGTCTAAATTAGTGCCGGACACAATGCCCCATAGACTATGAGGTGTGGTTCAGGTTTAATGGAAAGTTTGAGATAACTGAGTTTGAGCTATTTACTAACATTTGTGCACTATGTAATTTCTTGTGTGTTAAAATTAAAAAGCTCACTGAGATACACCGAGACGAGCACCTTGCAACCGCTGTGTTCAGCGTCTGGAGAGCATTTGCATTCTCCACCTACTGGAGTGGAAGCACAAGCGCTACGGCCTCAAGACACTGCTGGTAGGGCTTTTGCGGAGTGCTCCAAAAAAACCCTGACGCATATTTAAAAATGCCTATAGATTATTATGGGCAGTTTTTCACAGGGGGCTGCGGGGCGCTCGCCTGAACACCCCACATCCCAGCCTGAGTGACAGGTCAGTCACCTGATCAGTGGAACAGTGCGACCACACTGCTTCTATAATTGGTTGACTGGTCTGTTACTCAAGTCCACGGCTGCTGTGCAGAGCCCCACCCCCTCGAGTGGAAGATTGTAGCTATCAGATAAGTTGTATGTTAAAGTGGACCAACACCCAGGATTTTGACTATCCTGGGTTTTGGTCCACTTCCCCGGGGCACCCCGATCGGGGGTGAAACCACCCAGAAAGCCCCGAAAACTCACCTCACCACGCTCCCACGTGACCGCTGCAGCCAATCCCCGCCGCCGGACAAGCGAGAGGCAGCGCCGGACAAGCAGAGCGTGTCCGCCGCCGCCTCCCGCGCGTCCCTCTTACAGGGAGCGCACCCACGCCGGCCCTGGTAGAGGGACGCGCGGGAGGCGGCGGACGCGCATGCGCCGCTGGAACGTGGTAAAAGGTAGGATTGTGGGCTTCCTGGGGGGTTTTCACCCCGCGGGACATCCCGATTTCGGATGCCCAGCGGGGAGGGATCTGATCGGCAAGATTCCCGGGCCGATCCCCCCTGGGTGTTGATCCACTTTAAGTGTGTATTTTATTATTTTAATGCCTGAATTTGACTTAGCACAGATAGAGGGGGGTGAGTGGGGAGGTACAAAAGGTTGGACTACCTCCTGTAAAAAAAAATCCTTACTTTGGAAAAATGATTTACCTCCTTCATTGTTAAGAAGCCAGATGGCTGAAGGGAAGTAATTACTTGCTAGTGGGATAGGTGATAGGTTGCGTGCATCATGGGATTTTGTTCTCCAAGCAAACGAGTAATGATAAGGGGGGCAATATATTTTTTCTGCTACATTTATTGATTCTTCTAGAATTAGAAAATGACCAACCCAAGATGTAGAAAACTAAGGGCCTGATTTATTAAGCACTATCTGCCAGATGATGCCACATCAGTACAAATTAGACTGGTGCAAATTATAATTTACATTTTTAGCATATGGCTGCACTGCTAATATTTTAGTAAATGTGTTTCTTCAAAGTGGTGCTGTAAGAAACCCCCAGGTCACCCAGAAAACTCTTCTCCCCCCCCCCCCCCCGATCCTGCTACACTTTTAGCAGGACGCGTGCCCACGCCAGGAATTTCTGAATGGCCGATGCAGGCAAGTTCGCTGCTAGAGGGTAGCAGGAATGTGGCCGATGGCGTGCTATGCGGTGCAAGGACTAAAACCGGGATAGCCAAATCATGGGTTTTGGTCCACTTTAAGTGCAGCAACATGCGCCAGTATAAAAAATATGATAAATTATATTTTACACCACTCTAATTTGCACCAGTGTTGCATAGTGCTTAATAAATCAGGCCTTAATTTTTAGGTTCAATGCCCCCAGTTTTGATAACAGGAGCCCTTTTGATAACAGGAGCTTTTAGGTTTTGTTGGGCAGACTGCTGACACTACCCCATCACCCTGTGTGCCACGACCCCACACAGTGTACTGTATGTCTGGAGCTGCCCTGACCATGGAGACACAATTTTGGTAAGTTTTTGCATTTCACTAGGATAAGTATTAGAGAAGGTTGGGAACTACTAAGCGACAGATAGCGACTGTTGAGCGACTGTAGCGGTATTTTGACAGCGACCGCTAGTAGTCGCTGTGCTTGGCCATTGTTCGGTGGATGATAGCGACTCAGTCGGTGTGCCGTAATGTTGAATACAAGATGCTGAGTCGCTATTTGACAGGTTCGCTGTTGTATGGGAGCGCATGATAGCCACTGGACATAGCGACCGGCACCCACCATATTCATTAAAAAATCAGCCTTAAAAATTCCTAGCGCTGTGAAATGCATGTTTAAATCCCAGAGCGCAGTAGGCGATGTGTTAAAAGTAGTTTTTTAACCCCCTAACCACCCAAAAAAAAATGGAATGATTTTGAAATAATATTCAAACCTGAATAGTTTAAAATCAGACCTGTAATATCAATTCTGCAAAAAAAATCCCCAAAAAATACATTATCAAAGGAAGAAGTGTTCACAGATTTTTTTTTTGGGAAATGTAAAAAATATATATATATATTAAAAAATAATTATTAATTAAAATACATTCTGCCATTGAAATGCATTGGAGAGCGCCAGGTAGCGAGAAGTCATACCTGTCGCTGTTCAAGGATGTTCGCTGGCGCTGTGGTATGAGGCTGGGATAATGATGAATGAGTTGCTAAGTGGCGCTATCTCAGTCGCTAAGCAGTATCGGCTTGATAAATGTGTGATTGTGGAGGGGAGCCGGCGTTCTAGTTGCGGTACCTGGCTTTACTGGCCGGCTCCCCAGTCGCTATCTGTCGCTATTCCTTGATAAATAAGGCCCTAAATCACTGTATTTGCTTAAACTGCAGGTGCCTAGAAGCCAAAGTCTCCCTGTTTAGGTAAGTTTTTGTGTAATCAGGGTCTGCAGATAAACCCAGTAACAAAGGCAATAAATAGTCCACCGACTCATTACTGTTTCCCAGCAAGCAGCTTGCGGAATATATGAAAGTGTATATGGAATTATTATTATTAAAATGGAAATAATTAAATGCAATCCTGTTATTGTTAATGTTTAGTTTTGAAGTTTTAGCTGATAGATTTGATTACAGTAGTATTAAATCAGATACAAAATATATATATATATATATTTGTGCTATCAGTCAGTGGGGCAGCTTTTTCTAAGAGAACTGAAATTGCATTTTCTTTCCAGACTAGTATACAAAAAAAGAGCATTAATATGTCTGGTCATGTGACAGTTTCCATGGCAACTGCTTTTTTCATTTACCGAATAGCTGAATTAAAAAAAAAATGTGGAGAAAAATGTGAGAGAAAAAAACGGGGGAAGGGAAGAAGGGAAGGGAGGGGTCACAGAGCACAGAGGGGGAAGAGAAAGAGCAAGGAAGAAAAGCAATAGAAACAGGAGGAAGAAGATTTTGACTTGGATGTGGGGGTGGGGGAGAAGGAGGCAAAAAGAAACAATAGAATAGGTGAGGGAGTAAAAGGGCAATGGGGGGGAAAAGTATTGAGACTGAACCAGCAGGAAAAGGGTATATGGGGCAAAAAGTGTAAGGTGGGGTAAGTTAAAAGAAAGAAAATTAACTGGGAGGTTATAACTGAACACAAAGCGTGTTAGGCATATAATACGCACTTGGCCCTGCCTGCCCTTTAGTTTGGAGCATATTGGGTTGGCATCTGCAAATGCTACTATTGTTTTGGCATCCTGCAGAAAGGTGAGAAAAAGCTTGTAAAACCAGAACAAAACTCAAGCTGTCTGGCCCTAGAATCCAAGAGAGAATCCAAGACTCCAGGTCTGGGTGAAAATTTGGGGCATTTTGATTTCAGATGCCCTTGTGTAGAAACTCTTGGGATCACCGATAATTTTACCCTGTTCCTTGAGGTGCATTTGCAGGCCTCCGATGGCATCCCCAGCACTGCTCCTTCCAATGCAGGCACACCAGCCAGGCATATCTGATGCTAGGAGGTGGAAGGAGGTAATTCCATGGAAGCCACACCCCAGGGTATAACTGCTCCTCCCTGTGGTAAGCGCTCAGTCTCTTGGAAGATGCCAAAGTTGTAGGATGGCGGACATCTGTTCCCCTGCAGTTCAGATGCTGGCAGGAGGGAGCACTGTGCTCATGGCTACTAGTCCCCACGGTGCATTGTAGGGAAGAATACATGGGAGGTGAGTACACTCCAATGTAAATTTATGAAAATGCTTTCTTGTGAGATTCGGATTTTCTTTCACTATCTATACATGTAGGAGACCCAAGAAGACCCAGACACTTGTACTAGTTCAAAGGGTGGGAGGCGGCAGGTGGCTTGCAAAAATCCCTGTCTGAAGGGCATGGGCCTGGTGTTCCTCCTGGGCCGTTATTCTGGCCGGTCGGCCTCTGAGTCCTAGGGCATTTTTTAATGGAATGGAACTTAAAATGCCTATATTTCGCAACTTGACCCAATGCATAGGTGTGACTGTAGCCTGATGGTGCCAGAAAAGTCACACTCTAGGACAAGTAAATAAATTAGCAATTTTGATGTTTTTTTAGGGATTAGCCATCCGAAAATCTTAAAGTGATTGACTATGCAATAAAAAAACCAAAGGGTTCTCAACTTTTGTACCTGATCAGTCTTGAGCCTGGTGATCAACAACTCACCTGATTCGATCCTCTGGCACAGCCCCCCCCCCCCCAAAACCAGTCACTACAGTGGTGGGGGCATGTAAGGCTTTAGGCACACCTCCTGTATTGCGACAGAGAGGGCATGGTAGCGCTCTTGTGACTGAGCCAGACGTGCCTTTAATCCCGACCCCATGTTCAGCCCTGGGCAACACAGGAAGCACAAGCTGCGACGCAAGCTCAGATCCAGGGAGCAGTTGAGTTGCTGATTCTGGGACTCCGATCATTTGTGCGAGACAAAAGGTGAGTAACCTTTTGGCTTTGTTTTAGATGTCAAGAACTGATGATAAGCCAACACTTAATTTTTAATTTGATCATTTTGGTCTACCACACACTATTTTTTAAAATTCTTCATCTAGTTTCAATTAGATTCTTGGAAAGTGACCAAACAAGCCTCTGTAATAAAGAGTGGAAATCCAATTTTCAGTCTGACAAGCAAAATGTTTCAAGATAGAAAGACAGAAATAACTGTTATGTGTATGGCCAGCATTAATCTAAACATCTTCTCTGCTCCATTATTTCTAGTAACAACTCCCTGGCCTAGAAATATATCCGCTATATAAAATTATATTGCTACACTAAGTTCTTTAATGTCAGTAAATTGTACATAACAGTGTTTATAGTCTTGTTTTGCATGAAAAGTAAAAATGAAAAGAGTGGGAAGTGGTGCGACAAAAATCAGCCAGGGATTTTAGCAGCCCCCAGCCGGCTCATAACTATCCTGAGACATTCCTGATGAGCCTTCACCCCTCAATGTGCCTCCTGGCTGCTCAACAAGTGCGCTCCAAAGCTGAGGCTACATCATTGCAGGGACAGATCATGGTGGATGTGGCCACTTTTAAAGTTATAGTAATGAAGCTTTAGTATTATAGGAAAGCTAATGTGGCGGGGATGGTTATGGCACCCCACAGCCATGATGCTGAGACTAAGGCCCTTATTTAACAAGGGATAGCGCCAGGTAGCGAATGGTGAGCGAACGGTAATGACGCTCACCGCCACGAGAACGCCGGCTCCCCTCCGCAATCACACATTTATCAAGCCGATCCTGCTTAGCGACTGACAGAGCGCCAGATAGCGAATCATTCATCATTATTCCAGCCTCACCCCACAGCGCCAGCGAGCGACCTTGAACAGCGACAGGTATGACCTCTCGCTACCTGGCGCTCTCCAATGCATTTCAATTGAACAATCTTTAAATATTCATAATTAATTGCTATTAATGTTTTTTGTTTTTTTTTGAAATGTCAAAAATTCTGTGACCACTTCTGCAATGTTAGGTATTTTTTTAAAGGTAAAAAAAAAAAAAAAATTTGTGCAGAATTGATATTACAGGTCTGATATTAATGTATTCATATTACAAAATGTTTTGAAAAACATGTTTTTTTTTTATCCAAAAATATGGTTGTTTGGGGGTTAAAAACTACTTTTAACCCATCGCCGCCAGCGCTCTGGGGTTTAAACATGCATTTTACAGCGCAAGAATTTTTTGAGCGTGATTTTTTAATGAATATGCTGGGAGCCGTTCGCTATGTCCATTCGCTGTCATGCGCTCCCATACAGCGCGGAACCTGTCAAACAGCGACTCCTAACCCCGTATTCAACATTACCGCACACCGACTGAGTCGCTGTCAACAGCCGAACAACGGCCAAGCACAGCGAATACTAGCGTGTGAAAATACAGCTACTGTCGCTCAACTGTCGCTACCTGGCGCTATTAATGAATCGGCCTCTAAGGTGTTTATTCATCAAGGGATAGTGGCAGGTAGTGCCTCTTAGTGATCGCTGGGCGCTGTACACAATACCACATTTATCAAAGCGATTTCTGTGAGCAACAGCATCATGTACCATCCGATTCATCATCACGCCTCCCAAAGCGCCTGGTATTACCTGTCGCTACCTGACGCTCTCCCATACACTTCAATGGACGTTACTTTTCTTCTCTTTAAACAGGGTTTTCTTTTCTTTTTCTTTTTTTTTTTACAAATAATTGTGTGACCTCTCCTGGCCTATTAAAAGTCATTTTTGTAAACTTTTTTGATTTTTTATATTTTCATGCTGAATTGTCATTACAGGTCTGGCATTAAGGTGTTAATGTCACAATATAATAACAATGTAATTCCATAGGTTTTCGCTTTGTTACTGGTGGATATGTGTTCAAAAACGGACTTTAATCACACAGCTTCTGGAGCTTTGGGCTACAGAGACCCAATTTTGAGCGCCGGTGCTGTGTGAGGCTGTTTTTTGATGAATATGGTTTTAGTCGATCACACTGACCAGTCGCTACCGTTCGCTTCCATATAGCGCTGTACTGGTGTTATAGCGACTCACACATCAAATTCATCAATGCCGGCCATTGACTGAGGCGCTCGGTAACAGCGAACCATAGCCGATCACAGCGACTACTAGCGGTCTAGCGGTCGCTCTGAGCGCTTCGCTACAGATGCTCATCTGCCTGTACCTGGCGCTAGTAATGAATCAGCCTCTAAAGCATTGCATGGGCTGCTTAAAGAAACCCTGCATGGTGGCTGTGTGTGATCCAGCAGATTGCAAGCTGATTGTATCAGATCGTTCGACAGCAGAACTAATCAGAATCTCCTCAGGGTAAGTGTGGGATGGAATACGTGTGGATTGCCTATGTCCAGCTTGTATGAGGGGTGTAGAGGGGGGATTACTCAGCAGCAGAGTTTGATCAGATGGTCATTGGGGGTTCCATCGGCCCAATTTAATAATTTAAATAGTAGTTGGTGGTGGCGTCAGCAAGTATTATTGGTGCGTGGGTGTTTCTGGTGTGATTGCTCTCTGTGCTGGAAGCAGCCGCACACACGTCACAGGTCGCTCGATCAAACAGATGTTGAACGATAGAATTTGCCCGCTCCTCCTCCACCGGAGATGTGCCTGAGCTCCTGTGCCTCCTCCCCCCTTAGTCGCTGCTTACCTTTGCTTGCTGCTCTCACTTGTTACATAGGGGGTTACTCATCAAGGTCTAGCGCCAGCTAGTGACTCGTAGCGGCAGGCAGCGTCTGGTGTACGCTGGGCGCTGTACGCAATACCACATTTATCAAAGCGAATCTGGTGAGCGACTGGAACAGTGCCATGTAGCGTACGATTCATCATTACAGGCAGCTTAGCGTATAGCGCCGGAGCTCTAGCTTCCAGAGCGCCAGGTAAGACCTGTCGCTACCAATCGCTCTCCCATACATTTCAATGTACGTTCCTTCAAATCCCTTTCCTGATTCCAATTTTTTTTCTTTTTTAATTCTCAAATATTTGTGTTACATCTCCTGGCCTCGAAAAGAAATACATACACGATAACAAACTCTTCCCACAGTATCACTGTAATGTCCACCCTGACTGTCAGGGGATCCCTGGTCTGGCCCATGGATGTCTCTACCTTCTGGCCGTGGCAAGGCCAGAAGGTAGAGACATCCATGACCATATCCATATCTGGTGTTCTCTGCAAGCAACACAGCTCAGGATAAAGGATCAGAGGGCATTAAACTACCTAACTACCCTGGGCTAAATCACCAACCTCTCATCAAAAAAGAGTTAGTTGTGATATTTATATTATATACTATTTATATTTATGCTTGATCCTGAAGTGTCACCTTAACAAAATGTTACATAGGGATATAATAGCTATTATGGCACGTAGAGTTTAGTATGAGTAAATACAAAAGATAAATGTTATTAGTACATATAATAATATACATAAAATATAATACATATCAGCTAATATGTAATTACATTATAAACCCATCCATGCACTGAAACATTTTATGTTTGATAATCCAAGTATTAGTGCCAAACTATTTTTGTGTTGTCCATGATCCAAGCTGGAAGAGCCACTAGAAACAGGAATTTCTTTTAACAGAAAGGGTTTGGTCACCATAGAGGATAGATCTCCACAGTGGGATCAAAGAGTTGGGATTTAATAGTTACAAATCTACAATAAGAAACATTTGCCTAGTGACTTCCCCGGTGTTAAAAAGAATTGCATTCGAAGAGACCTGCAAACACACTTACACCTAGTGCTGCTGTTCTGTGTGCCGGGTAACAGGTAACCTAGGTCCTCAAGTAGTTCTGGTACCAACCTACATGCTGGTGAGGTTAATAAGTGGGTATCTGGTTCGGTAATGAAACAATAATCTGGTAATGGGTCAGATGGAGGTATGGTGCTGCTGTGGAGCAGATTCAGAATAAGAGCTTGACATTTCAAGCATAAACAAGAAAGCTTATAAATAGTGTTGGGCGAACCCGAACCGCAATGTTCAGCAAACCAGAACACAGAAAAGCTGGTTGATGGACTGGCATCATCTTATCTATGCAGACTGGAAGAAAACTGTAGCTGAGCACCACAATCCGGTCCCTGCTTCTGTCGCGCCAGCTTGCAAATTATCTACGAGCAGGGCCACAGAAAGATGGCCGCCAATCCCATGATTGAGGACACTCCTAGTGCAGGGCTCTGGTAGATTACAGCTAGCTTCCAGCTGCTAACTCTGCGCACACCCTTGCCCTGCCCCCCAGCACCCACCAACAGATTTTTTTTTGTTCAGGTCCCCATTGATTTCAATGTGGACTACGGTTCGGGTTCAGGTCTGGCAAGTTCGGACCACTTTCGTTCAAGGTTCGTCCGAACTTGCCGAACCTGAACTTTAGGGGGTTTGCTCATCACTACTTATAAAGCATTATAGTCTCCTGCACACACAGCAGCAGTATCTCCTGATGAAGCAGTATGGCCACTATATGGGTAGAGGTTCTCTGCTAGTTTGCCCTTACTCTGATTCAGTAACTGGTTTCAGTAGTCGGGTAATGTGGGATTTCATGTGCATTATGAGTAGTGGATACCTTGTTTTCATGATTCCCGTTTATAATGTGTACTAATATTAATATATATACTACTACTAATAATAATATATAATATGTACTAATACTAATATATACATAATAATATAAAATACCAATATAAATATAGATAGATAGATAGATAGATAGATAGATAGATAGATAGATAGATATGTGTGTGCGTACAAAACTCAAATAAATATAAGAATATGTACCGTATACTAATATATACTATGTTTATTATGTTTGTCTTAATATTTATTGGTATATAACTTCCTCGTCTTTTTTTATTTTATTCTGGCTTTTGTATCTGTATTATATGTAATGTTATATACCTTATAAAGTGTGGGGTGTATTATCTGCAGATCCCTAGCACAGCATGTTGTACTTTGGGGTGAAACAATCATGCAAGTCATGCAAATTAGTTAATAAAGCAAGTTTTACTTTGGATGTGTTTTTAGGTGTAAATTCTAACCTGCATTTCAGCTTTTTTACTTTAACACAAAAAAAAAATGCAAAAAACGATTGTTCTAGTTTTTCCTATAGATATAGATTGGGCATTTCTACAGTGAGGCATACATACATTTTACATTGAGGCAAATGTAATTTTAAAACTTTTGGAGACAATAGCACCCTGTGGCCTATGGGCCTATGCAGAAACATTCAGCATCTGTCCATAGCCCATTGGAAATAAAATCCTGACCTCACTGAATGTAAAAAAATTCCCCTTAGCAGACACAGATGATTTTTTTTTGGGGGGGTGGGGGGAGGATTACAAAAAAAATTTTTTCTGTGTGTTAAAGTTAAAAAGCTCTTCCAAAACGCTTACCTGCCAAAAGAGGCCGTGCTGCATGTGCCTGCCGCGACACAGCCAAAGAATTCATGTGATGCCGTGCGCACGTTTCGCTAGAATTTAATTTAGGGTGGAAAAATACAATTCTGTGATTACTCACCTGTAGAATTGGTATTATGCGTATACAGCACGTCCTGTTCCAGAATATTCCTTACACTTGGGGTAATACATCCACAAGATGGCGCTGGACTGCAGAAAACAGCTTCAGGCCCCTCCCGGCCCTATATAAGTCAGGGACCACCCACAAATTCCCCAGTATTGACAAGCAGTTAACAAGAAGCCAGGAGAACAATAATAACCAGAATTCAAAAATGAACATATGAACAATCACCATACAGAGGTAACTAAGAATAATGATAACAAGGGTGGGATGGAACAGGACATGCTGTATAAGTATAATACCAATTCTACAGTTGAGTAATCACAGAATTGTATTATTCTAAGTATACAGCACGTCCTGTTCCAGAATATTCCTTACACTTGGGACATCCAATAGCAGTGTCCGTAAGGTAGGGTGGGATCCCAAAAAGTAACAGCGGGCAGGTTAAACCACTGCCGCCTGCAGAACTTTGCGACCAAAAGCAGCATCAGCTGAGGCCCTAGCATCAACCTTGTAAAACTTAGAAAAGATATGAACAGAAGACCAAGTAGCGGCCTTGCAAACTTGTTCAACAGAAGCTTGGTGCTGAAAAGCCCAAGAGGCACCAATAGCACGAGTAGAATGAGCAGTAAGGCGGAAGGGAGGCTCCTTCCCCTTAGCAGAATAGGCCCGTACATGCCTGGCGGATCCACTTGCTGATAGTAGCTGGAGCCAGACCCTTCTTAGGTCCAGACGGGAGCACAAAAAATACCGTTTTGTGATTACTCACCTTTAAAACGGATATTATAAGTGTGACATACACTCTGCTTCAATACTGATTGACAGTTGGGTTATTCTCCAGTAGAGGGCGAACTTCTGCAGAGATAAATGCAAAAAAAGAAGCCCCTCCCGGTCCATAACTACCTGGGACCTCCCACCAATTCCCCAGTGTAAGATAGCAGTAAAGGGACCAGGAATAACCAATTATAACAATACTAACAAAAAACAATGGTTCACCATATAAAGGATCCAGAATACCAAACAGGGTGGGTGAAGCGGAGTGTATGTCACACTTATAATATCCGTTTTAAAGGTGAGTAATCACAAAACTGTATTATTCCAAGTGTGACATACACTCTGCTTCAATACTTCTTGACAGTTGGGACATCCAATAGCAGGGCCGTCAAGGGTGGGAACCATAAACAGTAAAGAATGCACCAACTCAAACCACTGCAGCTTGCAGAACCTTGCGGCCAAAAACAGCATCCGCTGAAGCCCGAACATCAACCTTGTAAAACTTGGAAAAGGTATGAACAGAAGACCAAGTAGCAGCCTTACAAACTTGTTCAACAGAAGCCTGGTGCTGAAAAGCCCAGGATGCACCCACAGCACGAGTAGAGTGCGCATTGACCCTAAAAGGGGGAGTCCTCCCCTTAGAAGAATAGGCCCCAACAATGCCCTGACGAATCCATTTGCTAATCGTAGACTTAGCAGGTGCCAAACCTTTCCTGGGCCCGCAGGGCACCACGAAAAAAGCGTCCATCTCGCAGAAGGAAGAAGCAGTCACCAAATAGTACTTCACACAGCGAACAACGTCCAAATTGTGCAAAACCCTCTCCTTGTCATTGTTAGGCTTAGGTCACAAGGAAGGGAGAACAATATCCTGATTGAGGTGGAAAGCAGACACCACCTTAGGAAGGAAATCCGGTTTAAAACGAAAAACCACCTTATCCTGGTGTCTCTCAAAGTAAGGGGCCTAAATCGACAGAGCCGCCAACGCAGAGACACGCCGAACCAAGGTAATCGCCACCAAGAAGGCAACTTTCCGAGTGAGAACCGAAAGAGCAATATCATGTAGCGGCTCAAAAGGTGGACCCTGCAGAGCCGAAAGAACCAAATTAAAATCCCAAACAAGAACTACAGCTTTTCGAGGGGGCCGCACATGCGCCACCCCTTGGAAAAAAGTCTTAACCAGCGGGGGTAAAGAAAAAGACCTCTGGAAGAAAACCGACAGAGCAGAAACCTGTCCTTTCAAAGTACTAAGCTGGAACCCAAGGTCCAGATTATGCTGAAGAAACTCCAAAATCCTGGGAACAGAAAAAAACGTGCAAGGCAAGGCCCTAGCCTCACACCAATCAATATAGGATCTCCAAGTCCTATAGTAAATGCCAGAAGAGGACCGCTTCCTAGCCCTAATCAGGGTCTGAAAGACCGCCTCAGACAAACCTTCCTCTTTCAAGATGAAGGTTTCAGCAGCCAGGCCGTCAAAGCCAGCGTTTGTAAATTGGGGTAAAGTAGATGATCCTGGGATAGCAGGTCCGGCAACAAGGGAAGCTGGTACTGATCTACAGCCATCCTTACGACGTCTGCGTACCAAACCCTTCTTGGCGACCTTGGAGCCCCCAGAATCGCTGGTGCCCTTTCTAGAACCAGCTTGCGAACTACCCTGCCCAGCATGGAGACAGATGGAAACAGGTACAGAAAACCCAGGTCTTTCCAGAGACAAGGCATCCACTGCCAAGGCCAGGGAATCCTGAGAAAGAGACACAAATGCCGGAAGCTTGTGATTGTGCCTCGAGGCAAAGAGATCCACCTCCGGAGTACCCCACTTGCGGCAAAGATCCAGAAAGACCTCGGGGTTGAGAGACCACTCTCCGTGGCGAGAGGACCCCCTGCTCAGGGAATCCGCCTCCGTATTCTCCAACCCCGGAATGTAGACTGCCGAAAGGAAAGGAACATTGCTCTCCGCCCAGCGCAGGATCAGAGAGACTTCCCTGAGGGCACTCCTGCTGCGATTCCCTCCTTGGTGATTTATGTAGGCCACTGCCGTTCGGTTGTCCGAACGCACCTGAACCGGAAGACCCCATAACTGTGGGGTTAACCGAGCCAGAACCAGACGAATGGCTCGGAGCTCCAATACATTGATGGGGGTGTGAGCCTCCTGGGGACCCCACACCCCGCTGAACTGATGACTCTTCCATTAACCTCCCCAGCCCGACAGGCTGGCATCCGTGGTAACCGTCTCCCAACAAGGGACCAGAAAGGATCTGCCCTTCACCAGATTGCTCGAGTCCAGCCACCACCGAAATGACTGCCGAACCCTGGGAGACATCTTGAAAGGTTGATCCAATGACTGTGGGCTCCTGTCCCAATACGTCAATAGGAGAAGTTGAAGAGATCTCATGTGAAATTGTGCAAACGGCACCGCCTCGAAGGAGGACACCATCAGGCCCACCAGTTTCATCCCCTGTCGGATAGAGGGACAAGGACTGGCCAGAAGAAGACGGATCAGGTCCTGAATCCCCTGCACCTTGGTCTGGGGCAGAAACACTCTGGCCCGACTGGTATCCAGATTCATGCCCAGAAATGAAATCACTCGAGACGGGGAGAGAGAATACTTGGTGCGGTTGATCACCCACCCGAACCTCTCCGGGTCGACACCACCTGGAGGGTGTCCAGTTCTGCCTGCTGAAGGGAAGAAGCAGAAATCAACAGATCGTCCAGATAAGGCACAATGCGAATGCCCTGAGATCTGAGCAGAGCCATTACGCCCGGCAAAACCTTGGTGAAGACCCTCGGTGCCGAGGTCAGACCGAAGGGAAGAGCTACGAATTGGTAATGTTGATCCCCCACCGCAAACCGGAGGAATCTCTGATGTGCCTGAAAAATCGGAACATGCAGATACGCATCCTTGATGTCTATGGATGTCATAAAATCCCCTTGGCGAAGGGAATTGATAGCCAAGCGCAGTCTCCATGCGGAACTTTTTGGCTCTGATAAACCTGTTGAGAACCTTGAGATCTAGAATGGGTCTCACCGAACCCTCCTTTTTGGGAACCGTGAAAAGGTTGGAGTAGTAACCCCTGCCTCTTTCCAACGGAGGCACCGGGCATATAACCCCCATGTCCAGAAGGCTTTTTACTGCCAACAGGAGCCCCTGTGCAGCCTGAGGGTCCGAGGGCACCCGAGACCTTAAGAATCTTGGGGGCGGCCAGTACTCGAACTCCAGTTTGTACCCGGAGGAGACCACTTCCAAGATCCAATTGTCTGTGACCTCCCGGGCCCAGACCCGGAAGAAGAGCCGCAGCCGCCCCCCCACCCTTACGGGTGAGGGCGCCCCTTCATTGCTGAGCCGGTTTAACGGCAGGCTTGGGCTTGGAACCCCAGGCAGCCACGGGACGTGCCCGACCTCTGCCTCTGTTCCAGGACGAGCCCCTGACCCCCGAGAAGGCCAGACCCCTAGATGCTCTGGCCCCTCGAAAGGAAGGAGTGAACGAGCCCGCCCCCCGAAAGGGACGACGCTGCTTCCTCCGCTGAGGTAACTTACCGCCTTTAGCCACAGCATCCAATTTATCTCCAAACAGCCGCGCACCCAAGAAGGGGAGAGCTGTGAGCGACTTCTTGGCTCCAACGTCCGCTGTCCACTGACGGAGCCAGACCAGTCTGCGCATGGCCACCAGCAAGGCTGACGTCCTACTACACACGACAATGGAGTCTTCCATCGCAGTCATGAAAAAATCCATGAACAATTCGCACTTCTTAAGTATAGCGAACTCAGCACTAGCTGGATCCAGCTGAGCGTTATTCAGCCAGTCCCTGATAAGAGACCTGGTAGCAAGCGATACCGGGGCAGATGCACTAACCGGCCACAGGGCCGAGCCCACGTTGGCAAATGCATGGCACGCCATCTGATCAAGGCGCTTATCCTCGCCATCCTTAAGGGAGGAGGCGTCAGGAGTGTTCAGTACAGAAGAGTTGGTCAAACCTAACACAGGCGCGTCGACCTCGGGAGGAGAAGACCAGCGCTTGACCGCCTCCACCGAAAAGGGATACTTCTTATCCCATCCCTGAGGCACACCAGGGAGCCGAATGGGCCTCTCCCATTCCCTAAGTATCAGCGCATCAAAATGACCCTGGGTAGGGAATTCCAGACGGGGCTTGTAGGCCCCAAAAAATTACCCCTAAAGGTAGGTGCTCCTACCTTTACCTGGACCCGCAGCCGAAGCTGGGAGGCTCAATACAGGGACAATTTAGGAGGGTCCTGGCAGCAATAGGGACGAAAATGGCCGCGCGTGAGCCCGGCTTACCTGCAAGTAAGAGAAGCCTTCATCTTCTGTCTTGCTCGCTCCCTGCAGAGAAGACAACTGGGGAATTGGTGGGAGGTCCCAAGTAGTTATGGACCGGGAGGAGCTTCTTTTTTTGCATTCATCTCTGCAGAAGTTCGCCCTCTACTGGAGAATAACCCAACTGTCAAGAAGTATTGAAGCAGAGTGTATGTCACACTTGGAATAGAGCATCAGTCTTCCTGAAAGATTCAGTAGCCACCAAATAGAACTTCAGAGTCCTGACCACATCCAGAGAGTGTAAAACCCGCTCCTTAGGGTTACTAGGATTAGGGCATAGAGAAGGCAAAACAATATCCTGATTGAGATGAAAGGCAGACACAACCTTAGGCAGAAAATCTCGCTGAAAGCGAAACACCACCTTGTCCTGGTGTCTCTCAAAGTAAGGGGGTTTGATGGAAAGCGCCGCCAACTCAGAAACACGCCTAACAAAAAGACTACCTTAAGCGTCAAAATGGACAAAGGGGCCTCACGTAAAGGCTCAAAGGGAGACCCTTGCAAGGCAGATAAGACCAAGTTCAAGTCCCATACCGGTAACATAGGCTTACGTGGAGGACGCACATGAGTAACCCCTTGGAAGGAAGTCTTGACCATACAATGGTAAGCAAAGGATCTTTGGAAGAAAATGGCCAAAGCAGAAACATGACTTTTGAGGGTACTAAGTTGAAGACCCAAATCCAAAACATGTTGTAGGAATTCCAGAATCCTAGGGATAGAAAACACCCTACAGGGAAGCGACTTAGACTCACACCAGTCAATGTAAGCATGCCAGACCCTATAGTAGATGGATGACGAGGACTTCTTCCTAGCCCGAATCATGGTATTAACAACAGAGGCAGGCAGCCCCTTATCCATCAAGATGGAGGTTTCAGCAGCCAGGCCGTTAAAGCCAGTGTTTGTAAATTGGGATGGCGTAGCTGCCCCTGAGTGAGCAGGTCTGGATCCTTGGGCAGAGCATACTGATCTACTGCCAACTGCACGACATCTGCGAACCACACCCTTCTTGGCCAACAGGGGGCCACTAGAATGGTTGGCACCCCTTCCTGAGCAATCTTGCGCAGCACCTTGCCCAACAGAGGAAAAGGAGGGAACATATAGAGAAGCTGAAAGCTCTTTCAAGACATTGCTAGAGCATCCATGGCCAAGGCCAGAGGGTCCTGGGACAGAGAGGCAAAGACTGGAAGCTTGTGATTGTGACGGGACGCAAACAGATCCACATCTGGCTGACCCCAGCGGTGGCACAGGGAGCGAAACAGGGAGCATTCTCCCAGACGAGAGGTCCCCCTGCTGAGGGAGTCTGCCTCCAGATTCTCCACCCCCGGGATGTACACAGCTGAGATGCAGGGAACATTCTCCTCCGCCCAAGACAGTATCAGGGACACTTCCTTGAGGGCCCGCTTGCTCCGGGTCCCTCCCTGATGATTGATGTAGGCAATCGCCGTCTGGTTGTCTGAGCGGACCTGAACCGCCCAACCCTGAAGGTGTGGAGTCAATTGGGCGAGAACCAACCTTATCGCCCTCAATTCCAGAATGTTGATAGGGGTGTGGGCCTCCTGAGGGCCCCACTGACCCTGGAATTTCAGGGATTACCAGAAGCCCTCCCAACCTGTCAGACTGGCACCTGTGGTGACTGTCTCCCAGCATGGGGCCAGAAAGGATCTGCCCACCAACAGGTTTCTTGAGTCCAGCCACCACGAGAGAGACCGTCTGGCCAGAGGGGACAGAACCAACACCTGATCCAGGGACCGAGGGTCTCGATCCCAAACTGATAAGAGGTGAAGTTGAAGAGGTCTCATGTGAAACTGAGCGTATGGAACCGCCTTGAAGCAAGACACCATCAGGCCCACCAGCTGCATCCCCTGCTGGATGGAGGGATGAGGGCAAGACATAAGGAACCTGGCTTGGGCCTGAAGAATATTCACCTTCTGTTGAGGGAGAAAAATCTTGACCTGAGATGTATCCAGAGTCATGCCCAGAAAGGACCTCACCATTGACGGTGACAGGAAAGACTTGGGGTGGTTGACCCCCCCAGCCGAAGGACTCCAGTGTGGACACCACCCAGAGTATCCAGCTTGGCTTGCTGGGGAGATTGAGACATGATGAGAATGTCATCTAAGTAAGGAAGGATGCGAATGCCCTTAAATCTCAGCAGAGCCAGTACGCCCGCCAGTACCTTGGTGAATACCCTGGGAGCCGAGGTGATACCGAAAGGCAGAGCCACAAATTGATAGTGCTGATCCTCCAGAGTGAACCTGAGGAATCTCTGATGACCTGGAAAGATTGGTACATGAAGGTAAGTGTTCTTGATGTCTACAGAGGTCAAGAAGTCCCCTGGGCGTAGTGAATTGACAGCTGAGCGCAAAGTCCCAATGCGAAAATGTTTGAATCTGACAAATTTGTTGAGGCACTTTAAATCCAGGATAGGTCTGATGGACCCGTCTTTTTTGGGAACAGTGAAAAGAATGGAATAGTAGCCTCTGCCCCTTTCCCTCAAAGGCACCTGGCAGATAACCCCCAACTCCAGAAGGTTTTGGACAGCAAGGCACAGACCCTGAGCTGACAGGGGGTTTAGAGCCATCCAGGATTTGATGAATCTTGGGGGCGGCCAGGCTGCAAACTCTATCTTGTAACCGGAGGACACTACCTCCTGAATCCACCGGTCTGAGACGTGAAGCCTCCAGACGTGAGCAAAGAGCCGAAGCTGCCCCCCACCCGGATGGGTGAGGGCACCCCTTCATGCCTGAGGAGGCTTGGGTGAGGATTTTGGCTTAGGACCCCAGGAGAGGCCAGGACGGCCACGTCCTCTGCCCCTTCCCCAGTGATCTCCGCGGGCCCCAGTAAAGGAGACTCCTCGGCCAGGTCTGGAACCACGGAAGGATGGGAGAAGGGCACCCGAGACGGCCTCCTACGTTGAGGTAACCTACCGCCCTTGGCAAACAAATCCAAGCGTTCACCAAAAAGGCGCAGGCCTTTGAAAAGGAAACCAGTGAGAGCCTTCTTAGCAGCATATCAGCTACCCACTTACGTAGCCAGACAGAGCGGCGTATAGCCACCAACAGGACAGAAGTTCTACCACACATTTTTTTTTTTAATATTCTTTATTTTCATATTTTTAAGTACAGTACAAGAAACAATACAGTAACAATAAGGGGAACGCAGCGAAAAAAGGAGGGAGGGGACGGGGGAGGCCGGGCCTCATGTCTGCATGTCCGGTGTTATTCCGGTGGCCCTCCATTTCAGCCAATGAGGGCGCTGGATATACTGTCAATAAGCTGGTTGTCTCCTATATAACTAAGGCTCCAGACGCCTCCTGCCCTTCTATTTGCTGGAGTGCCCAGAAGCCCATCCCTCCCGCCTCTGTGCAACAAATTGGGGGGTGGGGGGGAACACATGAGGGACACACAGGAGGGAAAGGATGGGAGGAGAGGGGGGGGCGGGGGGAGAGGAGGCAAGCGGCAGACTATGCAGCAGTTCCCAGGTATTGAGGAGCACAGCAGGAACATGTGTGTGGCTCACCTTACAGGACTCTGTCCCTTCCTTACCCGTCTCGGCCCCACCAGCGCGGACGCATCCCGGAACCCATTTAGCTGAACAGGGCTCTAAACCCCTCTGACTCCTGGAACAATAGCCAGGGCATCCAAGTTGTCTTGAACTGCTCCTCTCTGTTGTGGAGTGACAACGTTAGGACCTCCATCTAACAGATGTTTAAGACTTCCCCTATCCAGTCCCTCAATGATGGAGCGTTTCTCTGCTTCCAGTACCTGGGAATCACCTGCTTGGCTGCATTCAGTAAGTGAACACGAGTTTTTTTGTACCTCCCAACCGGGTGTTTTGTCAAATGAAGTAGGACCTGAGCCGGATTCTCCTGTATTTGAGAACCAGTGACCTGTGTGATGATGGGTAAGACCTCCACCCAGTATTCTTTAATCTTAGGGCAAGTCCAAAATATGTGGAACAACGAGCCCCGCTCCAGCAGTGCGGATCTACAGAGGCGTACATCTTATTAAGTCTGGCTGGTGTATAGTACCAGCGCGTGAGAATTTTTTTTAGTTCGTCTCCTGTACCCTTGTAGCTACTGAGGATTTATGCATAAGCGTAGCAATTTTTTCTCTCTCCTTCTCTCTTAAGGGCCTGCCCAGGTCTCTTTCCCACTCACTCCAAAATGCCGGGGGGGCTGTTTGCTCGCTTATCAGTAGGGAGTACAGTTTGGAGATCAAGTGGGGGTACGGCTGGTTCTCTAGGCAAATCTAATCGAATTCAGTGGGGCCTCTACATACATCCCTCCTAAACCCTAATCGGGACAGGAATGACTGGAAACGCAGGAGAGTCCAAGGGTCCAGCTTGTCATTTCCCCATCCACTACTCAAATCTGTCAGGGAGACCCAGCCCCCTCTGTTTATCAGATCCCCACTTCGCAACAGATGTAAGCTCCCCCACTCCCGCAGATCTGCACCGAGTGGGCCCGTATGGAATAGCGGATTATCAACAACTGGCATCACCAGAGTTGCTCCAATGGTCGGGTGAGCTCTAGTCTCTGGGGAATAGGGTGTCCTGTTCCACACCGAGGACCCCAGCGGGGCGGGGGTTGCAGCTAGCTCCAACTGGACCCATCGTTTTGTTGTCTGGCAATTCTGCCATTCACAAACTCTTTGCAAGTGAGTAGCCGCCCAGTAAAGCCTCACATCTGGCAACGCCATTCCACCCGATTGTTTGGGGCTGCAGAGTAATTGAGATCTCAGTCTTGCCCTTTTATTATTACAAACAAATCTTATTAGTGTGCTATTTATCTCTCTGAAGAAGTGCACCGGGATGCGAATTGGGAGAGCCTGGAACAGGAACAACAGCTTAGGAAGCCCAGTCATTTTAATAATGTTAACCCTGCCCATCCAGGAGAATGCGGGGCGGTCCCAGATCCCTAAGTCAGACTTAATTCTCCAAGCTAATGGCCAGAAGTTCAGGGCTAGAATGTTTGACAATTGGCTAGGCAGTTGCGTGCCAAGGTATGTAATCGAGGACCTCGCCCACTTAAATGGGAATGATTGCTGAAGATTTCTGACTACCTCCCCAGGGAGCGAAACATTCAAAGCCTCTGATTTGTCAAAATTGATTTTGAGGTAGGATAGTCTGCCATATACCTCAAATTCCTTCATCAGGACTGGGACCGTCACCGCAGGGCCTGAGACAAAGAAGAGCAGGTCATCTGCGTACGCAGCAACCTTGTGCGTGCCGTCTACCAGGTCCACCCCCCTAATGTCAGCGTTGCCTCTGACTCTGCATAGGAACGGTTCTAGAGTCAAGGCGAACAACAAGGGGGACAGGGGGCACCCCTGCCGGGTCCCATTCCGGATGAGCACCGGCTCAGAATGATGGCCATTTATCCTGATCTTGGCCGACGGAGTGGTATACAGGGCTTCAATGAACGTCCTCATCTTATCGCCCAAGCCTATGTGTCTAAGTGTTTCCCGGAGGAAAGGCCAGCTCACCCTATCAAAGGCCTTTTCCTCAACTGTGGATAGTAGCATAGAGGGGACCGCAGCGACTCTAGCACTATGTATCACATTAATGGCTCGCACCACATTGTCCCTGGCTTCCCTGCCCAACACGAACCCCATTTGATCAAGGTGTACTATCTGTGCCACCACCGGGGCCAGTCTGACGGCCAGAATTTTAGCATATAATTTGAGATCCGTGTTGAGCAGCGAGATGGGGCGGTAACTCTTGCAGGACAGCGGGTCTTTACATGGCTTTTGCATTACTGAGATGTGGGCCTCCAGTTCCCTCCCCGAGAATGAGCCGGGGGACTCCTGGTCTGCTATAGTGTTCCAGGCTCTCACCAAGCGGGGGCCTAATAGTGCGATAAATGATTTATAATATTTGATGGTATACCCGTCTGGCCCTGGTGCCTTCCCTGTCGGCGAAAGTTTAATAGCCTCAGCCAACTCTTCTAGGCCAATCGGATCCTCCAGTGTCTCAGCCACCTCTTTCGGGATCGACGGCATGCCTGAACTCTCTATATATGCCCTGGCCCTTCCGGGAAGCGTCCGCGCTGCCCGGCCACCGGCCAGGTCGTACAATCCGGCATAATATGCCTGGAATGTTTCTGCAATTCTCTCTGTGGTGTGCTGCTTCTGCTGTGAGCTGTCTAGAATTTCTGATATGTAATTTTGAGTGTATTGTTGCTTAAGGGCTCTCGCAAGCATTGTGCCGCTTTTGTTTCCATGTTCATAATATCTGCGCCTGCATTTTTTGATCAAGTACTTCGCCTTCTACCTAAGCAGGGCATTGAGAGCCTCACGAGCCTGAGTCAGTTCTCCCAGCACTCTCGCCGCCTCCGCTTGTTTATGAGACAGCTCCAGGCGCTTAACTCGCTCCGTAAGCTGCTCCAGTTGGGTCAATCTCTCTCTTTTTAGCCTAGAAGCGTGGCTAATCAGGATCCCTCTAATAACGCTTTTGTGCGCCTCCCACACCATTAATGGCGACACCTCCCCATTATTTCTAAAGTATGAATCTAAACCCTCCCTAACCGCTTGTATAACCACCTCATCTTGTAGCAGGGACTCGTTGAGTCGCAATGTCAATGGAGGAGGGGGTCTGTCGAAGAGGTTCAAATCTAGGTAGATAGGGGTGTGATCCGAAAAGGAGGTCGGGAGGATCCCACCATCTGACCATCGGCCCAGTAAGCTGTGGGAGATCCAAAAGTAGTCAATCCTGGTGTATGTCCCATGAACATTTGAGTAGAAGGAGTAGCCCCTACCCGCAGGATTCTGAACCCGCCACGCGTCCACCAGCTGCATGTTGTGAAGCATTTTCCTAAGTGTTCTCAATGCCAGGTGGGATACTGCCGATCTGCCCGCTGAGGAGTCTATCAGTGGCTCAATTGCTAGGTTGAAATTGCCCGCCAAAACTATTTCCCCCTCTGCAAATTCCTCGATCTTCTTTAGAGCTAGCCTAAGAAACTGGACTTGACCTTGGTTGGGGGCGTATAAGGACACTAGGGTGTAGTTTTTTGTCCAAGGAGACATTTCACCATTAACATCCTCCCAGACTCATCTCCCCAGGATTCCCGCAGGGTGAACGACACATCCCTTGCTATCATGATCGCTAGCCCTTTCCTTTTAGCGTCTGCAGCGCAGCTGGTGAACACGAGCGGGAACAGTCTACAATTCAGCCTGGGGACCCCAGACCTTCTAAAATGTGTCTCCTGGAGGAAGGCGATTTTCGCCTTGAGCCTCCTCAGCTCCTGCCAGAGAATCGTCCTCTTCTCCGGGGAGTTTATATTCATAGAAATCAACTTCATCGTCACATTCCAGCCGCGGGCCACAGGTTAATATTACTGCGCTGAACCACCGCTGCTCCTCTCTGGGCGTATCGGTAGGTGACCGGGGTGATAGGACGGGGCCTGGGGGGGAAATTGGGGAAGGGTCGGGGATGATAAGGTAAGAAGGTTAAGTGTGTGGGTTGGGGGACAAACAAAAGGGGGGGAACAAGAAAACAGGTAAATTCAATCCAAGTACAAAACTACCGGAGTAGTCAACCGGAGATCAGTCCACGGGGGACCTCCGTAACTGGTGCTACATTTACTACCCTCTTCGCCTACTCCTCTAACCGAACCGCGAGGGGCGTCGGATCAAGAAAAAAAACTATACTTCCCCGTCTGTAGAGGCCAAAAGACCTTCCCAGAGGGGGGCACCAAATGTTCCGTGGGGGGGTGGAGGAACAGAAACCAGGACAGCAATGAGGGAGACGCACTACTACCACACATTTTAATGGCATCATCCATAGCAGACAGGACATATGCAACAAATTCATAGCAAAGCAGGAGAGATCTATACTCTTCTCCTCCCGCGTCATCAGAGGCCCCTTCTAAGAGGCTCTTAAGCAAACCCTTAATAGCAATAGCTGTAATGGCAGAGGCACAAACCGGGCGTAGCACCGTCCCCACACAAGCAAAGGCATGGCAAGCCAGTTGGTCCATACGCCAGTCCTCACCATCCCTCAGGGTAGTAGTGTCAGGAGAATGCATGACAGATGTATTGGACAGCCCCAGAACGGGCGCGTCCACCTCAGGAGGACATAACCAATGCTTAATCACATCAGCAGGAAAGGGATACCTCTTGTCCCAACTCTTGGGCACCCCTGGCAGCTTGCTAGGCGGCTCCCATTCTTTGAGCACCAGGTTATTAAAGTGAGACTGCTCAGGGAATTCCAAACATGGTTTAACCGTATGAAAGAGCTCACCCTGCTGCTGCGGAGCCACGGCAGGAGGGGAGATACAGAGCACTTCAAAAATATGAGCCAAAAGCCTGTCAGTGTCATCTGAGGACCATAGATCTTCCCCAAAGGGAGACCCTGTACCACCATGAACCCTAGGCTGCTCCTCAGATGATGATGAATCAGAGAACAATTCCCCCTCCTCCAGGGGGAATAACCAGTAGTGTCAAAAATGTCCTCAGTTTCCAAAGGAAAGAGGGAGATGGCGGGAGATAAATGCCGCTTCTTAGCAGAAGCCTTACGCGAGGCAGGCCCAGCAATATGTTTCTCAATGCTGGCCACCCATGCAGCCAAATCAGGCTGAGACTCACCGCTGGTATGCTCCTTGTAGGGGGTAAGATGCAGGCGTAGGGGGGTAGGCGAAGCACGAGGGGGCACAGGCCCAGAACAGGTAACCTAGACTGCAGTGCAAGTACCTGCTGGGCGCAGGATACACATACCCTGACATCATCACCGATTGGGGATACCCCACACGCAACACATAGCTGGGCTTGTCCCGAAGGAACCCCAGGCTCATTATCCCCAGAAGCCTCCATATGGTGATTTAAAAAGGCACAGTAGGCCAGTAAGGGTTAATGCTAAAGAGCTACCCGGGATGCCCCAATTAACCGCTAGGGAAGTGGGAGATAATGAGGGGAGAGGACCGAAGCTTTATCCCGCCTGAAAGACACAACAATATATTCCCATGAGAATAAGGCATAAGAAAAAAATAGAGAAAAATTCACCCCAACGGTGAACTCACCGTCCGCAAGGAGCCAGCAGTGACAGGAAGAAGACAAAATGGCATCCGCAACCTCGAGGGGCGGGCCGTGGAGATATGAGGTAAATTGCATCATCCACAGAGCCCCCCTGAAGAGGCGAAGCGCGCCCACGTGATCTGGCCGGCCAGTAGCGGCCCGGCAGCTCTGAGCTGAATGGGGCTGCCAGCCGCGGAGCGCAGTACAAACGCGCGGCGGCGAGTTTTAATAAAGTGCCAAGCACAAATATGTCTAAAGTCATAAAACACTAGACAACCCCCCCCCCCCGAGATCTCCCCAAGGGAGTGTGAGGGAGGATAACGACAGAATACCCTGGGGGAAACGGCGCCCAGTGGCTAATATGAGGAGTGAGGGTGGCGGGGAAATGGGAATGGGGTTTGACTGCACAGGATAACCTGGCCAAAACCATGAGGCAGTGGGGGCATCCCAAAAGGCTCACCATTAGCCTGAACCGCCTACCCTGTTAGAGCAGGGACTGCGGTAGGAGCCTAGCTCCTCAGCACCAAAGTGCTTCTATCGCCTACCTTCACCCAAACCTTATCAGCCGAGGCTGGGAGGCAGTAACTGGGACGGAACGGGTGGGAATACTCCTGCAGGGCCGCAGGCAATAAGCCCCGCTCACCTGCGCCACAAGAGATCTATCTTCTATCTTCTCAGCGCAGACTGCAGAAACAAACTGGGGAATTTGTGGGAGGTCCCTGACCTATATAGGGCCGGGAGGGGCCACAAGATGTTTTCTGCAGTCCAGCGCCATCTTGTGGATGTATTACCCCAAGTGTAAGGAATATTCTGGAACAGGACGTGCTGTATACTTAGAATAATGCCTTTCCATCCACTTTAAATCACAACATACCTCTTTAAAGTGCTACTGCGGGCAAAGTTAATTATTACACTATTGCATCAGGCTACACTTGGCACTGTCCTAAACAGTTTTCTGTTTTTAAATTGAAGAAGAAATGATCAAGATATTGAAGTTTACAGTTTGACCTTATGATTTATCTTCTGAAAAAGTGGGTGTGGCCCTTGGATCTGTGATCTGCATAATATTCAGCTGATTAATCTGGAGGAAGAGGGGCGGGAGGTGGGAGGCACCAGCAATCCTGTCACACTCTGCTGAGCTGATTGGGGGACAGGATCAGAATGCCATTGGCTGAACCTGTGAAACTCGATATCTCAGCCATTTCTGCTTCAATTTAAAAATGGAAAACAGTTGAGGACTTTGCCAACAATGGTGTAACAATTACCTTTGCCTGCAGTATCACTTTAATAGACTTTAACCAGTACCAGCTAAACTTCCAGAAGCTGGATGGTATTTGTACAACTTTCGTTCTGTCCCTTGAGTCTAAAAAAACTCCCAGTATGGGTGATTCCCTGTCTCTGGGGCATCCCAAGTTTCTAGTGAAATATAAATATTTTTCTTCTATCTACAATGCCCTGCATGTACAATAGTGCAGTTATACAGGCTAAAATGTTAAATTGTAGATTGTAGATATTTCATTTTAGAAGTTACAAAGTAACAGCAACCTATGGGGAATCCAAACACATTTGAAGAGGCTCATTTTTAATGCACATGCATTTTCCACAGGCTGCTGTTATTTTGAAACGTATAAAATAAAAGATCCACCCATTAAAAATAATCTGCACCTCACCTGCATAACTGCCCTATCGCAGGCGCAGGGGAATTATTTTAAAATATAATTAATTTATTTCTTTATTTCACTATATTATGTGCTCAGTGAGAAAAGCTCTGACTGACTCTTCAAACTCAGCCTCGAAAGAAAAATCCAAAATAATTTGTATAACCCCCATTGTGTTAATAATAGGGGATTTTATTTTGGGGTTTTATTTTGTATTACTGGCAACTGTTGTACAGTGTATAATGTATGCTATTTTTGTGGTTTCTTTGTTATATATTTAGATGTTGGCTGTGCAGTATGATTTGGGATTAGTGTGCCAGTTGGTACTAGGGATTATCTCTATCAAAGAGGCAGACATAAAAATACCATTTTGTGATTACTCACCTGTAAAATGGGTATTATAAGTATGTCACACACCCCGCTTCCACTATTCATGACATATGGGTTATGGTCCAGTAGAGGGCGAACTTCTGCAGAGATGAAAGCGCCCATAAATACCTGGGACCTCCCACACATTCCCCAGTATATGACAGCAGTAATGGGACCAGGAACAGCTAATAAAACATTCTTAACAATAAAAAGTTTACCATATAAAGGATCCAGAATACCAAAGGGCGGGATGAAGCGGGGTGTGTGACATACAGGTGAGTAATCACAAAATGGTATTATTCCAAGTATGTCACACACCCCGCTTCCACTATTCATGACATATGGGACATCCAATAGCAGTGTCCGTCATGGGTGGGGATCCAATACAGCAAAAAAATTGCACCAATTTAAACCACTGCAGCTTGCAGAACCTTGCGGCCAAAAACAGCATCCACTGAGGCCCGCACATCAACCTTATAAAACTCTGAAAAAGTATGAACGGAAGACCAAGTAGCAGCCTTACAAACTTGTTCAACAGAAGCCTGGTGCTGAAAGGCCCAGGAAGCCCCAACAGCATGAGTAGAATAAGCAGTGATCTTAAAAGGAGGAACCCTCCCCTTAGCAAAATAGGCCCCAACAATGGCCTGGCGTATCCATTTACTAATGGTAGACTTGGCGGGCGCCAAACCTTTTCTGGGCCCGGAAGGCACCACGAACAAGGCATCGGTCTTACGAAAAGGAGAAGTAGCAACCAAATAGTACTTCACACAACGAACCACATCCAAAGAGTGCAAAACCCTCTCCTTGTCATTGCTAGGCTTAGGACACAAGGAAGGGAGAACTACATCCTGATTGAGATGGAAAGCAGAAACCACCTTAGGAAGGAAAGCTGGTTTAAAACGAAAAACCACCTTGTCCTGGTGTCTCTCAAAGTAAGGGGCCTGAACAGACAGAGCCGCCAAATCAGAGACACGCCGAACAGAGGTAATAGCCACCAAAAAGGCAATCTTTTGAGTGAGCACAGAAAGATCCACATCCTGCATCGGCTCAAAAGGAGGCCCCTGGAGGGCCGAGAGAACCAAAGACTTTCTAGGGGTCGAACATGAGTGACCCCTTGGAAAAAAGTCTTGACCAGATGATGCAAAGCAAAAGACCTTTGAAAAAAAGACAGCCAGGGCAGAAACCTGATCCTTCAAAGTACTGAGCTGGAACCCCAGATCCAGACCGCGTTGTAGAAACTCCAAAATCCTACGAATCGAAAACACCCTGCAGGGTAAGGCCTTAGCCTCACACCAGTCAATATAGGACCGCCAAGTCCTATAGTAAATGGTAGAGGAAGACCTCTTCCTAGCTCTAATCAAGGTTTGAATAACCGCCTCAGACAAACCTTCCTCCCTCAGGATTGACCCTGAGAGATCAGATCCGGAAACAGGGGCAGCCTGTACTGATCTACCGCCAAACCTACGATGTCTGCGAACCAAACCTGTCTTGGCCACCTTGGGGCCACCAGAATTGCTGGTGCCCACTCTAAAGCCAACTTGCGCACTACCTTGCCTACCATGGAGAAGGGGGGAAACAGGTACAGGAACCCCAGATCCCTCCAGGCAAGGGGCAAGGCATCCACTGCCAGGGCCAGAGGATCCTGAGACAGAGATACAAAGGTTGAGAGCTTGTGATTGTGCCGAGAGGCAAAGAGATCCACCTCCGGAGTCCCCCACTTGTGACACAAGACCCGAAATACCCTGTGGCTGAGAGACCATTCCCCTCGGCGAGAGAATCCCCTGCTCAGGGAGTCCGCCTCCATGTTCTCCACTCCCGGAATGTACACTGCTGAGATGCAAGGAACAGACTTCCCTGAGGGCACTCCTGCTGCGAGTCCCTCCTTGGTGATTGATGTAAGCTACCGCAGTTCGATTGTCTGATCGAACCTGAACCGGTAAGCCCTGTAGGTGAAGTGTCAGACGCGACAGAACCAAGCGGATAGCTCTGAGCTCCAAGACATTGATTGGGGTGTGAGCCTCCTGAGGACCCCACAACCCCTGGAACTGATGATCCTTCCAGAAACCTCCCCAGCCCGACAGGCTGGCATCCGTGGTAACCATCTCCCAACAAGGGGCCAGAAAGGATTTGCCCCTCATCAGATTGCCTTCAGCCACCACTGAAGGGACTGCCGAACCCTGAGAGACATCAGAAAAGACTGATCCAAGGACTGTGGACATCTGTCCCATTTCAGCAATAGATGGAGTTGAAGCGACCTCATGTGGAACTGAGCAAAGGGGACTGCCTCGAAGGAGGCCACCATCAAACCTACCAGAGTCATCCCTAGCCGGATAGAAGGGCGAGGATTGGTCAGGAGAACACGTATCAGATCCTGAACCCTCTGCACCTTTGGCTGAGTTAGGAACACTCTGGCCTGACTGGTATCCAGATTCATGCTCAGAAAAGAGATCTCCCTTGATGGGGAGAGAGAAGACTTGGGGTGGTTGATCACCCATCCGAACCTTTCCAGCGCCGCCACCACCTCCTGGTGTCCAACTCCGCCTGGCAGAGGGAAGAAGCTGTAATGAGTAGGTCGTCCAGATACGGCACAATGCGAATGCCCTGGGCTCTGAGCAGGGCCATTATGCCCGCCAGAACCTTGGTAAACACCCTCGGTGCCGAGGTCAGCCCGAACGGGAGGGCCACAAACTGAAAATGCTGATCTCCAACCACGAACCTGAGAAATCTCTGGTGTGCTGGGAAAATTGGTACATGAAGGTAAGCATCCTTGATGTCTATGGACATCATGAAATCCCCCTGACGAAGGGAACCGATGGCTGAGCCCAGAGTCTCCATGCGGAACTTCTTGGTTCTGATGAACCTGTTGAGAAGCTTCAAATCCAGAATGGGTCTTATGGAGCCATCCTTTTTGGGAACCGTGAAGAGGTTGGAATAATTGCCCCGGCCTCTCTCTGAAAGAGGCACCGGGCATATGACCGCCATGTCCAGGAGATTCTTTACAGCCAACAAGAGCCCCTGCGCCGCCCGAGGATCCGATGGCACCCGAGACCTTAGGAATCTGGGAGGAGGCCGGTACTCGAACTCCAGTTTGTTCCCAGATGAGACCACTTCCAATATATACTTGTCTGTGACCTCCTGGGCCCAGACCTGGAAGAAGAGCCGCAGCCGTCCCCCCACCCGCAAGGGTGAGGGCGCCTCTTCATTGCTGAGCCGGCTTGGCAGCGGGCTTGGGCTTGGAACCCCAGGCAGAGGCTGGACGGGCGCATCCCCTGCCTCTGTTCCAGGAATCACCTCTGAAGCTAGAGTAGGCAAGACCTCTGCCCACTCTGGCACCGCGAAAGGAAGGATTGAAGGAGCTTGCCCCCCGAAAGGAGCGACGCTGCTTCTTACGCTGAGGCAGCTTCCCACCTTTTGCCACAGAATCCAATTTGTCACCAAACAGCCGCATACACAGGAAGGGCAGTGCTGTGAGTGATTTCTTGGCCGCTATGTCAGTCGCCCACTGGCGTAGCCATACCGATCGACGCATGGCCACCAGCAGAGTCGAGGTTCTACTACACATGATAATAGTGTCGTCCATAGCCGCCAACACAAAGTTCATGAACAATTCACACCTTTTAAGGGCTGTGAATTCAACACTGGCCGGGTTGAGTTGGGACCCTTTTAACAGACCTGGTAGCCACAGCCACGAGTGCAGAAGCACAAATAGGCCACAAGGCTGAACCCACACTGGCAAAGGCATGGCATGCCATCTGATCAATGCGCTTATCCTCGCAATCCTTAAGGGTAGTGGCGTCAGGAGTAGGTACAACGGAGGTGTTGGACAATCCTAAGATGGGCGCATCGACCTCAGGAGGGGAAGACCATCACCTCACCGCGTCCACCGGGAAGGGATACTTCCTATCCCATCCCTGCTAAAACACAGGGAAGCCGACTCGGCTTCTCCCATTCTCTAAGAATCCTGCTATCAAAATGATCCTGATTTGGGAACTCCAAGCGGGGCTTAGATGAGCCAAAGAATTCCCCCCTCTTCGGAGGGGGCCTCCGCTGGAGGGGAAATATCCAGAACCTCTAAGAGATGGGCCAGGACTTTGGGGGTATCCACAGCATCCCCCAGCGCCTGCCCGGCATCAGAATCAAGGAACTGCAGTTCTTCAGTCTCAGATTCCCCAAACAATTCCCCCTCCTCAAGAGGGGAATAATCAGACCAGTCAGGGGAGTCATAATCATCAAAATCAAGTACCGGCGTAGACGGTGACAGATGCCTTTTCTTAGCAGGGGCTTTTCTGCCCACTGAGCTAAAAATTATTTTCTCTAGGTTGGCCAGCCTGGCACATACATCCGAGTGCGAATCCCCGCTAATGACAGTGTCACCTGGGGTACAGATAATGCAGGGTGGGGTGGGAGATGAGACGGGCGGCACTGACCCAGACGCCTGGGATCCTGACTGCCGCGTTATAGCCTGTTGCGCACATGGTATGCAAATTAGTACATTTTCCCCCGCAAGGGGTACCCCGCAACCCACACACAGCCAGGATTGTCACGAAGGGATCCCGAGCCCGGTATCCTGTGGAGCCTCCATATGGTGATTTTTAAAGGTAGTCGCAATGACCAGAGGGAATTACGCTGATAAGCAACCCGGGATGCCCCTTTAAGTCCCCTTTAAGTGGGAGGATTTTTTGGGGTGCCCAATTTACTCTAGGGACCCTAGGACCGGGAGAACCCCCTTTTAAGCAGGTAGCAGGGAGTCCTCCTGAAAGACACAAGCAGTGGTCATAAACACATGCGCACACACACAGATAAAGAGCAAAATATCCAACAAATAGTTAATCACACAGTGTGACCTGCGCTGCCCCCAGCTGAAGGGAACACAAGTATGCTGAATAATGATGAAAAAGCGGGGCCCCAGGAGGGCACTCATGCGTCACACAAGATGGCAGCCAGCAGCACAGCACTCCCGCGAGAGAGAGGGAGAAGGAAGGGCGGGAGAGTGCGGATCGCGCGCCGCGCCTGGCCCCACCCCCCTTCCCTCACAACCAGCAGCGCGGTACCCAGCTATAGGCTGGATTCCGCAAAAAGCGCCAACAGGAGGGGGCAGACCGCGGCAGCGCGCGAGCGCCCGCCCCCCTCGACACCGCAGCCTGAGGGGAAGAAGCTCCCCTCAGCGTATAACAAAAGATCCGATCTGTGCGCACCACAAGCACACTATATCACACACACACACAGTATAAAGAGTGAAAAGCTGAGCAGGAAAAGACACCCCCCCCCTGGAGGGCTACGAGGGGGAGCCGGAAGGGGGGGGAGATCCCGCACCATGGGTGTAAGGGATATACACATAAATATATATTATTAAATACATATATATATATATATATATATATAGGAACAGGGCATCCCAAACCGGGATCACCTACCCGGATTCCACCTACCCCTTAATATGGGGTCTCACGGGGGAGCATGGCTCCCTGAACACCTATTAAGGTGATTCCTACCCTCACCCGGACCTGCAGCCGAGGCTGGGAGGCTAGTATAGGGACTTACAATATAAAGGTCTGGGCAGAAATAGGGCAAAAAATGGCCGGGTGCAAGCCCGGCTTACCTGCAAGGAAGAGCAGCATACATCTTCTGACTTGCTCGCCGTCCTGCAGAGAAGGAACTGGGGAATGTGTGGGAGGTACCAGGTATTTATGGACCGGGAGGGGCTTCTTTTTTGGTTTCATCTCTGCAGAAGTTCGCCCTCTACTGGACCATAACCCATATGTCATGAATAGTGGAAGTGGGGTGTGTGACATACTTGGAATATTTGGTTTTAAGTAAAAGTGGATTTCATGCAACACAGGGACTCTACAAAGCGCTAAGAAAATGTTTTAAAGGGTCTGTCCAGGAAACAACCTAAAATAACCATAGTCCACTTTTCTGTCCTACTTTAGTTGAGTTTGAGTCCTGTTGTGTTCATGTTCACCGTGAACCCCCCCTCAAAAAAACGTCATGGACCATACACCATACATAAAAATGTACTAAACAACAATTTAAACTGCATGAAATGCACAATCGTCTTGATCACCTTTTTAGATCAGTTTTTATTGAGCAGCAGATAGAGAGTATTAGAGAGCAGCAGATCGGGTTAGAAAATCTTCAGCATTGCCTCGTACCACCTGATTGGATATCAAGTGCTACCAGTGATTGGTTGGGGACTCTTGTCCTAGAGCAGGGGTGTCAAACTAATTTTCACCAAGGGCCACTTCAGCATTCTGGTTGCCTGCAAATGGCCAGTGAATAACAAATCAAAATGCAAACACAGCCATTGAAATGTAGGGTTACAGACAGAATTATTTTGCCCAGGACAGATGCAGATGCTGAATTATTTTGCCCAGGTTACATGCAAATGTTGAATTATTTTGCCCCGGGCCCACTCCACCTATCAATAGCACCCTCTACTGTGGCAGTTGGATAGGTTAGGCCCCCCTTGTGTGGTGAGAGACAAAAAACTGTTGCAGACACTACTTTCTTCTTCCCCAGAACGTTAAAAAGGCGCACCAGTAGCTTTTATAGACACAGCACCTGGGGGCAGGATTAGAGGCGGGACTATCCAGTGGAGCGCAGAATACCAGCGAATCACTCAGCAGTACCACACACAGGTGCAAATACCTACTGCCAGTGTCAGGAGCCTTGGAGTGCCCGTGCGACTAGAAGGGGCACTGACTAGCTGTCGTCATCTGCCACCTGTCAGAGGGCCACATAAAAAGGCTTGGAGGGCCGCATCCAGGCCCTGGGCCTTGAATTTGACATATGTGTCCTAGAGCATCCCTTTACTGACAATAAGTGAATTTAAACATGCCTGGGATAAGCACACATCTATGGTAAGATAAAGAGAACATACAGTATACTGATAAGTGCAGACTAGATGGACCGTATGGTCTCCTTCTGCCGTCAACCTTCTATCTTTCTATTATTTGCATAACTATAGTCTTCAGTGGGGTTTTTTTCCCCGATGTCAGTCACAGGGTTTGGAGCACAGCCAATCTATTATTTATAATGGAGGGGGTGCTCCAAAGCATGGCATGCCCTCTGCTTAGCAATGAAAATAGTGGCTGTGCTACAAACACTGTGACTGACGTGGGGGGGGTGGATGTTTGTCCTGGAAGTCGCCGTGAATGAAAAACAGGCCTGTGGTACTCGATTTTGAGAGCCAGTAAAGGTTATATGGCGGACAAAAGAGCTGTGGTGGACAAAAGATCCAAAAGGCCTTTATTTTTTGTTGTTGCTTGGACAGACCCTTTAAATATAATAGACTTGTTTATGTCATGTAGGCAGGAGTGAAATAAATCTCAGCATGATTTTGACTAGTGTAGATGTGCTTTAAGTGATCTCTTCATACCTGGAGTGCAGTATGTTGCAGGTCCCACGATGGCAGTACATGATAACACCTGGGGCCCCCCAAACTAACTCCTTACCAAGCTGGAACTCACAGGGCCTCAGACGAGGGTCCTCTAATATGTCCAGCCGCCTCTTCTTCCTCCAGCATCGAGCAGGGTAAGTGTAGATCTGTCCTGGAGATAAGCCTTCAGAGAAAGAAAAAGAAAGGGAAGAAATCACTTTGTTGCTGATGAGGAATGTTATACGTTCCATTAAAATGCAGCACATATAAAGTGGAAGACAATTTGACTTTATTTCAAAGTGAAGTGTCGGTTGTACTAGAATTACACACAGAACCTCAGGTCCACATAACTTTACTTGCCTCAAGCAACCTTTTCAGGGCTAGGAAGTTGTGTGCATGCCTCTCTTCTCTTTAGAGTGTAAAGTAGCTCCAGAGGTCATCTACCTCACTGAAAAACTGTCTACATTTTGGCATACAATTACATTCCACTAAACCAACCACCACTGCCACTTGCTAAGCCCTGTAGAGCAGTGGTCCCCAACCCTGTCCTCAAGGCCCACCAACAGGCCAGGTTTTGCAGATCTCCACAAAGATGCACAGGTGGATAAGGTGGAGTAATTAGTGCAGCTGCAGAGCAATAGAGCTGGCTATTTGGAGATCCAAAAAACATGACATGTTGGTGGGCCTTGAGGACAGGGTTGGGGACCACTGCTGTAGAGGATAAATGAGGTGGAATTAAAAAAAAAATATCAAGAATCATCACCTATCTGTAGAATAAAAAATACAATTCTGTGATTACTCACCTGTAGAATTGGTATTATGAGTATACAGTACGTCCTGCTCCAAATCTAATACTTACACTTGGGATATACTCCGCCAGATGGCGCTGGACTGCAGAGACATCGAAAATAGGCTCCTCCCGGCCCCTCAAATACCTCCCACAAATCCCCAGCATTGAAAAGCAGTTAATGAGAAGCCGGGATAATTAAACAATCCAAACTATCAACTATAACAATGATAACACTCACCATACAGGGGATCCAAGATAATGCAAACCAAGGGTGGGTTGGAGCAGGACGTACTGTATACTCATAATACCAATTCTACAGGTGAGTAATCACAGAATTGTATTATTCTTAGTATACGGTACGTCCTGCTCCAAATCTAATACTTATCTGGGACATCCAATAGCAGTGTCTATAAAGTAGGGTGGGATCTCCAAGAAAAATCAGCAGCAGACAGTTTAAACCACTGCCGCCTGCAGAACCTTTCGGCCAAAAGCAGCATCAGCTGAGGCCCTAACATCAACCTTGTAAAACTTTGAAAAGGTATGAACAGAAGACCAAGTAGTGGCCTTGCAAACTTGTTCAACAGAAGCCTGGTGCTGAAAAGCCCAAGAGGCACCAATAGCACGAGTGGAATGAGCAGTAAGGCGGAAGGGAGGATTCTTCCCCTTAGCAGAGTAGGCCTGAATCACAGCCTGACTAATCCACTTGCTGATAGTAGACTTGGCAGGAGCCAAACCCTTCCTAGGACCAGAAGGGACCACAAAAAGAGCATCAGTTTTCCTGAAAGGTGCAGTAGCCACCAGATAGTACTTCAGACACCTAACCACATCCAAAGAGTGCAAAACCCTCTCCTTAGCATTGCTAGGATTAGGGCACAAAGAAGGAGGAACAATATCCTGATTCAAATGAAAGGCAGACAATACCTTAGGCAGAAAGTCAGGTTTGAAACGAAACACCACCTTGTCCTGGTGTCTCTCATAGTAGGGGGGCTGAATGGAAAGCGCCGCCAACTCAGACACACGCCTGACAGAAGTGATAGCCACCAGAAACACAACCTTGAGCGTAAGAATGGCCAAGGCAGCATCCTGCACAGGTTCAAAAGGAGCACCCTGCAAGGCTGACAGAACCAAGTTCAGATCCCAAACAGGCACCATAGGCTTACGTGGGGGGCGCACATGAGTGACCCCCTGGGAAAAGTCCTGATCAGATGGTGCTGAGCAATGGACTTCTGGAAGAAAATAGCCAGGGCAGAAACCTGACCCTTCAGAGTACTGAGCTGGAGTCCCATCTCCAATCCATGCTGCAGGAACTCTGGCACCAAGGGCAGAGCGTACTGATCTACTGCCAGCTGCACCACGTCTGCGAACCACACTCTTCTTGGCCACCTGGGGGCCACCAGAATTGCTGGCACCCCTTCCAGAGCAATCTTGCGCAGAACCCTGCCCAGCAGGGGGATTGGAGGGAAGACATAGAGGGACTGAAAGTCCTGCCATGACATTGCTAGCGCATCTGAGGTCAAGGCCAGAGGAAACTGGGACAGAGAGACAAAACCTGGGAGCTTGTGATTGTGGCGGGACGCAAACAGATCCACATCTGGTTGGCCCCAACGGTGACATAGAGATTGAAACACCCTGCTGCATAGGGACCATTCTCCCTGGCGAGAGGTCCCCCTGCTCAGAGAGTCCGCCAGGCGATTTTCCACCCCCGGGATGTACACAGCTGATATGCAGGGGACATTGGCCTCCGCCCAAGTCAGGATCAAAGACGCTTTCTGGAGGGCCCCCTTGCTCTGTGTCCCTCCCTGATGATTGATGTAGGCAACTGCCGTCTGGTTGTCCGAGCGCACCTGAACAGGCAGACCCCGAAGGTGAGTAGTCAAGTGAGCCAGAACTAGCCTGATCGCCCGCAGTTACAAGACATTGATAGGTGTGTGGGCCTCCTGAGGGCCCCACCTCCCCTGGAACCGCAGGGACTTCCAGAAACCCCCCCAACCTGACAGACTGGCATCCATGGTGACCGTCTCCCAGGAAGGGGCAAGAAAGGATCTGCCCCCCAACAGGTTCCTTGAGTCCATCCACCATGAGAGGGACCTCCTGACCAGGGGGGAGAGCACACAGACCCTGTCCAGGGATGCTGGGTCCTTGTCCTATACTGACAATAGGTGAAGTTGCAGAGGCCTCAAGTGGAACTGAGCATAAGTGACCGCCTCGAAGCATGCCACCATCAGGCCCACCAGCTGAATATCCTGCCTGATTGAGGGATGGGGACAAGCTAGGAGGAACTGAGCCTGTGCAATCAGACTGTCCACCTTCTGTTGAGGAAGGAATATCCTTACCTGAACTGTATCCAGATTAATTCCTAGGAATGGAGTTACCGAGGAAGGGGACAGTAAGGACTTGGGGCGGTTGATCACCCATCCAAATGACTCCAGAGTGGACACCACCAGCTGAGTATCCAACTCTGCCTGATGTAGAGACTGGGAAGTGATGAGAATGTTGTCCAGATAGGGAATCACGCGGACACCCTGACATCTGAGCAGAGACATCACACCGGCTAGCACCTTGGTGAACACCCTGGGAGCTGAAGCGAGACCAAAGGGCAAGGCCACAAACTGGTAGTGTTGATCCATCAGAGCGAACCTGAGGAACCTTTGATTACCTGGGAACACAGGAATATGAAGATAAGCATCTTTGATGTCCACAGAAGTCATGAAATCCCCTTGGCGCAGGGAACTGATGGCAGAGCGCAGAGTTTCCATGCGAAAGCACCTGCCCCTGACAAACTTGTTGAGGATCTTCAAGTCCAGGATGGGCCTGACTGAACCATCTTTTTTGGGTACTGTGAATAGGTTGGAATAAAAGCCCTTGCCTTTTTCTCCTAAGGGGACCTGGCAGATGACCCCCAGCTCCAGGAGGCCTTGCACTGCTTGCACTAGCTCCTGAGCTGACACAGGGTCCTGTGGAATCCGGGATCTGATGAATCTTGGAGGGGAACAGGCAGCAAACTCCAACTTGTAACCGGAGGACACTACCTCCTGAATCCACCGGTCTGAGACATGAAGCCTCCAGACGTGAGTGAAGTGCTGCAGTCGTCCCCCCACCCGGATGGGTGAGGGCGCCCCATCATGCCTGAGGGGGATTGGGAGAGGATTTTGCTTTGGGAACCCAGGAGGAGCCAGGACGTCCACGTCCTCTGCCCCTACCCCAGAAATCTCCCCGGGCCCCAGGAAAGGAAACCCCCCTCCCCTGTCTGGCACCACGGTAAGGGGAGGAGAAGGAACCCTGACCCCGAAAGGGCCGAGATTGCCGCCTGCGCTGGGGTAACCTGCCTCCCTTAGCAAAAAGGTCCAGGCGGTCCCCAAACAGGCGCAGTCCTTTAAAAGGAAACCCAGTGAGGGCCTTCTTGGCAGCGTTGTCAGCAGCCCACTGGCGCAGCCAAACCGAGCGGCGTATAGCCACCACGAGGGCAGAAGTTCTGGCACACATTCTGATGGTGTCATCCAATGCTGAGAGGACAAAAGAGGACAATCACCTCGGGGAAGGATGACCAACATTTAACCACCTCAGCAGGAAAGGGATACTTCCTATCCCAACTTTTTGGAACCCAGGGAAGTTTACTGGGGCGCTCCCATTCCTTGAGCACAAGGTTATGGAAATGTGCCTGCTCGGGAAATTCCAAACGTGATTTTGCTGTATGGAAAAGCTCCCCTCTTTGCCTGGGAGCCGCAACAGGGAGAGATATGGAACCTCAAAAATCTGGGTTAATAATCTGTCAGTGTCATCCGGGGCCCAGGGGTCAGAGCCAGAATCGTCATGACCCCTTGGTCTCTCATCAGATGAGCCTGAATCAGAAAAGAGCTCCCCTTCATCAGACGGGGTATAGCCACAAAGATCCAAAACTCCTCAGTTCCCATAGGGAAAACAGTGACATTAGGCGTCAAGTGCCGCTTCGTAGCAGGGGCCTTACGCGCTAAGGACTTAGCAATCAACTGCTCAACAGTAGCCAGTCTAGAAGACACATCAGGCTGAGAATCCCCACTAGTATGCAACTCAGTAGGAGTGAGGTTTAAGCTTGGTGGAGTAGGTCGAAGTGAAACGAGGTGCAGCCACTGGCAGGCCAGATTGCAATGCAAGCACCTGCTCAGCACAGGGTACACAGACCCTCGTCTTTTCCGCGTCAGCATGAGGCTGCCCACAGCCTACACACAGCCGGTCTTGTCCCGAAGGGACCCCGGTCACATTATCCTGGGATGCCTCCATATGGTGATTATAGCGGCGCTATACGCCGATAGGGAATAACGCTATATAGCAACCCCGGATGCCCCAATAACCCGCTAGGGAAGTGGGAGTATTATTTTTACAAGGCCTACAAGTTATATACTAATAAAGGGCCGGGAGAAGCCAAAAGGGTTCGCCCCGCCTGAAAGACATAAGCAGACAAGACCTGTAAGCACACAGTAACAAAAGTGAAAGATATAAAGCCGCCCGTGAGGGCACTTACGGACCGCGGTAGGTAGGGGTCCGTCGCGCATGGGCCAACCAAACAGGTTAAAGATGGCGTCGGTATACCTCGAGGGGCGGGCCGGTATCAGCGATGATACTGAGTGCGCCATAAACGGGCACTGCCCCCCCAAAGAGCGCGAAGCCAGAACGAGCAAGCAGCCAATGACGGCGCACCAGCGCCTGAGGTAATGCCGCCGCCAAGCGCGGAACCAAGTCAGTGCGCGGCGGCAATTTTAAAAATACAGTGAAGGCAAGTCAGCGCGGCGGCTGACACAAGACTAAACAGAATGGAAAAAGAGTGGAAAACACAGAATGCATAGCATACACATTTACACCCCCCCCCCTCTTTTCCCCCGAAGGCTACAGGAGAATGAGGGAGGACAGCGGCCACTTAAACAGGGCCCCCCGATAGGCAGGGGCAAGGGGCACTAGTGCGGGAGGGGCATCCCATAGAGGCTCACCATAAGCCTGAACTGCCTACCCTTTGGTGGGGGATTGCGGTGGAGCAGCGCTCCTAAGCACCTAACGGCGGTGCTGCCTACCGTCACCCGACCAGCGCAGCCAAGGCTGGGAGGCATATTACTAGTGGAACGGGTGGGAATAGTCCTACAGGGCCGCAGGTTAGTAGTCCCGCTCACCTGCGAGTAGAGAGCCAATTTCTCGTCCTTCGCAGCCAGACTGCAGAGAAATTCTGGGGATTTGTGGGAGGTCCCCGGGTATTTGAGGGCCGGGAGGAGCCTATTTTCGATGTCTCTGCAGTCCAACGCCATCTGGCGGAGTATATCCCAAGTGTAAGTATTAGATTTGGAGCAGGACATACTGTATACTAAGAATATGAACGTTTGTCCTCTATAGACTTCCGGACACCTTAAACCGGACCAACACCCTTTTTACTTTGGGGGTGGGTGTTGGTCCCACTGTTTGGTGACCGTAAGAAGCTTGGTACATCCTGTACATCAGGCAAGAGCAGGACCTTCGCTCTAAACTTCCTGGGCAGCCAGTGTACCTGTTTGCCAAATTTGGGATCAAACGGTTAAACAGGACCAACACCCGTTTGTACTTTAACGGTGTCAGTCCCTGGTGATCACAAGAAGCTCAGGGGGGGGGGGGGTCGTCCAGAATGCTGGACCCCCCTCACAGGTAACAGCACATTGAGCTCATAATAATCACATTCATTACAAACTAGCAGCTAAAACGGAGTCCTGCGATTGGCCGCCGGTCGGTCAATGGGCAGGTCCTGCCGGTGGCCGGCATAGAGGACGCGACTGCGGGCAATCGTAGGACTCCGTTCTCGACGAGAGGAGGGGGATGGGGAAGACCGGCTCATAGAAATGAATGCTGTAGCTCTCCCCAGCAATGCACAGGTGAGGTCATTAGAGCTGCAGCTCTCCCCAGCAATGCACAGGTGAGGTCATTAGAGCTGCAGCTCTCCCCAGCATTGCTCAGGTGAGGTAATTAGAGCTGAAGCTCTCCCCAGCAATGCACAGGTGAGGTCATTAGAGCTGCAGCTCTCCCCAGCAATGCACAGGTGAGGTCATTAGAGCTGCAGCTCTCCCCAGCAATGCACAGGTGGAGTCATTAGAGCTGCAGCTCTCCCCAGCAATGCACAGGTGAGGTCATTAGGGCTGCAGTTCTCCCCAGCAATGCACAGGTGAGGTCATTAGAGCTGCAGCTCTCCCCAGCAATGCACAGGTGAGGTCATTAGAGCTGCAGCTCCCCCCAGCAATGCACAGGTGAGATCATTAGAGCTGCAGCTCCCCCCAGCAATGCACAGGTGAGATCATTAGAGCTGCAGCTCTCCCCAGCAATGCACAGGTGAGGTCATTAGAGCTGCAGCTCTCCCCAGCAATGCACAGGTGAGGTCATTAGAGCTGCAGCTCTCCCCAGCAATGCACAGGTGAGGTCATTAGAGCTGCAGCTCTCCCCAACAATGCACAGGTGAGGTCATTAGAGCTGCAGCTCTCCCCAGCAATGCACAGGTTGAGTCATTAGAGCTGCAGCTTTCCCCAGCAATGCACAGGTGAGGTCATTAGAGCTGCAGCTCTCCCCAGCAATGCACAGGTGAGGTCATTAGAGCTGCAGCTCTCCCCAGCAATGCACAGGTGAGGTCATTAGAGCTGCAGCTCTCCCCAGCAATGCACAGGTGCGGTAATTAGAGCTGCAGCTCTCCCCAGCAATGCACAGGTGGAGTCATTAGAGCTGCAGCTCTCCCCAGCACTGCACAGGTGAGGTCATTAGGGCTGCAGTTCTCCCCAGCAATGCACAGGTGAGGTCATTAGAGCTGCAGCTCTCCCCAGCAATGCACAGGTGAGGTCATTAGAGCTGCAGCTCTCCCCAGCAATGCACAGGTGAGGTCATTAGAGCTGCAGCTCTCCCCAGCAATGCACAGGTGAGTTTATTAGAGCTGCAGCTCTCCCCAGCAATACACAGGTGAGGTCATTAGAGCTGCAGCTCTCCCCAGCAATGCACAGGTGAGGTCATTAGAGCTGCAGCTCTCCCCAGCAATGCACAGGTGAGGTCATTAGAGCTGCAGCTCTCCCCAGCAATGCACAGGTGAGGTCATTAGAGCTGCAGCTCTCCCCAGTAATGCACAGGTGAGGTCATTAGAGCTGCAGCTCCCCCCCCCCCCCAGCAATGCACAGGTGAGGTCATTAGAGCTGCAGCTCTCCCCAGCAATGCACAGGTGAGGTCATTAGAGCTGCAGCTCTCCCCAGTAATGCACAGGTGAGGTCATTAGAGCTGCAGCTCCCCCCCCCCCCCCAGCAATGCACAGGTGAGGTCATTAGAGCTGCAGCTCTCCCCAGCAATGCACAGGTGAGGTCATTAGAGCTGCAGCTCTCCCCAGCAATGCACAGGTGAGGTCATTAGAGCTGCAGTTCTCCCCAGCAATGCACAGGTGAGATCATTAGAGCTGCAGCTCTCCCCAGCAATGCACAGGTGAGGTCATTAGAGCTGCAGCTCTCCCCAGCAATGCACAGGTGAGATCATTAGAGCTGCAGCTCCCCCCAGCAATGCACAGGTGCGGTCATTAGAGCTGCAGCTCTCCCCAGCAATGCACAGGTGAGGTCATTAGAGCTGCAGCTCTCCCCAGCAATGCACAGGTGAGGTCATTAGAGCTGCAGCTCTCCCCAGCAATGCACAGGTGCGGAAATTAGAGCTGCAGCTCTCCCCAGCAATGCACAGGTTGAGTCATTAGAGCTGCAGCTTTCCCCAGCAATGCACAGGTGAGGTCATTAGTGCTGCAGTTCTCCCCAGCAATGCACAGGTGAGGTCATTAGAGCTGCAGTTCTCCCCAGCAATGCACAGGTGAGGTCACTAGAGCTGCAGCTCTCCCCAGCAATGCACAGGTGAGATCATTAGAGATGCAGCTCTCCCCAGCATTGCACAGGTGAGATCATTAGAGCTGCAGCTCTCCCCAGCAATGCACAGGTGAGGTCATTAGAGCTGCAGCTCTCCCCAACAATGCACAGGTGAGGTCATTAGAGCTGCAGCTCTCCCCAACAATGCACAGGTGAGGTCATTAGAGCTGCAGCTCTCCCCAGCAATGCACAGGTGAGGTCATTAGAGCTGCAGCTCTCCCCAGCAATGCACAGGTGAGATCATTAGAGCTGCAGTTCTCCCCAGCAATGCACAGGTAAGGTCATTAGAGCTTCAGCTCTCCCCAGCAATGCACAGGTGAGGTCATTATAGATGCAGCTCTCCCCAGCAATGCACAGGGGAGGTCATTAGAGCTGCAGCTCTCCCCAGCACTGCACAGGTGAGGTCATTAGTGCTGCAGTTCTCCCCAGCAATGCACAGGTGCGGTCATTAGAGCTGCAGCTCTCCCCAGCAATGCACAGGTGCGGTCATTAGAGCTGCAGCTCTCCCCAGCAATGCACAGGTGAGGGCATTAGAGCTGCAGCTCTCCCCAGCAATGCACAGGTGAGGTCATTAGAGCTGCAGCTCTCCCCAGCAATGCACAGGTGAGATCATTAGAGCTGCAGCTCTCCCCAGCAATGCACAGGTGAGGTCATTAGAGCTGCAGCTCTCCCCAGCAATGCACAGGTGAGGTCATTAGAGCTGCAGCTCTCCCCAGCAATGCACAGGTTGAGTCATTAGAGCTGCAGCTTTCCCCAGCAATGCACAGGTGAGGTCATTAGAGCTGCAGCTCTCCCCAGCAATGCACAGGTGAGGTCATTAGAGCTGCAGCTCTCCCCAGCAATGCATAGGTGAGATCATTAGAGCTGCAGTTCTCCCCAGCAATGCACAGGTGAGGTCATTATAGCTGCAGCTCTCCCCAGCAATGCACAGGTGAGGTCATTAGAGCTGCAGCTTTCCCCAGCAATGCACAGGTGAGGTCATTAGAGCTGCAGCTCTCCCCAGCAATGCACAGGTGAGGTCATTAGTGCTGCAGTTCTCCCCAGCAATGCACAGGTGAGGTCATTAGAGCTGCAGCTCTCCCCAGCAATGCACAGGTGAGGTCATTAGAGCTGCAGCTCTCCCCAGCAATGCACAGGTGAGGTCATTAGAGCTGCAGCTCTCCCCAGCAATGCACAGGTGCGGTCATTAGAGCTGCAGCTCTCCCCAGCAATGCACAGGTGAGGTCATGATAGCTGCAGCTTTCCCCAGCAATGCACAGGTGAGGTCATTAGTGCTGCAGTTCTCCCCAGCAATGCACAGGTGAGGTCATTAGAGCTGCAGCTCTCCCCAGCAATGCACAGGTGAGGTCATTATAGCTGCAGCTTTCCCCAGCAATGCACAGGTGAGGTCATTAGAGCTGCAGCTCTCCCCAGCAATGCACAGGTGAGGTCATTAGAGCTGCAGCTCTCCCCAACAATGCACAGGTGAGGTCATTATAGCTGCAGCTCTCCCCAGCAATGCACAGGTGAGATCATTAGAGCTGCAGCTCTTCCCAGCAATGCACAGGTGAGGTCATTAGAGCTGCAGCTCTCCCCAGCAATGCACAGGTGAGGTCATTAGAGCTGCAGCTCTCCCCAGCAATGCACAGGTGAGGTCATTAGAGCTGCAGCTCTTCCCAGCAATGCACAGGTGAGATCATTAGAGCTGCAGCTCTCCCCAGCAATGCACAGGTGAGGTCATTAGAGCTGCAGCTCTCCCCAGCAATGCACAGGTGAGGTCATTAGAGCTGCAGCTCTCCCCAGCAATGCACAGGTGAGGTCATTATAGCTGCAGCTCTCCCCAGCAATGCACAAGTGTGCTGCGGCATATGGATATGAGAGAACAAGAGAAAATATGACAGCCAGGCCTGTTCATAGCTCACGAGGAGAGGGTTGGGAAAAAACAGACCCATAGAAATAAATAGAAGAATGTTCTGGAGATTCCATTTCACCTCACATAAATGATGTCAGTGTGTGACTAAACGCCTCTCCTCATGAGATTATGTATCTCATGAGATTACTCATCTCATAAGATTATCTACCTCATAATAAATATATATAAATATATATATATATATATATATATATAAATATATATATACCTCACTCATATGCAGTGCCATTTGGTATACACTGTGTAGATAATCGTAGTCGGGAAGGTATATTGGAGCCTTAGCAACCAATCTGATTACTACTTTCATTTTTAAAGGGAGCTGGAATCTGGTTGCTAGGAGGGGGCTGCCTCATTTTTTTTACAATAGTTCAGTTAAAACATCTCCCGTTCAATATTCTGCATTAAGTTAAATTAAGTTAAACCAAGATCAGTACTGACTTACAGCCATTCTGTGAGATTTGCATTTCACATTTGTAAAGTGTATTGTACTTTTTAGGACACCACAACATCTTCAGGGTCTAACGTAAACTTCAATTTGGGAAAATGCCTCCAAAGAAAACTTGCCTATTCACCAGGAAATGTGGCATGGCCATTAGGAAACCTGCATCACAAGCTTCTAAGACGCCTCAGAAAACTCAGGCCAGACAGCAAGCTTATCAGATTTGGTTTATTACTACAAAATACCATTTTATGATTACTCACCTGTAAAATGGGTATTATAAGTATGTCACACACCCCGCTTCAGAATAGTAATTACACTTGGGTTATACTGACCTGTAGAGGGCGATCTTGCAGAGATGTAATGAAAAAAAGGGAGCCCCTCCCGGTCCATAAATACCTGGGACCTCCCACTCATTCCCCAGTATTAAGACAGCAGTAAGGAAAAAGGGACCAGGAAGAGCCAATTATAACCAGTAACAGTAAAAAAGGTTCACCATAAAAAGGATCCAGAATACCAAAGGGCGGGGTGAAGCGGGGTGTGTGACATACTTATAATACCCATTTTACAGGTGAGTAATCACAAAATGGTATTAATCTAAGTACCGTATTTTTCGCCCTATAAGACGCACCTGCCCATAAGACGCACCTAGGATTTGGGGGAAGAAAATAAGAAAAAAAATATTTTAAACCAAAAACGCACCATTACAGTGTGGCATTCCCCTATCCCATTCCCATAGGCCATGTGGGATGCCCCCATTCCATAGACAGTGTAGCATGCCCCCATCCCATTCCCCGTATACCCAGTGTGGCATCCCCCCCTCCCATTCCCCATATACCCATTGGCTGTGTGGCATCCCCCTCTCCCCCCATTAGTATAGGCTGTGTGGCATCCCTGTCCCCCCATTCCCATAGGCTGTGTGGCATCCACCTCTCCCCCCATTCCCATTGGCTGTGTGGCATCCCCCCTCCCCCCATTAGTATAGGCTGTGTGGCATCCCTCTCTCCCCATTCCCATAGGCAGTGTGGCATCCCCCTCCCCCCCATTAGCATAGGCTGTGTGGCATCCCCCTCCCCCCATTAGTATAGGCTGTGTGGCATCCCCCTCCCCCCATTAGTATAGGATGTGTGGCATCCCTCTCTCCCCATTCCCATAGGCTGTGTGGCATCGCCCTCTCCCCATTCCCATAGGCTGTGTGGCATCCCCCTCCCCCCATTCCCATAGGCTGTGTGGCATCCCCCTCCCCCCATTCCCATAGGCTGTGTGGCATCCCCCTCTCCCCATTCCCATAGGCTGTGTGGCATCCCCCCCTCCCCATAGGCTGTGTGGCATCCCCCTCTCCCCATTCCCATAGGCTGTGTGGCATCCCCCTCCTCCCATTCCCATAGGCTGCGTGGCATCCCTCTCTCCCCATTCCCATAAGCTGTGTGGCATCCCCCTCTCCCCATTCCCATAGGCTGTGTGGCATCCCCCTCCCCCCATTCCCATAGGCTGCGTGGCATCCCTCTCTCCCCATTCCCATAGGCTGTGTGGCATCCCCCTCCCCCCATTAGTATAGGCTGTGTGGCCCCTCTCCCCCCATTAGAATAGGCTGTGTGGCCCCTCTCCCCCCATTCCCACCCCCCTCCCCCCATTAGTATAGGCAGGCGCCATGTATATAAAAAAAAAAAGTTAAACTCACCTGTCCGCTGACACCGCTGCGCTGAGCGGCCGGCTCCGTGAATGGGGTGGGCGAGGCCTGCGCCACAGCGTAGGGTGTTTTTTTTTTTTTTTTTTACATTCGCCCGATAAGGCGCACGGACATTTTTCCCCCACTTTTCGGGAAAAATAAGTGCGTCTTATAAGGCGAAAAATACGGTATGTCACACACCCGCTTCAGAATAGTCATTACACTTGGGACATCCAATAGCAGTGTCCATAAAGGGCAGGGATCCAAAACAAGGCAATAATGCACAAACTTAAACCACTGCAGCTTGCAGAACCTTGCGGCCAAAAACAGCATCCGCTGAGGCCCGCACATCAACCTTATAAAACTTGGAAAAAGTGTGAACAGAAGACCAAGTAGTAGCCTTACAAACTTGTTCAACAGAGGCCTGGTGCTGGAAAGCCCAGGACGCCCCAACAGCACGAGTAGAATGAGCAGTAACACGAAAAGCGGGAATCTTCCCCTTGGCAGAATAGGCCCCAACAATGGCCTGGCGAATCCATTTACTAATGGAAGACTTGGCGGGTGCCAAACCTTTCCTAGGCCCGGAGGGCACCACGAAAAAGGCGTCAGTCTTACGAAAGGAAGAAGTAGTCACCAAATAGTACTTCACACAGCGAAGCACATCCAAGGAATGCAAGACCCTCTCCTTGTCATTGCTGGGCTTAGGACACAAGGAGGGAAGAACAACTTCCTGATTAAAGTGGACCAACACCCTCGGGTGATCGGCCCGGGAATCTATAAGATTCCGGGGCCGATCACCTCCCTCCCCGCTGGACATCCGAGATCGGGATGTCCCGCGGGGTGAAACCCCCCCAAACACCCCGAAATCCTTACCTTATCTTCTGTGAATGGCCGGCGCGGGCACGCGCGCGTCAAGAGTGACGCGCGGGAGGCGGCGGCGGAGGAGCCGCTTGTCCGCGGCTTGTCCGTCGGCGCGGGGAGAGGTGAGTTTTTCGGGGGTTCGGGGGGGTTTCACACAGCGGGGCACCCCGATCGGGGGTGCCCCACCGAAGTGGACCAAGACCCAGGATAGTCAAAATCCTGGGTGTTGGTCCACTTTAAGATGAAAGGCTTGAAGCGGAAAACAACTTTGTCCTGATGCCTCTCAAAGTAAGTGGCCTGAATGGACAAGGCCGCCAACTCTGAGACACGCCGAACTGAGGTGATAGTGACCAGAAAAGCAACCTTCTGAGTAAGCATAGAAAGAGGAATATCCTGCAACGGCTCAAAAGGAGGACCCTGAAGAGCAGAAAGAACCAAGTTCAAGTCCCAAACTGAGAGCAGAGGCTTCCTAGGAGGTCGCACATGCGTAACCCCCTGGAAAAAGGTCTTAACCAAAGGATGAAGAGCAAAAGACCTTTGAAAGAAACCTGCCCTTTCAAAGTACTAAGCTGGAACCCCAAGTCCAGATCGTGTTGCAAAAAATCCAAGATCCTAGGAACAGAAAACACCCACCAATCAATATAAGACCTCCAAGACCTATAATAGATGGTAGAGGAAGACCGCTCCCTAGCCTTAACAAGAGTCTGAATCACAGCATCAGAAAGACCTTCCTCCCTTAAGATGGAGGTTTCAGCAGCCACGCCGTCAAAGCCAGCGTTGGTAAATTGGGGTAAAGTAGTTGACCCTGAGTGAGCAGATCCGGCAGAAGGGGCAGATCGAACTGATCCACCGCCAGCCGAACGACATCTGCGAACCAAACCTTCCTTGGCCATCTTGGAGCCACCAGAATTGCTGGCGCCACTTCTAGTGCCAACCTGCGCACCACCATGCCCACCCTAGGGAACGGAGGGAACAGGTACAGGAACCCCAGATCCCTCCAGCTCAGAGAAATGGCATCCACTGCCAGAGCCAGAGGATCCCACAAGAGAGACACAAATGCCGGAAGCTTGTGATTGTGACCAGAGGCAAAGAGATCCACCTCCGGAGTCCCCCACTTGTGGCAAAGTGACCGAAAAACCTTGGGATTGAGAGACCATTCCCCCCGGCGAGACGAGCACCTGCTCAGTGAGTCAGCCTCCGTGTTCTCCACACCCGGAATGTACACCGCCGAAATGCATGGGAAATTGCTCTCCGCCCAGGCAAGAATCAAGGACACTTCCCTGAGGGCACTCCTGCTGCGAGTCCCTCCCTGGTGATTGATGTAGGCGACCGCCGTCCGATTGTCCGACCAAACTTGAACCGGTAAGCCCTGCAACTGAAGAGTCAAGTGAGACAGAACCAACTTGACGGCTCTCAGCTCCAAAACATTGATGGGATTGTGAGCCTCCTGAGGCCCCCACAGTCCTTGAAACTGAAGATCCTTCCAGAACCCCCAACCTGACAGGCTGGCATCTGTGGTGACTGTCTCCCAACAAGGGGTCAGAAAGCACCTGCCCCTCATCAGATTGCTTGGTTCCAGCCACCACCGAAGGGAATGCCGAACCCGGGGGGACATCAGAAAAGACTGATCCAATGACAGCAGACACCTGTCCCAAGCCGCTAAAAGATGGAGCTGGAGCATCCTTGTGTGAAACTGAGCAAAGGGAACCACCTCGAAGGAAGCCACCATCAATCCCACCAGTCTCATCCCCAGCCGGATTAACGGGCGAGGGTCGGACAGAAGAAGCTGAATCAACTCCTGAATCAACAGAACCTTGGGTCGAGGGAGGAACACCCTGGTCTGAGAAGTGTCCAGAGACATTCCCAGAAAAGACACCACCCTGGACGGGGAGAGGGAGGACTTGGGATAGTTGATCACCCAGCCGAATCTCTCCAAAGTGGATACCACAGCTCTGGTGTCTAGCTCCGCTTGGCTGTGAGAGGATGCCATAATGAGAAGGTCTTCCAGATATGGCACGATGCGAATACCCTGGGCTCTGAGAAGGGCCATTACCCCTGCCAGCACCTTGGTGAAAACCCTTGGAGCCGAGGTAAGGCCGAACGGAAGGGCCACAAACTGAAAATGCAGATTTTCCAACACAAACCTGAGAAATCTCTGGTGTGCCGGGAAGATAGGAACATGCAGATAAGCATCCTTGATGTCTATGGACATCATGAAGTCCCCCTGAAGAAGACAATTGATGGCTGAGCGCAGCGTTTCCATGCGGAACCTCCGGGGACGGATAAACCTGTTGAGGAGCTTCAGATCCAAGATGGGACGAACATGTCCGTCCTTCTTGGGCACCATGAACAGATTGGAATAGTAGCCCAGGCCCCTTTCCAAGGAAGGCACCGGACAAATGACAGCCATGTCCAAAAGATTCTTTATCGCCGCCCGGAGCCCCTGCGCGGCCAGAGGGTCCGAAGGCACCCGAGACCTGAAGAATCTGGGAGGGGGCCGGATCTCGAACTCCAGCTTGTAACCGGAAGACACCACTTCCAGAATCAATCTGTCTGAGACCTCCTGGTCCCAGACCTGGAAGAAGTGTCACAGACGTACCCCCACCCGCAAGGGTGAGGGCGCCCCCTCACTGCTGAGCTGGCTTGGCAGCTGGCTTGGGTTTGGAACCCCAGGCGTGACCTGGACGGGCACGTCCTCTGCCCCTGTTCCAGGAATCACCTCTGGAGGAAGAGAAGGCCAATCCCCTGCCAGCTCTGGCCCCACGAAAGGAAGGGTTAAAGGAGTTAAGGGGCGACGCTGCTTCTTTCGCTGAGGTAACTTGGCTCCTTTCGCGACTTCTTAGTCACAAAATCAGCCGCCCACTGGCGCAACCAAACCGACCGCCGAATAGCCACAAGCAAGGCCGACGTTCTACTACACATCACCATGGTGTCATCCAGGGCGGCTAACACAAAGGACATGAACAACTCGCACCTCTTAAGGGCGGTGAACTCATCACTAGCCGGGTCAAGCTTGGAAGTAGTCAACAGGTCCCTAACAATCGAGCAAGGCCGAACAGACACTGGCAAGCCATCTGATCAATGCGCTTGTCCTCACCATCTTTTAAGGTGGTGAAGTCAGGAGAATGCAAAACAGAAGAATTAGACAACCCCAACACGGGGGCATCAACCTGGGGAAGGGACCACCAGCGCTTCACCGCGTCCACCGGGAAGGGATATTTCTTATCCCAGCCCTGAGGAACACCCGGAAGCCGAGTAGGCCTCTCCCATTCCTTAAGAATATTGCCATCAAAATGCTTTTGATTTGGGAATTCCAAGCGCGGCTTAGAAGTCCCAAAGAACTCCCCCTTCTGCGGAGGAGTCTCCTCTGGGGGAGAAATAGCCAGAACCTTGAAAAGATGAGCCAGGACCTTAGGGGTATCCATGGTAACCCCCTGTCCCTGCTCGGAATCAGCGCCCACAAATTGCTGATCATCAGAACCATCGGACTCCTCAAATAACTCCCCTTCCTCTAGCAGGGAATAATCAGACCAGTCCAGTGAATCAAACTCATCAAAATCCAAGGCCGGCGCAGGTGGAGACAAGTACTTCCTCTTAGCCGGGGCCTTTCTGGCCACAGCGCTAGAAAATAATTTCTCAAGATTGGCCAATCTGGCACACACAGCAGATTGCGACTCCCCACCCGTGCCAACATCACCTGGGGTACGGATCAGACGGGGAGGGGTAGGCGATGAGGTCGGCGGCGCTGACCCAGATGCCTGGGACCCGGACTGCCGCGTTATAGCCTGCTGCGCACATGGTATACAAAGAAATACATCATCCCCCGTAAGGGATACCCCACACCCCATACACTGCTGGGATCGCCGCGAGGGGAGCCCAAGCCCGGTATCCTGGGAAGTCTCCATATGGTGATTTTATTGGTAGTTGCAATGACCTAGGGAATTATGCAATGTAAGCAACCCGGGATGCCCCTACTATGTCCCGAGTGGGAGGATTTATTGGGAGCCCTAACCAAAAAACCCAGGGACCCAGGACCAGGAGGACCCCTTTAATATCAAATAATGGTCCACCTGAAAGACATAAGGCAAGGGCTGATCAACACACACGCACACAATCAGGCCCACCAAATTATATATACATATATATATATATATATATATATATATATATATACACACATCCATAACAAGCAGATAAAATGAAATAATGTAAAATATGGAGCCCACAGGGCGCTTACTATAATGGCGCCGACAGCAGAGCACGATGGGAAGCAGAGAGCAGATGAGGAAGAAGGAGGGCGGGCCGGCGCGGTTCGCGCGTTGCGCCCGGCCCCGCCCCCTCCCCTGACAGAATGCGGCTCCCGGCCAGGGCTCCGCAGCGGCGCCAGCAGCACACGGAACCTGAGGGGAAGAAGCTCCCCCAAGAAAACGCTGCCAGAAACGGTCACCGCCGCGGCCACAGCCGGCGCCGGCCAAGAGTGAACAGAAAAGCACGCAACAGTAAATAACACACACACACCTCAATAACATCCACAGAGATAATTCACAAGGGAAAAGGTGTGCGCTCCCCCCCCTCAATAAGGGAGCAATGGGTGACCAGGAGAGGGGGGGGAACCCACTTAGAAGTGGAGGGGCCAGGGACGGGGCATCCCACTCCGGGATCACCAACCCGGACAGCCGCCTACCCCCTAGTTTGGGGTCTCACGGCGGAGCAGAGCTCCTGAGCACCGTAAGGTGCCGTCTACCTGTGCCTGGACCAGCAGCCTAGGCAGGGAGGCAAGGGATACTTAAATAAAAGTGGGTCCAGGCAGGAATAGACCAACAAGAGGGCCGGGATTTACCCCGGCTACCTGCAAGGAGGAGACATCCATCTTCTGACTTGCTCGCCGACTGCAGAGATGAAAGACTGGGGAATGAGTGGGAGGTCCCAGGTATTTATGGACCGGGAGGGGCTCCCTTTTTTTATTACATCTCTGCAAGATCGCCCTCTACAGATCAGTATAACCCAAGTGTAATGACTATTCTGAAGCGGGGTGTGTGACATACTTAGAATATCCATTGACACCACAATACATCCAGAACAGATTGTGCAGTACCCTGTTGAATTTTTAAACTCTTCAGAACCAAGTGGAATGCCTTCTCATCACTTGGATCTAAAGTTTGGTGCTCCAGTTATTCTAATGCGGAATGTAGATGCACCAAAACTGTGTAATGGAACCAGGATGTGCATTAAAACATGTCATCCCCATGTGCTGGAAGCAACCATCCACATACTGGATGTGCTGCTGGAGAAGAAGTTTTCTTTCTGATTAACAATACCACTTAAACAATTACAGTTTCCTGTTAAGCTATCATTTGCAATGACAATAATTCTGCATGTTTTTCGCATGGGCAGTTGTATGTTGCCTGCCCCAGAGTTGCATCAGGTAAAAATCTTTATGCACCTTATAATAAAACTGCCAATGTTGTTTATATACAGGCTCTGTCATAAAGTCTTATGATATGACATCTCAGTTTAGCTATTAGGCATGTAGGATGTTAAAAGTGTTTAGTTTATTTCTAATGTGCATTTACATTACAATTTACATAAACAGTGTATAAATGTTCGGGTATATAGGGCTTCCGAAGACTTTCCTGTTAACAAAAAAAAAATAGATTTTAAATAGAATTATTTAAACTATTTTTCATTTCATTTTATTGTGTGGTAAATGAGAAAAGCTCGCAATGCCTCTCCAGAGAAATCCAAAATCACCTGGATAACCCCCATAATATATCCCAAAGACATCCATACTAACTAAAGTCTGCTTTGAGCAATAGGTAAGGATATGTGGAAAAAGAATCATAACCATCAATTAAAACATGACAGGTATGACATCATTATTTTCACAGCTAAAACTAATTTAGATAATACGTCCCTTATGTAGAACACACACTTTACATTCTAACTGTACAGACTGCAGACCTGCAAAAACTGTTTTTGTATGTATGTTATGCCACAACATTTTTGTAAGACTGTACAAAGATTGTATGATCAGATGATGGAGGAGTGTGGCCAACTTGATTTGCTACAGCGGGGCTGCAGTCCTACAACCAGGTTTGATTTTGATTAGTGTAAAACTATTGCAGCATAAGATAAACTGTACACAAGGCCATGTGCTTTGTGTCATGGTGCAAGAACAAAGCTCCATCTAATGTGGAGGCCTGTGTAGCTGCTGGAGAGCTGGAGATCTGAATTGTATGCACAATTCTTCTATTTCTACACCTTTGTGAAGCCAACTCTATGTTAGTGCTTTTGGGTGTCAACTGAAACTTACATCTGAGCGTTTTTTTTTTTTTTTTACTTTGAGTGTTTTTTATTTTAACACAAAAAAGTACAATAACATTTTTGCAGTGGGGCAATTTTACAGTTAGGTAAGGATATTTTTTTGAAAGTTTGTAAGCAATAGCATCCTATGAGGTATGCAGAAAAATGTGGCTAATACTTTAGCGTACCCCATAGGGTGCTGCTATTTCCAAATTTTCAAAGATGGATAGGACTTGGGGAAGGGGGATGAATGGGAGAGCTGTAAGGAAGAGGGATGGATAGACAAAACAGGAAGTGATGGAGAGAGAGCTGGGAGAAGGGATGGATGGGCAGAAATAGAAGGACAGGAATGGATGGGCAGAGCTGGGGGGGGGGGGGTAGATGGCCAGAGCTGGAACAAAGAGTAACGGATTGGCAAAGCTGGGAGGCCTGTGGTTGGATGGGGCAGAGACACTGGGCTGAATAGGGCAAAGCTGAGGGGACAGGAATGGATGGGGCAGAGCTAAGGGGACAGGGATGGATGGGGCAGAGCCGAGTGCAGGGCTGTCAGGGCAGGGGTCCGGAAATCTCGCACTGAGGTCCGCATTGGGACCCTCAGTTCGCCAGTTGAGTATCGCAACATTGGTGCAAATTAGAGTAGTGAAAAATATAATTTACATTTTTTTTTCACTCCTGCGCATGTAGCTTCACTGCAAGAAACACATATACTAAACGATTAGCGGTGCAGCAACATGCTGAAAATGTATAAATCATGTTTTGCCCTACTCTAATTTGCACTGAAATAGCTTTTTCTGGCAAAAGTGCTTGATAAATCAAACACACACTCATCCCCTTTCCCTCCTAGTCCAACCTCCCGCACCAAGACACCCCAAAAGCCAACAAATTTTTTATTGGATTTAAAAATGTTCAGGGCTGGTTAATTTTTTCTTTACAATGGGATGACTCCTTAAATTGTAGCCAGGGTGCCATATTTCACAATATTTCCCCATTCTATCCTGTCTAGAGTGCATTATATCTTCCATGAATTTAAATGAAAATTACCCTATTCACCCGATCTTTTTGTGGGGGCAGACGTTGATTCTCATAGACATGGGATGATTGTTTTGGCTGTGTAAATAGCAGCCTTATTTATCAAAAAATCTTGCAGGCGCAAGATGAGCGTCTCTTGCGCCTCAAACGCTCCTGGCCCGTGCACTGCACAAGTCTTGTATAAGCGTAAGTGCTAGCAACCCCTAGCGTCATCTGAGAGCTCCGGAATTCAAAGACACATAAGAACAAAATATACAGCGCCTGCACTGGTTATATACAAGTGGGATTTCAGGCACACAGCGCCTAGAGAAATCCTCAACTATTGATTTAAGATAAAGCAATCAGGGTGGGGTGGAGCAGGACGTGCTGCATACTTATAATACCAATCTACAAGGTGAGTAATCACAGAATTGTAATATTCTAAGTATGCAGCACGTCCTGCTCCAGATAATGATTCATAACAGATGGGACATCCAATAGCAGTGTCCGTACATAGGGTGGGATCCTCAAAAGCAACAACGCGCAGTTCAAACCATTGCCGCCTGCAGAGCTTTGCGGCCAAAAACAGCATCAGCTGAGGCCCGAACATCAACCTTGTAAAACTTGGAAAAGGTATGAACAGAAGACCAAGTAGCAGCCCTACAAACTTGTTCAACAGAAGCCTGGTGCTGAAAGGCCCAGGAAGCCCCAACAGCACGGGTTAAATGAGCCGTAACACGGAAAGGAGGCCCTTTCCCCAGCAGAATAGGCCCTAAAAATGGCCTGACGAATCCACTTGCTAATAGTAGACTTAGCAGGAGCCAAACCCTTCTTGGGACCGGAAGGTACCACAAACAAAGCATAAGTCTTCCTGAAGGGCGCAGTAGCCACCAGGTAGAACTTCAAATTCCTGACCACGTCCAGGGAATGCAAGGCCCTCTCCTTGGAGTTACTAGGATTAGGGAACAAGGAAGGAAGCACAATAGGCTCGATTCAGAGGCACATTCGTCTGGACTTCTGTAGCTGTCTGTGAAAGTTTTTGTGTGTGTTTTTAATTTTTTTGTTTATTTCGTTCATTTTTCATTCGTACGAACGTTCGGGCAAATGCGTATATGCGCTTTCGATGAACGAAAGCAAATCGGAACGTTTGCGTTAGTTCGGATCATTTTCCCATCCAAATCTGATATGTTTCGTTCGTTCAGATAATTTACGTTATTGATATGGGCTTGCGTCTCATTCTGAGAGGTGATTGCCGACGGACCACCAACCTATAAACCCGTTTCCTTTGCGATCCCCTTACGGGACCATTTTGACCTCGAGACTAGCAGCTATGGACGACTCTAGTGCATTTGAGGAGCATGAGGATCTGCAGCTCATGGGCATTGAAATTGTCCGGAGTGCCGAGAACAGATTGCACCGGCGGCACATGCATATCGATGGCATTCATGATGTAACTAATACAGAAGGTAGGCCTAGTTATAATTGCTTTTCTTTTCTAGCATTGGAAATGGAGTACCGAATCCGCCACACCCAGAGGCGCACAGGCCGACCAGTGCTGCATGAATCTGCAGCTGGAAGTGAAGGGCAACGGTCCTACCCCTCCTCTGTTGGGTCCTCCGACCAGCCCCTGGACCTTTCCACAGAGGAGGGGCGGCACGGCGTGGGCAGGCAGTCGTACCCAGCGACGTAAGCGGGAGCCTCTGGTATGTGACTCTTCATGTAACCGCAAACACATATACATGCTATTTACTACAAAGCTGTTTTTCTAGATGCTTCGGGAGCGGGTGAAGATGTGCAGTCTGCAGCAGATCTCGCCCAGGAGGCACAGGGAGAAGGTGAGTGATGTGACACACACATTGAAATTGACATTTGATGACTGTTGACTAAGACATTATAACTGACCCTATTTGCCATGTCTCTACAGCCTCTACTTCACAGCAGTGGCAGGGCCCAGGACGTAGGGTTGTCCCCAACGAGGCAGGCGTCGGCCACCAACCAAGTAAGTTTTAATGTCATTCTTTGTAGTATGTGGTAATTGACATGATCACCTAGATACATCAAGCCATAGTCAATGGCATTAGCAGAATGACCTCTGCCCACTTCCTTAGATTAATGACTTAGCAGAATGACCTCTGCCCACTTCCTTAGATTAATGACTTAGCAGAATGACATATGTCATCATGATTTAGGTTGGCAACTAACAAACATTCCATCCACAGATGAGAAACATGTACTTGTCTCTAAATAATGATTATTTTTACATTTTATACAGGGACCACACGGGCAAGAGTGGAAGAAATGAATAGAAGGGTCCTTCAGTTGGTGGCCGATATGCAGCAGCTGGTTGACTTGTTGGGGACAACAGAAGAAGACTAGTGTTCTGGGTCCTGCCACTGTGTTTTATATATGTATATATTTTAAATATTTTAAATTTTTACTAATTTGTAATGTTTTTATTAAACCAAAAAAAAAAAAAATTTCACATTGTTTTAAATTTTTTTTTTTTACAAGCCAAATACAAATGGCCTTCTGCTATTAAAAAAAATAAAAATAAATACATTTCAGTGTAATTTTTTCCAAAAAATACAAGGGTGAAATAAACATTTAGAGATGAAGATTCAGATGGCCGCGAAGTGATTTGGGTAAGTTTTAGGGGCCTAAAATGCAAGAAGAACCTAACCGCGAAGTGATTTGGGTAAGTTTTAGAAGCCTAAAATGGAAGAAGAACCTAACCGCGAAGTGATTTGGGTAAGTTTTAGGGGTGAAACATGGAAGATGTAGGAAAGCGCAAAGTGGTTTAGCTAAGCATTGTAGTAGAAGTGAGTGAGCCAAATATGTAGGCAAGCACTTTAATGAGTTAAGTTTGTAGTGCGCAGGCGCAAGATCGTAAGGATTTATGTCCAGATGATTATTTAGGAAAAAAAGGGAAACAGAATCTAACTGGAAACGTAAAGGATTCGTGGGAGGAGACGATGGAAAAAGGGCAAAAACGAAAGCTTACGTTGTAACATGAGAAAATAAGACGGAAATGTCAATCTGGAAAATGACATCCTCGTACTGTGCCGTACGAACGGACGAAAACTTTACAGAAGGATAGCAATGCATGCATAGAATCGCTCGTACACTCATACGAGAGCGGGAAAATTAAAAAAAAAAAAACAGATCGGCACAAAAAGAAAGTCTTTTTTTGTCTCTCTGAATCAACCCTGTAATGTTCTGATTAAGATGGAAGGCAAAGACAACCTTAGGCAAGAAATCCGGTTTAAATCTGAAAACCACCGTGTCCTGATGTCTGAATAGGGCCTGAATAGAAAGGGCCGCCAACTCCGAAACCCGCCTGACAGAGGTGATAGCCACTAAAAAGGCAACCTTAAGAGTAAGAATAGACAGAGCCTCATGCACAGGCTCAGAGGGCAGACAAAACCAAATTCAAATCAAATTCAAATCCCAGACTGGCAACAGAGGCTTACAGGGGGGACGCACATGAGCAACCCCCTGGAAGAAGGTCTTGAAAAGAGGATGTTGAGCGAAAGACCTCTGGAAGAAAACAGCCAAGGCAGATACGTGACCCTTGAGAGTGCTGAGCTGAAGTCCCAGATCCAAACCATGTTGAAGGAACTCCAGGATCCTAGTGATGGAAAACACACGACAGGGAAGGACCTTAGACTCACACCAGTCAATGTAGGCCCCCTAATCCTATAGTAAATGGAGGAGGAGGATTTCTTCCTAGCCCTGATCAAGGTAATGACTACAGAGACAGAAAGCCCTTCTTCCATCAAGATGGAGGTTTGAGCAGCCAGGCCATCAAAGCCAGCGTTTGTAAATTGGGAAGGTTAAGCCATCCCTGAGTGAGAAGGTCCGGGACCATGGGCAGAGCGTACTGATCTACTGCTAGCTGTGCGATGTCCGCGAACCACACCTGTCTTGGCCAGCGGGGGGCCACCAGAATTGCTGGCACCCCTTCTTGAACCAACTTGTGCAGAACCCTGCCCAGCAGGGGGAATGGAGGAAACAGATACAGGAGACAGAACCCCTGCCAGGATAGAGTCAGAGCATCCACGGCCAGGGGATCCTGGGACAGAGAGACAAAGACTGGGAGCTTGTGTTGTGGCGAGATGCAAACAGATCCACGCCCGGCACCCCCCAACGGAGACACAGGGATTGGAAGACCTCGCTGCTGAGAGACCATTCCCCCAGGCGAGAGGTCCCCCTGCTCAGAGAGTCTGCCTCCAAATTCTCCACCCCTGGAATGTACACAGATAAAATGCAAGGGACATTGTCCTCCACCCAAGAGAGAATCATGGACACTTCTCACACTGCTCCGAGTCCCTCCCTGATGATTGATGTAGGCAACCGCCGTCTGGTTGTCTGAGCGTACATGGTCCGGCCAGCCCTGAAGGTGAGGAGTCAAATGGGCCAGAACCAACCTGACCGCCCTTAGTTCCACGATGTTGATAGGAGCATGGGCCTCCTGAGGGCCCCACAGCCCATGGAATAGTAGGCTTTTCCAGAAGCCGCCCCAACCTGTCAGACTGGCATCCGTGGTGACTGTCTCCCAACAGGGGGCCAGGCAGGATCTGCCCCCAACAGGTTCCTCGAGTCCAGCCACCACAAGAGGGACCGCCAGACCAGAGGAGACAGAACGAAAGCCTGATCCAGAGACAGGGGACTCTTGTCCCAGACTGATAGGAGATGGAGTTGAAGAGGTCTCATGTGAAACTGCGCATAGGGAACCGCCGCGAAGCAGGACACCATCTGCCCCACTAGCTGCATCCCCTGCCGGATGGAGGGATGAGGGCATGACAGAAGGGAGTGAACTAGAGCTTGCAGAGAGTCCACCTTCAGCTGAGGAAGAAAGATCCTGGCCTGAACAGTATCTAGATTCATGCCCAGGAAGGAAGTCACCAGAGATGGGGATAGGGAAGATTTGGGGTGATTGATCACCCAGCCGAATGACTCCAGAATAGTCACCACCCGCTGGGTATCCCGTTCTGCCTGATGGAGAGACCGACAAGTGATGAGAAGGTTGTCCCAATATGGAAGAATGCAAATGCCCTGAGCTCTGAGGAGAGCCATAACACCTGCCAGCACCTTGGTGAAGGTTCTGGGAGCCGAGGTGAGACCGAGCTACAAATTGGTAATGCTGGTCTTCCAGCGCGAATCTGAGAAATTTCTGATGCCTTGGGAAGACTGGAACATGAAGGTACGCGTCCTTGATGTCTATGGATGTCATGAAGTCGCCTGGGCGCAACAAGCCGACAGCTGAGCGCAGGGTCTCCATGTGAAAGTGCCTGGTTCTGACAAATTTGTTGAGAAGTCCAGGATGGGCCTGATTGAGCAATCCCTTCTGGGCACTGTGAAAAGATTGGAATAATAGCCCTGACCTCTTTCCCAAAGAGGGACCTGACAGATGACCCCCATGTCCAGAAGGTTTTGCACAGCCAGAAGACGGACCCTGAGCTGCCAGGGGATTTTGAGGGATCCGGGACCTGAGGAATCTTGGGGGCGGCCAGGCAGCGAACTCCATCTTGTAGCCGGAGGACACCACCTCCAGAATCCACCGGTCTGAGACCTGTTGTCTCCAGACATGAGCGAAGAGCCTCAGTCATCCCCCCACCTGGATGGGTGAGGGCGCCCCTTCATGGCTGAACGGGCTTGGTGGCAGACTTGGGCTCAGAGCCCCAGGAGACTCCTGGGCAGGCACGTCCTCTGCCTCTGCTCCAGAAGTCACCCTGTGCCCCGCAAAGGATACCCCTCTCCCAGACCTGGATCCGCGGAAGGAGGGGGTAAAGGCGCCTGAACCCCAAAAGGTCCGCGGCTGTTTCTTACGCTGGGGCAACTTACCTCCCTTAGCAAGCAGGTCCAAGCGATCACCAAATAGGCGCAGCCCCTTAAATGGGAGCCCTGATGATTGATGTAGGCAACCGCCGTCTGGTTGTCTGAGCGTACATGGACCGGCCAGCCCTGAAGGTGAGGAGTCAAATGGGCCAGAACCAACCTGACCGCCCTTAGTTCCACGATGTTGATAGGAGCATGGGCCTCCTGAGGGCCCCACAGCCCATGGAATAGTAGGCTTTTCCAGAAGCCGCCCCAACCTGTCAGACTGGCATCCGTGGTGACTGTCTCCCAACAGGGGGCCAGGCAGGATCTGCCCCCAACAGGTTCCTCGAGTCCAGCCACCACAAGAGGGACCGCCAGACCAGAGGAGACAGAACGAAAGCCTGATCCAGAGACAGGGGACTCTTGTCCCAGACTGATAGGAGATGGAGTTGAAGAGGTCTCATGTGAAACTGCGCATAGGGAACCGCCGCGAAGCAGGACACCATCTGCCCCACTAGCTGCATCCCCTGCCGGATGGAGGGATGAGGGCATGACAGAAGGGAGTGAACTAGAGCTTGCAGAGAGTCCACCTTCAGCTGAGGAAGAAAGATCCTGGCCTGAACAGTATCTAGATTCATGCCCAGGAAGGAAGTCACCAGAGATGGGGATAGGGAAGATTTGGGGTGATTGATCACCCAGCCGAATGACTCCAGAATAGTCACCACCCGCTGGGTATCCCGTTCTGCCTGATGGAGAGACCGACAAGTGATGAGAAGGTTGTCCCAATATGGAAGAATGCAAATGCCCTGAGCTCTGAGGAGAGCCATAACACCTGCCAGCACCTTGGTGAAGGTTCTGGGAGCCGAGGTGAGACCGAGCTACAAATTGGTAATGCTGGTCTTCCAGCGCGAATCTGAGAAATTTCTGATGCCTTGGGAAGACTGGAACATGAAGGTACGCGTCCTTGATGTCTATGGATGTCATGAAGTCGCCTGGGCGCAACAAGCCGACAGCTGAGCGCAGGGTCTCCATGTGAAAGTGCCTGGTTCTGACAAATTTGTTGAGAAGTCCAGGATGGGCCTGATTGAGCAATCCCTTCTGGGCACTGTGAAAAGATTGGAATAATAGCCCTGACCTCTTTCCCAAAGAGGGACCTGACAGATGACCCCCATGTCCAGAAGGTTTTGCACAGCCAGAAGACGGACCCTGAGCTGCCAGGGGATTTTGAGGGATCCGGGACCTGAGGAATCTTGGGGGCGGCCAGGCAGCGAACTCCATCTTGTAGCCGGAGGACACCACCTCCAGAATCCACCGGTCTGAGACCTGTTGTCTCCAGACATGAGCGAAGAGCCTCAGTCATCCCCCCACCTGGATGGGTGAGGGCGCCCCTTCATGGCTGAACGGGCTTGGTGGCAGACTTGGGCTCAGAGCCCCAGGAGACTCCTGGGCAGGCACGTCCTCTGCCTCTGCTCCAGAAGTCACCCTGTGCCCCGCAAAGGATACCCCTCTCCCAGACCTGGATCCGCGGAAGGAGGGGGTAAAGGCGCCTGAACCCCAAAAGGTCCGCGGCTGTTTCTTACGCTGGGGCAACTTACCTCCCTTAGCAAGCAGGTCCAAGCGATCACCAAATAGGCGCAGCCCCTTAAATGGGAGCCCTGTGAGAGCCTTCTTATCAGCGTTGTCAGCTGCCCACTGGCGCAGCCAAACAGAGCGGCGTATAGCAACCACCGAGGCTGAGGTTCCACTACACATCCTAATGGTGTCATCTAGAGCAGAAAGGATATAAGCAATAAAAATACAATTCCATGATTACTCACCTGTAGAATTGATATTATGAGTATACAGTACGTCCTGCTCCAGATAAGATTCATAACACATGGGAATTACTCCGCCAGATGGCACTGGACTGCATAGACAGCGAAATTGGCTCCTCCCGGCCCCTCAAATACCCGGGACCTCCCACAAATCCTCAGCATTGAAAAGCAGTTAACGGGAAGCCGTACAGGGGATCCAGGATAATGCAAAACCAAGGGTGGGGTGGAGCAAGACGTACTGTATACTAATAATATCAATTTTACAGGTGAGAAATAACAAAATTGTAATATTCTTAGTAAACAGTACGTCCTGCTCCAGATAAGATTCATAACACATGGGACATCCAATAGCAGTGTACATAAAGTAGGGTGGGTTGCCCAAAGGTAACAACAGACAGGTCAGACCACTGCCGCCTGCAGAACTTTGCGACCAAAAGCAGCATCAGCTGAGGCCCTAACATCAACCTTGTAAAACTTTGAAAAGGTATGAACAGAAGACCAAGAAGCGGCCTTGCAAACTTGTTCAACAGAAGCCTGGTGCTGAAAAGCCCAAGAGGCACCAACAGCACGAGTAGAATGAGCAGTAAGACGGAAGGGAGGATTCTTCCCTTTAGCATAATAGGCCTGAATCACAGCCTGACGGATCCATTTGCTGATAGTAGACTTGGCAGGTGCCAAACCCTTCCTAGGACCAGAAGGGACCACAAAAAGTGCATCAGTTTTCCTGAAAGGTGCAGTAGCCACCAGATAGTACTTCAGACATCTAACCACATCCAAAGAATGCAAGACCCTCTCCTTAGGATTATGGCACAAGGAAGGAAGAACAATGTCCTGATTCAAATGAAAGGCAGACATTACCTTAGGCAGAAAATCTGGCTTGAAGCGAAACACCACCTTGTCCTGGTGTCTCTCAAAGTAGGGGGGCTGGATGGAAAGCGCCGCCAACTCAGAAACATGCCTAACAGAGGTGATAGCCACCAAAAAGACAACCTTGAGAGTAAGAATGGCCCTGGCAGCCTCCTGCACAGGTTCAAAGGGAGCACCCTGCAAGGCAGACAAGACCAAGTTCAAATCCCAAACAGGCAACATAGGCTTACGTGGGGGACGCACATGAGTAACCCCCTGGAAAAAAGTCCTAATCAGAGAATGCTGGGCAAAGGACATCTGGAAGAAAACAGCCAGACCCTTCAGAGTACTGAGTTAGAGCCCCATCTCCAACCCATGCTGCAGAAACTCCAGGATCCTGGGAATAGAGAACACACGACAGGGAAGAGACTTAGACTCACAACAGTCAATGTAGGCACGCCAAACCCTATAGTAAATGGAAGAAGAAGACTTCTTCCTAGCCTTTATCATGGTAACAGAGGCAGACAGCCCCTTCTCCAACAAGATGGAGGTTTCAGCAGCCAGGCCGTCAAAGCCAGAGTTTGTAAATTGGGATGGCATAAGTGACCCTGAGTGAGCAGGTCTGGCATCCTGGGAAGAGCGTACTGATCTACTGCCAGCTGCACCACATCTTGCTGGCACCCCCTCCTGAGCTATCTTGCGCATAACCCTGCCCAACAGGGGGAATGGAGGAAACACATACAGGAGCTGAAAGTCCTGCCATGACATTGCTAGAGCATCCGTGGCCAAGGCCAGAGGATCCTGGGACAGGGAGACAAAGGCCAGGAGCTTGTGACTGTGACAGGACGCAAACAGATCCACATCTGGTTGGCCCCAATGGTGACACAGAGGCTGAAACACCCTGTTGCAGAGGGACCATTCTCCCAGGCGAGAGGTCCCCCTGCTCAGAGAGTCTGCCTGCAGATTCTCCAACCCCGGGATGTACACAGCTGATATGCCGGGAACATTGGCCTCCGCCCAGGCCAGGATCAAAGACACTTCCTGGAGGGCCCTCTTGCTCAGGGTCCCTCCCTGATGATTGATGTAGGCAACTGCCGTTTGGTTGTCCGAGCGCACCTGAACAGGCAGGCCCCAAAGGTGAGTCAAAACCAACCTGATTGCCCGCAGTTCCAAAATGTTGATAGGTTTGTGGGCCTCTTGAGGACCCCACCGCTCTTGGAACTGGAGGGACTTCCAGAAACCCCCCCAACCTGTCAGACTGGCATCCGTGGTGACCGTCTCCCAGGAGGGGGCCAGAAAGGATCTGCCCCCAACAGGTTCCTAGAGTCCAGCCACCACAAGAGCCACCACCTGACTAGGGGGGAAAGCACAAAGACCTGGTCCAGGGACGCAGGAATCTTGTCCCATACTGACAATAGGTGGAGTTGCAGAGACCTCATGTGGAACTGAGCATTAGGGACCACCTAGAAGCACGCCACCATCAGGCCCACCAGCTGCATTCCCTGCCTGATGGAGGGATGAGGACAAGATAGCAGGAACTGAACCTGCACAATCAGACTGTCCACCTTCTGCTGAGGAAGAAAAATCCTTGCCTGAACTGTATCCAGATACATTCCCAGGAAGGGAGTTACCAAGGAGGGGGCCAGAGAAGACTTGGGATGGTTGATCACCCAGCCAAATGACTCCAGAGTGGACACTACCAGCTGAGTATCCAACTCTGCCTGATGTAGGGACTGGGAAGTGATGAGAATGTCGTCCAGGTAGGGCAGCACGCGGATGCCCTGAGACCTGAGCAGAGACATCACTCCTGCCAGCACCTTGGTGAACACACTGGGAGCTGAAGTGAGGCCAAAGGGCAATGCCACAAATTGGTAGTGCTGATCCTCCAGAGCAAACCTGAGGAACCTTTGATGACCTGGAAACACAGGAATATGAAGATAAGCATCTTTGATGTCCACAGACGTCATGAAGTCCCCTGGACGCAGAGAACTGATGGCAGAGAGTAGAGTTTGCATGCGAAAGCGCCTGCACCTGACAAATTTGTTGAGGATCTTCAAGTCCAGGATGGGCCTGACTGACCCATCTCTTTTGGGCATGGTGAAAAGGTTGGAATAGAAGCCCTTGCCCCTTTCTCGTAAAGGGACCTGACAGGTGACCCCCAGCTCCAAAAGGCTTTGCACCGCCAGCACTAGAGCCTGAGCTGACACAGGGTCCTGAGAAATCCGGGATCTGATGAATCTTGGGGGGGGGGGGTTGGCAGCAAACTCTATCTTGTAACTGGAGGACACTCCTGAATCCACCGGTCTGAGACATGAAGCCTCCAGATGTGAGCAAAGTGCTGAAGCCGTCCCCCCACCCGGATGGGTAAGGACGCCCCTTCATGCCTGAGGGGGCTTGGGAGAAGACTTAAGCTTGGAGCCCCAGGAGGAACCAGGGCGACCACGTCCTTTGCCCCTACCCCAGAAATCTCCTCGGGCCCCAGTAAGGGAGACCCCCCTCCCCTGTCTGGCACCACGGTAGTGGGAAGAAAAGGAGCCCTGACCCCGAAAGGGCCGAGACTGCCGCCTGCGCTGGGGTAACCTGCCTCCCTTAGCAAACAGGTCCAGGCGGTCCCCAAACAGGTGTAGTCCTTTGAAGGGAAAACCAGTGAGGGCTTTCTTGGCAGCGTTGTCAGCAGCCCACTGGTGCAGCCAAACCTCGCGGCGTATAGCCACCACAAGGGCAGAGGTTCTGCCACACATTCTAATGGTATCATCCAAGGCAGAGAGGACATAAGTCACAAAAATACCGTTTTGTGAGTACTCACCTGTAAAACGGGTATTATGAGTGTGCCATACACTCCACTCCGATCTTCATGACATGTGGGTAATCTCCAGTAGAGGGCGAACTTGTGCAGAGATGAATATGCAAAAAAAAGAAAGCCCCTCCCGGTCCATATATACCTGGGACCTCCCACCAATTTCCCAGTGTAAAAAAGCAGTAAGGGGACCAGGAAGAACCAATTATAACCTTAACAATCAAAACCAATGGTTCACCATATAAAAGCTCCAGAATACCTGAAAAAAAGGGGTGGGGCAAAGTGGAGTGTATGGCACACTCATAATACCCGTTTAACAGGTGAGTACTTACAAAACGGTATTATTCTAAGTGTGCCATACACTCCACTTCGATCTTCATGACATGTGGAACATCCAATAGCAGTGTCCGTCATGGGTGGGAACCAGAAACAGTAAAGAATGTACCAACTCAAACCAATGCAGCTTGCAGAACCTTGCGGCCAAAAACAGCATCCGCTGAAGCCCGCAAATCAACCTTGTAAAACTTGGAAAAAGTATGAACGGAAGACCAAGTAGCAGCCTTACAAACTTGTTCAACAGAAGCCTGGTGCTGAAAAGCCCAGGATGCACCAACAGCACGAGTAGAGTGCGCAGTGACCCTAAAAGGGGGAGTCCTCCCCTTAGCAGAATAGGCCCCAACAATGGCCTGACGAATCCATTTGCTAATCGTAGACTTAGCAGGCGCCAAACCTTTCCTGGGCCCGCAGGGCACCACGAAAAAAGCGTCCGTCTTGCGGAAGGAAGAAGTAGTCACCAAATAGTACTTCACACAGCGAACAACATCCAAATGTGCAGAACCCTCTCCTTGTCATTGTTAGGCTTAGGGCACAAGGAAGGGAGAACAATATCCTGATTGAGGTGGAAAGCAGACACGACCTTAGGAAGGAAATCTGGCTTAAAACGAAAAACCACCTTATCCTGGTGTCTCTCAAAGTAAGGGGCCTGAATCAACAGAGCCGCCAACAGAGCCGCCATATCCTGTAGCGGCTCAAAAGGAGGACCCTGGAGAGCCGAAAGAACCAAATTAAAATCCCAAACAGGAACCACAGCCTTCCGAGGGGGCTGCACATGTGCGACCCCTTGGAAAAAGGTCTTAACCAGCGGGTGTAAGGCAAAAGACCTCTGGAAGAAAACCGACAGAGCAGAAACCTGTCCTTTCAAAGTACTAAGCTGGAACCCAAGATCCAGATTATGCTGAAGAAACTCCCAAATCCTAGGAATCGAAAACACCCTACAAGGCAAGGCCCTAGCCTCACACCAATCAATATAGGACCTCCAAGTCCTATAGTAAATGCCAGAAGAGGACCGCTTCCTAGCTCTAATCAAGGTCTGAACAAGGCCGCAGACAATCCTTCCTCCTTCAGAATGAAGGTTTCAGCAGCCAAGCCGTCAAAGCCAGCGTTTGTAAATTGGGGTGAAGTAGTTGACCCTGAGATAACAGATCCGGCAACATGGGAAGCCGGTACTGATCTACGGCCAGCCTTACAACGTCTGCGTACCAAACCCTTCTTGGCCACCTTAGAGCCACAAGAATTGCTGGCGCCCCTTCTAGAACCAGTTTGCGAACTACCTTGCCCAGCATGGAGACGGGCGGAAACAGGTAAAGAAAACCCAGATCCTTCCAAGCAAGGGACAAGGCATCCACTGCCAGAGATAGAGGATCCTGAGAAAGAGACACAAAGGCCAGAAGTTTGTGATTGTGCCTCGAGGCAAAGAGATCCACCTCCGGAGTCCCCCACTTGTGGCAAAGATCCAGAAAAACCTCGGGGTTGAGAGACCACTCTCCTTGGCGAGAGGATCCCCTGCTCATGGAATCCACCTCCGTGTTCTCCACTCCCGGAATGTAAACAGGCAAAATACAAGGAACATTGCTCTCTGCCCAGTGCAGGATCAGAGAGACTTCCCTGAGGGCACTCCTGCTGCGAGTCCCTCCTTGGTGATTGATGTAAGCTACCGCCGTTCGGTTGTCTGAACGAACCTGAACTGGTAGACCCTGTAAATGTGAGGTCAGCCGTGCCAGAACCAGTCGGATGGCTCTGAGCTCCAAGACATTGATGGGGATGTGAGCCTCCTGAGGCCCCCACACCCCGCTGAACTGATGACTTTTCCAATAACCTTCCCAGCCTGACAGGCTGGCATCCGTGGTAACCGTCTCCCAACAAGGGACCAGAAAAGATCTGCCCTTCAACAGGTTGCTCGACTCCAGCCACCACCAAAGGGACTGCCGAACCCTGTGAGACATCCTGAAAGGTTGATCCAATGACTGCGGACACCTGTCCCAATGCGTCAATAGGTGAAGTTGAAGAGATCTCATGTGAAACTGTGCAAACGGTACCGCCTCGAAGGAGGACACTATCAAGCCCACCAGTTTCATCCCCTGTCGGATAGAGGGACAAGGACTGGCCCAAAGAAGGCTGATCAGATCCTGAATCCCCTGCACCTTGGTCTGGGGCAAAAACACTCTGACCTGAATGGTATCCAGATTCATGCCCAGAAATGAAATCACTCGTGACGGAGAGAGAGAAGACTTGGGGCGGTTGATCACCCACCCGAACCTCTCCAGAGTCGACACCACCTGGTGGGTGTCCAGCTCCGCCTGACGGAGGGAAGAAGCTGAGATCAACAGGTCTACCAGATAAGGCACAATGCGAATGCCCTGAGCTCTGAGCAGAGCCATTATTCCCGCCAAGACCTTGGTGAAGACCCTCGGCGCCGAGGTCAGTCCGAAGGGAAGGGCTACAAACTGAAAATGTTGATCCTCCACCGCAAACCGGAGGAATCTCTGATGCGCCGGAAAAAACAGAACATGCAGATACGCATCCTTGATGTCTATGGATGTCATAAAATCCCCTTGGCGAAGGGAATTGATAGCCGAGTCTCCATGCGGAACTTTTTGGCTCTGATAAACCTGTTGAGAACCTTGAGATCTAGAATGGGTCTCACCGAACCCTCCTTTTTGGGAACCGTGTAAAGGTTGGAGTAGTAACCCCTGCCTCTCTCCAACTGAGGCACCGGGCAAATAACTCCCATGTCCAGAAGGTTTTTTTTACTGCTAACAGGAGCCCCTGTGCAGCCTGAGGGTCCGAGGGCACCCCAGACCTTAAGAATCTTGGAGGCGACCAGTACTCGAACTCCAGTTTGTACCCGGAGGAGACCACTTCCAAAATCCAATTGTCTGTGCCCTTCCGGGCCCAGACCTGGAAGAAGAGCCGCAGCCGTCCCCCCACCCGTGCGGGTGAGGGCGCCCCTTCAATGCTGAGCCGGTTTAATGGCGGGCTTGGACTTGGAACCCCAGGCAGCCGCAGGACGTGCCCGACCTCTGCCCCTGTTCCAGGACGAGCCCCTGCCACCCGAGAAGGCCAAACTTCTAGCCGCTCTGGCCCCTCGAAAGGAAGGAGTGAACGAGCCAGCCCCCCGAAAGGGACACTGCTGTTTCTTCCGCTGAGGTAACTTACCTCCCTTAGCAACAGCATCCAATTTACCTCCAAACAGCCGCGCACCCAGGAAGGGAAGAGCTGTAAGCGACTTCTTGGCCCCAAAATCCGCCGTCCACTGTCTGCGCATAGCCACCAATAGAGCTGAAGTCCTGCTACACATGACAATAGAATCTTCCATAGCAGCCAAGACAAAACCCATGAACAATTCACATCTCTTAAGGGTAGCAAACTCATCGCTAGCCGAATCAAACTGAGCGTCATTCAGCCAGTCCCTGATAAGAGACCTGGTAGCAAGCGACACTAGGGCAGATGCACAAACAGGCCGCAGGGCCGAGCCCACGATGGCAAATGCGTGACACGCCATCTGATCAAGGCGCTTGTCCTCGCCATCCTTAAGGGAAGTGGCGTCAGGGGTGTTCAGCACAGAAGAGTTAGTCAAACCCAAAACTGGCACATCGACCTCGGGAGGAGAAGACTATCGCTTAACCGCCTCCACCGGGAAAGGATACTTCTTATCCCATCCCTGAGGAGCACCAGGAAGCCTTTCCCATTCTTTCAGGATCAGCGCATCAAAATGACCCTGGGTAGGGAATTCCAGACGGGGCTTGCGGGCCCCAAAAAATTCCCCCTTCTTGAGAGGAGGCGCCTCAGGCGGGTCAATATCCAACACCTCCAATAGATGTGACAAAACAGTGGCCGTATCAACGGCATCCCCCAGCGCCTGCCCGACATCAGCATCACCAGACTGTACATAGTCAGTCTCCGTTTCCTCATACAATTCCCCCTCCTGTAAAGGGGAATAATCCGACAAATCAATGGAATCATCGTCAACATCCCACAAGGGCTGGGCCGACAACAAATGTCTCTTTTTAGCCTGGGCCTTCTTGCCCACTGTGCTAACAATAAATTTCTCGATGCTGACCAACCTAGCACAAACATCAGAGTGCAACTCCCCGCTGGCACCAATGACACTTGGGGTACGGATAAGGCGGGGAGGGGAAGGCGATGAAGCGGGAGGAGCTGACTCAAAAGGCTGGGTACTGGACTGCCGCGTTATGGCCTTTTGTTCACATGGTATAAGGGATACCCCACACCCCACACATGGCCCGGATTGTCCCCGAGGGAGCCCGAGCCCAGTATCCTGCGGAGCCTCCATAAGATGATTTTTGTGGTCAGTCGCAAGACCGCAGGGAATTATGCCTAAGCAACCCGGGATGCCCCTTAAAAGTCCTGGTGGGAGGATTTAAGGTGATCAATTTTAACACTAGGGACCCCAGGACCAGGAGGAACCCCTTAATATGCACTATTATGAAGCAATCTGCAACACACAATAAGGCATATCAGTTACTATCCAGCGTAACAACATCATTCAATATATATATATATATATATATATATATATATACCAAAATGACAAAAAAAGCATAAGCCTGTACCATAGGGGGCCCCCCACCAGAGAGGGACCCCCAAATAACTAATAAAGTGGCCACCAGGTCCTTACCGCCCCCCAGAAACGACAGCAGCAGCAATGCAGCAAGATGGCCCCCGTCTCTGGGGTGATCAGGAAGAAGCAGGAAGAGAAGGGGGGCGGGCCAGCGCCAAAGGCTCGCTTTTCCAGGCCCCACCCCCCTCCCAGCAGCGCGGATCTGGCCAGGGAGGCCCTTCAGAAAACACGCCGAACGAGGGGGCGGGGTTACCGCGGCCGTACCGTGCGCCCGGCCCCGCCCCCTTATCTTAACACAGCCTGGGGGAGAGAAGCTCCCCAGGCTGACAGGAGAAACCACAGCAGGCTAGGCCAAGCAACATCACCAATTCATCAAGGAATAACTTCCAGGTGATCCACACCAACTCACACACACACAACTTACAGTGGTAACACATTACAATGTTTATCATTTTACATACTAAAATGTGTTATTAAAAGATATTTACCCGGCCCTCTGTGTGTCTTTTCCATCCATATATAACAGTTGTTCTGCGCCACACCAGTCTGGGAGTCTAAGAAGGGCAGCCTCATACTTCTCTCTGCACACAGCCGGGCGTTATAACTGCGACAGTGCTCTATGGCCTCTCGGTAGAAGTCCTCGCCCAGCCTGCAGAGACAAAAATAGTCCATCTGTACCAATACTGAGCTCATCACATTTTATTATCACAGATAAAAAACACAACACAATGCAGAAATGCCATAAATAATGGCACTTTCTTGTTACAAATATACAGTATACCAGCGCTTTTCTGCTTGTATCCCACCATTACACAAATGTCTAAATAAATTAGACAAAAACTGCACACACAACTGCAAGGTCTAAAGGTAACAGCCAAATATTCTACTACTTTGAGATAGGCAGCGTAAATATTAGGGGTACATGTGGGCTTTTCATTTTACCCCGGCAGGTCCCGAGAAAATTCCCTCCATGTCCCTCCCCTGCAATGAAGCCCATGGGAGGGAAGAATCCACAAGGGACCTGCTAGAGCCGTCGACATCAGAGCAGATGACCCTGGACCAGGTGAGAGCCCTGGATCCAGCCTATCAGGGGACAGATGAATAAAATATGGAGTGGTGAGAACTCTTAAATTTAATAAACTATTTTTTGTGGGGTGGTTACTTCTTTTTACTACTTATGAATTGGTAAGAGGTCCAAGGGACCCAATACCAGTTCAAAGGGTAGGAGAGCTGTATCACATCTGCTGGCATGGCTAGCATCTATTCATAATATAATATACATAGCAACCAATGCTGATTGGAGGACAGCCTGTGAATACACCATGGGAGTGTGGATCAAGGTAAGATTTTGGGCGATCCCGGGGCTTCAAAAACATCAAACACACACAAACATGCCCCTCTAAGATGGCCAAAAAAAAGAGTAAAAATCCTGGGATTTGTTCCACTTTAAATAACTGGACATTTTAACACATATCAGCTTGATAAACTTTTATATAGGTGTATAAAGTAATTAAAAAAAAAAAGAATTCTAATTTTTTCCACAAGCGCTAATAAATTGTGGCTCCACAAAAAGCACTGGATATAGGATTGTAAAAATGGGTTTGACACCACCAGACCTCGAATAATCTGCTGTGGGGGAGTTGGGGTAAGTACTGTATACAGTGTTTTTTTGCCTAAAGGCATCACTATTTTTTTATTCTGTATAAAAATATATATATTTTTTCTTCCTACTAAATCAAACAATGATTTTTAAAATGAGCACTTGGCTAGCTGGAGGACAGCAAGTGCGAGCAGACGTGATCGGGAAATATAATATATGCCATCACAGAGCTCAGTTGCTTGTTGCAGATATCCATATTTTCTCCTCTTCATATGTACATCTGTGCTGCTCTCTACATCTTTTTCATACTCTCAGATACATACTGGCATGCGATTGGTTTATGCAGGAAGCTATACACATAGCTAGATAACATTTTAGACCCCCCCTTCTACAGGTCAAATGAAAATATGAAGAACACAGGAATGATGGCACAAAGGCAAGTGTAGTAAACACCCAAACAGACAATAATAAGAACTTCTACAATGATACAGCTATAAAGTGATTGTCCAGGCAAAAATAATTTAAAAAAAAAATGTACTCATTTTTGACAGCTCCAGTGTTTTGACCAGATTCACAAAAACGAGCCCCCTACCGAGCGCTTGTCAGACATGGTGGCCTCCAACAAATGGTCCTAGGCAATAAATGCAGTGTGGGCAGAATTCCATTTTAGTGGAGGCAGAGATTGAAGACCAACGCAGGACGTTGCAGTGTTCATTCTCCGTCATCTTTTTTAAAAAGCATAATAAAAAATAAATCACACAGATTTCCCGTTGTTATTCTAAGCACTACCCATATTGTTCTTAGGTCATCCATGACCCAAAACTAGACTGTGTGACTGGACTTCCACTTACACTAATGTAATCCTCCCTGAAGCCTGTATCCTTCTATGCCAACCAACCTAGGAAAGGATTGCCCTGTTCAGGTTGGAATGCACAGCTTCCAAATACTCAAAAGCTTCCAAATTGTGTCCGAGAGCAAATCAGTCAATATTTCATGGAAAACACCCTCCATTCTATTTTTGACTTCCAAGGAGATGGCTCATTGTTTCAATGCTTTCGCTATGGCCTGCTTAGCTGCTCGTAGATGGAAGAACCTCCTTGAACTTCTGATGCAACCATAAGACTCCACACAATAGGGTCGATTCAAGGTCGTGTGCACGTGCATTTGCACACGTTTTTTCGTACTTCCTCCTGATTCATGTGCATCAGAATGTGAAGCACATTGTTTAAGGCAGCGATTTGTGCCCCAGCTGGCACCAAAGCAGAAAACTGTGTGCAAATTGGCAATACAAGTGTGACAATTTCAAGACTGATTTTCCTCAAGCAAAAAGCCAACTTCAATGACTAACAGGCTTATTTCATTCCTAAAACACATTCACATTTTTTTACAATGAAAGTGTCAGCCGCAAGTTTTTTTTGTAATGTTCTCCTTTTTTTTGTTGAAAAAAAATTTGAAAAAAGTTGGCAAAGATGACAAATCTCAAAATGTTTAATGCTAAAAAGACCAAAATGGCCCCCAAAAATAAGTTAGACAAACAAAAACACGACACCTAAAATTAAGTAGAAAAAAGCACCTATAATTAAATCATAGCTAAATATTTCTCCCCTTTCTTTACTGTTTACAGATTGCAAATTTGTGTCTCTAGCTTCTGTGTTTTAGGGGAATCTCTATTCTCCATTTCGGAGTTTATTCCCTGTATAGAGATTCCCCTAAAACACAGAAGCTGAAGAGTAAAAGTTAAAGAAAGGGAAAAAACATGAGGGGCCATGGGGACGAGTTAAAGTGCACCAAAACCCACGATCAACGGCCCTGGAATCTAAAAGATCCAGATTCGCTCGCCTTAGATGAAGGGACGGGAGCAGATCCGAGCACACTGATTGGACAAGACCCTGAGCATGCGCCATAGGACAAGGGAAGGGTAAGTCAGATTGGGTGACCTGGGGGGTTTCACACAGCAGGGCATCCCCAATCGGGATTTATCGACCATGAATTGACTTTAATGCCTGGGCTAGGCCAAAACCCTAGAATTTAACTGTTAGCAGTCTTGAGTAGACACGTCAAATTTGCTATTACAAGCAAGTGTTCTTTTTTGTATACTATATTAGCTGTTGTTTTGAGTGAATCAGCAAACCATACAAAAGCATAACAAAATAGTGCTCGTGTAGTAACAGATGGCACTGTCCAGGGCACATATTATGCTGTCGAGATAGCTGCCCACCTTGGGAATCCTTTCCTTTTATTTCACAGTTAAAAAGGTACAACAATATGGGTCACCCAAAACCACTTGGTTGTTGCTGTACCTTAAATAGTGGTCATTGGTGCCCCCTAGAAGTTGCTGACAATGGATTTCCAAAGGACTCAACTGGATGTAGAGAATATATAGCTAACAACTAGTACTTTTAAATTGCTACTGCAGGTATTTGTTACACCATTGGGTTGGGCTACATTTGGCACTGTCCTAAACTGTTTTCTCTTTTCAAAATTTAGAAGAAATTGCCAAGATATCAAGGTTTACAGTTTCAATTCATGATTTCTCTTCTGAGAGAAAAAGTGGGCATGGCCCTTGGATTTCTGATGCTGCGTAATTAGCATAATGGGCAGGGTCTGTAAGATTCCCCATACTTGCATATGACACCTTGGCTGTGCTTCACCCCCCTCCCGCTGTTGCTCCGCGACATTGGAGCCTAGACCAGGGGAAGAACGGGCAATGGCGAGTGACGGTGTAGGTTGCCCCGCTGCTGGCCAGGGAGGGTAGCTGCATCTGCGTCCACCAGGGACCCTTGCGGATGCTAACATCCCCGCAAGGAGGCTATGAAGCTGGAGGAGGCAGAGAGAGGGGACCATCAATTCTGTCCCAGCTGTGCTGACCTGATTGGGGGACAGGATGTAAGAGGGGATATCATAGGCTGGACCTTTAAACCTTGATATCTCTGCCATTTTCTTCTTCAATTTAAAAACGGTAAACAGTTTAGGAGAGTGGCAAAAAATAACCCAAAACAATGGTGTAACAATTACCTTTGCCTGCATTAGCACTTTTACTTCAAAAAACCTAACTTCTAGTTTTATCTTCCAAAAGTCTTAAGAAGAAATCCCTCCACCACTAATGCAAACAATGGTGAAGTCATATGGATCAAGATCCCAAGTCAACCTGAGATGATTCCAGACCTCAGTCTGAATCACGTCACCATCTTGGTGGATGGATTTGTATACTTATGGCTTTTAGAAGATAAAACTAAAAGGACTGATGCTGATATATTTTTCTCTATGTATTCGTTCTAAGTTGGTTACCATCTTTTGTGTTGGATGTGTGGAAATTCATCTTGGAAAACATCAAGCTGCCCTTTTTTATACCAACAAGAAGCATTTTTTTCTGTATCATTTGAATATTTTAAAAGAAGACCTACACCTCCCTGTGGCTTTACTACCCTCCACCCCAACAACCCAGGAATAAAATTAGGTTCATGGCACCCCACATACTTACCCAACACTTTGTTCTAATACTGGATTCTGCATACTACGCTCCTCTATTGCTAGGCAACGCAGGCGCCATGGCAAGCCAAATGTTTGGAGAATGTGTTTTTTTTTTAAATCCGCTAATGCATACATGCTGGTCCATCTGTCCTGCCAAGGTTCGCTTGACTTCTGTGACTACTCCTGCCTGTCTTTTGCCAATCCTGCCTTGGCCAACTATGTCTCCAGTCAAGTTTGCGTCTAACCCCTGCCTTGACTGCTGATCCAGCCTATCTGACCAAGCCTCTCAGCAAAGGCCTATTGACAAATTTGCCATGTCTGACCAAGACTTTGAGCCAAGCCCTGTTGCTGACCCTGTTTTTTAAATCCAAATCCTCTGCCTGCTGTTACCTTGCCAAGCCTGTAGTTGACTAGTGCCTTGCCTGACTATGCCTCTGACAAAAACAACTGACCCTGAACCTTTCCATTTGCCATGTCTGACCATTACTTTAAGCCAAACCCTGTTTTTTTAATCCAAATCCTCTGCCTGTTGTTACCTTGACTTGACTAGTGCCTTGCCTGACTATGCCTCTGAAAACAACTGACCCTCAGCCTTTCCATCTGTTTTCACTAGGGGTCCCAGGTTTTAGATGGCAGCTGTTGAGCGGCCCGGCCTGGACTGCTCCGCCACTCGATCCAGATGATCTACAGCCTTCTCAGAGGCCCTAGAGCTTGAGGTATGTGACCACTGACTGTGAGTTTAATCCGGGTGATCTGTTATACTACCTCTTGTATGCAGAGCTTCCTGCCTTTTCCGCTTTACCCGTCAGTTGCCCTTAGTACCACCATGAAAAAACTGATCCAGACTATTAAACCTGATCCTGCCAGCACCAACACCCTTACTTGCCAGAGCAGTGCTAACTACCTGCATTTAGCCCTAACCCACAGACTCATTAGATTGAAATGAGTCTGGAATTTTGTCTGTCATGGGAAGTGGAGACTTCAAACCTTAAAATATTTCATTTTTTTTTTTTTACCACGGTGCAAATTGAAATGATCTTACCCGGCTTCCTGCATTCATAATAGTCTTTTTCTTTATTAAAAATTCAATATAATGTAGCAGATGATCCTTTAGTGTTTATAGCATTTGACTTTGGATGTGGCACTATAGTCTGTGTACAGCCATATGGAAATCATTGCTCGCAACTCTGTCCTGTCACGCCTATGAGTGTGAACAGCTCTGAGAGTCTCGGTGCAGGTGCAGATTATGGAGCGATAACAAATTCGGGTGTAAAATATTTCCTGAATATTCATCTTGCTCATTATTTCTCTTTTTAAGACGAGAAGAAATCTCTCACTGTCGCATTTCTAGATGTCTACATGTATAACAGGACAGCTGTGGATGGGGAAAAATGGACGTGTCCTTTTACTGGGCATACAGCAATTTGGCATTAATAGAACAATGTCTGTGCAGAGGCATTACTTAACAACTAGACTAGTGTCATCAAAATGTAACCCTTCCAGTTCCAGCCTACCTACAGATCACTCTCTGTTGCCAGACCATTTTTCACTATTTTGCGCCATACATGTTTAACTTATTTTTGAAGGAATGTCCAGGAAATTGATATACTGTTACCAGGCTCTGAATTAGCCCCAAAGTACACAATGAAAGTAAAAGTTTTTCTCTCCTAAAAAAGACAGCTCTGAATCGACCCCAAAATGCCTAGTTTGTAATTTTTTCAGTGCTTTTATTGTTCAGGTAAATAATGAAAAAAAATGTAAACTTTGTCACTTTTTTTAAAATAAAAAATTTATTTTTTTTTTCAAGAAAACCATATTGCTTGTGAAAAGCTCATTCTTCCCGATCACAAGGGTACCACACCCTAATCTTAGGGTGTATAACTAGAAATGGATATTTTCACTTATGAATCATCCTGAAACACTGTTTTTTTGCTGTCCCTCACTGTAAGATAGCAGCAATCAGTCATTATATCAGTGTGGCAATCCCACACACAACAGTGGCAGTGAATGGAGGAGGCGAAGCTTTACAGCTAAAACAGAAGCCATTAGCGGGGATTAGAGTGAAGTAGGGGCAGTGAAAATTGGAAAAGGGTGCTCTTCATGGGGGGAGCAATTCAGGGTATGCTAGTTAAAAATGTGGGTTTTGGTCAACTTTAAATTCAAATGTCTGTATGTATAGATCCTAAAACAAACAGCATTGAGGTAACATAGCCCAGAGTGAATGTTCTAGGGCCTTGCCATTCCCCTTTCTCAAGACCAGGAAAAAACAACCAGATGCATTCCAGTGATTCCCCATATTGTGGCCAGGGACCAATCAGGGGCTACCACGGCAGGATGCATGATTAAGGAGCTGTGGGCTCCGAAACGTGTAGCAGATTTGCACATTTATTGGATTATTTGCACTTTCCTGTGAGCCTTTTAACATGTTTTGGAATAAAGGAAGAATTTTAAACTGGATGCTGGCTAAATGATCAACATTCCTACCACCGCAGTTTGACAGTCTTGAGAAAGGGGGTCTTGCACAGCCCCGAACCGTTGACTCGCACGGCCCCGAAATGGTCCTTACTTGTTCCTACTATGTATGGGGAGTACTTCATAAACTGTTTTATCCTGTCAAATGTTAGTTTTGCTCCAGTTTTTCTAGCACTTATAAATCTATCACAATGATATATCTCATTGACATCTTTGATAAGGATTTATTTATTAAGACAAATGAGAACAGGTCCTAATTCCCTGTCAGCAACTGCCATTTTGACCCAGTTCCTTGCACCAGTCTTAATAAGTCTGCCCCTCTGTGTAACACGTGTACAGCAATATTGTACTCTGCAGCCTATTGCTTAATTAGCAAATGGATTATTGAGCAGCAAGCCAGCTTTATGTTTTCTAGTGATCTCATTTTCATTTTAAATATCTTCACTTGTAATAATGATGTAACCTCTTACATTTATTCATACATAGTATGGTATTATTGTTCCCTACAGATTATATTTCCTTAAATTGCCCCACCCTCTGCTCTGTCCCCACATTGTTTTGCAGAGAGGGAATGAGGGTTTGGGGCAAAACACCACAGAGTGTGAGTACTTCTGATGTCACCAAACGGTGACCTCCCATGATTGGTAGAGCCAACACAATAGAGTTGAAAAAGTTGAAATAGAGAATACAGATTCTCACAGAAGCTGGAGAGACAAAATCGCAAATTGAGAAACAGTAAAAAAAGGGTAGAAATATTTAGTTGTCATTTATTTATAGGTGCTTATTTCTCCTTATTTTTAGGTGTTTTATTGGGGATATCCTGATTCAAGGTTGCCTCCAGTGTTGTTTTTCCAAATGTTTAGTCACAGATGTTCTCTTTACCCCTCCCTCCCTGCCCTGTTTTGCGTATTAACCGTTAATAATTGTGCTACTAATGTGTTTTTTTAATCACTCTTTATTTTTGGGAGCCCAATGTCCCCCTTTTTGGTGTTTTTATAATTAAAGTGATATTTCAGTCATAACCAATTGTTAGATAATTGTGTCTGGCTACGCTTGGCACTGTTCTAAACTGTTTTCAAATTAAAGAAGAAATGGGCGAGATATCGAGTTTTACCTTATGATTTCTCTTCCGAAACTACAATGGGCGTTGCCAATGGAGCTGTGATGCTGCATAATAATCAGTATAGTGGGTGGGTGATGATGGGAGCGAGAGCGCTTGCTAGGAGGAGGCTGGTTGGGGTTTAGATGGGCTTAAAATGGCACTGTCAGAGCTGCCATTCAAGCCCATCTAACCCCACCCAGCCTCCTCCTATACAGAGGGGGGCGTGGTCTGGACTAGTTCCTGGAGCTAGTATTGGTGACACACATAGGCAGGGTGGCACTGGAGGTGTAGATTAGGAAGCATATTTCCTCATTCAGGGCTTCAGAGGTAGCACAGCGCTGGAGGAACACTTGTCAAGGTACACTGCTGTTTATTTTTTTAATTTAATTATTTGCCTGAAAATTCCCTTTAAACATGTTGAGATTTGTCTACTTTGATAATTGTTAACCAAGTTTTTCTCACCAAAACCCCGAAAAAGGGAATAATTACTGAAGTAAACTTATGGCTGACATTTTCATTGCTAAAAAACATGCCGGATGCTGCTGACATGTGTTTTAGGAATGAAATAAGCCTGTTACTCAGCAGTTTACTCCAGCTGTTTGCTGGGGGAAATTGACTCGGGAAATTGACACATTTGCACACACTTTTATGCCCTCTAAACACCTCATAAATCAGTCGCAGGCGCCAGTTTGGTGCGCCTAATTTGTTCTTGTGGAGAATTTTCCGCATTGGTGTGTGCTTGTGTTAAAATTTCAGCTTTAAACAATGCTCTTAAAATTTTGACGATCATAAATCAGGAGGAAGCCCAAGCGCGCCTTGGCCCTCCAAAAAACGTGCGCAAATGCATAGGCACACGATCATGAATTGACCCTTATGAGTCAGATGTACATTAGGAGGGAGGGCCCTGCTCTTGCGAGCCTAAAATCTAAATGATAAGAGTGGAGATGAGAAGTTAGGTACTAAGTGTTAGAAAAGTAGGATTGGTTAATGTAAATATGTAGATAACAATTCTAAAAATAATTGGATACACTTGTTAAAAAGGCGTGGCTATGAAGTCTACTATGCTTGCACGATCCTCATTCTTACCAGGGGCCCACTTTACTAATGAAACCATTAATTATTCCTTCTCGTGTCATCCTTGTTTGTTAAAATAAATTTACAACCAAGATAAGGAGAGTCTCACATTCCAATTATCTTAGCTAGTATAAGTTCAAAAGTGGAGTTAAAAGGAGACCCTGCTAAAATATTAAGTTTCTTCTGATATATATATATATATATATATATATATATATATATATATATATATCCTTTTTCTAACACTAAGCATGGTGGCAAGTGCTCTGAATAGTAGCAATATTGCGGAATGGGTTGGTTAGGCCAGATGATAGGCTCTTACAAGTAACATTTTAAGGGTACAGTTGAAGGTCTGAAAGATTGGGGATAGGTGAGTTGTATGGGGAAGGGCATTTCAGAGGAGTGGAGCACCATGTGTCCTGCAGAAGAGAGTGGTAGGAGGTGATCAGGGTTGTGGACAGAAGGAGGCCATGGGCAGAGCAGAAGTTGTGTCTTAGCAGGCATCTCTGGATGAACAATGGCCAGAGAGAGCTTTGTAGGTTAAGCTTAGAAGTTTGAGTTCTTTCAAATATGGGAAACTAGTGGAGGGACTGAAAGAGAGGATTAGCACTGGAGAAGCGAAAGGAGAGGTGGATGAGTATCAGCAGAGTATAAACTGGACAGATGCCAGACTGTTTGATGGTAGTCCACAGAGGAGAGTGTCCAAAATTATAAAGGGTTACTCAGCTGATTCATAAAGATATGTCCCGTATTTTCCAAGAGGACATTGGCAGTCACTACCGAAATAGAAAAATGATGCAAAATCCAGTGCCTCAAAGACATGCTAAAACATCACATTTAATATAAAATCCCTAAAAACATTGATACAAGAAGTGCTCCATAACAGAGTGACGTGTTGGGGGGGGAGAGAGTCTAAGGATGGATGAATTGGATGTCGGGAAGATGACAAACTAGTTTTGTCCATGTTTAGTTTGAGCAAGATGACATGAAAAACAGTCTGGAACATAAGGTAGAAGGGAATAGGCCTGAGAGATATCAATGTGGTGCAGTTCTCTGGGCTGTCTGGCAATTTCACTGTAAAATCACTGTAAAAATAGGGTAATTACTTGGAGTGGCGTTAAGTTGCAGTAAAGGTTTCCTAGGCTTAGCTGTCACACCAGAGCCCTAGGCCATCACACTACATCAGTGTAGCTGACATGAAGCATCTTGTATTGGGTGCGGGTTGGACCCAGGGAGATGCAGACTCTAGAAACATGGGATAGATGAAAGGGCAAACTTTCTGTGGTCTTTTGGTAATGTCAGGTGCCATATATGAGGCTTGTTGAGTGTCACAAAGGGACCACCACTGATATAGAGCCAAGGTTCCCAATGTTTTTTCATCAGGTATAATTTTCTAATTAGCGTATTTTGCACTATAAGACGCACCCAACCATAAGATGCACCTATGGTTTGCAGAAGGAAAATAAGGAAGACTTTTTCTGAGCCAAATGGTATGCTAAAATACCCCCCCCCCCAAAAAAAAAAAAAATCACCTCATAACAAGCTGTGTGCAGAATCCCCCAATCACTCTGTGACAGGCAGGGTGCAGAACCCCCCAAACCCCCTATAACAGGCAGTATGCAGAATCCCCCCAACCCCCCCATAACAGACAGTGTGGAAGATCTCCCCCATCCCCAATAACAAGCAGCATGCAAAATACCCACTTTCCCTATAACAGGCAGTGTGCAGATCCCTCCTCCCCTACGGTGTTGAGGCAGGATGGGCGGGTTACTAGAAAACAAAATTCTCACCTCTGCCAGCAGGGATCCGGAACTAACGATGTCATCAGTGCACTGAAAGCGTCTCCTGACATTCTGTGAGTGGCCCTACCCCACGGGTGCCACCGCTCTGTGCAGTCCCCTGCACGATGATGACATCATTGTTGAATCCGGATCCTGGCACGCAAAACAATCACTTATACGCAAATCATTTTCATCACCTTTTGGAGCAGTTTTGGAGCCAGTCAGGGTTGGGTTAACATAGATGGCAGCATATCTTATTGGGGTACAGGGTTACTCTACAACCGGGTGCTCAACTTTTTGAAGAGCGTGGGCCACTTTGGAAACCGGTTGCGGGCCACAATGAATAGGTTCAGAATTCAGATTTTTTCATTTTGAATACAACAATCAGGATACCTACTGTCTCCTCAAACTGCATCAAATTTTTTTACACATGCATGTTCTTCCACCACACCAAGGCAATCAACAATACACCACATTCTGGTTGCCTTACCTTTCCAAATATATGGGTCCTGTATTTTTAGCCCATTCCCCCATCAGTCCCAAATTGAAACCTTATTCCCAGTACTCAACCCATCTAAACACCTTCCAATGCTAAACATACAATGAAATATAGAAAAAAGTTATTTTGTTATAGTGCCATATAATTCACCCTGGGATTTTGTTACATAGACATAGAAGGTTGACGGCAGAAGAAGACCATACGGTCCATCTAGTCTGCCCTTATGTAACTGTATGTACTCTTTATCTTAGGATAGATGTGTGCTTATCCCAGGCATGTTTAAATTCAGTGACTGTTGATTTTTCAACTACCTCTGCTGGAAGTTTGTTCCAAGCATCTACTACTCTTTCTGTAACATAATATTTTCTAACATTGCTCCCCCCGACTAGCTTCAGGTTGTGCCCCCTTGTTCTATCATTAAGTTTCTTCTTAAAAACACTTCCCTCCTGAACCTTATTCAATCCTTTCACATATTTAAAGGTCTTAATCATGTCCCCCCTCTCCCTTCTTTCCTCCAGACTGTACAGATTAAGTTCTTTAAGTCTCTCTTGATAAGTTTTACGTTTAAGTCCTTCTACCATTTTTGTTGCCCGCCTTTGGACCCGTTCTATTTGAATAATGTCTTTTTGCAGGTAAGGTCTCCAGAAATGCACACAGTATTCTAGCTGTGGCCTCACCAGGGCTCTATACAGCGGCATCACAACCTCCCTCTTCCTACTGGTGATGCCTCGAGCTATGCAGCCGAGCATCCTGCTTGCTTTTCCCACTGCCTGGCTACACTGTCAGTGTCAACACATTCCTCCAACATGTCCTTTTCCACTCTCCTTTCTACCTTTCATTCTTACTGAGCCTCTATTTAATGTGGATGGTCAAAAATAACTTAAACCGGACCAACACAACAGACAGAGCTCATATGCATCTCCTTCCCCAGGGCAAATAAGATTGCTGCACATACAGATTAATTTACATTTTCTAACTCCTGCTGTGGTGAATTTTAAATCTGTGAATCTGCAGGCCGTCTGCAAACACAAAGTGCTGCTGGGCTTCCTGTTATTGTGCATTGTCAGTTATGCCGGTTGAATCCAAGCAGCAGCATGGCTGAGATGCTGGTAAAGGAAGCTCCAAAATGGCTGCTACCACTAGAAAATCGGTGAGGCGGGGGGGGCGTGGCTTGGCCGAGGAGCGGAATGGTGGCGTGAGTTGAGAGCTCTCGGCGGAGTCTCCATATAAGCAAAGTTTTCAGCGCTCCAGCCAGAACATGGGACGTATTAACAAGCCACGGGCAACCACTAAGACCCCCCGAGTTTCGCAGACCCCGAGGTCGGGTAGCAGGAAGCTGCCGGAGATGTTTAGCAGCCAGAGGTCGGAGGATGCGTACCCTCATGGAGCCAAGATGGTGGAAGCCCCTTCCCCGGGGACCTCGCCTGAGAGAGAGGAAGAGATGGTCTCGGATGGAGAGAACGGCGGGTTGTCGGCTCAGCTTAGCCAACTCCCCACGCGCAGTGAACTTGCTAAGTTTGCGGGAGAAATTAAGACTTCGATCACGGAGGCGATTACGGACCTCAAAGAGGACATGCGGAAACTGTCCCAACGTGTGGAGAAAGTTGAGAGAGAGGAAGCTAGTACGAATAGCAGGCTATCGGAAGTGAAAGAAGTGGTGATGGCGCACAACAGGCACCTTATGAACTTTCACAGACACCTAGAGGATTTGGACAATCGCAACAGAAGATGTAATATAAGAGTGCGAGGAGTCCCTGAAGCAGTAACGACGGATCAGACCCAGGAGGCCCTGTCGTCCATTTTTAATTCTTTGCTGGAGAGGCCGCCGGGTACTCCGATTGAGTATGTGCGCGCCCACAGAGCCCTGCGCCCCTGGAGCGGTGGAGAGGCTCCCCCCAGAGATATTATCTGTTGTCTTCAGAGCTTTCAACTAAAGGAGGAGATCCTCTCCAAAGCCAGAAACCGGGACACTATCATGTTTAACAATAGTGAGGTGCAGTTATACCAGGACCTTTCCGGAATTAGGCTGCAACATCGCAGAGCTTTGAGGCCTCTTACGGCGTCCCTTAGAAAAAGGGGTATTCCATATCGGTGGCGCTTTCCATTCGCTCTGTCAGCTATGTGTAACGGGAGAACGGGAACCCTTCGGATGCCTGAGGACTTACCCGAGTTCTGCGAGACGCTGCGGCTTCCATTGATCTCCCTGCAGGACTGGTTTAGCGAGTTCTCCATCCTGCAGCTGGTGAAGAGAGCAGGGCGGCAGGGGCTTCCTGGAGGAATTCAGCGGATCGATCTGGAGACCTCGCCTCCACGGGGTAGCGGAGAGAGAAGTCGGTCGAGACCCCGGAGATGAGGCTGCTGGAGTTTGGCTGAGATACAGCATATGTGGTGGTGATGACGTCTGAAGATAAGATTACTCACAGTTTTCTTGTTACCTTGCACTGGTCACTTGCCTCAAGTTCGATGCTCCGGGCGGTTATAGCATGCACTGTTTAAAGGGTGGGCGACTTTCTCTTGCTCCCCCCGGTGGTGTACCCCTATTCCATATTATTGGCATGGGCGCCGCAGGAGGGTGCGCAGAGACAGCTTATGTTGACTACAGGGAGGGGATGTTGTTTGGTTATTGAGATGTTTGGTTGGGATCGTTATAGTTATGCCTTTTTATCTCTTCTGACACTTGCAAAGATTTATGTATGCAGGGTCTTAGACCCTTATTTAAGGGATTGAGGGGAATGCTCATAGGTCTGGACGACACCCCGAGAGGGCTTAATATGGTACATTTTTGCATGTTTTATTCGGAGTTTCATTCTGTTAGCATTAATGTTGGGCGGTGGGGGGAGGGGAGAACCCTATTGCTGGTTATGCCCGGTCTGTCCCTCTATCTCTCGTATGCAACCGATCTGTTACACGTGGTCTATGTAGGAAGGGTCACTGGTCCTGTATATGGGGAGGGAGGCATGCCTCTGCCAGTGGCCTGTGCGAGGAAGGCGGATTGGGTGTTGGTCAGCGCTATGTAATGTAGTGGAGGGGGTAATTTTAAGACAGCCCGGGTGTGCTGGATAAGGGGTCCCCCTATTCTAGTGTTATCTAAGCTGCAAGCTCGGCAGGCTGCGGGGCTATGTGCGTGGGCTCCGGAGGGGGGGGAATAGGTTGGGAGCCTGTTCATGACAGAATAGCCGACCTGCTATGTTGAAGAGGGTTGACGGCGGGGTGCCCCCCCCTATGGAAGCTCAGTGTATCATATGTAGCAAGGAGAGGCGGGTGTGGAGAGGAGTATCTCGCATGTAGAATAGGCTTAGGCCTCCTCATGAGACAGTGATATATGCAAGGGCTCCTTTGGATACTCTTCTTCAGTCTCTGGGGCGCTATTCGGAGGGGTATATAAGTTGGGGAGAGATGGAGCGGAGAGGAAGTAATGGGTGCCTGGGGTTTCTAATGGTCCCTTATGGTCCCCCTCCCTCAGGCGGTAGGTTCACGTTGGGAAGTAATTTGAGAGGGAGGTGTGTGAACGGAGGTGCGCGGTTTAGGTTTTAGCGCCTACCTTGGAAGGGGGGGACTAAGGTTAAATGTTGAATGTACATGGGGGGGGTGTTTGTGTGTTTGCTGGGTAGTTTGGCTTTTTGTGCGCCCTCATTGGTGGTTGCCCATACAATACAATACAATATAATACAGTATACTGGCTGCATTAGTGGTACATAGGAAGGGAGCATTTTAATCTGTGATGGGGCTCCGCCGGGCCTCCTCTGGGCTAACTCACGGGTGTTGGGATTTTTCTTTTTTTTTTCTTTTCTTCGGGTGCTGGGTTTCACTCTTTCGGTCCTTTCCCTCACAAGGGCGTTTTTCTGATGTGGAACGGGAATGAACCGGGTGGTTAGGTTTCTCCTGTTTTGACCTTGGCGGCTGTGCCCCGGGGTGTGGGGGACAACAGGGGAGAGCTATAGTCTCTCCGTGAAAGGTTGTCCCAGTAGTTTCCACCAGGTGGGTGGGAAGTTAGTTTCCCCTTGGCCCTCTTCTGTTTGTGGTTGTACATACTCGGTCTTGGTCTTACTGTTAGTAAAGGATAACTGAATTGATCAGCCCCACCTGTAGATATCATGAATCCTTGGATGTAAGAGGTCATAAAATAAGGCCCGGCCGTGAGTGCTCAACTCACATGCATATGTAGATCAGTCAAAACGCCAGCCTTAATCCAGTTCAAAGGATAAAATATCCATGTTTTATTCCATACAAAAATTCAATAAAAGCATTCCATCCATGAATATGAGTCAGGATAAAGCATAAGGGAGCATGGATATTTTATCCTTTGAACTGGATTAAGGCTGGCGTTTTGACTGACTTACTGTTAGTAGTTTGTCTTCGGTGTGTTTCCTTTTGTGTCCCCCCCCACCGGCCTGCTCACTGGGAGTGGTGGGGCGGAGGCTTTGGTGCAACTATTGGGGATTTTGGGGTATAGAGCTTGCTGGCTATGGGGTCTATGTGCTTGAACATCCTCTCCATCAACTCCAAGGGACTAAATTCTCCTTCGAAACGGCGCGCTTTATTTAAGGAACTTAAAAAATACAAAGCACACATTGCACTAATCCAGGAAACCCACTTCCAAATCCATAAGGCCCCCTAACTTGGGTAATAGGACATACACGTCTTGCTATTCTGCCCCTTCTCCGAATAACAAAGCGAAGGGGGTTTCGATTTTGGTGGATAAGGATCTGGCCTTCCGGGTGATAGCAATGGAAAAAGATAAAGAGGGTAGGTTCATCTTTTTGAAAGGGAAGCTTTCTAATGGGTCAGTCATTACTATAGCTAATGTTTATGCCCCGAATAAAGATCAACAAAGGTTCTGCAGGGTGGTCATGGGTAAATTAGGAGCATTTCAAGAGGGGATACTGATATTGGGAGGAGACCTGAATTGTGCGCTTAACCCCTTGGTGGATACGTCGGATGCTAAAACTGCTCTCTCCTATAGGGCTTTGAAGCAGATAAAGAAGGCATTACAAGATTTGGCGCTGGTAGACATTTGGCGCTTGATGCATCCGCTAGAAAAAGATTTCACATATTATTCACCAATTCATGGGAAGTATTCTAGAATTGATTTTCTCTTTCTGTCGCAGAGGGATCTGGAGAGGGTGACTTCGGCGCGGATTGGCAATATCTCGTTCTCCGATCATGCTCCGGTCCTTCTTTCCATAGCCCTACCGGATTGGGAAAAAAAGGAATGGCATTGGAGAATGAATGAGAGTTTACTGAAAGATTCCGGCATAGTGGAGAGACTCAGGCAGCATATTTCAATCTATATAAGGGAAAATGTTATGGAGGATGTAGACCCAGTTACAATTTGGGAGGCGCACAAGTATACGCTGAGAGGGTTTCTGATCCAGGAGGGTGCAAGAGCAAAGAGGGAAAGGGGGGAGAGGGTGGAGACGTTGGCTCGGCAGATAGCGGATCTAGAATCGAAGCACAAGTGGTCCCTCCAGATTCAGCACTTGAAGGAGCTGGAATCTAAGAGACAAGAGCTCAAGGATGTCTTGTTAAGGGAGACGGGCAGGTTTTTTACCAAACGCCATGGATTGTACTATGAACAAGGGAACAAGTCGGGACGTATGTTGGCTAGGGCCTTGCGGCCTAAATGTGTTCGTTCTAGAATTGAGGGTATTAGGGGCCCGGACGGGAACCTCTACCAAAAGAATGGGGAGATAGCGGAACTATTCAGCAAATTCTACTCAGCTCTGTATAACCTTCCAGGCCAGCAGGGGAGGGGGGGGTCGAGAGAATTTTATGGAAACTTATCTGAATGACTCAATGATGCCGTCGCTATCTAAAGAGGAGGTGGAATGGTTAGAGGCTCCAATAACAGTGTTGGAGTTGCAAAAAGCTATTAATGCGACTAGACCAGGGAGGGCCCCGGGTCCAGATGGCTTCCCCTCTCAATATTATAAAACATTCTCTGCCCAGTTGCTCCCTCTTATGGTACGGGCGTTTGAATCTACTGCGACTTCGGGCTCTTTACCACCCTCAGCTTTGGAGGCGAAAATTGTTGTAATCCCAAAGGAGGGGAAGGATGCTACGGATTGCCGGAATTACAGACCAATCTCCCTGTTCAATGTAGATGTAAAGATTAGCAGGGAGGGTGGATGCTTTCTTACCAGATTTAATTGGCCAAGATCAGGTGGGTTTTGTTCCAGGCAGAGAAGCCCGAGATAATGTGATTAAGGCCTTGAACATTCAGTGGTGGGCAAAAGCCAAAAGTATACGGTCAATCATGCTTTCTACTGACGACGAGAAGGCGTTTGACCGGGTGGATTGGAGGTGGATAGAGAAGGTTTTGGACCATATTGGGTTGGGTGAGGCGGCCAAGAATAGGATTATGGCACTGTATTCAAATCCGGTGGCGAGGGTAAAAATGAATAACTGCTCTTCTCCTATATTCCATATCCGTAATGGTACAAGGCAGGGATGCCCATTGTCCCCTCTGATATTTGCCCTCTCGCTGGAGCCATTCTTGCGGAGGGTTAATTTGTGTGGTGGCATTAGTGGCATCATGATAGGGGGTAGGGAAAGAAAGGTTGCGGCATATGCAGATGATATGCTTTTCTTTTTGCATTCCCCGAGGGTGTCGGTGCCTAATTTGCTAAAGGAATTTGAGATTTTCGGACGCTTGTCAAATCTGAAGATTAACTTTAATAAGTCCAGCGCCATGAATATTTCTTTACCAAATTCGGAAGTAGAAGCACTACAGGGTATCTTTCCTTTCAAGTGGGAGAAAAAAGCCTAAAATATCTGGGGGTACAGTTGCCTGTCTCGTTCGCTAGCTTGTTCCAACTTAACTTTGCTCTCATTGGGGCTAGAGTTAAGAGAGACCAGATGGGATGGAACCGACTGCAGCTTTCCTGGTTTGGACGTATGTCGGTGTTGAAAATGAATGTGCTGCCGCGGATTTTATACCTGCTACAGTGCATCCCCATTAAAATACCGGAGGCTTTCTTTAAAGATTTGATGAAGTCCTTTAGGGGGTTCATCTGGGCGGGTAGACCACCGAGGATTAGGCGGAACCTCCTGCTACTTCCAAAGGAACGGGGGGGGGGACTGGGATTCCTTGCATGAAGTCGTATTATAGGGCGGTGCACATAGGCAGAGTGGTAGATTGGCAAGTGAATTGCTCCCAGAAAGATTGGGTGCGTATAGAGGGAGTGGTTGCCACGGGTGGGGGGTTGGATATAGTGTGTAATCTTAGGCGAGCCGATATCCCTGGGAGTGCTAGGTCCCACCCGTTGATTGGAACTTCCTTGTCTATACTGGGGGATTTGTGTAGGGGAAAACACGCCCTGACCACCTTCCCGGGCCACCTAACGCCGATCTTGGGGAACCCTGCGTTCCCGCCAGGCAGAGATTTCTCCCTCTTGAAGGAATGTGGGGGTCCTAAGCCCTTGAGGACATATCATCTACAGGACAGGGGTGTGTTTAGGGATAGACGAAGCTTGCAGCAGTTATTGGAGGGGGAAGTCTCATTTTTCACCTACCTTCAGATCAGACATTTCTTTCTCTCTAAGGGAGTATGGGTATGAGGAATGAGTTGACCGAGTTTGAGAGGGCTTGCCTGGGGAGGGGCCCCAACACACATCTTTTGTCCTGGGTTTATGGCCTTTTGCAACGCAGAGATAGCAGGGAGGTCAAACCATGGGAGAAGAAATGGGAGACTGACCTCGGCAGATCTTTGTCGGAAGCAGAGTGGAGCGGTATCTATAGGAATGCCCACAAAGGGGTGATTAGTAGTTCAATGCAAGAGGCTAATTACAAGCTGATCACACGATGGTACCGGACACCTGAGGTTCTGCACTCCTTTTTCCCAGCGGTCCCAGATGTATGCTGGAGATGTGGACAGAAGGGTGCCCCGCTGTTGCACATCTGTTGGTCTTCCTGGTTTCCCTCTTGTTTCTTCCCCAGTATGTTTTTATTATAGATAGATGTCTTGTGTCTCTGGTGTCTTATGTATGTTTCTTTCTTACAAAATTGGGGGAGGAGGGGAGCAAGGGCATACTCTAAAAGAGGGGGAAAGTTTGCCGGCCAATTTGCCCAACGTGCTTGGGGGCATGGGAACCCGGAAGAGCGACTGGTTAGCTGTTACCGCAGCCGTCTTTGCAGAAGCATGTGTGCTCAATCGGGGGGTGGCTGCACTGAGCATGAATGGGCTTGCATGGCGGGCTGAGGAACAGGGTAGGCGGATATTGGATGTGGCCCTGGAACCCCTTCTCCCTGATCGGGCCAATTGGTTAGCTGTCTTTGTCTGATGTATAATATTGTATGACTTATTATGCCTTTGTGAGCTGATTTACATCGTATTGTGTTATACGCCATGGCTCGCCTATTATGGGCGTAAATGTCTATATTTGTCTGCTTTGTTGTTATGAAAACAATAAATACGAGTATGATTTTAAAAAATCGGTAAGGCGAGTGGATGCAGGAGCATCAGGAGCATGCTGACAATGATTCTGTAGCATGCATGCAGATGGGGAAAGGGAGATTTGGGGAGTTTTCTTTTCCAATTGTGCCAGGCCGGAGTAACTACCTTCACACGCCAGTTCAATTTAACCCTCCCACTCTCCCCACAGCAGATGGCTTAGAAGGCCATGGGTTGGGCATTTGTGCTCTACAGCCTTGTTTCGTACAATCTGATAGAATTTCACATATCACTAGTGACACATAGGTTAGTAAGCTCATGTACCTGTCATAAACCTAAGCTCTAGACCAGGGGTTCCCAACCACCAGTTACCCAGACTGGTAAAATGTGGCGACTAGTCCTCCTTGCTGCCATGTATGGCACCTGCAGCATTTGGAACAAAAAGAGTAAGTACATCTAGGAGGCTTTCAATGACAAACACCCCAAGGACAAGGATATAATTCAGTTCAGCTAACACATCCTCAGCACTCAGATTTCAGTCCAGTACGCACATGCCGGCACCTATACGGACAGACAAATATACCCGTACCTGAAGATTCAACACTCCTATACAAGATTGTACTTTTCCTACTCAATAAATTCCTCTGGGAAGACTGATTGGGGCTTGGAGGGAACATAAAATTGCATTTGCTGCATAAAGAGATTCAGGTATGAAATGAATTATTCATTGTGTGGTGACTGCGAAACTACCATTAACTGCTCGCATTCGTATCCAGGAGGAAAAGGCACCCAGTACCAGAGGCACAATAATCTAATCCTGGTTATCTAGAAGACTGTGGGGCCAGAAAAAGCCCCCCTAATCTATTATTACCCCCCCCCCCCCCCAAAAAAAAAAGAAATGAATTTGGAATTTGATGTAGGTATTTTATCCTCCACTGCAAGTAGTGACAGGCTTATATATCACATTACACACGAATATCTGCCCATCCAGCCCAATTAGTATAATAGCACATGCCAACTAAAAAGCACTGGCCATTCACAGATACTCACAAACAGGACTCCAGCACCAAGCAGTCCAAAAAAAAATTAACGTTTAATAATTCAGGATAAAAAACATATATTAATTTATACTGTGTATTAAGTGGCCATCCCAGTGAGGTTTATATCAGCACATAAGACAGCACGCCGCAAAAACATTATCACAATAATGGGATTTGTGGATTTAAAAGTTTATATAACATTGCTTGAGCTGATAACCTGCCATGTGCTCTCCCTATATTGTTTCACCTCACTACAGTGTTGTAGAAATAATTTTTTTAAAATAATGAAATATACATGAAAAAAAACATACATTAAAGCGGACCAAAACCCACCGAGCTTGTGAAATATATTTGGCCAAAGCCCGTGTTGATACTCCCTCCTTAGGGTGTAAAACTACAAATGGATATTTCAGCTTTTGCAATCGTCCTGGAACGCTTTTATTTTTTTATAAAGGGTAATACCGCGCCGCTCAGAAAAGAAATAAATAAAGTAAATAGCTCAACGTGTAATTAAGGAGATCCCTCGCCCCATAAAGATACAACTAAAAACACATAGAAAATACACAGAGCTAATAAGTGTCCAAAGTGATGAAAATTAATCCACACGTGATCTCTACCAGGTGAGTAATCCACCACCCATAGCAAAGGCTGCTTACCAGAAACCTGGTATATAAACGCAGAATAGTAAATCTGTGCCGATCTCCAACACACAACTCCAGACAGAGGACTCCAATTCAAATCCACCGGTCCAAGCCAAATTACAGCATCAGCCAGGAATGGCAAGCCATGTGAAAACAAATAAATACAAATCTAGTGCAGATTGCTAGATAAAAAGCCAATTTAATAGGTAAATAATGGACTCACAAATGATCAATGTGAACAAGCATTGGTAAACCACAGCTCCAAATCGCCATTAGCAGCTCTCACCACACAGACGTCCAGACTCAGCATGTGCGCTCCAATGATTCCAATAGTAAAAATCGCATGTGTATAAAAAAATGGAAATAGCTGACCGTTCCAACGCGTTTCGTCCCTCCCTTGGGACTTTAACTAGGATAGTCAGCTACTAAAACTTACCGACTTTTTTATATCGGCAATGAGAAAAGCGCGGGCGGCCGTTCCCGGCCTGTACCCGAGCACCCAGAAGTTGTCAGACGCAATCTTGCAAGTAGGTCCGGCCAATGGAACGCAAGGAAGTAGTGTACACAGTGCGTCTCACGCATTCCAGCGTGACCGCGCTTCTGAGCTTCACAAGTTACAAAAAATGATAAACAAAGACACAAGGAGACATCCAAGGGCATGATCTGCATAAGAAGCAGAAATGCGCTGAAACAGAGCGGGGTCATTTTAACCTGCTTCATATATTGCTATGCTTTGCAATGGAAATGACACCGCACTGTCACAGGGCAGGGCCAGTCCAGCTCCCCGGATTCCAACAAAAACAGGGCTCAAAACAAAAAGCAATATACTAATAACAAAGCCATATTCACTCATCAGACTCTGAAAAAATGTCAAAGTACAGAGGGGCAGGTATAGACGACACACTCTGCATAGCCCCTATGTTCATTGCAATGTCGAAGCATTGTCAAGAAGTAATATAAACAAAAAAAACAAAAAAATAAAAACCCTACTGGTCATATACACTAATGATAAAAACACTCGTCAGGGTATAGGGCAACAAGAACACCTGCACATACAAAATATACAGTCAGACATATGTAGGTGAGAGCTGCTTTACACAATAACAATTTACAAATGTTAAAAAAATTATTAAAACAATCAAAATTGTATTACAATTAACATAGCTAAGAATTATCAATAACACAATTTAAATCAAACTCAACGTTCAAGCCACTGGGAATTAGAGTATCTAGATTATAGATCCAACGGCTTTCGCGTTGAGACAACTCCTTCAATAAGTTGGTGCCACGCCAATGAGGTTGTATTTTGTCAATACCCAAAAAAGACAGTTGGCCAGGATTTGAGGCATGAAATCTCTTAAAGTGGGCTGACAAGTTATGTGCTTCATAGCCCCGTCTAATATTGTATATATGCTCCCGTATACATGTTTTCAAATGATGGGTAGTCCTCCCAATATAGATCAGATTGCATGGACACCAAATGGCATAAACCACATATTTCGTATTACATGTAATAAATTTCCTTATTTTAATAGGTTTAGTCGAAAGTACAGAGGGGCTGGTATTAACGACACATTTAGGCTTTTATTTTTTTGCTGGCAGGTGATCAGTCATTGCATAAGTGTGGCAATGACATCATTGCCACACACAACAGTGGCAATGAATGGAGGAGGCGGAGCTTTACAGATAAAAAAGGTGCCATTATCTGGGATTAGAGTGAAGTTGGAGCAGTGAAAATTAGCAAAATGTAATCCTCATGGGAGGAGCAATTCTGGGGATGCAAGTTAAAAATGTGGGTTTTGGTCCGCTTTAATAGCAATAATAATATACATACACATATAATAAACATATTAGGGTGTTTAGAGATGACAAAATCCCAACATTTCCCAGCAGACTCGCCATTATGTTGCCATTTTTAGTCACTTGTGTGTGTTAAAGTGGACCAAAACCCAGGATTTTGACTATCCTGGTGATTAGTTCTTGCCCCCAGGGCACCCCGATCAGGGATGCCCCACTGTGTGAAACCCTCCAGGTCTCCCGATCTCACTCGTCCGATCAGCGTGCTTGTATCTGCTCCTGTGCCTTCGTCTAATAGCTTGCTGAGTGGATCCGAGCGCAATGGCAGCCGCATCCCCCGCTACCCTCTAACAGGGAGCATACCCGTGCTGGCCATTCACAAATGCCTGGTGCGGGTCCGCCCCTGCAAAAGGCAAGAGAGGGGATGCGGCCGCAGCTTGCACATGTGCCGTTGGATCGGGAAAGAAGGTGGGGCGTCGGTTTCGAGCCACATTAAAGACCAGGCAAGCACTAACTTCCTCACAGCCATTTCAAACCATCTCAAAATCTCTGGTTATGTAAATACCGCTACTTCCTTCATTTCAATTTCTATGTCATGTCTGAGCTCGGGAGCGCATGCAATGGTGCAGCTTTATGAGTCATGAGGGAGCTGAGGGAACCACTGTGTGCTTGCTGGAGCCCCCCCATGTATGGACGCACACAATCCTTACCTGAACCTTGATTCCTCAGCAAAATGCAGCCCCACAATTGGCAGTCAACAGCCATATGCTGGCCTGGCCGTATTTCACCCGCGGCTCATGGTTTAGGTAAGGATTGCGGGGGTTGCTCGGGTCTATGTTGAGGGGGATGCTCCAGCAATCTGGATGCTCCTCTGAGACACAATAAAACCCCCCACACCCGTAAACAGATGTGGGAACCCCATATTAAAGCAGTCGAACACCAATTGTTTATAAAATAGATGCCAATCGCATGGGGGCATTTAAGTTGCTAGACCCCCCCTGCTCATACAAACCCGTACACCCTGTTTCAGTTCCATCCACCGCAATTCCCCAGCAAAATCCAGCCCGGATGCCGATGAGGCCCGGGTTTCCATCAGCAGCCAGAAGAGCAGAAAACAGAGCTTTGAGGAGGATCATCTTAGGTGACACCAGCAACCCGCATGTCAGGGGTCCTCATGCTTTTTATCAAGTACCACTTTCCATTTTCTAATTGTACCAGCAGGACAGAACTTATGGGTTGCCAAGCATTATACTAAAACCAGAACTTGGGCGATGCTGCAGACTCAGTGGAGGTTGGACTATATAGTCCATATAGCTGTTATCTATATAGTCCTTATCCAACGTCCAACTCCCCTTTCATCAGGGAAATGCACACCAAACAGAGCCTAGACCAAACCGAGGGTTAAATGCCCTCCAGATGCTGCAAAAGCCCGTCTGATGTCATCAGTGACATCACTGGTGACGTCCTCGGTATTGTAAAACACTTTAATATAAAACATGTTATGTGACACAAGTCATCCTTCCAGTGAGGTGGCCCTTTGACACTTCGGGGCGCGGGGCAGGAGCTTGTCACCCTCTTGCAGGGTTTGCTTGTGTTCTCATGATTTTATATGTTCTCAGGCTGACTTGTGTCACATAACATTAAAATGTTTTATATTAAAGTGTTTTCCAATCGCTGTGACATCGCTGGTGACGGCAGACGGGCTTTTGCAGCATCTGGGGCATTTAAACCTCGGTTTGGTCTAGGCTCTGTTTGGTGTGCATTTCCCTGATAAAGGGGCGCTGGGGCCCCAAAACTTTGGATAAGGACTGTATAGATAAGGACTAATAATAATAATAATATAAGGATATGGACTAAAATACAATTCTGTGATTACTCACCTGTAGAATTGATATTATGAGTATACAGTACGTCCTGCTTCAGATAAGATTCATAACACATGGGTATTACTATGCCAGATGGCACTGGACTGCAGGGACATCGAAATTGGCTCCTCCCGGCCCCTCAAATACCCGGGGACCTCCCACAATCCCCAGCATTGAAAAGCAGTTAACCAGAAGCCGGGAGAATTAAAACAGAACCAAACTGGTAATTATAACAATGATAACAATCACCGTACAGGGGATCCAGGATAATGCAAACCAAGGGTGGGGTGGAGCAGGACGTACTGTATACTCATAATATCAATTCTACAGGTGAGTAATCACAGAATTGTATTATTCTTAGTATACAGTACGTCCTGCTCCAGATAAGATTCATAACACATGGGACATCCAATAGCAGTGTCCATAAAGTAGGGTGGGATCCCCAAAGGTAACAACAGACAGATCAGACAACTGCCGCCTGTGAACCTTGCGGCCAAAAGCAGCATCAGCTGAGGCCCTAACATCAACCTTGAAAAACTTTGAAAAGGTATGAACAGAAGACCAAGTAGCGGCCTTGCAAACTTGTTCAGCAGAAGCCTGGTGCTGAAAACCCCAAGAGGCACCAATAGTATGAGTAGTGTGAGCAGTAAGGCGGAAGGGAGGATTCTTCCCTTTAGCAGAATAGGCCTGAATCACAGCCTGACGGATCCATTTGCTGATAGTAGACTTGGCAGGTGCCAAACCCTTCCTAGGACCAGAAGGGACCACAAAAAGAGCACCAGTTTTCCTGAAAGGTGCAGAAGCCACCAGATAGTACTTCAGACACCTAACCACTTCCAAAGAATGCAAGACCCTCTCCTTAGGATTACTAGGATTAGGGCACAAGGAAGGTAGAACAATGTCCTGATTCAAATGAAAGGCAGACACTACCTTAGGCAGAAAATCTGTCTTGAAGCGAAAAACCACCTTGTCCTGGTGTCTCTCATAGTAGGGGGGCTGGATGGAAAGCGCCGCCAACTCAGAAACACGCCTAACAGAGGTGATAGCCACCAAAAAAACAACCTTGAGAGTAAGAATGGCCAGGGCAGCCTCCTGCACAGGTTCAAAGGGAGCACCCTGCAAGGCAGACAAGACCAAGTTCAAATCCCAAACAGGCAACATAGGCTTACGTGGGGGGCGCACATGAGTAACCCCCTGGAAAAAAGTCCTGATCAGAGAATGCGGGGCAAAGGACTTCTGGAAGAAAACAGCCAGGGCAGAAACATGGCCCTTCAGAGTACTGAGTTGGAGCCCCATCTCCAACCCATGCTGCAGGAACTCCAGGATCCTGGGAATAGAAAACACACGACAGGGAAGAGACTTAGACTCACACCAGTCAATGTAGGCACGCCAAACCCTGTAATAAATGGAAGAAGAAGACTTCTTCCTAGCCTTTATTATGGTATCATCAACAGAGGCAAGATGGAGGTTACAGCAGCCAGGCCGTCAAAGCCAGAGTTTGTAAATTGGGATGGAGTAAGGGACCCTGAGTGAGCAGGTTTGGCACTCTGGGGAGAGCATACTGATCTACTGCCAGCTGCACCACGTCTGCGAACCACACTCTTCTTGGCCACTTGGGGGCCACCAGTATTGCTGGCACCCCCTCCTGAACTATCTTGCGCAGAACCCTGCCCAACAGGGGGAATGGAGGAAAGACATACAGTAGCTGAAAGTCCTGCCATGACATTGCTAGAGCATCCTTGGCCAAGGCCAGAGGATCCTGGGACAGGGAGACAAAGGCCGGGAGCTTGTGATTGTGACGGGACGCAAACATCTGGTTGTCCCCAACGGTGACACAGAGATTGAAACACCCTGTTGCAGAGGGACCATTCTCCCAGGCGAGAGGTCCCCCTGCTCAGAGAGTCTGCCTGCAGATTCTCCACCCCCGGGATGTACACAGCTGATATGCAGGGAACATTGGCCTCCACCCAGGCCAGGATCAGAGACACTTCCTGGAGGGCCCTCTTGCTCCGGGTCCCTCTCTGATGATTGATGTAGGCAACTGCCATCTGGTTGTCCGAGCGTACCTGAACAGGCAGGCCCCTAAGGTGATGAGTCAGAACCAACCTGATTGCCCGCAGTTCCAGAATGTTGATAGGTGTGTGGGCCTCCTGAGGGCCCCACCGTCCTTGGAACTGCAGGGACTTCCAAACCCCCCCCAACCTGATAGACTGGCATCCGTGGTGAGTCTCCCAGGAGGGGGCCAGAAAGGATCTGCCCCCCAACAGGTTCCTGGAGTCCAGCCACCACGAGAGGGACCACCTGACTAGGGGGGAAAGCAAAAATACCTGGTCCAGGGACGCAGGAACCTTGTTCCATACTGACAAGAGGTGGAGTTGCAGAGGCCTCATGTGGAACTGAGCATAAGGGACCACCTCGAAGCACGCCACCCACCAGCTGCATTCTCTGCCTGATTGGAGGGATGAGGGCAAGATAGCAGGAACTGAACCTGCGCAATCAGACTGTCCACCTTCTGCTGAGGAAGAAAAATCCTTGCCTGAACTGTATCCAGATTCATTCCCAGGAAGGGAGTCCCCAAGGAGGGGGACAGAGAAGACTTGGGATGGTTGATCACCCAGCCAAATGACTCCAGAGTGGACACTACCAGCTGAGTATCCAACTCTGCCTGATGTAGGGACTGGGAAGTGATGAGAATGTCGTCCAGGTAGGGCAGCACGCGGATGCCCTGAGACCTGAGCAGAGACATCACTCCTGCCAGCACCTTGGTGAACACCCTGGGAGTTGAAGTGAGACCAAAGGGCAATGCCACAAATTGGTAGTGCTGATCCTCCAGAGCGAACCTGAGGAACCTTTGATGACCTGGAAACACAGGAATATGAAGATAAGCATCTTTGATGTCCACAGACGTCATGAAGTCCCCTGGACGCAGGGAACTGAGGCAGAGCGCAGAGTTTCCATGCGAAAGCGCCTGCACCTGACAATCCCCAGAAATCTCCTCGGGCCCCGGTAAGGGAGACCCCCCTCCCCTGTCTGGCACCACGGTAGGGGGAAGAAAAGGAGCCCTGACCCCGAAAGGGCCGAGACTGCCGCCTGCGCTGGGGTAACCTGCCCCCTTAGCAAACAGGTCCAGGCGGTCCCCAAACAGGCGCAGTCCTTTGAAGGGAAAACCAGTGATGGCTTTCTTGGCAGCGTTGTCAGCAGCCCACTGGCGTAGCCACACCGAGCGGCGTATAGCCACCACAAGGGCAGAGGTTCTGCCAAACATTCTAATGGTATCATCCAAGGCAGAGAGGACATAAGTCACAAAAACATCACAACGAGAGAGTGCATTAAACTCCTCACTAGACACATCATCAGGGGCACCTTCAAGGATACTTCTAAGCAGGGTCCTAATAGCCACAGCCATAATGGCAGAGGCACAGACCGGGCGCAGGGCCGTCCCCACACATGCAAAGGCATGGGACGCCAGCTGATCAATGCGCCGGTCCTCAGCATCCCGCAGCGTAGTAGAGTCAGGGGAGTGCATGACAGAGGTGTTAGATAACCCAAGGACCGGGGCATCCACTTCAGGAGGGGATGACTAACACTTTACCACATCAGCAGGAAAGGGATACCTCTTATCCCAACTCTTAGGTACACCGGGAAGCCTGCTGGGACGCTCCCATTCCCTGAGCACAAGGTTATTAAAATGGGCTTGCTCAGGAAATTCTAAACATGGCTTAGCAGTATGAAACAATTCCCCCTGTTGCCTGGGGGCCGCAACCGGGGGAGAGATAGACAGAACCTCAAAAATCTGAGCCAACAGCTTATCAGTATCATCTGGGGCCCAGGGGTCAGAACCAGAATCATCATGACCCCTGGGCCTCTCATCAGATGACTCAGAGTCAGAGAATAACTCCCCTTCTTCCAAAGGGGTATAGCCAGACAGTTCCAAAAACTCATCAGCTTCCATAGGGAAAAGAGTGACATCAGGTGTTAAGTGCTGCTTTTTAGCAGAGGCCTTACGCGCCTAGCAAGCGACTTCTCAACACTAGCCAGTCTAGAAGACACATCAGGCTGAGAATCCCCACTTGTATTTAACTCAATGGGAGTCAAATTTAAGCTTGGGGGAGTAGGTGAAGCCATACGAGGCGCAGGCCCAGCTACTGGTAAACCAGGCTGCAGCGCAAGCACCTGCTGGGCACAAGGTACACAGACCCTCACATTGTCGGCACCAATAGGGGACACCCCACAAGCTACACACAGCCGGGCTTGTCCCGAAGGAACCCCGAGCACATTATCCTGAGACGCCTCCCTATGGTGATTATAGAGGCACAATAGGCCGATAGGGATTCACGCTATAAAAGCAACCCGGGATGCCCCAATAGCCCGATAGGGAAGTGGGAGTAATTTACACACTAGGCCTCAAAGTTATACATAGGGTAAATAGTTAGACATAGGGTAAATAAAGCCGCCCGCGAGGGCACTCACGGAACGCGGTAGGTAGATGCCAGTCACGCAGCAGCCAGATCCAGAGAAAATTGCGCCGGGTATACCTCGAGGGGCGGGCCGCGGAGACGGTGACGCGGAATGCGCCAACCGCGGGCCCCACCCCCCCGAAGAGCGCGAAGCCGCACACGTGACAAGCAGGCAATAAGGTAAGGTAAGGTAACGCCGCCGCCAAGCGCGGAGCACAGTGGAAGCGCGCGCGCCGGCGGCACATTTAAAAAAAAAAAGCAACCAGTGCAACCAAGTCAGCGCGGCAACTGACACCAACCAGAAAAACATAATACAGTGAAGCACCAAGGCAAATCCCCAACCACCCCCCCCCCCCCGAGAACTACAAGGGAGAGCGAGGGAGGGCAGCGGCCACTTAACATAGGACCCACCGATGGAAAGGGGCAAGGGGCAATAGGGCGGGAGGGGCATCCCATAGAGGCCCTTTGGTGGAGGATTGCGGTGGAGCAGCGCTCCTAAGCACCTGACAGTGGTGCTGCCTACCATCACCCGACCAGCGCAGCCAAGGCTGGGAGGCACATTAATAATGGAACGGGTGGGAATAGCCCTACAGGGCCGCAGGTTAATAGCCCCGTTCACCTGCGAGAAGAGAGTGCCATCTTCTTGTCCTTCGCAATCCAGACCGCAGAGAAGATCTGGGGATTGTGGGAGGTCCCGGGTATTTGAGGGGCCGGGAGGAGCCAATTTCGATGTCTCTGCAGTCCAGCGCCATCTGGCTGAGTAATACCCATGTGTTATGAATCTTATCTGGAGCAGGACGTACTGTATACTAAGAATATATGTACGTTTGTACTTTCCTTTTGGACTTTTTGGATTATTCAATATGTTCACTTTTTGGTTGTTTCATTTAGATTTTTGTAAGCAGTGATATCCACACCACTGGTTGGGACCCCCTGCTCTATGTGCATGGAAAAATCACACAACTAACAGTATAAAAATGCAGAGACAGACAATAGATGTTGAGGTGGGTGAAAGCAAGACCAGCTCAGTGTCATCTTGCTGAATTACCTTATTTTACACCAATTGTTCACTGTATTTTCAATCAATATCAGACCTCCCAAAATGTTTGCCCCTTTGCCCCCTCCCCAGGATGACTTTAATTGCTTATCGCGGACTGACATCAGCCAGCAACCTGTCACCATGGAGAGCAGTTCTAATATCTAAATAATACGGTATAATACTAGATGTGAGGGGGGGTGAGGGGTGGTATGCGTCTGGATTTCTGCAGTATTAAGCTGCACTCCTCCCCCCTCACCCCATCTCACCCTTCCTTGTCAGGGCTGCATTCCCCCGCCTGCATAGTCCTCCTTTTTCTCAAATCTTCTCTGTTTCCCCTGACCTGATATCCGACCCCCTCCCATCACGTTTCCTGCACAACTTCCTTCTTCTGTGAATGCAATAAGAGAAGCCATGGCCAGTGGTGGACAACCAACCAGATTTTAAAGGTTTGTGGCTGTTCATCATTAACGGCTCCATCGCCCTGCAGCTGGTTTAGTTGGCCTAACATTAAAGTCTATTTTACAATATGGTAAAATCTTAAACATCATATATATAAAAAAAACATTATAATAGGTAAATTCTGGTGGCAAGAGGTCAGACCTGGCACTGCAAGAAACTTATCATCATGAAGGCATCCAGCGCAAGAAGACAGGATGGTGTCCCCCCAGGACAAAACAGACTGGCTGCCCTCCAATGAACCCCCACTTGCCACCCAAAACCTGAAAGAACCTGAGCTAAGCAGGCAAATCCTTGCCCAAATAACACCAGTCTACAAACCATAAAATATGTAAAAAGTCTGGTGATGATAGCACCCAGTGTGTAAAAGAAAAAAAAACTTGCCACGTAATTAAAAAAAAGCCTGGCGTCCGTAGGATGATGGCGCCGTATGCACCTGCTACACCTGAACACCCGAAGACTGCCCGTGCTTATAAAAACACCATAGGATAGGTCTGGATTACAAAAAATATTTTTGTTTTTTTTTACACAGCACCTTAGGGGTTCTGGTACCCGCAGACCCACTTGGATCTGGTTATAGTATTTAGGTTCCGATTTGCATTACAGTTCTCATTAGACTGTGAGTTATGGGCCTGGTTCGAGTACAGTGATTTGTGATCGCCTGTAGAACTGAAGCAATGGCTTCCGAAATACAGGACCTAGTCTCTGACGGAGGATAAGACTCCTCAACCAAGTAAGTATATTGCTATTCTTCAATTTCAACTGGACCAAATATCAAAATTGTAGAATTCCTAGGGGGCATCTTGATTTGGGATGTCCCACAATAGGAATTATCAAGTGATGTACACAAATTTGGGACTGAAACCTTGCGCAGCAGCTTCCCCTACTCCCCAGGTTGTGGACCCCCCTCCCCCGGCAGACTGGGTCGGACACATGTTGAACTGAAGGCCCGGGGGTCGAATGCGGCCCTTGAAGCTTTTTTCTTTTGTTGTAAAATCTGTTTTTATTAAAGACCAATAAACACGAAAAGAAAATAGGGGGGAGCCCCCAATACAGTACAGTACAGCAATCATAAAATGGAAATCTGCATTATGCCATTACGGACTGATATTGATTCCATCTACAAAAAGAATCTTCAGAATAAGCCCACTGCGCCATCATGAACACCCAAGGCCTCCCCATACCGCACCCACGGCCCCATACAGACGGACCAATGTGATTCCCTAAGCGTCCACGAAGACCCCTGAGAGCCCAAAATGCGTCCCTGCACCCTGCCCACCCTGGAATAAAATATTTTTTTGATAAATTTCTTGAGTGCCTCCTCTACGATTCTGTGTTTAAAATTAGCAGCCATCCACAAGTGGGTGCTCTTCTTAAAGTGGAACAAAAACAGGATTTTGACTATCCTGGGTTTCAGTCCTTTCCCCTGGCGCTGAATGGGCCGAGGAGCAGGGGGTCCTCCATTTAGCTTTTGCGTGCCAGTGATTGGCAAGTGGCCCATGCATGCGCTGTGGGAGCGAAGGAAAGGTGAGTTTATAGATGCACACAGAGGGGCATGCCAGTTAAGAATACATGGTTTTGTTCCTCTTTATAATGCTAGCAACAGGACTTTTATTACAATAGCAGTAATGGCACGCTCAGCAGTGCCCCCTGCAGGTGGCAGTCCTAGGCATAGTCCTAGTGTGAAATACGGCCCCGCTTATTTTAATCCAATTATGCCTTTGCAATGTCTGACAATTCCTGTATAAAGCTGCTGCCTTCCTCTACACAACGGCCCATACCAGTACATGACAGGTGTCTCTGGAAAGCTCTATTCACAGATACCATGACCGGTTTAGGAAAAATATGAGGTAAACTATAAAGATATAAGACTGTCAAAGCTGAGAGGCCGCTTACTTACTTATCTAAATCACAAAAAGTCCCACAAACATGGCGTCTGAAAGGAAGCTTTTTTTCCTGACACAGATCCCAGTTACAGCGCCGGGGTCATGTGATCGCTGCTCAGGGAGAACAAAGGAAAAGGGTCACATTAATGGAAAGGAGGGGCGACTATGAGACTATGAGAGCAGGTAGAGCTCACAGCTCTCGGGTTCCATGTGGCAGAATGTGCCGGAATGTGCCAGGGACTAAGATACACTTACATCTGTTACAATCACCCCACACAGCCTTTCATTGTAATACCTAAAGCCCCACTCCAGCCAAAATCTTTTGTTTTTCAATGTTAGATACAGCAGGGAAAGTTATAATAAAATTAAACAGAATCTGTAGACAAATGTTTCTTTTTTGCTGGATACTTACCTGCCCTGTTGCTGCCACCATCCCACATAGAAGGTTGATGGCAGAAGGAGACCATACGCTCCATCTAGTCTGTCCTTATGTAACTGTATGTACTCTTTATCTTAGGATAGATGTGTGCTTATCCCAGGCATGTTTAAATTCAGTGACTGTTGATTTTTCAACTACCTCTGCTGGAAGTTTGCTCCAAGCATCTACTACTCTTTCTGTAAAATAATATTTTCTAACATTGCTCCTGATCTTCCCCCTGACTAGCTTCAGGTTGTGCCCCCTTGTTCTATCATTAAGTTTCTTCTTAAAAACACTTCCCTCCTGAACCTTATTCAATCCTTTCACGTATTTAAAGGTCTCAATCATGTCCCCTCTCTCCCTTCTTTCCCCCAGACTGTACAAATTAAGTTTTTTAAAGTGGACCAACACCCAGGATTTTCACTATCCTGGGTGTTGGTCCACTTCAGCGGGGCATCCGAGATCAGGATGCCCCGCTGTGTGAAACCCCCCCAAAAGCCCCAAAAAACGTACCTTTTTGGCGACCGACAAGCGTCGGACAAGCCACCCGTGCGTCCCTCTTACAGGGTGCACGCCGGCCATTCTCAAACGGCCGGCGCAGGCGCACGCACTGCTAGAGGGGCGTGCCGGAGGCGGCGGCGGCTGATCCGTCGCCGATAAGGTAAGGTTTTTTGGGGAATGTGTAAGACTGAGAAATATAGGGAGGGAATGTGGAAAAAAGAAGGATTGAGGGAGGCAGAGGAGCTGTGGAAGAGAGAGCGAGAGCACGATGGAGGGATTTTGAATAAAAAAGAATGATGAGGAGAATTTAAGAAAAAAGTGGAAAAGAAAGAAAGATGGATGGAATGTACAAAAGATGGAGGTAGAGCAAATGTAGAAGATTGAGAACAATGAAGGGAATGTGATAAAATACAATTCTGTGAAATACTCACCTATAGAATTGGTATTATACGTATACAGTACGTCCTGCTCCAGATATAATACTTAGACATTGGGTAATCCTCCGCCAGATGGCGCTGCACTGCAGACATGCAAAAACAGGCTCCTCCCGGCCCTTCATATACCCAGGGACCTCCCACAAATCCCCAGCATTGAAAAGCAGTGAACCAGAAGCCGGGAGAATTCAATCACCAAAAACAACTGGTAATGATAACAATGATAACAATGATAACAATCACCATACAGAGGATCCAGAATAATGCAAAAACCAGGGTGGGGTGGAGCAGGACGTACTGTATACGTATAATACCAATTCTACAGGTGAGTATTTCACAGAATTGTATTATTCTTAGTATACAGTACGTCCTGCTCCACATATAGTACTTACACTTGGGACATCCAATAGCAGTGTCCATAAAGTAGGGTGGGATCCCCAACAAAAAAGGCAACAGCAGACAGACTTGTTGAGTAACAGCCGAACAAGAGCAAAAGCTAATAGTAGCCCAGGAAGAAGCCAAACCTTCCCCCGGACCAGAAGGGACATCTATCCAAGTAAAGGCTAGGCCCAAGGCCGCTTAACCCCTGGAAGCAGACGAGATCAGGCACATCCAGATGTAGGTGCCCACAACCCCAAGGAGCATCAGTCCCCCTAAGGGACAAGAGACCAGGGCACCGAGTAGGAGAGCCAACTCCAACCATGCTGTAATAACTATATAACCCTGGGAACAGAGAGCGCCCACAGGGGAGAGACCAAAACTCACACCAATCAATATGGGTAAGCAATACCCCACAATAGACGGAAGAAGAGGAAGAAGAAGCCAACTCCTAGGCTTCCAGAAGTCACAGACACCCAGAAGGTACGCCCATCTCCATCAAGATGGATGAATCAACCGTCAGACCATCCAGACCAGAGTCTGTAGATTGGGGTGAAATAGAAAAGAGAGGCCTGAGTGAGCAGGTCAGCACTCCTAACAGGACGTACAGGTCCGCTGTCCACAGAACCGCATCTGCAAACCACACTCCACTAGGCCACCCAAGGGCCGCCAGTATCACTGGTTCCCCCTTGCAGAGCAAACTTGCACAGAACCCTGTCAAGCAGGGTGAATGAAGATAAGACATATAGGACAGAATGTCCAGCATAAAGTTACGAAGCCTCATGACCAAAGTCAGAACAATCTGAGACAGGGAAACAAGGGCCTAGAACCCATGATAGTGACGGCCCAGAAAGATCCACACTAGACGGATCACATGGAGACACAAGAATTAGCACATCCTGTCGCAGAAGGACATCCACCGGAGCGAATATCGCAGATATGCAGGGAACGCTGTCCTCCACCCAGATCAGGGTCGGATACCTTCCTGGGGGAACATCCTGCTTCCGAGTCCACACAGATAATTAATACAGGCCACCGTCGTCAGACAGACCAAGGGGCCCCCAAATAGCCAGATCCCGCAAGGGAGAAGTCCCGCGAGATAGAGCCAACCTGAAAGCCTACCACTTCAAAAATAGACAGGTGAATGGACCCCTAAAGGTCCCACCTCCCCCGGAACCACAGGGGAATTTAGAAGAAAACAGTCCCTCCGCCGTCAACCTGATAGATTTGGTATCCAACTACTGGAAGACGCAAGAAAGGGGTGCCACCGTACCAAGGTGGAAGGGTACACAGACCCAGCTCCAGGAAAGCTGGAACCCAGTCCAGCATTTACAATATGAGTAGCAGAAGATCCCAAGGGCACAGAGTATAAGGGACAACCTTTGAACAGCCACCAACAGGCCCGCCAGCTGCAATCCAGCCTGGTGAAGAGACGGGAACAGCAAGAGGGACCGAGCCCATGTAACCAGATTGTCCATTTATAGTCAAGGAAGCAGGTTCCCGTCTGAACCGAATCCAAGTTCAACCCTAGGAATGGAGATACCAATAAGGGGAAGGAGAGGAATTTGAGGTGATCGAGCACCCATCCAAGGACTCAAATCTACAACAAATCTATTATGACCTGGACCTTTGCACCTTTGTAACTTGCTCCATGCTGGACCATCTTATATATTATATATCCTCTATTTCTCATGCTTCCTGGTTCAGCTGAGCCCAGATCTTGCCATATTGTATTGTTCAGCAGCTCCCGCACACCCGCCCATGCCTTCCCCCAGACATCAGCTAACCTGTGGAGGAGACTTGGGCAGATCGCTGTGTGGGTGTGAGGAGGGGGGGGCAGGGCGCTGACACATTAATACTTGCATATCCTGCACGCATCAAATCCCAATATATATGTATGTATGCAGCACTACAAGTCCATTAACATTTCAAAAGCCTTTGCAGCAGCCACTGAGGCAGCAGACTGACACCTAACAAAAAATACAATTATTTGCGGCTCTGGATAGATGTGCGGCAGGTATGTAATACGGGTGGATGCAAAGCACTGCTGAGCTGGTGAAAGTATACAGATTTAAAAATAAAATGTTAAAAAAAGGGAAGAAAATCACAGCGTTTAGCTTGGCTAACGTATCTCTCAGCTACAGTAACAGAGGAACATGAGACACATGTTCGGACTAATATAGTGGGCTAAAGAAGCCCCCTATACAAATAAGGTATACAGTACAAAGCAATTACATGGCGCATACAGCCCAAGGACTACAGGATATATCCATAATTCTTAGAGGCCGATTCATTAATAGCGGCAGGTAGCGACAGTAGCAGTATTTTCACAGCGCCCGCTAGTAGTCGCTGTGCTTGGCCGTTGTTCGTTTGTTGTTAGCGACTCAGTCGGTCTGCAGTAATGTTGAATACGGGGTTAGGAGTCGCTATTTGTCAGGTCAGGTCAGGTGTCCGCGATGTATGGGTACGCATGATAGCGACTGGCCCTAGCGACCGGCTCCCACCATATTCATCAAAAAATCACGCTCCAAAAATTCAAGCGCTGTGAAATGCATGTTTAAATGAACAATGATGAATGAGTGGCTATCTGGCGCTATCTCAGTCGCTAAGCAGGATCGGCTTGATAAATGTGTGATTGTGGTGGGGAGCCGGCTTCTCGTGGCGGGGCCCGTCATTACCGGTCGCTCACCAGTCGCTACCTGTCGCTATTCCTTCATAAATAAGGGCCTTAGGGAGTAGGTGGAGCCATGCTAATCACCTCTAAAATACATGAAACACATGAACATCGCTGGCCGGCATTGATGAATATCATGTGTGAGTTGCAGTACTACGCTGTATAGGACCGAATAGGAGCGCCAACACAGAGTGACTGACTCACACCACATTCATCCAAAAATCAGCCTCAAACATCGCCAGCACTCAAAATCATGTAATTGTAGCCCATAGCGCCAGATGCTGTGTGATTAAAGGCTGTTTTTGAACATGTATCCACTAGTAACAAAGCGAAAACATATGAATTACATTGTTATTACATTGTAACATGAACACTTTAAAGTGGACCAACACCCAGGATTTTGACTATCCTGGGTTTTGGTCCACTTCAGCGGGGGCACCCCGATCGGGGGTGTCCCGCTCTCTGAAACCCCCCAGAAACCCCAAAAAACTCACCTCTCCTCGCTCCCACGTGACCGCGCCGTCCAATCCCCGCCGGCGTCCAAGCGGGTGACAGCGGCGTCCAAGACAGCGCGTCCGCCGCCGCCTCCCGCGCGTCACTCTCGGCGTGCGCGCGCCCGCGCCGGGCATTCACAGACAGCGCGCGCAAGTCTAGAGGGGCGCGCAGGAGGCGGCGGCGGAAGCGGCGGCGGATCAGGTAAGGAGGTTTTTTTGAGGGGTTTCACCCCGCGGGACATCCCGATCTCGGATGTCCCGCGGTGAGTGAGGTGATCGGCCCGGGAATCTTATAGATTGGCCGATCACCCCTGGGTGTTGGTCCACTTTAATACCAGACATGTAAGGACAATTCTGCATAAAAATATTATTAATCCAAAAATTTTTCAAAAATGCCATTTTCTTGCCCAGGATACATGTCAGAAGGTTTGAGAATTTTTTAAGGGAAAAAAAAAATTGGGATCAGGAAAGGAATTTAAGGATCGTCCATTGAAATGTATGGGAGAGCGCCAGGTAGCGACAGGTAAGACCTGGCCCTCTGCAAGGCTGAACGCCGGCGCTGTACGCTGAGCCTGGGATAATGATGAATCAGACGCTACAGGGCGTTGTTCTAGTCGCTCACCAGATTCGGCTTCATAAATGTGTAATTGCGTGCCGTCTCCGGCGTTCACCTGCCGCTACCTGGCCGCTGTATGGGCACTACCTGGCGCTATACCTTCATGAATAAGGCCCTAAAATGTGACAAGCCCTCAACCTCGTGTAGGACAGCTTGTCTTCCCATGTTGCAGGCTTGCTGTCTCCTCTGGAGAGTTCTGCACACTTTAGTGAATATCCCACAAGCAGTGTCTGATTGGGATGCCTGGGACCCACAAAAAGAACTGACTCTGGGATCCGACCTTCACTTAGATGCAAGTATCCCCAGCTTATATTTAGGGTTCATGCACAGATACATTATAACAAACTGTATTGCCTGTGAGTGTGAACCTTGAATGCTACAAATAAGCTATATATAGTTAAAGTGGACCCAAACATGGAATTTTCACTATCCTGGATTTTGGTCCTTCCCGCTGGGACACCCCGGTCTGGGACGCCCCACTGTGTGATATCCCTAAGGACATCTACTCACCTCTGCTCAATCCCACGGCACGGCCGCTCAACCAATCAGCTGCTCTGGCCACACGTGTTAATGTGCGTCTAGAAAAGCTGAATGGAATCCTAGCTGCACACATCGGCAGTGCGTGGTATCACTTGCTCTCTTCGGCTGTGAGCGGCCACGCACAGACATTGAGTTGCGGCCGCGCACAGCTGAGAAGGGGGGAGAGTGATGCCGCTGTCAGCCGCGCATGCGTCCGCTCGGGGGAAAAGTGTGAAAAAAATGTCTACTTTATGGAAAAACATTAAAATCCAATCAGATGTGAAGAATTCAAAAATGAAATAGTGCCACACTTTACTGAATAACCCATTAAAGTGGAATTCCAGTAATAATAAAAGTGCTACTGCAGGCAAAGGCAATTGTGTCGGGCTACAACTGTTTTCCGTTTTTAAATTGAAGAAGAAATGAACAAGGTATCAAGGTTTACAGTTTCACCTTATGATTTATCTCTTGAAATATTTGGGCGTGACCTTTGGCTGTGTGATGCCGCATAATAATCAGCACAATGGGCGGAGTCTGTAAGACAGGCATTCTTACTTGTTCTCCGTCTCTCCCAGTGTCCACAGTGTGATGATGCAAAGCTTTAGACCACCAGCCTTTATTGGTCACATTTGTGACTGTTGAACTTTGGTTGGTTTGGGGTTTGTGGTGCACCCACGTTATTATTTGAATTCAGCACTTATCTTTGTGGTGCCCTTACAGTTCTACTCTTAACCTTTATTGGTCCTTGCTATCCTGCGGGTTCCCCTGGTGTTTCTGCCCATGGGCGCGTGGGCAGTGCTAGATTCCAGGACTAGGTAAGGAGGTTTATTTTTCTAACCCCCCACCCGGCCTCCATTTCTTCTCAGGAGGGCTGTATATATGCACATATGTCTTTTATAAACCATATTAACTATTTCATGTACAACGGTATCAATAAATATTTCTACAGAAATTCAGTGTAACATGCGGGTTTAGCTTTCAGAATATTTTCCTGAAGTTCTTCTTTAAAGTGGACCAAAACCCTGGTAACCTGGCTTTAAAGTCTAAAAGACTTCAGGGCCAGGTTTTCCCCAGGGCATCCCGACTTTGGGAAACCCGTGGAAATGCCTGTACATCGGAAATCGATCCAATGATGCATGTGGGGGACTCTATCCTCTAGGGCAGGGGTACTCAACCACTTCTTGTAAAGGTCCATATACAGGCATCCGACAAGAGGTGAAGGCCTGAACGGGGGGGCTGTCGCGGGGGGGTGGATAGCTAGAAATCCGTGCACTGGGGGGAGGGGGCTATAGATTCCAAAGGCAAAACTAAAAGACGCTGGGATTGAAGGGGCAACGTTGGAGGAATGGATGGGGCTAACTTAGGGGAGACGGAGATGGATGGGGCAGAGATGGCGGGACAGGAATGGATGGGGCTGACCCGCTGACCCGGGGGGGATGGAGATGGATGGGGCTGAGCTGGGGGGATGAAGATGGATGGGGCAGAGATGGCGGGACAGGAATGGATGGGGCTGAGCTGGGGGGGTGGAGATGGATGGGGCAGAGATGGTGGGACAGGAATGGATGGGGCTGAGCTGGGGGGATGGAGATGGATGGGGCTGAGCTGGGGTGGGGTGAAAGGACTGGATGGGGCAAAGAGACTGAGAAACAAAGTTTGTGTGTACCCTGCAATGCCACTTCCAGCCTGTATAGTACTTTATATTGCAATGTTAGGTGACAGGGAACTATGACACTGGCGGGAGGACTAAGCACTACATCACTGATTAAGGGGGCATCTCTGAGCACAGCAACACAGAAGCAAGTGTCAGTGCAGGGCTGTCAGGGCAGGGGTCCAGAAATCTGGCACCGAGGCCCGCATTCGGACCCCGCTCCGCCAGTTGAGTACCACTGCTCTAGCAGATGCATTTATTCAGATATGCTGGTGGCGGGTGTGTGCAGCAAGAGGCGCCCCATCAATATGGTTACTTAGGCACTTATTTAAGAAGGGATAGCGTCAGGTAGCGCCTGGTTAATGAGAGGTAGCGACAGATAGCGACTGGTCAACGCCGGACACGGCACACATTTATCAAGCAGAATCTGTTTAGCGACTGGAATAGCGCCATGTAGCGTCTGATTCATCATTTTCACAGCATCAGCGAACAGCGCCAGCGTTCAGCCTTGCACAGCGCCAGGTATGACTTCTCACTACCTGTCGCTCTCCCATACATTTCAATGGACAATCCTTTTCTTCTCTTTAAACAGGGTTTTTTTTTTTTTATTTTTTTTTTTACCAAAAAATCACAGATAATTCTGTGACCTCTTCTGGCATTGAATAAGCAGTTTTTTCATAATTTTTTCATTTTTTATATATTTCCTCAGAAATGACATTACAGGTCTGGCATTAAAGTGTTCATGTTACAATGTTGCTACAATGTAATTCCATATGTTTTCGCTTTGTTACTAGTTGATAGATGCTGGAAAACAGACTTTAAACACACCGCCTCCGGCGCTCTGGGCTTCAAACAACTATTTTTCAGCGCCAGAGATTTGTGGGGCTGTTTTCTTCCTGAATATGGTGTGAGTCGGTCGCTATGAGCAGTCGCTAACATGCGCTCCCATACAGCGCTGTACTGGTCAAATAGCGACTCCTCACAACATTACCGAACAGCGACTGAGTCGCTATAAAGTAGCGACCCACGGCTGAGCAAAGCGACTACTAGCGGACGCTCTGAAAATGCCTGCTACAGACGCTCATCTGTCGCTACCTGCCGCTAATGATGAATCAGCCTCTTAGAATAGATTGCCAGTCATTAATATGCACCACAATCTATTATGACTTGACAAGTACCTGCACGTGTGTCGAGAGAGGTTAATAAACAGCCAATCCCAGGGGTTTTACACTCCAAATCGAGTGTAATCACACTCAATCAGTGAAATCCCTGAGCTTTGGTCCACTTTAAGGGTTTTGGTCCTCAAATAGACTTCCAGCCCCCAAGTACCAAACAATAAGCAAGGCCAAAAGTTTTGCTTGAATTTGGACTTTAAAACAAGCCAAAACTCAGGGATTTCACTTACCTGGGTTTTGGTTGACATTACAGAGACATCTCGAATTAGAGTGTAAAACCCCTGGGATTGGCTGTTTACTCACCTCTCTTGACACACATGCAGGTACTTGTCAAATCAGAATAGATTGTGGTGCATATTAATGCCTGGCAATCTATTCTAAGTGCCCCGGGGGAAAGGATAGTCAAAATCCTGGGTTTTGGTCCACTTTAAAATAGACCTTCACACCTTTTGTCTCCCCCGCCCCCAGCAACACCTTGATTTGGGATGCCCCGTGAAACCCCTTGCTTTGCTAAAATACTCACCTTGATTTGGGATCCCACAGTGCATGTGCGGCTCTGACCTAGCATCCATGCTGTGCGTGTTTGGCAGACAGAGGTGAGCTTATGGGAACACTGAGGGGTTTGACAATGCGGGGAATCCAAAATCAGCATGCCCCGAGGACAAACACCCAGTCCTGGATTTTTTTTTTTAGACTCCAGGGATGGCCATTATGGGTTTTGATCCTCTTTAACAGACAATGAGTGTCACTGGCATAGAAAGTGATGGAAAATGGCTAGTTGAAAAATCTGGGGTTCCAATGCCAGTGACAGACAACATCATTCTTTATTACTACAAGGGGCATCACAGAAAGCAAGAATATCACATCAATTCATATGCATATAGACGCATAACTAAGGGTGTTATTTAAGAACGGATAGCGGCAGGTAGTGCCTCCTAGGGGCAGGCAGCGTCTGGTGAACGCCGGGCGCTGTACGAAAAACCACATTTAAGAAAGCGAATCTGGTGAGCGCCTCTAACAGCGCCATGTAGCGTCACATGTATTACTACAGGCGGTTCAGCGTATAGTGGCATGTACCTGTCACTCTGTAGCGCTTTCCCATACATTTCAATGGGATTTCATTAGTTGTGTATAAATAGCGTGTTTGGCAATTTAATTTTTTTTTTTGCTCAAATCATTGTGTGACATCTCCTGGCTGCAAACAAACACTTTTATACATTTTTTGGACTTTTAATATTTTTATGCTTAATTGTCATTACAGGTCTGGCACTAAAGTGTTATTGTCCCAGTGTTAAAACAATGTCATTCCATGTGTTTTCGCTTTGTTACAGATGTATATGTGTTCAAAAACAGACTTTAATTACACAGCATCTGGCGCTCTATGCTACATCGCCCAGCTTTAGAGCGCCGCCGCTGTGTTTGTTTTGTTAAATATGGTGTGAAGTGCCGGACGCACTGAGCTGGCGCTACCTCTCGCTTGTTTCAGCACTATACTGTTGTTAGAGCGTCAAACACACATCACATTCATCAATGCCGGCCAGGTTACTAGAGCGACGAGACGCTCTGTTACAGCGCCCGATACCCGCTTACAGCATCTACTAGCGGTCGTTCTAAGCGCCGCAATACAGACGCTCGTCTGGCAATACCTGCTGTTAGTAGTGAATCAGCCTCTATGTTATGTACAAAAGTTTTGCGGCTGTAAAAAAAAGAATTAAAAAAAAAATCACTAAATGATAGATGGGATTAAAAAGGAAAAGCAGAAATTGTTATCTGACATACTGTATATAAATGGCGGTCCTTTCACTAGTAAGATCATTCTTTCTGGATTTTGTTAGCAATATTTCAATGTAGACATGCATAGATGTTTCCTGGATCTACCATTTGTTCTCACATTTTACCCTCGTTACCAGAAAGATGCAGTGTTGCCATAGTGACCAGATGGTACCCGAGTCAGTGTATACATTGGGGTGTCAGTGTATGAGGGGCACCTGATTTCTCCCCATTCTGTCTTTGTTTCCATCATCAATGGTATATTTTTCTGCATTTGAAAGATCTTATCACCCTAGAAGTTTATTTAGTGGTGGTGCGGGGGAGGGGGGGTTTGTGAGGCGGTCCCACATTTCTCCTTTTCCAGCTAAAGCAGAAAACATGATGCTGACAGCATTCTGCTTACTCTAGATCTGTTGCTGTCTGCTTCTAGGGTGCTGCATGTCTTCTACAAATCAGAAGGATGGGTGCGGGAGCGTGGACAACTACAGCAACCCGGGGGGGAGGCCGGAGGTGGACATCACTTCGGGGGACCCATTGGGATCAGGTGAGATTACCAATACCCTGGGGGATTTCACACAGCGGGGCATATGGCGTAGGATGCCCCAGGAGTAGGCTAGCGGCCAGTCCTGGAATCTTATAGATTTTTAGGGCCAGGTTGCGTGGGTTTTGAGTTGTTCTAATGGTTTCAGAAGGTGGCTTCCACGGCATCCTGGGATGCCTCCATCTGCTCAGTAGAGTGCATGAACATAAGGTGAGTATAGGCTTTATTATTTACCTAACCTTAAACCCATCTTCCCCCTCCCTCCACCATTAGGCAGATCTGGGGATAAAATAAAAAAAAATAAGTCTCCTGTTACTATCTTACCTGCCCTTTGCCAGTTCGGACACTGTTCACTCCATTTGGCAGGCGCAGCTCAGGGACTTAGCAGAGTAAAGTTTTCCCCAATTGCGATCCACCCACCAGGGGCTGGGGAGTCTCCAAAGGGTGCTGTGGTAGCCCTCTTATCATGGGGGACAGGAAATATCTGCACACTTATTGAATGAGCTGTGGATTCCGCACATGTATGTAGCTATTAACCATCTTCAAACGGACATAGATCTGCTAGGTAAAAGTGAGTATCTCTCTAATACAGAGCACAATGATGGTGCGAGGAGGTAGGTTAATTTAGGCCCTTATTTAACAAGGGATAGCGCCAGGTAGCGAATGGTGAGCGAACGGTAATGACGGGCACCGCCACGAGTACGCCGGCTCCCCTCCGCAATCACACATTTATGAAGCCGATCCTGCTTAGCGACTGACAGAGCGCCAGATAGCGAATCATTCATCATTATTCCAGCCTCACCCCACAGCGCCAGCGAGCGACCTTGAACAGCGACAGGTATGACCTCTCGCTACCTGGCGCTCTCCAATGCATTTCAATGGAGCAATCTTTAAATATTCTTAATTGCTATTAATTTTTTTTTTCTTAAATGTCAAAAATTCTGTGACCACTTCTGCTATGTTAGTTTTTTTTTAAGGTTAAAAAAAAAAAAAAAAATTTGTGCAGAATTGATATTACAGGTCTGATATTAATGTATTCATTTTACAATATGTTTTGAAAAACTTGTTTTTTTTTTTCATAAAAATATGGTTGTTTGGGGGTTAAAAAACTACTTTTAACCCATCGCCGCCAGCGCTCTGGGGTTTAAACATGCATTTCACAGCGCGAGAATTTTTGGAGCGTGATTTGTTAATGAATATGCTGGGAGCCGGTCGCTATGGCCATTCGCTGTCATGCGCTCCCATACAGCGTGGAACCAGTCAAATAGCGACTCCTCACCCAATATTCAACATTACCGCACACCGACTGAGTCGCTATCAACAACAGAACAACGGCCAAGCACAGCGACTACTAGCGGGCGCTCTGAAAATGCCGCTACAGTCGCTCAACTGTCGCTACCTGGCGCTATTAATGTATCGGCCTCCCCGTGTACCTGTCAACCAGGACCCACCCTAGCACATAGAGGCAAGGGTGCAATTAGGTCTGCTTTAATATTAAAAAATAAAGTATTCACAATTTAAAGGGGAATGTCTGTCGAAATGGAACCTCTTGGAGATATGTCCGATCTGGGGCACAGGGGTTTGGCTTGATGGGCACTTTCATTTTGTAAACGGTCAAATTAAGACTGAATATGCTAACCAACAATCACAGCTACCTGTCATTTTACCTTAAAGCGGACCAAAAGCCTTTAGTTCCTGGGGAATTGTAAACTCCAGGGCCCGGTGATTCCATGGAATGCCCCTGTGTGCGAAACTCCAATTCTCCTGGTATACTAACCAATCTGGCTTTCCCAAGGCACATGTGCAGGTCACGGTGTCTTCACAGGCTTCCCGCAGCTGATGTGCTTACCCGCTCCAGGTTTTACAGAATGATGTAGAGCGCGCTCATGCACTGTGGGATCGCAAGAGAGGTAAGAATACTGATCAAACCAGATATTTCACACTAAACGGGATGCCTCCGGGAAAGCGGACCAAAACCCAGGATTTAGAAATATATATATATCTAAAATATTTACACAAATATTATACATATATATAATGGGCCTGATTTATCAAGCACTATCTGCCAGAATAAGCCACATCAATCAAAAAAGGAGTGGTGAAAAATAATTTAGAATTTACTTTTTATGCTGGGGCAAGTTGCAGCATTGCAAAAAACACATTTACTAAATCTATAACACACAGAAAAAAAAATTGCCTAATTACATTATGTATTAATGCACCACATGCATTAATATATTGTGCTTCATAAATCAGCCCCAATATATGTATATTTAACTATAAGTAATATGTACATATATAAATATATATATATATTTCTTTTTTTTACACACATATATGTGTGTGTGTGTGTGTGTGTGTGTGTGTGTATGTATGTATATATATATATATATATATATATATATATATATATTACTTATAGTTAAATAAATATATATATATGTATACCAGTGTGTGTGTATATATATATATATATATATATATATATATATATATATATATATATATTTAATTTATAATGCTCTAAAGAGAAACACCACCAGGGAATTTCACTCTCTCTAGTATTGTTCCTCTCAGACGGGGCATCCCAAATCTGTTTTTATCCCCCAGGTCGCAGTAAAAACTCACCTTTCTGTCGTTCCCACTGCACAGGCACAGCGCACAAATTGGCTGAGCGGCCCACTCAGCCAATCAGCACACTAGTTTTTGCTTGTCTCCCTAGTCTGAGTTGCTAAGGGAGCCAAGTGCGTTGCTGCCGCATCCCCCGCTCAGTTTCTAGCTGTGGGAATGCCCATGTCACCCAGTCAGAAAGGCCTGGCACAGGCACTCACACAGTTGGAGGTGTGCGGGGAAGCGGCCATGGTGCAGAGACACTGAGAGGGCTCCGGGAGAAGCTAAGTGAAAGGGGGGATCTGGGGGACTTCACACGTCTCAATTGGCGATGCCCCAAGGAGTGGGATCCGGACGGCCATGGAGTCTTTTAGACTCCAGAGCCTTTGTTTTTCCTCTTTAAATATATATATATATATATATATATATATATATATATCCTCTAAAACCAATTAAGACAAAATGTGGTGGCTGTGAACCATTTCATTGTATATAACATATATATATATATATATATATATATATATATATATATATATATACATAAACAATTTATTAATGTTGTTAATACAATATTTATTATTATTATTATTAATAATAATAACAAAAATAATAATATTAATAGTCATGATCTAAAATAATAACACATACTGTATATAGGTAGACTATCAGATGCTGGTGGACTACAAGTACTAACATTTCCAGGCAGCTAGCTGGGGGTCCTTGAGCATCCCGCGTCTATGGCTGCGGCACTTCTATGAATATGTAGGAAGCAGCGGCATGTCTCCAGTCACAGACAGGTCACAGACGCTCCGCTGTGTACTCACGGTGGCAGTTGCTGCATGCATTACAGGGATGTCTAGCAGCGCACACTACACCAGCACTCTTGTGATATCTGGCTACTACACCAACATATATGAATGGCTAAAATCAAACTTCCCCTGATTAGTATTTTTAAATGAATAAATACTATTCCTGATTGATAAATAACTTATTGATAAGTGTTTTAATGGTACTGACATTTTCTGATCTATCAAATAGAACGCTGGTGCTTATGATGGATGCCACAATGCTGTACACAAGATGACTCAATAAGAACAATGTGCACAATCAGTGACTCGGCTTGCAGATCTATACGTTTCGAGTTGTAAAAATAACATGGAGGACCTCAGTCAAAATCAGTCAAAAGAGATCCACAACCCCTCTGTAAAGACTTCATCCTTTTTCTTTGCAGCAGACTATCCCTTACGAAGGGGGGGGGGGGTACCTGGATGCCAGAATAGGCACGCTTTAGGATGGACCAACCCGAGAAGTGTCACCGGGATTGCTCAGATGATAGGACACAGCAGTGAAAGGGTTACCAGCGGCGGCAGTCACATGCAGCAGGTCAGTCTCTCCAGATGTGTAGAGAGAATTAAGGACAGTATGTGCTCACAATGCACACAGAGAATAGCTTAAGCCTCTATATTCACCATATTGCTGCAGAGTGCCAACCCCCCCCCCATAGCATATACAGAAAGGGGGGGGGGTCATCCATCTGGCGTGCAAATGCCAGACACTCCATACATGTCACCTTTTCTATATACTATCCTGATGGCTAAAAAGTGCAGACAGGCAGAGGGATCTGCTGAGTAACGCCGGTCAATATCCTTTCTATGTCTTTTCATCGCTCACCTGGTATTAGAATAGCACCCCTATGCAATTTTGGTTACCCCCTGCAATGCTCTCTTATGGGCTCTCAAACAATGCACACCCAGATTAATAAGGATAACCTGCAAGGCTGCATTCACAGCTGCTCTTCAAGAAAGATCAATGCAATAACTAAAAGAGCTGGACTGCAATGTGGCTGGATCAGTTTGGAGAAAAGAAACATAATGTATTGACAACTATAGAAGAATCATCAAACTTGACTCAAAATCACCAAAATGCCATAAAAGATACAACAACTATATATATATATATATATATATATATATATATATATATATATCATCATAAACTATTTTGCTTTATACCGTCCAGAACATCTAATCTGCCCTAAAGCCGTCTGAAAGATGCCAAACAGCACAATATTCCCAAATCATGGAAGGCTTATCAGGAAAGGTCAATGCAAGACTAAGATTGGTTAAGATATTAAACAGAATGATATATATATATATATATATATATATATATATATATATTAGTATATCTATAATAAATAAATAAATATATATATATATATATATATATATATATATATATATATACCGGTATATATATATATATTATATGCTATGTTTGCTGAAACATACAATGGTTATATATGTACAAAAATCCCCAAAATAGGATAGGGATGAAACAGAAAAAAGACAAAAGAAATTAAGGATGGCCACTAGGAGATGAAACATATAATACTGACAGGTCTCGAATCACATTCTAGCCTAATGCTGACATGTATTATACAGAGGTTAAAATGCAAATGCAATTGCAGAGCATTGACATCAGTTTAGAAAACTGGGGGATGAGATTTTTGGGGGTGTGTGCTAAGCTTTCTGGAAATCAGTGGCAGTTCAGTGTAATCAAATGGCGCTGGTAAGACCTTTGCCTAAAGTACAACTATAGTTAAAATGGTCTAATAATAAATATCTACCGGTACATAAACATGCTAGTTAGCAAGAGGAGGGGTGACTTAAAGTGGCCCGACACTCATTATCTGCAAAATGGGTGCTTGATCGTACTGAGACAGACATAAGAGGGCATTTAGATTGCTGGAACCCCCATAACCCCCAGTTTTACCTGAACCGTGATGCCCTGGCGAATTGCGGACCACAATTGGCTGCCGGCGATCACATGGTCTGTGTTTTGACCGACAGACAGAAAAGCAGAAGCACGTAAACGCCGGCTGCTAATTACAGGGTGGCATCTCTCTGGTGGGGATCATCATTCAGGTGAGTGAAAGTGGGGATGCCCCCCACCCCCCTGGGCCTGTCGCAATGTGGTGCAGCACGCATTTCGCAGAACCCTTCAACCAAACTCAACCACTTCGATCCAAGCTTGTGGTGAATCGCTCATTCTGCGTTTCCAGGTGGGGGACTGCTTCACACCAACTCCCCATCTCTTGGGGCCGCCTATGCTGGAATATTGCTGTCATTACAATTCTTCTGATGTGTGTGGATGGTTTTACCCATCATGCAATAAGGTATAAGTTAGGGAAATATGCAGTTTCCTACAGGTTGTAACCCATGGGTTCAACCTGTCCTGTTGCTATGCTTTAAAGTCTCTGTCCAGGCATTAAAATAAAAGTCTATACTCACTTTTGTATCTCTCAACTCCTATGTGTAGCACTGGTGTCTTCTTTTTAATCAATATCAAAGAACCAGTGATCCCGGAGTCCAGCGCTGGAGAAGCATGGCAGTGCCCATCAGACTGGCTTCACGCCCCCTAACACGCCTACTTAATTCATTGCAATATATGGGGCGTGCCATGGCAGGTTCGACATGCCCCTTCCATTGCAATGAATGGAGTAGGTGTGTGGGGACAGAACAACAAAGCCCCATGGATGCAGCCATGAGAGCCTGCGGCACTGTGAGATGGAATGGCTTCCAGCAATGGACAAAGGAGCTTTGTGGGCACACCGGACCTACATACACGTGAGGGACATAAAGTGAGTATAGGACTTTTTTTTTAAGCCTAGATATTACCAGATCGGGGCAATGAATAGACCCAAGTAAGATCCAAATGTGAATAGCATCATTAAAAAAAAAATCAGGGACTTGACTCAAGTGAAGAGATTGGCTAAGAAGGCCAACACTCATGTATGATTGACTCCAGAGCCAGATTAGAACTTCCTGGAGTGTCCCGATATGTGATGCCCTGCTGTGTGAAACATGTGAGATTGTGGATTGAGGAAAGCAAACAGATGATCCCCGGAGTTTCACACAAAAGGGGCTCCCTGAGCTGGACCAAAGTGGATCAAAGCCCAAGTGAGTGAAAATCATTTAAAATTAAAAGTGGAAGGTATTTTGGTATCTGAGCTCATGTTGCTCAGCACTGTCTGTAAACTCTCAAAAATCTACATCAGTGGTGTCTTAGGGGAGGGTAAGATGAAGAAGAGGAGCCTGAATAATAATTGCCCTTTCCAACAAGTCTAAAAAACATTTCAAGAAAGCAATCAAGAAACTTGTCCTGAGGAGTCAGGGCACCTGGGCCCTTTCTGGATGTGGGTGAGCAGGGTGATCACCCTGGGTGCCAAGGCCATTGTGAATGTGGGGGGAAACTATCACAGCCACTCAGTTTTCTGCAGATAGGTCAAGGCCACCGTTCCTGGTTAGAGCCATACGTCAGGCCCCTCATCCCTATATACTGGTCCACTGGTCATGAGGAGGGGGTACTGTTTGCTGCTAAGGAAAACACTGCATGCCACATAACAACTGCACCATAGGATGGGTGAGGAGGGTGCCGATATTTTTTTCCTTTAAGCACTGAGAGCTATTTTGCCAAGAAACTGCCCTGGCTGCCAATCCACTATAATCTGATTGTATAATCTTCATACAATATTCCCAAAATCTTTTTTACATTTAACCCCTTCTGAACTGGTAAGGGGTCCATGAAACCCCAATACCAGTTCACAAGGCTGGGGGCTGGCAAGTCACCTGTGGCTTGCGGGTGACTTGCCATTAACCCCCGGCACCCCCAATTACCCAATCTTCATACAATATTCCCAAAATCTAACCACAAAAACACTTGTTTTAAATTATTATCAACGAGGCCCCTTATACCACAAGTACAAGTGTACCAGTGCATATCTGGCTCAAAATAATATTAATAATATTAAAATAAGAACATTAACAAGGGTTGTCTATAATGACTTCAGACGCCCTTCAATAAAGACAGCATTAAAAATGAATGACTAGAATAAGAATGGAAATGGTGGTAACCATCTGGTAAAAACAATCATGGGCAAAGCCTTCCAGGAATTTAATAGGGGGGTATAGTTGGGCACTATATGCTTGCGCACACTTAGGAATTTTTCCTTTGTCTTTAAGCCATCCGTGCCGTGAGCTTGGGGGATTGGGCTGCCTTGATTACAGCGCCCCGGGGAGCAATTGAAGGGTGAAGGTGCACTTCAGTCATGTCACATGGCAGGGAATCAAACCCAACAAAAACAGTTCTTTACCTCTAGGCCACAAATGCCCCTAGCTACCAGTATTTAAAGAGTCCTAAAATGAGGAATTGGTAGCACACAATGCAGGTAAGCACACACCTAACAAGTTTGCCAGACAGCCCTAGAAATCCACAGAAGTGATGCTGTAAAGAGTAAATAGAAGCAGAATGCAGATCCAATGCTTAAACCATGATCATAGGATGCAATAGAAAAAAGAACATCTTTTAGAACCAGGGACACAAATGTAGGGCCTATTCCTAAAAGTCAGGGACAGTGGGTAAACAATCATGTAAGCTAATTCCTAATGATAACATTTATAGAAGTACACAAAAATATTAAGGTGTGCAATAGAAACACCCATGTGTAAGACTCGGGACCTTAGAAAAGCTAGGGCAAGTGATGGGGAAACTCAAAAATCTCGGACTGTCCTTGGAGAGCAGAGACAGCACAATGCATCTGAAGCATCGCACAGTACAATGCTGGTTGATATCTTCCAAAATCTATAGCGATGCTTTCGAAAAGTTGAATAAGGAGACTTTAGATTGTAAGCTGGCAAGAGCAGGGTCCCTAAGTCCTTATGTATCCCATTACAAATGCAGATTTGTTGTACTCTGTGTATTAAAGAATATTATTTCTTTTACCCTGTCTATATTCTCTACCTTGTACATCTCCATGGAAGATTATGGAATTTCATAAATTAACAATAATACAATTAATAAACAATAGAGAAGTGAACAAGGCCTATATTGCTCATCAATAAAGAACACTTTCACAATTATACAAAGATTAACTTAAAGGAGCACTTTCGCAAAACTGAGTGGGGTAAATGAGAGGAGGGGTCACTTATATACCTGAACTGAATAAAAACTCCCACCAAGCTTTTTCTTTCATGGTAGGAATAAAATAATGTATCCCATTACAAATGCAAATTTGTTGTACGCGTATTATTTCTTTTACCCTGTCTATATTCTCTACTTTGTACATCTCCATGGAAGATTATGGGATTTTATAAATTAACAATAATACAATTAATTAACAATAGAGAAATGAACAAGACCTACGGTATATTGCTCATTAATAAGGAAAAATTTCACAATTATACAAAGATTAACTTAAAGTGGACTGTCACCCAGGGGTGATCGGCCCGGGAATGGGACATCCGAGATCGGGATGTCCCGCGGTGAGGGACCCCCCCCAAAACCCCCGAAAAACTTACCTCATCGGCGGCGGCAGCGGGCGCCGCCGCCTCCCGCGCGCCCCTCTAGGCGTGCGCGCCCCCGCGCCAGCCGTTTGCGAATGGCCGGCGCGGGCGCGCGCAATGTCAGAGGGGTGCGCGGGAGGCGGCGGCGGACGCGCTGTCTTGTACGCCGCTGTCACCCGCTTGTCCGTGGCTACGTGGGAGCGTAGTGAGGTGAGTTTTGGGGGCTTTCTGGGGGGTTTTACACAGCGGGGCACCCCTAACCGGGGTGCCCCCCTGAAGTGGACCAAAACCCAGGATAGTCAAAATCCTGGGTGTTGGTCCACTTTAAAGGAGCACTTTCGCAAAACTGAGTGGGGCAAATGAGAGGAGGGGTCACTTATACACCTGAACTGAATAAAAACTCCCGCCAAGCTTTTTCTTTCATGGTAGGAATAAAATAATGTATCCCATTACAAATGCAAATTTGTTGTACCCTGTCTATATTCTCTACCTTGAACATCTCCATGGAAGATTATGGGATTTTATAAATTAACAATAATACAATTAATTAACAATAGAGAAGTGAACAAGGCCTACGGTATATTGCTCATCAATAAAGAACAATTTCACAATTATACAAAGATTAACTTAAAAGAGCACTATTGCGAAATTGTATGTGGCTAATGAGAGGAGGGGTCACTTATACCTGAACTGAATAAAAACTCCCGCCAAGCATGTTCTTTCATGGTAGGAATAAAATCCAGGGGTGACAGGTTTATTGATTCAGGAGTGACAGATCTTTTCTTACTTCCATTATTATAAAAAAACAATCCTGTGTGGATATTTCTTGATGTCGGGTGTATAATTGACCCCTCCTCCTGCCATCCATCATATATATATATATATATATATATATATATATAGATTTTTATCATTGGGCCATTTTTTCGCAATAGTGCTCCTTTAATAATCAACGTAATCAACTTAACTTAATAGAGATGAAATTAAAAACTAAGTGCAATCAAGGAAGGATATCATGGATTCTAAAACACTTCTGAAAAACTGTGACAGACATTTTAAAAGACTGTTAAAAGAGGTCGAGGTTGTCAGCAAATGTGCAGCTGTCTTGGAATTCAGGGGCAGCAGGTAAACGATGCGCCTAAATTCACACTGCACAATGTTATTTGACAGATCCAAAATATCTGCATAGAGGGGCTAGTGATAGTGAGAGGAAGCAGGGGAAGAAAAGATGAGTATACGGAGAAAAAGAGGAGAGAAGAAATGGGTAAGAGGAAAGGAAACAGGAGAAGAATTGGGAGATACTGAGGGAAGTGAAGAAGGAGAAAGAGGCGAATAAGAAGATGACGAAAGAGCAGAAGAAGCAGAATGAAAAGTGAAGGGAGAGGAAGAAAAAATGATGATCAAAAAGAAAACGTTAAGGGGGAATAAGAAGAAAGATATGAAAAAGATAAACAAAGGAGGAAATAAAGAAAAGGAAGGAGAGATGAAGAGGAAATGGAGTAGGGGGAGGAGACATAGAAGATGATGACAGAAGAAGAGGAAGACGATGATGATGGCAGTAAAAGTAAAAGTAGATGATGAGGAAGAAAAAGTAGAAGACGATGACTGAAAATAGGAGAAATATAAGAAGAAAGAGAGGGGCAGGAAGGAATACATAAAGAAGAAGATCGTAATGAAAAAGGAAAGGAAGAGAGAGAGAGAGATACCACAGAATATAACAGAAAAGTAGAAGGATAGAGTAGGAGATTAAGAAGGCGACAGAGGAAAAGAAAGTAAAGATGGAGAAGAGATGATGATGACCGAAAAGGAAAAGATTATGATGATGGTGATGATGCTGCTGCTGAAAAGAAAATGCAGCAAAAGGTGAGGTAGAAGAAGAAGAGAGTGAGATAAAGAAAAAAAGTAGAAGGAGAGGAAAGAGAAACAGAAAAAGATGAATAAGGAGAAGTAGGAGAAACTAAGCAGAAAATGGATGAGATGGAGAGGAGATGATAATGACAGAAAAGATAGAAGGGGAAGAGGATGATGATGATGAAGTAGAAAAAGGCGGGGGAGAAGAAGCAGCAAAAACAGAAGCAGTAGACAGTCATAATAAGTGAGATGACGAAAAAGAGAGAGATGAAGAAAAATGTAAAAGAAAAAGAAGATGAAGAAGATAATGAAAAAGGAGAAGAAGTAATGATGCAAATGGATGATAGGGGGAGGACATTAATGATTACAGAAAAGAAAGAAGGGGAAGATAATGAAGTAGTAGAGAAAGATGATGAAAAAGAGAGAGAACAATGTAGAAGAAAAAGAAGATGAAGAAGATAATGAAAAAAGAAAATAAGTAATGATGCAAATGGTTGATAGGGGGAGGACATTAATGATGACAGAAAAGAAAGAAGGGGAAGATAATGAAGTAGTAGAGAAAGATGATGAAAAACAGAGAGATGAAAAAAATGTAGAAGAAAAAGATGACGAAGATAATGAAAAAGGAGAAGAAGTAATGATGCAAATGGATGATAGGGGGGGGGGGACATTAATGATGACAGAAAAGGAAGAAGGGGGAGATAATGAAGTAGCAGAAAAAGCAGCTGAAGAAGAAGAAGCAAAAATAAAAGACAATAATAAAAAATAAGAAGATATAGAGACTGATAAAGCAAAAAGTAGGAGAAACAGAACATGAAGAAGCAGAAATTAAAGGAGTAGCCAATAATAAAAAATGAGAAGACTAAAGAGAGTGTGTTGAAGAGAAAAGTAGAAGGAATAGATGAAGAAGAAAAAAAGGAAGGTGGCAGAAGAAGGGAATCCTGTGCTAGCTTCTAAGTGATGATCTTCAGTAAAAAATAAACGTAAAATTAGGGAGAATCAGGACACAAGCACACAAATGTGAATCATGTTCAGATTTGGAAGGGGGGGAGAAAGAGCAAAATTGGGGAGTGCTGCTGAAAACCAGTGACAGCTGGTCCACAATGCGTGTGAGCTCACACCGTGCAACTCTGTCTGACGGCTCCCAAAATCTCCATAAGAGAGGGGAGGAAGAAGTGGAATGGGGGGTCTACGCCAGCTTCATCTTCTGGATGCTGCATGCATGAGCATCAGTGGTACATTCTGGAAATGACAGCTGACACTTTGGAGTAGTTTAGTAAGCAAAGCAGCAAAACATAGGAGAATCTGAACATATTATATAGCATGTATAGTATATATATAACTATAAACCCAAATGAGGGAGAAGTGATGGAAGCTGCATCTGTGCTGCTCCCCAGATTCTGCTTAAGAGAATCAATCTATTAAGAGGGGGGGGGGGGGGGGGACTGGTAACAAAAATGTCAAATACTTGGGTCTGTCACATTAAATTAGGTGCATAAATTGCACAATAATCTTTCTAATGCAGAGATCGAATAAATAAGATATGCAATACATAGATATATATAGATATGTAAAGAGAGTGCATGCACATTGGTTCCATTGTATCATGCACACAGACAAATATATATATATATATATATATATATATATATATCACATTCACACACAGACACACACACAGACACACACACACACAGACAGATCGTACATGAGACAGATCGGCAGATGGAGCCCTGCACAGGGAGGCAGCAGCAGAAGTGCAGTGCCCTGTGCCCCGTGCAGGGAAGGGCCCTCGGTGGGGCCACAAACAGCTACTCACGATTTTAGGGGGTTGTGCAGGGCTGCGTTCATGGTGCTGCGGGGTATTAAGCAGGAACACTGCAGCCCCTCTAATATCACAATACTGTACAATTTCATTCATTCTGCACACAGCAGCCAATCACAGGCCGGGTTGAGGGAAGCCGGCCGCGGGGGGTGCCGGGAGTTGTAGTTCGATCGCGCACGAAGCGAAGCGGCACAGCGGAGGCGGAGGACTGCGTCTCCCAGCATGCTTCGCGTGAGACAGGTCTGGGAGACGGAGGGAGAAGCGGATTGGCGGAGGGGGTTATGGTACTGTAAGAGGGGGAGGTGTCGCCACAAAGGAGAGGGGGAGAGACAGGAAGGAGGGGTGCGTAGTGGGGAACACAGGCAGAGCGGGGAGGAGGGAGACAGGACTAGAATGAGGGGGCATTGCTGGGGGGGAGGCAGACTGAGGCTGGGAGGGGTGTCTGGCCACTCAGGTAAAGAGAGGAGGAGGGAAGGAGACACTCACTCATGTAAAGGAATGAGGCAGGTGGCTGAGGAATGAGGTGGGGGGCCGCCAATAGGGGAGCTGACACTCACAATATACACACACACAGGACTTGTGATAACACTGCACCTACATGACTTCCAACACACACACACACACACAATTATATACATATAAACACACATACACCCCTGTGATAACACTACACCTACATGACTCCCAGCACACACACATATATATACATACACACACATATACATACACACCCTTGTGATAACACTACACCTACATGACTTCCAACACACATACACACACACACAACATTATATACATATAAACACACATACACCCCTGTGATAACACTGCACCTACATGACTTCCAACACACACACACACATACACACACACACAATTATATACATATAAACACACATACACACACCCCTGTGATAACACTACACATACATGACTCCCAGCACACACACAATTATATACATACACACACATATACATACACACTCTTGTGATAACACTACACCTACATGACTTCCAACACACACACACACACAACATTATATACATATAAACACACATACACCCCTGTGATAACACTGCACCTACATGACTTCCAACACACACACACATACACACACAATTATATACATATAAACACACATACACACACCTCTGTGATAACACTACACCTACATGACTTCCAACACACACACACACAATTATATACATATAAACACACATACCCCTGTGATAACACTGCACCTACATGACTCCCAGCACACACACACACACACACACACACAATTATATACATATAAACACACACACATATACTGACACCCCCCATAAAACTATACCTACATGACTCCCAACACACACACACACACACACACACACACTTATATACATACATACACATATAAACACACACAACCCTGTGATAACACTACACCCACATGGCTTCCAACACACACACACACACATATATACAGACATCCCCCATAACATTGCACCTACATGACTCCCAACACACAGACACAATTATATACATACATAAACACACATACACACACACCCTTGTGATAACACTACACCTACATGACTCCCAACACACAGACACACACTTATATACATACATACACATATAAATACACATACACGCACACCCTTGTGATAACACTATACCTACATGACTCACACACACACACACACACACACATATATATATATATATATATATATACACAGACACCCCTCTTATAACACTACACCTACATGAAACCCAGCACACAGGCCCCTGGCCAATCTGGTGGAAGCGCCTGATGCAGTATTTTTTTCCATTTCCATTTTTTTTCCATTAAAGTTCAGTATCTTCATAATCTCATCCTTCCATGGGTGAGTAACCAAAGCCACTAAGAAACAAAACACGAGCCAATTTCTACTACGAGTGGATAAGTTGTGCTCCTGTTTAAAACCACTCTACCTGATGTTGTACATCTGTGCTGACTGTGGTGTGTGTGTGGCTCCTACTAAAAAAGATGACCTCCCTGTATCTCCTAGTTAGGTATGTTATGCTAGGAAGGTAGGTGAACAAGCAGGCACATGGGCGAGTGAGCGTTTAGGTGGGCATGTAGAAAGATAGGTAGGTGGGTGAGCAGATGGGTTGGTAGATAGATGGGTAGGTACTGAGATGGACAAGTAGGGGGTAGTCAGGTAGAGTAGTATGTGGGATTTTTGATTTTTAGAAATTTAGGATAGGCAGGTGGGTGGGTAGATATGTGGATACATAGGTCAGTAGGTAGGTGAGTGGGTAAGTAGGCAAGTATATAGTTGGGTGAGAAGGTAGGAAGGTGGGTGGTTAGGCAGATAGGTCGGAGGGCAGGTAGCGAGGTGGTAAGGTAGGTGGGTGGGCAACTGCCACCTCAGCTCTATGGTCTGACAGTTCTGCCTTTGCACCAGGGCTGCCAGCTGCCACTCTAGGTCCTGGGTAGGGAGGCAAGTGAGCAGGTACGTAGGTAAGAGGGTGGGTCAGTAAGCGTGTGCTGTCCTCTTGCACTGTCTACCACATCTCTGTCGGCTCAAGTCCTCACCACATCTCTGCGCTGTCCTTGGAGCATCCAGTTGGTTGCTAGCCCCCCTAAGTCCTTAGATCCATGGAGGCAAGTGGGCAGGTACGTAGGTAAGAGGGTGGGTCAGTAAGCAGGTAGGTGAGTAGGTAGATAGGTAAAGTAGGTGACTGACATCACTGCTGATTTGGGCTATAGAATCCTGTTGTGTGCTGTCCTCTTGCACTGTCTACCACGTTTCTGCCGGCTCAAGTACTCACCACCTCTCTGCGCTGTCCTTGGCGCATCCAGTTGGTTGCTAGCCCCCCTAAGTCCTGAGATCTAGGGCTCCTAAGTGGGTCACCCTGGGAATCGATTCACCTCGTCCAGAAAGGTCCACTTCTCCAGGACCATGGGGGCAAGGAAGCCCAAACTTACAGAAAATGTACCCGAGATCTTCAGCTGCAGAACAAGCCCCATCCACTGATTTTTAGACCCTGAGTCCGGTAAGAAAAAGTACCAGGACTTTGTGGTACCGCTGATTGGATCCACATGCCCTTGCAGAGGTGCATAACTGAAGTCCTCCACTGGGTTTCTAGCCCCCCTGGATCCAGAGAACCAGGGCTCCAAATCATCCTGGTAATCAATGCACCTCGCCCAGGATAGTACACTGCACCAGATCCCCAGACCTAGATGTCTAATGACCCACTGGAGGTGTTATTGGAAAGGGGAGAACCTTAGTATACACCACTGCAAGGACATGTGGATTAGGTCCGACCGGGCCAATCGATGGTACCGAAAATCCCTGGTACAGTTGCTTGCGGGTGCCAGGGTCGTACACTTCCGATTGCCGAATCTCCGGGCCTAGGGGGGGGTTAGCGGCTCACTGGAGGTATTGTTGGAAAAGGTAGGGCCTCAGGTATACACCTCTACAAGGGCATGTGGATTGGGGCCGACCGGACCAAGCAGCGGCACCGCAAAATCCTGGAACCCCAACCATATCCAACAGTTGGTGGAGGCCCAGGCATGCCTCTTGCGCCCTGTCTATAATATTATATATATATATATATATATATATATATATATATATATATTGTGGTAAGGTGTATGGAAAAGTGATGGCTGGTGTCTATTTCTCCCTTGCTTTTCTCAATCAGGCAGATCCATGCCGGGTTTACAGGACCCCAGTCCACATTCCCAGTCCCCTACTCCCAGTTCTTAAACAGGTGATGAGGCTATTTGCAAAGGAAGCCTAATAAAAGGAGCTGCTGAGGCTTTCAGTGTGGAGATGGAGAGACTGGGATGAGGAGCCTGTGCCTTGCTACTTCCAATACTGACAGTGCTGAATTGCATCCAAAGGGCTTTATGTGTTATCTGTTCTTGGAACCTGTGGATTAACAGCCTGGACTTGCATGCCCCGAAGGAGGACCTGTGATATCAAGGACTTGCAAATACGCTGTAATTATCATACACTGCTAGTTGGTGAGGTAGCCGCTTGCTTTACTGCATTGTATCCTGCATTATACTCTGAAGTTAAGAGATCTTGCCTGTTGGACTTTGTTTTCAATAAATCGCTTATTATTTGACTAAGAACTGTCTTCAGAGTCATTGCCGTTGGCCCCAGATCCTGACAATATATATATATATATATACACACACACACACACACACACACACACACACACACACACACACACATATAGGGAGGGCTTGTGATAACACTACACCTACATGAAACCCAGCACACACACACACACACATATATATATATATATATATATATATATATACACACACATATAGGAAGTGCTTGTGATAATACTACACCTACATGAAACCCAGCACACACACACACATATATATATACACACCACACACATATAGGAAGCACTTGTGATAATACTACACCTACATGAGTCCTAGCACATATGTGTACATACACTCACACATGCATAAGGAGGGCCTGTGTTAATGCACCTACGTGAACCCCAGTACACATATATACAAACATACATACACACACACACACGGCTTGTAATAGCACTACACCTACATGACTCCCAGTACACACACATATACAGGGCTGGCCTTAGAGTAAGTGTCTGAAGGTTGACAAGAGAAATGTAGGAAAGAAATCATGAGAAGGAAAAAGGAATATACAAGGAAGAAAAGAGATGATGGAGGGAATGTGGAAATGAAAGCAAGATGGGGTGAATATGGGAAAATGAATGAGATGGGGGGCAGCAAACTCACACTATACACACACAACTATAAGGATTTTATTATTTTAAATTTAAATGGTTGTTTGTCTTAAAAAAAGGTGCGCATAGCAGTTGTATTTTCTTTGAAAATCTCCTAAAGCACTGTTTCAGTTTGCAGTGTCTCCTGGGCGGGAAAGGGTGTCTACCAATACATATGTGGTACCTTTATAACTGAAGGGGATGGGGCTTTTACACACAATATGATTTTCTTGAAAAACTTTTTAAGTTTTTTATTCACATATTTCACCCAAAAATATTGAGAAAGCTCTAAAAAATGACAAACAAGACATTTCATGTTAAAGCCCAAACTTTGCTAAAAGAAAACAATATATAATTTTCCTGGGGAAATTCCTGCAAAGTTTCAGCTGGCGTCCCGCCCTCCACTGGCGCTGAGGCAGGGCAGGGGGGGATCAAACCGCAAAAATCTCCTTACCTCATGCAGATCCTGTGCGGTCTCAGACGCTCTTGCGATAGACCTAGAGAGCTGCACCCCCTGCTCTATGCGCACTCCTGCCTTGACTTCAAGATGGCGGCACCCAGGACCCAAAACGTCAGATGAACGGTGCTGAAGCCTTGGAAAAGTAAGGCTTTTTTTCTTTCTGCCTTAGCGCTGGGGTGGGGGTTATTTTTGACAGTGTATTAGTGTGTGCCAAAAGTATGTCCTCAAGGTACTGAGGTTATCTAGCATTTTTTTCCTATGTTGCCAATTTTTTTATGGAAACAGTTTCCACTCTCTGAAATGTACACCCTAGAAAGCTGATCAAAGTAGAGCCGTACCTGCTCCATGGGATCGCCGGAAAGGTATACGACGGAGCATCCCAAATCGGAATGCCCCAGGTACATACAAAAACCCTGGATAGTGAAAAGCTCAGGTTTTGGTCCACTTGAAATCAAAAACCTCAGGAAGTCTCAAGGCATCTGCATAAGAATAATTTAGAATCCTATTCCAAATAGTTATGCCTCACATTCTTAGGTGATCTACATAAATAAAAAAGGGACAAATAGCATAAGTAAATAAGTTAGAAGTAAGGTTGTGCTGCAGTTTTAGTGCATCGTGTATAGTATATAGTGACTGCTGCACAGTAAAACAAGCAGGCGGTGGAGATGACAGTAAAGTATGCAACCTTCCCACTACGTGGTACTGCAACAATAGGTAAGAACAATGGGGGGGGGGGACTCTCGTTGAGAATACTGAGAGAGCGGATTAAATGGAGGCTTCAGAGCTGGTAGAGCCAGGCTGTCACTTCCCGGGCACATTTTCTGTAATAACTTGAGATGAAATTAAAGACCACTTGATGATCACAACGCAATACATCACCAAATTGCTAGTGAGCCATTGAGGCTGTATTACCCTTCTAGGACAATGCCCTTTACTGACCTTGACTTTTGTCTTACTAATGGGTCATAGACTTCACCATGTTAATGTGATGTGCCATCTTATTCATGTTTTTTTTATTGTATTGATTTAGGTTGTGGGTTTTCAGGGTGCACATTATTGTTCTGGTAAACTGGGGACTTCAGAATTATTCCCCAATTATTTACCAAATTAACATGGCACGCCATGCTGTGCACAGCTGGAGCCTGGAGGAGGTAAGTTAGATTTACTGAATTACCGGCATTTTTAGGGTTAAATGTGGATGCTGCTGTGAACATAAGTCAGCGAGGCGATAAAACTATTAAAGCGGAACAACAACAATTTTTCATATTGTGGGTGTTGTTACTAGCTCGGGGGGCATCTTAATTGCTGGGGCCTCCTGTGCATTACGTGGTTGTTGGCAGCCAGATACCCATAAGAAGCCCGCAGACTATGTCAGCCAATCACAGCGGGGGATCAAGGAGAAAAACCTGAATTCTCAGGTTTAACAGAGCTTTATGCGCAGGGGGGCAGTGGCACTCAGGATGCCCCCTGTAGATGGAAATAAAGAAGATTTCCAAGATTTTCCTTACTCCCCAGCCATCTCTCCCTTCCTCTGTTCTAAGTCCAATTTAGGCAAACAATAAAAAAACTATTCTGATCTATTGAACCCTCCCCTTGTGCTGGTGGTGGTGGGGGGCTACTCATAGATATAGGCCCTTATTTATGAAGGAATAGCTACTGGTGAGCGACCGCTAATGACGGGCACCGCCACGAGAACGCCGGCTCCCCACCACAATCACACATTTATCAAGCCAATCCTGCTTAGCGACTGAGATAGCGCCAGATAGCCACTCATTCATCATTATTCCAGCCTCAGCCCACAGCGCCAGCGTCCGACCTTGAACAGCGACAGGTATGACCTCTCGCTACCTGGCGCTCTCCAATGCATTTCAATGGAACAATCTTTAAATATTCATAATTAATTGTTATTAATGTTTTTTTGTTTTTTTTTAAATGTGAAAAATTCTGTAACCACTTGTGCCATGTTAGATTTTTTTTTTAAGGTAAAAAAAAATAAATAAATAAATTTGTGCAGAATTGATATTACAGGTCTGATATTAATGTATTCATATTACAAAATTATTTTAAAAACTTGTTTTTTTTGGTTTCCAAAAATATGGTTGTTTGGGGGTTAAAAAACTACTTTTAACCCATCGCCGCCAGTGCTCTGGGGTTTAAACAAGCATTTCACAGCGCGAGAATTTTTGGAGCGTGATTTGTTAATGAATATGCTGGGAGCTGTTCACTATGGCCATTCGCTGTCATGCGCTCCCATACAGCGCGGAACCTGTCAAACAGCGACTCCTAACCCCGTATTCAACATTACTGCACACCGACTGAGTCGCTGTCAACAACCGAACAGCGGCCAAGCACAGCGACTACTAGCGGGCGCTGTGAAAATACTGCTACAGTCGCTCAACTGTCGCTACCTGCTGCTATTAATGAATCGGCCTCATAGTCTTTAGTGACAGTTGCTGCTGCAGGGGACTCAGCGTCCCAGCTTCTGCTTCAGTGCAGATTACTCAGTGTGCAGTAAGTTGTTTTTTATGTTGTTGCCCATATTGGGCTTAACAAGGGGGGGATACTTGCACATGCATAGGTATTCTTCTTTGCATTTAATGCATCCTTGCAATGAGTGTATACATGCACTGTTCAGTGGGCTGCCCTTATTACAGTGCCCGGCAGCAGTTAAGATGTCCCCATCCTCTTCAGACAAACAACGGGCCCAGATCCTCTGCCTGGCGTTGGACTCCTGGCATCTGGCCCCCCGCTGCAGGGAGGGACTCTTATACTGGCGAGTGAGCTGACATCATGGGGCAGGGGACACCGATCCTCTGCCCTGTGCCTTGCTTCCACTGATCAACCTGGCAGTCAGTAGCAGCAGAGGACAACCATGATCGGCGAGGGAAGGAGGTAAGAGGAGGAAGAAAAGGGACTTTTTATGTGTGTGTGTGTTTAACCATTTGTGAACTACCAAGGGGTCCTTGAGTCCCGTATATCAGTTCACAGGGCAGGAGGTGCTGGCAAGTCACCAAGCAAGCACCAAGTTATCAAGTGGGTGACATGCCATAACCCCTGCCCCATTCCTTGCATCCCCAAAGCCTGGGTGGTGGGGGGGCTTGTAGAAGAGTCCATGACCCATGTTGGCTATGCGGGCTGGTAGCCTTCAGGACTGGGGGGCAGCCGATCGTCCTCCGCATCCTGGTCTCCAGCTCCCATAGCTGGTGCCTAGGCTAGTTTTTTGGAGACAGGGGACTCCATGCCATTTTCCTTTCATTTAAGGGTTTAACCCTTAAAAATTAGATTAAAAGCAGTGTGGGTTCTTTTAAAAAAATGTATTTAAGGATTCCAGAGAAAAATTTAGTCCATACAAATCACAAGAAAATTTGAATTGGATTAAGTTACGCCTTTGCAAATCGGGATGCCCAAGGGATGGGTAAGTGCCCAATGTTCCTCTTAAAAATCTGAATATATTATTTTTTATTCTCATACTACCCATTATGGGTTGTAAACATTTTTCACAACCAGGTAAAAAGGTGTAAAACTGGAAAAAATAGCAGTAGAATCATTCAAATCATATCTAGCAAAGCCTAGCCCATCTCTCCCTATAGGATTTGTACTGCTCATCCACAAAGTGCTGGGACCATTGCTGTCAGCTGAAGCATCTCCCTAGCTGCCCCACTCTGAGTAAGCAATCCCTTTTTACAGTCTCCTACTGCTGGTAGGAAAATTAAAGCTATGGCCAAATAATAATGAACAGCAGTAATGGAGTTTATATAATCGGTGCAGATTTTTTTTTATTCAGTTGGTTGAGAGCAATGTGGAGTTATTGTCTGGCGCTCCTCAGCATACGCAGTACTGCCATGACTATGCCTGCGTGAGACAGACACTACAGCAGACGTGAGATATATGCAGGCGAGACGGAGACAAGTGCTGCTCCTCTGCTGTATGTTTCTTCTGCTCTAGTAAAGAGGGAGATAGTAAATCTTAGCTTGCCTGGAGAGCATAGCGCTGCGGCTGTATGGGTTTGCGCTGATTCTAATTACTTTTCATTTATAATGCATGTGGCAAATGTCAAAATCATGGATGATTGTGTTGGCGGTTGGCTTCCCAGACGTATATCATAATGTTTGAAAGTGTCTGGGTAAATATAGGTGTAGGCAGGGCTGCTTTTAGTTTGGGGCTCAACCAATTTCCTGCTAAGGGTCCTGCACATTCCACTGACACCCATCATTTATTCACATGCAGAGCCCCAGCCATAATATAGTACTTTCCCCCAGGATGGCTCAGCCACCTCCTCCTCACCTGTATAGGAAACACAAACTGGAAGAGCATTTATAGGCCCACCCCTTCCCCTTGGCCCTCAGTGTTTTATGTTTCCTCTCCAGGAAGCATGTGGATGAGCATCGTCACATTTGTTATTTTCTATCCCAGCGGTTGATGGCAGGTCTAGATCCCTCCCATCCCCGGGCTCTTCTGCCCGGAGTCGGGCACTGGAGGGTGAAACACCACCTTTCTGGCAGTTATACTGCCTTCTACCTGGGGAGGGGTGCCCCTCTGATGTTGCGGTCCTCCAGGTCCTTCCCATGTCCCGACCGGGTGCCAGGTTCTTTGGGACCGGTTGCTGACCCCTCTACCCTGTCTGATGGTAGCGCAGAGGGCTGCGCGTTCGATTAGCGCTGTTGGTCTCTGGTTGGTTGTGTACCAGTCAAGGCCATGCAGGCAAGTAAATTTTTGTCCTCCAGGCCACAGGAAAGGCAGGGGATCCATTCTGGGCCTACTGGGGCGGTGCTAGAGGACAGGCACTTCTGGGTTGTGGTGACATCAGGGTGCGAGTGACGTCATTTCTGGGCAACTCAAGGATGAAGGAGAAAGATGCTTTTCCTGTGGCCGGCACAGATTCACAGTTTGATCCTGTGGCATGTTTTTTGGCTGTCAATGTTTTATTTTGTGCAGTAGGATGTTGAGGGATTTGATTACACTGACGTCACTGTTCTCTGAGTTACTAGTTCGAGGTGGTATGTGCTTCTCTTTCAGAATAAGGGTGGCAAAGTAAGAGAAAAGCAAAACATGTTAAGCCTAAGGACTCTTAAGAGTTCTAAGAAGCCTAAAGAGTCCAAAATGCACTAGGAAGCAAAGAAGCCTGCTACTAGGTTCTGCCCTAACTGCAGCATGCCCTTTCCTGATAGCTCGAACAAGCATGTTTGTGCCCGCTGCATAAAAGACATGACATGCCAAGAATGGCCTGGGTGATACCTTCGCTGGACCAACACCTCTCAGCACTTTTCACTGTTCCCAACTCTGTTCCTCAGACTAGTAGGGAGGGGGACATTCAGGTGCCCCGACCTAGAAATTCAGGGAAAGAGGTTCCTGTTGGGGGGGGGGGGGGGGGGGAGGGCAAGAACATAAGTTTTTTCTTCCCCAAATCTCATACACAGGTTTCTGTTTAAGGAAGTGGACATGGTTCCTGGGCTAAAGTTGATGACCCCTTAGCTCAAGTTTCCAAAAGGTCTGATCTATCGCTTGAGGATATGGAAAGCCTCAAAGATCCGATGGATAAGAGGGCCAATATCCAGATAAAAAGAGCATGGGATACAGATGCCTTTTCCTTAAGCCCCTTATAGCTACTGATTGTGTTGGCCGGGTACCTGAAATGTGGGTAGACAGTCTCAAGGGTAATCAAATTAAGGAAGCCCCAAAGAAGAGATTTTGGACACACTCCCCTACATGGCAGCTAAGGTGGTTGTTGACGCTTCAGCTGAAGCACTCTGGTTAAAGACTTTGCAAGGGGATCAGGCCTCCAAGTCTCACATCTGTTGCATACCCTTTGAGGGGAAGCGAATGTTTGGGCCAGAACTTGAAGCGGTCCTCACTAGATCCTCGGAACAAGGTAAAAAATTCCCTGTCAAGAGAAAGACTCCCACCCCCATACCGAAGTTTGATAATAAGAAGCCTAGATTTCCCCAGAGACATTTCAGAAGGCCAGAGAATAGAAAGCTTTGGAACGCACAGAAAGGCAGGGCCTTGTTATTCAGCCCCTCCCCCCCCGAACCTCTATATTATTTGCCAGCTTGGAAGGATTTCTCCTAAAGTCCCTTTGTTCTCCGGATTATTCAGGAATGGTACAGGCTGGAGTTTGCCCACTGGCTGCACAACCATTTTCTAGTAACCCAGCCTCCTCAGGACAGGGTCAAGAGAGAAGTTTACCCAGGAGCAATTTTCGAGCGCTATTGCAAGAGAGCCGGTCCCGGGGCTTCACAGGAGGGAAGATTTTTGCTCACATGTATTTCTAGTGCTGAAGCCTTCAGGAAAGTTTCATTTAACTTAACCTGAACTAAATAGCAGTGTAAAATACAAGAATTTCAATATGGAACAAATTTATCAAACAGAGACTTTCTGCTAAAGGATGCACTGATGGTCTCTCTAGACTTCCGGGTCTCTTATCTCTTATCTGGTATCTTAACAATTCATCCCTGCCACAGAAGATTTCGATAATTTGCAGTTCAGTTGGATGGTAAGGTAACTCATTGGCAGTTCCGAGCGATGCCCTTTGGGCTCTCCTCTGCCCCTCAAATTTTTACAAAGGTGCTAGCGGAGGCTATGGCATACCTCAGATTAAACCAGATAAACATCATTGCATACCTGAATGATCTCCTCGTGTTTGCGCCATATCGGCCTTCTCTTCTAGTAAAAGGACAAAGCATTGTATGCAAAGACTGGGATGGGTGCTAAACTATAATACAGAGCATTGTATGCAAAGACTGGGATAGGTGCTAAAGTAGTCAACCTGATAGCCACTGTTACTCAAATTCAGGCATATCCAGCTGTGGTTTTAAGACAAATTCTAACCTTGTTAGGTCTAATGACTTCATCTATACCAGCCATAGTACTGGCTCAGCTTCACTCGAGGACAATATTTTATTCTGGAAGTCTGGGACAAAAGAACACTGTCCTTGGACTTTACTGTGACATTAACGGGCCAAGTCATTCAGAGCCTCTGGTGGTGGACTACCCCTTGGTAGTCACCACAGACTCTTGCCTCTGGCCCCAAGGCAACCTGGTTTACCTCAAAATCCAGACAGATTATATAGGAAACAAAAACTCTAGGACCACAGCCATCGCAGGTTGTAGGGGGACCAGGCATAAAATAAACTCTATAGAGTCTGGCCCCCTATTTAACCTATATGTGATGGCTTGGCCCCTAGTTTGAATTGGGCCCCAAGGAAAACCAGCCTGGGGAAGGAGGCAGACACCCTAATTTATCAACAACGCCAGCAGCAATAGTGTGGCAGTCTGTGGGTCTCAGGTCAGGGTGGCCATTAGGACCACCTGGCCAGGGGCCCCCTCTTCACAACTGGGCCCCATACTGAAGTCTTGGCTCTCCTGGCTTGTTAATGACATATTCAGGGTGGCTGCAAACTAGAATGGGTGAAATTCAAGGTGATATGAGGGCCCTTACAGTTTTGGAGGTATGAGATGGCATGGATGGGCCAGGGGCAGACTGGCCATAGGGAGCTCAGGTAGAATTCTTGGTGGAGCCCCAGCATGGAGCTCAACTCAAGTGCCCAACCTAGCTCAAGCCCAAAACAGATCCTGTGCCGTAAATAACGGATTCCTCTTCTAACCCAATCTCCACTTTCAACCCACAGTACTTACCAGCCAAGACACCCTAGCTCTTGCGCTGCCCCTGCGACGCTATAGCCTCAGCACCATGGATGTGGGGGGCATACCCACAGCACCTCTGCCCCTACTTTACTAAAGCTTCAGTACCACTGCTTTATTGTCTAGGCAAAATAAATATCCTCCATACTCACCTTTTTGTTCCCCGCAGATGATTGCTCCTACTCTCCTAACCTCTGCTTACTGGATTCAGGTCCTGCACCATCCGGCCTGATTGTCTCTCAGTCACAGTGATGCTGGCACGCCCTCTCCATTTGTGCCAGGTCCTGACACTCCTTCTCTGTTGCAGTGAATGAGTGACTGACAATAGGGCCAAGTGGCGCAGACTTGGATCCAGCAGTTAGGTAACATTGATGGCGCAGGACTAGGAGCAATCATCTGAAGAGGGAGAAAAGGTGAGGGTAAGGGTTTTTACGTTTTTGTTTCTGGACAATCCTTGCCCATGATCTTCCCCTGCTGAGGAACACACTAGGAAGCACCTTGGGGGTGCGTCTCAGCCGCTCGTAGGCTGGTCATGGGCTGGCCAAGGCAGTAAAATCCCAGGCTAATTTGTGGCCCCAGTCGCCCCTGGTGGTTGCATGGAGTAGAGCTCTTTCAGTGGTATTTACATTTGTAGGTACTGGGCAGTATGGATGGGTGACTGTACAGAGGTTTTTCAGTGGTATGGGAGGCCTGATGGTATCGGTGTATCATAGGTCCCCTGGGGTTCTTGTGTTGTATAACATGCACTTGTTTTCAGGGGAGCATATGACTGTATAAATGAGTCCTTGGATAATTTGGGTGTGCCCTGGGTTTAACGGGGCTTGAATGAAATATTATGCCAGACTCTGTAATGGTAAGGGCACAAAAGCCTGGGCCGGGAGGGAGTTCAGCATAAATAGAGCTTGGATTGTAAATTAAAGCGTACCTTAAGAGTCTATCTTATATGTTTCACCCACTCTGTACATACAAAATAATCCTACCTGCATCTATTGTATTTTCTGAGACTTTAAACATCCAAGATGGCGGCCCATGGAGGTGCAGGCAGCCTGCAAACAGGAAGTGTCTTCTGACTGTGTCGCTCTGCATTCTGGGATTGCTGACCTTTCCCTGACCCCCATCTCTGCTCTGTCTGTGCAAAGCACAGCTATAACCCCGCTCCCCTGCACTTATGACCCCTCTCCTCTCCTCAGTATGTGATGCTACTGAGCCAAGATGGCGGCGCCCGTATCCTAGAGTGCTGAACAGAGTTGCAGCCCAGTGAAGGAAAGAATAAAAAGTAAGTGATTAAAAACTTTGAATATATTCATTTTAGATGCTGGGGAATAGTTTTTTAAGGGTTTTCATTAAATGATGCTGAAGGTCCGCTTTAACTGTCAGTTATATAGAAACCACAAGTTTGTGATGGTGGCCATGGGTGTTGGAAGCCAGTAAATATGGCAGCATCAAGCACTTACCTCCATGTAACTTGGAAGCTTTAATATGCACTGACAGGGCCACCATCAGAAATCTTTGGGCCCCATCATCCATAATGTCTGAGTCCCCTGTCTTTTAATCTATGTGATATCTGAACCCCTGACCCCAATTCAACTAGACCGCCTTTACTTTTCAGACTATATATTGGGCCCAGCCATCACATTACAGTTTAAAGGGGGGCTTGAAACAACACCCAGGGGGGATCAGCCCGGGAATCCGATCAGATCCCTCCCCGCGGGGCATCCGAAATCGGTGAAACCCCCCAGGAAGTCCACAATCCTACCTTTTCCACGTTCCAGCGGCGCATGCGCGTCCGCCGCCTCCCGTGTGTCCCTCTAGCAGGGCACGCTCCCGCGCTGGCCGTTTGTGAATGGCCGGCATGGGTGCGCTCCCTATAAGAGGGATGCGCGGGAGGCGGCGGCGGACGCGCTCTGCTTGTCCGGCGCTGCCTCTCGCTTTTCCGCCGGCGGGGATTGGCTGCAGCGATCACGTGGGAGCGGGGTGAGGTGAGTTTTCGGGGCTTTCTGGGGGGTTTCACACAGCGGGACACCCCCGATCGGGGTGCCCCACCGAAGTGGACCAAAACCAAGGATAGTCAAAATCCTGGGTGTTGGTCCACTTTAAACACAATGGGGTTAGGTTCAGAGCCAGGTGAGAATACTATTTGTTTTTACCAGAGAAAACTAAAACTAAACTGACATTGACTTTCATTGTCTACCTCGGGGCCGATTTGCAGCCAGGTGAAAATTTACAGCTGGTAGACAATGAAAGGCAATGGCAGGTTTCTCTCCTAAAAAAGGAGTCAGAATTCTGGCCTGGCTCTGAATCAACCCCAATATATTCTGTATAGACACTGGTCCCCATAACCTAGTTTGTCATTGGTACCCAGTTCAATATAGTGCCCCAACCATCACAAATAGTTTATGCGAGCGGAGCAGGCACACATTCATATTCAGCAGCGTTTTTTTTGGTAGCCAGCAGTGGTTACCTAGATGGGGCCCAGGCCCCCTTTTGCGGCTAATTCCCATACTGAAGTCTAAGGCCCTTATTTATGAAGGAATAGCGACTGGTGAGCGGCCGGTAATGACGGGCCCCACCACGAGAACGCCGGCTCCCCACCACAATCACACATTTATCAAGCCAATCCTGCTTAGCGACTGACAGAGCGCCAGATAGCCACTCATTCATCATTATTCCAGCCTCAGCCCACAGCGCCAGCGTCCGACCTTGAACAGCGACAGGTATGACCTCTCGCTACCTGGCGCTCTCCAATGTATTTCAATGGAACAATCTTTAAATATTCATAATTAATTGTTATTAATGTTTTCTTTTTTTTTTTTTAAATGTGAAAAATTCAGTGACCACTTCTGCCATTTTAGATAATTTTTTTAAGGTAAAAAAAATAAAAAATACAAAATTTGTGCAGAATTGATATTACAGGTCTGATATTATTGTATTCATATTATTTTTGGTTTCCAAAAATATGGTGGTTTGGGGGTTAAAAAACGACTTTTAACACATCGCCGCCAGCGCTCTGGGGTTTAAACATGCATTTCACAGCGCAAGAATTTTTTGAGCGTGATTTTTTGATGAATATGGTGGGAGCCGGTCGCTCTGACCAGTCGCTATCAGGCGCTCCTATACATCGCGGAACCTGTCAAATAGCGACTCGTCACCCCGTATTCAACATTACTGCACACCGACTCAGTCGCTATCAACAACCGAACAATGGCCAAGCACAGCGACTACTAGCGGGCGCTGTGAAAATACTGCTACAGTCGCTCAACTGTCGCTACCTGCCGCTATTAATGAATCGCCCTCCCCGCTCTGATGGCAGCCCTGTACACTGATGTGTATAAAAGCTTCTGTATTGTTAGTATCAGTAGTAGCACCTGTGGTAAATCTAGGCAATGCCACCTTTATTGATACCTCTATTCAGGGCCTCACAGTTTCCCTGCTCCCGAGCAGCATTGGACATCTATCTTTTGGATCCAACATTAAACCTATCCATCAACCTAATGATCCACATTCCATGAAGGCCAAACGCGTTATGTTACACCTCAACGTCTAGGCTGTTTTTATGGAATGTGGGTCATTAGGTTGGGAAAATATTTTATGCTGAATCAATAAAAACAACTAAAAATGATCTTTTGTTGGGACAGTGCTGGTCATTTACATGAGCGAGCTTATCCTGATGGGTCAGGTGCTACATCTGGGCCTGTCCGACAGAATATCTCTGCAGCTAAAACTATTATTTCCCCACTATGAAAAATATTGAGACTCCTTGTCCCTCTTTAAGAAAACACTGTGCATTAGGGTTTAAGCACGCTCCCTAGAAGAGGCTAAAATACACCGAAAATAAACCACTCAACTTACCCGCTCCTCACCTCACCTAATTAAAGCAGACCAACAGTCAAAAATGACTTAAAGCGGTCCTTCACTCTGAATAAGAATCTATCTTATATGTTTCCCACACCCATACCTCCCAACTTTTGAAAACCAGAAAGAGGGACAAGTGTGGGACACGTAGATTTTTTTGCCAATAAACCACACCCACAGACATGCCCCCAGGCACTCCCTTAAAGGGAAACACCGCCAAAGAATTACATATATATAATAATACAGCCAAGCCCCTCCCCCCACACACACATACAGGCAAATATGTTTCCACTTAAAGTGGACCAACACCCAGGATTTTCACTATCCTGGGTTTTGGTCCACTTCCGCGGGGCACCCCGATTGGGGATGCCCGCTGCGTGAAACCCCCCCGATCGTCCTAAATAACTCACCTCACCCCGCTCATACGCAAGCGCTCATCCAATCAGAGCGCTCAGAGCCGCTGTGGTATGTACGGACAAGCGACGGACAACCACAGCAGCTCTGAGCGCGCTGGAGGCCGCGTCTCGCACTTCATTCTAACAGGGAGCGCGCCCACGCCATGAGAAAGCGCGAGATGCGGCTGCGGCCCACGCATGCACCGTTGGAACGGGGATAAGATAAGGTTTCTGGGCGTCCTGGGGGGTTGCACCCCGCGGGGCACCCCGATTTCGGATGCCCCGCTGGGAGGAGTCTGATCGGCCCGGGAATCTTATAGATTCCCGGGCCGATCCCCCCTGGGTGTTGGTCCACTTTAAAGAGGACCAAAAATAGGTCCTTAATGTATGGTATGGATGGCATCCTCAGTGTCCTCCAGCAGTGCGTACTCTGCCACTAACCAATGACAGCAGGGTGTTTGTATGTTGAAGGGTGGTGAGGATGCCACCTGATGATTTTCAGCTGCTTCATCAGGCAGGCTCAGGTGTACCAGGCCACACAGAAGCAAGGCTGTTATTTTTTCAACTAGTAGGGCATCCCAGATATGCCTATTGCCATCTGATGATATTGCCAGAAAGCCGTTGTCAAGACTATAGCCGAGGTCAGTGGTATCATGGGAAAATGAAGGAGATGGAGATGTGCAACAGAGGTAAAAGGAAGGAGATAGAGGGAACCCTGGAAAAAATAAATGGAATGAGCATGGAAAAGAGAGAAGGTAATGTGATAATAGGAAACAAAAAGGAGTGATATTTGATACAGAGTTACACAGAGGAATTGTGGGCAAATTAGGGAGACAAAGGGAGGCAATGTACAAAAGAGAGAGAAATGGAATGTGTGAAATAGAAAATAAATATATATAATAGAGGAAAGGGGAAGGAGGAACGGAGAAATGGAATGTGTGAAATAGAGAATAAATATATATAATAGAGGAAGGGGGAAGGAGGAAGGGAGAAATGGAATGTGTGAAATAGAAAATAAATATATATAATAGAGGAAGGGGGAAGGAGGAAGGGAGAAATGGAATGTGTGAAATAGAAAATAAATATATATAATAGAGGAAGGGAGAAATGGAATGTGTGCAATAGAGAATAAATATATATAATAGAGGAAAGGGGAAGGAGCAAGGGAGAAATGGAATGTGTGCAATAGAAAATAAATATATATAATAGAGGAAGGCAGGCGGAAAAGTGAGGAGTTAAGGAATGTGGAAGAGAGAAGAATTGAGAAAACATGAAAATGTGAGCAAGATGAAAGGAATATGGAAAAGCAAAAGACAGGGAGAGTATGGAAAGGAGACGGAGGCAGGAGAGAATATGGAAATGAGGCGGAGGATGGACGGAGTGAATATTGAAAGAGAGAAATATGGAGAAATGAGAGATGGAATGCAAAGCAAAGGGGAGAGAGGAAATGTGCGGAAGGTGAAAAAGGAAGGACAGAGGCAAAACTGATTAGAGAGGAAAACAGAGGGAATGTGATAGTAATTGTATAAAGGGCACCATGCACTTGTCAATGGCTTAAAAACCCTATTTAAGCATTAAAGTGGACCAAACCCCACCTGTCACTTGATCCTTCCCAGTTCTGGGGCATCCCACATAGGGATGCACTGCTGTGATGGCTCTCAGAGAAATCTCACATTTTCTTGGTGATCCCACAGCACTTGAGCGTGGATCTCCCACTGCCCCCTCCATTGGCTGAGCGCTCACTGGCCTTACCTATCTGAATGGATGGCAGGGATGCAGCAGAAGGGATACCAGCAGTGGCTTAACTAAATGTGACGGGGCCCTGCTGCAACATTGGATGGGGCCCTGTCAAGGCTCATAGATTACATTTTTGTTTTGTGTTTTGACCAAGTTGTTTGCAGCTAGACAAGTGAAACAGCAAAGACAAATGGTGATTCCTTTATCTAAATGATGCTAAGTGAGCACAGATCTGATAAATAAGATTGAGGATCAATAATGATGGTGTCCCCTGGCCTTCTGGGCCCAGGTGCACCCCCTATAGTAACATCCCTAAATGCCAGTGTGGACGAGAGCCTACACATGCACCAGCGGACGTGAAGCAACATATAAATATGGCAGAACTGGGAGCTTTACACAGGGGAATACAAAACTGTATAGTCTTGGTCAGCTATCGGGCCCCCTGAGCAGAAATCAGGGGCCCCACAATGTTCAGTGTCGTCACACTAGGCACTGGAAGGTCAGAGGTTAATAAGCCTTCTCTCCCTCCCTGCCCCCTGCTGAAATTCTGTACCGTCTCCTCTTCTTCATAGTGAGTGACAGCCGGCCTCCCCCATCCGTGGCCTCCCCCATCCATGGCCTCCCCCATCCACGGCCTCCCCCATCCACGGCCTCCCCCATCCACGGCCTCCCCCATCCGCGGCCTCCCCCATCCACGGCCTCCCCCATCCACAGCCTCCCCCATCCATAGCCTCCACCATCCATAGCCTCCCCCATCCATGGCCTCGCCTCCCCCATCCACGGCCTCCCCCATCCATGGCCTCCCCCATCCATGGCCTACCCCATCCATGGCCTCCCCCATCCATGGCCTCGCCTCCCCCATCCATGGCCTCCCCCATCCATGGCCTCCCCCATCCATGGCCTCCCCCATCCATGGCAGCTGAGAGTGACGTCATTCTCTTCCATCCACCTCTGCGTTATCCAGCGTCAGGCAGGGGCCAGCCTATCACTATGACGGAGAGAGACTGTCAGTACGCAGTGCGTGCAGGGAACAGCGAGGGAGGGTTTATTAACCTCTCAGATCCCAGTGTCTGCTAGGATAACATTAAAGTGGACCAACACCCAGGATTTTGACTATCCTGGGTTTTGGTCCACTTCGGTGGGGCACCCCGATCGGGGGTGCCCCGCTGTGTGAAACCACCCAGAACGCTCGGAAACACTCACCTCACCACGCTCGTACGTGGGCGCTCGTCCAATCAGAGCGCTCAGAGCTGCTATGGTATGCACCCACAAGCGGTGTCCAACCACAGCGGCTCTGAGCGCTGGAGGCCGCTTCTCGCGCTTCTCTCTAACAGGAGCGCGCCCGCGCCGGCCATTCACAAATGGCGACGCAGCCCCGCGCATGTGCCATTGGAACAGGGTTAGAACGACAGAACGATTTCGGATGCCCCACGGGGAGGGATCTGATCGGCCCGGGAATATTATAGATTCCCAGGCCGATCCCCCCTGGTTTTTGGTCCACTTTAAACACGTTATGGGGGGGGGGGGTGGGAAAGGGACAACTTTGTCTGTACCTCTGGTTCCTATCTTTTGGTGGTGGGTTGGTATGGGGTGTCTTCATAGGGCACTTGTTAAAGTAGAAAGTGGGGGGTGAGAGTTCCACTGTTCCCTCCTGAGGTGATTCCCAGGGGGTAAGGGTGGGCTCTATAATACGTTACTCCACCCGCCGTTATACAGTTTTAGTATAGATTTATTTACAGGTGCATGTTATACATCTCATATTTACAGTATATGTTTAGCATTTTGCAGTTACAGTGCAACATTCATAAAAGCATTTTTTCACATATTGTACACCATTTGACTGTATTCAGTATTTCATTTCTTTTTTGTGGGTTACCCAAGTGGAAAACAGTCCTTTTGTCCTGGGGTTCTCCCTTTGCAGGATTAACCAGGTTGGACGTAACCCCTTGAAATTGTAGCAAGTTTATGGGTTGATATTGTAGCAAGCTTCAGCCCTCTTTGAGTTTGTAGCAAGTATTATTTGGTTCCGTCACAAGCGCGTTTCGCCTTTCAGCTTCGTCAGTGTGCAGACCTTAGCCTGTTAATATTTATGATAGTGTGTAACGGACATATAACAAACCTCTGCTAGGAGGGTTCTGGAAAACTCTTCTGTGTGTGTGGGTGGGCAGAGCCAGCCATGAGAGAGAGGCTGGTGAGGTAATTCCAGCAGGTTCTAAAAGGCACAGCACAGCTCTGAGGGAGCAGAGTCCGTGAGGCGGGTCATAGGGAGCACCTCTGTGTCTGTATGTGTTTCTGAGCCACATAAATTATAGGGCCACAGTGACGTTTTTGGTTGAAACTAAGAGGCCGATTCAGTAATAGCGGCAGGTAGCGACAGATGAGCGCCAGTAGCGGTATTTTCACAGCGCCCGCTAGTATTCGCTGTGCTTGGCCGTTGTTCGGCTGTTGACAGCGACTCAGTCGGTGTGCGGTAATGTTGAATACGGGGTTAGGAGTCGCTGTTTGACAGGTTCCGCGCTGTATGGGAGCGCATGACA